>CM060815.1:5000000-7500000 GCA_030704555.1 Heliconius charithonia
ATAAAACAAGAAATATTTGTACAGGTAATAGAGCCTTTCAAGCGGGTAGTGTCTCATGGCGGATACGAGTCGGGCGGGGCGGCCCTCATAGTGTTCAGCGCGTGCCACTTGCCCGACAACGCGCGCGCCGACTACCGATACGTTATGGACAACTTGTTCCTGTGAGTGAGTACCCACCGCACACGACACACTCACTGCAAAAACACATTCATTGCAACCACCACACCGTTATTGCATTTACCTGCTCATCATAAAATGCATACACCCACTTAATAGAAAATTCAACGTATCCACTCGCAATACTCACTGCATCCGTCCACTTACCCCAAAACTCGACGCACTTAGGTCATAGCAAAACCCACTTACAGCAACACTCAACGAACCAACTAACTCTAAGAATTGTCTATTTTATTAAATAATATTTAAATTAGTAATATTTTTTTACGTATACTAATATAATAAAGCAGATAATTTGTTTGGTTGGACGCGCTAATCTCAGGAACTACTGGTTCGAATTCAAATGTTTCAAAATAAAATTCTTTCTGTTGGATAGTCGAAGGTTATATTATCTTAATTATGTACACGTAACTCACTGTCAGTACGTGTCATATGTCATATACAACTCTTAGTTTTTATTTGACCACACAGACAAAGTCGCAGATAAAATATACTGTTTTGTATGGTATTTTTTTGGCTTCAGGTTATATTCTGCAAAAAGCAGAAACCTAATGTTAAGATACTCTATTCCCATTATGACACTTGCGTTCCCTGTTCACTGTTCGCCAAATTCTGAAGCCATTGCGTCTGAGGTGACTGAACAGAATGCCGTGCTTTCACCTCACTAGAGCAAAAAAATGAAAATCTTAAATATTTCATTTCATAGAGTGGGAATCGAACCCACATGTCATCGTATAATTATTTTCTTCCCTATATTGAACAGATACGTGATGTGGAGTTTGGAGCGCCTGGTGACTGATGAGTACATCCTGGTGTACCTGCACGGCAGCGCGGGCAGGAGGCGAATGCCCACCATGTCGTGGCTGCACGAGTGCTACAAGTTGCTGGACAGAAGGTGAGGGAGAATGAGTGTTAGTGGGGAAGAGGTGTTGGAGTACAGTGGAAGAGGAAGTTGGTATGGATTAGCTGGGCTGGTATGTCGGAAGAAAGTAGGTCCCTTCCTTTTAATATGATAAGGGAGGAATCATGGAAGAGAAATAAGAGAGGAGAAAATAGGTGAGAGAGAGAGGGAAATATATAGAGTGAGACGTGATATAGACCATTACTATCATGCGATACCATTTTTTGGTCCACAATGGAGAGGCGGGAATGGGGTGGGGGGGACAGGGTAGACGAATATTGGCTAGGGGAGATAAAAAAATATATAAGAACTCGTTTCCTAATTTCCGTCAATTTTGGCATTGTGTGTTAAGTGGCGGAACTCAACCGGCTTTTGCCTTGATGCCAGAGCGTAGATATGTAAATATTAATAAATAATAATTCATTCTTCCGGGTTCCCATGATTAGCGTACGCGGGGCATTCCCCCGCGATCGCCAACACATCACGAGCGTCCATCAAAGCTCGTAATTTTTTCTTCAGGGGCGACCCCCTCCCAGCCCGGTGGCGCAGTCAAGACCATTCCAGGTCAACAGCATTAAGTCTATCAGAAAAAAAAAATCATTCCCCCGAATGCAGATTGAATCCACAACCGTCGCGATATGAAATAATAATATAATTTAATAGTTGTATTACATGTATGTGTTTATTACAGATTAAGAAAAAGTCTGAAACATTTGTATCTGGTACATCCTACATTTTGGTTGAAGTCGTTCGTCATTGTCACTAAGCCATTTGTGAGGTAAGCAATTTTTAACTCATGAATGTCAGAAAAATATACGTATACGTATGCATGAAAAAACTATATATTGTCAATTTATTTGCTGTATTGAAGAATAATATTTTTACGAGGTTTATAAATTCATTTTTGAAAAATAATACTTTAAGGTCAATTTGTGTTAGTCTATTTGGGATATTTAATATTTTTAATTCATTATTTCATTGAAGCAGTCGTGGCGCAGAACCACAAGTGTGCGACTGTAAACACGGCGGTTGTTGTTCGATTGCCACTCGAGCGATTGAAATATTTACCATGTTCAATATTTCCTCGATCTGGTAAAGAATGCGTCCAGACTTCGGCGGAAAATGAGGAACCGAAGCGTCTGAATGGGAAAGTGGAGTGACTTAATACTAGGTTTCCAGGTTCCCTCTGCCTATCTGCCTGCTATTTGCGGGATACAAGGTGAGGCTAGAAAATGAATAATTTTCTTTTTTATTCCAGTTCAAAATTCTTCAGAAAATTAACATACGTTAAAAGTTTAAAGGAACTACTAGAGAAAGTGCCGGTCGAACCGAATGCTATACCAGAAATAGTGAAACAATACGATGAGCATAGACGATAATGATAAATAGATATTATTATTTTATTTATTTATATGTATGTATTAATATACATAGAATAAAATGTAATTTATTATTAGAAATTTATTTTTGTGTAAACTCTACATAACGGCATTCGATTTAACGTCATAAAGAGATTTGATTAATAATAATACATTAAAAATACGAAATTACTTTTGCCCTGACCTATTATTTTGCGGATATTTTACTTTTGCGGGATATTCAAAAACACATATTTTTTTAATTTAATGTACCACTTAGTTTGATTTTTTTATAAGAAATGCCAGATTTTTATCTAATTTTTGTTTTTTTTCTATGTATATTAATAATCTATGTAATTAGAAAAAAAAATCACCGCTAGATGGCGTTAAGTCAACGCACATAATATTAAATAGAGCTTTAAAGAAACACAAAATTAAGATATTTAATTTAATTTAGTTTTTGTGTACTTTTAAAAGATTTTTTTTACATTTTTAAAAGTATTTTTAACATTTTGTGTGATATTGTATATAAATTTGGGGATTTAGTTAAGAAAATGAATTAAAAACTGTATTTTTTTGTCTTATTTTGTTATATTTATAGTCAATAAGTGGATATTTCTTTTATTTTAAGTTTTTTTTTCTTTTTTTTTGTGTCAAACGAAAACAACGATTTAAAACGTTTGATAGATGGCGTTAGTTTATATGTATAAAAATCGAATACAATAGCTTTTATAGTATTTTGCACAATTTTTCCATAGTTTAAACTAGAATTAGACAAAAAACAGCATAAAGTACAATTTTTATAACGGATAAAAGAGAAGTGCATGCACCTTTTTTAGACTTTTTTAATGGACTTCATACAAGTAATCTGATGATGATGATCAATCGTCATGATTTATTACACGTTCCATAATTAATTATTTTAAATGTATAAGGGCTGTCAGTTTGATTCTCAGTTAAACTAAAATTAGGAGAACATGCTTTTTTCATATATAATTCTATATTGTTCCTTTTCGTAAAAGAAATTTAAAATAAAGTGAAGCATAGACAAATTTACATTAAAGTACTTTTTGAAAGAAAAAAAACAATACTTTTTGCCCACCTAATCATTTTGGTGTAATTTTTATAATTAAAAAAATGATTTTTCTTTAATATTATCTAATAATAATATAACTTACTTCAAAACTGTGTCAATAAAGCCATTTTAAGCCAAAATTTTCGATATAGATAACGTCCAGAATCTCTATTTTTCCTAAATATCTTTAAAATATAAATTTTTTTATTAAAAAATAAAGAAAAAATATATTCTATTTGTCATGTCATCAGATTTTTTAATAATTATCCATTCTTTTATAATTTTGAACAAATTAAAGGAATTGATTACTATATAGTAAGTTTTTTCGCATTAAAAAAAATATTTTCTTCTGTGGCATGACATTTTTTCTCATTCCAGTGTTGCCATATCGTGAAAAAAATGTAAATAATTTATTTTTTGATATAATTTTTTTAATTTGGAGCAACGAAAGAGTATTTAGATTGTTTTAAAATTAAAAAAATATTGATAGCAATAAAAAATATAAATATATGTTATACATGTGAATCTCTTATTTATAGGTATTTTAGAATAAGATTAATTTTAAAATAATAGTCCTTTTTTATTTTTTCTTATCAAAGTCTCCTTAATTGTGCCTATTATTTTTTTTATTTAATTTAAATAGATCTGGAATACAGTATTATTTATTATTTTTTAATTTGATTACTAAACTTTTGTTTTTTCTTTTAATAATGGCGACGACATTTTTGTGCTATATTTTAAATTTTTAAATTCATATCTACTTTGTACCTAAACGTGATTTTGAATAATAAGTCATATGATTGTTTCATTTAGAATCTTGTCATATTTAATTTAAGTTAAGAAATAATTAAATTAAATACTTGTTTTTTTATATATTTATATGAGAAGATTCTATATGATAAAAACATATTTAATAAATATGTTAAAAATAATGCACAGGCTTTACATAGAATATAAATAAATAAGTGAATAGTTAGTTGAATGTTTTTAGTAGATTTATATGTATGTATGTTTGTAAACAATTGTGTCCGACTCTTTTATTAATTAATGATTATAATCAAATTTTAACAGTTTCCATTCTAGAAAGAAGTAAAGTGGCGTTGAGTTCCGCCATTCAACTTGTAAAGTCTCGTTACTTTGGAGGAGAGTGGGAAATACACCCCATATCAACTGTAATTTATCTCTGTCTATTAAAAAAATATTCTTACATTAAAGAGAAAACAGCACAATTATCATGTAAATGCTTGATATTAATAGTGTTTTTATAATAATTTTCAGTACATTCCCCTTTTTTATGGTCCTTTTGGTAATATTGTTTATGATTTAAACATAAATAAATATTCTATTTTTTTTTGTGTGAATTTTCAATATAGATGTTTTTTATAATTAATGTACGTTTATTTGTTTATACAGCAGAATGATTTTCCATTTTATTTTTCTTTTTCTTTGTTTTATTTTATATATAACTAAGTCGCCGCACCGCATCGTGAGTGTGTATAAATATTTAGTATATATTGGTAAATGTATGGTTGAATTTCATAAAAATCTAAACTATTCTTTATTTAATTAAGTAATAACAAGCACTTTTGTAGTAATTGGGCTATATCGATCAGTCAGTATTCACTATTGATATTTTTTTAAGACTTTCTAACTTTATGCAATTGATTTATTTCTATTTATTTTTAATATATATATTTATCAATATATACATATTGTACAGATGTGTGTTGAATATTTTTGCGAGAAAGTGACGTCATTGTAATTGGAGACATGTTGGTGGTTGTAATCTTTTCAAAGTTTTATTGAAACATTTAAAGAAGATATAAATATGTATTTTTTTTTTGGTATTCGAAAGAAGTAAAAAAAGGTATTCTATAATTTATTTAAAAAAAAACATTGAGCATAACTGTTTGTCTTTAAGTGAATTTTAGTAGAAGCCGAGAAAATAATGTATCAAAAAGGCTTATTCTAAATAGTAAAAAAGTTAATGCATATTATATTAATTTTAACAAGTTATTTTATTTAGATTAAATAATATGTAATAAAAATATAGACGTCACGTGTGTAGGAGTGTGTTTGAATGAAAGTAATAATAATAATATATGGTTGCTTATTTGATGAAATAAATATGGTTAATCGTCTTTTACATATATAAAAAAAATATATTATTAAACTTCAAGCTAGGTCCTGCGTATAGCGGAATAGGTGGAAAGAACCTAGTGTTAGCACACTTAATAATTGATTTGTAAATGGTACAGTACGGTCTCGCAGTCGTGGCCGCCTTAAAGGTAAAGTGTAGATGTCTGCGCGAGCAGACTCGATTTTAGAATTTTTGCTACTTTTGAAATTAAACTTTAAACAGATTAATCTAGTACATTATTTAACATTTTTAGGCACCCGACGCCGCTACATACACTTTGGAGCAGTCCGTGTCTGCAATGTGTAATAATCGCGAAAATCAAAGATCTTATTATTTTTCATACTTTAGTTTATTTTTCTGTCGAACGTGAGTGACTAATGCGCAAAAAATTAAAAAGCCTAACTCTAGAGCGGCCGTGATTCGGCGACCGCACTGTACAATAAATTATTATTAATTCGTTTAACCATTTTTTTTTTCAAAAGTATTTTCTGTGTTGCAAATATTTTCTTGTTTCGTAATTTGTCTATAAAATACATTCCGTTGTACCAATTAAGAATTGTCACTTTATCCATAAAAAAGAGAAGACCAAATAAATAATTAAAATTATGTGTGAAAAATAAAAATAAACAGATATTATGTGATTGATTTCTTTTATTTTATTTATTCCCCATTTTATATTCGATAAAGGTTTTTTGTTGTAAAAAAAAAATAAAAAAGTTTGAATAAAGTTTTATAGGATTTCAACTTATTCTTAAAGAGATCAGACATGGATTTCAGGGCAATGTGCATCTTTTGTGTTTCAATTTTTAATGAACGAGTGCAGCTTGCAACATCGTTTGTGTGGACTATAAAACGTAGTCTCGTTGTTTCCGTTCCCGTTGTAATTTAGCAGTGCTCCCCAACGAACACTCTACTCCCTAACGAACCTACATGCTAAATATCAACTTAATAAGTATAGAAGTTTCGTCTGTATTTGTCTGCCAGTCGCTCAGTAACGGAAGAGTTTTATTTTTTACTTATATTTAATAGTGGGATTTGAAGATACGATAATTTGAGTACAAATTATTTTATTCAATGTAATTTTATGTGAAAAAAATAAATAAGGGTAGACAATGTCTGTGGTAGAGTTTAATTTCATATTTAAATTAAAAAAATATTAACTGTTGTCAATTACTGAATTTGTCGTTAGGTTTGTTTTCTTGGGTCAAGTAAAAACGTTTTTTGTGACGTATTTAAAATAATATTACGCACTAAAATATGACAACTACGTTCTATTAACCAACTTCTGTATGAAAAGGAAATTATCGATTCGACTGTATTTTGTAAATAATAAATAACTCACAATTGCTGTGCTAACCAAAGAATAAGACATCATACTATAGAAAAATTGCATACTTGTAATTCATTTTAAGGAAAATTTATATAAAAAACTGAACTTGAACTTGGTTTATGGAGTGTCTGATAGAAAGTCGAACCAGTTCTAGGTTTAAGAATAAAAATAAATAAATCAGTTTCACGCTGTATCCCGCACACAGCAGGGTAGGCAGAGGGAACCTAGTGTTTTTAGACACTCCGTTCCCCACTTTCTGCCGAATTCTGGAGGCATTGCGTGTTGAGTGGCAGAACTCAACGCCGCGCTTTGCCTCGACACCAGAGCGAAGAAATGGAAATATAAATTTAAGTAAATATTTCATCTCCTCGAGTGGGGATCGAACCCACAACCAGTCGGTTTACAGTCACACTTTGTGCCGCTGCGCCACGACTGGCCTCTTAGGTTTAAGAAAATATGTAAAAAATGATCTCTATTATTTATCGACTGCCAAAGTAATCATCTTCCAATTTTTTATATTCGCTGATCTTCCGCGTGAAAATAGATATAGAGTGTCAAATGGCCCATTGTTTGTTAACATTTATTTGATAATTAAAAATGTTTCCAAATATATGTATATCTTATAAAAGTATGCTTGTTTAATTGTTTGTTTTTCATTTTAATAATTTTATTTAAAAAGCATAGACATTATTTTGCATAAAAAAATATTTTTATGATTTCTATAAGGACCCTTTAGATAACAAAGATTCTTTATATAACTTTGAATGATGGTAATGTAGGGTATTTTTTTTCGTTTTATCTCTGGCACACAGAACGTAGTGTCAAGAAATTCCGTTGTCTACACTTCTCCTAATTTTCAAGACATTATACTTTTTAAAATAAAGGATAAAAAGGGTTTATAGAAGAAAAACGAAAATTATAATTAGTGAATGTTTATTACACAGTGTAAGTGTTACAATGCCCCAGCCACTACTCTCCATATATCGAATATAATAAAATCTCAACACAAATATTAACAAAAAAATAATATATTTTAGTCAAAAAATCAATCCGATTAATACTAATAAATGAAAGTTAAAATTCATTTGGCTTTTCATACTGTAGTTAAATAAGTTTGTAAAATCAAAAAAATAAATGATTTTTTAATAGAAAATTATCTTTAAGAGACGTTACTTGGAGGATTAGTTACTTAGTTTTTTTTATTTTAATTTAAGTTTTTTTTTTATTTTGATTAAAATTTTAAAAAATCCCTTTATAACGTAAAATAACACGTCTCAAAGGTAGTTCCTTCGATTATTTCCAAAGATAATTTTCAATTATATTTTTTAAATACATTACAAAATCGACGTATTAAATATAAGTTACACATACTACACCTAAATACATCTACTGAGAGTAAATGAGTAATACGAGACTATTTTATTTTATATATGCATAATATTATATTAGAAATATATAGAACTTAATTAGTTCAATTTAGTTTATTTTAGGTTCCTTTTGATTAGTTGCCAAACATAATTTAACTAAAATATTTATACTTCTCTAAACAGCTTCATTAGTGGAAATTTATTAAAAAAAAATTTGTAAACAGATTGTTGTTATACATCATAAATGCTTATGTTAGTATTAAACATTAAAACTTAGTGTAACCTATTAAATATATCCTTAAATATAAGAGTTCTTTGCATCAAAAAAATAAATTGAAATATAAAAGCAGCCGATTATATAGCCGATAGCGGTGATGTAAACAATCCAGTTGACGTTTAAACTTATCAAATATCAGTTAATTACAACTTGGAGTCGGCGTACTGTTAACAAAATAAAAATATTCTCACACTCACAGAGCTACAATATTATATTTTGTAAATGTATATATCTACATACATAATATTTAAACAACAACTGGACTGTAACAAATCCAAATTTAGTTCATATGTAGCGGCATTTTTTAAAGATTATCTCTTGATACGAAAAACAATAACAATACAAAGGTTATGTATAATGTATATATAATTAATCTACAGTATAATATAGTATAATTTATTAGATCTATCAGAATTGGTGTTATTTTACCTTCAGTGGACGTGTCGCTTTCGCGGGCATCGCTATACTAAAGTTATACATATAAAAAAATAAGTTAATAAAATGTTGAGTGTAAGGCACCTTTTCACGTTATAAAACTCGTCGTCACGTCACGTCACGTCACGTCGACGTCATTGTCGCTACAATGCTATAAAAAATATAAAATATCGTTACATTCATAAATAATGCCAATTAAACGTGTTGTTTAGTAAATTTAAGCGATTTCATAAGACTATTTTATTTTTATTTAACTTAGCTGCGTAATTGAAAAGAAAATCTAATTTTAATGTACATTTTAATAATAATATATCGAATATTATTACAAATATTATTAAATTTTGTACACAAATAACAAAATTAGTTCGTGAACCGAACCAATTTAGTCGCTTATGAAACCTCTTCGCTAACAATATAAATTATAATTAGTTAATAACGACTATCTTAGTTAGTACATTAATGGGACACATCGCGCTAAACACTACGCTAAGTATATCTATAATGTTATATACATTTTTGTATATTTCTATGGCACTTACATTTCGGGTGTTTGCTACTTCATTCATTTATTAAAACAGATTACATATTTTTTCTGTGTTTCTCAATATTTTTTAATGTTTGAGGTAGAGTATATGGAGTAATTGCCCGAATATTTTCGTTTTTTTTTTTTTACATTTTAATTTCTATAAAATCCGTTGGCAAAGGCACTGCCCGTCGGCAGATCGTCTACAAACTGCGTTAGGTACATTTTATATATAATTTGGAAAATACAAACAGTTCTTCAGCACCAGTAGTCGCATATAAATAATATTATTAAAAGTCTTGAAATATAGTTTAATTTAAACATTCTTAAATTTTTTTTAATATAATTTTAAAAAGGCATCATCAATGTAAGGTGCCCGATGGGCTAGCACTTTGTGAATTCGAGTTAACCGAGAGCTACGATTTATTATAAAGAATTAAAAAGTCTCATCAAAAACAGCTTACTATAGAGTATTCAGAAGTCAACGTAGAGGCATTTTCTGTTTTATTTATTTCATTTAGCTCCCGGTATTCAATAATTTCCAAATATATCATAATAAATACAATAAGGCCAGATGAGGCACAGCATCTGCTATACTAAGAGCACCGAAGTTTATCTTAAGTCTAACTTTAAAATCAATTTTCATATTCAATCTGCAAAAACATTGACAAAACAAGGTTGGTTAACAAGTTGGTTATGGATATAAAAAGTAATACCTAATACAAAAAAAACATTGTCAATATAAAAAAAAACAAAACTGTCAGATCATGCATATTATCCAAAAAAAACCAGTTAAAACAAAATCATTTATCGTGCAATCAATATCTAAAACGACAATCACACTCAAAAAGCTGACAACACTAAAATCTAAGACTTGTCAAACCTTTAGAAATTCCCAAATTTCTTAGTGACTGTCGAGCTGGTCTCCGACTTGTGGGAGCTGGTCATCACTGACTTCCTCTCAATAGTTTCTGAGGTTATTGTCTGTTTGGAGAACTTCTTATCCAAACTATCCATTTCCTTCATTAAGTCTGAGGGTTTTTTCACTTTGGTCACGCTTGTAGTCGCTTGGTAATCTTGAAATTCTGAAGGTCTCATGAAAGAGCGACTCGTATCCGAGCTCAATTTCGATTCTAACGTATTAAATCGAGAATCGAGAGTACTGTAGCGAGAATCGTTATCGAATTTCGATAGTTCATCTATTCCTTCGAGTTTGATCGGTTCGTATTTCGTATTGGTACTCGTCAGGTTGACAGGAGAAGAGGAATATACTTTAGTTGTAGTAATCTTTTGAGTTCCGTTGGGTATTTCTTTTACTTCTGTTGTAGTTTCTTCAAAAAAGTTCGGTCCACCGTAGCTGTGGACATCTTTGCCATAAGGTGATGAAATCCTATCATAATCAGGAGTCGGGACTTTCACCATATCCATGCTCTTTAAATCTGCGTAATCTGTCTTTTCAAATTTAGACGGAGTGGAAGTCGCGAACGGTGACTTTACTTCTTGTCGCGTTTCAGTCTTAAAGAACTCTGTTTTAGGGTAACTCTGATACGATTCGCTCTTAATGGTGTACTCCGAATGTTTCGTTCCACCGGGAATGGCTTCCGTAGACTTTTGGTGTTCCGAAAAACTTTGTCCAACTCCGTCTAACGAGGAAATGGGTTTCTTCAAGGTGGAGTAAATAGGTTCTGGCTTCTCATCGAATTTGAGTTCTCGCGCATTGAATTTAGGACTCAACGGCGGCACTTTTGGGGAATCGTAGCCATATTTCTGTTCTTTAGAGTAATGTTGGTTGGAGGATGACTCGAAATGTCTTTGCTCGTCGGTTTTGGTGTAATATTCGTTGATGGGACGCGGCGTGTCGTATAAGCGGGTCTCGTAGCTGAAATACCAGAGCTGTTGATTATTGTCGTTAGCAAATTACCGAACCCCCACCCACTGTTAGCCACCACCCATGCCATGCGCGACGTTAACACAAATGATTATTGATTATTAGCACAAAAAGAAAAACCCTGATTGTCGTCATACTCACAATCAAATTATTTTGAATTAAAAAATAATTGAGCCGACTTTTGAAAGATGATAATTTGAATCTAAGTTTTTAGGCAAATGTGCGTATATAAAATAAAGTGCTCTGATTAAAAATAACCGCGATTTTAAGAGACAATTACAAAACACCTTAGTGATCTGTAAAAATGTGAACCCTCAAGACAGCACATATTTTTTTTAACGTCTTCACAAATGAACTATATACATATAAACCAATAAATTAAAACAGTGCTGCCACGTTTAAGAAACTAAGTTTAAACAAATAAACATAAAAATCCCAAACAATACACAAATTTAACCAGTATTTTATTAACTCCCACGTTTTTTTTGAGAAATATGTGTTTTAAAACTACCCCTCAGTGTTAAATAAATAGACGAACCAGTTACATCTTCTCGTTCCTAAGTAGCGAGGCGCGTCTCGGCGGCGGCGGAGGCTTCTCCGATCTTTCCCGCTTGTAGTATATTCTCTCCGCTTCGCTTTCTACCAAATACGCGGTCCTCACTTGCGGCAGTTGTAATGATTTGACGACAACCGTCTCCTCGCTCATGCTTGCCCTATTGTTATTACCGCATGCAGTTAGAGAAAAACTATTAGCTAATTTCTGGCATGTAAATAGACTACTTATTTAAAGAAACAAAGCTAATTTAGTTATCAGGGGATTTTTTAACCTATTTTAGTTGTAAACTAAAATAAATAAGCGGAAATCAAGTCTATTACCCTGTTAATAAAAAGGTCTAAGTACATGCTTATTATATATTATTAATTATTAATTTTAATAATTATTAAAAAAAGCTACATTTTAAAACAGTCAGTTAAGTATCACACTATGTCATAAAAAAGCGACATAGACAATAGCGGGGAAAATACACAGATAAGAAAATACAAAAATACAATTTAAATTATATATGTACAGAACGATGTGCTTTATATAAACAAATGATATAGAGAACGCGACAAGCGAGTATATAATACAGATTATATAAAACACGGAAGTCAAAACATTCATTCATTCGTGAATGGGAAGCTTTATTTAAAATAAAGCACTTACTTATCTGTCATCGTTCTGTCATTGACGGTTTTATCTCTGGAAATGAAATTTTGGTATCAACATAAATGCTCAAAGTTTACGCGTTGGGCCAATTTTTAATAAAAAAAAAATCACAATAAACTTATAACGCCAGATTTGAATCCGTTCTATAATTAAAAATTAGTTGTATGTTAGTTACTATGTGTGATAGTTCACATTTGTATACAGATTGTCACAAAGTAAAATATTAACAAATAAAGAACCTTTACTTTCATTTTAATTGTAAGTAATGCTAGATTAAAAAGAAGAGAAATGTCTTTTAAACCTGCTAATATTTTTTTATTGGCCCAACGAGCATAAGCAAAGATGTCAATAAAGCATTGTATAGAAGGAAGTATTATAAAAGATTTCACAGAAGAATTTTCACAGATTCTTAGTAAATTTTCATTTTTTACAAATTTAAACAGACAAAGACCATTTTATATAAAGCCTTCATATATGTATGTATGTATATGCTTACTAAAAATCTGTAATACAAATATAGTAATAAGTATAAAATAATTTTCAGTCTAAATTTAGTTCTTACTCCTGTCTGGTCTGCACAGATTTGAAATAAAAGCTCATGCTTATAATTAGAATTAAAAACACCATAATATATAGATAAGAATATCTTTTTTTTAAATATGGCATTTAATTTTTTTTAAATAAACACCAAAGAACAATCCAATTCGGGCATAGTCATAGATAATTTAGAATTTTGTAATTTTTTTTAAACATTCGTAATCTTTTATTGTTTATTTTTTTTTAAACATAGGTAATATATCTTAATTAACTTAAAACTAAGGCACGTATGAGTTTGAAGGCACTTTTTACAGGCGATGTTATCGTCTGGTCCCGCAGCGTGGAAGAAAAGCATAGATTAAATGTTATTATTATATTCAAAATGAAAATCAATTTTTAAGTAATTTTTAATTTGTTCAATTATTATATCATGCTTTATTTATTTAAAAAAAATGAATTGTATTTTTTATAATGGCAAATGTTAATCATTAAAATCAGTCTAAAATGGAACTTAATGATAAATTAATGATAAATAAAAAAAAGTTACCGTGTAGTAAATCCTTCATAATTCTGTTTTTGATCCTCCTGAGGTCTGAAGCTGGAGAAAGAAGGACTTTGTGGATCTTTTTCCTCACGTTGGAATCCATTTTGTCCATATATTGGAGTATGTTGGTTATTTTGCACATATGTTGGCGTAGTTGGCGATGTTGGTGTTCCATGTATCGATTGGCTAAGATTGGAGACATGTTGGCTTATGTTGGTCGTATGATGGCTCATATTGGTGGTATTTTGTGTGGTATGTTGTGTTGTGTATGTACTGTTTGGACTGTATGTTGTGTTTGCGAAACTGCTGTTTGGTGTTTTGAATCTGAAAATGGCGTTTTATGCTTTAGTTTGATTTAAATTAGTATCAAAATTAAACCCTCAAACCAAACATAACGTATTTTTGTTAATTTTTATTTAACTTCCCGCTTTACCCCTAGCGGGGTAGTGCGAGGTAGAGAACGGCTCTACATACCTCTTTCACCTCGTCCACTGTCATCAACCTCTCCATACATGACCAATGGGGGTCCTTGCGTTTTTACGTGACCCTACTCCAGTATCCTTGAAGGTCAATCGAGGAGGGACCCCTACCTCTCTTACCACTCACTTTGCCATCATAATTTTTTTATGCATTCATCACTCATTCGTTCAATCAAGGGTGGTTTCAATCAACAAAGCTGACTCGCCGCCGCTAGACTCCGCGCTTTGCCTCAACATCAGAGCGAGGAAATGAAAATAAAAATGTAAATTATTATTTCATTTCCTTGAGTGGGAATCGAACCCACAACCTGTCGAATTTGCAGTCATGCTTTGTAACATTGACTGGCCAATTCTAACATAAAATATTAATAAAAGAAAGAGTAGTAGAAAAATTAACAAAAATATGCTTAAAGGAATCACCTGTGCACCGTATGCGTTTGCGTATGCGATGCATCACTAGAATAGCCCATGTGATCTGTGTCTGTCTCATCTCCCGAAGCTCCGGAAGCTCCCGAGGTGTCTCTCAGTTTATATTTGGCCTGTCTGATGGCGGTTAGACGTCCTCTGGCTTCTTCTAATTCTTTCTCTATTCGGAGAACTTCCGATCTGTTGGGAAAATGTATCTTTAAGTATATAATAATTTTAGTTTTTGCGTGCATGTGTAATGTTTCCTTTAACAATTTTGGGGTACAAAAAATCCGGAAACCAAAGAGCAAGAGTTCCTTAGAGAATATAAAAAAAATTACTCGTTTATGTGGTTTCTTAAATCATGAACTGTTATATGCACCATTATCTCACGAAATGCTAATTAGAAACAATCGGTGATTTAAGGGAAAAAGTCAACTACTATTATAACACCACCTTTGTAAACTCAATGTTTTGTTGTTGTTTTCTTATGTATATTTTAGTACAATAAAGAATATTATATAACATCGTAACAGTATATATTCTAACATAGGTACATATAACAATATATTTTTTTATTATTATTATTATCGTTCTAATAAATATGAGCCCTTTTATTGTGTCGAATTTCAAAAGCTGAATATTTTTTGTGATCGATATAACTTCACATTTTTTAATTGCAAATAAAAAATTACAACTAAACAAAGAATAAGGAACAAAAAAGCATGGCCAAATAAGCCCTTACTAAGTATATATGTCAAGGTCCACTCCTTTCCTTGCTAACTACAAGACCTCTCGACTCCTCTTATCCCTAAATATATATAGCTCCTGTTACCTGGCATCAATCTCCTGAGCTATCCCGCCCACCATACGTCTATTGAGCACCAAGCTCCGTTCGTCATCACAGGTGATGGCATCTCTCGCGGCGCGTACCAGGTTGTCTGTAGAGCGGATAACTTCAGCTCCAGCTGATTGGAGACGACGCGTCGATTCTGATGATGGGTCGGCTTTCACCTGGACAAATTTAATTTTAATTAAGAATAGAAGGGAAAGTTGATCACAAATGTTGCCCAACCTCAAAACTCACCTTACAAGCCACCAGCAGCTGAGCAGTCGACGAAGCCACCTGCCTAGCACTAGATATAAGACGTTCTTCAGACGCTGCACCCTGTACGAGTGCGTTAGCTGCCTCTACAAGTGCATGTGCTGCTGCTGCAACTAGCCGAGCTGCTGACACGAGACCCTCGGACCACTGGCCGTCGTCTGATGAAGATGTGGGTCGACGGGCTACTTTACCCTGGAGATTGAAGATATGAGAGATTTGTTGTTTAAGATTTTGACTTTATACAACATATTTTAAAATTAATAAGCAAATCTTCGTGAATGAAAAACATACACTCACAATATGTTATAACAAAAAATGTTTTTGCCATTTGTACACATGATATGCTTACATAGATGGGATATATAATTTCTATAAATGTTCTAGATTGTATATTTTTGTATTAATTATATCAATTAGAAGGCAAGAGAAATATAAAAATTCGGTGGTAATATTCAATTTACTTGCTTTTTAACTTGCGCCTGGCACACTCACTGACACATTATTTTTTATATAAGACTTCCTTTTCAATGGACCCGTCTAAGACTCTTCTGAATTTTTCGAATAAGAGTACCTAGTAATCTTACATATTGTTTCATAAACTGTAAATCCAAGCGCGTAAAAGTTACAATCTATGCAATCGTACCTTATATAAGTGAAATATGCCGATTTTTTACAATCAACGTATCAGATTACACAGGATCCAAATGATGGCGAGTGTACATAAAATAAAACAAAAATAAACACTAAATGTACCTGATCAATAAGTTCTCTCTGAGCGGCTGACGCGGCTCTCACCAACGCGGACGTTGCTGCTATTATAGACTTAGCAGCTTCAAGGATCATCTCATCAAAGTTTAAGTTATCATCTGTCTCCTATAAATAGAAAATATAAAAAAAGGTAATTATTTGTCATAATAAAAACTTGAATTTTTACACATTTTAATGTATGAAACTTCAAAACCGGAAGAATCCGCGGCCATTGGCAAACAGAGGTAATATGGGATTAATCCGATATAAGAGTTTCATTCATGAGTACGTCTATTATATTGGTATAAAATTTAAGCCAAAATACCAAAAAAAACAATTGACAAAGTCAAAATGCAAATAACGTTCTTATTTATTCATTGGATTTTCTGCTAAAAACATAAATTCTTCATCAAAATATGTTCTAGAAAGTACTATTATTTTTCAATCGATGAATGGACCACGGTCGATAGGTAATATGTTTGATTCCTGGGTGATACGAAAACAACCAAGAATATCAAACATATCTTACCGACACGCGGCATTGTTGCTAGTTGGTCTTCTTTCTTCTTCTATTTTCTTTTTTCCATTACATTTTTGATTTAATAAGAAATAATTACAAAATTAAGTCGTTTTATTGTAAATTAATTATTTAGAAATGTACAAAAATTTTAAACGTAGCGGTAATCGAATCCTGCAGGGATCTTGTTCTCCATCCAAGCGTTTGTTGCCAATAAGGCCATATGTTCTTATCCATGTATATTAAATTATTTTTGTTTAAACAGTTTCGAAAATTTTCCTTTCCTACATTGTAAATCGATAATATTAAAATATTTATATATAAATCAAACTCACAGTTTTCGGTGTAACACGTGGTCTTAAAGCGTCTAACTTGCGAGCAGCGGCGTCTATTGAGGCGGCTGCACCCAATAACTCTTGTTCTGCAATAACTGTTGGATCCGCCGGGTCTACCCATTCTGAACCTATGGTAATAAAAATTGAAGTTAATATTTAAATTAAATCAAATCAGCTTCTCGCTGTATCCTACAAACAGCAGAGTAGGCAAAGGAAACCTAGTGTTAAGACACTCTGTTCTCCTGTGTCTCCACTTTCCGCCAAGTTCTAATAACTAAATATATATCCCGTATCATACAAAAAAATCTCACCTTTAAGTAAATCAGCAACAGCAAGCATATCAGCTACGGCCAAAGCCACTTTTCTCGATAGTTCTGGTAACTGAGCTCTCGCGTTACCCAATAGAGCTGTTAGTAGAGCACTGTAGGCGAGAGCGGTTGACCGTGTCGTTTCTAACGTACGTGCTTTTAGTTCTTCTGTTTCTGCTGTGTGGGCGGCACCCTGGAGGAAGAGACAACGATGTGATAAGTAATTTATATGGTTAATTGATATAACACAATGTATGTTAAAAATAGTAATAGTCAATTATTTAATATGTTTTTATTTAGTTCAAGAGGAAACAAAATGCTATCGGGTATGTCATATGCGGTCCTTCGAGCCAACTATACAAACATTTTTTAAAACGAAATCATGGAGCCCGTAAATGACAACATTTGTCACATTTATTATATAACATAGTACTATTAATATAGTTTTATATAAATTAACATTGTATCGTATGTAATGTCTATAAAGAGTGTTTTACTTTACCTTTTCTTTTAATTATTACATAATAAAATTTTGAGATACTCGATTAAAACTTTAAGTAAAAAGATACTTAATATTATCGAAAGATACATGTTTTAATTGTCTTAAGCCAATTTAGCAAATTCATACCTTGGCCGCAACCAGCATGTCCAGAACAGTTCTCCTGCCCAAGTTGGCAGCTGCCACGAGCTGGTCCTGTCCAGAGGCAGCGACGGCGCGAGCGGTGGCCGCCGTCATGAGGCGCGTACAACGCATGAGCTCCTCAACAGAGGCAGTAGATTTAGGGGGAGTGGGAGACATTAACACCTGGGAATAGACACTTAGTGTTACGACACTCTCTTCCACCTATTTTTCATTGTAGAGATAATATTAAAAGATATGGTTGAATACGTATTCTATTTTAAGAAATCGGAGAGAATTTAGCTTCACACTTTATACTACACAGTGATGTGCTGCGTGTTAAGTCTAACTTAAAGATACTCCGTTCTCCACTTTCCAGTGAATTCTGGAGGCATTGCGCATTGAGTAGCGGAACTCAACGCTGCATTTTATCTCGACTAGAAATGTAGATATAAAGTAAAATAAATATTTTATTTCCTCAAGTGGCGAACGAACCTAAAACCATTCGCATTTACAGTTGTTGCGCCACGCCACTTGCCACTTATTTATTGTTAATTTTAATGAACATGAAATAATATATAAAAGATAGTAGAAAGATTGATTATCCATAGGGTTGCGTACTAATAAATACAATATAAACCGTAAAAATACCATACCTCAATCTCTTGAGATATAGCCTCAATAGTCGACTCCAATGCTCTGTAGCCACGTGTGTGTTCATCCTCTACTGCCTTCACTGTCTTTAATAATGACGTCACATTTGTCACCATCACCTATTAACATTATAAAAAAAATTATTTGGTTTCACAATTCAGAACCTGTATTGAAACGAAACCAAATATTTTTAGTTATAAGAGTAACTAATTAAAAACAAAAGCTTAGGGTTGCCAACTAAGTTAGGGCAAACGTTGAACAGGAGAAGACATTAAAATAAAAAAAACAACACCCAGTGCGAGAAAGCTCATGCCATAGCAGGAAACCCATAAGCTTTCAACCATAAAATACATATATAGATAAAAAGCTCGTCTATGTAATGTCAATATTGGACTTTAAAGCTCCCGCTGTGAACCACCTCTTTCGAAGTTGGTTATTAGAAAGCTTTTGGTTTTTGGTTATACACACGATGGTTGTAACCAAATGTGATATGAATGAAAGGCGAAATGTGTTTAGGGAGGATTAAAATTGTATATGTATACATTTTATTCGCAAATACCAGCCATTATTAAAAATAGCCAAAATAACTTAGACCAATATATTAGTTTGTAATTATAACAATAGTACAACACTGCGACACTATTTTACTATAAAGTTTTTTTTTATATAATCTGTACGACAAAATGTTTCGTACTTCTTTACGTTTCGTACCGACAAAAGGTTTATTAATGTTAATATTTCAAGAACAATGTACAAGTTGGCAGAAGAAACAAACAAACTGACTCGCACACAGACGGACAGACAACTAAACACATTTCTGACATCGCATGATCTTATATATATTTATAACTCAAAATGAAGTGCTGAAAATGGTTCAAGCTCGTGAATTTTGAATGTAACAAATACTGTTTAAGTACCAATTATAATAGGCTAAAGAAAAATCGAACTTGACCGCTTTATTTACTTTATTGAATTATTTTGACAGTTGTGGCTTTTGCTTAAGTAATTATCAATCTGTAAATGACAATAATATGTATGGTACACAAAATTATCTGTAATTATAAGTCAGCCACCGTCTTTTATATAAGATTGGGAAGCGAAATATACGAATAAAAAGCTAAACACGTAAATTAAGACACACAAGAACAAATAATATCAAATAAATTACAAAATCAAAATTGGGACTTAAACAGGCAATATTCACCACGAGTTAATTGATACGATACGATGGAAGCTATCGAACACCATGCCATCGCGTGCTTCGGATTAGATCGACATTTTCATTAATAAATGGTTCTGACCGATTCGTTGTTCCCTTGGCTTGCTTCTTCAGATTCACGGAAACGCGAATTTTGGACCTCATCTAACATCTTTAATTGCTCCTCCATTCTGCTATTTGGACGTCTTTTTGATCTGTCTTCTAAAATAAATCGAATTCTTCTTATCGTTTCTTCGCTAGTGTCTTCCTTATTGAGGACAGCTTCGTAGAACTTCCACCAGTTGTCAATACTTCCGAACTGCTGTTCCCTATTTTTAAGAATATCTTCGTAGATCTGCCACCAATTGTTTGCGTAATATTCCATTGGATATGTTCTAGTTAGGTCGAATATTTCTATAATATTTCTGGATTTTTGCTCATTTGTCTTTAATCTTTTATATTTATTGTCTTTTGAAATAGTAGACGTGCTGAAGTAATTAATATTTTTCGACCAATTCTGTTGGGAGTTTAAGTTCTGTGTAACATTTCTATGAAACGTAGGTGGAGCTGATTGTATATCGTTCTCTCTGACGTTCTCCTTTCTTCTCGTCTCGCTTTTATACTTCCTGATTATTTCTTTATAATATTTCTCCAATAAACACAACTCTTCATATGTATATTTAGAAATATCTATTTTAGTATAAACGTTTAGAATATCCTCGATATTAACATTTTTTTTCTTTCGTCCTTCAAAATGTAGGTTTGATAGTAGTTTCAGTTGTTCGATGAGAGGATCAAAACCTTTATATATAATAAAATCTGTTTTGGCAAACTCAATTAATTTTAAAACCATATCTTCATATTTTTGGTCATATTCCAAATCTTTTTTAATTGCTTGTGATCTATCAACTTCTTCAATAAAACTTTGTAGTGTCTCCTTTTCTTTGTCATACTTGTCCATTTCTGATTTTATTTCACCTAATACCAATTCATGACCACTAAATCGTTCCAGTTCACGTCTAGTTTCCTCCATTTTTTCTAAATTACGCTTAGCTAAAGCTTTCCACCATTCTGTATCATCTTTAAATAAATTCCAGAATTGAACAGTATGTTCTTTAGCTACATCACAATTTAAGTCTTTATCATTTTTAATGGGAACAACATCTTTTATGTCTATTTTATCTTTAGGTGATTTTACCTCACTAACTTCTGAACTTTTCACTTCTAAATTAACGATCAAATTGATAGGCTTGACTTTTTTGACTTTGAATACAGGACTTTTTAGTTTAGACTTCTCCTTATCTAACTTTGGCTTTTTATTCACACTGTGTATATATGTTGTCGTTGCAATAGTAATTTTAATATTTTCATTCACGACATCTTGCCAATCCAAATCATCCACTACCTGAGATAATCTTTTCATTTCACTGTCTAATTCAGAATTTACTTTCTCTTTTGCTTCAGCGTGTCGTCTCTTTCGATTATCGGCTTTATCTAAACTATCGAGACATAAATCGATCAATTTACGAAGTTCTCCCAAAAATATTGTCTCCCCATATTTGACAACACGCCAATCCATATCAAAGAGACTATTCCTTGAAGCCAAGTTATATCTAGTATTGACATCATCATTCTGCACTCTAGCTGGGGGTTTCAACATTTTACTTTCTATATAAGTAATCATTTCCTCACAACTGTCATGGAAAATAGTTGGTGAGACATCATCGTCATGACTGGAGTAATCTAGAAGTTTGATCAATTCGTCTTCTTGGTCAGATTGGAATATATCAGTTTCTGAATCGCATGAATTATAATCACGTATGTTTATAGATCGCCTCTTGCTTTTCGGTAAAGTGTTAGTCTTTATAGGCAGACTCCACCGCTTCGGGTCGGACAAACGCTATAGAAAAAAATAGTCCAATATTGACATTTACAGACAGACACAAATGAGCACATGTGTATATATAGTGAATAGTGGTAAAAAATCTAAAATAAAAACAAGATATATGAATAATATAAGTAACAGATAATTAAGATCAAATTTTTAGTAAAAAAAATATCATTAATAGCAACTTTATTAAATACATCATTACTTACTCGTCACAATTTTAAATATTGATACCAGTAATACTTATGTATCAAATTAGTACCTTACATAAAAGTTTATACCAGTTAATCAGATCAGTCAGAGTCATACATAACCAGAGACAAGGACTACATAGTAAAGAAAAAGGGGAGGAAATGGTACAAAAAAAAAAAGTAAACACAAAAGTTAGGACCAGTGGGAATATAGTAATTTCATAAAATAAATGATGGTTTCACGATGATCTCCATCAAACTAATAGTTAATTTTAGAATTTGTATAATTTTACGCATGTAAGAAATAATTCGTTTTTATATTATACCGAACAAAATTATAAGCGTCACCTAGTAGGGCAGATTAATTAGTTTGTAGGTCAAGTGTGTTTATGGCCACTCTAAATATGGTTGTAATATAATTGACATAAAGATATAGGGATAGTCACATACTCTAGTGACTAGATAAATTTTAGGTCAAATTAGATCGGAGACAAGTTATAGGGCTATACTTACTTAGCATTAGTGTAGTAGTCCAAATAAGATGAGATCAGGTCACTTATTTGAACATTGCACGTAACTTACCTTGGCAGCATGTTTCAATCTCTGCATATCAGGATGAGCGACATGTTTCCCACTAGCGGCAGCTGTAGCGGCGGCGAGGTCTCTAAGAGCGGCGGCGGCGTCGCGCGCCGCGTGCAGCACGAGTACTTGGGGCTCAGCGCCGCCGGACGACAGCGATGTGGCGCCTTGTTTTACCACTTCGCAGAGTTGCACTGCGGGACAGATATTTTATATTGTATATATGATATGTAAATGTTGATGTGAACTGTCAATTATTTTAACAGGAATTTATCATATATTGAAATAAAATTAGAATCGTCATTCTTAATAAATTAGAATTACTCTAAGTTCATTTAAATGCATTCATAGACAGATAGGCGCTGGTATTTATATTTTTAATCTTTAAGATGAAAATTAAAGAATTTTAGAATAGGATTGTTATCATGAAATTTTAAAAAAATCATTTAAGATTACAAAGACTTGTAGATATTATTATTTTACGCCAAGAAAATCATAAATTAAATCAAATTAAAATCCCTCACCAATAGTAGACACAGCACTTTGAGCAGCAGCAGCCAACTGATCTTGGCTTCCGGCAGCACCTCCTACTAAAGTTTTAGTGTCTTCCACCAGGGTTTTTGCTGTTTTCAGGATATTCTCACGATGGTTGGAGAACGTGTCACCTTCTTTGTCGGATTGTAGGGTTCCTGTTATAGAAAATTTAAGTCAGGTACGACAAAAAATAATATTAAGGTCATAGATAAGAGTGGTGTTTAAACTTTGGTGAACCAGCTTGTTCTTGTAAACTTAATTTGTTAATATTTAAGGTTTTTAGCACAAATAAGCAACAATTGATAACTAAATTGCAGACTCATCATTTCATCTTCATACTTGTGGCTCTGACAAAATTAAACTTCATATATTTATTTAAGTTAATATTATTATATTGATCACCAGTCCTAGTATAGCTCCATCTCAATCTTATTTATCTCTTCTTGCCATCGTGGCTCAGCGGCACAACGTGTGACTGTAAACGCGACCTTTGTGGATTCGATTTCCACATGGGCGAATAAATTATTTAATACTTTAATTTCCTCGCTCTGGTAACAAGAAAAAGTGCGGCCTTGAGTTCCACCAACGGAAGGTAAAAAAAAGACTATTCCTAGCTTTCTTACCCGCACTCGCAAACAAGATGGTCGTGTCCAAATCGCCCAATATGGTGGCAATGGTGGCCGCCGCGTCTATGCAGGCCTGAGTGCCCCTCGAGCCAGCCTGCAGCGCGGCAAGTACTGCCACGGCGCGCTCGTTAACCCGTCGAGACGCTTCCGCTACGGCCTTCTGGTTTTGCGCTATGGAGGATAAACGACAGTGGCCCGCTGCTCTGACCGCTGATGAGACAGCCTCGCCTAGTTCTACGGCTGCTACGCGGATCCTGTAATATAACGTTGGTTAGAGGTGATGCTAGAATAAATTTCACTATGGTTGTTAAACAGAATAACTATAAATTGTCTAGACAATAATAAGTTTAAGCAGACGAAGCCGCGTTTTGGTCGTTAGTACTATATATAATTACCTATTGGCGATATCAGCGTTAGGGGTGGTGGCTGACGCGCCTACACTGTCCGCTGCTAATTTTTCATACTTGTTGCACATCTCGTTGCCCACTTCCACTAGCTTGGAGGGCTCGGTGGCAGATTTGGCTGTCTATTTTTAGAGAGAAAATTAAAGAAAGTCACTTTTTGGTCAACAGAGTGATTAACGTAACTAATTTCTACTTTAAACATGGTAAAAAGACGGAATGAACAATCTGTTGTTACTTTAAATTATAATACAATATATAATCTAAAAATTTTAATTAAGAAATATATTCCAAAAATTCACGACTTTGGTTCATTAATAAGACTATTATATAAAAAAAATCTCACCATATCTGTGGCCAATCTAGCGATGTCCTTGGCTAGACCCACCATCCTAGTCTGGTAGTCGACGAATGAGTCCGCCTCATCATACGAACCGATAAGCGACATTCTGTATAACAAATAGAAGTAAATTATTTATCAGTAAAAAAATCGTATTTAAAAAGCGCCGTAAGATAGTAGCACAGTGTGTGTTCGTCAACGCGACGGTTGTGTTCGATTCCAACTTGTGGATATGAATTATTAAATATTTTCATTTCTCTGACTTGCTCTGATGACAAATTAGAACAGACCTGCTCATGCGAGATACAGCGTGAAAAAGTTTCACAAATATCAATAATATTTATAAAATTATTTTAATTCTCATAAATTATTATTTATACTCGTAATATTATGTGTTCACATTTTCAAATTTCAGTCAAAATGTTAAGTTGTTTGAAGGCACAAGTCAAGGACAAACAGAATCGAAAAAATAACAAAAAATATCTGTGATTTGAATTCACTACCCTACTTCTAAAATATAAAATTATTAATAATAACCAAGTCATCAACATCCAATAGTCTGTTTACAGCATGTTTCAATTTATAAATAACTCATTGCTTTATATATTTGCAAAAACAACGATTATTGCGATTACACAAATATAAACAAAAAACTATAGATAAATAAGCACAATTCACATCTATAACAAAATATTACACAAATACATCACTTTTTGCACAAATAACCACCATTACCATGTGAATTTATAAAAAACTTAAAAAAATCCTATACACGTTGCTTTTAGATATTATCTATTTACATTTAAAAAATTATATATTTTTACCTATTTTTTATCTGTAAATGGTTGTAAAAGAGTATTATTTTTAAGAAACACTGTGTGTTAGCGTAATGACGCGATGCGCGAGATGCGCGGCCAATGAGGTCACTTGTACTAATTGTAACCAATTCGTTCATGGGTGAGTATTATAAAATGTTTGATCTTTTACAGCTTAAAATCTATTTTATTTAAGAAAATAAACATTAATAAATAATAATAATAAAAAAAAGAATAACGAGACATGATTTATTTAAAAAAAGCGTGTAATTTAAAAAAATGTATATATGAGAATGACCAACATTTTTTTTCAAATTTGTAATTTCCTCCTATTTTCAATATTCAAGAAATTATTTAATAAAAAAAAACAAAATCATGTTTTGGACATTTTTTTTCATTCCCTATATAAACTCCAATATCATTTTGCTCTATATTTTACACTAAAAGGGGCACAGGTTCAAAATTATTAATAATTAAAAAAAAATTGCAATTTAAAAGACCGAATTAAATTGGTTTTAATAAATATTCTATGTACGTATGTTTTACGTCTTAACTCCATGCTATATCTCCAAATCCGTATATTTCTTTGAATTACCATCGATTTATTTCTATACAAGTTAATTATAGTTAGGATTTAGTCTGTTCTTACGTACTATTAACCTTTAGTTTATTTTTAGTTCTGCTTAAATGTTTACTAATAATAACAAACAGTAATGATTGTCCGTCCGTTTACCATCCTTTTACTAAACAGATTTTATTAGAGATCATCGTGTTTGCTCGCTTTACGGCAGAAAGAGTAGAATGAAGTGTCTTATCAGCGAGAAATAACCGCTTAGAAGACATCGTTTCACACTGTCTTATAATATACCTCACATATATTGCAAATTAGTTGTGAAAGAAAATAAACAGTATGTGTGACCAAATCGGGGAGATTCCCAAAGAGGGATTCGAACCCATATCATAATACTAAAAATATACAAGATGAGACTGGCGTCATAACTAGTATTTTAGATACATTTTGGCTCATATCCAGCTCGGGCTGATACTCGACTCGCGGCGATGACCTAAGCGCTATAACGTTAGCTAACTCAGTTTTGTTGCGTCTGCTTTATTTATGTGTATTTTGATTGACTGATTTATTATATTCGTATTTTTATGGAAAATGTACTTTTCATATATTACTTGCTACTTCGCCCCTGTTATCATATGGAAATGGTATATATATTTTATAGCCAAACTTTGTTAAAGAAGCTATGTACTTAACAAAAACGAATTTCTTCAATCGAACCAATACCTCCTACGATTCAGACTTTTTATGAAAATGATAAAAAACATGACAGTTATAACTTCACATGCGTGTAATGGAACGATTACAGTTAAGGAACTGGGTTAAAAGGTTAAACAACAGTTACATGGAGTTATTGAGTTTCAAACATTTTCAAAATTACTGCTACCAGCACACCACCATCTCGTACAGTGCGGCCGACAAGTCGCTTCCTCAAGTTAGGCTTTCTAAACGTATGTACGTGGTTTACTCTCTTTTCTGCATGATCGAAAGTGAGATGTTCACTTTCGCCAATAGCACGGTACTAGGTAGCGCGTTGCTAGCTCAGCCAATTCCTCGCGCTCGCTGCTACCCTGGTACCAGACACACACACGCACCTGTGCTCGGTGAGGCGGGCGACCGCGCGCGCCACGCTGTCCAGCAGCGGGCCGACGGCGCCGCGCTGGGTGCTCAGCTCGCGCACGTGCGCGCTCAGCTCGCGGAGGGCGTCGCGTGCTAACTGCGCTTGGGAATCCACCTCCGCGTGCGCGTTGGTAGCCTAGTAATGTGAAAGAATAATTAATTCAATGTAATCAATAAAAGTAGATTGCACGGCGCTGAGTTCCGCCACTCAACACGCATTGACTCCAGAATTTGAAGGAAAGCGGTGGACGGAATTGTATTCATGGGAACGGAGAATGGATATATAGCATTAGGTTCCCTCTGCCTGTCCTGCTAGTTTGCGCAGAGTTGAGCTCCGCAGTTCAACCGAAATGCCTCAAAAGCTTAGTAGTGCGTGGAATGCTTTAAGCTTATATTGTTTTAAAATAAAGTAAGCCTAATCAAAATTCCTATACATTTTTCATATTATACTACAGCACACATGTCAACATCTCCTCTAAGCCACACCTAACATTGTGTAACTCAACCCCGCAACCTACCCTCGGGTTGCCGGCAGCGTCCCTCGCCGCGTGCACGAGCAGCGCCAGTGTCTCGAGCACTGTGCGCGCGTGCTGGAGGAGCGCCGTCTGTACCGGTGCTGCGGTTGTGTGTGATGCTGCTCCCGCTGCTGCCGACACTAGGGGCTCTGAGTACGATACCTGCGTGCAAGGGGTTATACGTATATATATGTATTTGTATGTGTGCGTGTGTAAAAAATATATTGAATAATAGATCTATTCAATATACATTTAAATAACATAATGTTCAAAAAAAGTAAAATTAAAAATGAATAGGAAGTAAGAAAACCACATACAAGTTGCGTAACAGCATGCCCTAAGTTCTCCGCCTCACTGCGCGCAGCCACACGCAGTGGCTCTAATCTCTCCGACATCTCCGCCGCACTGTTTTCTATTTGTTCTGAGTAGCCTGATAAAAAAATACATACTTATTAGAGTTTGCATTTTAAATATCATAAACATAATTATATAATAGTTAGTCATCTAAGAGTCAAAAAGTCATGGTCAAAATATTATTAATTTAAATAGATTTTTAATAGCACTTTTATAGTGTCCAACGAACATATCTCTACCATCAAAGAAAAGCAGAAGTTCTCCTGAGAAGAACCCCCAAGAAATTCAACACTATATGAAGTCAAAAGATCTGAAGTCTACAATAGGTCAGGAGGTCTAAAACTCCCTCACCTTGTAATGTATTAGCGTGACGTGGCTCCAACTCTTGGCTAACTGCCTGAAGAGCAACCTGGTCGAGCGTGCGCAGTTGTTTGTTGAGTGTGTCCATGGCTTCCGTGCATTCACGTTGTCCGGGGGCTTTTTCACTGTATAATGTATACATAATTTATTAGCGTAACATGTTTTTCTTTCTATTGTGTAATTTTATTATTATTTTTTATATTATAAAATTATTTATTTATTTAAAAACGGTGCGTATATTTTTTTTTTACTTAAGAGACAAATATTTTATTTTATACAGAAAACAATGTTATTTTAAAATTGAAATAAATAAAAGAAAAACAATAACCATTACATTACAGTTTTTTAAAGATATATAAAGTACATTATTTAACAAAATTCAAAATATATATTTTTTTCTCAAAAACAGAATACTTTAGCACTTTTAAATACAAATTTTAGAATATCTTTCATACCGTATATTAGTAACGAGACTCTTGATAGTGTCAGACACGGCTTTGCTATGCTGCGCTAAAGCCTGCCATTGTGAGCGGTCTGCGCTGTTTAACGCCAATACTTGCGCGGCCTCCACCATTGAACAGGATTCCGTTATTATGTTACTGTGGAACGAAAAACAGTTTTATAGTTATTTTCTTTGTCCACAAAGAGATAAAAAAAAATCATAGATCGTATAAGTGTTAAGTTATAGTGACAATCATACCGTCCACAATATAACACGGCCTCTTGACTATCACGAGCCTGTTGCGAGAGGCGAGCAGGCACGGCCGCGAACTCTGGACTATCTGCGAACTCGCGCACACCTCTTACAGCCTCGCGAAGAGGCCCTGTGGCCTCTATCAACTTGGCTCTAGCCTCTTCCCCTCCTGGTCCGGTATCTGAATGGTCTAAGGCCTTAATCGCACGCACTAGTACTGACGTACAGCTTGCTACGTCCTTGGCCGCTTGTACGAAATGTCTCTTGGCTTGTGGTGCGGCTGCACGAGCGGAAGCCTCGCGACACGCATGGCATAAAGCACTAGTGTGGCGCGCCACAGCCGTGGCAGCAGCTAGCACACGCGGCTCTGTGGCCTGAGGCGCGCAGAGTTCCCTGCACGCTGCATCTATTGCTGATGCGGCTCGGGCCAGCGCAGTCTGGTCTGCGAGACCTGGTCGAGCGGTGGTAGAGGTCGGATCTGAGGCTGCTACGAGGTAAGCTGCCTGAGCGGCGCTTTCGGCGAGGCCACAGACGGCGGAGGCGAGGCCAGTGACGGCGCGCGCAAGGCCAGCGGGTTGGCCTTGCTTGACGGCACTGGCGAGACCAGCCATACCCTCACTGAGGAGTCTGCTGTGCGTGATGACGGCGTCGAGGCAGGCGAAATAGCCAAGTTCGTTGAGAGGCTGCGAAGGTGCCGTGAGGAGAGGGCGGGCGGCACTCATGCGGAGGAGGGCGGCGCTGCACTCCTTCTGTCCGGGCGCAGCTAGAGTACATACATCCACCTGTGGAATAAATTGTTGAATAATAACAATTTATACATCGTGATATTTCAAATAAAACTTGATTTTTTTTAACCTGTGTAAAAAGTTGAGATGTAAAAATATAAAGCTTGATGGGTAAAAGTATGAATTTAGCAAGAAACCCTATATACATACCAAATCATTGATACTGTCGGTGACGGCGCGCGCAGCTGCTGTCAATTGATTCTTAGCGTTTGGTTGACTCAAGTCCTACAAATAAATAAAAACACTTTATTATTAACATATTATTATAATTCACAAAAAAATATATATGAATTCCATATCTACATATTTATTAACAGGAAATCCATTAAAACCATACAAACAGAAATAACGTAGTGACACATCACTCTTTTTTATATTGTTCTAAAAAAAATACAAAATTATTATATTTTACTTTACCTGGCTAACTGATTTTGCGGTACCAAGCAACTTGGACGAGTTGACCGTAACAGTCTTCAGAGAGTTAACCATTTGAGTTCTACTCTCAACCTCCTGTAACAATTTTATTTTTTGTGAAGTCTAGTTAAATAAGGCCTACTTAAGGATTTAAATAAAAAATATATATATTTCTAGCAAATATCCTTAACTAACTAGTATAAGATACTAATTTTGGCTACCCTTAAGTTAGCTGTATAGGACTGAGCATATTCGATATTAGGAATTTTCACACTTTTGATAAATTTCTTCTTGAGCGCGAGTGACCAATGTGCAAAAAGGTCGACCATATTGCACTTTCTGGGAATTCCTAAACGATAATTGTCTCTAAATTTCTTAATTGTCTCAATATATCTTATCAATTAGTTATCAGATAATCAGATTCTAAAGTAGACTGAATATTTCACCAATAAGTGAAAATAAGGTATCGAGCGCCGTGATGTCAGTGATTATAACTAAAGTTACCAACCTCAGTGAATCCAGCCATCTCCAGACAAACGCCGGCGAGGCGATCAAACGCAGCGTGGAACTCCGCCGCTCGGGTGGGTAGTTCTCCTCCCTGAGCTGTGTCTCCACTGTCTTCGCCCACCACACCAGTCACTACGCCTGATGCTGCTGTGTTTAGCTCTACGGCTGCGGAATTAAGCTCCGCTTGGAGCTCGCTATGGCAAAATTATCCATATTTTTATTGAGTGGTGAAACTCAACGCCTTGTTATCAAAGTAAGAAAACGAAAATATTGAATATTTCATTTCCTACAGTGGGAATTGAGCTCATAGCCTGCGGCGTTTACAATCGCACACGGTGCCTAGACTGGCCTCTTCTACTTTTCATTTTGATCCTTATTACTGTTACTATTTTAAAAATACTTTAATATATGTATTTATTGTTGTTGATTGTTCTTTTAGAAATAAGTTTCTTTTATATTTTATTTTAAAATATTGTATTTTGTAATTTCAAAACTAATTAAAAATGTTTGTGTTAGCTCTTAGTTATTTCTCTTTTTGTATGAAAAATATCACATTTAACATACCCATAATTTTTATCAGTTTGCGGGAATTCGCCCATATCCAGTACATCAAGGGTCTGGTTAAGACTGTCCATTGCGGCGTCTAACTCCGCGTGGGAGGGCACCGCTTCGACCGTCTGTTCGATTCTCTGTTGGAGTACAAATTGGAAGGTTATAGTATTTTATTTAAATAGATTTTTTATGTGCAGATAAAAGAAAAATCTTCTCATCTTAAAAAAATCTTTGATTATTGCCGAGGTTTCCAAACCTTTGCAATAGTCTGTGGTCACGGGCAAAGTTGATCTTTCTCTCACCTGTGAAACTTCTTTAGCCAAAGCGAGCACTTGCGTCGGATCATTGTCTGGTCCGTCTAATTGTGTACGCACTGCTTCTACCAGTTGCAACGATGAATGTAGCAACTGCTGTCCCGATGATATCACTCTGTGAGGGAGAAATATGTATGTTGTTAGTTTTAATATTTTATAAATATTTTTGTTTGTATTACATAGTTAAAGATTTGATTGGGATTTCTTTATATCTTTTTAATTTTATTTATCAGCTTCACCCTGTAAACCGCATATAGCAGATTAGGCAGAGGGAACCTAGTGTTAAGACACTCCGTCGAAGTGAACAAACGTCGAAGTGAAGAAGGGCCAAACTTCGATGTTATTATCGGCAGCGTTATCATGAGACTACATATAGACATGTCAAAAGAAACAATAGCAATTGAAAACAAAAGTAATTAGAAGCAAGTCGCCGCTCACTTGATCTGGTAGCGCGGCGGCGCGGCGGCGGCGGCGCCGCACAGGGGCGGCACGACGGCGCGCAGGCCGGCCGCCAGGTCGTGCGCGGCGCGCGCGCAGTGCGCCGCGTCGCCGCGCCGCGCGCTGCCCGCCAGCTGCGCCGCGTTGGACGCCGCCACGCGCGACGCGCGGTGCAGGCGCCCCGTGTACTCCGACTATTCAAATTTTTATTAGATTGCATAGACATCATATGTTTTAAATAATTTATACTCTAAAGTATTCCATTTTTTAATATTTTTAAATGGAAACATTTTAATTTATAATTACTAAGTCTTACTGAACCAACCTACAAAAGTACATTAAACAAAAAAGCTATCCAAAGCAAATATCAAATTAATTTACTATAATATACTAACACTCTCCCCCATAGGTTTCAACTCGAACGCCCTCGCCGCCTCTTCCACCTCATTAAGCTCCGTCTGTAACGCTCGAATTATATCAGCCGCAGCGTTCAACTCCGCGCCACGTCCAGCAGCACGCGCACGCTCGGTGGCGGCGCGAAGCTCCGCGCAGTCAGTGGTAAAACGATGTGTGCTGTCTGATAGTTGTTTGGCGGCGGTTGCATCTCGAACGGCAGGCAACGCCGAGCGCGACGCACTAACTACATGTCCGCTTGTCTAAAGTAGAAATTTATGTTATTAATTTCAATTATTTATGCAGTAATAATTTAAGCTAACATTGTCTCATTACGTTATAGTATCATTTATATACTAAAACTATAAAACTACAGAATTGGTTTGGTTGAACATAATAATCTCATAAACTACTGGGTCAGGTTAACAAAATGATTATATCTTGGATAATTTATTCAGTAAGGAGGGCTGCGCTTGTATCATGACATCACTAATAATTTCACTTTACCTGTGATACAAAGTTACTCTAGGTATTTAGAATGTCTTTGTTATACCTATCCAAATTGTATTATAAATGTGAAAGTTTACGGGGATAGACATAAAGTAAGAAAAAGTACGTGTTGGGGTCGCTAGTAGTGTAAGTACGACAAACCTGCAAGAAGCCCTCGGCCTCCGTGATCAAGTCAATCTGCACGGCGGGGTCGGCGGGGCGCGCCGAGACCGCGCTGGCGGCCGCGGACAGGCGCGGGGTGCGCGCGCGCAGCCCTTCACACTCCGATGTTAGTGTCTCCTGTGGGAATAAAAAAAAATATTTCTCTAGCTTCACGCTCTATCTCTATTGATATAAAAGTTTTTTTAACTTCACGTTGTATCCCTCACATAGCAGAGTGGGCAGCGGGAACCCGTTCCTCATTTTGCACTGAATTGCGTCGGAGACATTGCGAATTGAATAGCGGACTTCAACGTCGCATTTAGTCTTACTGGGGCAGGAAAAAATATACTCACGTTTTTTTTACTAATATATTATTAATAAGCTATTTAAGCATTAATATTTTAAAATAAATTATTAAAATGTATAATCTAAAAAATGCACACGCAACTGAATACAAATAATTTAATTATTTGTGTATATCAAATATAATTGAATGTAAATAATAACAAAATAATATATTCTTTCCTCGTCCTGTACGACAAAATCTAGCGTTGAGTTTTGCCACATAAATCAAACAATGTCTTGGTAAGTGAAGTGCGAAGTGAATAAAAATGCCTAACTAACCTGTGAATATTTATTGCTGTTGTACTGCGCGGCGTTCTGCGCCGAAGTTATTAATTGTGTAGCACTTGAAGCTGCTTGACGGGCACTCTCCTGTGTAACAATTAATATATAATCAAAAATTAATAATAATATTGATATATAATATAGAGATCGTTTTAAAGAATCTTGTTTTATTATTTATAGCGAAATTAAATCAATTAATATACACAAACTCCCCTTACCGTTAACCTCACCAAATGCGAGCTAGTGACGTCACGGGCGTGCGCCACGTGCGTGTAATGTGCGTAGTCAGCAGTTATCAGTCGCAGGTCGTCGGCGGCGCGGCGCAGAGCGTCTTGCCGGGACCTGTCCTGCGGCTCCGAGGCGCACAGCCGCGCCGCTTCCACCATGCGAGCTGTGGCGTCGGCGAGGAGTTTGGCCGCTGCGAGGAGCTTACGTTGGGAATCCGATGGTTGTTTTTCAGCCTCCGTCTGTTGGGTGTTTTAATTTTTGGGACTTAATTTATAAGATTATCTTGTTCTACTGCATTTTAAACGAACAAAAACATAATACGCATCAATCTATTCTTGATTTTTAATCTAAATTATGTTTCCTTTTGGTTAAATATTAAAATTCTGCTATATACGTAGTAGTATAGTGTAATCAATAATTTAAAAAAAATATTGTATAATATATTATCATTTAGTGTAAAAACAACAATGCATATAATTCCATTGATCAATTAATTAAAAAATAAGCAACAACCCCGTTAGAACTAATAAGCTGCCCACAATTCTCATTTAATTTCTTATCTTCCCTTCCACTACCATTTATTTATCACATGCCAGGAACACGAGGTGAGCCAGCACTAACCTTAATGTCGGCTATGAGTCGTGCAGTAGCCTGTCCTAGAAGACGAGCTCGCCGCACCATTTCCGGTGCATCTGGTGCATCGGTCACTCGTTCGCTTGCACACATCACGCTTTCCACTGATTGCTCCATAACTGTTGGTTGAACACGACGATCTAGGAAAGAACAATATGGATTTTATTTGATATGCTTTGGTGGCCTTCATGTGGTTAGAGAGTAGAGCAGTAGATTTTTGAATAGTAAACGTTTCTCACCCAAATCACAATGCGCCAACAATCTCTCCAGTTCCTCGGACACTCTCTGCGCAGCCACAGTCAAGTGTTCAACGCCAGTGGCCGCACTCTCCGGAGCTTGTTGACACGCAGAGACCAATTTTTCAACTGCCTGGGCGACCTGACGGGCCGCGCTGGTTAACTGTTCCCTACATGCAGGGTTGTGGAGAGTAGGGGCTACCACCTAAAGAAAAGTTTTGTTAACATCTTTTCTTTTTGTTAACATCTTCTAAAGTTTTGTTAACTTCTTTTCAAAAATAGATAACTCTGTAGCCAGAGCGAATCGTATCCATTACATCACAAGTACGCTTTAATAACATATTATCATTTCATAATTTGTACTGAGTTAGTTACAAAAATGTGACGTCACAATTTACTGCATGAACTCTCAACAGTAAGCTATCCAATTAATTTAAATCTTTGACAGCTACGCCGTACATTTTTCATATGTCTTATTATACATTCGATAGTTGTAAGTTCAATCCTTATTCAAATAAATACATTACAAAAATAAATTTTGTTTTCTTCCAACGTGGAAAACAAATATGAACAAATAGCAATAAGCTCTCTCTCGCTCTTTGATGTCAGTCATGTCAGTCACGTCATCCCCTCACCTTAGCGCACGCAACAAGCTGGCTGGTAGCGAGCGCGCAGTGCGTGGCGGCCGCTATAATGGTGTTCTGTAAGGGCTGCTCCTCTTTGCACATCGCCGCGACGTTTTTTGCCTTGAGGACGAGGGCCGCTGTGGTGTTGGCCACCGCTTTGGCCAGAGATAAAAGGATGTCCTGTTTGAAGAAATATTGGAATGATATATCGTTTTAGTGTAATTGGTGGACAGTTAATCTAAGTTGTGTAAGTTAATCAATGAAACCATATAATATATATAATATATTTAGGCCCAAAAATTTCTCTTTTCATTTTTAAGGATTTTTAACTCAACTTAAAACTATTAGTAATAAACATTTTTCTTGGAAAGCCTGTCTATTCTTCAAATAATTCATATATTTTTTTAAATATGATAATCTTTACAGTAAAAAAAATTAAGCACGGTAACAATGACTGAGAGAATAAAAAATGTCTTTATTACAATTTTTGATTGAATTCTTTTCACTCTATGACTTCCATTACTTCTTACATGATCTTTACATATGTTTGTGTATTTTTAAACCTTCACTAAGAACTTAAGACAGTCGTAGCGCAAGGGCTCATGCGCGTGATTATAAACGCGACGGGTGCGAGTTTGATCCTCGCTCCTCTCTTTGGTAACAAGGCAAAGCGTTGAGTTCCACCACATGCAATGAATGCACCAAATGCTTCAGAAATTCGGCGAAAGTGGGAAAAAGAAGTGTCTTACTGGCAATGGAGTGAAGCTCAAAAACTAACAACTGCTTTATTCTGCACATAACAGGCTAGGCAGAGAAAATAGATAATTTATTCGCCCATTTAGGATACAATCCACAACCGTCATTCAGACGCTGTCCTTAATTAAAGATGACTTATTCAAGTGTATTAATTATATTTAGATTTTTTATTTATAATACTTTCGATACAGTTTTAGTAGTTCTGTGGTTATACATCGAAAATATTTTTTATTTAATCACCTTTACCTTAAATCAATAGAATCTTATGTTTATTAAAATGTATTTTTGCTCTATAAATCTTAGACTCCATTATATATCCTCCATTATTGTTAGAAATCAAAAGTAGTTGTCTTTTTTTACAAAATTAACTTTTATGGTTTTAAATTATTTGTTCACAGATTGTGTATAATTTCACAATATGTATTTTCTATTTACAACGACCCTCCTTTTCCACGAGACCCCTAATAACAGTTTAACATATTAGGATTAATAAATGTTAGAATTAACGCCTAATCCTTTGAAAATTTTAGTAAAAACAAAATTTCAAATAAATGTGGATCTGGTAACTCGATCGCCTTAAATACTGTAATAAGCAAAGGGGTATATTAGTATAATTTAGTCAGTTTAGTTATTTTTGTCACTACATTCACTTTGGTAGACAGTTAGTCGTAAATAAAACCTCATGTTTAAGTAAAAAAGCAAATGTATTAACAAAAATAAATATTATGGCGCATTATGGCAAGAGCCGAAACCGATAAAATGTACTTGAAATTGAATACAACATGTTGAATGTAACTAGATTTGAACCTGTACTCATTGTAAACCATTTAAGCATATGTTCATATCCCGCTATATTCAAATTTCTATATACATATTTGTTACAAATGATGTTGTTAAAGTAATTTCAGTACACTTAACTGCAATGAAATTATATTCGTATTTTACCCGTTTTAAATTTTATCACAAGATTCGTAAAAATTGATATTAAAATCCAGACAAATTCTAGGTATTTTTTTTATATTGCAAAAAAAAATTGCAGATGACTGTACTGTAAGTTATTTAAAATAATTTTTTATACTGCTTAATAAATATTTTATAGTATCGCACTATTTTTTCGAAAATGTCACGTTTAACTGTAAAAATTGTTAAAAAAAAAGTACATAACAACATAAAAAAAATATAAAATGACAATTAGACAAATGAGATCGTTAAAAAAATACTTTTTTTTAGCAAAAGTTTCGAAATAAAAGTACGACACGATAGATAAAGACTGAGGGCTCACACACCAAAATATATTATATATTAAAAATCAGTTATAAGTAAAAACGATGTTGTCATTAATAAATATTAGTAAGTATATTAACCCCCATTATTGTTTACAGTATAGTAAAATTCGACATAATTATTATATATTATCTGTCGAATTTATTTTAGTTATGTAAATCCATTTGATAAGTTTGTGTTAACTTAAATGACAGATCGATAACATATCTGTCAGATACTTTAACAAAAACTTATGAATCAGTGTAAAAATATAATTTAGTGTGGTAATATATTATATTACAATAATATAATAGTTTTATTATGTCAAAATTATTCTCGGCTTGTTATTTTTGTACATCATTGGAGAAAAAAAAATAAATAAAAGTATATGGCGTCTTGCTATAAATAAAAATAACACAATAGTAAAAATTTACAAATAAAAAATATCTTATAATATTCACCAAAAAGCTCAAAAACAAAAAACAACACTATTTACATAGAGTAAACAAAAGTGGCACAAAAAACATATATTAATATGACACTTATACATATATTCATACACACAATATTTTAAAATATATTTTAATGGAATTCTACCATCAAGACAAAATAGCTACCTATAAACCAAAGTAAAAAGAAAATCAAAATACAACCAGATAAAATAAAAATTAAATGCCAATTATAATCTTAAAATTATGAAACAAAAATGTTGGACTAGATTGAAACTATAATATGGACGTTCAAAAAATTAAGAATAAAATATATTTGAAGACAGCTGTTGTGAGATTCATTAAATCAATTTATTAAATTAAATAAAAAAATTGTAAACAAAATTAGTCTTATTTTTTATAATCTTACAAAAACCCAAAAATTAAGTTAGTTAAAAAATTAAACAAAATAAAAATATTCGCAGTCTTTTTCCTTATGCTTTCGTCTTTCCCGAATTTAATTTATTTTAAGTCATAGCCAAAAGAGTCTTTTTAAATCTTAACAAAAAAAAAATTACAAAGAAAACAACATAAATAAAGAACAAAATATTTTAAGAGTCATTGTCAAAATATGACATCTATTGTTTATTTTATTATCTGTTAAAAGTATTACAAATAATCAAGCTGCCATTTTTTTAAATTATAATAAAGCAATGTAATGCAAAAACAGCCCTACAAAAAGAATATGAAAATAAAAAAATTAAAAACCCGCACCCTTATTAATTATAATACCTACACCTTAATGTCTAATGAGATAAAAAGAAATTAAAAAGAATGAAAATTGAGATTCATTTTAGTAACTTTTGGGTACTATAGTATGAAAAGATAATTTAGTACAATGATTTTGGCACAATCTAGTTGTTAGTATTTTTTTAGTTCAAATGTTTTATTTTAAATTATATGGCAAAGTTACACAGATAGTAAATAATATATGGCAAGTGTATAATGACATTTTGTTACATGAATTTTTGTTAATAGTTGGTAATATATTCTTAGTCCCTAACGCTATTCTAAAAGAAGATAAAGAGAAAACATTAAGATTCATTAAACTGACTAACAGTTTGCCAGTATATTTTGGTTTTTACGAAAATTTCCTTATAATATTACGATTTTTATGAAATTCCTTATATCCGTGTTTATTAAATCGTAATTTAGTTATTTTTTAATTGACTTCAATTTAAATTTAGATCATTTATTTAAACGTTCAGCTTTCAAGAAGACTTGTTATTACATGGTTTGTAAATAGTTTATTTACTGTCAGTATTTGCAGAGTGTAAGATTGGACTGTTTAAATTACAATTTTTAATAAATATAATGAAAATCTCAAAATAGATTTATAGTAACCCATGCACCGTTAAAAATTTAAAAAAGCGTTTAAGAAAATATATATCTCCGTACTTAATTAAGGAATCTGTGTACTATTCCGATATAAACTCCGAGTGTAAAAAGTGAGACTACTAAAGACCTCACGACGACATTTCAAAGCATGTCATGTCATCATCATTGTCATGGCAACCTAAATTTTTCAATAACCATTGAATAAAAATAGCAAGTAATACAAAAATTAGGGCTAAAATAAGTAAAATATTTAACCAATTGTCTTTCCAAATATCTTTCAGTTCTAACTCCAGACATATACAACTCGGACAACATTTTAAAGAAGAACAACAGCGTTTCTTACAAAATTGGCAAAATCCTTTGACATTTTCTTGTGTGGCTAAAAATGTCGGATTGTATACGATTCTAATTTCCGTTTTTCCTTTAGGGGGCGGTGTTGTAGAGTTATTAAGATGTACAGTTGTCTGTCTGTCTGTGTTTTCACTCGTATAATACTTCTCGCTGCGTTTCACGAAACTTTCGAAATCATCACGTTTTATATTTAAATCTTTTTTTGTGAAACTAGCTTCAGCTTTTTCAACAAATGTTTCCGTTGTGGTCAAAACTCGGTTGTATTTGTCTAAATTAAACAATTTCATATTTAGTGCACCCGAAACCTTTACGTCTGATCCGATTTTAGTTACGTCATTCCTAATTGTGTGACATTCAATTTTTTTATCATTAAACTTATTAAATTTATCATTAATGTCATTTTTGTCAGTGTATCGATTGAATTTGTCATTAACTTTATTTTTGTTATCATTATTTTCATTGGATAGAAAGAATTGCTGTCTCAAAATTTCATTTTTGGTCCGTCTGTCTAAATTAATATTCGCGTAGTCAGGTTCTTTTTGTTTATTTAAATTAACATTAACATAATCGTGATTGGAATAATCTTTTTTAAAATTATAAATTTTATCAGATATTGTTTTTGGATACAATTTAGGACTATCTTTATCTAAGCTATCTGTAACTTTGTTATCTAAATAATCTTCACAATTAAGTAAAATAGTTTCATAATCGCCATTTCTATTATCATTTTGGGCTACATTTTTGTGACTAGGTTTGAGTATAGCATTACAATACTCTAATCCTCTATAATACTCGCTATCAGTTTCTTCTTTTATGACATCTAATCGGCCCCATGGCGCAGTTGTATCAATATCTTCATAAATCCCTTCATCGTCGTATTTCCGGTCGAAGTCAGATCCGTATTCATTGTTACCGAAGAAAACCTTATAGAAATTGTCATAGCAAAAGTTAAGTTTTCTGTATATGAATGATTTTTTGTGTGTTTGTGTGTGTGTTACCTGTGTCTCCTTATCCTCTTCGGTTTCTTCGCCAATTGTGTGGAGGACTGATGTCGAAGCCTCTCCGACTCGAGAGGCTGCGTTCAAGAGGTTCTGACGAGGCTGTACATTTAATAATATTTAATTTAACAAAATACTATTAAAAAGAAATACTTAAAGATTAATTTACTGTACTTTTATAATATTGGCTTATTGGTTCAAATCTTTAATTGTTTTTACAGAAAAAATATTTAATACACAAGATCTTCATAAAATATTCAAAAAAAATTAATATGATTTCAAGTGTCTATGGTATATATCACAATAGAAAATTAACATTGGTAAAAGAGTTATTATAATTTAGCTATTAATACTTGGGCGATATTCAAACAGTCTTGGGTTCAGACACAAAGTCCAAACTTTTTATTCCTGTACATTTTAAAAACAAAACCAAATACCTCTTTAGTATGCGGTTCAGCAGCTTTGAGCAAATCTGAGAAAGCACAACAAAGTGCTCTAGTCGCGTCTAATAATTTATCTCCGCCTGGTGTGTCCTCCATCAATGCTGCTATCATTTGTACACCTGGGATGCAGAAAGTTTTAATTTTATTTATTTTATTGGGGCGAACAAACAGTGCACATACATGTAAATAAAAGAATAACAAAATATATAAATGTAACATAATAAATACGTAGGTAAAGACAACATTATTTAAGCAGTGAATGTATTGTTTTTTTGAAACTGCTAAAACGCGTTGCCGCAATATCAATAGAATTAAAGTTATTATTATAAGAGTTGACAATTCTTTATAGTGTTTTGTTTTAAGTGTGGGTTTGATCCACAACCCTCTCACCATTCAGAACTATCTGCTCACTCTCAATGCGCCATAAGAATATTTTATTGCTTTTTTTATATTTTTATTAATATATTTATAGAGGTTGCAAAATATCATACAAATACTTTAAATTGCATTTTCATTAATTTGTATATTGTAAATAAAGAGTTCTCAAATTCAATATTAAGTTGATAAGCATTTTAATAATAAAAAAGAGTACACTCTTATAAATTTTAAAAAGGTATTTTTTGTTAGTTAGGTATCACTTCCATGATACTTCAAGGTTTTATATCATTATCATCATCAGCCTGTTCACTTTGTATATTAAACTATAGTTAACAATTGTATGTATTAGTTACCTTTAGTCATCTCAGGTAAGTTGGTTGTGATGGTAGTGATGGCGGCCCCCACTGCTGTATGGTCTACTTCTTCTGTTGAACCTGATTTCATATGAACAAAAAATATATTAATAGTTAGGATAATAATAGATATAAAAGTAAATTTAATTCAATTGAATATAAAATTAAATAGTATAATATAGTACTATAGTATAGTACTAATATCTATACTACTAAATGTATGGTAACTTGCTTGTCTTCTTAACTCTTTCAATTTTAATTAAAAACATAATGTATATATAGTAATCGCCACTGTATTTTCCAAAAGTTCGTGTCCTTTATAAAATAAAATTTATATATTTCTCACCCGCAGTCAACGTAACAACCTGCGCAGTGGCGGCGTTCATCGCCGCAATATGTGACGTCACCACCTGCTTGCTGCCTTCGAGACGCACCCGACGCCATTGCACTGCACTGGGACCTGAACCTGCACCTTCTTCAGGTAGATGTGCCTGAGAACATGACAGAGTGTTAGAGGGAAATTGTAACAGACACCTAAAATAAATGGGACATGGTGACAGTTCGTTTTTCAATTTTTTTTATTTGTATAAATAAAGTGCAGCGTTGGGGTCGTCGTGGCGTATACGCCTGTGTCAAAAAATTACGATTGTGGATTCGATTTCCATTCGGTGAGAATGGAATATTTTTATTTTCTCGCACTGGTAATGACAAGACGTTGAGTTCCGACGTTCATCACGCACTACATAAAAATTATACTCACTCTAGTCAATCCCTCTTCAGTTTGTTTAATAATTTCCTTTCCACTTGTAATAGTTGAAAGCAAGGCGCGTTGCGGTTCCGTCAAAATGGACGTCACTTTGGTTTGCTGCACTTGTGTAGTCTGTAATTATTAGTTACAGTTTATTTATTATGTGTGCTAAAAAAAATATTATAATATTGTTACAATTATGCTAAAATTTAAAGTTATTGCAATAATATTACATTACAATATGAATTTATCTATACAAGTCATGAGTTCAAATCCAAGTTATTTGTTATTGTATATATATTTTTATATTAGAATATATTAGTATTTTTAAAGATAAAATATATATTACATATGTGTTATATATTTTGTTATATAATTAGAGTTACCTACACAACCAATATCGTAGGCTGCATCCGTTAGATAGCGTGAAACAAGACAATATTCATCTTCACATTTAAAATTATAATTTCCAAAATATTTAAATTACATAAGATTTTTGTATACTTTTAATATATATAACATGCACAAAATATATAAGTATATAATATAAAAGTATAAAAAAGCCAATATTTACAAAAAATATTATATTGTACAATTAGTTCATTAATCAACTAATAAGATAAAACAATAAAAAAAGAAGCAAGATTCGAGAGTATAAGTGGAATTAAAGTAACATTTCTTTTCTCTACGAACTATAAATATATTTTGATAGCATTATCCACTATTTAAAATTAGTATGCCATACAAATGTATTCATGGTCACAGCAAGGTATTAATGGTTATTTAAATCATATAAATATAATTCATAACATCCGAATAGATCAGCCAAATTCACCTCTACCCTCCAAAAGAAAAAAAATCACACATACAGACATACATACATAATACACATATGTACATGAAACATATTGTGATATATAAAAAAGCAAATAAAACAACCTCCAATCACGTACTAAAAAAAAAATTTTTCATAATAATTTCTGAAGCTTTTGAATGAGTGTAACTGAAATGAGAATAATATATACCATAATATAGTAAGTAATATAACCGTTTACATCAAGTATTAACATCGAAAAAGTTAGGTTATTATTCGAATTACTGCTTATTTTGACAAAAAAAAGGGGTAGTTTGTTTTTGCTTCTATGACTCACATGTACATTTGTATGTATGTATGTATGTATGTATGTACAATGTATACGTGTATATGAATAAACACATAAATACTAACAGCCGGCGCCGAGTGTCCCGTAACGACCTGCCCCGAGAGCGTGGTCTGCTGCGCGCCCGCCACCTGCCCCACCGCGAACGACTTCGCACCTAATGCAATATAGGGGATATATGCCCCACTTAATAATTCATACTCTGTGACCCATAATGTGTGATAGCAAATATGTGCCCCATCACTAGTGGTAATATAAATGTGCAACATTACTATCATTAGTTCTTTTTAAATTTTTTTAGATTCACACTGTTTCTCCTGCTTATAGGCAGATGGAATCTACTGTTAGAACACTCCATTTCCTACCTACTTCCTTTGAGTGGTGGAACTTAACGCTGCTTCTTGTTACCAAAGTAAGGTAAAAGAAATATTAAATTATAGATTTCCCGTCTACAGTCACTAGCAGTTGTCCAACTTGTGTTTTACTTCTAGTGCCAATGGTAGTAGTGGATATATAAAGAAATTTTAAGCGTTTTCTTTCTTTAACTATATTCTAAATGAAATACTAAATGAATTTATAACTCTGTGAGTAAAAAAATAATATACATTAATTATTATAGTAATGGGGCACAGAGTATTGAAAAAATTAAAGCTGCAAAATAAAATGTAAAAAATATCTCGCCCACACGAGTAAAAAATACATAAAATAGCCTATTTATACAATTTACAGATTACTGCTAGAAATAATAGAAAAAAAGAACTATATTTTGCAAAATAATTTATAAAATGATCTCAATACTAATGACATAATGATCTAAAATTTAAAGCGGCCATTTCAGAACAATACAAAGATTTGTATGATTGCGCAAATAAAATATGGAATATACAATTTTTATCAATAGTCATTCTCAAGGGACACCAAATATTATATACAGCAGTACATAGGTATAAAGTAGAGACTAAAATAAAGAAAATCATCAATTAATATAAGCTATTCTCCACATATTGAGTACTAGCCACCGTAAACCTGTAGATGGTTACGCAGAATTTTTTAAAAGATTATTTTTTCTTACTTTTGATAATTTATTTTCTGAGTGGCCAATGAACAAAAGTTCAGAACACTTAACTTCAGGGTGGCCACAACTAGTCGACCGTGTAGTAAATAGCAAGATAGGGAGAGTACCTAGTGTCAAGACACTCCGTTATCTACCTACATGCATTCATATATCAGTAATAATTTACCTTCAGCTCCGGGTCTCATCACCGCGGGCTTCGCTACAGACTCGGTGTTCACTTTGCCCGATTTGAATGTGTCGTGTTGGATTATATTTGCTCTAGGTGGAAAGAAATAACAATTATAAATATTATTGTTAATTTCCATGGTGTGTATCAAAAGTTAGAAAGTGTATGTAAAACATAAGTTAAAATATATATTTTTATAATAAATCGTTTTATTTGAGTAGAAGTATACATGTACTTGTATACAAATAAAAAAACTACTTTAAATCACATTTTAAGCATCAGCATATTTGCTACATTTTACAATATAACACTTACTTAGAAGGTGAGACTGAATCTTCCAACATGGCGGAACCCTCATCACCGTCCAAGCCGATCCTGTCCTTGGCACGGCGACGCCTCACTATGATATCTATATAACCGGCTATCACCTGGAGAAAAATAATAAAAAAATGTTCAACAAAAATAAACCAATTATAATATAATATTGAAAACAACACCAATTGGTATTTTTTTAGATCGTGTGGTTGTGGTTCGATACCCAATTCAAGGGAATACATTTTAGTTGTTTTCAATTGCCTATTAAAATATATTGCGGCGTTCAAACGGCCGCCAATCAACCTGAAATATCTCAAAATCAAAAATCGGAGAATACGGCAAACAGCTATAAATAGATACTACATTTTCTTTTCCAACGCTGCCTTTCTATTCTAAAAAAACAATAATATTATTTTTATACTTTGCAAATTTACTCACTTGCAGTATATGCTCCGCCTCCGTGGTCTGCACGCTGTAATACTGATCGCTATAATCCCCGAAATCCAATGTGAACGTATTGGGTGAGGCGCACCATCTACGCACAGTGGTGAGTGGCCATGTCTGCAATACTTCTTTAGTCTTCTCGTCGAGACGGAGAACGGAATCTTTGGTCACTCCGAGTAGACGCGGCACTAGCTTGTTCTTGCCTTTCATTTTTTCCTGTGTAAAATAGTAGTTTGGAATTAACTTTGGCGGATATTTTCTTATATTTATAAGGACTTCCATTTTTGTATTTTTCTGAATGTTTCGACTTATACTATTCATATTCACTTGCCGCGTATTTAGGAAACATTATACATAGGATGGTTGAACTCAAAGTAGTTTACTCAAAAGAACAAGCAATGCAAACATAAACTTTAAAATTAAGAACTAATTTTACTACACTTTTTTATCAAAAAGGGAAAGCTATGAATATAAATGTGTTAAATATTATATTAATAAGATCAACCTAGCCATGGCCCTCACAAAATAATAAAAAAAGTTAATTACACGTTCTGCTACTATTACAAAGTTATATAGAATTTTTCAGAAAGTATATTTTTGTAAGTAAAAAATTATTTCCAAGAATTTCAACATTTGTTTAATCCCCTCTTACCTTAACCAAAAAGAAAGCCACACCATAAGTCTTCAAGTCTCTTGCACTTTTAGTATAAAGCACTTTGGCGTCGAGCTCACTGAGGCCGGCGTGCTTACGATGCTCCCGAAATATTTTCTTTTCAATACCTTTCACTTTCACGTAAGACGCTGGCAGGAATTCTTTAAGACTGTAATACGAAGAAAATGGCTTAAAATCCTGTATCTATTTTTTTACCATGTCGCTGTATCCCACAAACGACAGGGTATGAATATAGTGTTAACGCACTCCCTGTGTGTTCGATGGAAACATTAAATATTTAATTTCCCTGAAAGGGATACGAACCCATAACATGTCGCGTTTACACTTTGTGCCACTGAGCCAGGACTGGCCTATAGATTTATTTTACCATTTATTAGTCTAGATTGTATATACTTACTCTAAGAAGCCAGGCGTATGTTTGTCTTCTTTATGGTCACCAAATTGTATTTGACACTGAATGCCGGCAAATTCGCAAGCTGTAACATAATAAATATAATTATTACATAGAATATAAAAATAATAAGGAGCAGAAACATAAGTTAGTAAAAAATTATAGGAACATCACTTTTTGTGTGGATATTAAATGATCACATATTTGGGTAAAAGTCGATAAGGCAGAGACTCTATTTTTCTTATATTATTAGAATTCGAAAGAGTTTTAAAACTGCCAAAATGGAATTTATTTTGGCAGTTTAAAAACTTTTATTAGTTAACTTAATTTTAAAAGATTAATATTAAATTTTACAGATACAAATTGATTGGAATATTTTTGTCCTACCTAGTGTCAAATCACTACAAAACGGGATAGCACATACCTTTCTCCTGAGTGATGGGATGAGCTCCATCTAATATAGCATCTCTTGCTTGCACGTATAGCAGAGTCAATTGTACCGGATCTCTTGAATCCACATTACGATCGGAGAAGAACAGTCTTCGACGAAGGAGGAGTGTCTCTCCGCTCTCTACGCCTTGCTCGCGAAGAGTTTTACTGCCTTCCACCCAGTTAACTGTGAACCATGGTAAATATTATAATACATACATATATATATATATATATATATATATATATATATATATATATATACATATTACACAATATAGTCGACGGGTTATAGCCGCTCTTATCTACTGCTAACTTTAGGGCGGCCACAACTTGTCATCTTACTGTATTTTGTGTATTGTATTGAAGTAAGCTAAGGATTAAATTTAGCAACTAACCATTCCTAATATTGAAAGTTGTCAAAACTTAGCTATAATATAATGACGAGGAGTGAGTAATGTTGACTATTTGTCTTAAAATAAATTTGTCTTTAAAATATTATGAATTAATTGAGTAACAGCATTGCTCTCGCTAATAAAATATATGTGATTATCTATCGAAGATAAATATTAAATACAAATAAGTTTGGCAATAAAAAGGTCTAACTTTGTTTCAATACCGAAATGGCTACAGGTTTAAATAAGAAAAAAATTAAGATAGATAGGATACCTTCATCATCGGTCCTCAATTTCTTCCTCAGCTGTTCCATTTTAGCATCACGCTCTTTCTCTTGATGACGTCGTTTCAGAGTGAGCGTTCCATAGTTGGGCTTCTCGCATGGATCAGCTTCTTCTTTCTGTTCTTCACGGACCTAATGGATAGCATAAATAGTAAAAAAACAAATAAAAATAGTAAAAATAGATCTATTACAGGACGGAGAGTCGTGGGCACCCCGAAAGTTGTTTTCTGAATTTTTGCGCATTGTGCACTCACGCATGGTATAAAGATAATGAAAAGAACTCCTAAAATCAAATCTAAGCTGGTTTCACATGTAACTTCAGGACGTCCACGACTCTGAGATCGTACTTTAATTCTGGTATCTTTTCTCTCACATATAACAGGGTAGGCTAGAGTTAAGAAATTCTGTTCTATGTTCCGACCATTTACATAAAAATCGTGTATAAACGCAGAACTTAACGCCGTGCTTTGTGTAAGACACAACACAGAGAAATAATTATCTAGCTCACTTACGCGTTATGTAATTATATGATTATTAATTTCAAAATTGATAGTTCATATTTTATTAAGACGGATATTTATTAAGAGTAAGTAAAAAAAATAGTAATAAATATACTATAGTAATAGTATTTTTTATACTTTATGTAAAAAGGCAAAAATATAGCGAAAAGACACTTACCAAACCATATTCATCATAGTTAGTGATGCCAATCTTAGTGCAAATCACCACCATAAGGTTCGCTACAATCTGACTGTCGTCTACTAAGAGGGTTTTTACAGTACCTGGGAATAAAAAAATATATATAAATATTAAATTACAAGTATAAAATAAAAAAAATAATAACATTTATTCATACGGTTCCGAGAGGAAGAATATGGTATAATTAAAATAAATAAAGACAACCATTTATTATCTTAATAAAACTTTAAAAAAGATACACACATACTCGTTTGTTATAAATTAAAAATTGTATTAGAAGGTTTAAACTCATCGCTGCTTTTCAGTAACACCTCAAATAAGACACTTTGCATGTTAATTGGCAGAACTCAGCGCCTCATTTTGTCTTATCAAGAATGGTAAAATGTAAATATTACCTATAACATTCAGAGTCAAACACCCCTGAACCATTGTACTGAAAAGACCACAAATTCATATCCACACTTCAATTTTACAAACACAAAAAAATACAGCTACACGCTGAATCCCGCATATATCGGGATGGAATGGAGAACATCGTGTTTCAAGACATTTCGTTATCTATCATCTGTCCGAATTCGAGTCAGTGCGTGGCGGAACCCAACGCCGCACACACACAAACATATTTAATATTTATAATAATAAGCCAAATTATAAGAAACCTACCGTCCAACATTCTAACTCTCAAGTTTCTGGTCTTCTTGTTGTACTCTAGCAGGTCACCGTTCCTGAGCATGTAGTAGTCCAGGCTGCGGGAAGCCTCGAGCCAGATGCCCTTTTTGTTGTCTTCCTCGGAAGCGAGGAATAGTCCGTATTCTTTTGCTGTTGGAAGGAATTGTAAAGTTATTATAATGTATTTTTTTTAATTAATTTTTACTATGTTACGTAATTTTGAAATTATGGAATATAGTAATTTAAATATAACTTTTAATTTTTGTATATATTTTTATGTATAACGTTTGTCCGTTAAGTTTATTTTCAAGTCTGAGATAATAATTCGTTTTTGAAACAAACTCTTAGACCGGATTAATCGCGTATATTTAGCATTATATATTTTTGGAAACCCCACGTTTCGTACACTTTGCAATAGTCTGTGGTCACAGAAGACTTGAGACTTAGACTTTAGCAAGAAAAATTAAAAAAAGGACTACTCACGATCATTATGACTGGCCTCGAGTATCTTCTCGCGTATGATGCGGCACGCGTCGTACACGGCGGTGGAGGGCTCGAACTGTATGGTCTTCACCACCTTCCCGCCCTCGAGGGATATCTTGAGGGACAGCGTCGCCATTTTTGATAGGGAACGTGTTCTGGTGAATAAAATGTAAACTATATAAATACCTACTAAAGATGAGTTAAGGCGCAGAGACACAAGCGAGCAATGTAAACGCGACCGCTTACGAGTTCAATTCTCACTCGAGGAAATTAAATATTTAAGGTAATGAGGCAAAAGTGCGGCGTTCATTTCCTCCACTCAACACGTAATTAAATAACTCCAAAATTCTGTAAAACGCGGGGAACAGAAGTGTTTTAATAGGAACAGAGTCACTTAACACCAGGTTTTCTCTGCCTACCCTGCTATGTGTAGGATAGAGCACGAAGCTAAAAAAATAAAAGTAAATAATTTTTACATATTTTTGTCGTTTTTTGTGTTACCACATACCACACTTAGGATTCTTTTTAACATTTTTAAAAAAAGTATATTCAGTATTAATACTCACTTTTGTATAGTGGCAATATGGTGATCGTTATTTGTTTCGACGTCTAGTGAATGGGCACTACTCCTTCTCTTCTCGGCGTAATCGTTTCTTGATTTTTGTCTTTCGTGGCTGAATGATCGATGTCGTGGTCGGCTTTGGAATGAACCCTGAAAAAAATAAAATAAATAATATTTATTTAAGGCAATCGTGGCAAGAGTGGCATAACTCAGCGTTAATTTCCACCATTAAAAAGCAATATCTCATAAACATAAACTTTGATATATGCGAGATACAGCGGTAAGCTAAAAAATATCGAACTGCAACAGAAGGATCACGTTCTTCTCTTCATCCAATACTATGTCTATCATTGCACGCGGCACCCCAAAGTACTTAGTACCCTTGTATTTTTCCTTTACAGTTCATTATTTTTACTTATAATAATAATGATATTGTTTTTTTTATATTTGTCTATTTACAGATTAGAAGTTCCAGTTCCTATTGTAAGAAATAAGATGTGCTTGTACAACAATTTGGGAGTTGACTAAAGATAACATCTACAAAGGTTTAGTGACACATCTTTCCTTTCTCTACTTAGCCTTTTAAAGTCAACAGTATTAAAAACCCACGCTATTACTAAATAAGGTAAAAACGTTCTGTAACCTAAATTTGCGGCCATGACTCGGAATGGACACAAAAATGGACTTCCACGAAACGTTTAATACTATTTCAATATAAAAGAGTTTGTCATCGTTTAAAAACATAAATATTAATATCAATTTTAATAAATATAATGGATTGTCACAAATAACAGTAACATCATGCTATTTATATTAACATTATGTAGCTAAAGTGTTTGTAAGGGTAAACGTGGAATCTCAGGAACCACTGGATCGAAATGAGAAAATCTTATTGCGATGGATTCATCATATTAATTTATCGAGAAAGGCTACAGGGATTATTGCATGAAATTTATCTTTTCGATTTAAACCACTATACCTATCTACGACAAAGGATACCTCGGGTGAGATATATGAATCTTAATTATTTCCATTTGACCAAGTGGGCGAAACGGTAGGTACAAGCTAGTCGATCCATAAATCATAAAGGTTAATAAAGAGATCATCGTGGCGCTGTGGGACCGCCTCTGATAGTAAATGAGGCGGTAGTAGGGTCTTAAGTTTCCTCTGCCAGCCCTACCACCTTAGGTATATAGGATACAGCGTGAAAGTAGAAAAAAAACTAAAAAAAAAACGAAAAGCACTCAAAATTAACGGAACCTACTAAATAGAAGATATTGAAAATACTATAAGCAGTCTACGACTTACAGGTCGCGCAGTCACCCGCCTCCAGCCGTCCCGTAGCGCGAGCTCGATGCGCTCGCGCAGGCGTCACGCGCCCGATGCTTCCGATGTGCGCTCGTCTGATTGCTGCAGACAAAATAAAAAAAAAAATGTTCAGTATACTGTCTTATTATATGCATTATAAGTAGGCAGAGATAACCTAGGGTTAAGACACTGCGTTCCCCACGTTCCGCTAAATTTTCGTTGTACCGCTAAATTGTCGAGACATTGTATGTTAAGTGGCAAAAGTCAACGCTGTGCTTTGTAGAGTGAAGATCCCATCTACAACGAACGCTATTACACTTTAAAGGACCTTTATTATATCTGTTATTTAATGTGTAGGTACAATAAGCACAAAACACAGAAAAAGCTATATATTTAGACCATTCGTGGTGCAGAGGCACAACGACAGTTTGTGGGTTCGATTTCCATTCAGATTGTGAAATATTAAAATTTTAATTTTCTCACTCACTTTGGTAACAAGGCCAAACGCGGCGTTAAGTTCACTTAACACGAAATACCTCCAGAATTTAGTGTAACGTGAGCAACGTAAGTATCTTGATAGAAACAAAGTGTCCCAACATTAGATTCCCAAGTTCCTTTTGCCTAACGCGTATGTGCAGAATACAGATTGAAGCCAAAAAAAAACAAAGAAAAAACCATAAAAAATATTACACAAACTTTTACTGTCCTATCATTGAATAACTAACAACCGAATCGATATATATCTTATACTGTCAAGAGTTGAGATTAAAGACCTCTAAACAACAAAAAAAACAAACCTACACTTAATTCATATCCTCTAAGCTATTTTTAATACGTAACCCCTTCTGGTGCATTTATTTCTATTTATATTGTGTGTGGGAACTATTTTACATGTTGAACTAATTAGTTGAATATTTTTTTATAATATGAGCTTCCATTCCGTACTTTTACGGCGTTAAAATTCACAATAGTTTTTAGTAGTAACAAACATATAGGTACAATTTTTTTCTCACTCGGGTTAATTAATTCCCCCAAATGGAAATCGAGCATGCAACCCTCCCGTTGACAGTCAGAAGCTGTGCCACGACGGCCTCAAGCAATGTCTTAATACAAAAAATAATAATAAAAAGCTTTATTATAATAATATTTGTGAACTATGAACGATAGACAAGGCGTTAGTAAGACACATGGCGATGCGTCACCTGCCAAAATCAATAATTTATTTTTAGACCAGCACCGATTACTACGTTTTAATGGACGTCGTCGTGGAGTTACATAGAAAATAGATTATCTATATAGCCTGGGATCAAATGAAACGTATTTGACAATAATTGTATTTACTCATAATTGTTATTATAAAAATAATAATAATTCAGACCGTCGTGGCGCAGCGGTACAGCGTACGACTGACGCGACTGCTGTGGGTTAAATTCTTAATCGGGGGAATTCATCAATAGACACTCTTCGTCTCGAAAAAAAAATGTCTTGGGCGGAAAGTTAAAACAGTTGCTTCCTACATAAACAGCAGCTGGTTACATTATTAAATGTAACAAGATATAAATCTACACTTCCTACTCAATACGTCGTCGGAGAGATCCATATTGTCAAATCACTCTGTTCTCTGCCAATGAATTATCTGTTCACATTATTATTGATTTACATATCCATTTTTAAATGGTTCCATAGTATTTCGCATACAATCGTTACATATTCTATCCTACTCTACCCGCACGCTGAAGCCATTGTACAAATTAGTTAAACCACGGTTATTGACCGGACCGTTTAGTGTTCACTCTATTTCCATAGTATGAAGGAATGCGCGTCTTAAACAATATTGTAAGCATTGCCAAACTATAGCTAATTTTAGTTGCGTTTTATATGGAACTAGTTCTTACTTGCGACTTTCTCTCCGTTTTCCAATTAAAATCGTCAAGATTTTTGATTACACAGGACACAGGTTTTAAGTCCGGGAGGTCATTCTTAATGCAGGTAAGATGGGTATACATAAACGATTAACGTGATGTCAAATACATATAGCCGATACTATAAAGCGTTCGTCGATAAGTGAACTATCCAATACTCCTTTCCGAACTTTATAATATTAGTAAAGAAGTATATACACGTCAGCCTATACACCCCATTTTTCCTTCGACAGTAATTTTTAAAATTATAATGTTATTACTAACTAAAAACCCACACACATACATCTCAACCACTGAACCATAAGGGATATTTTAAAATATTTTACAACCAATAAAACGGATTTAAACCCGAAACGATCGTCCATCTGGACGCGCCATCAAAATAGTAATAAAACTGTTGCACTTGAAGGGAGAGGCTGATAAAAACGGCCTAACGAAATACAAGAGGCCACGAACATTGAGATTGAGAGGGATCTCTTACAATTATTTAATTATTAGGAACCGCTCTAGGTATGTATTACTTTATTAGCGTTTATTTGTTTTAAAATAAAAAAATATCTTGTATTGATTTTATCGAAAGAGTATCTTGGCGCATTAGCACCCGTTTGAGTGTAAAGCGATGGTTGTAGGTTCGATTCCTACTTCAGGGAATTAATTATTTTCATTTTCTCACTGGTAAAAATACTCGAAAATGTGAGCGAAAGCATCTTGATGTCAGGCTCCATTTATCTATCTTGCCTTATGCGGGATACAACGTGAAATAAAAAAAAAACATTTCAAAGGCTTTTTACCGTATATTTTTTAATAACTTTAATTACCCTCTGCCTACCTCGTTATGTGCGGGATACAGCGTGAAGCTAAAAAAAACTACGATTAAATTATCCCCACCTACTCCACACTACAATATGAGATGCGTGATCATAAAAAAAGACAATAACAATAAAAAAAATTAAGCACGCCCAGACAGTAGACGTGTCGAACGATCGTTTCGAGCGTAACTGCGCAACTATTAACACACCCTCGATACGACTCAAGATATTGCACACATTTTGCATAAAAGGGTAGTTTCGACCCTTGGAAAGAATTTTAATAGGTCTATGGGAAATTTTAAACGGTTATATCCTATGAGTAGTGGTTAAAATGAAGGACCTTTAATAACATCTAAGCGCATGCCTTCACGTCTATTAATTGTTTTTTTTTATTCTCCTTTCTCGTTTTTCGATATTCACTTAATTGAAATATTGAAATTATTTTCATTTTTAAACATCATTATATCTTGAAAATTAAGCTGATTTTACAGAAAAGGATATTTAAATGCCAGGTTTTTTCTCTGCTTTCTCTAGTATGCGGGAAAACGCGTGAAGCTGACTTTTTTTCTTTTCTCTGTGTCAATTAAGGAAACAATAGTAAAATGTAACATCTTCATTTTGTTCTTCGTATTGCGTTTGTGTTATTAGAGAAACGGTTTTAATTATCCCACATACCTATAACAGAATAGACAAATAGAACTAAATCACAAGACGCCTATTTTTCTCCTTTCTACATGAATTTGATATATTCCGTATGCGGAAATCAACGCCGCTTATTATCAAAAATTAAAATAACGATTCTATTACTAAAGTATCGTACAACACAAAACTTTAATACATGGATGTAATATCTAGGCATATTATAGATGCGGTATAATATGAAACATTGTTTCCAGTTGAACGTACACGCGCAAGGTATATGAGCCGGAGCCGGATTCGTACTGCCGCCTTCGTTGCTTTATGATCCGAGTTGCTCATGTATTTCATACACTACTAGCTTTCACCTAGAGCTTTTGCCCCATGATCAAATGAAAATAAAATATTTATTTAGAAATAAAAAATTTGAATGTAGCAGGATTTGAACCCGCGTTTAACATTTGCGTTACCTCTGCCTACCCTGCTGGGTACGGGATACAGCGTGAAACATTATTATCCTACGAATAATTGTTTTTTTTTATCATTACTAAGACCAAAACGAGTGTTAAGAGTTTTATTATAATGTAATCCACGACACTTAATATTGAGGTTAAATCAAGTAAGTATGATAGTGGTTAATGGGCGTATCTATTATTCATTCAAATTGCATTTAAAAAATAATATTCCATATAATTTGGAAATGTTTTAGAAATTATATAAATAATTACTTTATTCTATTCACTAAACCGTAACAGTTAACGCGATCGTAGGTTCGATTTATCGTAGGCTCGTGGGAATAATTATGTTTAAATAATTTTTCCTCCCCCGATTTGGCAGACTAAGCGCGGCGTTAACTAGAAAATAAAACAAAACCATAAACAAAAAACGCAGCATCCACACAAAAATCTCAACACAAACACCAGACACTTATATCATGTTATCACATTGTCACTAATCCTATTCTAAAATATTATCAGTCAATGACCTCCCCAGCATCCGAGTCGCGGCGCGGCGTCGCCGGCGTTGCTAGGCGACGGAAGTAGGGCACGGATGTAGATATACAATTATGGAGGTACAGTACAGTACGGTCGACGAATCGTGGCCGCCCTGAAGTTAGGTGTCTGAACTTTTGCACATTTTACAATCGAGTGGAAAATAATCAAAAGTAAGGAAAATCCTAAAATCAAATCTGCGCAGTAGCTCTACAGCTGACTTCATGGCGGCCACGACACGACGACCGTACTGTATAGAGGTACACCTATACCTACCTACATAGGTATATGAGCCCCAGACTTCGTAGAACGAGCGCTTGTCTGTTCGTAATGGTATATTAGTTATGAAAATTGAAATTAACTTTAATAATAATCTATAATTACATTGCAAAACTAAAGAGTTTATTTAGGTGAGCTAATCTCAGGAACTAATGGTTAGAATTGACAAAATAATTTTGTGTTGGATAGTCCCTTAGTTAAGTAAAGCTAAAGGCTAAACTTTACATCAGTATTTGTCAATGTAACCCACTATAAATACAAATTTAGGTAAATCTTATTATCAAATTTAGGTAATATTTCAATAGAAAACTATCACGTTACCCTCCATTGATACGGATGACATGACGGCATGACAAATAAGAATAAACAGTAACAGTAACATAAACCGTTAATACATTTCAGTAACACTCGCCCAACCCCTTTTGTTTAATTCGACGTGTGACACGTTCCTTTGTATTTTTCTTATAGTGTATAAAAGCGGATATTGTCTTGATTATTTTTGATGTGGACTTTGGTTTCAATATCTATATATAATTATAGTAAAATTGTAACTGATCCCAAATATATGGAAGTTATATATTAGAAAATCTATGGTTGGTAGCGTTTTATCAATATAATGAACCCTATAAGCCACTGGTTCCCAACCAGTGGTCCGCGAACTTTAAGACTGGGGGTGGTGCGGCAAGGTATTATGATTTTGGTATTTACACAGGTAATTTTTAATATACCTACATGCATAGTGGTCCCTGTTACCAAGAATGATATAAAAGTGGTCCTTGATCAAGAAAAGTTTGGGAACCCCTGCTATAAGCAATGATTTTTAAAATTTTTGTCCGTGTATATGTCACAATAAACTCAGAAATGGCTTCCCTTCCAAAAAAAATGTACTGATTTTAGTAGAACCATTCATATTGCGTTGGATAGTTCATAGTAGATATCGAGGAAAAAATTAATAATTTATGATATATAGCATACAGGGATATAATATGCCATTTTACATGTAACTTAATAATATATTCCTGCTGAAGATGTCATGTTTCAACTTATAGTTGATTTCATTTGACCACGGAGACCTTAGGTAAAAGCTAGTTTTTTTTATAAACGAAATTCAATCACGGTTTGCTAACATTTTTGGCACTAAAAGCGAAATCCGTGTGAAATATCAGATAAGTATACTAGGATAAGATAAGTTTATTTGTTTAATGTTTTGGTTCGGAAACGGTACGGCAAATATTGATGCAAATTTGATTATATAAATTATCGATTGAATCGTAGGTGCAAATATTTAAAATAACTCAAATCGTCATCTATATACCTAAAAAAAAGAAATGGATGAATCGTTTTCGACTCGTACGATTTCATTAATAGAAAAAGAAATAAAAATAAGGAACGCTAATCCTATTAAAATATTAAAGCAATTAAACCTAACAGCCTAATTAAGAAATAATAAAATAATAAATTCCCACACATACGTACGTGATAGGAGATAAATGACTTAAGACAAATAAACAAGTAACAGCGCATGCGCCTTTTTGAATCGATACACTCAGGCGCCGACGAGTCTGGCGCCAGGATGATGGGCTGAGGCGAAAATAAAGGAGATGCGGCGAGGCTTAAAATATAGCTTTTTTTTCGCTGTATCCCGCACATAGAAGGGTAGGTGTAGGAAACTTAGTGATAAAGTGCCCTACGGACTGCCGAATTTTCACACTCATTTGTTCTAGAGAAATTAAATGGAAATATTAAGTAATTCATTCCATCGGATAGGAATCGAACTTACAACTGTTATATATTATTTTCAGTCTAACACGTTGTGGTCAGAGAAGACAACAATAACATATAGAAACTTCGAACTGATACAAATCGAAATTAAGGTAAAGGTAAGCTTAACAAACTTATAAATATCATAAAAATATAAAAAATAAATTGAAAGTTAATAAAAAAAATGGGAAAATCTGATGAAATCAAACAAAATCTCAGATAACGGAAAGCTCAGCTCTCAGCGAAGGGGGAAATCTAAGGCTGTATGTATAATATAAATAAATAAATACAAAAAAATATATAATCCGCCATATTGGTACATCCGGTCGCCGCCGGAAGTCGTCACGCTGTCCGACGCGGGATGTCGACTAGTCTGTTTTCTATTAGCGAATTAGGGGACGCGTGTGGACAAAAGGGAGGACGGAGGGAAATTATATGTGATTTTAATATAATATTAGGGTGATTATGATGTAGGCTGATTGATATATTTAGTGGCATGCTATGAGCACATCGATTACAATACTCGACCTAGGATGTGAAAAAATAAGATAAAAAATTTCCACACAGGAATGTAGGCAGAGGGAACCTACTGTTAAGACACTCGGTTTACCAATTTACGTTCAATTATTTGACCCATAGTTCTTGTTTAGTGTAACTCAACGCTACGATCTGTTAATAATATGACTGTTATCCTCTATTTTTTTCTATTACTCCGGATGGGAATCGTACGCACTACTAATCGCTTTCACCACCACCTCACAATATAATGTAATGACAAGTTTGAAAGAGATTTGTGACAACTTTTTCAAATTAAGACATACAAATCAAAAAATACAAATCAAACAAACAAGCCATGATGCCAAATTGCATTAATCCAATGGGGTCTTATCTGATGTTAATCAATCAACATAATCAACATTTAAAGAGATCATCACCGCGGGGGTTCCCACGGACCCCTTACATAGAATAGAATACGAGCTAATGAATGAGTTGAATTTTTGTCTCTCTATACGTTCTATTCACCATATAATAGTGAAAACCTAGTATTACGAAACTTCCTATCCCTAACTTCCACCTTATTATCGAGACGTTGGTTGTTAAGTGGAACTTAGCGCTGCGCTTCGTCTAATTATCTGAGCAGGAAAATACAAATAATTCACTACCGCGAGTGGTAATCGAACCCATAACCGTCACGTTTAAAGACATACGCTACACCACGCCTCGACAGCTTCAATGCCTGCCTAATTAAATAAGGGAAGTTTAACAGTGAATAATTATAGTGCAGACTGAAAAGGGAGTATAGTTAATCAATTAGGTATTTGAAGCGATCATCGCTGCGGGGGCGCGACAAATATACGATATAAAGGAACAAATTAATTTAAGTTAGAATATACAGTAATAACGAGAAAAAGAGAAGGATGAAGACTTTTACTGCAAAGCAGAAAAAAATTATATAAACCTGGAATTGAGGACCTCTTTTGATTTCTATCATAACCTAAAACATATTGCTTTTTAGATAGTAAAATAGGTAAACGAAACCATGGTGACGCTAACTGACACATTATATAAAGGCTAACGATAGTCGTGGGCCAATACACCTCTACCTGACGCCCAAACTAAATTCTAATGATAATAAATGCATTTAGGAAAACAAAATATAATTCTATATAAAAATTACAAAATGAAACCGTCAAACTAAGTTTTCTCTGTGAAAAGTGAGGTACGAAGTGTCTTAACATTCCTTCCCTGCTATATGAAGAATACAGCGTGAATCTATTAAAAGATGTATATTTAATTAAATTTTGAATTACTTTCCATAATATTTTAATATGAAAACCATCTCTGTCCACGTTAATATTGTAAAGGAGTTCTAACGAAGTATAATGACAGGATGCAGTTTGCGCATCAACAGATTATACTAATTCTGATGAGGGAACAACTAATAAAGGACTTGTGATTGATTTAATTAAAGAACTCCATTCAGATGGGGGTAATATTTGAGCGGCGAGGATATTTTGTTTATTTAGTATACATTTATTAAGATTTTGAAAGAAATTTAATTATTTATTCGAAATCGCATTCGAAAGATAGATTGTAAAATATGTAAAAAAATGTATTATATATAAAAACGAACGTTAAAGTGTTTGCTTTTCAACAATCAGTACATATACAAGTCTTCTGCTACTGACTGACTGGCAGACTACGCACAGATGAAACGAAAAGAAAATACGCGGAGTAGAACGCGGAAGTTTCGGAAGTAGTTTTCTTGGCCTATTGATGACCAGAAGCAAAAGCGTGCGGATATAAACGCGAGAAACGGTTGTGGGTTCCATTCCCACAACCTGTCGAAATGAAATATTTAATATTTACATTCTCTAATCCGCTTTTAGATTTTGGCGAATAGTGGGAAACAGCAGTATCTCAATGGGAACGGAGGGTCATAACACTAGGTTGAGAACCTCCTTACCCTACTATCTGCGGGATAAAGCATGAAGCTAAATAAAAAAAAATCCTATGGGAATGCAGAGTAAGTAGCATTTAAAGGATTTCTCGAAATTCCTTCGGGTATAAGAAATAAACATGATATCATAGTTCACGTAAACGTAGTAATGACCACCTCGTAGTTGTAATATAAGAGCATAAATAGTCGTACTAATAAAAATATATATTTTCAGGTACAAAAAAGAAAGAGGCCATTTAAATACGTACAGAAATATAGCAGAATTTACAAAATTAATCAAGAAAATTGTAGCTTTGTTTTTATATTTACAACATTGTAACGATAAAAATTTGAGATAAAATAGATATATTTTTTTTGTGAGAACACATATTGAAAATCTGCGTATTACACAGACGAGTAACTTTCTGTTAAACGAAATTTATCGCACAGCGGCGAAGCAAACAAAATCGAAAGGGACAACTGTGAACAATCTGAGGCCAGAACCAAAGTTCGAACACGTGGCTTACAAGTGGCACTTACCTCGTGCGGCAGCGACGACACATCGCGCCGTCTCGTTCCCACTTTAAAAAAATACTACAACCCTTCTCGCTCTCTCACACCCTGGTTACCCTCCAACTAGCTTTGTTTTATGATAAGCTTTTGGCAAATATTGAGGTAAATTCGGAAAACGTTCCGAATACGGCGAAGTGAATAGAAGGAATGAACAGTTGGAAGTTACGAACAGATTTAGATACTGGAGTACAGCCTTGCAGCACACCAAGTACTTGTTGTGCTGTGTCTGGATGCAGTGTGAGGTGCTATCCCGGGTCTGAGAGAGCGGGACCTCCGCCGCCGCGGACGATCCACGGAGGAATGTTCCTAGACCCCGGCAACACGCCAGGATCTCTTGTTCACCACTATCAACCTTCTCCAACGCTCATGAGGGGTCGGCTCGCGCACGCGCTGTGCTCGCCCGCCGTCCCGCTCGCACTCGCACTGAGAGGGAGCTACATGGGGATGATATTCGGAGGGTGAAAAGACGGTGAAAGATGGAAATGCATCTCGGACTCCGCTCGGATTTCCGGCGCCCGTGATTTTGTTTATTGATTCGTATCGAAGCGAAGACGCGAGGCTTTTTGGGGCCGCGGGAGTTATTAATCCCCTTATCATGTCACGAGTAGATTTACAGTCGACGAACTTTGTCTAGTGACCAATAAAAAATACATCATTAATTATGTAGTGTTCCCTGTATAGGGCAATAAATTTGTACGATCTTATCTGTACAAATTTGTGTCAGATATGACAAAAACATATTATTTAACATTAACATCACTAAAGGAGGGTAGCAATTCTTACAATGTTGTTCTTTTAACCCCTTCCCGTGGTACAAAAGACCGCAAATTGACACTCAATAAAAAAAGCAACGACGCTCCATTGAAAGCACTTGCTGTGCGCAAAAAAGGAGTAGAATAATAAGATGACACAGCGTAGGTTCAACAATTATGCATATTTGGTTATTTACACAGCGTGCGGCGGCTCAGAAGTAATGGGTGTGGACGGGAGGGTGTTTTGCCAGTTGACAGTTAGATTGCAGCAATTTGATGTTTCGCAGATAAGAGCCCTTCGCGAGATGAGATTCAACCACATGTTCAGAATTGAAATTACAAATTATTCCTTTGATAAACTCTAACAAAATACACAATTACTGACCAATTGTTAAACACTATATGGAATTTCACTAATTTTACATTCTGGATTTAAACTTCGTCTTCTTTTTTTTCAATTTGCGGAAATACGTATGTGGATCTTATATATATGTAGTGGTAAAACGACAAAACGTTTGAAACGCTGTATCCTAAATGGCAATCGAACCCGCAATCGTCGTGTTTAAAGTCAGACGCTATGCCGCTGCGCCGCGACGGCTTTTCACATTTTGATCTGAGTTCAAAATCGATACATTTGTTTAATTACTTTAAATTTAACATACACACGCCTCCATTGCTACTAGAAAGATGAAAGTAACCATGCACTAAACCAACCCTTCAATAACCGAACAGTCTTCTAAGTAACAACAATATACTATCTAAACACTATAAGGATATCCATCAAAATCATCAAAGACATGACGATACAATATCAAATTCAAAATATTTTCATATACAAGTGAGCTTCTGAGTTTACTTTGCATATTGCTACTTTGCTGAAGCAATAGTGCCTGAGTAATTACGTGTTCCACATAACATATGGAAGCTGTAATGGACTTTAATTTGTATTGGGTAAGGTACAAGTTCGATTAATCGGGTTGTTCTCGTCGAGTCAATTTAGCACTCAACGCAACTGTTTCTCATTAGCTCAATTTTATCATGGAAACTTGTAATGTATAAAAGTTTTGAAGTAAAATAGTAAGTTTTTGTTATATAGTAAGAGGCCATCGTGGCAGTGGGACAGCATCTGGTTGCAAATGCGATGGTTGTGGGTTCGATCTCCACTCAGGGGATAGATTATTTTAAATATCCACTATAGTAAAAAGACAAATAGAGCGTTGATTTACGCAATGCTTTGAAAATTCTGCGGAAAATATGGAACGTAGTACGTAAACTCTAAGTTGTCCTAGTATAAGGCCAAAAGATCGAAAAAGCCAAATAAATTTGGAAATAAATATTAAATTGAAATATATGTAAGCTGTCGAAGTCCCATTCACCACCTACCGCCAGCCAAATGATGAGGAATAGCTGTACAGTACCGACAGTATCGTTTTTTATCAACTTTGTGACGCCCACGCGTCCCGCTGCGAGTGTGATGCAGCTGAGTGCTTGCTGCTTTTGAAATATGGTTAACAACACGAGTGCTGAATGTGTTCTTTATATTGTAATGTGTATTTATATATTATACTTCGTCAGTTTATACTTATTGTTATATTATAGCCAAGCTTGATCTATGTTTGTTCATTTTAGTTTTTGCGCGTTAGTGGCACAAACAACCATCCTCATAAACTTTTACATTTATATTTTATGAGACAGTTGTGGCGCAGAGGCACAAGGGTGTGACTGTAACGTGACGGTTGTGGATTCGATCTTAACTCGAGGGAATGAATTATTATTTACTAATATTTTCATATCTTCGCTCTGGCACCAAGGCAAAAACCCGGCGTCGACTTCCGTCACTCAACAACAACGCAATGCTTCGAAAATTCTTCGGCGGAAAGTGGGGAACGGAGTGTCCTAGCACTTAGATGCGCTCTGCCTACGCTGCTGAATGCAGAACACAGCGTGTAATAAATAGAACTTTAAATTTTGTTATTAGTTCGAATCGTATTATCTATGTGCATTATGTTTACAATTTATGGCAGTAAAGATAAAAAAAAAATATATGTTAAAGTTGAAAATTATGTTTCATTGAACGCACTAATCTTATTGAAACACAAAAAGAACTTCAATTCAAGCCAGTATTTCCTTAGATTAGAAAGTTCAAACAAAAAGAAATATTTAACATATAGTATATATAGATTTGACGATAGACAACGATATATAAATAGTATCTTAGAACTTACACCCTCGACCGAACAAAACAACAATTCAATGCAGCCACTGCGCCACACGTCATTGGAATTTTTATCAAGTATCGCGACACACATCCCGCTGTGCAGCTTTCGAGTGGTTTCACTAGTTATTCATAATTCTGATTTATGTGTATAAAATATTAATAAATCGGATGAATTTTCTGTTGCAAAAATAATAGATGAATTAAATTTTTATTTAAAATTTGATGTAGTTTTACTCTGTATGCCACATATAACGGGGTAGGTACAGGGAACCCAGTGCCAAAACTCTCCATTTCCAACATGACAAAAGTCCTACGTATCTTCAAAAACCACATCTGCCTCCACCTTTAAGGCCAGCAACGCGTCATTTTTCTAAAAAAAATCCCCTCGTAGGAATCGAACTACCATCGTGTTTACGGTTGGACGCTTTTCCTTCGCGCCGAGATAGTCTCTTAAATATTAATCATCTAAAATATATACATTTAAATAAAAACAATACAGATACACTTACCAAATAAAATTCGTTTTCGGTTTGTTCGTTCGTTTCTATATATATTTAATAGGTATATGATAATTTTCTATGTTCTAACTAAGGCACTGTCCGGCGTGTGTTTGTTCTATATCCTTCACATTTCAACTCTAATACCTGAAACAATAACATAATGAAGAAATTATTTTTTTTGCAAGTATGTGAAACAGGGATCTCAAGTAGTACTAAGTACAGCCGTAACTAAGTAGTACTAAGTAGTCTAGTAAAAAAAATAATTTTGAATATATACGGAGTCCAAAATTATAGTTTTAATGACTGAAATCATATGAATGAGGTCTTTTATTTTGCCCGACTGAGCCGACTTAATATAACTTTACCAATCCGGATCCGTTAAAATTTTAATTTCTCGATAATCTTAATCTCTATAACGAAATTATCTGAAACAAACGAATAATCCGAAATAATTTCATATTTATAAACGAAACTTATGTAGTACATATTGTTCTTGTCCGTATCCAGATCCGAGATGTCACATCCGTAACATTCTTTATGTGAAGATCATTTTATTGAGATTAGAAATTAACATGCAACATGAGGCCAGTCGTGGCGCAGTGGCACAAAGTGTGACTGTAAAACCGACTGGTTGTGGGTTCAATTTATTTCAATTTATATTTCCATTTCTTCGCTCTGGTGCCGAGGCAAAGCGCGGCGTTGAGTTCTGCCACTCAACACGCAATGCCTCCAAAAAATCGGCAGAAAGTGGGGAACGGGGAGTGTCTTGACACTAGGTTCCCTCTGCCTACCCTGCTGTGTGCGGAAAACAGCGTGAAGCTAATTTAATTTAATTTTAAAGAAATTAACATAGGATTATTTTAGCGGATTATTATATTAAGATAAAGCGTGGCGTTAGATTTAGGTATCCGATATGAGCCTAGTCTACGAGTCATTACTGATACGTCGAATCTATAGAGCAAAATCCAATCCATATCATTATGTCATTAAATAACTAAAGTAGTTATTCCGTATGTACACGGAAATGTGAACAAGCTGACATGACTCGCATTGTGACAGCAAATTGGTTTTATTTATAAAAAGTACTAAGAAAGTTTAATTTCTTTGCAATAAAGTTCTCATTAAATCCCAATATAAAAAATATATACATGCTATCAATAAATATTTAAATAACAGCAACATATACAGCCACCACAAAACGACATAATATACATAAACATAACAAACGAGCACATAACCATCGAATCGAATGCATTAAAAAGAAACAGCCTATTTGCTAAAAGTTAAATCCCGCAGACGGACCCCACATTGGGCGCCACGTCTCCCCAGGCGCCAGGCGTCCCGGCGCCGCGTTACACAACCGAACAGGGCCTGGATAGATATAGGTCAGCTACCGGGAAAATGAGTGCCGATTATTTATACGCGCACTACTTTAAACAGTGAGGTTAAGAGTATCTTTAAGATGATGATGATGATGATGATGATGAATGATAATGTAGAGGTAAATAAATTTTTCTTTTCGGTGAATCGTAATGAAAATTCATGTTCATTTAAACATTGGCGAGCCTACGTTTCGAACATTTTTCAAATAGCCCTTGGTTGGGGGTTATTAAAACGTGAAACATCGCAAATGTGTACAATATTTCTTGCGTGCAAAAAAAATTCTTGTGTGTAGAAAAATTTTAAGCGCAAAATATTTTTTAAAAATCTACCCCTTTCCTCACACGACGTCAATTTGTACCTATCCGATTGAAAAACCATTTCATCCCGTATTGAGATATACAATATGCCACGGTTTTTGATTGATGTGTCAAAGGCATTTCCAACTATTTTGTTATATCTCCTCGCTAGCCCACATACGAGTATTTCTTGTATTACAATAGTACAATTAACAATCAACGTAACAGACATTCATACAATATTTTTCATTATATAATATTCCTAAGTAGATCCTTATTAAAGACGCCATTTACGCACATAGCAGTATGTCACGTGTATTATAAAGTACAAAAGTGGTATAAGCAAAATTTTAATAAAAAAATAAAAAATAAGCAGCTTACGTTTTTTCCCGCGAGGTGGGTTAGAAAGATCAAACTAGTGTTCGCCATTTTCCCTCCGGATTAGAGGCATAGCGTGTTAAGTGACAGAACTCAACGTCGCACTCACATGTGTATTAGAGCGGGAATATTATTATGTTTTTAAATTAAATAAGTTAAATTTTTCCGCTCCGATTAAATTTTATCATTTTGCCAAGTGGGGATCGTACCCATCGCGTTGACAGTCTAATGGTTTCCCACAGCCATAAAAATATTAATAAAATTAAAATAATAAAAACAAAATATTTCTTGACCTAAAAAGAAGCACCTACTTTTATTCATTTAAAAGAAGAAAATAACTTTTCATCTGTATAACTTAACTTTGTTACGAAAATTAATTAATTTACATAATCATTATTTTCACATTTACTTGGAAAATAAAAAAAAACAATCACATCTCTTTACTTATTTTATTCTTAATAAATAAATCTTTTTTTTTCCCGTAAGTCATCTAACAAGCAAATAAACGATATACTTAAATATTCATATTAAAGAAAAAATTATAAGATAGGCCACTTTACACAAAATTAATTACAGTATGTAAATCATCGCCATTATGATGGCGGACGCGTTATCAAATGCGGTGATACGGTATGCGACATTGCCACCAGTTCCGTATAATATTATACATATATATAAATAATATCTTTAAATATACTCAATGATTTTTAACTTATAAACCTGGAAATCTTCTTTGACGCCAGTCATGGCACAGGCATACGACTGTAACACGTTGGCGGTTCGATTTCCGCTCGAGGCAAGGAAATATTTCAAATTTCCAATTCTTCGCTCTGGTATTCAATGTTATAATTTCGCTTAATACGCAATACCTAAAGAATTCGACGGAAAGTGGGGCGTAAGTTTATATGGGACCGAAGTGACTGACTCAACACTAGATTCCCAGGTTCCCTCTACTTACCTTTAACACATGAATTGTATGCATTTTTTTTAATATGTTTCAATTACGAAAAATAGAAAAAATGGAATATAACTCGCATTTTTACTTTTCCTTTCCATTTAATATATATTATCAAATAGGGCTATATCAAATAAGTGCTGTAAAACAAACGTTAACTAAAAATAATGTTACATCACTTATATCAACACTAGCGACACGCTCGCGTCTTCGTCCGCTTGTACAACACACTTATTTATTTACTAAAAAAACATCAGCTTCACACCGCACACAGCAGGCAGAGGGAACCTAGTATTAAAGCACTCCGTTCCCCACTTTCTACCGAAATTTGAAGGCATTGCGTATATGATGTGATTTGTTAAATCTATAATTATATAAAACTCTTCCATTACTGACTGACAGACAACGTACAGACAGAATTACTGGACTTACAACATTGATAGTTGGCATGTAACTTGGGGAGTCTAGGAGGGCATTAAGGAAGTATTTCACAAAACTCCTACGGGAACAGAATATCACGGAATTTTCCATTTTATGTCTTAAAATCCACAATACAAAGTAGCGGGCGAGGTTGACAGTTGATACATGCAATTGGTAATTTCAATATTGTCAAAATAAAATAATAGTGAAAGATAGAGCAACGCAGCAGATGTGGGTTCGATTCTTACTCAGGTAATGAATTATTTTTATCTCATCACTTTGGACATAAAAATGAGGTGATGAGATGAGAAGCCATTCAACACACAGCCTCGAAAATCGGGCGGTGATTGTGGAACAAAAAATTTTAACACTAGGTTCCCTATGCCCTATGTTAAGATAAAAATAAAAGAGAAAGATGAATTATTTATCAATCCAACACTCAGATACTCTTTTCATCATTAAACGGGAGATAAACGATGAAATAAGTAAATTAAAATAGTTTCGCTATAAATGTTAAAACGATCGTGATTCATATTTTAATAAAATGATGATAATGATGATGATGACTAATGGTGTTCTATTGTATTTAATTTATTCAGCTTACTAAACAGAGTTGCGTTAATACATTTTTTTAAATATATAAGATGGGATGATGATGGCTCTGATGAGATAATGTACGGCGTTGAGTTTCCCCAATTAGCGTCCGGATTGAAACGAAGTGTCTTAAAACTTGTTTCTTTCTGTATACCCTACTATGAAAGATAAATTTTGAAGTTATATCTATTTTAATAGTACTAGACGAGACTGAGGACGATAATATGATAATAAAGATAAACAGAGAGAGATAGAGTTACGACACTTCACTGACAACCTACAGCCAAGAACATAGAACAGATTAAAATATATATATATATATATATATATATATATATATATATATATATATATATATTGATGAAAAGATATTAAATATTACAAATGTTAGCACTTATGACAAAATAAAAAACATTTAATTTATTCAGGATGTAAACGCGACCAAAGCCACGTGTAAAAGTTAATTATTATATACATGACGAAAGACGCACAAAATAATCTCATCTAATATTATTACGTACAAACATAAAGATACGTTACAAAACACCTGGTCTGCATGTGGGTTACCTATATTTACGGCTCGCCCTCGTTCTGGAGCTGCAACGGATTACTGGACTTTCCCGTTTCCGCTCACAACTTCCTAAATTAAATTTTTAACTCAAAGTTAATTTCGGACGCTATTGAGGCCGTTGTTGTGCTTAATGTTAATAAAATGTTAAGGAAAGCTTGCCTAAATACAATAGTATCTAATAACTGCTCTGAGATTAGCGTAAACAAAAACATAGAATTTTTCTTTTACATTTTTAAAGTATTATTCCATATTTATAAAAAAAATATATAAAAAATTGAAATTGAAAACATATAAAAAATTGAATGGGATTAACTTTTGGAAATTGTCCAAGCGCTCTTACAGAGCACAAGCAACAGACAAAAATTTTAAAAATGATAATTTTTGGTTCTATAACGTTATTTAACGCTACTAATCACATTTTTATTATATATCTTCCATGTTCTTTTTTTCTCTCTGGTAGACGTAATGTCTCGAAAATGGAGCGTCTTGTGAGTAATAGTGTCTTAACACTAGGTTCCCTCTGCCTACCTTGTCATCCCAAAAAAGTAGGAAGCCGAGGTTTTAGCATAGGCAAGGCATGTACGCGTTGAGTTCCGCTATTCAACACGCAAAACATCCAGAAATCGAAGAAAGAGTATGCAAAAATTGTAAGTAATGCTATCGGTATAAAAATCTGTCCTCGATAGTTATGGAACACGCGACCTTTAGCACAGCAATCAACCTTTAACCACTACACCAATTAAAGTGATTATAACAGTCGTAAATAAACAGTTTTATATAGAGGCATATATAAAGGTAATAAGTCACATTAAAGTTAGTAGACAAAATAACATTATAAAAATATTTATATCTCCCGATCACGGTTACTGAATGACAAAGCACGGCGTTAAGTTTCGTGATTCAATAATCAACATGTAATGTCTAAATGGGGTAGCAGCTGGAGAACAAAGTGTGTTAAACACTGCGAAATAAAACTACCAATAGGTTTTTTAAGCAACCGCAAAGGCAATTTGTGTGTAGGCGTATGAATGAATTTCAAACGGTGACATAAGACCGATATGACCAAATTACGTCACGTGCGACGTGTATGACGTCATACTTGCATCAATTAACCAATGACTGTAAGTCAATCGATGTTTATTTTTCACAATATTGTGTCGATTAAAATGTTTATTTATACTGATAATACATTAAATATGTAATATTAGCGTCACGTTTCTCTTTCTCGTACGAACTACACTTTTTTTATGTAATAAGCTCCTTTTTGTTTTTATATTTTATTATCTACATTTTTGTAGCGCACATATAGTGCCTTCTTAAATAGTAAACAACAGTAGAAAAAATATTACAACATTATTTATTATTATTCCTCTTCGATAGATAGACACAAAATTAATTTCACAATTTGACCCAACAGTTCCTGAGATTTGCCATTTCAACCAAAATAATTCTTGTATTTTATAATATTAGTAGAGTAGCTTAGGTAACCTGCCTGATTTTTCACCTCAACAAATATCCAGAGATAAACGGGAAAACGCCAGTAAAAATAGCAATATACATTTCAGAATAATTTCAAAGCTCCGCCCAAATTGCTCAGTTTCTTAATTCCTCAGGTTAGCCTGACCCTGATCGAGCGTCCACAACAACTTTCTCCCAAGAAGCCCTTTAGTTGTGGTGTAGGCGTCGCGCCCACCACCGGATATGACAACTATAAAATACCTTTATACATATAAAAATATGTTTGTTATTTGGCTTATATAAAATAAGTGTATTGAACTTTTACGATGTCGATGTGGCGTCATTCATTACCCCACTCTCCTAAGGCAAGCTGCGGCGTTGACTTCCGCCATTGAACACGCAATATTAAGCTATAACTATCAACACCAAAATCGGAATAGTCTCGGAATAGTAATGCAATAGCGGTATGATAAATCATTAAACATCAGTGTTCTATAAATTAGATATTGAGATTTAGATACTAGATGGCAACGTTTATAATTATAGATGAATTAATAAAGAGATAAGGCCGTCGTGGCACATCGACACAGTGTGTGACTGTAAAGGCGACGATTACAAGTTCGATCTCCATTGTGGAGAATGTTGGTTTTTATATTCTCGTTATGGTAACAAGGCAAATCGCCTATCAAAAATTGGCTGGAAAATGGGGAGCGGAATGTCTTAACACTAGGTTCCTCAGCCTACCCTGCTATGTGTGGGATACATCGTGAAATTATAAAAAAAAACAATATTACTCGAGTGTTAGCTGGTTATAATGAATAATTATAAACCTAGTTTCGTTCATAAAGTATAACATATAAATAAAAACCGCATCTCAAGACGGATCTCAGAGTTAAGAGCGGTTTATAAATACGGTACGGTACCAAATGTAAGACAATATTATATAATAACACTGTGTTACAAAAAAAAAAAACAAAACTTTTTTTATATAAAAAAAGGTAAAAATTTGCACCAAATATAAAAAAAACACACCAAATTTGAACATGCATAACAACCTAATTACGAGTGCAGCAAAGCAACCAAACCGTACTAATAACCAAACAAAACCACGCACAAACAATACTCAATATCCAATATTATTATTATTTTTCCTTGTATTATGATGAATGAATGAATTCATTTGTTAATAATAAACTATCGATCTAACATTCATTCAAATATGTGGGTCAAGTTCGAAGAAGTCCTTGTCAACCGGTTTTCGTAAATAGTTTCGCGGTCAGCTCAAAGGAATAAAAAAAAAATAATAACATATCAATGGAACAATTTGCAATATTGTTCTATTTTTTTTAGCTTCACTCTATCATGCATACTGCTAACCTGTACCGAGAATCTAATGTCTATTCTCTACTCCGTTCTTCATTTACTGCCAGAATTTGAGACATTGCGGGTAGCTCAACGACACAATTTATTTTACCAGAGCGGGGAAACGTAAATAATACAGTCACTGTTACACTGCCGCCAGGGTGGTAAAATTCTTTTTTCAAAAGTATGTGTATAATTTAAGATATTTTTTAGTTCATTGATATCTTCATATCTTAATAATATATTACAGATTCAGAGAAAGTTTTAATTTAAAATATCAACGCCGATTTGGTCCAAACTAAAATTTGAATCTTGCTGAGTGTAGTAAATTTTTACTCAATCGGACACTGGGAAGTCGGTCAAATTGAGCTTGCGAGACATACGCTAACACGGGAAGTCAAATAAGAGATTATAGTAAGTTATTTCCATTAAATCTGTAAACTATAGTTAAGTAGCTAGGCGCTAGTGGATCTCATTGAACAACGCTCAGCGCCCACAAAAGGCCAACCACGGCCAAACGCCGGTGACTACGTGATACGATGACAAAAACACGTTTACTATAAAAAAAACCTATTATAATTTTATATAGAAAATACAATTATTCACGCAATCATAAACCGCGTTCAAGGAAATATTGCAAAATATTTAATAACACATAAGTAAAACAATATATAAACATGAACTCTAGTATTTGATATTTAAGCATTGTTTTTTATTTTTTATGTGAAAAATATATTAACATTTTCTATATTTCTATTTGTTCGCTTTGGAAAGACAACACGCCATGTCTCGATCCAGGCGAAAATTGGAGAACGGTATGTCTTGATACTAGATTTCCAGTCTTTCTATGTACCGTACATCCAAAATAAGACATGTTTGTTATTATGCTTACAAAAAAAAGTTAGACCAAGATCATAGTCGACTCTTGTGTAAGCTGTTTGAAGAACAACCCATTCAGATATTGAAGTACCCACTCGAGGTTTAGTCAGGCTGAGCTGTGTGAGTGCTGGAAAATCGATTTAACGAGTTTACTATTTTATAGAAAAAAAAATCCGATTATTTGATATTTGTTCATACATTGGAGAACCAATATATAAAACATTATCATTTAATTAATAAAAAATATAGTTTTTAGAAAGTTAAAAATGTACCTAAAATCCAAAAATGACAATACATTTTTACCTAGACGTGTACTGCGAAAACATAACACACGTTTATTACTCAGTTCACTGTATACAAAAAAAAATGCCCAAAAATATAGCACATCCAACTATTTAAGATTAATCAAAACAAATCATTCCCAAAATTACTCAATCAAAATACAAAAAAAAAAACGCATCTAACAATATACCTACAAATAATAAGAAAAAAAAAACCAACCGTCTTTCGGCAAAAATGGTTGGCGCCACGGCCAATTAGCACTTGATCTATTACTGAAAACCTTGGCACGGTGCCAGACTGTTAAGCAAAAGAAACTCCAAAGCCTATTGACTACAAAAGAGGCTGAATTACATAATGTCCCTACCAACATCGGATGAAGATTTACGGCCAAGATTCGGTTAGTGTTTCCTGTTGATGATGGTGCCCATTTCAATATTTTCTCGCAACTAATAGTTTCCGAAACGTTGTGAGTTAAATGGACAAGAAAGTTTTGTAGATGATCCTAATATTAGAATAGCAATAAAGTTCAGCAAATCTAAATTTTACAAAAAAAAGTTACATGAATTAGATTTGGTGATTAGTTGATACTTTTTAATTTTACGCCATATTTATAATAGGACCATATTTGCTCTTAGCAGAACTGAATTCCGATGTCGACGGTAGCTTCCTATAGGACTGACATTACTGATTATTTTACGTAACTTGACTTAAACTTGATTTAAATATAATTGTAATCTTACTAAAGTAACTAAACACAAATAATATTTCTTTTATTTTTAAGTATAGATTTTAAATACATGAGTGCCTTATAGTCTGTCTGTCTGTCTGTAGTACAGTCTGGTTGATCGAAAAACACTAATACCCAAAAACTAATTAATCTCAAAAACATGGGCACTATCAAAAATGCTAATAGTTGGACATTTCACCACCATGGACGCAATACCCTGTCAGACATTACCCGGTACCCTACTGTAAGTAGAGTCGACTAGAAAAAATCATAGTATTTTTATGAAATGAAACACAAAAAATTGAATGTAAAAAATAAAAAAAACACCTTTACATTATCTATGTTAATAAAAATTAATCAATACTGACAGTACAAAAAAAAATACGAAAAACAAATAAAGACGCCTACTGATACCCAAAAAATCTAATTAATCATATAAACATGGGCATTATACATTTCCATAGACGCAGCAACCTGTCAGACATTACCCGGTACTATACTGTAACTTGTAAGCAGTCCGTCTCGAGGAATGCATAGGTTTTTTTACATTCCAAGAATTGTCTAACAAGGCTAAGGAAAAAACTGAGCTGCCGTTTTGCAATCTTGTTAGGCACGCTTTGAATAGCGCGCGAGATGTAAACTACAAGCGACTTTATTATTAGGTCATAATCATGGGCACTATATCAAATATAAGTACTACAAATTTTACAACAAACACAACTAAAAGATATATATATATACATAAAAGACAATCAATAAATACAGATTTCATTTTTTTTTAAATATAACAAGATGATTACTAAAACTTTGCAAAATCTTATTCAGCTTTTAATTTGACTCGCTCTTGACCTAATTGCGATTAGCAGATTAAAAAAGCGAATGACTTCATACATAACAGTGCCAAACAAAATACTACATGTTTTTGACCACTATTTTACATATAATATATATATGTGTTTTTGTTATTTATATGTATGAATCGCAAAATTAAAAATAATCAACAGGAGCCGCCATTAAAAAAAAGCAGGAATATTATTTCCTGCTTTTCCTTCCTTTTATATTTTCCATTTATAGAAAATATAAAATTAAAAAAAAAAAGTTTTTAAAATAAATAAAATTTCATATTTTTTCTCCATTAATTCCAACGTGATTTTTGATGTTTTATAGATAATTGCACGAGACCCTTCGTGCGACCAGCACTTGGCCGGTTTTTTGAATAAGTTATTTTACTACGTAAAAAATGTAACACGAGTAAGAGTAAGAGAGCCTAGAGGAGTGTAGGTCCTCTTTATAATCTTAGTAGAGAAGCACATCCTAGTGGCTTGTAATCGGACATGCCACCAAAAACATTGCTGTGCTGTATATGATATACTTATAGTTCAATTACTTAATAAACTGATAGTAAATAATAAGTAAAAAGTTATCTTTTTAATTTAAAACTAAATTATAACATAATACTTGATCCTTGAGTCACACATTCATACACAAGAACAATATTTTTCAACTTCACGCTGTATCCCACGTACAGCATGGTAGGCAGAGAAAATCTAGTGTTAAGACACTCCATTGCCCGTAAACAGCTCAATTTTCGAGATTAATATTTAATGTCGAGTGGCGGAACTCAACGCCGCACTTTGTTTTTAAAATAATTCTTTTCTCCTTATGGCAATCAAATCCATTAAGTAGTTTGTTACTTTTTCTCTGTCAACCTTTCAAAATTTATGTATCATACTACATATACTCATGGATATTAAGCCTACTTTTATTTGCTCGATTCAAACTATTATAGATAATTCTTTATTATTCTTATTGAAAATGTATTTTGAGGCCAGTTGTAGCGCAGGATTACAAAATGTGACTGTAAACGCGACTGGTTTTGAGTTCGATCCCCAATCGAGAAATGAGATATTTATTTAAATTTATTCAGCGGTAAGTGAGGAACGGAGTGATTTTCCAGTAGTGCAGAATGTCTCACTGATGAGTAAAAAAATGGCAAACAATTATAAAATTAAATATACACGAGGCCGTTGTGGCACAGGGGCGCGACCCGCGTCTGTTAATGCGATGGTGGTTGCGAGTTCGATTCCCGTTCGGGAGAATGAAATATTTAATATTTTCTTTTCCTCGTTGGCAACAACGTACAGCTTCGAGTTCCGCCACTGAGCATACAATGCTCGCGGAAATCGGCGAAAGTGAGGAACGGAGAATATTTACACTAGATCATCTGCCTATTCTGCTATATTCGGGATACAGTGTGAAGCTAAAAAAAGAAATAAACACGATATTCAGGGCATTCATAAAGAACAACGTGAAACAATGTACAGGCGGTGGTTATTTTTAGCATAATGCGCCAGTTCCATAATGGACCTTCCTGCAGCATTATATTCTACGTCCAGCAATAATAAGGCAAAAACTTTTTAATGTACCTGTCAAAATTGACATTTAAAAAGGACATAATTTTAATGGTTTATGTATATTAACATACATAATTTCTGCCTTTCTATTGTATATATTTTTTTATTTTTAGCTTCACGCTCTATCCCGTGTTTAGCATGGTAGAAATCTACCATTTATCCATCATTTTGTAGGATATTTTACTCACCACCCAAAATTTGAGTCATTGTGTTCAGTGTCGAAACTCACGGTCGCGCTTGATCTTGTTACCATAGCAAATGAAAATAATTAATTATCACTACTGGAAATCGAACAAACAATCGTCGTCTTTAGAATCACGATATGTCAGACAATTTTTACATATTTATAATACAGGTCTTTACCACATTAGACAAAGATTTTTCCCTAAAATGTTTTTTACAGCAAATATAACATCCCTGGTGATAAAATTGTATTTTTTTTTCTTTTTAATATCAAAATTGAGTTGGGCAGTCAGAGAAAACAGTGAAAAATCACTCCATTCTCCAATTCTTAATCAAATTTATAGAAACTTACAAGATCATTTTGAGTTGGTCATATGATATCTTTATAGAAATGTTTAGTCTAAATCAAAATGTTATATGAGCACTATTTAATAATCAGCGAAATTAGCCAGTTATTATATTATACTAACAGGAAGCTGACATAGAAAATATTTTAATAGGATTCTAATGGCATAGAGTGGTTGAGACCTTATAAAAGTGTTATATTTTACTTCGTTTGGTTTGGTTCTTTGATTATATTTTACTAAACTATACCTTTAAAAATAACATGTTCAATTGATTGTTAGTTTTGTACATCATTAATACAAAACATTTTGAACAATATTAAAATAAGAAGCTATTATATGTCTTTTACTGTTATTTTTATATGTTTACTTGTTTAAATGAAACATAAATATAAGAAACCTCTAACAAATAAAACCTGGATTGTGATATATGTCACCTATATTTTAATACACATACAAAACTTAGCATAATATAGCATAGCTTTAAGTGTAGCCACTGATTAAATAATTTTATAGCTCATAACATTCACAGGCAAGCTGTTACATTATTTAAAGACTTTATTGAGGTAAAAAATTGTTGTAATATAATATAATAATAAAACGGCACCTATGAAATATCAACTTATAAGAATAAAAGTTTTTTTATACTGTATATTTTTTCAATTATAAATATAGTAGAATATTTTTACATTTATATTTATAATAGAAAAAGTATGAGGCTTGGCCCAGGGTCATAAAGGTGTGACTTCAATGTAACAGTTATGAATTCGATTCCCATATAAAGGAATGAATTATATTATAATAATATTTTCATTTCTTCCTGAAAGCAATTCAGTAGCATAACTCAAAGGCGCAATTTTGTCTAAAAAGAGCACGGAAATAAAAATAATATATTACATTCATCGGGGACCAACAACTATTTCCTTGACTTTGAAAGACACAATCACATTGCCACAATTGCCTCAATAATTATTCAACTTAAAAATATTTTAATTTTCAATAATAAAACATTTATAATCTCACATATGTATGTAGGTTGTTTAAATAGTTGTTCTGTGTATACAACCATATATGGTAATAAGGTGTTTACATTGTTATCATTACCTAATAAGAACTTGTCAGAGGATCTGTGGAATGTTTACTCATAATATAAAAAAAAAGTTTATCTGTTTTTTATATGTAATATATTATATTTAGAAATTTATTAAAAATATTGCTTGATTGTTGATATATAAATAACCATATGAAATTGTGTATTCTAACTGGAGGTCACTCTGTCTGAGAGCACAGTTAGCTACATCATCGTTAAATGGACTACAACATATATTTTTAATTCAAACCAAATATTTTATGAAATTAATACATTTCATCGAACTCTTCAGCTCTATTATATAAATGAAATAGCAGTATTGTTAAATAGATAAACTAAACAAGTCCAAATCAATGTTTATTGTGGCTGGCCTCTTTTTTAATTTACATAGTAGGTGGCAATGACATAATAACTTTAGAGCTTTAGGATATATTTATTATGATACAAGTAATATATTAATTATTTACATAGATAATTTAAATAAATAGTTCATACAGCAATCAATAAATATAGGACACAAATAAAAAAAAACTTATTGGAAATTTTCATTACACATAGCATAAAATATTTTTATGAATGAGTTTATAAATATTTTTTTACTTTAATATATTTAATCAAAACAAATAAGTTTTACGCTAACAGTGTTTCTCTTAAAACTCATTTACCATAATCCAATTCTATTTTAAATTTGTGATGTCACTTCTATGACTATATAGGTGCTAAAGCCGAGGTCGCGACTGTAATTTTACGGGAAACGACTAAAATATGATTATTTCTTCATATAGTGTTAATTAAGTAAAAAATAAAATAGAGAAAGAGCTATATAAATGGGAAAACAACTGAAAAATTGATCGGTCTGCAAGTTTCGTAATGTCAACAAAGCCATGACTCATATATAGTTAATTATGAATGAATTGAGTCTATTTAATTATTTGTAATAATTTTCCCGGACGACTGTTTAAGGTAAAACGTGTGTAACATAAAATTTAGGTTACATCGTCAATCGATAAATATATTTATACTAAATCCTGAAAGCTCAGCTAACAAGATGGCGGGAATAGCCCGACCAAATTACGTTGGTCAGTAGTAATAGGCAGCGCTGTACTAATCGTACCACCCACATTTAGCCGGGTTATACGTCTGTACAGACAGATGTAATTTTTACCTATTCCTCTTAAGAAGCGACATACATTAATACTTTTTTTAATCTCTGAGACTACAATAATTGATAACTCACCGTTTATAAGTCCATTTGTGGCTTGTAATATAACGAAACACTTAATTTTTTACACAAGCACTCACACGCCCTTACAGTATGTAACAACATGACGGGTACACTGCGACATCTGGTGGGAGTTCATATCACGTGGACCTGTGACTAGCTTCACAATGGTTTTTTAATTCAATTTTTGCCACTCTAATTACTTCTTACAGTGTTAATTAATATTAAAATACAATAAAACAAGGCCTCTGCTATAGTATAATTAATAAATATACCTTATTTAAAGTGTTTCTAAGCAAGAACGTGTCGCAGTAGGGTTATGACTGCATGCAGGGCACAAGTATTGATTTTTTAGAAGCAGCTGATTCACGGCGTGGTTTTCGCGCAAATTTGTAACAAGATGGATTGAATCATAGTTATTTTTATACTGAATGAAATAATTTCACAGTTTTAGGTTAAACTGAGCCGTTGTTTATGTTGCTATATTTGGTTTGTCTTTAAATATTTTTTTTATTGTTTTTCTTTCAGTTTCACGCTGTATCCCTCATGTAGAAAAGTAGGCAAATGGAACCTTGTTATGTGTAACTCAACGTTCGTGCCTATACATAAAATATATCGTATGCAAGAGGTGGGTCCAGGTTCAAATCCCATCTCGTAAAAAAATGTTTTCTAAAAAAATGCTTTTATCGCCCAAGTGTAGAATAACACTTTAAATTAAAAGCATACGGGCTTTTAATATAACACCAGTTAATATATTTTAAAAACGTTTAAATTAACCACAACTACTTATTTAATATTTCCATTGTGTGAGGAACGGAAGTATTTTAATGAGAACGGAGTGTCTAAACACTAGTGCTACGTGGCTCGCTCTGCCTGTCTTGCTTTGGGCGGATACATTGTAAAGCAATAAATATCTTAAATACTCACTTAAACTAAAAATTAGTATGAACAATGCATTTTTTTTATGTTGAAACATAATTTTATCTATATGTATGTTCTATATAAATAAAATAAAAGTATAATGCCACCAGTAGTGTATTTTCATTACAGATATATTGAGGAATCGATACCTTATTGTCAATTGAAACAAAATATGCACCAACACCAAATCGTGTTGTACTAAAATAAAAAATGAAATTATTTCTTGTGCAAGTCCTTTATTTCGTCAAGAGGGAATCGAACTCACAACACAACAACAACCGAACCAAAATCTTGTGCCCATGGGCACCATGACTGACTTCATAGTTTCATCAAGTTAATTAAAATTAAATTAAAAAATTAAATTAGCTTCACGCTATATCCCGCACACAGCAGGGTAGGCAGAGGGAACCTAGTGTTAAGACACTCCGTTCCCCACTTTCTGCCGAATTTTGGAGGCATTGCGTGTTGAGTGGCAGAACTCAACGCCGCGCTTTGCCTCGACACCAGAGCGAAGAAATGAAAATATAAATTTAAGTAAATATTTTCATCTCTTCGAGTGGGGATCGAACCCACAACCAGTCACACTTTTTACCACTGCGCCACTACTGGCCTCTATTATAGTATTTAAGGTATTAATATTAAAAAATGCTAGAACCTACAACTGCCTAAAATCAAAAATGTGTAGTAGCGCCTTAATATTTTCTAAAGCAACATGTAACTGTGTGAAATACACAAATTGAAATATTTAAAAAAATCTATATATTTTTTTTACACCAGTCGGACATGCATAATTACACACAGTTTATTGAGACTATCGTTGCGCAACGGTATATGTGCTGCATCGCGACGGTTGTGGCTTCGATCCCCACACGGGGTAATGAAATATTTATCTTTCCTCGCTCTGGTAACAAGAAAAAGTGCAGCGTTGAGTTGTGTCCCTTAAGATTTTGAGGGTCAATGTGGTAGGTAAGTGGAGAACGGAGTGCTTATATTAACAGCGTGAACCTATAAAACGATTTCGTTATTAAATCTATCTTTTTAAGGTCTGTGCTGCGCTTATTTAATTTGCAATTATTGTGTTTCCAAAATCTTGCAGGCTAATAAATAAATCAATATCGTATAGTTTACAATTTGACAAAGTAGCAAGAAAATAAATATTTAAATACAAAATAAATATAAAAAAAATATATTTTTTGATTATTATAATTCAAATAAAAAATATTTAGAAAAAAAAAGGAGTTTTAAAACGTAATGAAATTACGTAGTTTTACATAGGACGAGACAACACTGTTCTGTCAAAATTCACCCTAAATATTTAAAAATGAAAGCAGCGTGTGTTATTTTAGCAATTGTAATATTTGTGGCCATCATGGCCGTGTGTGTGATGGTTAAATTCGCCACCGACATCACTGTAGAGGAGAGGAAACGAGATTATGCTCCAGGAACGGGCGTATACCAGGTGGCAAAATCTATAGCTGTCCTAGCATTGAATGACAACCAAAGTCTTCCAATCGCTGAAAGATTTCCTTACGTTGCAGCGATCGCCCGAAACTCCTCAAAATCCTGGACATTCGCCTGTTTTGCTAGCGTTGTTCTTGTCAAATGGGTGGTCACATCAGCACACTGTCGAAAGAAAGGTGCGACACACCGAGTGTTGTTATTGAACGATTTCGCCAGGAACATCAGTAGAACTTTCCCCATTTTATTTTGGAGAATAAACGAGAAATACAGTCAGAATAGCACTATGCCCTATCATGATATAGCTGTTGCCAAATTTAATATAGAAGAATATCAATTTTCAATGAAATCCTCTACTTTTGATGATAGATTAGTATCAGATTGTGAAGCCAGCGTTTGGAAGACCGTCGCCACAATGGACAGGAAGGTTTATTTAATAAATGATTTTACAAAATTGGTTGTAAAGATTGCGTTTCCAGCTAAATGTTATGAGAGCTTCGGTGTCCATGTCGACGAGAGTATGATTTGTATAGATTTGACAGATTACGACGATTGTTTTGTCCATGAGTTTGGTCCAATTTACAATGGGCACAAGTTGGTAGGTGTCCTGGCAACGCGACCAAGGGACTGTGAAGTGAAGTATGCTGTTTTTACCAACGTTTCGTATTACGCTTCGTGGATTCTGAAATTAACGCATACTACTTTTTATGGATAGTATCCATATATTGTAATATGTTATTGTATAGTTTATACATCATTTTGTAGTCAAATATATATATTTTTAAATGTATAAGCGATTTTTAAATATACTTAATTGAATTATAAATTAAATTAAAATTAAATTAGCTTCACGCTATATCCCGCACACAGCAGGGTAGGCAGAGGGAACCTAGTGTTAGGACACTTCGTTCCCCACCTTCTGCCGAATTTTGGAGGCATTGAGTGTTGAGTGGCAGAACTCAACGCCGCGCTTTGCCTCGACACCAGAGCGAAGAAATGGAAATATAAATTTAAGTAAATATTTCATCTCCTCGAGTGGGGATCGAACCCACAACCAGTCGATTTTACAGTCACACTTTGTACCACTGCGCCACGACTGGCCTCAATTGAATTATAAATTTTAAAATATTGAAATATTTTGCTTAAGTTAAATATAACACATATAATCTACATATTAAGATTCTTATAAGAACCTTACTTATAAAATAATGTGTAATATACGCCATGATGGCGCAATTTAGGTATATATTTCCATGCGTGACAATTCTAGGTTTGTTTTTATTGGCATACTAAATATGATAAATAATTGAAATATTTCTCTTTCCTAAACGAAAATCCTTAAATATTCTCTATAACAAAGATCGGTTGTAGATTTCCAATATATCTATTTATTTATCTTTCGAAAATGCTAACATTTGTATTAAAATTTTATTGACATCTACAAAAAACTATGGCAAATAAAATTTAATTTTTCCAACATTACCATATCTTTATAACATTTTCAAAGTTTAAATTGTACACTTAAAAAATAAAATAGAAAACGGTATCAATTTGGAAATAAAAATTAGCTTCAGGCTGTATTCCGCACACAACAGGATAGGCAGATGGAACTTTGTGTTAATACACTTCGTTCTCCAATTAGGAATTATTATTTAATTTCTACGCTCTGGCAACAAGGCAAAAGCCCGACTTTGAGTTCCACCGCTCATTACACAATGCCTCAAAAAATTCGGCGGAAAATGGGGAACGGGGTGTCTTAACTCTAGGTTCCCCCTGCCAACGCTGCTGTTCGCGGGATACAGCGTGAAGCTGATTTTATATACTATATTTAATTACTATATTTAATTACTATATTTAATTTAATGTAACAGACTAGAGGTACCTCATTTATTTAAAATGTATATTGTCTCATACACAATAAGTTATTTCCATTTGACTATACGTACAAAGCCACCGGTAAAATTAAAATCATTTTAACGTTACGTAGCGGGACTCTGGTTCGAGACCCGCTACGTTCAAATTTTTATACGTTTTCTAAATAAGTAAAATGTAGAGTGTTTTTGTTGTTTACCGCAAAAAGTAATCTTCCTTCTAGGATCACTATGTTGTCAGTCCGTAAAGACTTACTCTCTTCACTGACTCTTGAAATTGCGTGGAGGTACTTCGTAAACAAATATTACAATAATATGAACGTAGTTAATTTCAAACAAAATGACTTAAGTTTATCAACTCAATTTTAACTTGAAATTCCCGTTGACTTACAATCCTGTAATTAATGTACGGACCCTTTGGTAGACGAATCCGACTCGCACTTAACCGGTTTTTTACTAAATATATCGTATCTAATATATCATCTATACATCTACACTGTAGCCAATAATCCGTAGTGAAGTCACTTAGCGGATCAATTCGCCTGTCAATATTTGTGAGTTGCAGCTCTCGTCCGCGGACCCTTCCGGGGTGACGCCGGGTGACAGTTACTAATAGACGTTTTGTATGCGTTGTGGAAAATATTATTGAATATGGAGTTATCGTTTTATTTATTTATTTTCAAACGTTTATAAGTATTTTAAACATATTTAAAGTGTTTTTTTTTTTCTAGTCTTTTTCAGTTTCGTAGCATATTGAGTGGCGGACCTCAACGCCGCGCCGTTACCAGAGCGAAGAAATAAATTCTATTCTATTCTAGCTTCACGCTCTATCCTGAGCGGGGTAGTCAGAGAGGATGTTTACTAGTAGGCAATCCAAGGTTCCAGCAACGATCTTCCCATTCCATCAGTAGACCAGCTTGATTTTATTATATTATAATACACATTTGATTAAAATATATTGCAAAGTTGCATACTAAATCAAAAGTTATAAGTGTGTGTAATTCAGATTCTTAGTTTTTATTATATTTAGTTACAGCTCGACATAACACGTGGTAAAGATTAAAAATGATAATAAATTCGCATTTCAACTCAAATGCCACATCCTCAATCCAAGGAAAATAGAGAAAAAACTGACGCATCAGCATTGTTTTCTCTGTTTTCTACTGATTATTATAAAAATAGTCTATATCACTCATTCGATCATATCTCGATAAAATAAAATCAACCCCTAAATCGAAACATTACAATATATTTGCTCGCATTTGTACCCGACACGCTCCAAAGAAACGTGGACACGCGCCACGACGACGTCTTACCCTTAACTTCAGTCGGACTAATAGATTTATACAAGCTAGTATTATAGAAATAATATCTATTTAAAGGATGTATACCTAATTATAAGTATTTTTTTATTGTTGAAAAAAAAACACTTTAATTGTCCGACGGAAAAACCGGAGGAAGTTTTCAATTAGACGCGTATTGTTTTATGTTTAAATTTTTTTTTTTTGTGCATTGTTTGATTTAGTTATTTAAAAAAAAAAACACGGACAATGTCATTTTCTGGCTATTTTGCAAAATTTTACAAAGAACGACTGTCCAGTCGTGACGTAGCATCTTTGAAAAATGAGGCTTAATTGAAATATGTTGAAATGGGTAAAAATACGAAAATTCTATTTCGAGTCAATAAGATTTAAATATTTAAAGACTTTCAGAGAAAAATACATAAAGTTGACAAGTGGCAGTAGTCTCCTCAGATTACAACACGAAGTGCACATACGAGTACACTTATTAGCATCCCGCAGTATTAAAACATGTTCCTAAAGATATAGAGTTTCTAAAAAACAAAAGCGTTTTAAAAAATATTAATTAACCTTTGAATAGTTGTTTTGGGGTGGAATGTGGAATAAATGGGCTGCACTGCTGAACAAACCAATTTGTCTTCGCACAAAAACGTGTTAATAAATTTTACAATTAATTCTATTAAATTGATCCGCTTCTCTGGTGTATTGCTGATAGGGACATTAAATTTTCCTCATGGCAAGCTCCAAAATAGAGATTTGTACGTGCCGATTATTTATTTATTTATACTTACCAATTTTTCACGACCCTGGAACTATGAGCACTTGACTCAAAGCTATATCTAACTGACGGGGACAATTATGACGACTAGAATTGGAATAGTTATGAACGACGAATTGCCGCACCGTTTACGTAAAATGTAATATGTGCCTATATCACACTAAAAAGAACTGGTCCTCATTGAAATACATGTGTGCAAGTTTTTTTTTGTGAAAAGTTTCAATTAAATAAAACATCTCAAATAAATTATGTGTTTAATTTTAATTCAAATGAACCCAAACTCTTATAAAATATATGTCACACTTACATGTTTTATTTAAGCCCAGGTCTTAAGAGGACAGGTCAACCAGATCTTAAGGGAATGCCCAGATCTTAAGGGAAGTGGCGGAACAATAGAAATTGAGGGTTAATAAATTTAATGAAAAACGAATATGTTTATTTATTTTGATAATTTTGATTGTGAATGGCTGTATTTTGAATGACCTGTAGGTAGAGTTGTCATCCTAGACTAGGCAAATGAGCGTATGTGACCCATAGGTCACCTGATAGTAAGTGATCACCTCCGCCCACGACTCCGTGCATCACCAGAGGGGCTACATGTTTAATGTGGAAATAGACGTGGCTTTTCACGACTTAATGACCTGGAACCACTGCTGCAGGTAGGTCATTCAAGGAAGTTCCTACAGTAGTGAAGTGCCAGGTATCCAGGTGGTGTGTGACATACTGTGCGGTTAGAAAATTTAGAATGTGTCATACACAATGATTACTTATTTTAATTTGATGGCGCGAGAGAATCCGCGATTAAAAGCTAGTATATAGAGATTTTCTTCAGTGAGCAATAACAGTATCTACGTGGTGAATACATAACAACAAGTTCGGTACATTAGCGAGGACCCCAGCAATAAAAATATTATTCATAACTCCGCTTCCCCCAAAATGGTTGTACTTTAATGAATTGAACGAAATCTCGCCCTACCCTCTATTTATGATAGTTGTCTAAATAACTTTAGTTATGACTGCTTTGTTGCTAAGATGTCTTTTTAAAAGGGTTTGTTGGGCATTGGTGTGGATGGTGAGGGTTGCCAGTTCAAATTTTGTATACGTGTAGATAAGGCCAATATATATTATATTGTGATCGTAGTTATATACGAAAAGATTTCTAAGTGCAAAGAATTAACAAAATGTAACTCGGTAGTTATATACTATAGTATAACTTAATAAATTATATATAAAACGATTACCTCTCATTATATTTCTTATACCTTCCCCTTTTTAAGAAGCAGAGAAGACAGAAAAAACCTAGTTTTAAGACTTCTCTATATTGATTATCGGAACTTTATACCATGTTTAGTTTTGTGGCATACACAACGCGAGAAAATAGAAATAAATCATTTATCCGACTGGGAATCGAATCCGAACCCGTCTTGTTTATACACATTATGTCGCTGCGCCTTGCCATCCTCTAACTTTGTATTCTGATAGATAAAACTAAGTACTTTACGAATAATAATTTTGTTTTAAATAAAATTTGAATTTAACTTGTTTGATATGTTTGCAAGAGCCAGTTAGTTACCAGAGTTACCTTTGACCACCAGAATTTAGACACAAAATATATCGCACTCATAGTCACACAAAGATTTTACTCATTTATATTTGTCCACGCGAGCGAAGCCGAAGGTAACACCAGTAATATATCATCGTCATCATCACCATCATCATCATCATCATCATCGGCCTGTCCTCGTCGACTGCTTGATATAGGCCTTTTTAATGGCACCCGACTGAGCTTGGACTCAGCCTTTTCCAGCCACTTGGTGAATATATAAAAATAAAACAGTAAAATAAAACAATACAAATGAAACAGTTAATAAAACAGTAAGGTGACTTACATAACCAGGGAACAGTGCCAACCCTCAACCGCTGAAACAAGAATCTTGAAATTTTGCAGATTTTCTTTGTTTAGCGAAAGTGAGTACTAACAAAGGAATTTGGGGAAATCAACCTGAAAGGAGTCAAATTGACGTCGTCCTGACATAAACGCGATTTATTTAAGCTCGATTCCCATTCGAAGGAATGAAATATTTTATATTTCTATTTCCTTTCTGGCAACAAAGTAAAGCGCGGCATTGAGTTCCGCCTTTTTAACAGCATCGTGCTATTTTTCGCATAGTAGGATGGGCGCTTGACAACCTAGTGTCAAGATACTCCGACTGCCACGATTTCGATAAACTGCACCGTAAGTGGCGGAATACTTTACCCCGATTGTCTACCAAAGCGGGGAAATGAAAATGATTATGAGTGGGTATCTAACGTACAACCATTTTATTTACAGTCAAACGCCATCCCACTGCGCCACACCGGCTCATATTTATTTATCTAATTGAAACTTGACTTGTCAAGTGTAACTCATGTCAGTCGATGGTGTTTGTTGTTTGCTCACGTATTAGTGGAGTGTTTGGTTACAACAGTACGCCAGTTCAGATATTTTAGATGTTTATTTTACTTATTGGTATTTTATAATATTAATATTATAATATTTTATTGTCTTTATATGCAGAAAACATTAAATTTATATATAACTACACTCCACGACGTCAGGTTCCTACATGTCCTTTGCCTCGTTTTCTTATTAAAATAAGATTAAGGAGTATAAACAAGATTAGGCAAATTAAAAGCTGTGAAATGTTTATAGTTAAAAAAATATACTTCTATGTAATTTAGAGATACGTAGATGTTGAATGATTATCGTACGTTCAATTTTATTTGACGATTTTTTTTTTGAGGCATTATTATAAGGCCGTCGTGGCACAGCGACTCAGCGTCTGATCGTAAACGCGTCGATTGTGGATTCGATTCCTACTCTGTGGAATGTCTCGAGAATTGTTCACTACCTATAAGCTAAATACAGAGTGAATATAAACGAGTTTTGCAAAAATATTTCAAATGTATGTACAGGAATAAATAAAAGAAACAGATTTACTACATAATAAATATAGACCTCTGCCTATCACGCTATATGCGGGATACAGCGTGAAGCTGGAAAAAATAGATACTTCTACATCAGATCTATATAAAATATAAAATAAAACCATAAAATCTGTCCGTCTGTGACTTATGGGACGGGGGAAATTCGCCATACTTCCGCGTGTCATTAGATTTTGGAGATATCTATAATAGGTTTATTGATAGATGTAGCTTCTATTGGGAGGAACATGAAATGTTTTATTATATTTTGAAGTGTAACTTTTAGGGAACAAATCTAATTATTAAAATTATTAAAATTAAAACAATCTGATAATCGTGCATTGTCGTTATACAAGAGCTGGCTATCTAAAAAAACAACAAAAAAATAAAATACGATATTATAATAAGTTAAGTTAAGTTCCGCTAACACGACATTTCCTGAAATTGGGCAAACGGTGACAGTACGAAGGGCGTTAGAACTAGAACTGGGTGTCTATTCTGTTAATTGAGGCAGATGTAAAATAGAAAAAACATTTTATATATGTCGTCGTTTGCAATTTTGTTAATATGGACTTTACAGTGATTTTTTAGCATTACGCTGTTGAGTTTTGCCACTTAACACGCAATGTCTCCAGAATTCGGCAGAAAGTGGGGAACGAAATGTCTAAAAAAACACTAGGTTCCCTCTGCCTACCCTGCTGTGTGCGGGATACAGCGTGAAGCTGGTCTCTAAGTCACCCAGTAATAGAAGAAATTCTATTTACCTATAATGTTGATAAATATAGCGTTTTAAAATATCCAATGAAGCTTGCAATGTTCGCGACATTGCGTTTTAACCTCAGAACCGAACCCAGCTAGACCTTCGTCAGGGCAGGGAGTTCAAACCAAGCAAAGTGCCTGGCAATGTACTACATCATTTCTACTGGCACGCCTAAAAGCAGTGAAATAAGATACAGCACCAGTTAGCAAAAAATGTACCTAATTTTTTTATTTAACAAAAAATAGGAAATATTTTTTGCATTTTAGTTACCTAATAACTGCCAAAGTAACCACTAACCACCACAGAAGAACCATACCTCTTATAGTATTTACCGCCGTTGGTTCGCCTCTGGCGTTAAAGTTAAGACTCAAAATATACTTTATTCAAATAGACTATTATAAGAACTTTTGAATTGTCGAATGAACATATAAACAAAAAAGATACCACCGGTTCAGTTTGCAAGGCAGTTCTGCTGAGAAGCCCGGCAAGAAACTCAACAGTAGCTCTTTATAATATACTAGTGGGCACGCGCAGCTTCGCCCGCGTATTTGCACGCTTAGGGGTGACTTCTAAAAAAAACACGTGTTCAATAAAATATTTTTAACAATATGAATTTAAATTTTTATAAAAATCGGTAGCGATTTAAAGATTTTTCCGTATAAACTTTCAACCCCTTATTTGAACCTTTAGGGGGTGAATTCTAAGAAACCATGAAACACGTGTTCAATGAAATGTTTTTAAGAGTCTGAATTTCAAATTTCATCGCTTTAGGGTTAAAATTTTTCAAAATCCCTTCTTAGTGGATGTCCAGATTATGAAAATGAACATCTGTCCAAATTTCACGTTTCTACGCACAGCGGTTACGGCTGTGCGTGCGTCTTACCTCAGTCAGCCAGGTACATGTCCTTTTATATATATAGATAACTTTATTACATTAACTGGTATAGATTAATTCATTCAATTAATTCCATACATGTTTGTCATCTAAATATTCTCGAACAGTGTTAGTTTTTTTTACTTACTTGTTAGTTTTTTTTACTAATATTTTAAATTGTGGTAGTGATTATTAGCTTAACCTATCTCTGCGTTTTTTTTTTAACTATAAGACGAATGTTGATATATGATTTTTTTAAAAATTATTTTACATAGTTATGTATTCAATTCCATTTCGTGAATATTAATGGTTTCATTTCCTCACTTTGTTATCAAGATAAAGCACCTACGTTGAGCTCTACTCCTCAACACGCAATGTCTTGAAAATTTGGTCCCAGCGCTGATCCTCGCCTTACCCTGCTAAATGCGGTATACAGCGTGATGTTTTAAGAAAAATATATAGAATGGGAAGGAAATGCATTAACAAAAACAAATAAACGAAAGCGATTTGAACTCGCACTCTAATAAACAAAGTTATTATTTGTCTCATAATAAGTATAGGCTATAACGTGACGCAATCGCAGTCCCCGCGTCGTAACAACCACTCAGTTTGATTGGCTGAAGGAATAAAACTAACATCGATCATACTCTACTTTAACTGAATTTATTACTAAGCTTAAAGCTTTTCATTTGAGGAATTAGTTAAGCCTCTTTGGTTGAGTGATTTACACAATTATTTAGTTACGAAAAATTTCTTTTTGGATACATTTGTATAGAAATATTGAAAAAAGTCGAAAATAGCTTTCAAAACCATACCTAAATACACTAAATTAAATAAAAACCAAAAATTTGGAAATGTTATTTTAATTATTTCTCAGCGAGATTAAAGAATAATTGACAAAATTATTGATATTTAAATTCACCTAATTCACCCAAAACGCCGATATAATTGCTCTTTTCCGTTCTTATTGCTTTTTTAGTTTCACGTTTGTCCCGCATATAGCAAAGTAGGCAGCAGTAGCATCAAGTGTCAAAACATTCCGTTACCACTCCACCACCACATCTTTCACCTAATTTTCGAGACATTAGGTGTTGAGAGGCGTAACATAACGCAGCGTTTTGTCTTGTTGTTAGAGCGAGGATTTCATCATCATTACAGAGCTTTTCTTTAATAAATGGATTATATAAACCATTAAACAATTTTTCAATCTACAAATCAGTGAGGCCAGTCGTGGCGCAGCGGCACAAAGTGTGACTGTAAACCGACTGGTTATGGGTTCGATCCCCACTCGAGGAGATGAAATATTTACTTAAATTTATATTTCCATTTCTTCGCTCTGGTGTCGAGGCTAAGCGCGGCGTTGAGTTCTGCCACTCAACACGCAATGCCTCCAGAATTCGGCAGAAAGTGGGGAACGGAGTGTCTAAAAACACTAGGTTCCCTCTGCCTACCCTGCTGTGTGCGGGATACAGCGTGAAGCTGATTTTTTTTTTTTTTACAAATCAGTAGTTCCGGAGATTTCTTAAATCTCGTTCGACCAAGTTTTTCAGATTCATAATATTAGCATACATTTTTGAACATAAATAGATTAATATCAGACATAACAGAATCCATAAATAAAAAGTACATAAATTTTATATAAAATATCGATATAATATGATCGTAATAATTTAATTATATCTGTAAAATCGATTCACAACGCTCGACTCGTCTCGAGTCGGGACGATATTAGAAGGAAGAGGGAGGAGGGAAAGGGGAGGATATTAGATAACTATCTGCTGAGGAAAACTTTGATATTTATGTATGTTAGGGGATGTCTTATATAAAGTGCTTCGGAGTGATATATTGTCTTTTACGATGGTAGATTTGACTTCTAAGGATAGCTCAATTTGTACATAGAGCTCCCTTACGTGTTATTTTTTTTTACGTTCAAGGAGTTTAAAGCCCGTGTATCCCGCATATAGCAGGATAGACAGAGAGTAGTATTAAGACATTCCACGTTGCGTTGAATTTTCGAGATATAGCTTGTTGAGTGTTGGAACTCAACGACGCACATTGTTTTGTTATCAGATTGAGTTACATAATTAAATCATTAAATAGGGTAGTTGTAGTGTTAAACAATCCTTTACAGATGCAAAGTCATTTCGGAAAGCTTTGCAAAAGATTTTTCTTAACAAACTCTTATATTAACAACACATATAAACGCTACGTTAAAAAAAAGCTTAACTAAAACAATAAATTTTGCAACAACCAATTTCTTTGTCTTTTAATAAAGAAAAATAATGACGTCACAATGTTACTAGTAATAACCATTAAAATACAAATGCGTAGGGAAATAAAACACTTGTTTCTAAAATAACAGGGACAGGAGATTAAGCAATTATACAATTAGGGTTTCTTTTGTATTGTGGCGTCATAAAATTAATTAGAATGACGTTGTTAGCAAGATGCGGATCGTCGCCGCGTTGTAAATATGTAAAAATTGTAGCTTTGAATCGTTATGCGTTGTAATTTTGATGTTCTCGTTGATGATAGATTGTTTGAATCGATATGTTTTGGAAAGACTTTTGTAGTTCATTTGTCCATGAGACTGATCGCCTGTTAGACTGTTTTTTAAAGAACGTTTAGAGATTTGAAGTTAAAATTATTAGTATCTGTGTAGTTAATCTCATTCAAAATTAAGTGATTCTCATTGTCCCACAGTCGTGAAGCAGAACTCCTACAGTCATAAAGGCGACTCCGAAGAATTGCACTGGACCAGTTTTCTTATATGCTTAAATTTTAATGTATTTGAATATTTAAAATGAACGATTAGATTTTTGATTTTTATTACACTAGTTTTAAGCAGCGATACAGACACGAGTACAGTCTTAATTTGTTAAATAGATTTTTCTTTTAAATATGTAAACATTTATAGATGCCGTCAAGGTACAGCAGAACAGAACATGTGATCGTAAACGCTGTAGTTGTGGATTCTATATTCACCCGGGGGAATGAATTATTATCATTTCTTCACTCTGGTACAATGGATCCCGCTATTCAACATTTAAAATTATATTCAATTTAAATTCTTGAAAACTTGGCGGAATGATTACGACAGATTGTTTAACACTAGGTTCCCTCTGTCGCATTACATGCGGCATACAGTGTGAAGCTAAAAAACAAATAATAAAAAAAAGCAAAAACAGTATACAATCTCTGTACATTAACGCGACAGTCCACTACAAGTCCTCCCCTCTCGTCACAAACATTAACAACTATAATTCGCGAGTCGCGGGGGGTCGCGAATTAACTCATCGGTTTATTTTTCCTCTGTGGTTAATTTCTTTATAAAATGATTAATTGAAGTTGAAAAATAAGATGGTATTGTTACTTGTTTAGGATAAGGTTGACTGAGCGCGTTGTTTGCCAGTATAGTTATAGTAAGTATAGCGGAAAGATGTATTGAATATACATTTTTGTAGCTTCTCGCTATGTCCAGCTCATATCAAGGCAGAGGGAACCTCGGAATCTAGTAATAAGACATTTAGCTCCCATTAACACATTTCTGTTCTCTACTTTCCGCTGAACTCTGGAGGCATTGCGTATCGATTGCGCAACTCGTTGCCTCGTTACTAGAGCGAAAAAATAAAAGTATTAAATATTTCACTTCCTCAACTGTGAACTCATAACATATTTATGCCCTGTCGAATTTTTTTATCCCTACAATTATTTTATTTTATTCCATTTTACGATGTTTCCCGGATGTTACCAACCGCTTAATTTTCGACATATTGGTTTTGAATGGCTGAATTGTAATCTCTTGCTTTTGTAATCTTATCAGAGCAAGAAAATGATTCATTCCAAGGAATGATTCCGAACCCACGACCTAGTAAGACACTGTACCACGCCACAGCGTGATTGAAAATAAAAAAAAATACTAATACAAAATAATTTACTCTATATTTTATTACAATTATTTTCTTTGGTAGTTGCCAAAGAACGAATCAATCAAGTTAACAATGGGCCATGACTTTCACTTCCACTTCCACTTCCACAGTCAGCAGCGAGCATACAATCATTTAATATTTATATATACATACTATACTATAAAAGTTTACGAGATATCGCACGATCACTCGTGGCGAAGACAAATTGATGTTTAGTTAGGGTGACTATACTTACTGGACCGCTATATTTGAAAAATTTTGCAATATGAGTCCATAATCTATCTATAAAAGAGTTTTCATTGAACGTATTAATATATTTGGCATATATTTTTTACGTGGAATTAATTAACAATAAAAAATATTGTTTTGACACTGGCAGATTATTTTGCGCCTGTCATCGCAAAATCAGGCCATTAAATAAAAAGAAATAAAAAATTGCGAAATAAAAAAAAATATAAATATACCGAATAGTTACAATAGCATTTGGTACCAACGGTTATTCTGATACTTGCCAGTGTCTCATTATTAACTTGGGTTGTAGGTTCTTGTTCTTGATTTATGCTGGTTGTGCTTCTTGTTTTTCTTTTGGTCAATAAGCAATACAGAACGTATTGCAATCAGATATGATATATAGTTTTTTATATTTTCAATGACATCTAGCGCAATTCCGACTCGGATGTATGTTTATATCTAATTCATTTTTATTTCCTCTGAGACGAAGCGCTGCGTTATGTTCCGCAATTTATCTGTCCCGCAAATTTGGCGAAAAGTTGCAAACGTAGTTACCTAACTAGGTCCCTTTTCCTATGCAATATGGAAAAAATCTAAAGCTGTTTTTTTGTATTTATATCCAAATGAAGTGTGGTCACATCTCAACTTTTCTCCACGCATCGTCGGAACAGCGCCGGAAGCTGCGATCTGCTCTGAGATGTGTTTTTTTATGTTGCACTTTTGTTACATCCGCCCATTGATTTAGCTCCCCCTTACTTATTTATGTATTATATACACGAGCAAATTGTTATATACACGAGCGAAAATCAATCGTCAAAATAAATGTCATATATTTTTTATGCTCTACCTCAAATGTCATATTTTGGAGTTGAGCGAAGCGAAGCTCTTACTGGTCGTAAGTGTGATTTGTTGATGCTATTTTTCTAGACCGTTAAACCTACAACTTAAACTACTAACCTAACCTAACCAATAACAATATAGTATATCTATTTAACTATATTGTTAAAAAAAAATACTTTTCCGATCCCGTAGGAATTTCAAGAAATTCTTGAAGAATTTCTTGTAGTTTCCGAATGTAATGAAGCGTTGATATAAAATTCGTCATGTTTACATTCTAAAATCTATACTAATAAGCTTAAAGAGTCAATTTGGTCAAATGTGTCATTAGAAAAAAATTACAAACATTCTACAAGGTAGGATAGAAAAATTGATGTAATGTTGGATAGTCGATTTTTCGAGAATAGCTCCTCCTCCCGAACATACAATGTCATATGTTCCTTCCATTTGACCACGCGGATTTATTCTAGCATATGAACATTATAAAAAAAATAAACATTCAATACTAAATAAGCAACAGATTTATTTTGAAGCGGCATTCGTAAATCAGCCTCCCTCATTAGTTCGCGCGTCATTGAACACATCTACATAATCGACTAGATGTTGAGAGGATGAAATACATTGCTTTTGTATACGCTTTAACCCTTCCTTCTTTAAATATTAATCTATAGTTTGTTGTAAAAACGAAACACAGGTTTGTTGTTAGGATTTTTCCATTTATGGTTTTGGCTGGGAAATTATTTTATTTGTTAGCGTCACGCTGTATCCCGCATAAAGCAGGGTCGGCAGAAAAAACCTAATGTTAACAGACTGACAGACATGCCTCACTAGTCAATATTAATCTTGTTTCTACCACAATTAATCTTGTTTTTATTTTTTATCGGTTTCACGCTGTATCCCGCACTCAGCGGGCAGACAGCTAGAACGTAGCGTAATTAAACACTATATACTAAACACTCTATTCTATATTATCCGCCAAATTCTGGAGGTATTGCGTGTGACTGACCTCACCTTGGATCCTGTTATTGTATTTATTAATACATTTATACATATTAATAAAATTTAAGTATTTATCTATGATTTTACAACGTATAAAATTGTTTTCAAGCGCTTACTGTTATTTACACGATACAGAAACAAAAACAAACGTTTTGAAATTCTTATCTGTTCGCTGTCTATCTTTCTATTTGTCTGAGCTAATAGAAACACCTGAACCCATTTTTATGAGACTTTTACTAAAAATAAAAGAGAACCAAAATATAGGTTATATTTATCCAGAAACTCCAGTGGAATCAAAATTTAAGCGAGAAAAACCAAGTTTACTGAGTTTACACATTTTACTGAGTAAATACTTATCGCCCAGATAGATATGAAGTAGACAAACCAACATTATTAATGTACAGTTCAAGCGCTCGGAACATCATGAACTAAGAATAGAACAGTTCAAGTACGAGTGGTGGTTGTAGGTTCAATCTTCATTTCAAAATCAAAATCAGGTTTACGCTGTATTGCGCTGTATTGGAACCTAGTACTCGGACACTTCATTCCCCATCTTCATTTGGTGGAGTGAACTATTTTAATTTCTCTTTCTGCCCTAGTAGCCTGGTATAAAGACAAAGCGCGGCGTTAAGCTCCGTCACTCAATACACAATGTCTGTTATTAGTTAATAAAGTGTTATTTCTGCTCATATGCAGGATACGGGTCGAAGCTAAAAAAATATAGCTTTAATTAACTTTTGAAAGCACAATAATCACATCACATTTAACAAGATACTTGTCATCGCCAAAACATTTAACACATTTAACTAAATACGTTTAACTTTAACCAAATTATACCGCCATTAGTCCAGATGTTTATAATCAAATGAATTTGCGAATAAATATTGATTAGAACTCCCTACCCTCGTCACGGTTGAGTGAGTTGCATCGTAAAAACTTTACTATTAGAGAGTAGACGCAATGAGTCATATTGAAATAAATCTTTTCTAAGTTTTTAGTTTTGTTAATTTATTTTTTTCGATTTTTTATGGGGTCTTTTTGTATGGTTGTGGCTTGTGCAGGGTTGAAATTGACTTCTATATAAAATCTTATATTTTCTATATAAAATTTTACATTTATAATTAAATTCGGTTGGGATAAAAATGTAGAAAATAAAAAATCTTATTTTAAAGGCGATTGGTGGAAAATTTTTAATTATATTACAATTCTAGAGTTTTTATTGTAATTAAAATTAATTTACGCTATAGATTAGGTCCGCCAGTTGTGGATTTGAATTTCACCCGTAAGAATCAATTACTTTCGATTCCTTCTTTTAAATGAATAATTAAACAAATTAAATATTGAGTTTTGCTACTCAACGTGTAATGTCTTGCAAATTGGGACAGTGCACGGAGAATGGAGTGTCTTAACACTAGATTCTTTTTTCACACCCTCCTCTATGTGGGACACAGCGTGAAACTAACAAAAAATATATATACTACACCATTATGACGAGAAATCACAAAACCAAATGGCCATTGTATTTTACTGTTATCACTTCCAATACGGTATCTTTATACGATCTCTGGAATTGGTATGTAGTTCTGGACCGAACAGATCTTATCTAAGTATTGCATCTTAATGTTAGTTGCTTTATTACTTTTGCGTCTGTTGGGCAATTGTTCGAAAGAATCTACGTATTTCTATACTAATATTATAAAATTGAAGTGTTTGTTTGGTTGAATGCGCTAATCTCAGGAGCTGTTGGTTCAAATTGATCGGTGAAATTTATTCATACGAGTGGGAATCGAACTAATAACCGTCACACAGTCAGGTACTATGTGATTGAACATTCGCAGCGGCATTGTTTTAATTGTTATAATATATTTTTAGAAAATCTTATAGAATCATAATGTTTATTTACTTTTCACATATATTTTTTAACTTTCTCTATAAACATACTAATTACCAAAACCATAAAAAGTGTCAGATTTCTCAATGACCATAAAGTATAATTGGTTCTGTCCGTCTGTTGGTCAGTATAGTAGTCTATATAGAGGAGTTGTCCCCAGAGGGGTAGTCTATATAGAGGAGTTGTCCCCAGAGGGGTAGTCTATATAGAGGAGTTGTCCCCAGAGGGGCAGTTTAGATAATTTATTATATATTTGGATTCATTTACTAATTAATAACAGTTTCGTGTAAGATGAGAAGCAAATGGCGAGAAAGTTGAATTTCGAAAATAAAGTTAAAGTTATTTTCTGAAATAAGAATTAAATATTTTCATTTTCTCATCCTAGTATCAACTGAGTCCTTTTGAATAGCTTTGTTTTTTTTTCTTGTTAAAGTTTAGTTTTTTGTTAGTATTCTCTCCGTTCCCCACTCTCCGCCGTATTCTATAAGCATAGCTTGTTGAATAGCGTAACTCAACGCCGCGCTTTGTCTTGTTACCAGAGAAAGGAAAATTAAAATATGATGTTCTCAGCTTTATATAATTAATAAAAATATCATAAGACAGTTTTGCTGACATGCTGGTAAAATAAAAATATGAGTAATAGGAGCGTTGATATCGTAGACTTTGAGTCCATTTATCATTGAGATTACCGTAACTTCATAAAAACAGTCACAGTATAAAAATATTTTTCTTTATTTTTATCATAAATAAACGTTGCATATTTTTTAGCAACCCTTCCCTGCTATGTGCGGTATACAGCACGCTGTATACCTCACATAGCAGGGAAGGCAAAGGAAACTGGGGAACCTTGTGTTAAAACACTCCAGTTTCATTTAGACATTTCCATTCCCCACCTTCTCCCGAATACGTGTTGCATTTTATATATATTAAAGCTTCACTTTATACTCCGCATAAAGCGAGGTGTTAATATATTCCATTTTCTCATTTTCCATCTTATTGTTATTAATCAAAAATTCTTGGGATTACATACATACATACATACATACGAGTGTATATACAAAACTATTTTCATTTCATAGTACTTTAGATACTAACTCAATCTTCTGTATCTATCTACAAATATATTCCTATTTTCATTTTAAGGGTAGGGGCAGTTTATGGGAGTGGCTGGTCGGGCCAATAGCCGCGTTCTACAACAGGTGGGAAGGTACGTGCTTCACTGAAATTTCAGGGGGTTGTTCTAGAGAATATTATATTATAAGAAGATATCGCCCTAATGTAGGTTTTTTGTTTTATATTACTATGACTTGCAACTTTGTTTGATAAATGAATGCGTGATATAATACTTGGGAGAGATGTAGAGATAGTAATTTTTAATTGTAATCTATGTTTTATAAAATTTGTGTCATTTTTGAGGCCATTGACGGTTGTGTGATTGATTTCCACTTATACATAGTTTATGTATGTATGCTACAATATAGGAACATGACATGAACATGTTAAATAAAAGCTTGTCAAAATAAAGCTTTCAGATATTCCATAAATGCAGAGAACATGTTAAATAAAAATAAATAGAAAACACACAGTTTAGTAACAAAAATGTAATACATAAAAAATATCAATTAAAAAAGAACAAAAAAAAAATCTTAACATTTCCCCCTTTTCTTACAAAAATATAATATAGTACAAGAAAATAATATAACAAAATATAATATTATTTATAATTTAAAATTGTGACTATAGCTTAGTATCAAATTGAATTACAAAATATAAAAAAAAAATATATTATATACGCTTAAAAAGTGTATCACTCTTAATATCTTTGTGTGTATATTTGTGTATTTTATTATGCTTTTAAGTATCGTTATAGAATAAGGATCGTATAATAATTTAAAATTTATACACATTTTCTTGAAGGCCCAAAATCTAAGTTACTCCCAACGAAAATAAAAATATTATAATCGTAATTGTATAGGGCATTATTGTGTTTCTAAAGGCAGTGTTACACCAGCTGCCGGTACAGACGCACGCATGAAAACGAGCGTAGAGGGATATGGCGCGGGATAGCGGGACGAGAGTCGCCATCGGGCTTGTTATACAGCCGTTGTCTACGTTCTGAAAACGATAAAAATATATAAATGCTTTCCTTTGCTTAGCACTGTATTCCGTAATACGTATTTAAATTTCACTGGTACGATGAAATAAATTACAGCGTTGTGTTCCATCCAATATTGGCAGACTTATTTTTGTCTCTGATGAACAGAAAGACAGGACTGGTTTATCTTAACCCTATGTTTCTCAGGTTAAATAAGAAAAACATACCAATAATGCTTTCTCCAGCTTCGCCATACGTTTACTAGCATAATGCTTCCCAGTCGACGGATGAAGTTTGTTGCGACAAGTCCTCTGCGTGTATATACCGCTTAAGTCTATCCACCGGACTGCACATCCCCCCGTCCATCGGCCGTATATGTGACGGGGGTGACTTATGTTGTATTTGTAACCAGGTCTAAATTTAAGAGGGAGAGAGAGAAAAAGAGAGCTTAGTGACACGATATTCAGTTCTATATTAATATTATAAATCTGAAGAGGTTGTTTGGTTGAATAAAGTTGAACAAGGTCTAAGGTTAATGGATATATTAAATCACGTTAATAGTTTCAATGTAACCTACACTGAACGTACTAATTTGAACATTATGATCCTCATTAACTAGGATAGATAGCATTTATTTCACAAATTTAAAGTATTTCTCATAAGTTGTTATATAACAAAATTGGACACTATTTACTACTTTCCGCCCAATTTTTAAGATATTGCTTGTATGTGGCATGGCGGAACGGATCCATACATACATGTTAGAATATTTACAATATTTCCTATATGTGGAAATCTTGGCCTTAGCAGTGGGGTCAACCGGCACTAGCGGTAGGAAGTCGCCTGCAAACGCGTCGGCACAGTGGGCGTGTGACGGAACCCCGGTCACTTCAAGCCCGCAGACAAAACACTGAAAAAGTTAAGTAACAGTTCCATGCCCGCACAGCAAAGTAGGCAGAGAGAATAAAACTAAAAACCAAATAATTTTATTCCAAATAGGAAGTTACATGCTTAATTTTCTTGCTTTATTGATTTTTGAACGTCAAATAATTTACCACTGGTTCATTAAATTTACTGACTTAGACCTGAGAAGAACCGGCGTAAGAGACTCAGTGGGACTTTATTTTTTTCTAATGTTGACACACCGTTCCAAAATTGCGTGTTGAGGAACGGAACTCAACGCCATATTTTGTCAAGTTACTAGAGCGACTTAATGAACCATCTAATACAATTGTAAAGAACAATTAAATTTATTATTCAAATATCATCAAAAATATATTACAATAGAGATTTTTTGAGTATTTTTGCGTCGAAATGCAACTGTTTAGGCGGCGAGATAAGAAATATAGAAATTGTAGGTCCAATCCACATTCGGGGCAAAAATTTATTTAAAATTATTTCCTGTTCACCGCTCTGGCAGACAAAGCGCAACGTTCCTCCTTCAACAAGCAATGAAGGAAGGAAGGAAAGCAAGGAAGGAACGCAGTTTTTTAACACCAGGTTCTCACTTTCATACACCTACTCTACTATGACATAAAAATAAACAAAAATCTATAAATTTATAATAAGAATGAAAGACAGGTTATATTTATTTATAATCAGAATAAAAGAAAGGAAATGCCGTAGAGATGCGATCTTCGTACAATATGCAGAGTCAGTCTAGCTGATAAAATCCGCAATGAAGAGATACACAGAATGGTAGGTACTAGCGAGGATGTAAACTCACGGTAAGAATGAAGAAAAACGTGCTCAGGGCACGTTTGGGCAAGGGCAAAGAATGGCAAAAAAAGATCTATGATTAAAAAATTTGTGGTAAGAGAGGTAGGGGGAGACCTCGGTTGACCTTCGAAAATACAATATCGAAGATACTGGAGGAAGGTCACGTAAAAAGTATGAGGACCCCCGAAGGGCATTTATGAAGAGATTGATGGAGAGTGGACGAGGCGTAAGAGGAATGTAGAGACGGTAGCGTTTAGCGCTCCTTTCTCTCTGACTACCGCTAGGGTAAAAGCGTGAAGTTAAGTTTCTATAAAATGATGGCATTGTCAAGGTCTTAATACTAATATTTTATACAATTAATAGAGATCGTTTCTATTGCTTAAGATAAAAAAGATGGAAATTTTAAATTACCTTAGCGATAGTAGCGCCTGTGTAATTTGCATCGTACTCTGATGTCACCGGTGGCATAGTGGTCGGAGTGGTGCAGGTCGGTATCGACATATTAAGCAATGTCTCATTCAGTTTCCTCGTTAAATTCGTTTCGAACTCACCAGCTAGACCCGCTATAATTTCTAAAAGCCTAGGAATATCTAATTCAGCGGACTTGTTTAATTTTTCCGTAGTAACTTCTGTTGTTTCTATTGTAGTGTCTACTGTTGTATCAGTAGTATCAAAATCATTAGCCATAATTGTATCCCCCATTCTCTCACTTCCTGTTTGTGTGGACAAATCGATTTCAAACTCTTCAGATACAGCCATGGTATCAGGTATTGCAGTCATTGTTTCTGTAATTTCTGCGGATAATGTTGATGTTGTTGGTGGTTGCGAAATTGCTGTAGTTGTTTCAACAACAGTTGTTTCGATAGTTATCACTTCGGATGTTGTAGTTTTGGGTGTTGTTACTTCAAAATAAGTTTCAGACTCAGTAAACTGTAATGTAGCCTTTGGAAATTGATTTTCTTCAGATATTGTACTAGGTAGGGCATCTTGATATGGTTTTGAATAAGGCACTGTAATGTCATATGTACTAGGTTTCATCTGTCTACGATATGAAGGTTCCTCTTCTTCTTTATTTTCTTCATCATAATTTATATGTGCAGCATATTTTGATCTTATTCCTTTATTTTTAGATATTGTGCTTAAACTTTTCTTGTGTTTTTTATAATTTTTTTTAGATATCATTTTGTATTTGTATAATTCTGGTAAAAGTTTTGTGAAATGTGATTGATTCAAGAAAGATAATTCAAAAACACTGGCATCATGTGTTGGTGTATTTAAGTTTTCATATTTTAACGTTGTATATGGTGTAAACGGATGTTCCGCTCCCATACGAAAAAACAATTCTTTTATGGCTCCTATAAAAGTTGTTGATAAGATATGAAAAAAAGTACTTTAACGAATTTTTTGAGTATGAATAAAAAAAATAGGATAGTCTTTAATATAATGTGACATATTATGAATTGCTATATTTTTGACTTCTTTACTTTTAGGCATGTACACACATTTTATCCTCTCACACATTACAAATATGTCAATAATAATTGAAAATACATTCATAAGCACTCATACACATACGAGCACATGTACACACCATTTCAAAAAACACTCACAGAATAACACTTCATATTATTCAAATTGGAATGCTTATGTATTTTTTTTTATTTCACGTAGCAGGCAGAGAGAACTTAGTGTTAAGACACTACGTTCCCATAAACACATACGTTCTTCACTTTTTTACCGAATTCTTGAGGTGTTGCGTGTTGAGTGGCGGAATAACAAGCGTCAAGAATTTCGACGTAGTTCGATAAGAACGTATGGCTTAGTTGGTCAGAACGCTTGAACGGTTTCCAAAGAGGCGCAGATTCAAATCAGCGGGGTTCAAATTTACGTTCAAATTTTTATACGTTTTCTGAATAAGTATTTTCTTTCTTAAGTGTGGAATAATATTTAAAAAATGTATAAAATAATATACCTTTAACCTCTTTAATTTCGGACAAGCTTAAGGCTCTAGTGATCATCTTCTCTTGGAAATTTAACGCTTTGTTTCCTTCCGATTCACCGAGTTTACTTTTTGTGGTTGTTTGTCCTATAATTCATATTAGAATTAAATAAAACGTAAGTGTAGCCAAAATTCTTTAATGACTGTTCTTGACAGATGAGTACATTATTAGTTTTAAGGATCATGAATCACGGATTAATGCTTAAGTCTTAGGCGTAAGAATAAAGTACCATGGATCTAAAATCAAAGATCCAAGGGTCAAGAAACAAGGATCAAGGACCAATGATTGTGGGTTAGGACTATAGAATTAAGGCGGTGCAAGGTTTAAGGAGTAAGATTATACAAATATTAAAATAAAATATTGCCATGAAATAATCATATTACAAAGACTCTTTGTTCTATAACTATATCGAATAGAACGCAAGAGGTTTCCAAATAAAACAGAATACAGACAAACAACTGCTACAGAAATGGCAACAACGTAAATAAGTTGCAACAAGGGTATTTAAATTATACGAGCGTGGTCAGAACGCTAGGATGGCAAACACGAAAGGGCGCGAGTTCGATTCCTGCTACGTTAAATTTTTTGTGTACCTACCATAATCATAGTACGTATAATAATCGACGTCGTCATCGTCCAAATCCTCCAGCTCTTCAAAATCATCGTAAGCCACAATTTCACTTAAAACAAGAACAGCACTAATAATTTGTACCCAGAACATTTGTCCCGGAGACCACAGAAAAGGGGGAATTACTTATTATTATTTTCACATGATCAAAATCTGTGCACCACAACCGTAATTTTGTATGACGTTTCTTGAAAGATTTAATAAAAAGAAATTTATTAAGCATGTTGCTTGTAATATAAAAACTTTTTATGAGTTTTAAGTTCTATTTAATATATTTATTTTGCTTTCCGCTGTATCCCGCATGTGGCAGGGTAGACAGAAGGAACCTAGTATTAAGGCACTTTTTTCCCGACTGTCCGCCCAGTTATGCTTAGTTTTATTGCAAGACCTAAGAAAAGGAAAATGATGAACTGGCGAGAATAATACATTGCCTGAGTGGGATTCAAACCCAGAACCGCCGCGCTTACAGAATTCACATGCTGTATTGTACAGCTGCCAAACAATGGTCTCTTATTTAAAATATCTTATTAGAATTCAATAACTATGAAATAATAAATAATCTTTTAAGAGAGTTAAGTAACTATTATCAGTATGACGAAGAGTAAAGAGGAAGGTCTGAGTAAGAAACAGATAGTATAAAGAAATAAGTATTTTTACATACGTACATATATTTATATTATAGTGACATAGTCTAGAGATTCAAATCTAGAGATAATTTGCACGCGTGATCTGGGCTCCAGTGATTTACTGGTTTGTATGATAATGTACTTTACACCGAATTCTGGAGGCATTCCGTGTTCAGTGGCGGAACTCAACGCCGGCGCCTTACTTCGATACCAGTGCAAATAAATGAAAATATTAAATATTTTATTTCCTCAAATCGGAATTGAACCCACAACCTGCCGTGTTACAGTGACACGCCACGACTGGCATCATCTCTGATTTTAAGTTTCTTTAATATTTTTTTCAACTTTTTGTTATAATAAATTATTTTTTTCATAGAAAAAATCGACTTCTAACAACGAACTAAAAAGTAAAAATAATATTTTACATAAAGTAAAACGCACTTTGATTTTGTTAAACAAAAATGATTAAAAATAGATTCTATAATTTTGAAGTCGGTGTCAAACTAATCCTACAACAACCTTATATTACAATATCGAATTAATAAGCCTGTTTGTTTCACTTGGCACCGCCTACAAAATTATAAAATCTTTTAAAATTATTTTAACAAAATTAAAATGCGTTCTACTTTATGTAAAATTATTTTTTACTTTTTAATTAGTTGTTAGCAGTCGGTTTTTTTTTTGTTAAAAAATAATTTATTTTAAGATTTTAAGTGATGGGTAGACACCATAAAAGGATGCTTCTCAAGTTATTGGTTGTCCTATCATCACCTACATAAAACTTCAAACTTAATTACCTAGGTCTTATTTTTGTGCATACTAACATACATAAAAAGTATTTGGACGAATTGGGAACATCCACTTCATCAGCAAACTTTCCTTAAAGTGTATATTATATGTCAATTAAAAAAAAGAATTATCGGAATCGATTGTCGTGATATTGAGTTATTCGTCCATTTGTCGCGTATACCTAATGCAAATTAAGGACTTATGTGAATTTCTCATAACATTTTCGAAAATGGACTAAAGTTCTAAGATAATAACCATAAAAAAACAGTCGAATTGATAACCCCCTTTTCTTACAGAAATAGGTTAAAATTCTGGGGTGGTCACCACTCGCCAGACTGTTTCCAACGTCCATGGCAGCATTTATGGTTAAATTCTTAATTGGAATAGTGAATACTCTTTTATTGAGCATAGCATTTCTTTTGTTATTTTGTCACTTTTGCCGTGTACTAGTCTAAGTACCCATTTAATTATTACTGTTTTGACATGTTTTTAAAATTATAAGCATACATTTTAATTTTTCCTATATTTATGCCTTCTACTTCTTGAATCGAGCGAACCTTATGCCTATATAAATTATGATATGTATAACCTCAAATAAATCTTATTTACAAAAACAACATGTTTATATGGAAAATAATATAAATTGCAGTAACAATTTATTAGAGCCGCTTTGCACAATAAACACATTTGCGGAATGCCCCCGTATCACAGCAAAAGTTTGGTGATAACACTAAATTAGCTATAATAGGCTGAATGCGGAAGCTGGCTGAATAAAGTGATGCCTTTGCCTCTATCCGCGACAACATGGCGCCGGTCCGACGGGCGCCGAATTTTCCTGCGCGCGACCTCAAAATGACACAACGTCGAATATTCTGCTAAAACGATTTGATTCTTATTTATATGAGTTCTAAATATATTTTGCCTTTTTGTACACAGTATTGACTTTTATTCGCTGCGTTTTGGGTGACTTTTAGTTGATTTTATACGAATTTCTGCTTGATTTGGGTATCAATAAGGTTTCGTTTCCTTTAACGTAGAAAAGAAAATATGTATTGACTAATGTTTTTCTCGGCGAAGTCGTGTCTGGGTGGCGCCAGGATCTTACAAGGTATATTCTTGCTATTTTCCGCCTTAATATAATACAATAAGGTCGAAATTTGTATACGTAATTGTAGTATATTAAGATGAAAGCTTCTGTATATACTTGGTATATAAGAAAGTGTCGTCTGCCTTTAAAATATCTATTTTCATTTGTAAGTTGTGTTGAGGAGAGATGAATTGTTGCAAAGAAAATTGTTTTCGGCATTTTAGATGGGTTTTGTCAGTTGGGGGACGATTTCAGAAATACTTTTGATATGTTTTTTGTTAACAGTGTTTGACTGTCGTTTGTTCGATCGATGGGTATGGACGACATTCAGTTAACCGGTTGAAGTCCATACAATTAAAATAAATAATAATTAAAATCTAAATTAAGTACAATAGTTAATTAAAATAGATAGAAATAAATGCTTAATAAATCTAATTAGTTATTTATTAATGCTTATATGCGTATAATATTGCAGAAGTAGTAGTATATATACGTAAATCCCGCACACAGCATTATATGCAGAAAAAACCAGAGGCATTGCATGTTGAGTGGCAGAACTCAACGCCGTGCTTTACCTCGACACCAAAGCGAAAAAAAGAAAATCTAAATGTAATTAAATATGTTATATCCTCGAATGAGGATTGAACCCACAAACACTCGATTTTACAGTTACACTTCGTGCCCCTGCGCCACGACTGGCCTTAACTTACGATAAGAATGTGCGAAAAAGAGGTCGAAGCATGGATAAGCCCCACAGACCGTGGCAGAACCCGGCCTGACTCGGAACAAAGATTATCGATTCTGACCTCTTATAGCAGCAACTGGTGAGGTTAAAAAAGAGCCATAATATTTATTTATAATTTATAATCTTTATAATCTTATAGTTCGAGATTATGTGTGAGATGTTTATGTATTTTTATTTTTACCTTTATTTTTAAATACAAATCTATCGGTCGTATCTTTTGATTACAATATTCTGTTTGTCCGTCAACATATTCAATGTTATACTAAAAACGGTGTCTAACATACGATAAGTACTAGAAACAGACAAACTTGTAACGCCTAGTTATCGTCTCCAAAAAGTAAATGAACAATTTATTGTATGGTTAATTAAGTTTAGGTCTCTAATAATGTTTTAAATTTGCCACTGCAAAAACTTAAAGTAGCTTATACTGTCCGAGATTTTTGAAAAGTATTTTTTTTATTTGAATTTCATTCACGACATAATAATGAAATGGAAGAGTTTGTTGGTTTAAACGCTAAGATCTGGATTTACTGGTCTGATTTACAAATTTTTGATTTTGTATGAAAGCTACGTTCTTTAGGAGTGCTATATATAATATTATGGTATTATATATAGCACAACATTCTTAGGTGGTCTTAAATAACGAAATAACAATAATAATGTATATCAGTAGGTATATTGTATTTTATTATTTCTAAAAAAAAGTCCACGATACCGAATACCTATCTCTTATATATAAGTGACAGTGATATATCAACGTTTTGTTTCGATAAAGATTGTTTTGATTACTAGCGAAAGTTTAAGAAAATTTTCATCATCATCAAGAAAATTTTATGATGATATATATGCTTTATAGCATGTAGATTGAAAGTACACTTTTTGAGAAAATGTGTCCTGCGGGGGGCGCTCTTGCACTTTCGCAAAATTATACCGACCCGGTAAGTAACTTTATGTTCATTTGATGATTCAAAAGTGCTTGTAAAATTATTGAATATTCCTTAAATATCATTTGAATATCTAATTTCTTGCTAAAATTTTACTTCAATATATTTTAGTGGTTTTCAAATAATAATAATAATGAATCTCAATATTTTTTGCTATTTTTATACTTTTTCTTCTTCTACAAATTTTCTCGGATGAGAAACAGATATCTAATTAAAAAATGCAAGATTATTGCAGGCCTTTATATTATTTTTTAAAAGGTATGTCCATAAATGTTTTCAAAATTGATTCACGGACAGATGTAGAGTATATAGGAAAACTTTTGAGGTATATTATGTAATGCCTAAAGAAGCACAAATCTCAACAGTTTCCCTTTAAACATTTGTACAACGCCATCTCATATGAAATAGCGTAACTAATTGAAGAATTATAAAAATGTTCGGTCTATAAACGCAACACGCAGTCCCCTTATATTCGAATAGATGACAACAAAATGGTTTGTCAACATGGTATATATTTAACGGAGAAGTCAGACCATTCGTGGCACTAACACGGAATGCCTCCAGAATTCGGAGGAAAATGGAGAATGGAGTGTTTTAACACTACCTCGTTCTCTCTGAATGACGTGAAGCTAATATAATATTTTTTTTAATGTGTAGTAGTGTGTACTAGTGTTTCGGAAAAGCAAAAGAGGAAAAGAAATATTTTGAAAATATATTTATTTTTAAGTTTTCGCGCGAATTCAAGACATTGTGTGGTAAATTGAAAAAAAGGCAAATGACACAATTTTTTAAAATTAAAACATTATTACATTAAATAATCCATCCGTAATATTTTCAATAAGGATAATACGGCGACGCCTTCCAAAAGGCAATGTTAAGTGTTTTATAATTTCTATCGAAGTCCTTTAGAAACTGTTTGTCTTCTTCCTTCAGTTGAAAATCAAAAATGTCGAAGTTTTGCTCGATGTGCTCTTTATCCTCTGCTTTTGGTATGGGGACGACACCAAGTTCATACTGCAAGAAAAATAGACTCGGTTTGATGATAATGGATTTAGTACATTAGTTTTTCTGTAAGAATTTAACCAATTGTAAATAAATTAAAGATTGGAGGCCGCTGTGGCAACGAATGAGATGTATTGTGGATTCTCAGAAGCAATATGATAAATTTTCGCTCTGGTAAAGCAAACAGCAAAGCGGGTGGTTACGTTCCGCCGCCGAAAATTGGGCAGTAAGTGAGGAACGGACGATTATGGTAACAGTTAACGACGTTATCTGTATAATCGTGTTCTTTTTTAATTATAAACTAAACCCCTCTATATAAATACACAAATTCATTTGTCACAATTTAAATCAATACTGAATTACCAAATATCTAAGATTTAGCTGAGGCACAGTCTTCCCATACTTCTTGGCCATTGCAACCAGCTCAGCATCAGCAACCCTAGGTGGTGGAGACAGAGAAGTGGCTTTTGAAGGGAACAGAGATCCAAAAGGAGTGTAACCCATAATTGCAATTCCATGTTTTTTGGCATACTCTCGTAGACAGTCCTGCTGGATGTTTAAGTTAACCTGGAGGTAGATGACCACAAGATTGGTTAAGGGTGTGATTTAAATGTTATATTTAGTGCCCATAATATAAACAATAGAAAAAGAAGCTTATTCACAAGGTCCCTTATATTTACTTATTAAATATAAATATATAAAAAAATCTTGTAATATAAATTAAAAACTAAAGATTAATTGATACTTTTTTAAGACAGCCCGTCTTGCGATGCGATTAGCCTACCCAAGCCAATCGCCCATTGCCGTATTTTAAAAGAGAAGACGGCCCTCGATCCTCCAAAAGACGTACCTCAACTTGTAACACAGCAGGTTTTATTTTGCTGTGTCGTATGAGACGGTCCAATTGTGGTTGGTTGAAGTTGGCCACTCCGATGGATTTCGCCAGTCCAAGTTTCTGTGCCTCAACCATTCCTTTCCATGTCTCCAGATAATCAATGTCCGATAAACTGAAGTTCGACTGAAAGTAAATATATTATAAACACTTTTTAAAGTATATTTTAAGTGGATATTTAAAAAAAAATGTCAAAATAACCTCGGTTACTCTCTTAAGTTACTAAAGGTGTAAAAAGTTATATCTTTATAAAATAATACATTTTTATTTCTAAAAATAATAAAAACAAATAAAAAATCAGCTTCACGCTGCGTACAGCAGGGTAGGCAGAGGAAACCTAGTGTTAAGACACTCCGTTACATCTTTTCGCCTAATTTTGGAGGCGTTGCGCGTGTTGATTGACGAAACTCAACGCCGCACTTTGCTACGATACCAGAGCGAAGAAATAAATATAAATTTTAATGTAATTAAAATAAAATTCGCGTTTACAGCCACACACCTGTGCCCCTGCGCCACTACTCACCTCTAAAAAAAAATACTTACAAATAATGAAATGGGCCAATGTATGAGATAAAGGTCGACGTAGTCTAAGTTGAGCTTAGTGAGCGACTCACGCAGCGCAGGCACCACGTCCTGAGACTCGTGCCTGTCATTCCACAGCTAGAAAAATTTATAATTAATATTCTTTGTATGGAATCCCATAATCCCAGGGGGTAAATTTTTTTCATTAGTAATACTTCAGTACCTTTGTAGTAACAAACAGGTCTTCTCTCTTCACAACACCTTCAGCTATTTTATTTTGGATCGCTCGTCCCACCTGAAATGGAAAGATAAAGTTTGACTACTAGCGCCCTCTGCCTACCCTGTATGCAGGATACAGCGTGAAGCTGTTTTTTTTAGTTCTTTAAAAAATGTAAAGTACAGTACCCTAAAATTTTTAATAAAAAAAATCATTAATTTGTCGTATTTTTCTTACCTTTTTTTTTGTTTCTTTTTCTATCCCCTTCCCCCTATTCCTACACTCATGAATAAAACTGCTGCGTTTAAAATCAGAATCATTTTAATATATTTTAATATAATTTTAATATCATTTATTATTTGAATACACTTTACACATTGTAGACCTAAATTTATGCTGTCATATTTTAACGACCTCTAGAAAATTTTAGATAAATATTTATCTAAGGAGGATTTATTTTTAAGGTTACTTAAGTAAAAATTTAATAAATATTAAAGACCGTGGCCGTATTATTTGGTCAACGAGGATATGTAGCCGCATTGACCAAATAAATGCAAAGAAAAAATCGTAAACAAAAGTGAAGTTGTGACCACATCGAAGTGTTACCTGATCCTCAATAAAGTATATTGATGCAGTGTCAATGTGTCTGAACCCCACATCTATGGCAGCTTCAACAGCTTTTTCCATTGAATCATTGGTGACTGGCGTTAGTCGTGGTATATTTTCATCACCCTTAAAGAATAAAAACATTTTTCCTACAACTTTACTCATAACTTTAATAATTTCAAAATAGTCATTACGTTTATCTAAGTGTTAAATTTATCTTTTTTATAAAATACTTTACTAAAATCATAACAAAAGGATTAAGAAGGCCTAAATTCTCTTTTTATACAGAGTGTTTTTGTCAGCACCACTTTAAATGCCACGGAAGCCACGGTTTTAACTATATGCTGTTTCCGTAAAAGGAGCGCTGACGCTTCCACTTTGTATAAAAGTTTCGTAATATGCTTCATTTTATTCACAACATTCAATTAATTATTTGATTATGCAAAACTGGTGCTTACACCAGTTTTAAAGATGTTAAAAAATATGAAATTAGGCATAACTTTAGAAAACCTATAAGAAGGTATATGTCAGGAAGTACTTACCGGCACCTGTCTCTCGGAACCCAACCAAGTTCCGAATGCCAGATTTGGCATGGAGTTTTCATCGTTGAGCTTCACTAGGGGAGCTTTAGATTTACCGCAGCTACTTTCAGGAACATTCTAAAAAGATATACAATAAATTATAGAAAATAATTGTTTTTCACGCTGTATCCCGCATGTAGCAGGGTTGGCAGAGGAAATACCGTTCTCCATGCACTCATGTGATCCCCCATAACGTGTCACATCTGTGGATGTGACACGTTATGGGGGATCGTGATCTCTTACCCACACATATGATCTTATATCAACACGGAGAGAACTAGTGAAGTAACTAATATTCGCATTCATATAAAATAGTCGTAACTTTGAATAGTCTACAAAATAATTAATATTTTGATAGACTTTACAAAAACTCAGATAGGCCGACCGGTATAAAATTATTATCCAATTTAATCAGCGGCTGCCATCGTATAATTATTCAACTGTCCCAAAAAGATATATTATATAAACTAAAGTTTGACCATGATACAATGGAAGGTCATATTAACGAAGCATTCTCTTCAATGAGTATATTTTTTTATAAGTAGGTAAATCCACGGGCGTAGGAATAGGGGAGACCGGGTCACTATGCCCACCCCATAAATTTTGCTAACAAAAAAATACCTTGAAAAATTAAAAGGATTAAATTGACACGAACATCTGTTCAAAGTTTGAGTCCAGGCTCTTCTCAGAAAATGCTACGAACATATTGTGTATAGTTAGATTGTACCACGAAGAATTGTTAAATATAACATTTTCAATTCTTCACTCTGACAGACTAAGTCCGGTGTTGAGTTCCGCTACTCGTAATGTCTCGAGCATTTTACCGTGCGTGGGGTATTGAGTTTATAAATTCTAATTATTGTTCATATAGCAAATGCCGGAAAGAACGTGAAAATAATAAAATTTACGCGATTGACAAGAAAGTACCTACTTCAAATATAATTCCAGATTTTAAGAAATATCAATAATTTGCCAACTATATTTGAAATAAAATTCCTTTAAAAAAAAGCAGTCTAGATGTTTTGATGTTTCATGATATTTTACAAATTAAGCCCGTCCAGTTCGCCGTTTATGTAATTCGCCATCTTGTTGCGGCGGTTATTGCGAATTAAGAAATATCGATTATGTGATTTAATTGTCATCAGAACTTAAATCGTAATCTAGATTTCAGCTCAATCGGACGTTGGTAATGGCAAGTGGGTCAAATTAGGCTTCCAAGATTTCAGATACACTAACACATACACCCACTAACACGGTAAGCCAAGTAAAAGCTTTCAATGAATAATTGCCGTCTCTATTTATTTTTAGCTTTACGCTGTATTCCGCACACAGCAGGGCAGTCAGAGGAAGCCTAGTGTTAAGACACTCCGTTCCCCACTTTCCCCTGAACTCTGGAGGCATTGCGTGTTGAGTGACGGAACTTAACGCCGCGCTCTTATCTCGAGGCCGGAGCGAAGAAATTAAACTATAAATGTAAATAAATATTTTATTTCCTCGAGTAAGAAAATGAACCCACAGCCAGTGGGTTACAGGCACACTTTGTGCCTATGCGCCACGACTGGCCTTGATGGGCCACGATTTTTTTTAATAATTGAGAAAATTCACTTACATAGCAAATCCCTGCACTTATACAAGAAATTAAATATAATATTTTCCACATTATTCTATATGCAGAATGTTCTCACTTTGCTCTACAACAGGCGACTGATAGCTAGGAACTGGAGGATGATTGCTTTGACCAAAAAAAAACAACATAATTATATGGTTGTGTATTTTTTATTAGTATCATGTAAATGAGTTCCGTACGTATATTTATCATGAGGTTGGTTTATCGTGTAGGCAAATTTAAGAAATCTGTTATTCGATGTTGGCTCAGTTTTTTTGTTTTTCTTTTTAATTTCTTTGCTTTGCTGTCTAGACAAAATGTTGAGTTAAGTTGCGTTGAATACCACCATTTAACAAGCAATATCTCGAAAATAGTGTGAAAAAATGCACGCACGATACAGATAGACGCTTTGTATACCAGAGCGATGAAGTGTAAATAATTCATCCTCCAAGGGGGAATCAAAACCCCTGCTGGTGCCAGTTAGCTCGTGGGGCCTCATAATCTTGACGGCCATAACTGGTTAAAAAATATTTTGCGCCTAATAAGTAAATGACATATTATATGTATACCAGCTGTGCATGTGACTTCGTCGGCACAAATTCATATAATATTTCTATTTATGATTCAATTGAGTAAAATAAACAGTGAATAAAAATATTAAGGGAAGTGTAGTGTGCCAAAATACAAGAGCGTAAGCACTTAAAATACTTAAGCCGTTTCTGAGATTAATGTGCACAATCACACAGGCGTTTGTTTAAGAAGAAATTTAAAAAAATCTTTTATTAAAGCTACATTTATAGATTTTCTCATATATTTTCCGTATACAGACAGCGACGACCACCGTTGTATTTTAATATAATAATATGTTTAGATGAGACGTAATGTATAGTAGATATATTACATAAGATAAATATCCTTAACATTTACCCATTCACTTCTGTCAGGGTCAGCTGTGCAGTCACTTGTAAACATCGCAAGAATTTGATTGTATACAGCCTCAGATGCGTGCCGCGTTGTTTACATCTACATAGTAAAATTGTAACTGATCGTTGTCTGTGCATGGAAGACATATGAGAAAATATTGTATTGGGGACAAGTATCAATGTAATAAAACCCAAGACGATCGTTTTAAAAAAAAATGGTCTGTTTGTCTGTGCGTTTGTTCTCGTAAATCTCAGAACGGGCTGAACTGATTGATTTAAGTAACAATTTTGAACACGAAAATCATTCAGATTAGTATTAATAATTGTGTTTTTCCACCGAAACAAAACGCGTGCAATTAGCTAGTGGCCAAGATCCCATTGCTTAAATTGGCAGGGATCTATTTTTCTAATGAAACTTATATATAAGAACGATACTTCACGAAAGTAGAATAGATTACTCTAGAACCCTAGTGTAATCTAAATTTCTGATTGTAGTCTAGAAGAATTACGCCGCAATCATCTTTTTTCGCAATGCGTTTTTGTGCATTCATGTGTTTTTTTATGTAAATCCCACATCATTGGAAAAGAAATCGGATAAGGAATTGGAAAAACAATGGTTGCCAGCTCTCAGTCTGCCGCAAGCCCAGGGTTGCCTGGTTTAAAGAGGTCACTTAAAGTTAATAGTTAAATAATTTACCACCAGTTCACTAAAGTTAATGCTTCATACATGAGAAGAACCGACGCAAGAAACTCAGCGGGACCTATTTTTCTAAAATCAATTTTGTACAAATACATATTTAATTAAATGTGACAATGATACCTTTGAAACAGACTGTAGCGAGCATTTCATTCCCAAGGCACACGCCTTATATTATTTATAAAATCATTAATTTAGTAATAACCTTTAACACACAAACGTCTTTTCACATTTTTTTAAATCGTGATATAGAACATTCTCGGACGCTTTCTGGGATCCTATTGTAAAAGCGTACACATTGTCCCATAAAAGAATTGCGGATTCGATGCAACCGAGTTACAGGTGCACTAAGATTAAACCTATTCCTGGTGTTAATATTATGAACATCATCAATTTTAATAAAATTTTTATTTTTTTTAACATATATAATATTTTCAAAAATATATTGAGATGCAACTGTCAAAATATTAATTTCTTTAAGCTTTTGCCTTAATGAGTCTTTAGGTTAATAAGTTATAGATTGCACGAATAACTCGCAATATCGCGAATATCTCCATAGTTTTTTTATTATGTATATTATTTGTAAAGAGGTTCACAGATTATATCCATTACAGCTTCACGCTGTATCCCGCACACAGCAGGGTAGGCAGAGGGAACCTAGTGTTAAGACACTCCGTTCCCCACTTTCTGCCGAATTCTGGAAGCATTGCGTGTTAAGTGGCAGAACTATCCATTACACTGATTGAATAAAACAAATGTATAGTCAGAATATAATTCTTTTCTAATTTTACAACTAAAACGGATAATTGGAGGACATCTTCCAAAGTCCGATGTCAAGGGTCTTGTAGTTCTTATCATAGTCTTTAAGGAACTCCTTGTCTGCCTCCTCCAGGTGGAAGTCGAAGATGTCGAAATTTTCTTGTATATGGTTCTTTCCTTCAGATTTTGGTATCGGTACTACGCCTAGTTCATACTGAAATAAGAGTAAAATATATTATGTACATAACAACGATTTTTCTTTTTTATAGTAATAATCGCCCATTGAAAGATAATTTTTAAAGTTGGGTAAAATGAAAATAATTTATTCCTTTGACTAGGAATTAAGCCCACAATAGTCTCGACTGGACTTTTCCAGTTATATAAAGTATAATAAGGTGTTTGCTTTTAAATAAACTTTTCTTTAGTTATTTTTTGCTAGGTGGTGTTATATTACAAAGTTGTTTTAAAAGCCAAAATTATTTATTATAAAAGTAGCAAATTCAAGTCCGGTGTTGTTAAAAAAATATAATACCCTTTGTATGACAATGGGGCATGTTTAGCTACAATTTAGAAAGGTGTGGGCCCGATCTCCACTTGGAAGAATATTTAAATTATTTCTATTTCGTCGCTCTAGTAGACTAAGAAGTAGTAGTAGAGTTAAGTTCCTCTACCCTGCAATATGGAGAAAATAACAATAAAGAAAATTTAAGTAAGTTTAGAGTACATACCAAGTATCTAAGGTTAATCTGTGGTACAGTCTTCCCATATTTCTTGGCCATCGCAACTAACTCCGGGGAGTCAATCCTGGGAGATGGAGAGAAAGAAGTGGCTTTTGAAGGAAACAGAGATCCAAACGGAGTGTATCCCATTATGACGATACCATGCTTCTTGGTGTATTCGCGGAGACAATCTTGCTGTATGTTAAGGTTTACCTGGTGAAAAATATTAAAATTTGCTTTAAATTTATTAAGGTTTTAAGCTAAGTAAGTAAAAATATTATCGTAATATTAGTTCGCTTTTGTAGTTTTTATCTCTTAATTGTTTTATGTGTTTATAAAAAATTGGATATAACAAGTAGGTAATTTATCGAGAAAAGGCTTTACAATATACATTACATTAATAACACTGTACTAGCTGTTATCGTTACTTCGGGCACCCAGAGTGTGTCGTATATGTGTTTACAACATTTAGTTATTTATATTTTTTCACGCGAGTGAACCCGCGAGTAAAAGCTGGTATGGAACCATCAATCATATCAAAAAAATCAGTTTAAACAAATAATTTCTGAGATTACCACGTTCAACTAAAAACGAGCCAACCGATGTTTGCGTACGAAATACAATTTAAATAGTTGACAAATTTAAGTTTTCAGACGTATTCACTCATTTTGTATAAAATTAACTACAATTATAGAATTGTAATAATAAAATTGGGTGATGGGTAAAAAGGCAGTGAACTCACTATTTGTTTTACGCAAGATTTGACTACTTGTTTCGGTGTGGTGCTGGAAAATGCTCTGTACTCTGTATAATAACATGTATACGAAACCGAATATAAACAACTGTGGATCTAAATATTTGATATTAATTTCAGCTTGATATCTCTAAGCGAGCTCGAGATGAAAGGTCTTGACAAACAGATAGAGAGACAAAAAAATAATCCTATAAGGGTTCCGTGATTTACTTTTGAGGTGTGGAACTTTGAAAAACGCATCTTTTTTATAATAATAAGTATAGATCATATATTATGTTCGAAGATTTGTCACTACCAAGTCGCAGTTGAGATATTTCTCCAATTTGTCCAGATTTTGAATTATTACTAGACTCTCCTTGCCATAATATTTAAGGGACAACGAAAAATTTACCTCAACTTGTAAAACAGAAGGTTTGACGTCATTATGTCTTATGAGACGATCCAACTGTGGTTGGTTGAAGTTGGCCACTCCGATGGACTTCGCCAGTCCAAGTCTCTTCGTCTCTACCATTCCCTTCCAAGTGTCCAGGTAGTCTATGTTTGTTAAACTGAAATTGGACTGAAATAGATGTAAATAATTATTATTTTTCAATCCTACAATTCTGTTAATTGCGTTTTAAATAACGTATTTGTCGTCGAAGCGCAGGGGCACATGGGGGTGAAAATAAACGGTACGGTTGTGGGTTCTATTCGTACTCTGAGGAGTGAAATATTGTTTTTTTTATTTCCTCGCTGTGCTAACAAGCCAAAGCGCGCCGTTAAAGTCAGCCAATTTAACATGCAATGTCTCGAAAATAGGACGGTGCATGAGGAGAGCAGTGTCTTAACAATACTGGCACTGTCTACACTGCTTTATGTGAGCTACAGCGTGAAGCTAAAGAACAAAATAAAATTATAATCTAATATTTTTTAACATACTCAAATAATGAATACTCACAGATAACGAGAAAGGCCAATGTACGAGATAAAGATCAATATAGTCCAAGTTGAGCTTCGCTAGAGATTCTTGTAGCGCCGGAACTACGTCATCTGTGGCGTGCTTGTCGCTCCATAACTGATGGAAAAAAATATAAATTTTAGACACATTTTTATTTATAAAACGAATATTTAACGTTAGGTAACTTTTATCCGTATGCAATAGAGAAAACTGATTTAAACTGGATTTCTGAGATTATCGTGCTCAAACGCACAGACAAACGGATAAACGTAAAATAATAACAAATGGTTATTTTATTTGATTAATATAACATTGATAAATGCCAACAATAATATATCTTTCATGTAGGTACATCAGCGATCAGTTACATTTTTATTATAAGTAAATACAGACATTGATTAGTAAAATGACTTAATATTCCATTTACGGTGTAGGTTTCCATTTCTACAAAACAAGAAAAATAATATTGTAATGGAAAATAAAGCAGGTACCTTTGTAGTGATAAACAAGTCTTCTCTCTTCACAACACCCTCAGCGATCTTATTACTTATAGCTCGTCCTACCTGAAAGGACGAAGTTTTTTTTTTTAGGACAAAATGAAAAAAAATGTTCCTAATTTATTTAAAAGGAGCCGCATAAGCATTACCCGCTCATTTCTCTATCACAGTGTAAACCGGGCGTAATTAACCTACGATACTTTATTTTACCACACAAATTTAACAATTTTTTTATAGCTTCCCACTGTATCACGCACATAGCAGAGTAGGCAAAGGGAATTTAATATTGAGGCACTCCATTCTCCAGTTACTGCCTGAGCGGCGAGACTGTGTGTTGAGTAAGACTCAACACTCCACTTGTCTCGTTTCCAGAACGACAAAATGCATATATTATTTACAAGAGTGGAAATCGAATCCATAACGCCACTGGACCACGACAGCCCCAAACATCATCTAACACACTATATCTTTGAATGTCTTTAAAAAAAGAAAATGATACCTGATCTTCGATTAAGTAAATGGAGGCGGTGTCGAAGTTCCTGAAACCCACATCTATAGCTGCTTCTACTGCCTTCTGTATCGAGTCACTCGTTGGTTGTATTAGCTCAGGAGCTTTATCATCTCCCTGAAAATTTAAATTGGCTATAGTTTTGGCCTTGAATATAGAATCAAGGGATCTCTTCTGTGACGAAGCCGTGGTAGCGTAGCGGGCGTTTGACTGTAAACATGACGGTTGCGGGTTTGAGCTCCACTAGTCCTGGGGAATGGTTCTGTTTAAGTTATGTGTTTTTTCCGTTCTGGTAAAACAAGGTATTCTCGAAATTCAACGCACTATATATGGAAAGGTTATCTGGTGCGTGAAGCTGCTTAATTTACTTATAGTACTAACCGGTCTTAGATTTTTCAGTCCCAGCCAAGTTCCAAAACCCAGTCGTGGCATGGAGTGACCATCGAGGAGCTGCACTGATGGCACTGCAAGTTTCTCATTTCTTTCTGGTACATGCTAAAAATAACAAAAATATGTTGGTATATGTATTAGGTATCTCCCACATTTTTAAATTTCGTTTATTATCTACATATATTGTATTATTCCACACTAAGGATATAAAAATATATAAAAAACTCGTAAAATTTTAACGACAGGAATTGACCTCGCTCCTCTTGGGAACCGTCGAAGCTACCTCGAAATTCTTATTATATGGGGTTGTTTCAATTCATTGCATACACAAGTTGATAAAAACGTATGGCTTGGTGATAAGTTCGCTTGGACGATGCCCAAGAGGCGCGGGTTCAAGTCTGCAATGCTTAAATTTAATTTTTAATACGTTTTCGAAAACATTTTTGCTTAATTACAACTAGTGTTTCCTCTTTTATCCTCATATTAATCCTCTCAAAATTAAAATATTTTAAATATGGAATTAAATTTACAATCACCATGTACATCCAGACAATTAGAATTATTTAGCGAATGCAACATTAGCGACTAAACGGCGAAACGTCACGCTACACTTTATTGGAATAAATATAACTTCACGCTGTATCCCGCAAATAACGGTATAAAGGGTAGACAGACGGAGCCAAGTTAAAGACACTTAGGACTACTTAGGACTAAGACACAACACTCAACTGGACATTTATTTTATCTTGAATGAAAGAAAGATGAATGCCGTGGAGATGCGATCTCTTCGTAGGATATACTAATAGCGAGGATGTCACGGTAAGAATGAAGAAGAACGTGCTCAGCTGGCTTGGGCACGTCGAATGAATGAGTGATGAAAGAATGACAAAAAAGATTTATGATGGAAAAGTGAGTGGTAAGAGAGGTAGGGGGAGACCTCGGTTGACCTTCGAAAACACAGTATCAAAAATACTGGAGGAAGGTCACGTAAAAAGCATGAGGATCCCCCGGAGGGCATGTTTGAAGAGGTTGATGACAGTGGACGAGGAGAAAGAGGTATGTCGAGACCGTAGCGTTTGGCGCTCCGTTCTCCCTGACTACTCTGCTCGGGATAAAGCGTGATAGCTTCACGCTTAGTTAGGTTAAGTTTTAACTTCAATTTTATTCAGTGGAAAGCGAAGAACGGAATTGCCTTTAATAAAGCGGAGTGCCTTAATTCTTAACTAAGAATTCCAGGTGTATTTTTGTCTACCTAAAGCTAATAAAAATATAACTCAAACAAAATGATTCCCCGAAATGGATCGAATCCACAATAATTGCGTCAAATACCATGAGGCCATCTATAAGATAAAAAGAACAAACAATTTAAAAAAGTAGGTTAATTAACCTATGTTGAATTATTTGTTCTGGATCCTTGGAACTTGAAAAATTAAGATAACGTCACAATGTTACTCTTTGTCTCAATGTTACTTTTATTTAAGTTGTCAAACAAAGTGAAATTGTTGTTTCAAAGTACCTACAGCGTATCACTGTAACTACGGTAGTGGATTCGATTATCGCTTGAGAAAATGGGAAAGAGTAAAAGAAGCATGAACAACCCTCCGTTCATCGTCAAGCACACAATATTAGTGTAATTGGAGAAAGTTCACGTATAGTACGAGGATCCTCCGCCACGAGGCAAAAGAGATTTGCAGAGTCCGTGATATTTGGTGCTAAGTTGAGTTCCGTATATGAACAAGCAATTTCTCACTATCGCTTGAAAAGTGGCAAAACGTAGTGTTTTAACACTAGGCTTTCAGTCTGCTCTGCTAAGTGACGTAATCTTAAATTGGCTTTGAAGTGAGAAGAACATTAAATATTGCATTCGTTTACAGTATTTTCGTTAAGAAATATTTCTTATCGTGTTTTAGCTGTTTTTAACCTTAAACAAGTTAATTCATCATTCATGATTGTGTTAACTCAATTATTATTACTTTTTTTATAGCTTCAAGGCTACGTATTGCAGGGAAGGTAGAAGGAACCTAGTGTTGGCACTTACCTTCCCACTTCCCACCCAATGTTCGAAACTTTGCACATTGTGTGGAGTGCAAGGAAATAAAAGCAACTCATTTTCAGGGCTGGAATCGAATCTACAAACGTCTCATATATTCAAAAAATCGGCTTCTCGCCTTATCCCGTATATATAATATAATTTATAAGAGAATATAAATATCGAAACCGAATAGAAAGACATCCTAATGATGGTGTATCTGCTCTTGGAACATATGCCAAAACATTAAATAGAAATTTCATATTGTAATTAATAATTTAAAAAAAGAACAATGCTAAAAAATATAATTATTAACAAAAAACAGTATAAGTTAGACTTATTGGAGTCACGCCTTTTAAAGTCAGCAGCGTAAAAGCAAAGAACTGATTGCAAATTCATAAAAAAGAAATCACGTATATTTTGGATCCCATGTCCCAGCAGAGTATGCAGAGGGCCTAGTGTTAAGACAATCCGCTCTACACTTTCCGCCGAATTTTTCGAGAAATTGCGTGTAAAATGGTGGAACTCAATGCCGAATGCCGTTTAATCTTGGTGCCAGAGAGAAAGAAATATTAAGAAATAATAATTTATTTAATCGAGTTGGGATCGAACCCACAAGTACGCGTTACTGTCACACCTTTACACCCCTGCCGACCCAACAATAGCCTTACAATATACAAAACAATAATACTAAAAATATTTTCTTAATAATAGCATAAAACAGGTGAAGTAATAATAAAATAATTTTCTTTTTCAAGTATCAATTATAGAAAACCATTATAAAAAAAGTCATGGCACAATGAAACAGTAGGTAATATAAACTCGGCAGTTACGGGTTCGGTCCCCACTCGGGGGAATAAATTATTTTCATTTTTCTCTCGCCGTTGATTTTCACTACTTTAACATGTCAGGGAACAGGGAAACAGAATGTCTTAAAAACAGATTCCTTATGCCTATCTTGCTATATGCGTGATAGAGCGTGAAACAAAAAAAATAAACACGGTAGAATTAAATCCAAGACTTCAACTTAGGACCTTACGATAAGATAACACATTATTGAAATACTACTTACATAGCAAATTACTGCATTTATAGATATATAAGTTAACAATAATAATTTCCACATTTCACTAAGTATATTTAATTTTAAATAGAATTTAATTATAATTGAATTTAAATAAAATGAGAGATACTGTCAAGTCTATACAACGCGACTGACTGCCTCAGATTAAAGTCTTAATATAATAATCTGGAAATACGTTAAAAAAAAGGTAGAGTTCGAATAAAAAAGTGGCGCTACTTGATTTGCTATCTATAATATTTTTATCATGGTTATATTACTTTGGTGTAATTAAGGAGGCTTTCATGGCGCAGTGAGTCAGCATTTAACTGAAAACGCGATGGATGTGAGTTCGGTTCGCATTTGTGATTTATATTATTTTCATTTCCCCGCTCTTGTGCAGTCTAAAATATTAGGTGTAAAGCGAAGAACGCAGTTTTAAAAATAGGTTACCTCCGGGTAGGTACCCGGCTATGCAAAAAATAACGCAAATCTGCTCATTAAGGACATAATAGGGGTATAGTTAGAAAGTATCTAAGAAATCTAAGTAAATTTGAAGGAAGAGTATTCTTCACTTTACATAAACGCACGGTCACAAGCGGAAAAAAAATCTCGTTCAATGGTATCCCCATCTGTCTGAAGACACTAGTAACGCTCATGCATAGGGGAGAAGGGGGCACATTCGAACGATTTTTAAACTTTGTATCATATCTAAAAATTCTATAGATTTAAACTTCTTTTCTATTTCACAATGCTTAGTCCAACTATTGTGTCACAAAATCGTAGCATCATATGTAGAAAAATATATAAGTTAAAGGTACAATATCAATTTTAGTAGCAGTAGTCTATTGTTCGAAGCTAAAAAGATAAAATTTTACTCAAAATCAAACATTCTTCGTAACTCAATAACTGGCTCTCATATATCAGCGGTTACAAGAGACACATGTGCAGGTTAATGCTGTCACTACTCAAAAAAAATCTACCAAAATTTCTTTTTAAAATAGCTCTGTTAACACATATTTTTAAAGGAGCCCCTGTTTTAAGCAACCCCCCTACTTGCTCTCCTGTCCGAACTGTCCGTCAGCCTGCTCGTTTGGCGATCTGACTAAGGCAATGGATAATGCAATCAACATGGCTATCATTCAATCAACATCAATTCTAGCAATCTAATTATATGACACAAAAGTAGAAAACGGAGAGCCTTACCACTATATATAATGTGTCATAAGTATAGGTTTAAGCGGCCTCTTTAAAATGCATATTTGCATTCTACATAATTAAAAAGAATAAAAGGTGATGTTGAAAACAACTTAAGTTTTTTTAAATCTTGTGGTACTAAAAAAATCTAATAAAAAAACATACTATACTCGACATTGATATGTAGATTGCAATCAACGTCTTAACTTGTTCATATTTTTTTTACTTTTTTGCCTATTATTCTTGGAGCTTCGTTGTTTTGATTTTTTTGTGGTAGTCTTTAATATATTCTTTTTTATTTATTCTTAACCAACGTCAAAAAAGAAAGTGATCAGATTGGCATCTGTGTATGTGATATAGTTAAAATTGAATAATCTTTGAGTATGATCATCCATTAAGACTTCCAAGCTTTTGTGCAAATTTTTTTAAATGTTTATCTAGGAGCATGACAGTATGTCTCAGATGGTTTGGTCACGTTACGCGCCGGTCTGAGAAATGTCGGATGCAAGTGCCTTGCTATGTCAGTCCCTGGAGTGAGACCTCTCGGACGCCCAAGGAAGCGCTGGTTGGATGTCGTGATGGAGGACATGAGAGTCAATGGTCTAACCACCGAGGACGCTGAAGACCGTGCAAATTGGAGTAGGTTGAGCAGGGAGCCCTGGCGAAAACCATGATTAATGCCAGGAAGAAGAAGAACTACGCCGAGTTCACACTGAAATAAGAGTTAGAGTAGAGTTTAAAATATATTATATGTACGTTACAATGATTTTTCTTTTTTATAGTAATAATTTCCCGTGGTAAGATAATTTGAGCAAAATGCAAATCATTTATTCCCTTGAGTAGGAATTAAACCCACTCGTCTCGACTGGTTTTTATTGGCAGCACTCAAAATCATAAGGAGTCATTAAGCTTTATCGATTTCTTGTTTATAAGCATTTTTTGTGTTTATAACCGTCTATCGATGTTATCGCCATTTGTAACCGCCATTTTCAAATAGACGGAGTTATTATTTTGAATGTATGTTTCTTTTTTTATTTTTGTTACAAGTAAATTCTGGCAGTTATGAATGTTCTTTAATAATTTTACTTTTCGAAGAGGCACGGGTTCAAATTTATTTTAAGTCTATTTCTTTCTCTTAATAATTTTATTAATTAATTGTTACAAATATTTAATAGGAATATATCTGTTGTCCTTAGCGGCGATTTAGAGTTTATCTTACAGTATAAACTAGATTGTGACTGTGGCTTAGCATATATTGATCAAACAAGAAAAATAAACCTAGTTATTACATCAGGTTTTATAAGCTCCAAATGCTCGCTAAAGTATGATGCGGTGTGAGATTAAAAGAAAATATTCTCACCGGGAATCGAACCTAAGTTGACTTGTAGTGTGTAAGTCCTCAAAATCCTGTAGCATACAGCAGGGTAGGCAGAGGGAACCTAGTGTTTAGAGACTCCGTTCCCCACTTTCTGCCGAATTCTGGAGGCATTGCGTGTTGAGTGGCAGAACTCAACGACGCGCTTAGCCTCGACACCAGAGCGAAGAAATGGAAATATAAATTTAAGTAAATATTTCATCTCCTCGAGTGGGGATCGAACCCACAACCAGTCGGTTTTACAGTCACACTTCGTGCCACTGCGCCACGACTGGCCTCAAATAATAGCCGCGTTTATATCATATAAAAAAATACTGTTATATAATATGATATTTATCTGACTCGTGGGTCATTTCTCTGATAAAAAATGTTGGCAGATTATTACAAAAAGCAATACATGTTTATATTTACGAATCCCACCATTTCTTATATCAGTTCAGGTCTATGATTTGATTGGTGGTATAATAACAAAAGCTTCACACTATATCCCGCATATAGCAGTGAAGACAGAGACAAATAGTGTCAAGATATTCCGTTAGTATCTATAACTAAAATATTAAAAGTCCATGTTCTATCTTAAGTATATAATTTTAACCGATTTGATAAAAGGAAGCTATCAGTTTGACATGTACGTATGTTACTGATATTGTTGGACAATATTTGGGAATGATGATCTATTTAGGAATAAGAACGTGGGCTCGTGAGTTTACATAAATATGTCTGTGTGTTTGTCCACAAATTTTTAAGAAAAAAAAAGAGTGGTATTGAGATGTTTCTCTTTTAAATTAAATATGGTATATTGCAGATCAGGAAATAGTCCAAGTTAGATCAACATCAGTTTTGTAGTTTTAGAGATATTCTTTCTCTCTCTCTTCTTGAGGCCAGTCGTGGCGCAGTGGCACGAAGTGTGACTGTAAAACCGACTGGTTGTGTGTTCGATCCCCACTTGAGAGATGAAATATTTACTTTAATTTATATTTCCATTTCTTCGCTCTGGTATCGAGGCTAAGCGCGGCGTTGAGTTCTGCCACTCAACACGCAATGCCTCCAGAATTCGGCAGAAAGTGGGGAATGGAGTGTCTTAACACTAGGTTCCCTCTGCCTACCCTGCTGTGTGCGGGATACAGCGTGTAGCTGATTTATTTGATTTCTAAAATAGACATGCACAATGTAAGTACCAAAGTGAGGTTGGCTTATTTCTTTTTTGCCTTTTTTTCTTATCAATAATCCCACATTCTCATTATAGCTAGTGAGCAAAATGAGAATCATTTATCACAATATAATCATTAAAACTAATGACTCGTGTGTTTTTATTTGTAAATATGTATATTAACACATAAATTATTATTAGATATTTGTCTGTCCGCTTTGATCAAATTAATATATTTTTAAATATTATAACAGCTATAAATTGAGGCCAGACGTGATGCACTTGGGCTTGGACTTCACGCTGTATCCCGCACAGAGTAGGGTAAGCAGAGGGAAGCTAGTGTTAAGATACTCCATTCCCCATTTTCTGCCGAATTCTGGAGGCATTGCGTGTTGAGTGGCAGAACTCAACGCCGCGCTTAGCCTCGATACCAAAGCGAAGAAACGGAAATATAAATTTCTTTTTCTCGAGTGGGGATCGAACCCACAACCAGTCGTCACATTTACAGTCACACTTGGTGCCCCTGCGCCACGACTCTAGGCCTTCCAATAAATAATACATAATCGTACTTGAGGCAGAAAACGGGAATACTGTAATCGGAGTGTCTTAACACTGGTTCCCTCTACCTTTTCTGCTATATGCGGCATATAGGATGAAACAAAAAAAATAGACTTTAATTCTACTTGTATTGAACGTTTATATAAAGAACAAATCCACAGTTCCATACAAAGCTTTCAAACAAGTTTATAGCCGAGGTCAATATTCAATATGTCATATATGCCACTCAGTAGTCGCTAGAGGTGCGCACGCGCATCATGTCGATATATGCTAAGTTACTTACTTTTGTGACATTCCTTGTGTATTTTACTGTAAGTATTGATATTTTTAGAAGAGGAGAAGTTAGACTTAAGACACTCCGTTCTCCACTTTCCAGTTATTTTAAAAATATAGCAAATTCGACGATTTATCGCCGCTCTTTGTTGTAAATGGGTAAAAGATGTTTTTAACACATACACTTAGGAAAGAACATGTTTTCTTTTGAAAACGTAGCGGGATTCGAATCCGTGCCTCTTCGAATGTTTTAAAGGGTTCAAATCCCGGAACGTTTACATTTTTATACGTTTCGTAAATGCATTTAAATATTATATAGATATTTATTTATGTATTTAAATTTCAGAATGCTTCAATACAAGTGCCGAAAATAAAGTTGAACGATGGGAACGAAATGCCGGCTATCGCACTCGGGACGTGGCTTGGGAATACAACTTTTGTATGTATACATATAGGTGTTATCAACTAAAATTATATTAAAAGATATGTTTAAATAAATTGGAAGAGCCAGTATAAGAATATCGACGTAGTTCTAAAAGAACGTGTGGCTTAGTGGTCAGAGCCGCAATATGACCAAGAGACGGCTTCGATTCCCGCTACGTAAAAATTTTTATACGTTATCTAAAAAAGTATAAAAGCCACTTAGATATGATCAAATTTAATTTGGGTTATTGTTTCTGGTAAAATGCAGATCGCTACTTGCATTAATGATTGCAACTATGATATGCAATTGAACCCACAACCTGTCGCATTTACAGCCACACGCTTGTCTCTGCGCTACGACGGCCTCCAAAGTTATTGAAAAAGATTTTTCGATCGGAGCCTTTTAAGCGCTATACAATTGATGTACTAACAAAAATCAACAATCAACAGTTTTTGGGTTTGTTGCTGGCTCTTCTCACCAGAAATGTCTTCCGAACCTGTTTACGGTGGTAGCAAAATGTTCATTTTACGATTCAATATTTCTTGCAAAATATATACATTTTAGGGCCGTCTTCCACCGGAATCACATGAAGTGGAACAAGCAGTGAAATGGGCGTTGGACGCCGGGTACAGGCACATAGACACCGCGTGGATATACAAGGTGGAGGATCAGGTCGGGAGGGGACTGAAGGGCAGCGAGGTTAAGAGAGAAGATATCTTTATTACAACTAAGGTATTTAGGCATATTGATATTATGAAAATTTTGGATATTTTGATGTAAATTTATGAAGGTACAGGTTTTTTTTTTTTTTTATACGAATTCTGGATTTTGTAGATGTTCCCAATATTCATTTTTTTTCTCCGCACAGCTCTGGAATGACCGTCATGCCGGAGATGCTGTAGTGCCTGCTTTACGGGAATCCCTTAAAAATCTTCAGCTCGATTACGTCGACTTGTACCTTATACACTGGCCTTGTGGACAATTTGTAAGTAACTTTAGAAATAAACGCTCAACTTTTAGAAATTTATATCTACTATGCTGCAACGAACTGCAGATCTGAATATTTGACATTAAGTTAAATTTGATATATAATGAAAATAATAAATATTTCATCTCCTCGAGTGGGATCAAACCCAAAACCTGTGTGTGTACAAAGTTTGACTGTAAATGCGACGGGTTGTGGTTTTGATTCCAATTCGAGAGACTCTTTTTATTTCGCTCTCGCTCGCTCTCTTCGAGGCAAAACACGGCGTTAAGTTCCGCCCATCGACACGCAATGCCTCCAGAATCCGTCGGAAAATAGGGAACGGAGTGTCGCAACACGGAGCTTTGTTTTACAGAACAGGAAAATGAAAATAGTTTAATCATACCGAGTGGCAATCTATATAATATGTATAAACAAATCAGAAAATGTTGTCTTACGGACATAAACATTAAATCTAAAATAAATCTATTTTACAGTCAAACGGTACCTTCGATATAACGGACTATCTAGACACATGGCGAGGCATGATAGAGGCCAAAAAGCTTGGGCTCACCAAGTCCATAGGATTGTCCAACTTTAATCAAGAACAGATTCAACGGATCCTGGACCATGGACTGGAAAAACCTGCTGCTTTGCAAGTTGAGGTGAGTTTTATAGGCAGAGAGTAATTAATTTAGTGGCATCTACACTCCGGCCGAGGAGTCAAAACTGCCGTGAAGTTAGATTTTTTGAATTTTAATGCGTTGTTGAAAAAAAATTATCAAAAGTAAGAAAAATCCTAAAACCAACTGTACAAAGCGACGACAAGGCGACGATTCGTCAACCGTATTGCAATGTAATACCCGTTTCCCATTTTCTTCTTACTTTTGGGATATTCGGATTTAGGTAGTGAAATCATACTTCGGATTTGCTCAGTTAAAGCAGTTTTTTTGGCTTTACGTTTAATTCCGCACGAAGCGCCTCCGCTCCTGAGATTGAGATCCGGAATCCTGAGATTGAGACTTAGTTTGTAATTACGCAGAAGAGAATACCGCGCTCTGTCAATACCATCTGACTATATAAATGCGACAGCCCGACTACAATTTAACGTTTTAATTGGCGATAATAAAGGACCATATATAATTTAAAAAAAAGATAAAAAAATGCAACTAAAAAGCAACATTACTACAAATGTGAACTGCAACTTCGAAATTCCAGATAAACTTGAACCTACAACAGCCAGAACTCCTCGCTTTCTGCAAATCACACAACATCGCGGTGCAAGGCTACACTCCCTTTGGCTCGTTATTCTACAGCAAGGCCGCGCCTGGCGCTCCCCTACCGAGGGTCGATGATACAAACCTGGTTGAAATAGCAAACAAATATAATAAAACCGTGCCTCAGATCGCTTTACGATATTTGGTAAGTACTATTTGAGGTCCGAAAGACTTGATTTTTCCTGACAGAGCGAAAACCTAGTATTAAGGTACTCTGTTTCCCTCTCATCGCCCAATTTGAGACATTGCCTATTGAGGCGGAACTAAACGCCGCAATTCTCGTCTCTAAGAGCGGGAAAGTAAGCCGCGAAATGTTTTTTACACCATAAAAGTTAAGGTGTTTTAGTAAATAAAGTAGGGAGAATTTATCTTGTGCCAAGTGTCAAGAATTTTTTTTTTTTGCCATAATTCAGTATCTGTGGTATGTTAAACATTTTATACATTTCCAAATATAGTAAAACGTGAAAGATAAATAAAACAATATTTAACACGAGCGAAGCGAATCTTGTAGTCGTTTGGTTTATTGGAACTTTGAACTTTTAGAAGCGAATCGACCGTTAAGTCGAGTCAGTAAAGTTAAGTAAGATCCATTTAAATGTTAAATGTAGGGTAAGTATCATTTATTTATGTCAAAATAGACAGATTATCTATGTATGTTGTTTTGTTTTTATTTTGTATATTTTTTCTCATTTTATATCTTTTTTTGCTTAATTGCTTGGTTTGTTTTTTAAAACAATATAAAATATAACTGTTTTGCATTACAACAAAACAATTATTATGTGTTGGATAAAACACAGTGTTAGAGTGAAGAAGTCATCCGTGATTTTAGTCTATGGTACTACAAACTTACCAATCTGTCCATAGATTATATACTCTTGGCACCCGCAGGCGCCACCTACCGTTGGTTGTTGGTTGGCGCGAAAACATCTGTCAACTCATAGTCTTCACGTTTCATTCAGTCACCAGCAAGTCCTACTTGCTAACACTGTGTTTTATCCAACACATAATAATTGTTTTGTTGTAATGCAAAACAGTTATATTATGTGTCTTCTAAAACACAGTGTTAGAGTGAAGATCTGTTTGTTATCTGCTGGTGTCAAGTAAAAATGCTATGTTGATAAGAAAAAGCAAAAATATTATATAATATTTATTAACCATCACATTAAAAATCTCTGATTCAAATAAAAATACTAATCAAACTTAAGTCCTTTATCAATCAAATCTAGGATAACAAATATAGAATTCTCTTTTTTTTTTTTTATATAAAAAATAATAATAACAGTATGTAATCCTCAAAATTTTAACAAAATATTATTGCAGAAATTGCACAAAAATAATCAAACCTTCTCTAATGAGATCCATACCAATAACTTCTTTGTACTAAACTTGCAAATTATTAAAAATAAAAAGAATAATTAATTAACTAAAAAATCAAAAACAACTCTTGTCATAATTCAATTAAACACTTGAAAAATTATCAAACAGTAAATCAGCACTTGAATGTCTATCTGCTGATTCTATTTTACGACAGTAAAATTTTCTAAATGTATGAAAACTCTTCCAGTTTCCTCTTTTTAAAATTTCTTCTACTGGGTGATTCTCAAACCAGCCCCTAGAGGCAACTGCACTACGTATAATACCAGGAGGTGCACTGATATTGATATCTTTAAAAATACTTTTAATCCAACCACCTATAATTGTTGTAGAAGCTGGTCTCACTGCACCCTTTATAGTAACAAATAAGCTTGTGACGTTGTTCTCTACTAATCGCCTACTATTAGTCAATTGAATCAGTTGTCTAATATGTTTCACTGGACATATCATGTCATTATCATGTGTTAACAACACCCAGTCTGACTGTCTATGAGTGCTAGTATCAGTCTTAGAACCAAATCTTGGATGCAGAACAATTCTATCATGTTGTTCAGAATAATGTTCACCTGATATATCCAACAGTGTCAAATCATGAATTCTTCGCCCTGAAGCGAGTAATAATATTAAGGCAGTTCTCCGAGAAACATCAAATAATGTATTCAAAGATGTTCTTTCTTGTAGCCAATCAAACAGAAGTTTAATATCAAAAACTGGTGGCTTTTGTACATGTGGCCTAGCTAGAGAAATAGCTTTCAAAATTTGTTGAACAAAGAAATTTTTTGAAAATGACTCATTTGATGTAGCACAATAAGTTGAAATAGCTGACTTATGGAGTAAAATTGTATTATATGCTAATTTGTCATTTAAATAAAGCTTAGCTAAAAATCTAGCTACACTATTGCCATCTGGTGCCCTAGGATCTATGCCCTGCTCTACACACCAATCTATCCATCTTTGTATTGGTCTCTTATAAGTCATAAGTGTAGATTCTCGCCAACTCCTCTTCAATAACTTAATCTCTTCTACAGTCCAGTGCGAGACCTGGTGCCCCCACCCCCAACTTTCCATGCCATGAGGCCCAGCTGTTCCACTTGTGGAGGGCACTGACCCGTTGTAATGTCTATTAAATTCTTCCGAATCTTTTCTATTAGAAGCGGTTTCTCCAAAGCTCTGGCTTGCAGGTCCGGAAGCCAGAAACATCTTTTCCATTGAGGGGCTATTAATATGAAAGTTCCCTTGGCCTTGTTTAGATGGGACAGTACTTGAGGTATTAAATTGGGAGGTGGGAATAGCCATCCCAATTGACATTCCCATTGACGACTGAAGGCGTCGTAAAAAATTGCGTACCCATCTGTCGAGTCTAGCGTTACATATTTCTCGACGACGGCTGTTGATCTGGACGCGAATAGGTCTACGTCTGGCACGCCCCAAGCTTCGAATATGGCCTCCGTGGCCGGGGGCAATAGATGCCACTCGGGCAGTTCTCGGCCTCTCGAGAGGCGGTCTGCAATCCCGTTTAACCTCCCCGGGAGGTAGCAAGCCGACAGCGTTGTTTGGAGCTGCTCGGTGAGCCTCAAGAGCTTGGTTGTTAATCTTAGAAGGGCAGTTGAGCGAGTGCCACCTTCGTTTCTTATGTATGACACCAATGTTCGGTTGTCTGACTGTACGAGTATATGTGCCGCCTTCAATACTTTCTGTTGGCTCTTTATTGCTCCATATACTGCATACATCTCTTTGAGATTTGAATGCCACCCTCTCTGATATGGGGCCCATTGACCTGACAAGTAAAGGTTGTTCAATTGAGCGCCCCACCCTGCATCCGCTGCATCGGTGGTTAAGAAGTGTGATACCTCTTCTCGACGCAGTGTTTTGCAACTCCTTTGCACTGCTTGCACCCACCATCCCAAATCCTGACACACCTTGGGCGGTAATGGTCTTATCTCCTTGGGCCTTCTGTCTCTGTATCCCTTTAAAAATATTTGCATACTTCGGCAATAAAGACGGCCCTTGGGAATGGTGAGAGTTGCAAAGTTTAAATGGCCTAATAAGCTCTGGGCCTCTTTCAGGCTGCATGCGGAACCCTTTCTTTTGAGATCTGTGATCATCTTTTCTATGGTACAAATTTTCTTTTGAGGTAGAGTCATAGTGAACTGGTTGGTATTCCAGATTATACCCAAGTACTCTATCTCTTGAGTCGGCTCTAAAACAGACTTTGGGTAATTGATATGCCACCCTAAAGTCTCTAGCAAGCTCAGCATTTCCGAAACCTGAGTGTCTAGTGTGTAACGGTCTTGGTTCACCAACAAGAAATCGTCCAAGTAAACCAGTAACCTGAACCCCCTGGTCCTTAGGATCTCCGCAACCCAATTGACCACTGCTGTGAAAATCTGTGGGGCACAGGAAAGACCGAAAGGAAGTGCTGTTAGCTGCAGCACTTCCTGATTGTATATTATCCGCAGAAAACGCCTGTGAGCTTCTGAAATTGGTATATGAAAATAGGCATTCTGAAGGTCGATCTTTGTTAACCAATCGTTTTCTTGTAGGAATTCTGATACCTCCGTCTGAGATATCAGATGAAATTTCTTTGGAGAAATGTAAACATTGAGACCCCTGAGGTCGAATATGGGTCTTAATCCCCCACTGGACTTCTTTATCAAAAACATTCTTGAATGAAAACCGGGATTGAGCACTGTTGGCCTTTCTAATATTCCCTTTTCTTTTAACTCCTTGATCATCTCCGTCATCAGGGGAGTTTCTCTGGTGCGAAATCTCCTTTGGACATTCTTGTAGGGATACTGCATAGGGGGCTTGGCCTTGAACGGAATTCTTCCTCTTGTAATTACTTTTAAAATGAATTGAGTCGCACCTTGACTTTGCCATACTGATACATGGTCTTTTAAGCAACCCCCCCTGAAGTCCCTTAACTGATAGTCAATCTTGTCTCGTATTGGACTGATTGGAGGTGTTGCTGCGACGAAAGGGCTTCTTATATTTTGGTTTCTTATCTATTTTTTTACGACGATATTGCTGTGGATGTTTTTTCGGATCTTGTTTCCTATGTGAGTTCTGGTCGAAATGATTTCCCTTTTGTTGACCTCTCTTCAAATAACTTGGTGTATTCAGCCATATCTGGGATCCACCTAAAGATTGTATAATGGGCTGTAATGCCTCTTTGCTAAATAAATACTCTGCACTCGGTGGCACACTTCTTAAGGTCATCTGAAGATTCAAATTTTCAATCTCCTTAAGTATTCTCTCTCGCCTTATTTCAATGCATTCAGCTCTTTTACCACATATAATCTGCAACATATTATCTGAATTCTTTGCAAAAGATGATGTCGGGCCAAACATAGTAGTGAATCTTTCAAATAATGTATTATAATTAACACTAGCAGGCTCCTTTGAGGCCCAATCAACTATAGACTGTAATGATTCCCTTAGAAGATGCCTTTGTTCTAAGGCTACATTAGATAAGCTACTCAATAAAAGCTCTGTAGAAGCCAAATAATCCTTAGACTTATTAAAATGACATAACTCTTCATTAACTTTTAAACCCATAAAACCAGGTTCTGCGATATAGGACTGCATGGCCTTTTTAAATCTTATCCCTTTCCAAGATTGCGAGTTAAACTGTTGTATTTTATTAAGCTCCCGCAGCCGCTGCTCGTCAGCAGCAGGTATAATTTTATTACCATCATAATCGATACATACATCACCTAATGTCAATGTATTAATTGTATTACTACTACTAGGATCTACAAGAAAAGTTTCCTCTCTCATATGTGATCCTGAAGGCAAATTATTAGGTCGACTTGTCTGCGGTTGCAATTGATCAGACATATGCGCAACGAAATTGGAAATATAACTTACCTGAGTTATTAAACTATCGACTCTTGGGTCAGAATAAGGTAACGAACGCCTACGTCTTTTGTTTGGAGGTGGAGAGGCGCAGTCTTCTTCCTCCGAGGACGAAGACGAGGACGATGTTAAAATGTTAGACCGAGCCTGTCCCCCATCCGAGGCGACCTGGCTCGGTGCCGCACTCTCACCTCTTTCAGACTGATTCATTGTAACACTGCACTTTTAAAAAACTGCGTACTTATTTAATTTAAAACACTGTGAGTTATCTTATAAGAGAAAATAACGCATAAAGCGATATTTTCTCAACTCTGTAAACTTTTTGATGCTTCGACTTCAAAAATCACAAATGCTATGAGTTGACAGATGTTTTCGCGCCAACCAACAACCAACGGTAGGTGGCGCCTGCGGGTGCCAAGAGTATATAATCTATGGACAGATTGGTAAGTTTGTAGTACCATAGACTAAAATCACGGATGACTTCTTCACTCTAACACTGTGTTTTAGAAGACACATAATATGATTGTTTATTATTAATGTAATCGTGAACGCGACGGTTGTGGGTTCGATTCCTATTCCGGGGAACTTATTTTCATTTTCTCGCTCTGGTAACAAGACAAATTGGCGTCGAAATTCGCTAATCAATACGCCGTAACCAACCAACGAAATCTGAAGGCATTGCGTGTTGAGTGGCGGAACTCAACGCCGCGCTTCGGCTCGACACCAGAGCAAAGAAATGAAAATATAAATTTTAAATAAATATTTCGTGTCCTCGAATGGGCATCGAACTCACAACCAGTCGATTTTACAATACCACTTTGTGCCCCTGCGCCAATATGTAAAAAAATATGTATTTAATAAACACTACTTGTTTTTGTTAAGTAGGTATTAGCATTTCTGAAAGTAACTTACAATACTCCTGACGAATTCGCTTCCTTGGCTTATCTGAATTATTGTTTCCCTTATTTTCTTCTGTTATACAAAATTATCTTCCATATAATTTGTATTATTATTTTTTATACATTCTAGGTGGAATTAGGAGTAGTTCCGCTACCAAAATCACTGACTAAGACGCGTATTGAACAAAACGTCGACGTATTCGACTTCCAATTGACGGAAAACGAGAAACAAATACTAAAGAACTTCGATAAAGGATACAGGATATTTGTGATTGCCAGATTTAGTGATCACCCTTATTATCCCTTTGGAAAAGTTGCAAATTGATATTATTTTTAAACATATTTATACATTCTTACATAGTGTAAATAATAATCAGTTCCCCGAGCTTATGATACGGGGGAGAACTCAATGGAACTTTAAAATAATATTATAGAAAAAAAAATTGTTATGTGATATAATATAAAAATATTTTTTGTGCTCTTAACCACCTACACCTATAAATAATATAATATTATTAATCATGAAAGTATACCAGTACTTAACTGTACTGGCTTAATAGCCAACTACAATCGGTTGGTTCGACTTCCCATTGCTTAGGCAAAACGTAGCTTTGGATATATAAAATAATAAAACAAAGTGACCTGGTTCCAGGATTTAAGCAAAATTTATAGAAAAATACCAAATATAAAATAACCATTTAAAATTATTAATAAATAGTTACTTTACTAATAAATTTACGTACACAATTATTTTTTTTTATTAAACATGATCCTCTTTCCTTTATATTCAAAGCGTTCGGCCTTTAGTTTCGCCACTCACTGTGTCTCGAGTTTACGAGCGGAGCACGAGGTGGTCACCAATCTTGAAATAATTTTCTTGTATTCAGTCTTAAGAGGCCAGTCGTGGCGCAAGCTCACAAGTGTGTGACTGTAAACGCGAGTGGTTTGATCCATACTCGAAGAAATTAAATATTTAATATTTTCATTTTTCCGCTCTCGTGTAGAGGCAAAGCGCGTGGTGAATTCCACCACTCAACACCGCCGCCGAATTCTGGGGACCCCATGCCCCCAGAATTCGGTGGAACATGGGAAACAGAGTGTCTTAGCACTAAGTTCACACCGCCTACCCTGCTGTGTGCGTGATACAGCGTGAAGGTGAATTAAATTTTGCGCTTACTTTCGTGTTGGCACAACACAAATTGACGGTTCCTAGGTAAAGTATCGAAAGTAAAAAAATATATTTTATTGCTGTTTTGAACTACTAATAAAGTTCATTTCTGATTACATACACATTTAAAAGACGCAATAACAAAGTGTTTATTATTATTCTTAAAAAATCTCATTAAGACTACGTTCAAAAAAGCAATAAAAAATTTCAAATTCGATACTTTATCTATACCGTCGGAATATACAAATTAAAAAAAACATAGATTCTGTAATTTATATCATTCATTATGATCTGTCGATTAAATATACCGCCTCGTCCTAAGAATAAGGTCTTACTAGCAAAAAAGTTAATTTGCTAATAGGACTTTATTCTTTGGACCCTATTCAATGAGTTGATATATTTGCTAAAAAGTTATCGTTTTATTTCATAATGTTTATCTCAAAATTGTTGAAAATTACTTATGTAAATTACAAAACAACATTACAGATAGAACTAGGCGTTGTCCCACTACCAAAATCGCTTACAAAATATCGCATAGAACAAAACCTAGACGTCTTTGGATTCGAACTGACTGACCTCGAGAAGGCAAAATTGAAAGCTTTCGACACTGGCTATAGAACCATACCTCAATATAAATGGTTGGATCATCCATATTATCCTTTTAAGAAAATGCTATAAAGTACTCAATGGTACAGTACGGTCGATGAGTCGTCGCCGCCATAAAGTTAGGGTTTCTGAAGTTTTGCGGACACTAGCGGTAGAAAATAATCAAAATTATGAAAAAAAAGTCCAAAATCAAGTTTACGCAAACATCTACAACTAAATAAATAAATGCTTTATGAATGTATAATGCTGTTTTTTTTTAATAATAATATCTGTTTGTATGCATGCATATATTTAATTTCATTTCCCTCTGATATAAGAGCGCCATAAAGCATGGTTTGCAATAATTATTTGAAATATAAATCTTTTTAAACTATTATTTTTGTGTTAACTATTATTAAGGAAAGATATTAGCTGATTTAAATTCAACTTTCCAAAAAAAAATCTTTAATTTCCCAAAGAGGAGAATAAAAAAAATAAAAAAGAACACCACAAAAGTGACACAATATTTTTTTCACTAAAAGACAGAAATATATTAAAATATGTACACAGAAATAACATACTCCCACACATTCTAGTAAAAAATAGTGATACATCTAGCACTTACGTACAGACACCAGGAATTATTATTTATTTGCATACATACATATAATTACTATATCTTTTTATATATATAAAGTAAAAAAAGCCAAACTGGTCTAAATGGAAATTATTTTTTGTTAGCTTCACGGTGTGTCGCGCTATAATTCAAACATTACATTACGTATTGAGCGGTGGATCTCAATGCCGCGAGTAGGAATCGAACTCACAACTGTCGCGTTTCAGTCACACGTTGTGCTGCTGCGGCATAACAACGTCAGAAATATAATAAAAAAAATATTTTTAAAAGAAATAAAAGGCTTCATGATTTTATAGGCAAGGACATAACATTAGGTTCCCTCCGTCTATCCTACTGTAAGCACGATAAAAAAAAAACATTTTTTTTCTGGTTAGACCAGTTTGACTGTGACTGTGTTATATTTACATAGTCATACAAGAATAGAAAGTAATCTCTTTAATGTCTTTCATAAAATTTCAGTTTTAAACATCGCATTGTAAGAAAAAAAAATAAAGAAACCAATATGTATGTTATGTTAAAGTCAAAGGCAAATTGTAATAAATTCTTTAAAAATATTGGCACCACAAATTTTAAAAATTATATAACAAAGAAAAAAATGTAAATACATTGTCACAGATAAAATAACTAACAGACATATAAAAAAAATAAAAATAAATGCCAAACAGTCACAACCTAACAAAGAAAAAAAAAACATATAATTTTAATACAATGTAAGTTAATTATTAAATTTAAATAAAAAAGATAACAACCGACATTCGAGACATAAATATATTTAACAAGCACTCCAAATGGCGTCATTTACACAGGTTATAAAAAATTTAATATGTTATAAAAAAATAAAAAAAATCTATTAATCTAACAATATAATATGTACATATATAATAAAAAAAGAAAATGTTTAATTGTTTTAAAAATGTCACGAAATAAAAAAAAACTATGTAAAAAAATATGTTTTACTTAAGTAACATGTAATAATTGAAGATACAAATTGATGAAGATGACATTTCATGTAATTGTAAAATAGTGGAAAGTTTCACAAAAACATTTAAAAAACAGTGTTAAACCGCTAAAGTGATTAATCTATACAAATAAAATAAAACTAAAGGTAAGAAGGCCTGATCTCAGGAAATACCAGTTCAAACAGTTTTTTTTTATACCGGATACTCTACTTCTCGGGGAAGGTCATACATAGGCTGTTACATCACGTTTATCGTTCACAACCCACTAGTAATTTCCATTGAGTTCCGCCACTCAATACGCAATGTCTCCAGAATTTGGCGGAAAGTAGGGGACCGAAGTGTCTTAATGGGAACGGAATGACGTCTTAATACTAGATTCCAAGGTACCATACCTCTATGCTAAGCTATAAAAAAAAGAAAGTTATTCATTCCATTTCCATTGGACCACGAAGACAAAGTCGCATGTAAAGGTTAATAATACAGTAGTAAGTATATGTTACAGAAACTAATAAAAAAAATATAGCGACAATTAAAAAAAATTGTATTTTTAAAACAAATTTTAAATAATTATTTTAATAAAGTATATAGAAAAATAGCAATTTCAAAGTTTATCTTGTATGTATATAAGCATTTAAAATATTTAAACATATTTCCTTCTTCCTTCATACATACACCTCTTCAATTATTAAACATTACAATTCATACAAACAAATCTAATAAAATCTTACGAAATAGTGTTGTACGTAAGTACTTAGATGTTGCGGAACAAACACACAATTAGAAGAACTTCTTTGCTTGCGCTTCTTTTCTCTCCCTGAAAATAAATTAAATTTATCAATAAATAATAATCTTACAAATATTATAAATGTGGAAGATTTTGAGGATGGCTGTTTATTCAACTTTACAATACTAACACTGCGGGACAAGTCGTACTACTATGTATATTTATCTACTAACACACTCCATACTAATAACAAAACACCCTGTACACTCACTTGTAGAGCCCGTACAGGAACATGACCACCAGCTGCGAGGCCACCACCATCAGTAACATGGTGGTGGACACACATGACACTGTGGGACAGAGTGGTTGCGCCATTACAGGAGGGGACGACGGCAACCTGCAAATGAAAACATTATTATATAAAATTAATTTAAAAAAAATTGTGTGTAATGGGAGAACATAAGAGTGGCGTCTCTTTTACTCAGACTATTATTAGTTAAAAAATAATAATAATTGTAATTTATTTATTACTACGTGAAGCAATAACTTTCTATCTCTTTTTAATACATTTTTATTAGATTGGGCTGTAACAAACTATGTAATAAAATCTAAAAATTTGAATTTGAATCACTTGTAACAATTGTGTCCTCGTGAAACTTGGTGGTAGCTTTGGTGAAAATACAAAATTATGATATCAATGAGCTGGTGTCATGATGGAGTCAGAACCTGAATATTGTAAATCTTTAGGTGTTTCTAATAAGCCATTCGAGTTTAAGCTCATACAATTTATAGCTTTAAACACACTTTATAGCACAACTTGGTGTAGAAAACGTGTTTTTTTAGTATATTTTTAAACTTAATATTTTACGAAAATTGTGCCGGCGGTGGAATATGAAATTTAGAACGAAAATATAGTTATAGATAGTTTATATAAGGAAAGAGTGCACAATGGTAATAGTTTCTTAAAATAATAAATAAAAATATATGTTTGACTATACAAAATCATTTTACATTTTACACAAAAATATTTTATCATATATGTTTTTATATATAAAAACGTACCTTTGTGCAACATTAGCAATCGACTGTTTGACTTGATGTAGGCCGTCTCTCACTTCGTTAATGACTTGAGGTTGGACGCCGCCGCCGCCGCCGCCGCCGGCTAATAGGGAATCAGACTTTCTGGATACTTCTATTATGAATGCTCTGCAAATAAAAAAATACAATAAATTAATATATTGTTAACTCGTGTAAAAGAGGGGAATTGTGTCAATCGGGGGGCAGTTGCTTGTCGGCAACTTATTGGAAGGAAACTGGTGTGAAGTATTGTTAGTAGGTGATACATATCACTTATTGCAATTACATAGTATCCCTTTCCAAATAGTTTAGAAACATATAGACAATAAAAACCACAGTTTTTATCGTGTTTCTTTTAAAAAACGTTAACCACTTCCGATTTCTTACAATATGTTATAAATATATCAAGAAATAAGTAAAAAAAATAGGAACACGGAAGTGTCTTAACGGAGAACGGAGAGGTTTATCACTTGGCACATCTGCTGTGTAGACAGAAGAAATCTGGGAACCTAGAGTTAAAAAGACACGAGTTGCGGAACTCAAATCTAAAATAAAAAAATATAGAATATCTTAAAACTACCGTATCTAAATATTAAATAAAACCACAACTCACTTCAACTCCGCTATAGTATTAATCATGATTTGATTATTAGACACCAGCACATCCCAGTCTTGTCTTGTCACAGGGAGTGTAGGCATCTGCAAATATATATAAAAATAAACAATAAATATATAATTTGGGCAGAAATTATAGATAGGTTAATTTATAGAGACCATCTTTTAACTTTTGCATAGCCAATTAGATGTTTTGTCGACTGGTATGCAGACAAAGCCTTAAACTTCAGACGAATGTGACCGAAAAGACACTATTTTTAACAATTTTAAAATGTTATTTCACACTTAAAAAGAAAAATATTTTTAAGAAAACATATAAACATTTTAACGCAGCGGGATTTGAAGTCGCGCCTCTTACAAACTTATCTAAAAAGTATTAGTCACTATTTGTTGATTATTGTAAAATTAAGAAACTGTGCTTTCGATGAGTGAAATAATTTCACCCACATTGTGGAGGCTCACCCACAATAGAACTAACATTTTTAAAGTGTTATTTCACACTTAGGAAAGAGAATTACTTATTTAGAAAATGTATAATTTTTTTCGAAAACGGGAAGTTTTTTTATATACTTCTACAATGAAAGTAGACGTAATTTGTCCATTGAGTTTGGCCTAGAGCCTATCAAATACATAACTTAAAGGTCTGAACCTACATTCCTAATAAAAAAAATAACCAAACATATTTGAACTACCTACCTGCGGTACTTGTCCCGGCTGTACTTGCTGTAACGGCTGTCCCTGGGTGTGACTGTAAACCGCTGTAAGCATTGACAGCGAGTTCATTTGTTTGCCTACCACCTGGAAAAAAAAATATTATCATTGCTGCAATTAGACCTCTTTCTTTGAATAAGACTATCTTGGCAGTGGGTTTGTCAGTTTGAAAGTTCGATTTCCAGTCGAGTCGTATTTTGATTTCTTTGCTGTGATAACGGGGCAATAAAATATTGTTTAAATAAATATACATTTAAAATAAATATAAAGTAAAAATTCTTTATTCTGAGAAGAACTGGCAAAACTATCTAATGACAGAAAATAACTTCAACTTATTAAATCTTTTTCTATAAATTAATAATGACTTTGCAAAAGAAAACCTTTCTGCTACATTTATTACTCAATTTCTAACCAATAAAAAAAAAATAAACCTACCTCATCAACTTTCTTATGCAAATCTCTCATAACATCCTGTATTTGACCAAGCCCTTGGAAGATCTGCCTCAGTTCTCTCTGGCCGTCTGATTCGAACCAATCGTCGAATTCACCTTCCTTGTCTCGCACCTGATGAAAGAAAGAGATATCAATACTTAGTTCAAAGATGAATACAGGTGAAATGTAAAAATGCCTACTATTTGTGTTTCTATAAAAAAACTCAACAATGTCACTATATAAGCGTTTCATGGAATTGGTTTAAAATGTAACTTTCAATGTATGGATATTGTCTTGATATAATGCTGGTAACGTTGTTAGATCGCCAAAGTAATTCAGCTGAGAAAATAAGAATTGTCTAGTACAAGCGGTCGAAGCCACGGCGTCACAAGTATATATATATTTTTTTAATTGCTTTAAGATTTAACGATAATTTTGATACTTTCTATATTCACTTCTTAATTCAATTCTTAAGTATTAATTACTCTCTTATTACTATTTTTTCTATTCATTTAATAGATGACCAAAGTGTGTGAAACTAGCATAATAAATTAAAAAAATATATTTAAATACAATGTTAAAAGAATAACAATTAAACTTAAGTCATCGTGGCGCAGTGTGACTATAGAGGCGGTGGTTGTGACATCGATTTCCACTCGGAGGAATGAGTTAATTTCAATTCCTTGCTCTGGTAAGATCGCTACTTAACAATGCAGTGTCTCGAAATTTGGGCGAAGCGTGAACTAAACACCAGATTCCTTCTGCCTACTCTGATATATGCTGGATACACTGTATACCGTGAAGTTGTGAAGTGAAGTAAATAATTCTAATACTCACTTCATCAGGATGTTCTTTTCTGTACTCCTCCTTCTGCTGTTCCAACTTTTTCTGATACTCTTGATATTCTTGTGATAACTTTTGTTGTTCATCACTACTTATTTGTTGTTGACCACCTGAAGGTTACAAATAGAAAAATGAAAAATCGAAGTGTTTTTGCAGTACGTTTAAGAGAATTAATGGACAATTAAAGGAACAGAGTGACTTAACACTAGGTTCTCTCGTTCTTGAATACAGTGTGAAGCTTAAAAAATATTGTATAAGTTTGTTTTGACGTTCTATTAAAAACATTCTGCTTACCAGTCTGTTGAGTACTATGCAGCGACGACGTCAACAGATGTATGACATCGTGGTCATCAGCCAGTCCTCCAGTAGCAGCTGACAGTCCAAAGTGACCACCGCGAGGAAGAACAACGTTCTCCGCTCGGAAGCAGAGTTCGTAGTCCGCTTCATTGTTTGTTAAACCTGTTCGGAGGTTATAGATAAGAGTGAGTTTTGGTTTTGTATAGTAATAGTAGTGTTGGTACTGCCCTAAATGGCTGGAAATAATACCTAAGTTATTATTGCTTATATTTTGGTCTTGATACATTAACTAATATGAAAATCATCACAATTGTTCTGTTTGTATTGTAAATAACACTTGATAAATACGTTTGAGTCACTTTAAAAACATAAGCATTGCCAGTTTCTTCCGTTTTAGTTTTTAAGAAGAGGTAGCAGTAAGCTCAATATTAGGAACAAGCATGTTTGGAAAGCGGCATTTAAAGCGACCTTCTGTTGAATTACAATCAGTTTAAGAGATAAATAGTTTAGATTAGTCCTTCAGTGTAGGAATTAAACCTACGACAACTCTTCTGAATAATTCAATAATTATGAAACTTTCTATATATGAACCCTAGTTACTGTTGTGGTTACTTACCATTATGGAAGTACACTGTCAATGTGTTGAGGTAGTATTCCACACGAGCACGCGTCGGGAATGGCTTGTTCCTAAAGTCTCGGAGACACCCTGAGAGGAGTTGGGTGGAACCATCGCTAGACGTAAGAGACAATAATACTTTACATTCAATCTTCCATATTCGACAATTTTGATCGAAATCAGTTTTGGTTATAAATTTACCAAAAATACGTTAATTCTCATTTAATCAATCTCAACTTCAATTGTAAAAAAAAAATTGTACAATTATAATTTCTTTATGAAAATTGACATACATATTTAATTCACGGTAGCAAAACACTATCCATTCAAATAAATCAATACCAACCTCTTATGATCAAAGTTTCTCGTGCCATCGTTGAGCACGGCCATGATATATGGATTATTGTGCTTATTGTCATTGTCGAATGAGTCAAAGATCACACCGAGACCGTTCCACCTGTCAGAGGAGCCGAACACTTCGCCTGTGTAATCTCCACGTTGTGAGGTGTACCAGAAAGCCTAAAATTCGGACAATTAAAATGTTGGTAAAAAAACACAATTTAATTTTATTTAAAGTATTGATAATTTTACTTATAATTTGAATTTTAGTATCGTTATGTATTTTTTGGAATAACTCTTAAGAAAAAGATTTTTTTTTGGCAGTTTTTAAAAAAAATATCAAAGTTGTAGAAATATAACCCAAGTTATTAAAAACCCAAGTTATTACATTTCTTTGACTATTTTTATAACTTTAAATAGGATGAAAGAAAGATATTCCAGAAACTCACCAAACCATCAGCCCCAATCCTCCCCCGTCCTGTGACCTTGAACATGATGTCCACCTCCCACCAGTCGAAGTTGATGGGCGTCTTTGTCCATATCGCACCCTTTTGACTTCTGAGCGATGGAGCAAGTCTTACACTTTCGCCTGACGCTATCGCATCTGTGAACAACAAGTAAATTATTAATAAAAAATCTTTCGTTACTGATTAATTATCAATCAACGTACATCCTAGCTCAAGGACTACGTGACGTAGAACGATGTCTTGTAGATCCCTTAAAAAGTGTAGCGAAGGCTTAAAAAGAGGATTTTTTCAAAAGTTAGAATGGAACGGAATGGGACTTTTTTAGTTGTAGGTATAAATTTGAATATCCAGAGAGCGAAGAAGATCATCGAACCGTCCATTTTATTTCAATGTCAGGAAAACATATTAATTTCTAACAGTTTCCAAAAATTCATTGTTTCGGTTGTCAACAAGTACCATTACTTATTTTTACGCAAAATGTATATAAAGTAGAAACTCGGTTAATCGGACTAATTGCTGTGGTTACACATTCGAATAATCTAATGTATTAGGAAAAGGGAGTTGGGTACATAATACATTCCGTTTACATAATAGCTTACGTTTACGAAAATCAATGCTTATTAAGAAATTATTAAGAGGTACATTTTCCTATAACATGCGATGTATACCTACACTTATTTACGCACGTATACATATTTTCACTTCATACATAAATCAGTCGCGGTTGATATTCCGGAAATTCGCAAATCCGTATACCCGAGGACCTAATAATCTAGTTTCCACTGTACTTGACAATAACCTATATTATTCAGAGCATAAACTTGGAATAATCAGAAGCTTATCTTTGTTGTATGAAAATATTAGCGCCGATATGGTACATTTAAATGTTTTCACTAGATTAGATTGCTAACTCAACAGGTAGTTTCACTAACTACCATGTGGCATTTTGATAGCGTTTATCTGTTTCGCGATAGACATAGATTCTATAAAATCTAACATAAAATCAGGCCATCATGGCTCAGTGGCAAAACATTTTAATTTTTTCGCTGGTTGAGTACCGACACTCATCACAGAATGCCTCGAGAATTCGGCTGAAAGTTAGAAACAGAGTGTCTGGATTCAACTCCAAGACAGAAGAACACATGGTTATGGCTATGTATCCTAAATTGACAGTATAGGACTTCGGGCCAGAAATGTTTACCATCAAGTATTATACAATAAATGTATGAAGATACATAAAATATAGAACTTCCTCCTTTTCGTTGGTTAATGAGATGGACGAAAATTATTCAATATTTTTCCATCTTATATTTTGTATAGTATATCTACACGTGTTATGCTTTAGATTAAAGTAATAAAGATTACTTAATTACGCTAATAAATAAAAGATTAGATAATTTCCAATTTTTTTTTTAAATATCAATTACTAATATTATATTTTTTATTTGGATTATTAAAGTTAAATATATTTTATAAATAGGTTTACAGTCTGCAAACGTCACACATTGTCTCGAAACTGGACATAATGTGGTGTGGATGTATGACCCTAGTTTAGATTGTGTAAACCAGTATCCTATCTATAGTGACCTAACCTAGTGCACTAGAAGTAGTATGAAACTCTATATATCTGGGGAATAAGTAAATTATCATTAAAAAAAAATATGGCCTATGTTTTTTTTGGTTTCCTTGTTATACATAGATAAAAAAACTGATATATAATTATTAAATAGATTATGCCTAGTAATATATAGCTTAGCATTAAATAATCCTGCCATTTATAGATATTGTAAAATGTTCCATCCAATGTGTCACTCTTGTACTACTCACATATATAATCCGTTTCTAAAATAAAGAAACAAAAAAAAACACTTACAAAGAAATAATACTAAAAAATAATATTATCAATTTTACATCCAATACTTGCGACCCAAACGCAACTTCGCTCGCTTAAGCTTATTATTATATTATAGCCAAATTTTACAAATTATCTAAGTAAGTTGTAGTCTATGTGTTATTCTGATATACAAGCTATATTACTGTAAAGTTTTATCTATATCCGTTCAGTAGTTTTGGCGTGAAAGTAAAAGATATCTTTCATATTTGTAATATTAATAGGATTAGTTATTTAAATTAAATTAAAATTAAAATCAGCTTCAAGTTGTACACAGCAGGGTAGGCAGAGGGAACCTAGTGTCACTCCGTTCCCACTTTTCGCCGAGTTCTGGAGGCATTTGTAAGTGCGAGTGAGTGTTGAGTGGCGGAACTCAATGGCTTTTTTTCCTTGTCACCAAGGTGAAGATGAAAATATAAATGTTAATAAATATATATTTTTCTAGAATGGGGATCGAACCTACAACCAGTCAATTTTACAGTCACACTTTGTGATCCTGCTCCACATCTGACCTAGACGGGGAAAATAAAAATAATAAATAATTCATTGCCATTAATTAGTAGTGTTGTATTTACAGACACATCATGCTGTGCTGCTGCACCATGAAGGCCTCAATAAAAACAAATCACACCAATAAAAATATTCTAATATTCTCTCCATACTATATAAACTGCAAATGCTAAGATGGCATAATACACACTACACATATTTTCTTAGACAATTATGGACTTTAAACCTAAATAAATAAGATTCATATTTTATAAATAAAAAAGAATTGCATATGGTGTAACTAATTTGTTTAATCAGTAGTAAAATGTGTCAGACTTTAATTACATTTTACATTTTGATGCATTTCAAAGAAGTTATTTAAAAGAATTGTATGATTAATAATATGATTTTCTGTAAGTAGTTTGCCTTTTGTATGTAGCAGATATTTCAATTTATTTAACAAAATTTGAATGTGATTGAAAACTAAATACAGTGGAGAAGCGATCTCTTTTTAGGATATGCAAAGTCATCTTAGTTGATTGAATCCACAATGAAGAGGTACACAGAATGGCAAGTACTAGCGAGGATCTAAATGGTGAGAATGAAGAAGAAAATTGAGTGGTAAGCGATTTAGGGGGAGACCTTGCTTGACCTTCGAAAACACAGTATCAATGATACTGGAGGAAGGGCACATAGAAAGAATGAGGACATTTGGAGGGCATATATGCTTTATATATTCCCTCTGAAGGTTTATGACAGTAGACATAGTGAAAGAGGTATACAGAGATTGTAGCATTTGATGCTCTATTGCCTTTGACTACCCCTCTAGGGAAGCAGCATGAGGCTAGATTAGATTTTATCATAGATAAAAAATATCCTAGATTAATGAAATTTTATTATAAAAAAGTACTTTGAATTGAATAAAAATTTCTGCATGTGAATCCCTGGTATCTGCCAAGTATATTAAGTGTCTAAGGTAAAAATATGTACTGATTGGAGTGACCAAAACAGTCTGGACTGGTGCATAATAGCACAAAATAGGCATGAATGTGACTGACTACTGGAGAGAGGCCTTTACCTTACAAAAAGACAGTACAGACCTGTGTAAGTAATAAATAAGCCTATTTTTGATCTACAAAAAAAAGGATGCAAAATCCATATAAAAATACAGTTTGATGACCTTGATTATTTAAAAAAATATCAATAAGTATTGTCTTGTAATCATCTCATACTACAGGTAAAAATAAATGAATTTTAATGATCTTATAATTATAACAGTATCTATTTTAAGCAATTGTACAATCCAATTTGTTTAAAATTTGCATATCAAGTAACAATACAATATTTGGATACTATGAACATTGTCCTTGCCATGGTGACTCAATAGTAAAAATTTTCTTTAATTTTTTTTTTTAAATTTTTTAAAAAGTATTTCTGACTATTTTAGCTTTACACACACCAAGGTTATTTCTTATAATACAAATACTAACATTCAGTAATGACAAAATTTTTTGCACTGTGTTTTATCTTATCAAAAAGAAATTGGTATAGCTTAATTTTTCTTATAATATACATATATAAATAATTAAGTATAAAAATTAATTTATTTAGATATGAACTTAAAAAGGAATTCATTATCAAAATTATAAATTCTGTATATTGAATTCACTATACATTAAAAATGTTGCATAAATTGAATAAATACATCATATTTAGAACAAGGTGTTTCCAAATACATATTTAAGAAGGGAATAGTGGTTTTGGAAATTTTATTTCTGTAAGCAATTTTAACAACACTAGTTTTCGCTTTTTAAGAAAAATTGCCTTCGCCAGTAAGAATGTACAACCAAGATGCTGTAAAAAAAATTGTAAATATCGTTTTTTTTAACGGGAATATAATTTAATTCAAGAAGCGGGTATTTATTTAAAATATGAGTATATAACATTAACCACGAGTGCCGTCGTGGAACCAAAAAACGAGAATTTGACAATAACTCATCTCTTTCTCTCATTAACAATCCTGATAGCTCCGTCTCGCTTGCACCTGACAAATATGACTGACGTGTCGATGTCACACTAAATACCGTAACAACAAGCTATTTTTACTTTAATATGCATTTTTATAACACAAAAACATTAATAATAGTAGCAGGATGTACAAAATATAGTTATTAGTTATATCAGACCCCATATATAATTAAGTATTGCCGATATTTATAAAGAAAACATGACTTACTTCCTCCATACTCCCAGAAAGGTACAGAACCATCTTTTTGTGCTAAATACGGCGGCTTAAAGGAATATTTGTATTCGAAACGTCTGTGAACTGTCTGTGAATTGGAACTCACTAGAACGAATAGCACTGTGCATAATAATAAATTTAATGCTACTACGGACGACATGTCGACAGCGTTCGCCACTTCTCAAATAAAAATTTGAACTGTCAAATCAATTGACGACTGACAGATGACAACACTTCAATATTGCGTTTTGTTAATGCTAATTCAATCAATTACAACAATATCACATTAAATCTCTATTTATCTCTCTTTATTAAATACTAGTAATAATGAATGCTTATACATATAAATTATAATGTATGAAGTCATTGTCTATTTATACAACAAGATATATAATAGAAATAAATTAATCCCTAGCACTCCTACCCTCAAACTTTAAAATGTCAAAATCAAAAATTTGCATATGCCGGCAAAAATAAATTTTCGTTTGAGAATTGAAGTAATTCTAATAATTTTGCATTTATATACAAAAACATTGCTTAATATTCCTTATATAACAGAAATGTCTTTAAAACCAGAATTAATAGCGATATATCGTCTCGAATTTTATAAAAAACAAAAAAATTGGAAACTAACTACATCTCGAAAAGAAAAGAAAGAATCTCAGAAGTGTCCTGTTGAAAAAAAAGAAGTTAAAGAGTGAGTTTTGTTATTTGTATTAGACGAGATATACCTCCTATTTATTTAAATAGTATTCTAAGAATATTTATTATGATTTTTTTAATATAATATAATATATATCTTGCAAGTGTAACAGATGAATAATTTTAATGTTTTTTTTATTTTTTTTATTTCGTAATAGATATATCACCAGAGTCCAGTTGAGGCCAGTCGTTGTGTAGGGGTACAAAGTGTGACTGTAAAATTGATTGGTTGTGGACTTGATCCCCACTCGAGGAAATGAAATATTTGCTTAAATTTATATTACTATTTCTTCGCTCTGGTGTGGAGGCAAAATGCAGCGTAGAGTTCCGCTACTTAACACGCAATGTCTCCAGAATGCGTCATAATGTGGGGAACAGAGTGGCTTAACACTAGGTTCCCTCTGCCTACCCTCCTGTGTGTGGGATATAGTGTGAATCTGATTTAATTTTATTTTAAAAGTATTATAATAATGATATATTATTTGATTAGTATGGAAAATAATTTTAAGTAATATATTGCTAAATCATTTACATCTTGATGTTTAGATCAACTCTTAACATTACCTATGATGTTGACAATCAGGTGAAAGAACAGTCGGACCCTCTCAATATAGCTTTTATAGACAATGATTTAGGTGAGAAGTATATTATATTTGCTACTGTACATTTTATGCCATATTATCAGGGTATGCAGAGGGAACGTATTAATATATAATTATTGCGCCCTAGTGGGAATCATACCCACAACATTGACATTTAAAACAAGAGGCAGTGATTCCACAATGGCCTTAAAAATATATATATTAAGCTAGATCATTTATGTATTTTATATTTAGAAATTATTGATGCTTCCCAATATAAAAAATACATAAATGTTTCTATTGTAATATATAAATGCATTTATAATATAATCTTGAGAACATTTTATAAAAGTCCAGAATGGTTGTAATTGTGTCCATTATTACACAGTGGAACAGCATCTGTAAATTCAAGGGTTGTGGATTTAATCCCCACTAGCAAGAATGACTTATTTTCATTTCATTCAGAGTGATATCAAATATTTCACTTCCTTGAGTGGGGAATTGAACCTTTTGTGGGTTCAATTCCCCCACTCATGTTGTGGGTTCGATTCCCCACACTTCAACGTTCGGGGAAAAATTTGGGGAACCAAATATATTACCAGAATACACTATGTTTTGATACTAGCTACTCTCTGCCTACCGGTAGTTGTACCTTTTTTTAGACAAAAATAAACAACTTATAGTCAAAGCAAGAAGTGAAACAAGACTATCACTTGAAAAATTAGAAGCAGTTAACATATGGCCGGAATCAGAAAACAACCAAAAATATGAAAAAAATTGTCAAAAATATGAGAAAAGCTTAGACTGCATAGAAAAACCAAAAGAAAATTCGACACAACATAGATTATTGCAATTGCAAATGGCGGCAAGTACAAATGAGAGTGAAGAAAATAATGATGAAAGTACAGACTTCAAATCCTGGTCAGAACAAGCTATGGAGTGGGAGAATTATGAAGGTCTAATGAGAGGTGATTGTGTTGCTAACAGTGACTGGAATCAAGGTAGTAATGACTATTTTATTTTAGGATACATAATATCATATTGATAATTCTTTGAAATTTAAAAGAGACGCTAAAAATGTTTCAAAAAACATTTCTAAAAAAATACGTTAGTAGATAATTTAAAATTTTTAGGTATATATATTTAAGACAATCATTACTTTCTTTCAAACAGGCCACTCTTGGCGCGTGCGACTGTCAATGCGACAGGGTGTGAGGTCGATTCCCACTCCAGAAAATTAAATATTTAATATTTTAATTACTTCGCTCTTGTAACGAGACAAAGCGAGACGTTAATTTACGCTTCAAGACACGCAATATTTTCATAATTCGGCGGAAAGTGAAGAACCAAAAGGTTTTAATTTAATGGGAACGCAATGTCTTCTCTCTAGGTTCCCAGGTTCCTTCCGCCTATCCTGCTATGTGTGGGAAAATCAATTTTAATAAATGATATTCAAAGAATAACATTTATTGTCTTCCGTGTCTCTTGTAAAGTTAACTGATAAGGGAATTAATATAAATATATAATCATACAAATAGTATGTATTAAATAAATAATAATAAACTGTGTAAAAATACGTATTATAAATAAATAAAAAAACTGGCCCTTTTGAAAAGATACAGACATTGTGGATAGTCCCGGCTCCAACAACTTTTTCCCTGGGTTATTAGCCAACGCTCCCTGGACTATGTCTATGGTAAGTTAGAACTAGTGTTCATATTATGTTTTGTGATAATTGGATTAGAACTGGTATTAGTTTGTTCCTTTTCGTTTGTTCGTTTTTATCAAGGTAAAACAAATGTTGGGAAATTTACATAGGGTGGAAGCGACTGCGCTCCTTTTACGGGAGCAGCATATAGGCTAAAATATTTGAAAGCTTTATATAAAAAAAAATGTTTTTTTTTCACGCTTTTTCTCCATACTGTATATTACGTGTGACGCAGTTAGGAATAGATACCAATAACGTAAACACCTACTACTATAAAAATTGTACTAAACGTTACCGATATGCCACTTACTTTTTTAGAAGACATACCAGAACGAGAAGGGGACATCTCAATGGGCGTAGAGGAGGGGAGGGGGGTGAGCAAAGTTTCTGGAGTGAGTCACCAGACTGTTCTTGTGTCCACCCCAGAAATGTAGTAGTAGTAATAGTAGTTAGTAGTGCTATCATTTAAAGTGGTAAAGCAAAAGACGCTCTCTATTGTATATATTTTGTTCATTCACTTATTTTTATTAAAATGATTAACTGTAGGATGATGAGTGGTGTGACTGCTCAGTGGACAGTATAGGCGAGTTCTATAGAGGAGCCGACGCCGCGCCGCACTCCTCCGAGTTTGAACTGACTTTACCACCGTGTGAGTTACTTATACTTACATACTGTATACATATATATACGCGTGTGTGTGTGTGTGTGTGTGTGTGTGTGTGTGTGTGTGTGTGTGTGTGTGTTTGTGTTTGTGTTTGTGTTTGTGTTTGTGTTTGTGTGTGTGTTTGTGTGTGTGTGTGTGTGTGTGTGTGTGTGTGTGTGTGTGTGTGTGTGTGTGTGTGTGTGTGTGTGTGTGTGTGTGTGTGTGTGTGTGTGTGTGTGTGTGTGTGTGTGTGTGTGTGTGTGTGTGTGTGTGTGTGTGTGTGTGTGTGTGTGTAAACGTACTTACATGTATATATAGTTACACGAGTGCTTCTACAGATTTTTGGGAATTCGTGCTTTTTTTTAAAAAATGGATTCTTACAGTAAATTGATAAATACAGCCTGACTGTTGGGTCGCACATTAGGATTTTTTTCGTTATGCTCCAAATTAAAGTTTTAGACAACACTTTAATATTGATAGGCCATACAAAGAATAGAGGGACGCTGTAGAAGTTATTGCAAGCAAAAACAACCTACACTTAAAAAGGGGTTCAACAAAAAAAAATACAAAACGTTAACAAACGTAACCATACTTTTTTTTTATGGAAAAGACAAGGCAAACTAGCGTTCGAGTCACCTAATTGTAAGTGATCACCGCCGCCCACGACCCCGTGCAACACCAATGACACCAAATTTCCAAAGATCTGCTAAACCATGGAAAATCTCTATATACTCTTAACTTAACTTTAAATCGTCAATTTTTAAAGTTTAGTACTGTCGACGAGTCGTAGATAGCTGCGCGGATTCGATGTTAATTTATTTTCTTACTTATGCGTATTTTCTTCCCGAACGTACAATTATTTAACATAAGTACAGAAAACATACTCGAAACTCCTGGACGGTCTCACGACTCGGCGTCGACACTGACATCTAACTGACAAAGCGACACTTACACCAGGTGTGTCAACATCGGATGTGACCTTCACGTGTCTCTCACGTCTCTCGTCACAGCAACTAGCGAGCGCCGCGACACTACACGCGCGCGTTTTGCGGAGACTGCGCAGAGAGAGCGCCGAGAGAGAGGTGAGAATAGTGTAGAGTAGAGTAGAGTAGAGTTGTGTCACTATACAACACTTTATGTAATTTAGAACAGTGATAAATAATATAGAGCAGTGTAGTGTAATAAACATAGATTAGTGTGAGGTAGCAATTAATCAATTATTTTTATTTCTGATTAGGGGTTTTTGCGGCTAAGCCCGCTTAAAATATAGCCGGCCAATGGGCGAGTCGTATTTGCTCACCGAGGATTGTGTACCAATTTTAGGATTGTGTCTGGGGAATACCTATAAGGCATTCCCCAGACACAATCCCCCAGTTGGGTAGGTTTAATGATGCGGCGAAAAAAGTTAAGAAACTTAAGTTTGCGGCCATATGCACTTATTTTGTATGAACCATTTTAGAAATAAAAGTTTGTAATTATTTTTTCCATAAAATATCTATATATTTTTACTTTACTTACCATTTTTTTCCCTTATTTCTATTGTAAGATCTTATACTTCATCCTTAATTTCACGACGGTAGGTCTACGGGAAGTACACTATAAATTTTGGTTACGCGGCGAAATTCCGAATCAACGAAACATAAATGCTATGTGCATATCTTTTGACTGCGCTGTATTAGAAGCTTAATTTCTTTGCTCCAATGCAAAAAATCCGGGCTAAAACATAGATTATATAATATTCCACAAATCTATCTATAATTGAGAAACTGCAAGCACTACGTGGCTGCTTGAAAAGGTGTCAACTTACGTTGGAGAATCCTAAATCGTGATCTACTTTATAATTATACAATCTGGATTTTTTCTGTTACAAACAATATCAAACGACAAATTTAGTGTAATGAGAATAGAACATATACACGAGTGCAAAGGGTTAATATCGAATTTATAGTTTACATTAATTCCCCTTTGTTCCTAACAGAAACTCAAAAACTCACTCTCCTACTCTCACCTGAGTTTTGAAGACCTGCCCACAAGAGATATGGATAATTTACAAAATGATCTATTTGTAGATAGAATAATAGCTGGCTCTCATAGACAAGGGGAAATGCAGAGGCAGAGGCAGACAGGAAGAGGCAGGGGTAGGCTGTTAGAGAGAGATAGAAGTCAATTTTACTATAAATAGTGAAATAATAGGATAAGCAAACACACTTATTTTGTTTTGTAATAAAAAAAAACAAGAAAATTCTTAGGTTTTTTGTTTCTATAATATTTTAATATAGACTGGTGAAATATTTACTAGTGCTTAAAAGAATTGTACCCTTATTATACCCTATTGTCATTGTTATAACCAAGGTCTTTTTTTAAAAAAAAACAGGGTTAATATTTCAAGACCGATTAATGTGATTTCTTTTTAACCAAAAAGTAAGTTTTTTTTATATTTCTAGTACATAAAAAAATATCTAATATATTTAAAAGTAAGGCCTCTTTTTATATGTTGTATTAAATATATTTGATTATAATATTTTTGTTTTATTTCTTATTTTTAGTTTTAGTTTCATTTTGTATTTTTCTACATATACGCACAGGAAAGCTTTCTTTTCCCCACGCTCTGGTACATTTTAAGATATTAGTAGAGTTAGTATGTTGAGCGGGAGAAAAATAACTAGCAGGTTAATTTTGTAATTTTTTTTTCATAAAATTTTAGTCTTTAAAGAGTTTTATCTGTGCTAGGTTTCAAAATAAAAGAAAACATATCAGTCTTATAACATTTATTGCAACTGAAGTACTAACAACTAAATTTAACTATTTTCTATAATATAAAACTAGTGTAAAAGCAGACGATTTTAAGTCTTTTACTAACAAAATAATATATATTACATAGACAATGCACGCACTTTCTGCCTCATATTGGAGGCATTACGTTGTTACTGGCGGTACTCAACGCCGCACTATATCTTGAAACCAGTGCAAAAAAATGATTAAATCATTCCTCCGAATAAGAACAGAAGAATAGAGCCCACAAAAGTCGCGTATCATAATTGTTTACTGGCAATAACAAGTAATATTAAAAAAAAATAATATAAAAAGTAATCCGCGTTTAAAGACATTCATATTGAAATTGCATTAAAATCATATAAATGTAGTAAGAACACACCGTTTCTATCTATTTAATGCCAATTAGAATGTAATTATGATCTCTAGGTGCGGTTAATATACATTATTAGTACAAAAATAGAATCTTAAATGATAAACTACATATTTTTAACAATTTACAAATATGATATGTTTTGAAAGACTTTTATAAATTTTATACATATTAAACTTTTTTTTTCTCAACGCTGCTTTCTTAATCCAGCACATATAGGGGTAGGCAGAAGGAACCTGGGAATTTAGTGCCCCACCCCAATTTCCGCCTAATTCTGAAGGCATTGCGTGTTGAGTGGCAGAACTCAACGAGATTTACCTCTTTAATAAGAAAAATACACCTGCATCAACTATGAATTATAATTTTACGCTTTTCAGACAGAGAATCTGGTGTTAAGATAATTTTATATCCCGCATACAGCGGTAAAGTCCTAAAATGGGACAAACCGTCAAATAATTAGAGATATTGCGCGTAGATCGGAGATGTTGAACCCAAGGCTTTTTCTTGTTACGATAGCTACGCTATGCCACTGACACAGGAAGACTTATTAAAATAGTTATTATACAATAAACATATAGTAAATTATTAAAATCAGCTTCACGCTGTACCCCCACACAGCAGAGAAGGCAGAGGAACCTTAGTGCTAAGACACTCCGTTCCCCACTTTCTGCCGAATTCTGCAAGGCATTGCGTGTTGAGTGGCAGAACTTAACGCCGCGCGTAACTTCGACACCAGAGCGAAGAAATGGAAATATAAATTTAAGTAAAATTTCATTTCCTCGAGTGGGGATCGAACCCACAACCAGTCGGTTTTACAGTCACACCTCGTGCCGCTACGCCACGACTGGGCTCTGTAAATAAATTATTAACAATACTAATACTAAATGCACTGACAAAAGGACGGCATAAATTCAATAAAACTTAAAATAAGAACCTATTATTATAATTATTATAGTCTAATAACTACATTTAATATATAAAAATACATTATATATACTTAATTTCTATACTCCTATTCAAATTGTGAAAAAATACTGCACTCTAAGAAAAATGGCCAAACTGAAAAAAAATCGTTTATTTTAGAAACTAACCAAAAATTTACAGAAATCTGTCACTTTTGAGATTAAACAAAAAAAATTCACCTGTAAATTTTTGGTCTAATATAAAATAAAATTTTTAATATTGTGAATTATGTACTTTGTGTATTATATATATAAACATTATGCTTTGTGAGATTTAATCTGATGAAATTCTTTTTAATTGTTATTTTTCATTATTTTGTACATATTACAAAATAGATCACTCTCTTTCTGTCCTCTCAGATTACAATAAAAAAAACATACAAAATATCACTACACGTGGTTTTACTGTTCTGTACATAAGTAAAGATATTATTCATTTAAATTATATTGTAATTTTTAAAACACTATTTTAAATGCGTTTACAAATCATAAAACTTTTCGTTTTAACAAAAATACTGTTACGTTCAATTACAAGTTAATAAAGTACTAAAAATACATAATAACAATTTAATTCTTTTATATTATAATATATATATATAAAAATATTACAATAAACAATTTAACATTAACCACAATATGAAACATTTTTATTCACTTTCGTCAATCTCCGACGTCCCCGACGAGTCATCATTGTCATCCCTCTCTGTCACACTACCACTGTTGCTGTCTCTTTCCCCCTTCACGTGTTTCACATCCGTCTCGCTCTCACTCAGTAGGTTACTGTGATTTATAGAATAACTTTTGTTTGTTTTCTGTCTCTTTCTTTTTTTCCTATCTCTTTCCCGTTGTGTGTACGTGTGTGCGTGTTTCTCGGTGTCGTCGGTGTGCGTGTTGGTTATAGTGTGAGATATGTTCGCTGGTATTATTAGTTCTATTAGATTACTGAAACAAAAATATTAATTCATTTTTAACATTGAAAGGTGTTGAACACGCGTCTATTGTAAACCGAGTTAAGAACTATGGCTTTAAATATAGTTTACGGTCAGAGCGCAACGGAGAGCAAATCGTTTTGTACGGGACTCGTGTGCAAATCCCGCTTATCCTGTTTAATTTGTTATACATATTTATAAAAAAATATATTTCAAGTATAAAATAAGTTACTAAGAGCGTTCCACTTCAGTTACTAAAAATGCAAAAAAATTTTGTTTTAGGTCTTATTTCTTCAAATATAGAATAATATATTAATATAAACTCACGCAACGTCGCTGGCCGTTTTCTTCAATTTAAAGAAATCATCACCAAAATTAAAGGTCAAGTTACTTCTCATCACCACTTTAACGGGGGGCTTAGATGTTGCTTCGTTTACCTTGAAAAATAAAAAAAAGAATAAAATTATTTATGTATATGTATTAACGAATTAGTATTTTTATGTATAGTCTGTGTTAAATTTACAACATATGGCGTAAAGTTAAAAAAATTTTTGCTTCACGCTGTAATTCGCTTTCCGCGGCCTCAACGCCGTGATTTGCCTCGTTTTCCGGAATACAGAGTAAACCCTACAAAAAATAAATGGGAATTGTGTTAAATATATGTAGTATGTAAAGGGAATTGAATCTTCACCTGTTGGATAACGATTAATAGTAACATAACATTACATGGATGTTTATAATTTTTTGTATGTATGCGGCCTTATTGCCGAATGGGTGACCTGTCAGCTTAGCTGCTAATTATTTTAAATAATATTTAGAAGAATAACATAGAAAATAAAAACTAAATCAAATAACTACTTTTAAATCTAGTGTCAAAACATGTGTGTGATCTTTAATTTCAGTCTATTTTATGGAGCAGATAAATGAAAATAATTTATACTCTCTCACAGGGAATGAACCCACGACCACCGCGCTTACAGACGCTGTCCCGCAGTGACACATATAATACAATAATAGAGAAAATATTTAATATTTTAGATGTTTAAACTAACCTCTTCCGAAGTATCTATAGAGTTGTGATGGCGCTGTTTCGCCGAATTGTTGCGACGAGAGAGTGAGTTCACTAGGAAATTAAAAAAAATATTAGTAACATACTTTTATATTAAAACTAAACTAAACTAACATTACGCGGTGTCTTATCTTAATCTCTTTCACCTCGCTCACTGTCATCAAGCTCCTCATACCAGGGGTTCCAGGGTTTCCTCATGATTTTTAGTTCAGATTTTCCGGCTTTACTGTTGGTAGTCACTCACACAAATGCAAGCTTACGACTCTACTTTATGTAGTATTTTAACAAGATGCCTTTTCATATATGTAAATAATAGATAGGAAAATTTATTTTTGATACGACAAGCCCCATGGGGATCGAACACCCAACCAAAACCATAAAACGTACGAAAGCGGCTCTATGCTGTTTTCCACTCTCCATAAAGACCAGGGTAGAAAGAGAAAATCTTGTGTTAAAACACTCCGCGTGGCGCCTTCAAGACTCCATAAAAGATATTGCGTGTTTATCGGCTGAACTCAAAATGGCGCGTTGTATTATAAGATTAAAAAATAATTAAACCATTTCTTAATAAATTGGGTTTTATTTTAAATAACCTAGAAAAGGCTACTCTTCATACAATCTTATATCCGAATATTTGAATACTCAAATGCTTATGCAATAATTTAATTATTTATTATAATTCCGGTTAATCTGTTCCCTACTATATAACGAATAACTTACCGTTGGGCCATGTTTCCCTGCTATCTTTTATTTCTACGCTCGCTAACATTGGCGATTCTTCTATAGAATTATCAACATGCTCCAAATGTTCAGTATCTGGACTGAAAAAAAAATATTACTATAAATTTCTAACTTTGCCGGCGAGTTTTGGTTATCATTGGTTGATTGAATGAAATGATGACACAATACGTCACCCCTAGCCTATGAGGACAGATGGACAATACAAAAAGACTTTTCCAATTCGGACCTATAGTTCTGTAGTTTAGACAAAACATGGAGTTTAGTCCAGCCACTCAACACGCTATGCCTACAAAATCCCAGGTTCCCTCTGCCTAACCTGCTATATACGGAATACAGCGTGAAGCTAAAATAAAAAAATAATATTTTATGTTTATTTGACTACAAGCGTGGATAGTCGTGGATTCGGTCCCACTAAATCGAATAGGTTAGGTTTAATTTCTATTAATCCTAATCTATTCGACTTAGTGAGCTTTAATTTCGATACATAAAATTATAATTTTTCGCTAGTAAAAAAGACGTTTTTTAACACATAATGTCTCTTAAATAGGCGGTTGTTGGGCAACAGATTGTTTTAACACTATCGTCCCAAATTCCCTCCGCCTCCTACCTTGACCTACCCTATATGCGAGATACAGCGTGAAAACTTAACATTATAAAGTTACTTCTCTTACATTATAGTAGTAGTAGCTGGTGTATGTACGCGGTGGCGGTCGCGGACACGTTTACGTTTCTTCTTTAATGGACGCTAAAAATATTTAAAAAATAAATAAATTCTAAATCCAAAAATCCTTAATATAGAAGGCATAGAACAACTGCTTACACAAATAATAAAAACAAAGGAATTCTAGTGGAAGAAAGTATGTTGTACAAGAAGGTAAAGTAACCGACTTAAAAAAATAATTAAGTGCGTTATTGTGTTTTTAATAGTAGTGTGTTATAATTGAATATACTATTTATTTATTTTCTTAAATTTTAGCATACCTCTTTCGACACTTTAGTAGTAATTTCCACAAAATCCTCAATAATAATCTTCTTAGGTTCCACCACATTTCTTATGTCAGTCAATTCAGTTTGGTCAGTCATGTTGTCCTCTTCGGTTATTTTGTCGGCCATTTTGTTATTGTCAGCCACGTCGGCCTCGTTGTCGGCGAGGTAGGTATCTTCGACCCCGTTAACAACATTTATTGGTTGTGTTTTATGTTTCTTGTGTTTGTGTTTCTTGGACGGTTTTGGCTTTAATAGAAAAAAATATTAAACGTCAATTACCATATGGAAAAAAAATATAATTACATTATTATATAAAACAAAAATATTTTGTATATTTATATAAAAAAAACAAAATTACTTCAACATCAGGCTCAGCCGTGCTGGCGGCGGGCGTCACGGTGGATGGGTGTTCCCGTTTGATCAAATCTACCACTTTATTATGTTCAAATACTCTACCGTTGTTTATTACCTGTAATTCAGATACAGTCAATAAATAAACGCACTTATTTTTTTACTATAACACTGCAGACGCTTGCTGTGTACGGTCGCACAAAGCATGGTAGACAGAGGCACAGTGTTAAGATACTAGGAAATGAAGATATTAATTATTTCATTCCCCCGAATTGGAAACGAACCCGCAACCATCGTCGCGTCAGCCACACGCTTATTCCACGACGACCTCAACTTTATATTTACATTTTTTTCCCACCTTCACACTTTCTATCGCGCACACAGCAGGGTAGGCAGAGGAAAACTTGTGTTAAGACACTCCATTCGCCGCTATCCGCTGCAACCTGGAGGCATTGCGTGTTGAGTGGCGGAACTCAACGCCGCGCTTTGCCTCCATACCGAAGCGAAGAAATGAAAACGTTTACGTTTTAAATAAATATTTCATGACACTTTGTGCCTTCGCGCCACATTTATGTTTACATTATTTTTGAAAATTGTCACTTGGAATTAAATTGATCCCTAACGAGTTCTTATATAGTTTTATTATATATAAAAAAAAGTAAAATTACCTTAATATTCTTCGCATTGAGTATAGTGACCAGATCTCTTACAAACGTGTTGTTAGGATACAACCTCTTGTGTTTACAATAAACGTCCATTTCTAAATGTTCCTCGCTTTTGGTGTTGTTTCTTAACAGTTTTAACACGAATTTGTTTTTTTTGTTCTTTTTATGTTTTTTGTTTTTCTTGTGTTTGTGTTTCGATGAATGTCGACGAGTCTCGTTGAGTTCGTTGTATGAGAGCAGTGAGCGGGATATACGACTGAAATGAGATTTTATATTTGAGTAGTAGAAGTCAATGCAGAATTTATCTATCGATTGAGGATCGAGGAACCTGTACCCATCGCATTTACAGTCAGGCCCTGTCCATGACGGCTTCATTATTTGAAATAAAAAAAAATATGGATATGGTATGTCAGCTTCAGACTGTAAAAGAGGACGGTTGTGAATCCGAATCTCTCGCACTGATGAAAAGGAAAATATACGAGCGTTAAGTTCCGCCTCTCAGACTCGTAGTGCATGGGAAACGAAGTGTCTTAAGACTAAGGTGCCTCTATAGCAGGGTAACGCTATGCGAGAAAATGATGTAAAAAATGATTTATTTAAGGGCGTCAACACGAGCAAAACCGAAAGTACTAGTTAGTACATTTATTTAAAATTTAGACATTTTTTAATGTAACTAACTAACTAACTTTTATTCATTTAAAAGTCTCACCGTTGTCCTCTTAGTTTTCGTAGTTTTAATTCTTGTTCGCTTGGTTCCGCGTCATCTAAACAAATAGTCTCTAATATTAGTATCGATGTGGAAGTAACGACATTAAAATTAATCAGCATAATTCAAATTCACAATTTGTAAAGACTTTTTAATAGTCAAATGAACACAAAGCTGACGATAAAAACAGTAATTACGGTAATACTGGTAATCAACGTAATAGCGGTAATAATATCAACAAAAAACTTACCAGTAAGTCTAAACCCGTTCCTCTCGCTATAATCAATGATCCACACTTGGCGCGGAGTGTTGCGACACTCGGCCATGGTAACATCGTCGCCCGCGTAGAGCGCGGTCACTAAGCAGAGGTGGGACTCTACGTGCTGTAGGTGTTGAGTTGGAAGGTAGCGCCATTTCTATGTAGGACAAAGAATATTCAATGATATAGAAAATACTCCGGTCCTAATTGGGTATAAGGATATTTGATTATAACTAGGCCACAACGGCAGAGTGGGACAGCGTGTTACTGTAAATACAACAGTTTTGGATTCCACCACAGCTTACCTCGATTAATTATTTTCATTTTCTTTAGCAAAACAAAGCGCGTTGATTGCCGAATTCGGATAAGTGGAGAACTAAGTGTTTTAACACTACCTTCTCATAAAAAGTGTAAAGCTGTCAAAAAATTATAAGAACTTTATTATATTGTTAGCAAATTCGTATAAAAGAGAGTGAGATGTAGATGAAAAAGTCTATAAAAGCAATGGAGTTGGGTCAATCGAGGCAGCTGCTTGTAGGCAACGGCCCTAATTGGAGGAAAACTCAGATAAAGATATTATTATTAGGTCAAAATAATCATTCAATATTGTATAATTTATTGCAATAACTTAGAATATTTTTTCTAATAATTTATACACCTATAGACGACATGTGTATTTATCTTGTTTTTTTTTCAAAACACTAACCACCTTTTTATAAAATTTTACACTTCTGGAAAATGCTTCATAAAGAAAAAGATTAATTATTATTGCAAGCGTGAAAACGAACTTGAATCTATTAAAGAACGAAAAAAATAAGTAAAATATTATATTCATAAATGTTTTAAACTTCACCTGTCCTCGTTGTTTTCCATGACATGTCACCATGAGGACCCTTCTGTTCTCATCGTCTCCAACTTCTCCTGCGTTTCTATAAACAAATCGATCATTTCATTTCATAGTTAGTTATTTTAAGTTACCTCTAATGTCTACTCTCAGTTTAAATTTTGTTGGTATAGAAATAAATTTGTTTTGAATAATGACACAAGTAATATATTGAAAGTTGATTAGTTGGTTGATTTATTTTTTATTATTATTAAATCCTTTGAGGTCATTGCCTCAAACGCGTTATCATACCTGGCGTACTGCACGGCGGCGCAGCGCTCCTCGTCGCGCAGCTCGCCGCGCAGCGACAGCGCGAGGTGCTGCGTGGGCTCGAGGCGCGCGTGGCACGCGTACGCGCCCAGCGGCGCCGCCTCGCCCTCGCGCTGCAGCGTGTCCAGGCACAGCCCCGTCGCCGGGTTGGAGAACCTGCACATTAGTGTATCTACAGATACTTTTGGGAGGGGGCCTGGACTCCAGCCTTGAACGGATATGTTCATGTAAATATCGTTTTTTTTATATTTTTGGGTAAACTTTGTAGTGAGTAACTTTTTTTAGGGTGGGCACCACACTATTCTAGGGTGGCCACGGACCAACCGACCGCCCCTTCCCAAAATCACCGAAATCTTAACTAACCTGCCAAATCCGTAAACATCTCTGACGGGCACGAATTTTTCTTTATATATATTATCGAGGTACCATTGAAAACTTTTACACTTTAGCTTTTCCCTTAATATCTTTCTATGTGTCACGTCACCGATTTTTGGATTTTTCTGAAAAAAAAAACCCTTTCTTAATCTTATACAATGTATCATTATCCTTTGTTAGTAAAACAAAATTCAGTCTTGACGCCTTACAGATTAATACAACTGAGATAGGTTATTTATATAAAAAGTTAAAAAATATTATTCACATTTCTAATGGCGAAGTTCAGTACTACGCCGAGTTGATAAAAACGTAGCATTTTTGCAAACAGCCGCGTAAAATTACTTGTTTAAGACATATGGAAAAAGTTTATGAGACAAGAAAGAACGGCGGTAGAAAATTCATGGCTGAGGAATGTCAACAAAAGAGTGGAATTTGAAACTTCATCCAGGCAACGATATGATAAAATGTGCAGAATTTACCACCAACCTTCTAAAATTAGAGAGGAAGTATGAGAAAAAAAAGAATAAATATTTATTTAAAATAACATGTTTCTAACCCTAAGGTCAGGTCGATGCAAGTAGAACAGCTCCGCATAGTCATCCATCCAAACCTCTGCCATTCGGGCTGTGTTTATACCTGAAATATACAATAAATTTAATTAAAATGTGTGTGTGTGTGTGCTTAAAATATATAATTTATTTATTTAAATAATTTATTGTACGAAAGTCATTTTCTTACAATACAAAAATATGTGACGTATATTTTAATCTCCACTTGTTGCTCATTTGATGGACTTAATGGAGTAAATTCAAATTAAACTTTTCTGTTCTCTTACACATTACAGAGACAAGAGACACTGAGAATTTTTTAATCACTCACTCCGATCTTCACTATTGCGTAAAACCTTAGGAACTGAGGCATTTTTATTATAGATAATATCCATCAGTACCGTCACAATCAAACCGATATCTTTAATTAAGTCTTTAGAAACCTACAGCGGAATGCAATATGTAAGCAGAATCAAAAAAGCTTTTACTACTTTTTGAAAGCGATAACTAGACACACTACAAGACTACAAGTTGGTCTTTGATCCTCATTCCCATCACATTTGTCACTGATTTTAGTGTATCAGTCTATCTTAAGCCACAATTAATTTTATACTCACCATGAGTGTCAGTATGCGCTGGTAATCCATAAGGATGGAAGCTGCGGAACACGTGACCCACGCGTGAGCACGGGATCGTCTCTAATGTGCCTCCACCTTTACCAAAAATACAGGAACATGCAAATTTAAAATTTTATAAATGATTTATTCATATGAGACATTGATAAACACTTAGGAATCCTCAATTTTTACAAAAATATTACTATAGAAATTGCAATTATATTGTTTACTATAGACTATAGTGTAAACAACACTTCATTCTTATGTTTGAAGATGAAAATTATGTTTATTTAAAAAAAATATATTAATTTAAAATCTCACACTGCCAAATCCGGAAGGACATTTCCAAGTTCTCTCCACCCCAGCCCGCCATCTGCTCGTCGTAGGCGCCCAGTTCCCAGTAGTACGCGCGGCTGATGGCGAACAGACCACCCGCCATTGTGGGAGACCTGAGGGATGTTAGGGCGAGAAGATATTGTAATTTTTTTTGGTTGGAGTAGTAGTTTTTTTTTAGTTACGTATTTTATTGCAGGAAATGATTAGATTAGATTATTATGACATGATTTTTTAATCTAAATATTACTTCAACTTCACCGTGTTAAAACGTAAGGATGTCTAACGATATCGACAACGATAACGACATTGACAGGTAAACCTGTCTGATTTCAAAGTCATATTTTGTACTAGAATGTATATTTAACAAAACTTACCAAGTTGGTGATATATCAGATCCTCGTCTCTTTTTCTCTCTTTCAGGTACATCTATCCATGTAAAGTGTCCCATGAAAGTAAAACCGCCAACCTGTAAGTCGTTATATTAATATTAACATTATTTCTATGTAAGAATGAAATGTTCATTTAAATACATTTTTTTTTTCAAACATGTGCGTCTGTGTAACTGAGATACAACCTCGTCAATGAAATGATGTGTTAAATGCATCTTCACGCACATTTCTGCATAGCTGGTGAGATAATGGGAACCTAGTGTCAAGACACTCCAATGAGCCGCTCAATGACAAGACATTTTAAGTGGCAGAATCTATGCAGCTCACTACCGATGAGAGAGGAAAGGAAAATAATTTCGTCAACGTAAGTATACCGCCTTGAACTTGAATAATAAAAGAAACTCCATATTATTTGTTAATATATATTTACAAAAAATGTTAAGGCATGCAAAAATGTAGCTACTTTTAACAACAAACTTATTATTAGCAATTAAAAACTACAAAGCAATAAAAATATCATGTTAATAAAAGTTACTTGGTTTTAGAGCATAGATTAAAAAGAAATTGTAGAGAATATAGAAAAGGTGAGTGCTAGCAAAACCCTGAAAAGTACAATATAAATAATAATGGAAACATCGTTTTTGACGTTATATTTTAGTCTAGATAGAGTCAGATAATAAAATTACATATATTTTTTTAATATTGCAAAAATTGTCTCCTATTAAATATACTACTTAACTTTTTCTATTCGACTTTGTCGGAAGGAAGGTAATGTTATTCGAGCGTGTGTGTGTCCATTTCTTCGGTAAGCCCTACAGCCCAAACTGGTCAATGGTTTTTGACATGAAAGGTTTTGTTGAATTCGTCATAATTATTATGGTATTGAGGCAGACTATATAAATTTTTCAAATCAATAAAACCGCCATAACATTGTTACTAATGTGTTAGTTGGCGCAGAAAGATATATGGCACCCCGGAATATTTTGTGTAGTCCAATTTATATACACATTTCATATATATATGTGTAATTATTTTATAGTCGTAAATAAATGACAATTACAAGTTAAATAGTATTAATTTCACGGTAGATGAGTAGTGTCTATATATTTCTGCATTATATGTATGTATGTGTGTCAATACTGTCACGCTTCAGAGCCTTCACACGATCGTTACTTTTGAGCGGTTTAGAATTAAACGACAGTTTTACGACAAAGCGATAAGATGAATTGTGATTTTTCAGTTTCCTTTCTGTTTTCGAGAAAAATATAGGCACATTTCTCAACTTTAAATCGTGGATTCATCACCTAATAGATTTTTATATTATATATTTAAGAACTTAAGCTCCATTGATATTATATTATATATATAGATGTAGTTGATGCCGATTTTAAAACTTAATTTCTCTGAATAAGAAGCGCTTGAGAAAAAAAAATCTATATTCTTTAGAGGAACTGCAATTATATTTAATCTAGCATAATTATAAGCAATTAATTTGCTTAAGCAAAAATCTTTTTATCTATTTACAATCAAAAATCAAGGTAATGAGTAACAATAAAGTATCATGCACTATAAATACAATATATACATACATGTATACGTATTTTCATTTGCAATAAAATTTATTCCTCCTATCCAATTCAAACAAAAAAAACTAACCCAAAGCCTTTAACATTAGAATATTAATAAAGCCTTAACCAAACCTAAACAGATACAATAGGCCCATTAAATCTTAAATAACCTGAAATTGCTCAGCAGCATCCAGCTGTAGGGTGGTCTGATCGACCACGTCTATCAAAGGCGTTAGAACTGAATCTCTTTTGTGTCTTAACCTCTGAAGTAAAGGCCTCAACCAATCAACGCCGGTCTCGCAATGCGCGTCGAGGAATACAAGCGCATCGCCGCGAGCTGCGCGGGCGCCGGTTATGCGCGCGCGCATTAAACCTTGCCTTTTGAAAAGATAATCTTGATAAAGTACAGTACGGCAGATGTTGCGGGGCCGCCTTGAAATTAGCCTTTCTAAACTTTTGCGCATTATTCACTAGGAAAGAAAATAATCAAAAGAAAGAAAAATCCTAAAATCAAATCTGTGCAGCCATCTACAGCTAACTTTAGGGCTGCCACGACTCGTCTACCTGTATGTATATATGTCTTATTTTACAACCAGTTCCGTTTTTACCATAAGAGCACACGGCTTAGAGCTCCTGAACATACGTGGCCAAGGATAGCTTATAAACCTCAAAAGTGTCTAAAAGTTTTTTTATTTTAAATTTAAAAGTTTTTTTAATACTTGATTGGAGTTATTGTGAAGATAATTATGTTGATATTATAACACATTATATTATACCACTTTATAATAGCTTATTTTTTATTCGTAGGTAAATTTAGTATTTAAGGACGTTAAATTAAGAAACACGTTGGATGTAGAAATTACGTCTCCGTTATATGTAATTGTATAAATAACTTTTATATTATAATTATTTCCAACGTGACGTGTAACGAAACGTTACTTACATTTATCATAAAAAGTAAAACAATAATGGAAAATGTAATTGTTTATAATAATATTGAAAGCACATATAATACTGATAATACAGTGTAAAAATTAAAAAAAAACTGTTGTGCAAATAAAGATGGAAGACCAGTCACGTCCTAAAAAAGAAAAAATACAATACCTAAAATTGCCACAAACAATCGTGAACAATAAAAAGTAAAAGTGCAAAACCAATAACAAAGCGACAACACGTGACTGCAATGTGGAGATGTAATTGATAGAAAAAATCTAGTGTAATATATACATCGAAATTATTAAAAAACGTTGATTTATCGATTGTAACGTAATATTTACAATTGTTTTATAAAAATATACTGTAGTATAAAATCTTCAAATAAATATTGCAATATTATGTATTTACTAACTTATATAACGGGGTGTTCCTTAGGGTTGTTTATTAGGTCCACAATTATACATACTATTTACAATCGAAAAAAATAACGTTCAAAAGAAAACAAGCGCGAAATATCACACAGCCGATCTACACCTGAAACGTGACCGGATCTTGGACGCTGTAGTAGAAATTTGAAGCTTCGATGACATCTATTATAGGGACTACGACTGAATGGTTAACATCCTTTATTTGCTGTAAAAGTGGCCTTAACCAGTCTTGTTGAGCTTCACAGTGTGCATCTAGGAAGACTAATATGTCACCCGTTGAGTATCTCGCTCCGGCAAGTCGAGCTCGCGTTAGTCCTACACTGTTTTTTTTGTACATTATGTTAGTTCATGTTTTTGTTTATGTAAGTTTGGTTAATTTTGATAACTGTTTTTAAAGATAATTCACAAAGAATATAAAAATATGAGAAAAGAAACAAATAGGTAACTAACAAGGACGAAATTAAATATTTAAAAATTAACATAAACTAAAACACATAAAACTAAAGGCAAAATTAACAAAGTAACATAAAAATAACACAAATTAATACAACCAAGGAATATCTGATACAAAATATTTACTAAAAAGTAAAATTTACACATAAAAGTTGCTAAAACCCCCTAAATCAAATATCACCTCAAAATCCATTATATTTCCCGCTTGATATTCAAAAGTATCTTGTTGCAATAAATCAATAATTGGTGTTAAAACAGCTTTTCTATTATCCTTTATATGCTGTAACAGAGGTCTGAGCCAGTCTCTATTTGTCTCACAATGGGAGTCTAGGAATACGACGATGTCACCAATAGCCGACTTACTACCAGCGTGACGAGCTTGGGTTATGCCTATCCTAGGATTTATATTTTTATTTTTTTTATAGTTTCGCACTGTATCTTGCATACAGCAGGGTAGGGTAAGGAGATGATGATGTTTCCCGCACCGCACCACTATATTTTCGAGACATTGTATGTTGAGTACCAGAGCAAGGTAATGAAAATATTAAATAATTAATTCCCGTGGGAATTAAACACACAACTGTTGTGTTTACAGTAACACTCAAGCCTAAGGATTTATTGTTTAGAATTTTCATAAGCAAATACTAGAGACACTCCATTATTCACATTCCCAGGTTCAAATAGTGACACATAACACTGCGCTTTTTAGAAGATCTGATAAAGAGGTGTGGGGATTGAAACCACAACCATCGACTGTACAGTTACGACACTCCTTAAATAAAACATCATAATAGCATCATATTCATAGATAATTCTAAATTATATTCTATTTATTTATATAACAGATACAAAGCACAAGTTTAGACTTTACTTTCTGTTGTTATTAACCTAAAAATCTCAGAGCTATTATAAACAGTTTCTTTCTGTTTATTCTATTTAGTTTTAATATTTTGATTAAATAAAAAAAAAAGTTATTTTGATTAATAAATTGCTTCCTGCATGTTTTTGTAATATATTTTTAAAACATATTATAAATAATACTAAAATAAAAACTAAATAGAAACAAAAAATATGACATAATAAGTTCTTTGATTTTCACGATTATTATACATTTTAAATAAAACTATTTTAACCGGATCAATCGCGTATATTTAGTTTTTACATTTTTGGAAACCCGACGTTTCGAACACTTTGCAGTAGTCCGTGGTCACGGGTAGACTCCACCCTACCCGTCTACCCGGTTAAAATAGTTTTATTTAAAAAAATATGACAATTATTTTGTAATATTACAACATGCTATTTGCATAAATACTCACTTATAAATCACAATAATCATAAACATTCAACAAATCTACATAAAATTTTCATTACATATAAGTATATATATAGCAACAAAAAAAGAGCAGGTTCAAATCCAACTACATAAAAAACATATAAAAATACTTATATAAAATAGACAATCTCCACTCACTGGCCAAATTCTAGACATTGCGTGTTCAGTGATAGACCTTATAGATAGTTAGTTATGATAGTTCTGCCGCATTTGTGTTACCAGAGGGAGGAAATGGAAATAGTTTTTTTCCTAATTGGAAGTCAACCTCACGATTGTCCTGTATACAACCAGACACTATCATATTGTGGCATTACTGCATCAATAAATACTATTCAAATAAATAATACAAGAATATTAATAATCTACTCACCGATCAGGCAATCTCAATATTTTAATAAGATCTGGAGGCAGTCTAGTGCGAATATAGTGACTCAGTTTTCCTTTTAATTCTGGTAGAGTAGAATTATCATCCACTAGGATTATTTCTTTTAGATACACAAATTGGGAGTTTGGGTCTTGGCCATGGTAACCTTAAAGAAATATATTTAGTGTTGAAAATTAAATGTTATAGTTACGTAATAAGTATTTTTCTTTGATAAGTGTGGTATATATAACACTTTTAAAATGATAAAAACACAAAAATAAAATAACAAAAGAGACCCTAATTTCTATAAAAAAAAGTATCTGTTAACTTACCAAGTCTCATAGTTTTGCCTGTTTCTCTATTAACAAAATTAGCTTTCTTATACCATGGCTGGTCTCTCCGAACACTATTAAGGACACTCCAGATGGTTCGCACAACCACTGAGTATGGTTCATTGTGAAAAATTAATATTACAGAGGCTGATGGCAGTTCTGCATCGTAAACTACTCTTTGACATGCTGGGTTTCTGTGATCTTTAGTATAAAAAAAAGAAATAAGAGTTAATTTATAACTTATAAGATTAAAATGATACAGCCTGATGGCAGTTCTGCATCACAAACCACTTTGTGCAATATTCTTAAAAATAATATAACCTGTGTTTTTTTTTCTGTTTATATTTTTGCTGTAGAAGATAATAGCTATGGCCTATATTTTACACTAATATTTTTTTTTGAAAATTAAAAGTCTATCTGATTCAATGAGCATTCTATAAATTTTATAATACATATTGGTGTATGGAGAAAAATTTTGAAATATATCAGGCTAAAAAAGCAGTTTTGACAAAAATAATTGTTGATATGATGTTCAATAAAAGCATAATCTACGTAGCTATATGCAATGTAGAAAAGATTTCATTTATATTTTTAATTACCACTTAATGAAGTTTATCAATAAGCGTGCAATAAACAAAAAACTCATAAAATAAGTAGACCGGCAGTACATCTAACTGTTCTTTAATTAATTCCTAGCTACCTTTTAAAGTTCTATTATACGCGATGCGGTCACTCAAGTACACATTTATAGCGAGTTTCTTTTCCGATTCTTCACCCAAGCGTTTTGCTTCACCAAATAGATAAGCAGCAGCACCACCTTCCCCCAAACCAGGAATTATTCGAGCTTCATCCTCTAAAATTTCCTTTTCATATTCCTCTTCAGGATCTAAACTTTCAGCGCTCGTAGAACGTCGACCTCCACGCCAATGCTCAAATAAACTTAATACGGTCACCACAAATATTAGAAAGAAAGCTATTTTTGCCGCATGATAGCATTTGCGGACCGGCAATTTCATTTTTTTGAATATTAAAAGTAAACGCGGGTGCCCCGAGCCAACGTTACTTTGACACTGACGTTTCGATGTTTACAATTGATATTGTTTTTAAACACCGGAAAGGCGAGAGTAAATATGTCGTTATGCCTTATCCTGCTTTTGAAATTATTTTGTATTTTTTTGGTACCGTAACGAGTAATTACTATTATTGTTGTAGACTGAAACTTATATGTAAATATACTAATATCTCAATTTTGTAAATGGCTTTCTAATAAACAAAATTGCCTTTTTATTGTTTCACGCTGTATCCCGCATAAAACAGCAACCTTGACCCTTTTTGTTAAGACTCTCCGTTCCCATTAAGGCACTCTCGTTCCCCATTCTCTGCAGAATTCTGTACGAAATTAAAAAAATAAATATTTCATTTCCTCAAATGGGAACGGACCCGCAATCTGTCGCGTATATTGTCGCACGCTTTGGTCCCTGCGCCACAATGCGCAAAGCGCCTAAGCGCCTTTGCCTCAATGGTAAAATATTTATATACTTCATTTTCTTTATCTATATTAAAAGATTTCCATGAAATAATTCTAATTTAGATAACATAAAGTTACCAAAATAGATACTTAAATAAGAAACAAGTTTGATATTGTATAATGTATCGTTCTTGACATCAACGATTTATGGGTGCCAATTCCTGGGTTCATTCGGAACGTATCTAATTCAAGCTCAAGACGACATTTTATACGTATTACACTTGCAAGTTGCAACTAGTCGTCACACCAACACTATTTATCTACTGTAAAGCTCAAAAAATAAATTTCTAATTTTAAAAATATATTAAAAAAAAAATTGCATTTGGGTTGATTGCGCGTATCTAATTTTTTTAACTTGGTTAGACACGCATTCCTGTTAAGTTATGAAAGAGAACGATATTAGTTAAATAAAACAAGTATGTAATTATTATCAATTTATTTCATTTATTCATCAATAAATATTTCCAATATATAAACATTTTGTGAAACTTATTGCACAAATGATACAAAACGTGGAATGTTGATTTGCTAACTAAAATGTATAAAAAAAAAACATATTTTAATTACATCATTTATAAATACATCTTCACATATTCAGTTTCAGTACTCAACGACTGGTTCGAATTCCAGCAAAAAGCAAAAAACAGAATGTCTTATCTCTAAGTTCTCTTTGCCTATACTGTTGCGTAATAGTTGCGCGGTTTATCAAGACATTAGAAAGGAGTGAAGGTAATATGTACGGACGAAAAGAAAATATTGTCATATAATGTAAAAATTTATACTAACAATAGTCGAAGTTCGTCTCCGGTTGTAGCATTACACAATATATAAAAAAATCTGTTCTTAAAAAATACTTGCAAGAGATCAAATATTTATCAATCATGTTGTATAATTTATTTATTATAATATTATTCTTAATACTTAATTACTTTCAATTATACTATTAAATAGCTGTTATAGATTTAGTGTTGTCAGGCTTATAAATAAAAACAGGTAACATTTAGAATCATAGTAAAAAATATTAAAGAATTCTTTTATGTAGTATAAATATAAACTAAATCCACTAGCGGTAATACTTTACTTTTACTTTTCTTCATTTATAAACCTAGCAACACTATGATAGTGAGATGACAAACAAAGAAAGCATCAAACAAACACACTGGATTAAATGTATTCGATACTATAACACAAAACAAAATATTATTTACTAATATCATTATGAGCGATTTTAGTAATTTCTTTAAATAACACGTCTAAAGAACTTAGTTGAGCTTTTGACAACTTAGCACCTTTCATGTCCAAGACCTTATGGAATTCAGCCAAAGTACTTTCCGGTAGTAATTGTACAAATTGAGATACAAAACCTTCCAGATTACCATCGAGAGGCGCCATTACCAATTTCAAAATCATTTCCGCTTTCGTCATTAATTTTATTACTACTTTAGTGTATGTTGAAGGCGCTTGTCTTTTCACATCCGATCCTATTGAGGGTAGTTCTAATAAAGCTGTTTTTAACATATGAGTATCTAACAATAATTGTTCCGAGCCGACAGTCGAAATCGGTTTACATTTATATATATTCTGTATAAACTTGGGTATAAATGAATTAGCAAATCTTATACAGAAATGGGTGAAGTATTTCCTTGAGGACGCCAAATTGTCTCTTAAATTTGGTACTGTATTTTTTAAGTGCATAATAATTTGTGTGACATAAGAACTTTGGTCACCAACGTTGTCGAAATTCAACCAAGATATTTTGGTCATTGTTTGTAGAGCTGGTTCGCAAGCCATCTCCAGGTCTTGGACAAGGAGTTGGATGCAGTTGCTGATCATCTTGTGGAATAAGTCCTGTTCTGGAGCCAGGTCTATCTTGTCTGATAGATTGGGGGAGATCTTTTCTTTTAATTTCTGTTCAAGATGAACAGTCGTTTCGAGACAATATTCAGAAGTTGTTATTACGCTTGTGATTTTTGCAATTTCTTGTTTTGTGTATCTGTTGAGATAGAAATTTTATTGTTAACTTTTTTTTTATAAAATATTATATTTTCCCAAGAATATGAATTCTTTATTTAAATATCATTAAAAAATAAATGGATACACACCTGGGCGCAGCGTCGTCCCTCAACAGCGTGTGCAGCGTGTGCAGGTTGGACACCAGGGACAGGGAGCCCGCGCCCCCCGCGCCGCCCGCACCGCCCGCGCGCGGGAGCGCCGCGCCCAGCACCGTGCTCGCGTACTCGCGCAGGTACTTGCCGAATACGCCGGCCAGCTCTGCGGAGTTAACGTACTTTATATTATATGCAGTACGGTTCGCGAGTCGTGGCCTAACCTTGTTCACTTCAGAGGAAAGTTAATATATTAAAAGTAAGAAAACTCCTTAAAAAATCCGAAAGATCGAGTGGAAATTACTATCTGTTGTGTATATCACATGACTTATTCAAAGTGCTTTGATTGCAGAAGCAATGAGTTAAATTTACGTAGTATATAATATAACAGTATAGAGGCCAGTTGTAGCTCTGTGGCACAAAGTGTGACTGTAAACCGACTTGTTGTGGGTTCGACTCCTACTCGAGGAAATGAAATATTTATTTAAATGCATATTTTCATTTCTTCGCTTTGGTTTCGAGTCTTAACACTAGGATCCTTCTGCCTACTCTGCTGTGTGCGGGATACAGTGTGAAGCTGATTTATTTTATTTTTTATGTAATATAACCTAGCCTGTATATCTTACTCGAAAAAGAAACTCTCTAACTATTTAACACAAAAAAACCCAAATGGAACCAGTACTTTAAGGCATTAAATGAAAGAAGATCTTCATCTTTATTTATGAAGCAATATGCAAATAAAGTACGAGTATATAACAACTTACATAATTTTACTGAGAATGAAAAATTATTCAAATGAAAAATAAATAAAAATGATACATCAGTATCTCAAAGTAGACAGACTGAATAGAACATAATAAAACAAATGAAATGAGTAGTCTCACCGAGCATGGCCTCCCCGGTGGACAGCGTGGCGCACTGCGCCAGGCACTTCTTGTAGAAGAGGAAGAGGTCCGCGCAGCTCGACATGACGGCGCCCGCGCCGCTGCCCACGCCGCCGCCCGGCTCCAGGGTCTTCGCGTCCTGCTCGTTAACACACAGACTTTTACTTAGTTAACACACATATTTTACTATTTTTTTTTTAACTATAATATAAAAAAAAAATTGACAACTGTTTGACTTTTTCATGTTTATTTTCGTGCACCATTTGTACGCTCCGGTGCTTTGTTTCGGGACACCGGAACACATAAGCGAACATAGGAACGGTCCCGTTGAAAACGAGACGTCAGGTCACGTTGTGTATACTGTACCTGTATGAACCTGTCCATGAGCGCGCGCAGGTTGGTGTCGAGGCTGGTGATGTAGAGCGACAGGTGCGGCTCGAAGCAGGCGCCGATGACGCCCACCCACGGGGACGGGCACGCGGCCGGGCCCCCCGACACGTCCGGCTAAACAAATAACACATACTCGCACATTAGAAATGGAGCTATATATTAATATTTGAACCAAAATATTTAACGAAAATTACGAGTATAAGATTTAGTACAGGTATACAGAGGAAAGTGTACATAATGCGTTTTTTTATATCGTTTTTAGTTCCACACTGTATACACATAGGGAAAACAGAGGATACTTGGGAACCTAATAAGACACTCTGTTATCATTAAATCTGCACCCTAGTTTCAATAGAATCATGGAAGCATTGCGTGGTCAGTAGCGCAACTCAATGCCGCGCTTTGCCTCGACACCAAAGCGAAGAATAAAAATTTTAAATATTTAATTTCCTCTAGTGGCAATCGATAATATTATAATAACTGCTCCTACCTCCTTTTCATCATCATCCAAAGATGGTAGTTTTTCCGTTGTACCATCAGTGCTTTCTGCACCTAGCTCTGTCCCTAAAATAAACATACTTTGTTCAACATTACTCATCTACATATAATTCTATACTAAACGTTTCAAAGTCGATGAATGTGTTTGGTTGAGAGGTCGTCGGTAAATGGTAGTTTTATACAACTCCCACTTATAACTACACTTATTGAAGTAAGCAGACGGATCTTGGGAATCTAATGTTAAGACACTCCATTTCCATATTTCTGTTCCCCAGTTTCCGTCGTATGTCATAGGTTGCGGGGAGTGGCGGAGCTCAACGCTGCACTTTGCCTCATTACCAGAGTGATAAAATAAAAATATAAAATATGATAAGGAGTCGCTTTTATAAATAAAGAACGTTATAAATAGTTATTTCAATCTTTCTGGCTACCTCGCTATGGATGAAGCGTGAAACTAAAAGAAAATACGTATATACTAGCTTCACGCTATATCCCGCACACAGCAGGGTAGGCAGAGGGAACCTAGTGTAAGACACTCCGTTCCCCACTTTCTGCCGAATTTTGGAGGCATTGCGTGTTGAGTGGCAGAACTCAACGCCGCGCTTTGCCTCGACACCAGAGCGAAGAAATGGAAATATAAATTTAAGTAAATATTTCATCTCCTCGAGTGGGGAACGAACCCACAACCAGTCGGTTTTCAGTCACAATTTGTGCTACTGCGCCACGACTGGCCTCGTATATACTAAAGTCTTCAATATCAATAAAATGTCTTTAACATCAGTTTGATATTCATGAATTTGTCTGTCCGTGTTTATGTTTATACAGACATGTCTAATATGTCTATTTGCCTATTAATATAAGTCTGTTTGTGCAGGAATTTACACACTATATACGTATAAATTTGTTTGTCCTGTCACTTGTGGCCGTCGTGGTACAAGGGTGTGACTGTAGCGCGATGGTTGTGAATTCAATTTATTTATTTATTTATATAACTTATCTGAGTGTGCACATGTCTGATAGTCTCAACTCACCAACAAACCGCTTGTGCAGTAAAAGCTCGAAGTTGTAAGTTTTCTGTATGGCATAAAGCAACAACTTGACGTCCACCTCGTTGCGACGCGCTTGCATTATCTCACTTAGGTTTTGCCTAGTTATCTGGATATAAAAAACAAATGATTTTCATTAAAACCATTTTTAAATGGGAATGATTTTTGTTTTTATATCTTCATATAGTTTTGTTCCCCAATTGTTGTTTATCTAATATATTTTGTAGGACCAAGATATAAAAAATATTTAAAATTTAAAACACTCACATGTCCAACATTGGTTGGACATGTGAGTGTTTTAAATTAATGGATTTAATGGATTATTGAATCCATTTCGTTTTACATAAAAGATAAGTAATCCATTTAAATCCAACCTTAAATATTAACCTACCTTACAAAACCTCAGCGCAATCCTCTCGCTCAACCTCCAAGATGGTGGAAACGTGAGTGCAAGGGAGTCCTCAAACCTCAGCAAATGTTTCTTGAGCCACGCGTAGCGACGCTCCACGTGGGACACCCACGCTTGTTCCTCGGATGAGGAGAATAGGTGTTCATATTCCTGGTTTAGGTAAATTGAGCATATAATAGATTAGATTTTACATACGGCTTCACCCGCGTGGTCGATATATATAAATAAAATAAATTCGCACTTAAAATAAAGTCGCTTTTGCAAGTCAAGGTTCGAATCCACAATAAGCAATGCCTCTGACCACCCTGCTAAATGCATCCCGCATTTAGCAGGATGCTATTATCAGTGTTAATTCTCCATCTCTCACAAACACTAACCTGTAACTGCAGAGAGATGAGCCACTTAATCAGATCTTGTTTCACCTTGGGTTCTAACGCGTCGACGACGGCGCATGCTTCGCTTAGCGTACGAGGGGATATGTTACTTTTGCTACTACCTAAATGGAACATTTTCAACTATTTAGTATAAATATCAAAAATATCTTTAAATAAAAATAGTAAGAAAAAAAATATGGATATTATAAAAGCTAAAAAAATGTGGAAATTATAGTACGACTAAAATGTATGACGTATGAATAACGGGTATTTAACCTCTTGACAGTATTGTGCAGCAATTTACAATTATATAAATATGTCTATATTACAAATATAATTAAGATGTCTTGTATGTCATTTCTCTGTACATGTGCTAAATTACAATGCATAATTCATAAGGATTGATTTTTTAGCTCCACAGCTGTACACCCACCCTATCCTACCTACGATTGGGTTGGCAGAAGGAACCTGCCCATCGCACTATTTTTGAGTGGTACTTTATAAATTAGGTTCGATTTTCATTATGTTTATATAAAATGCAACCTGATCTCATCTACAATTCCTAACATGTAAAGACGTAACGTGCTATACAAAATGATTCAATACAAAAAAATGTCTACCTACCAAACAAATAAAATATACCTTTTTATTTTCACGCTGTTTCATACGCTGTTGTTCACAGCACTGAATACAGGGGAACCTAGCATTAAGACCACGCACTGCCCAGTTTGCGAGACATTTCGTGTTGACTGGTGAAACCCAATGCCGCGCTTTTATTAAAGTGGGAAAATGAAAATATTTAATCTAATACAAAATAAAGAATTTGTTAAAATAATATTTAAAAAATATGTATTATTTAATTGCATTTTTATTGACTATTGCTTTTAATGTGTGCTGTTGCAAAATGTTTTTTTTTGTTAAATTGCCAAACCGTGTTTTATGAAAAAATTAAATTAATTAAATTACACAAAATATCTCACCAGTAAGAGCCTCTTTAAAATCGGCGAGTATCTGAATGGCTAGTTGCGCGCGTATTGCGTGCACTTCCTCACGTAGTGTGTTCAGTTCGCGGATGTCGCGGTACATTTCTAGTTGGTCTAGTACCTGCAAACGAAAACAGAGTGTTTTTTTTTATTTAATTAATGAATAATAATATATATATTGAGGCCGTCGTGGCACAGTGGCAGACCCATTCGAGAGAAAGAACTATTTAATATTTTCGTATCTATGCTCTGGTGAATGTCAATGTTACAGCGCGGCCTTGAGGCACCACAAAACGCGTTTCGAATATAGGGGGAATGCAGGAAATAGTCTTAGCACTAGGGTCCCTCTGCCTAGCATGAATTAAGTGGGATACTGTGTGCAGCAATAAATTTAATATATATTATAGGGGGGATTGTTTTTATCATAGTGAAAATATTTAATAAGAGCAATTTTATATCTTTTTATTTGTAATTTTATTGCAATTAAATGAATAATATTTGTATATAGACCATCATATATATTCTTGTAGGAAAATAAACAATCTCTAAAAATTCTCCAACATATTTTTTTTGCTAATTTCACTTATTTAAAAATTACTCAAAGTTAAAGTTCAGTTCAAAAAAAGCCATCTCGATACAGTGAGACAGCACTGAGTGTAAATGCAATAGCACAACTATATTAGTTGTTACTTTAATAATTTATTTTGATTAGAACTATACAATAAACAAAGTAATTTTGGGTTTGATCTCTACTAGTAACACTAGGTTTTTTCTGCCTTCCCTGCTATATGAGAGGTGATGATGATGCATTCAAGGTGATGATGTTAGTTATATTGCATGATGCATGATGATATTGTATGATGCAATATAACTAACAGATTTCTGTAGAATATTCTGGACCACTAGATTGGTAATTGGTAAATTTACAAGCACTTTTGAGTCCGTAAATAAAAATAAGCTACCAACAGCTTAAAGGCAATTCTGCTAAGCTAGCAAAAAAACTCAGCAGTTGTTCTTTCCAATATAGGGATAACAATTTCATTGTATAATACAATAACATAATGGCAGCTGTCCTACATGAATTTCAAATGAACTTAATTATAAATATTGTTAACCTTTAAATATTCTTGACAATGAGTTATTTTAAATTTCTAATGTGTCTTAAACATTATTACCTCCATAATAGCTTGCAATGGCAACACTAATTCCTTATACTGCCTTTTCTCAGCCAAAGTTCTCAAAGATGCTGCACCTCCAGCCAACATATGTAAGTGATTTAATGCTGTAATTGCAGCAGTTAGGTTCCACTTGGCACAATCCAGTTGTTTTATCTCTGCTGTTATCTCTCTTACCATACTTTCACTTCTTTCTGCTTTTTTGTTTATATCTGCTACCTATAAATGAATACTTTTGTAATTGACATTATTTTAGGAAAAATATTACTTTATGTTCGGCTTATTAAAATATTTTTTAAATAATACTTGTAATTACCTGTAAAGCCAATTCAGTTATACACTGTTGAGCATCTAAAAGAGCCTGGTGTCCAGCAACCCTCTGGTCATGCTGAGCTCGGACCAGCCGTCTTATGTCATGTTGTACACTTGCTAAACGAAATTCACATCGAGCTGCCGCTGATTCAACTCCTGATAGAGATTGCTCAGTTGGAAACACTCTATTTATGTAGGCTACTGCATCAAACTATAGAAAAATTAGATAACTTTGACATTTCTGTGTAGCATAATTTATTAACCACATCTTATTATGTATTTATTTGTTAATTAAATAAACTAAACTTTATTTATGTTAAACAAGTAGCTTTGAAAAGAAAAGATGTAAGAATGTTTTAACTAACTTCATCGCTATCAAACTGTTCAGTTCCTCCCATTAATTCTTCGATCCGGCTGATTACGGAGCCTGGTAGATTTAACTGCACCTCGGGGCCACTGTCCTTGTCCTCCAACACATCGTTTGTATCCATTTTTAATAGAAATATTTATGTTTAAAATATCATAATGTACCGTAGAATACAACTCAATTGTAAATGTCAAATTCAATGTCATTAGTGTCAATGTCAACATAGAAAAATAGAATATCGTATTTTTCGTGCTCAACTGGCACGCTCGGAACGCCATAATTTAAGTAATCAATCAATCAATCGTATTTTTAAAACATGGCAATAATCGTAATGTAAAAATTCTGCAATTGTGCTTTTAAACAAAAATTTTAAAAAGAAAGGGGACTGTAATTACGTTAGTAAATTGAAATAAATATAACTTAAGCCTGGTTCGAGTGTTGAACTTGGCTAGTTAGTCAGTCAGCCAATTAAGCTTAACTTGGATTATTAGGCTTATCAATTCTTAGTCTCAATTTTATAGGTTTTTATTATTATTTTTGGGCTGGTCAGGAAAGGGTGTTAAAAAATAATAATGATTTATGACATGAACGTAGTCAGTTAAACTTAAAAAGTTTTATTTAATATATTTAGAACTAGTTGTTATTTGTAATGCTAACTACAATAAAATAAGTAAAATAAATATACTAGAAAATTAATTTTATAATCACAATGTAATAACTATAAATTTATTACAGTACAATTATCCGATACAAATCGGCATGAACGTCTCATTCTCCGAGCGCTTTTGTTTTCTTTTCACTTTTCAGTTTTTTCCACGCGCCGTCGCGTGTTGACGTTTGTCGGTACTCAATAGTGAATAAGATGAGCGGCCGCGACCTCTCTCCGATATAACCCTGTGATAATAATTAGCTTTCATTGTTATTTGTTATATTGTCGTGCAGTGCACTGTGCGGTGCGATGGCTCGACTCACGGAGGAGATGGTGATCGCTAGATCTAAACAGTCCGACCTGTCTGCCATAAAGAAACTCAACTGCTGGTAAGTTTACGGAAGAGTAAATAAGCATTAGGCCATCGTGGCGTAGCAGCACAAAATGTATAAACGCGACGGTTGTGGATTCCACTTGGGAAAATGACTTATTTAATATTTTTATTTCCTCGCTCTGGTAACAAGACAAGGCGCAGTGTTGAGTTCTACCACCCAACACGCAACGTCTTCGAGAATTCAGCGGAAAATGGGGAGCAAAGTGTCTTAACACTAGGTTTCCCCTGTCTAACCTGCTGTGTGCGGGATGAACCGTGAAGCTATAAAAAAGCATTAAATAAGTGAGGGTATACCAAGCTGGGACTAAGTATCGTTCCGCCTTTAACCTCGCGTTCATTCACCCTGCTTACTGCTTTTTCCCATCTTAAATTGTGACTGAGAAAACACTTAACCGAAAATGGATATAAGAATGGCTGTATTACATTAGTTTTGCTGTTTGAACAACTTTCGTAAGGTTGTGATGATGTAAATAATTGTTTACAACATTATAGCTATGTTGAATTATCTTTGTGAGCCTTGTAACTTATTGTTCATTATTGATGCTGACTCTGATATTTGAATCAATAATAAACAGTAATAATAATAATTAAAATAAAATTGAATCAAACAGTACAAGCTAGGCAAAACTAACATCAACAGCATAAATATAAGTAATTCTTATTAGAATCTGTTATAATATATTTTCCCTAACCTTTCAAATTCCTAGTAAATTACAAAATAGTGTAAGTAACTGTAAATGGATTTGTTTAGTTGTTCACAAGACATGAACAATGGCATACTTGTCTTACCAAGAACATTTGTTAAGCAATTTATCTATGCCTCCTATTGTTTGATAATTTCTTATGTTAAAACTTTATTTATTAATAGAAATGTATTGTATTTTTGATATAGAACATAAATTGCGAGCTGATAAATGAAAATAAAATTATAAATAAAGTGCCACTCTTCTCTAGTAGATCAAGTGTGGTGTTTAGTTCTCTCAGCAAAAAATATCTTGAAGATTGGAATGTGAATGGGGAATAGAGTGCCTTAATTCTATTTTCCTAAATGCACTGCTGCATGCGGGATACAGTGTAAAGCTGCTTCTATTGTACATATTATTATTTTATAATAATTAAAAAAAATTAACATACTGTAAATTTAATCAATAGTTATTTAAGATTGAAATTATTTCTTTGATAGTTTTATACTTTATAAAAGTAGTAATAGCCAAACTTCTGTCAGTATTAGAAAGTGGTTTCTTGTGTCATCCATTATATTTATGATAATAACTTTTATTTTAAATTCTTATAAGTTGCACAAGATATTTACAAATTATATTGTGTTGTTAATTTTCTTTCACTCTTACATAAATGATAGCTATAAAACTAAAAACTAAATTTGATGGTGTACATTTTTTTATATTTTTTATATGGTACTCTTACCAAGTATGAATGGGCTTGAAGTTTTCTGTATGTCACTTTAAGTATCAGACATACCATATAAATTTTCTGGCACTCAATTCTGCACCTTTACCTTTACCTTACCTTTTACTTTTGAATTTATATATTTATTAATTAGGACAGCTTCACGCTGTATCCTGCACACAGCAGGGTAGGTAGAGGAAACCTAGTGTTAAGACACTCCATTCTCCACTTTCTGCCGAATTCCGTAGGCATTGCATGTTAAGTGGCAGAGCTCAACGCCGCGCTTTGCCTCGACACCAGAGCAATGAAATGGAAATATAAATATAAGTAAATATTTTATCTCCTTGAGTGTGTTTTATCACCAGTCGATTTTACAGTCACACTTCGTGACACGCCATAACTGGTCTTTTTTTAAATTAAAATTAATTAGGACATTTTAGTGGACTTTAATAAGGTGAACAACTGCAGTGTGTATGGAACTGTGGAATTTTTAAAACAAAATAAACAACTTTGCAATATTATCGCAATTTAAACAATTAGCAAGCGTTATCTCAGTGCATGTTTTTTTTAGTAGTAATGTAATATACACGCATCTATGTAACGTCATTAACACGAAAAAGTAATTTTCTCGCCCCGCTAACAAGGCAAAGCGCGGCGTTGAGTTCCGCCACTCACGCACTGCATCGAGAATTCGGCGGCAAGTGTAGAACGGAAGTTTCTTACTGAGAATGAAGTGTTTCAACACTAGGTTTCCAGTTTTCCTCTGTCTATCCTTTTGTGTGCGGCACACACAGCGTGAATCAAAAAAAAATAACTATATTCTATGGAATTCGAACTGGAATGTATCCATCTCGTACAATTATATCAAAAATAAATTCCAACTCTGCTTTATTGTCGACACGTATTAATGAAAAACTTTAACAAAACGAGGATATTTAAAATATCCAATACAACGTGAATAAATATGTAGGTAATTAATATTGTTTGTTGTATGAGTCGTATGAGTCATACAACGCCTACGCTGCTGTTGTAGTGTACTAATACTGCAGAGCTTTGTCTACGCTACATTAGATATCTTGCAAAATATTAGGTTTTTTATTTTCGTATATTTTGTGTGTTACGCAGAAAGACATCACATTTTTATTCATACTCAGCTCTAACATAACACATGTTCTTATTGTTTTAAGTGAATGTGATACATTTTGGTTGGGCAGTGTTTTAGAACCTATAATTCACGCTATATCCCGCACACAGCAGGGTAGGCAGAGGGAACCTAGTGTTAAGACACTCCGTTCCCCACTTTCTGTCGAATTTTGGAGGCATTGCGTGTTGAGGGCAGAACTCAACGCCGCGCTTTGCCTCGACACCAGAGCGAAGAAATGAAAATATAAATTTAAGTAAATATTTCATCTCCTCGAGTGGGGATCGAACCCACAACCAGTCGGTTTTACAGTCACACTTTGTACCACTGCGCCACGACTGGCCTCAAACCTATAATTCAATACACAGTTATACTAGTATACTAGTACAACTGTTTGATTTAATTTAAAACACATATCTGAAAAGTTGTGTGGCTCATTTCTCATTAATCGTTTTTTTTTGTGTGGGAGGGGCATTTTTCTCTAATACATTATTATTATTACAAAGATGTCGATATTCTGGCTGGTTGGATGCCCATGAGAAATAAAGAAGTAAACTGTTAGTAAAAAATATTGTGTTGATTTTCGAAAACCGAAGAGAGTTAAAAAAAAACCATGAAGTCGAAAATCACGTGAGCAAAGCTGCAGGCAGAAATACTACTGTAATAAATAAATAAATTCTAGGATTCTGCTCGTAACTTTCTTATTGAATCATCGTAAAATACATACATTTTTAAGGATAATTCTATTTTATTTGTATGTTGTTCCTAGTTTATGCTCCAATATGTCTTGTAGACGTGAAGTGGGATTCAATATCGATTTATGACCGACGTGAGACTCTTGTAAGGAAATTCATAGATAGTACAGGCTTTTGAGGTGATTTACAGATTTTCTTTTTACATACATGTCTTTATGATTATTTTATATGCTCGCATCTATTGTGTATTATAGAAAATACAAAATAATAATAAATTATTTGATTTATATTGTGAATACTAGAACTCAACATTATATTTTTCCTAGACTTTTTTCAAATACCTCGGTCGATCTTATATATACTGAAGATTTCAAGAAGACTATATATACTGAAGTTGCCTACAACTCGTAATCAAACTTACGACCAACGTGTGCATTGCGACATTTGTCAACTACTGCGCGATGGCTTCTTGTATTACTTAAATACTTAATACTTATTCCGATAATACTTGTTCGCGTTCAAGGACAGCAATTATAAACCAGATTCTATACGTTCTGCTTCCTTTTTAAGTATTAATTACTACTTGTTTTTACGTTGGCACGTTGACAGTGTATAAATATATTAATCATATATTTGTCGTACAATTACATTGTTTCCCTTTGGACAAAGTGCGACGTTAGGTTCCGCCACTCGATACACAATGTCTTGATATAGGCGAAAAGTGGAGAATACGTCCCGCTCCTAACATTCCGCCCTATTTTTGAGACATTTCGTGTTCAATTCATTAATTTTAAAAAAATAATCTTAAACGGTATGCTATTTACTTCAATGTCTACAAAAGTTTTTAATCTTAATTGGTGTAGCCTGTCATCACGTTACTATTACCACCTTCTTGTATTAAGTTTCGCGAGTATTTTATTTTTAATTTAATAGGAATGATTATTTTTATAATCAGCTTCACGATGTATCCCGCACTTGGCAGGGTAACAAGAGGGAACCTAGTGTCAAGGCTTTGCGTGTTGAGTGGCGAGACTCGACACCAGCGCGAAGACCAAAAAAATATAGATTTAAATAAATATTTCATTTCCTCGACTAGGGATCGAACCCGCAACCAGTAACATACTTGTGCACCTGCGTTCAAGTTAAATAAATAATATGTTTATCAAAATTCTACTAATTTAATAATTGTGTCACTGCCATAATTTTGGTCGATTAACTAATAAAACTCAATAATTTTGTCACTACTAATATAAATGTGTCACGCAAGTCGAGGAAATAAAATAGGTCGTTGACTTTTAAACTAGGTTCTTGCCAAGTGATTGATATCTTAGTATTTGGTTCTTTGGTTATATTTGGTATATTTTTTGAAAATATTAGATCTTTATGGCGCAAAGGAACTGTATCTGAATATAAATATGATGGTTGTGGGCTCGATCCCTATCCTGGTGAATTTTCATTTCCTCGCTCTGATGACGTGAACCGAGTCTTTGAGTTCCTCAACTCAATAGACACTGTCTCGACTGATCGGGTAGAAAATTGGAAATGGAGAGTCTCGACACTAAGTTATCGCTGCCTGCTCTGCTATATGCGGAATACTGTGTGTAGCTAATAAAAAATCATAATCTTAATGATCTTATTTAAAAAAACAATCTTATTAAGAATGCTTGTAAATCGTGTGATATGTATATTTTTTTATTTATGGTATCGTGAATCACGATTCTTGACACAGTGGGACAGAGTCCAAAAACACATTAGTTGTGGATTAGATCTCCGCTCGAAAGAAATACATTTTTCCCGCCTTAGTAACTTTGCATTTAATATCCTGCAGCTGAAATGTAAACGAAAATTTTGAGAACGGAGAAGTTTTTTTAAACTTTCTCTTTTCTTCACATTACATGAGAGATGCGTAGCGAGAAAAATAAAAATTGTATCGATGACAGACTGATTATCTGTTTCTTCCAAATGTAAACATCGCTACGTATTTTGAAACACATGAATATATTACACCCTGTGTTTGGATTGACTTGAAATGAAGAGTTGTTAGTTTAAAATGCTTGTACATATGTGATATTGTTAGAGTTGGATAATATTTATGTAAAATGGTCTTTTTAATTAAAAAAATAATAATAGATAATAAATGTTATAAGTCAATGTACGTTTTTGAATAAACCTACGAAACTAAATGCAAATCATGATGTTCTTTTTCGATTCAAGTGCGCTGTATTCAAACTTTGGAAACTTGAATGATTTATCCGCCGCATCAAAAAACTCCAAAATCGATTTTGATAAGCATTGGTATATTCGCTAAACTGAAACAAAACGCCTTAAACACATTTATATGAGATATATATAAAATTAGTTTTTAATAAATAAGACCGACGCACTTCAACAATTTATGCATAGTACATTTGTTTGTGTAGAATTAGAGCCAGTACCCATCATACACTATAAGACATGCTCCAAAGGAATCCAAATTCAAGTATACTTTATTCAATTAGGCCTTCGCAAAGCACTTGAGTCAAGTGGAATAAATTTAACATCGAAAGGTCACTGTTATTAGTCCAGTGCTAGACTACCATTTCTGTAAGAGCTGTTCTGCTGAGACGATTCCACTTGAAGCTCAACGGATGGTTTTTTAAAAAATATATATTTTATGTTATTGACAATTCTGCAACAAGCCGGATATGAACGTTATTTTTGCTTAGAATTATCACTATGCATTATGATACTGGAATCTCATACATACAAGGAAAACGAAGTGTCCTAACACTAGGTTCTCTCTATATGCAGTGAACCTATCCTGCTATAAGCAGTGAACATATAAACTAGCTATAATTACACATCATTTTTATACATAAAACATTTAGAAGTAGATTGTTATCTATTTGAAAAGCTCATGATATTGTGTCGTTTCTAAAGTAAAGGATTGGCCGAGCCTGACTCTTAAAATATAATATGCACTATTCTTATTATTAAATTTATATGGTATAATTTAATTTTCCCCGATTATTTCATTCGATTACCCAGGATATATGATGAAGTTGATTAATAAACGTTGTAGTAAGTTACACCCACTTTATGAGGCAGGGACATATGTAGGTGGAGTTTACAGACTATTTGAAGCTAACGTTCTATTCTTAGTAAGTATGTAGGCGTTTAAGTTTTTTTTTATTATAATTATATAACGAAATATTAAAACTAAAATGGTATACTTTTGTCAATGGATTTTAATTGTTAATATTAATTGGTGCATAAGCAGGTATAGTTCTGGCAATAATTTGAACGTTGATTGCTGAATATCCACTACATTTCTTGGATTGTGGTGTGGATTTCTTATTTATTTTTTCCCCGGTTTCTTTTCGCTATATAAACACTTCGTTTATTTCCGCCGTCCTTGCCCTGTATATATGTAATGCCCTTGAAATTGTCGAAATGTGAAGAAAGGAGTAATGTGTCACTTCATTTTATTACCTGGCTCGCATAATGTTAGTCTATTAGGTATTTTCTTACGTCGTCGTTATTATGAGTCATAGGACTCTCTCATGTGCCAAATTACGTAGAGCTTCATCAGTGTTACATAAGAGAGTTGTCGTATCTTTAACATATTAGACTTAAAGAGTGGTTATCTCAGGTTTATTTATTTTATTTTTTGTTTGGCTTCGAGTATTTTCCTCGTATAGAAAGGTCGACTTATGAGAAATTAAATATACAATCAAAGTTGTCTAGCCTACAATTTGTAACCAATGGCATGGACGAAAAATTTAATATATACTATACGTATAGTATTATTATATCATAACAATACCTTGTGTTTAAATTGAAGTTAACTACTATTTAATTTAACTAAATTATCTTAACAATTTTATTTAAGTTAATTAAACTTTATAAAGCTGTATGTAAGTACTATTTTTATGAAGGAGCCATTAATAAAAAAAAACAAACTTGACCGTGAGACAGGACGTGGTAATAAATGTAAATAATAATTACCGATTAAACAAGTACAGGTAGAGCTTTGCCCATACAAGTTTGATTACTCACGACGAATATGTATGTATATATTTGTGAGTGTAAGTTACTCCCAAATACGGTTCGTTAATGCGGAACGTCGCCTTGAATACTGTATTAATTATTTTGTTTTAGTCTTATTTATTTGTGGAGTGATATATCTAGTATTTTATATACATATGATGTGTGTGGTATTTCTCTTATTTATCCCGCACTCATCAGGGTAGGCAAAGGGAACTTGCCTACTCCATACAAGGAAAACGAAGTGTCCTAACACTAGGTTCTCTCTATATGCAGTGAACCTATCCTGCTATAAGCAGTGAACATATAAACTAGCTATAATTACACATCATTTTTATACATAAAACATTTAGAAGTAGATTGTTATCTATTTGAAAAGCTCATGATATTGTGTCGTTTCTAAAGTAAAGGATTGGCCGAGCCTGACTCTTAAAATATAATATGCACTATTCTTATTATTAAATTTATATGGTATAATTTAATTTTCCCCGATTATTTCATTCGATTACCCAGGATATATGATGAAGTTGATTAATAAACGTTGTAGTAAGTTACACCCACTTTATGAGGCAGGGACATATGTAGGTGGAGTTTACAGACTATTTGAAGCTAACGTTCTATTCTTAGTAAGTATGTAGGCGTTTAAGTTTTTTTTTATTATAATTATATAACGAAATATTAAAACTAAAATGGTATACTTTTGTCAATGGATTTTAATTGTTAATATTAATTGGTGCATAAGCAGGTATAGTTCTGGCAATAATTTGAACGTTGATTGCGATTGCGAGAGTTGTCGTATCTTTAACATATTAGACTTAAAGAGTGGTTATCTCAGGTTTATTTATTTTATTTTTTGTTTGGCTTCGAGTATTTTCCTCGTATAGAAAGGTCGACTTATGAGAAATTAAATATACAATCAAAGTTGTCTAGCCTACAATTTGTAACCAATGGCATGGACGAAAAATTTAATATATACTATACGTATAGTATTATTATATCATAACAATACCTTGTGTTTAAATTGAAGTTAACTACTATTTAATTTAACTAAATTATCTTAACAATTTTATTTAAGTTAATTAAACTTTATAAAGCTGTATGTAAGTACTATTTTTATGAAGGAGCCATTAATAAAAAAAAACAAACTTGACCGTGAGACAGGACGTGGTAATAAATGTAAATAATAATTACCGATTAAACAAGTACAGGTAGAGCTTTGCCCATACAAGTTTGATTACTCACGACGAATATGTATGTATATATTTGTGAGTGTAAGTTACTCCCAAATACGGTTCGTTAATGCGGAACGTCGCCTTGAATACTGTATTAATTATTTTGTTTTAGTCTTATTTATTTGTGGAGTGATATATCTAGTATTTTATATACATATGATGTGTGTGGTATTTCTCTTATTTATCCCGCACTCATCAGGGTAGGCAAAGGGAACTTGCCTACTCTGTGTTAAGACTCCGTTCCCCACTTTCCGTCGATTTCTGGAGGCATTGACGTATTGAGTGCTGAAACAGAACGTTTTGTCTCGACACAAAGTCGAAAAAATGGAAATATACATAAAAAAAAAATTAAAAATAAATATAAATTTAAATAAATATTTCATTTCCTTGAATAGGGATCGAACCTACAACTTTGTCCCCCACGCCACGACTCGCGTAGTCTATTTACATTGGACTTGCAATGTATTTTATAGGTACTTCGTAAATGTATAATTCCTACCGAATTTTATAGTCGACCTTATAATCCTAAAAGGGTAAATTGTTGATACGAATGTATATTTTAATCTTACTTGATTTATTTTTATTTACTCACCAATTATTATCATTCAAGAGAATTATGAAACATTCAATTTAATTGACATTGTTGATTATTAAACATTACAAATACTTTCAGTTAGATTTTATCTACTATTAGTTCGATCTCCTAACTAATAGTTGGCGTTCGTTCCCACGACTGGGCGAGAATAAATGGATTTGATGACTACTTAAGGCAAATATAAACTTAATAATATAAAATAAAATATATTATTTTAAAAGAAATTGGTGATTCTATGTATATACCAACATATATATAATTTTATTAATTGTTCTTTAATTTAATTTACTTTACAATTGAAGTTCTTTTTTTATTATACATACAATTGGGGTAAAAAGTAGCTCAATCAATAAGCGCCGGTGACCCGGAAATGGAGGGCTTTGTCCGTCCCCCTAATGGTAGGCTGTGAAGCGAGTACTCGCCGACTGGAAACTATACTATAGTAGTATAGGGTACATGAGTATTACAAGAGTAGCTTTGATTTACGGGATTAGTACTTGTTCTGTAAATTAATAATGATATTAGTCTAAAAATATATGGCTCCTTAGAAATATGCGAATGATGCAGATTTCTTTTGTTTAAATGAACTTGATTGGGTAATATTTGCAGAGAATTGAGAACGGAGTGATTGATTAGTATCATCGTTATCGTGACCTTCTTCCTTACTAAAGTTGGGGAAGCTGTGTCAAGATCACCTACATAAAGAGTGCTTTACAGTTTTTAGGTAAATATGATTATATTTACCTGATACTATTCGATACAAAAATATCGTTTAGAGACTACATTTGTAACCGAAATGTAACCATTAATTCTACCATTACATGACATTTACCAACATTTTTAAACATTTCTTACATACTACATGGAGAACTTAAGAAATCCTAAACCATTTGCCGTTTTGCTGTTAATTTTTCGCCTATCTAACATATCTGAGCTCAAAGAGTGATGACACGTGGATCAGACTTATGTCTTGAAACTAATATACATAATAATTAACAAGTATTTTATATAGTGTAGGAGTAGGATGATAATGGTTTTCATTATGGAGCCTCTGTCACAGATACACCGTTACCTTGAAACTTGAGTCACTCTAATTTGTGACTTCATCACTACGCCTTATACAATAACACACTATTTATGGAAATATTACTTTGGACTATTTTTAGACTTTAGTCCGTAACTACTAGAATTGGCCGAAGTTATGTAGAAGCTATGATTATAAGCCATCATCCTTTTTCGTTTAATTAATATTATTATTAATTTTTGAAATCCAAATTCTTTAAAATCAAAGCCGCAAATCATATTAGACTAAATTAAAAATGATACCCACAATGAAGAAGTAATTAGCTATTTTTATAAACCATAATATTGAAAGTTATTAAAAGATTTTAAACATAGACTACACAGGGAGAAAAATCACATATATTTACAAATATTTCCTGATGATATCAGTCAACAAAAGTGGCAGTTTCCGCAGGTATCTACAGATTAGATCTTACGAAGCTTCTCAGCTCTAAGACAATGACCTCATCGGTAAATGGGCCACTTCCGTCCCGTCCCTTGTGTTCAGTCCTCCGCCCGCAGTCGGGTGACCTCGAACCCGCAATGTCAAGTCTATGCGTATGCGCATTGTTTGATTAATTTGGTAATATATTATGTATGTTTGGGATTATTAGTAGAACTTTACTGATTAGAATGAATATGATATTTCAGATATGTGTATAATATGTTAGTTTATATTATGATAATTGTTACCCATGTGAATGACCGTGTTATATAGTATTTTTTTTTATAAAAACTGCCTGAAACATATTAATTAAACTCGGCATTATTACCGCTTTAGTAGCCCTCGTAATAGATTTAAGCTAGATTTTAGACAGTGTCTTTGTTAACTAGAAAATATAAGAAAATATAACATATTAACGGGCGTACGAGACACATATTTTTTTAGAATTTAAGCTCAATTGTAGTTCTACCTGTAGATGCTAACTGCCGGACGGACGACAAAGTGATCTTATATTAGTTGATTTTTTCCTTGAAAGATACGGAATAATTCTTTCAATAATTTACATATTTTGTAAATGTGTATATACTCAAACCAAACTGCATACTAACGCTATTCCAACCTTGTTCCAAAAGTCGTGTGTCAGGACCACGACTAGCCTCAAAACGTTTACTACGGTTAAATTGATCTATCCATTATCATACAAATATCTGTTTTAAATTACAAATAGGCTGGAGTTGCCCTCATGTTTATGTAATTTTGTATCGAATTTGGTAAATGGAAGGAAGTTGTTGAATTTTAGTTTCGATAGACTATCGGTGGATTGATGGAAATTGTGGTTTTAAAAAATATAGTAGAGGATTCATGTTTTTCTTCTGTTTCTGATCAGTTAGTGATAAGTTACTTAGATTTGATAGAATGTAAACATTTTTATACACAATCATTATTTTATATTTTTTTTGTTATCATACAATATTACCTTACTGCCTTACTATAGCACCATATCACCATATCATTAGTTATTTGATAGCTTAAGTAATAACAATAAATGATCAGAGTGCAGAGCGGACGTGACTGCACTCCGCACTCACCGCAGCAACAGCGGGCGATGCACGAATGAAGTCTTTGTATTTATTCTTGAAATATCATTATATAGCCACCAGTCGTGACGCTGGGGACACGCGTATAACTGTGAATGTGGAAAATTGTGGGTTCGATTCCCCATCGAGAAAATTAAATATTTAGTATTTTCATTTCCTCGTTCTGGTAACCGCAGTGTTAAATTCTGTCTCTCAACACGCAATGCTTTCACAATTCGTCAGAAAGTGGGGAACGTAATTGTCATGATGGGAACAGAGTACCTTATCACTAGGTTCCCAGTTTCCCCCTGCCTACCCTGCTATATAGCGTGGTGGTATATAGCTTGAAGCTGAAAAAAAAAATATTAAAATATAAAAAAAACATTTTATAGTAATGATATTGTAATCGATTTTCAACAATTCAAGATAACGTGTAAAGTACATGCTACAACTATATGTTTCTAAGAAGTAACCTCAGAGAATTTCTTTAAAAAATAGTACAAATACTAGAAGAATATGTGTGGTTGGCGTTGCGCCAATTGTGAGTTGTAACTGATATCTTGTTCACACTCGCGAGAGCTGCGGGATTATATTATGTGATAGTGTTGCCCTTTAAACATGTTTTACCATATATTTATATATTATATATTGTCTCAATTGATATAACCTTGACATAAAAACATAGATTCACGCTTTTTCCTGCATATCAGGGTAGACAGAAGGAACGAAGTGTTGTGAAGAGGGAGCGAAGTGGTGTGAAGACATTCCGTTCCCCTCGCACTGCATAATTGTTGACAATATTAGAATTTCGTGTTAAGCGATGAAGCTGATCGTTTGTGCCCTCTTGTTACCAAAGCCAGGAAAATAATTATTTTTCCCGAATCGAAAAGAAACTGCAACCGTCGCGCACTCAGTCTACAATGAGACGCAGATAAAGACACACTGCATCACGATATAATATAATTTATACATACATTAAAGAACACGGCTTGGATGAGAACGTCATATTGTTTGTTCCAGTAGTGGTTTGAATATGGGAATAATAAAACGAGCAGCGTCACATTCTGTTTAGTTTATTCGACTGATCATGGCTAACGAAACCGTCTATTTATATATATTTGGACATACTGTCAAATGAGCAACTATTATATGTTAAATTTGTACAATCATTAAAGTATTCTAAATATTATTTATTCAAATAATCTCTTATGAGCACTTTTGAATCGTCGAATGAACATATAAACAAAAAGAAGCTACCACCGGTTCGGAAGGCAGTTCTGCAGAGAAGAACCGGCAAGAAACTCAACAGTTGCTCTTTTATATAATGTATTTATACATATATTATATAAATCAATGTGTGATGAACTAATTATTAGCTATAATTGAATTGAGAATAACATATTGTTTATAGGTCTTAAGATAAAAGTTACTCAACAGGAAATTGAATAATTCTATACAGTGTTGCTAGTGATATTTAACAGTACTAAAATAAGTATATGATAATAGATAGAAATATTCTATATGGTCTTGCTCGTGCTGTTTAACACTCGGCCATCCTGCGAAGCCGTGTCCCACGGCTGGTCTGGCACACACTGTCTCACGGCTGGTCTTGCAATCGTTGCTATCATCATCACCAATACGCCGTTTTTCGTAAATCAAACTGTAACATAAAATTTTAAAGCAGTAATATTGTATTGGACAAATTATACTTCATACAACTTTCTCAACTGATTTTTTTAATTATTACAAAACAATGTTAATTTCTGAATTGCTAAGAGACTTCCTTTTTTTTTGGCATCATTTATTGTTATCATAAAATAAAAAGTAAAAGAATTAATATGCACATAGAATTTTATTTTTTTAGCATTACGCTCTATCCCGGACAAAGCAGAGTAGGCAGATAACACAGAATATAAAATCCTATAATAAATAAGCACGATCAACATCAAAGTTAACTTTTTTTTTACTAATATTATAACTGAAAGCATTATTTTGTTAATATTTTTTTGGGTACTTATGTTCAAATAGAGACTAAATGCAATTTATAACAGTTTTCCTTACCACATTAATCTTTAACACACCACACACAGTATTATCGTTTTCCTCTCAGTATTTTCTATTAGCACACAGCTATATATTTTACACACAGTATTATCTATTAGCACACAGCTATATATTTTACACACAGTATTATCTATTAGCACACAGCAATATATTTTACACACAGTATTATCTATTAGCACACAGCAATATATTTTACACACAGTATTATCTATTGGCACACAGCCATATATTTTACACACAGTATTATCTATTAGCACACAGCTATATATTTTACACACAGTATTATCTATTACATATACTCCTATATGTATATGTCTATAGCCACAGAGAGCTGTGCCACACACGAGTTACGAGTTGCCAGATACTTTTTATAACAAAATTAAATAATCTCTACAACTATCACTAAACTTAGTGCACTCAACTCATGAATATGTTTTATCAGCTCGTAATGTTGTTCTATCAATTCTTTCGGATAGCTCATAACATACTAGCTTAGTAAGTACTAAAGCGTTTTACTTCCTAGACTAACAGTAGAACGATATAGAGCAACGATCCGTGATCCACCAGTGGTCAACAGCAGCAGCCAAAATAGGAGTCGGTTTGTCATTGTGGGCCTTGCAATGAGTGAAAAGAGCGATAGTGGAGCCTCTGGTTCGGTGAAGGCCTATACAACGTTTGCCTACAGTTGGATTATTTCCTCAGTCAACAATAATTGTTTTGATGTTTTAATTCATTAAAATACGTTTATTTAATTTTATTAAATATTTACTTAGAAATTCTATTAATACAAATTTACAGAAGATTTTTGCTAAAACATTATTATGTCTCTTTCTCTATGTAAGCTCCTATTGAGTTAGCAATTAAAATTTGTTCATTTTTATTATACCTTCATAGTTGTTTCTGTTAACAAAAATTATATAAAAGTGGTCCTTGGTCAATAAAAGATTTGGAACCCCTGATGATATACATTACATACATTACATACATTACATACATTAGTAATGTGTTTATTTACAATATTATTAACCTCGTGCGTATCTAAGAAGTGATTGCCACTGTTTTTAAATTACAATCCTGTTTCATTTATATTAATTTTCTATTATTATAATATAATCATTAAATAAACTTGACCACTCTTTTGTAACAGTATCTATGTCTAGTCAATATTAACTGCACACTAAAGTTGTACAATTGAACTGTATCTAGTACTTATGTTAATTCTGAAGAAATTTATTGCAAAATATAAAATAATATTAATTTTGACTTATAACCAGTAACTTAAACTTAAGGATCACCTGTCCGCAATTATAATAGAATTACAAACTCAAACGGTGTCATTTTATGGACCTCTTAAATTTACTTCGATATTCTGAGTATTTAAATATTTTTATATTACAACAATTCACACAGCACGTTTTTCAACTCAATCTAGCTCACGCACTATTATATGCTATTTATCTCACAGAACATACGTTCCGTATTCTAACTTTCATAAAATTGTACTACACTAGCTCACACAGTATTATATATCTTAGCTCTCATAGAATAATATATAATAATAAAATTAATAATGTACAGGGAACAATAATAAGTTATACGAAACAAATCTTGACTAAATAAAGTTAGATATAATTCTTCCTTTTTTTTAAAAAAAGGAACTACTAAACTCATACGGAAGTGTCGCGTCGTGCTATTGGTGTTTAGTATGTTTTCCAATCTGTGATCTTCATGTTTATGAAGCACTGAAGAAATAAACTTAGTTTCTTCCGTTTTCACTTTCCATACGAAATGATGAAAATATCCGTGATCAACTGTGCATCCTAATTATAAAAAATTGTATATATCTTCATTTGAGATTTGTTTTAATTGTATATTTTAATTTACAAACAACTAAAACTTATATCATTTTTATTCACTCATCAGATATACAACGGCCACCCCCGCGCCTACCTACATTCGTAAACTTTTTTGACACTACTACCTAACAACGACTTCATACAGACGACACGGCAGTTTATCAAGATATGTTGTTACTACTTTCTGTAAACAATAGATCTCTATAACTATATATACCTACATATTAATATATATATATTTCTTGATGTATTCTATTTATGTCGTAGTCTTATTGAAATCTTTAAGCAAATGCTTTATGATTTAAGTTTCATAAATTATTTCAAACAATTGTTGATATTTATTAAGTTATATATTTTATTGTTATATATTTATATATAATTATAATAAATGACGTTTCGATGTTGTTCAAGTCGCGGATAATTGTTCTAGTGTTTGTAAGCTATACGTTGCTATATATGACCAATCGTTTAGTAGATGATCGGATCGATAGCGTAAACCGTTGACAGGCAAACTCTCGTTCAGTCTTTACTAAAGACATTGTATAGCTATACATGTATTCTTTTAAAGTTCTAGATTGTCCTTAAACATGAAACTGTACTGTAATAAAATGTACTATACTGGAATAAGCAAAATACGTTCGTATATTTTTTTTACAAATTTAAAAGTTTCCCTTTTTTAACTGATAATAAACTAACTAATACTAAATATTTCCCAGCAGCCGCCGTATCAATGACCTTTGAGAACATTAAATATTTATTTCTTTTTATTTGTTTGCTTGATAGACCAAATGTACTTACAACAACAATCCGCTACAGTGTTCTCTCGTCAACAACAATATGTTGGCTATCTATTAGATTATTTTTCGTTTTGGCGGTTTTTAGTTAAATAAACTAGGATTCATGATATCACATTAAGAATATTTGTCGCCCTTGATTTGAACTTAACTTAGATATATGATCGTGTTACACGAGACGTTACAATAGGTTTATATTGCACAAAAATCAAAATAAGAACTAAAATTTAATTAAAATATTTTACAACTATATTTCCATTTTTGTATATTGATATCTAAACTTTCATATAATTTAAGTATTATTAAATATCAGGAACGTTTATAATTGTTATATACATACATATTGTATGTACCTGTCACATGGAACAATATGGTTTTTTAATAAGTGATGTTTTTTTTTATTAATGTGAAATTATGAAGTATTCTCCGGGTTAAAAGATATTTTTATTTTCCATTAAAGACATAGGCCACTTACATGGAAACATTGGTTAACAAATTAAAAATTAAAAATAGTTGTCGATTCTCCAATATCACATTTGTAAGCTAACAGCATAAATGGCAATAACAATTAATTAGCAAAAATATTTTATTGTAAAATTGCACAATGTGTGATAGTATTTGTTTATACAACAGGAAGCTCAAAGCTAGCCTGTAACTAAACGCTTCACTAAGGTCAACCTTTTCGACATTCCATATAGAAATAATCGTACCGGTGCAGCGTGACGCCGCGCGACAAATAAATATAACTCTTAATTATATAACTTACGCGTGAACTGCAAGTCTCTAATGTACTAAAAAATAAAAATCAATTCTAATGTACTAATCTTTACTTATAATAAAATTAGTAACTGATCGCCGTCTGTACACGATTTATGAAAACATCCATTATTGGAGGCACTCATCCATTAATAAAACTCAAAACAATCAGTCTGAAAATTTCTGTCCGTTTAACTGTATGTCGGTACGCTTCAGTGCAATTTTCAATATCGTATTTAGGCAAACCCCCCCTCGAGATTCGAAACAAAATCATTTTAGAATAAATTTTATCCTATGTAATTGCCACGACTTATTTTAAAATACCCACAACAAGAAAGCAAATATTGATATTAATTAGTAACGTGTCGGATATACAATTGTTATCTCTAAAAAGAAACTTCTATATAGTACCTGCAGTATTAACATAGTCTACTATTAATGTCTTTACTTCTTGGATTTCAACCTAGCTCCGAAACCGCCATAATTTAATAAGCTACCCTCCCGTACAAATAATATTCTTAATAAGAACGCCTAAATGAACTGATATATCTATTTGTTTTGCATACATACTTGTTTGCTACCATCATTACGATATATACTTAATACAAGAGAATCATAATATCATACTCCTCTCCGCAACTACATTGTCTTTGTTAAAAACGTGCTATTATTTGTAATATCTTTTGTATACTTCGTACGTTCAACGTTTACTACTTACACATATTGTTGAAATATGTAGAAAGACCAGAAATTGAAGATTATACATATATTATATATATTAAGGCATATATCATATCCATAATTGTGATAAAACTTCCTGTATACGTTAACTCGAAACAACACTTTTTAACCATCCACACCACTCTTGTGGACATCTTTTAAGGCACAATGGTATTATATGACATTTTTACTAACCTTTCATAGTTTCGATCACGTTGAACCTGCAACCAACGTTGTAGATATACGTAGTCTTTCCATCGTCATAGCTCGATCTTCTGTTGTTGGGTGGAGTTCTTCGTCTCGAAATTGAGTTGACCAGAAAGATTCGTCTTTCAGAGTATACGTGGGCACGCATCAGATAATGATATTGTAGGTAGAAGAAAAAAAATGACTTCAAAATTTGTGGGCCGTGGTTATTATATATTTCCATATCATCCCACTTCTGAAGTGTTCCAGTAGTGGTTTGAATATGGGAATAATAAAACGAGCAGCGTCACATTCTGTTTAGTTTATTCGACTGATCATGGCTAACGAAACCGTCTATTTATATATATTTGGACATACTGTCAAATGAGCAACTATTATATGTTAAATTTGTACAATCATTAAAGTATTCTAAATATTATTTATTCAAATAATCTCTTATGAGCACTTTTGAATCGTCGAATGAACATATAAACAAAAAGAAGCTACCACCGGTTCGGAAGGCAGTTCTGCAGAGAAGAACCGGCAAGAAACTCAACAGTTGCTCTTTTATATAATGTATTTATACATATATTATATAAATCAATGTGTGATGAACTAATTATTAGCTATAATTGAATTGAGAATAACATATTGTTTATAGGTCTTAAGATAAAAGTTACTCAACAGGAAATTGAATAATTCTATACAGTGTTGCTAGTGATATTTAACAGTACTAAAATAAGTATATGATAATAGATAGAAATATTCTATATGGTCTTGCTCGTGCTGTTTAACATGTTATTATAAATGTAAATGAAGGTTTGTTGTTGTCCCTTATGAGGAAACTTTGTATACATGTTCCAAAATAATAGAAAAGACCTAAAATATATATTTTTTGCAAAGTATATTGTCTTTTGGCTGTGATATAAAAATATTTCTAAACGAACAAAACCGCGTTTGAATGTCTAGTTTTAAAATATATTTACGTCATTAACGCCTTTCCTTTTCACTTTTGGTTTCAAAGCTTCAACTGAGCTGAATTGAGCTTTTTTATAAACTAACCTCATTTAAATATTTATGTAAATAGTTGAAAGCTCCACGTGTTTTACACTAGCTTTAAAATCATTTTTAAGTGTTTTTCGGGAGTTTATAATATACATAGGTACATAAATTTAATGACCAAAATGGTCAAATGGGTGGAATTAATAGTTTTAGTTTTATAATGCACGATAATGCTTTAAAACTTCAGACTTTACTTAAGGCTCATATTGGAGTAAATATATTAATATGTCATCGGTAGTCACAATCTAAACGAACAAAATAGTAGTGGATTCAATTCTCACCTATGGAAATATTTCGTCGTAAGTACAAATCAAACAAAACAAAATACTGCACTGGACTGTAAAGTCCAAATTTGGCGTGGAGCACTCAGAGGAGACTTCATAAAATACCTACGGGAAAGGAAAAATTCGAAATATTCTGTTCTACATCCTGAAATCCAAGCAGACAATGGTGTGGGCGCCGATTAGGTTACTATAATCTTTTATATATTGTTCTTTATACCATATGTCTAAATGGCGTGGTGCTTGAGATCCGCAACTCAACACGCAATGATCTGAAAATTAAACGTTTTATGCGGAGCGAAGTGTCTTAACACTATATTTCTGTATATCCTGCTTGTTTTGTGTGTCAAAGCGTGAAACTGCAATTGACAGCTATATTTAGACATTGGTAGGTAAATCAATTTCGCGTGCCGCGCTGCATTGAGGAATGCAGGCGCCAGAGATAATTTGATTTTAGCTTCAACCTATTTTGTACATTTCTGTTGTTGTTATAGTAAATTACATTGTTTTGTATTTTGGGATAAAATTATGACAATAGATTACAATTTAGTTGAAGAATTTCTAAATTTAAAGAGTATGCTTGGTTGATTTTCAAAATCGGTGTTTTGAGGTATTAAAATAATCGCAGTAAGTATATTTCTAGCAAGGAATTACTGTTTGAACATTTTTTTATGGTTATAATGGTTGTATTCTTCCCTTTAAGACCAGTGGTAGTTTGCTGTAGAAATGACAATGCTGAGAAATTACTTTGTATTGATTGCCAATACAAAAGTGCTTGTATAATATTAATGATATATAACCAAACGTTTGTATGTTTCGATTTTGATTTACTTACACACAAAATTTACTTACGCTACAAAATTATCAACAATTTAAGTAATGACTTGTTGTTTCTAAGAAATTAATAGATAAGTATAAAAGAAATCATAGTTTAGGTAAATAGAGAAATTAGTCATATTGCAGTATTGTTAAGTAAAGTGAAGGTCAGTCAGTCGACCGGTGGCCGTGGGGGTGTATGCAGCTACTCCTGGATTAGACGACACGGCGCCCGAACGCTATTATACAGCAATTTTCTTGTTATATGACTAATATTTCAGGGATAAAAGTATAGATTACAATATTATGGGCGCTTAAAATAAAACACTAAACGCGACAGGTTGTGGATTTAATTACCACTCGAGGAAATGAAGCATTCAATATTTTTATTTCTTTGCTCTAGTAATGTATCTAAGCGCGGCGTTGAGTTCCGCCAATCGTCACGCAATGCCCCTACAATTCCGTGCCTTAACACTAAGTTCCCAAGTTCACTCTGCCTAACCTGCTTTATGCGGGATGCAGCGTGCAGCTAAAAAATACTAAGAATTAATATCTTTTTTTTTTCTAATTTATCATTCAATAATGTAATTCAAAGTAACATACATAGATAGGTTTTGTCCACACGTCGGGGACGTATTGATTGAGTGGCAGTATTAAGGTCAATTTTATTTCTGTTCGTAACACATATAATATTTTAAATTGTATTTTAAATTATTTAATAAACAACGAAGCTTAACATTTTCACGGAATATTTGTATTTTGTATCTTTATATTTATATATCTATACAGTAGGTTACTCAACCCATAAGTTTCAGTATTATTTAAGGTTACTATCAATTATATATATCAATTAAAATCAAATATATCACTGTCCTCGTTAGATTTATTTACATTTAGATCAGAAGTATCAATGGTTATTTACTTGATTAGAGGCGGTATCTGTTGAGCGTTGTTATAAAACTTGCGTGTCGCACGCAACTCCCACGCTCAATAGGACGTTTGTTACACACTCCACTTACCTAAAATACAAGAGGTTCTTTTTTTACCTTCACGAAGTACCCCGCACATAGCAGGTTAGGCAGAGGGAACCTGGGAACCTAGTGTTTAAACACTTCCGTTTCCCATTTGCCACTGAAATCTTTAGGCATTGGGTGTTAATGGCGGAACTAAATGAATCCATGGCTAGTTAGAAAGTTTCTTCTTTTGGTTTTTTTATTTAATTTTTGAGTTTCCATTAATATATGATGTACATTTTATCTTGGCAGATAGAGGGAAACTAGACTTAAGACACTCCGTTCCGCATTTTAAGTCCAATCTTTATAAATGTTTCATAATTGGCAGTATACGACGCCGCATTTTATCTTACCAGGACGGTAAATAATTATTTGTTAATATCATCGCGTTTACATTCAAGACGCTGTTACATGGCGCAATCTTATATTATAGATAAAATATGTTAAAAAATCATTTCTTTGTGCACAGTGGTGTCACAGGTGGGGTCGACGAGCACTCGGCGATGCGACCAACTAACTAGTCATTAGTAGCAAAACAATATAACAAAAATGGGTCGATACAGCGACCTAGTTTCTTTCTATGATTCATCTTTAATATATTTAGTTGAACACGTGTTTAGTAAAGAAGGGAGTGTTTTAAAGAAAACGGCAATATGTCAAACGTTTTTGGCCAGACGTAGCGCAGGGGCACAAAATGCGACTGGTTGTGGGTTCGATCCCGAGGAAATGAAATATTTATTTAAATTTATATTTCCATTTCTTTGCTGTGGTATTGAGATAAAGTGAGAAGCTGAGTTCCGCCACTTAACACGCAATGCTTTAGAATTTGGCGGAAAGTGAGGAACGGAGTGTCTTAACATCTTCTTTGTCTTTCTTTGTGTCGCTGAAAACAATACGAAATCAAAATGTGTTTTACTCTTATTATTTAGAAGCACATTTAAATCGTCAAGTTATATAATAAAATCCTTAGGCCTGGTACTTGCCACTGGATTTTCTAACCGCACAGCAAGGCACAAGCTCAAATATCGTCCGTCTGGATACGTGGCACGTCTACTATGCGGTTTCGTAGGAACTTCCTTCCACGCCTCACACAACTGTGGTCTACCTTCTGCAATATTTCCAGATCGATACGACGTGAATACCTTCAACGAGCGAGTCTTTCTCCACTTCAAAGACTGGCAACGCATCTATAGCGTCTCTGATGTTATACAGGATTGTGGGCGGCGGTATCACTTACCATCAGATGACCCGTACGCTGGTTTGCCTTGTCATTGCTATAAAAAAAATGTCTTTATTCTTTAAGCGTTATGTATAACTATTCCGTTGAAATGGCATTAAAACTTTCTTCCAAGAATGATTTACAGTATGACTAATCTAAGGCATTACATTAGACTAACTATCAAGTAAACAACAGGGTCTATAGTACAGTGAGTGCCTGTACGTGTAGACAGTAGGTGCTGGTACGTCGTGGCACTCCCTTCAGTGAAGGATGTTACTGTTTACAATCAAGGCGCGGTTTGAGTGGGGTTGTTTAGTTATTAGATACGAACAAACGTGAGGAGCTAATTGTAGGTATTGTTTGAAAACCAACAGCGAAATTTAATTTATATGTGTATTCCTTTTTTAACATCATGTATCACTGTTTTATTTATCTCCACTCTTGCTTATCTGTTTTTTTTTTAAATATTTTTTTTGTGTTAATTTGTATAATAAAAAGGTTGGGAAGTTTGTTTTTGTCAATTTATTGTACGTGTATAATTTAATAAGCCTAAGCCGTAATATAAATTATTAATAATATAGGTATTTGTTATCGTTATAAAAGAGTAAAAACTTGAGGAAATCTAAACCTACTACTTTACTTTGTTCAACTACTTTCCAGTGAATCGTATAAATTATTGACGTTATTGGATTTAAATCATAAACCTTTTCAATTGTCACGAGCGATTGAACGCGGAACGAGGAAATTTATATTATGTACATACTCATATATGGTCTCTATGCTTCATTTCATAAAACCTTCGATATTGTCTCATATTTATATATTTACATATATATGTATGTATGTACGCACATGTTTAACAAAAACTGTGACATTGTTCGCGTATTATATTGTTTATAATAGAAAAGAGCGCTTATTTTAGTTATTTTATCATTGAATTGTGAAGATTATTTATTATTTTTTAAATAAGGAGAATCTAGTTTAAAGTAACTCCGTTCTCCACTTTTCGTCCAAATGTAAGAAATTATTAAGTGGTGGAGGTAAACGCCGACGTTTTACCACAACTCTCACCAGAACGAGGAAATTGGGAAAAAAATCATTCCCACAAATGTATTTGAACTCACATCACTTGCGACAGACACTTGTTTCACTGCACTACAGTTATTTATACTATAATAATAATGCGTTAATAACAAATTAAAAAAATACTTATGCATTACGAAAGATTCCCAAAACTTAAAATAACTAAGCCAATGGACTCCACTATAAATACCGTTAAAAGTCATGCCAATTCATAAACATTTGGCACAAACGCCAAAAACATTCTCATCAGCATATTTTTAGAGGCATATCCACTCAGAGACTGGTAGGCGCCTCGGAAAGCTTCCGGGAGGCCATTTTGGCAAACACTCTCGATTTCTATGACCGAGCATTGAACCCACACTCGTTACTCTGCTTTCTGCGTGATACAGCGTCGACCTAAAAAAAAAATATACCACAGTTTTTGTGGCAGAGACAAGGAAAAAGGAATATAAAGACTGTTCTCAATGCACTACATAATTTGCAAGCGTTCTTTATGTTAAGTGGTGGACTCAACAGCGCGCTTTGTGTTGTTCCCAGAGTAAAATAACATAAATTTGTCAATTATGAAACTATGGTGGCTTACTTGAATAAATAATATTATTAAGGTTTAAAAATAGATGACCTTGTGATTAAATTGATCGTCACATTTTAAGCGATAAATTTTTTTAAGGTTTTTTTTTTTGCATTTTCCTTAGTTTCATACTGCATCCTGTATATGGATTCTTGTATTGTATTTACTTTCACTATCGTCACATAGGGTAATCAATGATTACACCTGAATGATACTCGATTTAGAACAGCTTGTGCAAGTAGGAAGACTACTACTTCAAGACGGATGATCCCATGTCATATATAGCAGGTTAGCTAGAGTAAACCTAGTAGTACGACACTCCGTTCCCCCCGTTTCACTCGATATTCGATTCGTTGGAGTTGGAGTTCAGTGGCGTAACACAACGCCGTGCTTTGCCTTTTTATCACAGTGACTTTTTGTAAAAAAAGTCAAGCATTGATGAATTCTAAACTCTGTATTTATTTTTATTTGAGTGACTACATTTAGCTTTACCTCTATTGAATCAATATAAGAAGTTCTGAAATGCTCTGAAGTTCACTAAAATAAAGTTACTGCCTCAGACTTGAAGAGAACCGGCGCAAGAAGCGAGGTGACATTTTTTTAAATAAGTTACCTACTACTCATTTACATTTATGTATTAGTGATAATGATACCTTTGAAAAAGACTGGCTTCAAGAAAATCTTACAAACCTAATTTCTAAAGATTATTATTAAAACAATACATATAAAAAAATCTATGATACAACGAGCGGGTGAGCGAACGCGTGTGACATTTGCCCATATCTATATATACATATGATATTTGGCCTGGGTAAGATGTGTGTCACGGCTCACGCCTCACGGACCTAAAACAGCAGAGATCAGCGTTTGCTTTTATGTACTTATAGAAACTATTCAGGCGGATATGTCGCTGTTTGGACTGAAAATCGTGAAGGGTATATAGGTTTGATTTTCTTATCTATGATTTGAATTTACGACATTTGTTAATATTTTACGCCGTTCTGGCGCAACAACGTCACATCGTTTTACTATGAACGGAAGGGTCGTGGATTCGAACACTTAGGTTTACTACTGCTGCATTTTTTATATGCGAGATACAGCATTAAGTAACCTGACATAATAAAACATTCTTAGGGAGTGTACGTTGCGTAATAACAAAAAAAAAACATTTAATGTTGAGAAACGCTATTACCACTACTATTATAATGGGTTCGAACATTTCGAAGTATATACTATATAGGTGTGGTATATTAGGAAATGATCTAGGAATGGAAAGATATGTTTTTCTACTAGTATTTAATATACATTGACATATCGAAATCGAGAAAATAATAAAATGTAAACTTAGAAACTTCATTTAATAGGTCTTTTAAAAAAGTAAATTTATATAGTTCGATAAAAATGTCTACTTTTAAAATAATATTCATAAACAATATGCTCGTTAAATAATTATATATTTAATCTAGAACATTGTTATATAATATAATTCCTTGACTTAATGCAACAAACACGTGTTGGTCTTTAAGCGTCTCCCGACCGCTCTCGCAGTCTGCGCACGCGCACTTCTCAATAGTTGGAACAGGTTATAATGTTGCATAAAATAATCTTATTCCTTTTTTATGATTGCAGGTGTCCATTCATACATGTAACATACATCATCCAGATGTACTTATATCTTGTTCATATTATATATATCTCATATTTAATATATAAAGCGAAAATTATATATTTTGTTAATTAAAGATATTTTATTTTATTTGTAATTTTATTTTATTTTTTTGATTTTTTTTACGGGTTAGGTGTAGATTCGTTTAAGTGATAAGTTTTTTTTTCATTTTTGGACCACAATTAATTTTTAATTTAATTTGACAATAGGTTAAATTGATATTGATAATATTTTACCTCTTGATATTGAATCGATGATTTTACAAATGAGACTTTAATTTAAACGTTTTAGTTTGTTTAATTACTGACTTGTTTCGATACTGGTATTCGAGTAGGTACCAAATTAAATACTTGTATTCAGGCGAAGTCATTTAAAGACACTAGTATATTACATAAATTATCAATAAAATATGTTCGCGCTCGTGCTCGCATCCTTTGTATGCATCGCGCGCGCCCGCTGTTATGTCACACACGATACGGGAATGGTGTTTTAAGTACTGGTTTTATTATTTTTCTCTATAGACGATATATTATTGAAATCTTATTTAAAAAAACCATTTAGTAGACACGGCGCGGCCTTTAGTTCTGCCATTCCACAAACATTGTCTCGAAAACAACACATTTGTCTCAAAACGCAATGCCTCCCGAACTCGTTGGAAAATGGGGAACAGAGTAAAAAATATAGTTAAAAATGAAAGTAAAATTTAGTAGATATAGATCTCTTTATACTTAACTGATTTGTTACATTGCATATATACATCAATTTTGTGGTATATCAATGAAATGCATTGTTCGTGCCCAAAATTAAAAATGCTGCGCCAGTGGAACATCACGCACGACGTCTTGCTTACTAAATTATATTTTTTTTATCTTTATTTATCATTTATGTTGTCTGTCTTTGTGTTGTAAATTTTATCTTCATATTTTATTTTCTTATCTTTATTTGAACGTTCTTTTCTTTTCGATTTTTTAAATTCTTACATTACTTTCACTGTACCTAATACAAATATGCTGGTTGCTATCAAACCAAAGTATTAAGGTACCTAATTCAGATTAGGAAATATATATTTTTCTATTTTTAAGCAAGGAAGTATATTTTATTTGGCTTGGGTTATGTTCTTCTCGTTATGTCCACTAAATAAATACTTATATAATTATGTCTATTTGTTACAGGGGCGCGGAGCTCGGTGATGTCAGTCTCTTGCGGCGGATGCCTAATGTAGAGGTGTTAGCGCTCAGGTAAGGTGTCTTAAGTTCTTTATTTAAACTTTTCTATCTTATCGGAGGCCATCGTGGTGCAGTGAGATGGCAAACGGTAGCGTGTGATTATATACGCGACGGTCGTGGGTTCGGTCTCCACTCGAATAAATAATTTTATTCATTGTCTCGCTTGTGTAGACAAAGTACGCCGTTCAGTTCCGTCATCCCACACACCATGTCTAGGTAATTGGGCGAAAAGTAAAGAACTGAGTGTCTTAACTCCTCGGTCGGTCGACCCTGCTATGCATGGAAAAGCGTGATCACTTTTTTAGCATTAAACGTCTATAAGTTAAGTTAAGATAAGTATAACTTATTTCGAAATAAAAATACACTATTTTGTTGAAGAAACAATCTAATACCGCATTTTATAGATCTGGGAAAAAGAAAATATTTTCAATGTCACATACAGACAATACGAGTTAAATTGATATTAGTGAGAATCCCACAGCTGTTGCGTGACGTTTAATAATCAGAAGTACATAGTATAACAATCTACTTGATCTGTGAATGAACCGATAGTGAGTTGATTGTTATTATAATGGAATTGGAATGTCGTCGAGCCAAAAGTAAATGATTAACAATGAGGAGTAAAATATTTCGTAAATGGTCACACGAATTATTGTTATAGATATTGTGAGGAGGATGGACAGTCGTGACGCAGGGGCAGGGGGGCAGTCACACACTTATGTGACTGTAAACGCTACTGGTTGTGTGTTCGATTCTCACTTCTGGCAATGAAATATTTATTTAAATTAATGTTTTTTATTTCTTCGCTCTGGTGTCGAGGCAAAGCGCGTCGTTGAGTTCCGCCACTCAACGGAATGCCTCCGGAATTCGGTGGAAAATGGGGAACGGAGTGTTTTATCACTAGGTTCCTGCCCACCCTGCTGTGTGCGGGATATAGCGTGAAGCCGATAGTGATGACGCAGTTAGTAAGAATATTGGTACTACATACATAGACTAACTAACTAGACTAACTAACTAAATAATATAATTTATACAAAAAATTTAAATTGTGAACCAGAAAAGCGCTAGCACACGAAAACTTTTGTTGCTTCTCGTGAATATTTTTTACAACGATTATGCGTACTGTTTTTACAGTTACTATGTATCATCTTTATGGTTATTTTTGTTAAATGGCGTAAATCCAATTTAATGCATTGATCCTCATATAGAGTCATTACTAGTTTACTGATGCAATCCGACGTGCTTTGATGTCTTAATTATACTGAATGAATCATTTATACTTTCATGTGTAATGGGAAGTATTTGTATATATTTCCGTTTCCATACGTATTTTTTATAATGTCTGCATTTTTACAACTTAGGCATAGGGAACCAAACATTAAAATATACTCCATTCCTCTCTCTTATCTTAATTTTCGAGGTGCCTGCTAAGATGCGGCAATGAACGCCGCTCTTTGTCTTCTTAACAGAAAGAGTTAATGAATATAATTTATTCGATTCCCACAGGAGACTGGCAATCGAACCTGGGACCGAGATGGGCATTTCAGTGTATATGGCCTATGTATGTTATATAGATATGTATATTGGATACATACTAGACGTCCCGATTTTTGCTTTAGTGTCCCGGTGTCTCCAGAAACAGCACCGGGACCAAAAAAAACCAAACGCATCTGGAACATTTCTGTCTTCTTCTTCTGGAGTCATAATCAACACGATATAGTCAATTGTTACTTTTTAATACAATAGTTTAAAAAAAATTGCTAATTAACGAAGAATAACCGATGTCCAGTTTTGAGCCGGAAAATAACCTACATAGTTCCCTAACATAAAATGTCTTCTGATAATTGTGTATAAGAAACAAAATCTCATTATAAAGGTTTTTGTTAATAGTTTAGTCGAATTTGTTCAATTTCAACAAGAATTGTAAGACTTGAATGGATTTTGTGTATGTTCTATGAAACATCACGTACACGTCTCGGGACACGTAGCGTGGTGCGGTAAATTTCGTAGTATATTTGATATACTTCAAAGAATAATGATAATATTATTCATTAATAATGAATATTTGTTTTTGGTATTTGTTTGAACGATTTAAATTGAATTGTTTTAGAATTTAAGTATATTTTTTGATTTGATTGATTTTCATTTTAATTAAACATGAGTAGGCATTTATATTGAGATACAAGTGATAAATTTTAATATTAGATATAGAAATTGTGTAATGACTGAAGCAGATTTTTTTTTTCCATTGAAATAAAGGCTTGCTTTATAAACATATTATTTTTTTAATTGATAGTTAGCGGTGAAATGTAATGTGTACACTCTAAAAACTGACCAAAATACCTGCTAACTGGTGTTCACAAAATTGTATTGGAAGTTTGGTGGACTTTACATAAAGATTTTTTGATTTCCTTACATATCAGTTAGGTTAACTTTTATATGGATTTCCTCTACCTACTTTGCCTATGCGGGATACAAGCGTGAAGCTAAAAAAAAGTCTATCTCCCAATCTGACGTTCCTTCATTAACCGTGTTATGTTTATAGAAATAAGTGAAAGTGTATACCATAAGGTTCATTGAAAGTAATAATATAAAACTTAAATTCATCATCTATAGGATTAAAGAGAGAGAGGTCAACACACCTTTCCATTTCTCTAAACAATTAGCCAGCCATTATGCGCACGCGCACATCTCGGGTCTCGAGGCGAGTACGGTTCGTTGCTTGTAACTAATCAGTTAAACACTTTATAGGCTATCAATATTTGCGGTGCAATTCGGGTTGTTTGTTACATGCTCGTGTTAGTTAGTTATACGTTATTTACTAATTTTATTTGATCACGCGATTGGTCTTTTTTTTTCTAGTTTTTTGTTGTTATTGATGTGCAGAAATTATGTGTTTAGTTTAGTTTTGGTAATTTTTCTATATCTCATTTCAAGTTTTATTCCAAGTGGAGTAGCCAGAGAGAATGGAGAGTAAAACGGTCTCAGCATACCTCTTTTGCCTCGTCTACTGTCATATGTGATTTTCCTTCAGTATCATCGATGTTGTACTGTTGAAAGTTATCTGTGGTCTCCCCTACATCTCTTACCAATCCTTGTTGCCTTAAACTCTTCTTTTAATATATTTACATGATAATTCAAATTTAAATTGAAACTATTTTTTATTCAAATACCAAGACTTGCAAGTGTTTTTAACATAGTGTGTAAATGAACGATAATAATATTTTTTGATGTATTATTTAGTAAATGTGTTTACTATAGGTTTAACATAAAATTAGTGTTATCTAAGATAAGGAGGTGACTGACGGCGGCGGATATCTACAGGTTCGTGACCGCGTTTCTGTCCGGCGTGGTGGGTCGTCGCAATGCAGTGTTTCAAGTAGTACATGTATACATATACTATTTTATACATAGGCTTCACTATTGTACTATGAGTTATTCCGGTAGTTTATTTGATTGATATTTGCATGTTTCATTTTAGATGTATTTTTTTTTGTACGATTTTTTTAGTGCCAAATATTAAATTTAGCCCAGTCGTAGCGCAGGGGCACTGGCGTGCGACGGTAAACGCGACATGTTGTTGGTGCTACGCAATGTCTTAAGAATTTGGCGGAAAGTGAAGGGCGCAAGTGTCTTAATGGGAACGGATTGTCTTAACACTATGTTTCCCAGGTTTCGTCTGCATAGCCTGCTATGTGCGAGATACAGCTTAAAGCTAAAAAATATCGATCTACGATTAGTGTATAAATTTTTGATTTATTTCTGCTCGTAAAAAGAAATGTTTAAGTTAAGAAGAAATGAAGTTATTTTTTCATAATAACAATAAGTCATCACAACGGTACCGCCTCCTCAGTAGTCACTAGACACTAGGTAACGAGGTCAGTTCGCAGTTCGCACGCCGCCATCGATGCCGGTGTCATTGTGCGGTGATTATAGGGTTAGCGGTGATGTGTTGTTGCTATTGAAGAAATTATATAGTTTATTTATAGAATATAGAACTGTACGCCGTATGCAGCTGGGTAGGCAGAGGGAACGTAGTGTTAAGATATTCCGTTGCCCACTTTGCCCCGAATTTTTGAGGCATTGTGTGACCGAATTCAACGCCGCGCTTTTGCCTCGCCACCAGACCTAAGAAATGAAAATATAAATTTAAGTAAATATTTTTCTTTATTTTTTTTCTTTATTTCCTCGAGTGGGGATCGAACCCACTATCATTCGCGTTTACAATCACACATTGTGCCCCTGCGCCTTATATAAAAATCTTGATTTCTTTTTGTACATTCTCTATGAATATATAAAATTTCTTCATATTTATTTTAATTTTAATAATGTTCAAGATATTCTATAATATTTAACCTAATAAGTATTAATTACTAGCTCTAATGTGGTATGACAGTTGATCACGACTCGCGGTTTAAGCGTATCTGCACATTATCTCTTGTGGTCGCCCTTTGATTTCGCAATGGCATTGAATTACACCAACTATAATAGGTATATATAATAAATAAAAAAAATTAATTAGCTTCACGCTATATCCCGCACAAAGCAGGGTAGGCAGAGGGAACCTAGTGTAAGACACTCCGTTCCTCACTTTCTGCCGAATTTTGGAGGCATTGCGTGTTGAGTGGCAGAACTCAACGCCGCGCTTTTTTTCGACACCAGAGCGAAGAAATGGAAATTTAAATTTAAGTAAATATTTCATCTCCTCGAGTGGGGATTGAACCCACAACCAGTCGGTTTTACAGTCACACTTTGCGCCACGACTGGCCTCATATATGTAAAAAATGTGTATTATACATGTAGGTACTAATTTACTCTACGTGGCGCTTTCCTTAGATGATACTAATATAATATAGCCATGTCAAATAAAATTATCGAAATTGAATGCTTCATTTATTTAACCAAAAATTTATGACTCAGAGCTCACTAACTGTTAACTCAGTTGGACTTTTTTTGTTATGTGTTGTACATATATATAGTTGGTGGAGGTGTACGTTTTTTCTCTCGACATTTTGTCTTTTAGTGAAAACCGCACTAAATTCGGTCCGTAGTTTATCAAATTACGCGTACGTTCGGCGGGACAGTGCCTTATTTTATACACAGGTTCTATATAAAGATTGAGTTTCCATAATTCTATTGGGTGTTTAATATGAAATGAAAGCTTTCGAAAGTAATTTTTATTTCTATAATATTAACTGAATTAATATTATTATTATGTTAGTATTTAACTTTTTCACTTCTTACGCGAATAGACTGGCACCGTGTATCATATGCTTATATAGTGTATATTTCATTATTTTAGATGAATATTTTGTATAGAAAGCATAAAGCGGAGTGTCTTGCCACTACCCCTTAGCTATCTCTATCTATAATATTAAACACGAGAAAAAAAAACGACACTTAGAATTAATTGTGCTGGATTCTTTTGTATCGGTACACAACTGTCTAGACACGTAATTAGACGCTTATGTTAAAGGTATGAAATTGGATTAAATAAAACAATGGCTTATTATTCTGCTATGATACAAACAATTCTACTATCATACAAAACTGCGTCACGACTGAGGTCAGTCGTAGCGCAGGAACACAAAGTGTGACTGTAAAAGCGACTGGTTGTGGGTTCAATCCCATCTCGAGGAAATGAAATATTTAATTAAATTTATATTTTAATTTCTTCGCTCTGATGTCGAGGCAAAGCGCGGCGTTGAGATCCACCGCTCAACATGCAATGCCTGACAGTGGGGAACGGTCTGAACACTAGGTTCCCTCTGCCTACCCTGTTGTGTATGTGATACAGCGTGAAGCTGATTTTATTTAAATTTTTATAATAATTTGTATAGTAAATACTCTTTATACGGTAGGCGGCGGGTCGCGAACTGTCTGCTCGCGTTTAATGAAAGGAAACGACCCCCGGGGGCAATGATGGCATTGGGGAGGATTTCAGATCGAAATAAAGAGGAAATTGCTGATTTTAAGATAAATTGGTCTGTCTGCGGTTTAGATATATAGTCATCATATTATAATATCCTTGTTTTAATTGACATAGTAATCCTGAAATATACTTATAAAGGATAGGTATATAACGAAACATTAACTCAATTTTTGTTATGGAATCATTTCTTATTATTATAACTATACTTAAATATTAAAATAAATAAGAATTCTTATTTATATTAAATTTATGTTTAAATTTATATTTTACACATCATGAAATTTTAAATAATATATTATCATTACTTACTCTGGTTGAATTTCGCCACTCAACACGCAATTCCTAAAGTATTAGGTGGAAAATGGGGGACGGAGTGTCTTAACACTATATTTCCCCTGCCTAACCTGCTATGTGCGGGATGCAGCGTGAAGCTGAGTAAATTAACAAAAATAAATATAATTTTTAGTGCATTTGTTTTCAAAACCGTGTTTCATTATCAAAAGTCTTGACCAACTTGCTCAGACATGTTGAAGTTACTAATTCAATTTAATAACGTAACATTGTGTAAATGTATATTATAAATGCGATTGGTAACATCTGGTGCGGGTCGCGACCTGTCTGTCTGCCTCTGGAATGAAACTACAGTACCTAAGTATATTTGATATAAGCTATCTCTAAAAACATCTACATCCCAAAGGCTGGTAATGCATGTGTAGCTGCTCTGGTGGTCTTGGGCGGCGGTGATCATTTACCACCAGGTAAATCACTCACTTGTTTGTTTGCCTTACCTTTTGCCATAAACAAAAAATATAATAAAAACGTTATAACGTGTTACTATTAGTTATAACGTGTAATAACTGTTTATTTCTTTTTTCTGTGTAAATTAAGAAGCAGTATATATTTTTTATTACTTTTTTTTTGTGTAAAATGTCGGAAAGTTATACAAGAAGAATTTTTTGCTCAAAACAACGTTGCTGGCCAAATATTACATGAAATTCAATATTTTGCACTACTCGCTGCTGAATATATGTATTTGAAAGTTAAACAAATCTATTAGGTGTTTCGATCGTGGTGTAGTGGGATAGTGTCCGTGAGTTTGATTCCCAGTCAAAGAAATGATTTTCAATTTAAGCAAAAACGATACAGAAATAAGTACCAGAGGCCAATCGTGGCACAATATGTAAGTGTATACGCGACTGGTTGTGTGTTCAAAAAAAAATGTATAGTGTTAAATCAATTGAAGAAATGATTCTTCACTTTTAGGTAATTTTGGAGATATTTTGTGTTGATTGACGGAGTTCAACGCCACACTTCATACCGAATAAGGATTGAAGTACATGTTTATCTATAAACATAGGAATGAGAAGCTATCTACCAAGTTCAATGCGGGCGACTGTCTCGCCGCAGTTGGGTCGTGAACCCCCATTCACCTAATACTTTACCGTGGGGTTAAGTGTTATTGGAGATTTGATCTGGCTTTATATTTCTATTATAGAAATTGTTGATTTAGATTTTGTTACTTTTAGATTGAGGCCAGTCGTGGCGCAGTGGCACAAAGTGTGATTGTAAAACCGACTGGTTGTGGGTTCGATCCCCACTCGACGAGATGAAATATTTACTTAAATTTATATTTCCATTTCTTCGCTCTGGTGTCGAGGACAAGCGCGGCGTTGAGTTCTGCCACTCAACACGCAATGCCTTCAGAATTCGCCAGAAAGTGGGGAACGGAGTGTCTTAACACTAGGTTCCCTCTGCCTACCCTGCTGTGTGCGGAATATAGCGTGAAGCTAATTTATTTTTTTAATTTTATTTTACTTTTACCCGGGAGTTTTATAATTAAATAATTACAGGTATATCTTCTTATAAAGATGCACAACTGACTCAGTTTCTACGGAACGAAACTATATTATTATATAGTAAACGTGAAGTTAATTGTCTTGTGATTATGATTTTGAATTTCTAATTTTTTTTTCATTTCATTGTGTTTTATTCCCGGTTTTATTAGATAAATGTGATAGTTCGATGAATTTGGACTCTAACAAGGCATAAATTACAAAAGCCGATTTCTTTTATAAAAGATTATAAAAAAAATCGGCTTGACGCAGAATCCCATATAATGCTACCCCGTTGTATCTCGCGTTAAGGTTGCCTCGGCACTAACCCAGATTTCGAGCCATTGCGTGTTTAGTGGCGGAACTCAACGCCGGACTTCGTTTACCGGAGTGGAGAAATGGAAATAAAAGCTGTCCATTTAAAAGAGACCGTCGCGGTGCAGTGCGCCATGACGGCCTTAAATAATAAGCTCAGATAAGTAAGTCCTAACTTACAATTAGAAATGATCAACGAGAAATTAAATGCGTTTTAGAGTGTCAGCCGGTACTTCGTGGTTGGAAGTGAACATGTAATTTGCGCCTTTCACTGTTAAGATGAAAGTAGGAGTTGTTGCTCTCTGTTAATGTAGTATGATGCAGATTTTTTTAAATATATAGAGATATATGTATGTTTAAATTAATTATAGAAATAATTATCAACTTAGTGGTGCAGGAGCAGAAGCTTGTAATTGTGAACACGAAAGGTTATGAATTTGATTAGATGGAGGACATTAAATCTTTTTTATTGTCATTTTTAGCTCTGGTAACAAAGCAAAGCGCGGCGTTGAGTTCCGCCAATCAACATCTAGTGCCTCCGGTATTCAGCGGAAAGTAGGCACTGATGAGTCTTAATGGAAACGCAGAGGGTCCTAATACTAGACTCCCAAGTTCCCTCTGCCTACCCTGATAAGTGCGGCGTAAAGCTGACATAGGATAATAAAATGACTATTATATATTTCGAAGTATAGATGAATTGAATTGGCTGGTGGTATACTAAAAGCAAAGACTGCTCTTCGTTCTTATAAGTTCAAAAAAACGCAAAATATTGTTACTTTAGATTGTATAATTAAAACGTGGCGTAGTTTTATTGTAAAACAAGATAAGAATCCACAACCACCGCGATTACAGGCCAATGCAACAAAAATATAGAGATTTTTTTTCTTTTTTATGCAATTGCTTAGTTAACATATTTGCTAACTTAATTTCGTATCGTCATATCATTATTTGGCAACGACGTGGAGCACTCGGTTAAGTTAATTATTTTTATTTTTCTCATCTGGTAAGACGTTGACGTTGTATCCAATCACGCCCTTACACGGTGGTTGATCATCTTCAAATTCGCAGAAACCTGAAGACGGGAGTATCGTAACAATTAAGATCTCTTTGTGTAACCTGTACGTTGAAGGAACTGCAGGTAGTAGAATAAAGCCACGATATCTAAGAAAACCACAGATTCTCTAGTTTTTAAATAAATATAAAAAAAAAATGAATACAGTTGTCCAAGGTCATGTCCAATCGGAGCGTTTCACCGTGTTGCCCAATCAGCGAGCGACGCCGCCGAGATTGACCAATCACTGCCCACAGTTGGCCGTTGCAATATGTATGTAGTTTGAAAATAATTATACTCTTATGTAAATGAACAAAGAAAATGAACTAAAAGAATATAATCTTTATTACGTTATATTAAGACTGGTTTGGTCGATATTAAGTTCTGCTTCACTAATTCGTGTTTGTTGCCGGAAACAAAGAACTCAACAGCGTGCTTTTATCATTATTTATAAGGATTGTGCAACACAGCTTGAACACTGGCTAGTTAATTAGTAGGCTAGTTATCAAATATACAAGTATATTAAAAAAACATGAATGAATGTAAAATTTATTAACCATTTTAGTAGTTAGGATATGAAACATTATATATACAAATATAAATTTATATTTCTATTTCTACGCTTTGGTCTCGAGGAAAAGCGCGGCGTTGAGTTCTGCCAGTCAACACGCAATGCCTCCAGAATTCGGCGCAAAGTGGCGAACGGAGTTTCTTACCACTAGATTCCCTCTGCCTACCCTGCTGCGTGCGGGATGCAGCGTGAAGCTGATTTGATTTAAAAATGGTTTTTTATTTCAGTTCAGTGCTAAAGAATATGAGTATTAATGGTATTTAATTCTCATATTCTTTAGCACTGAATAATGTAACAAATTAAAGAGAGAATAAGGGTTTCAAATGATACTTTCAAATATAACATTTCAACCATTACTAAAATATTAGGATCACACACACACACAGATAAATAAAGCTTTGAAATAATATAAAAATAATCGCGTAAATGTGTGTATCACAGACTTAACCCTTAGCGTTTAACTCTAGCGGTAACTGCGCGGGAAGGAAGGTCTTGAGCTCTATTGTAGTAATTAATAGGGCCCGCCGCAACTAACTTTGAAATTATACTTAAAAGGGTTGAATTGAAAGGTCGCCGCGGCTTGTACTAATGTGCGAACTTTTTACTATTTAATGATCGTTTTCTTTTTTTATATTCTCTACTTTGTTTAAGGCGAATGGAGAGAAGTAAATGGTAAATGGTTTTTTTTGCTGTGATTGTTTGAATTGAAAACGACGATTTTACCTTATTTGGTCGATTGAATGGCAACTTAGCATACTGCCGTTGGCAATGCTTTATTTGAATTTTTTCCATAATATATAAGTATTTATTTTCATACTACCTTGTAATTTGCAAAAATAACTAGTAGATAAATCACTTAGTCTTCTTCTAAATTTAACTGGCAACCATAGCTGTTTTGGAACAGCTACGCCGTCAGAGAGAAGCTAGTGTTAAAACACTCCGTTTCGAGTGGTGAAACTCAACACCGGGCTGTGATGTTACCAGAATAAGGAAATAAAAATAATTAGCGACGAAAAGGAAATCGAACGTAAAATCGTCGCGTTTACAGTTAAACTGGATTAAGGTGCTTCGTCTCTATATTTACTAAGTACATTTACTTCTTTTCCAGCATCAACAAGATCCGTTCGCTGGTGGACTTTGCGGGGTGCCGGCGGCTTCGCGAGCTGTACGTGCGCAAGAACGAGATCCGAGACCTCGCGGAGATACGCCACCTGCGCCACCTACCGGACCTCACCAGCCTCTGGCTGGACGAGAACCCGTGTACCCTGCATCCTGAGTTAGTATATAAACATAAATTTCCTTTTTTTATTTTCACGCTGTATTCCGTATATAGCAGGATAGACAGAGCAATCCTGGTGTTAGGAAACTCAGTTCCACATTAAAACACTTCTGTACTGTTACGCCGAATTTATAAGATATTGCGTTTTGAGTGCGGAACTTAACGCCGCGCTTTGCTTCGTCACCAGAAATAAAAGTATATTTCATTCCTCCGAATGGCTTGTCATTGAGAGTTTTTATTCTTTTGAAGATGCAAGTTGCTTTTTAATGTTTGTGAAAGTATAATATGGCCTAATAACATTTCTAATTCTTAACATTTACAATGCGTATGAGAGCATTTATTTTATATTTTTTATACAATTATTGTTGAGGCCAGTCGTGGCGTAGTGGTACAAAGTGTGACTGTAAAACCGACTGGTTGTGGGTTCGATCCCCACTCGAGGAGATGAAATATTTACTTAAATTTATAATTTATATTTTTCATTTCTTCGCTCTGGTGTCGAAGCAAAGCGCGGAGTTGAGTTCTGCCACTCAACACGCAATGCCTCCAAAAATTCGGCAGAAAGTGGGGAACGGAGTGTCTTAACACTAGGTTCCCTCTGCCTACCCTGCTGTGTGCGGGATATAGCGTGAAGCTAATTTAATTTTTTTTATACAGTTATTGTTAATTCATGAGAGTCTTACTGTATTTAACGCCGCATTGTGGCGAACTTTAGTTTTGTGCGATTGAATGTAATTGGTGTGGGTTCGAATTTATCTGGAGATTTTTTTTATTATTTCTGTTCTTTTCGTTTAACAATTTAACAACTTGCATCATTGATTTTCACTTCCAACAGACTTATCAACATTTTTTACTGTGTATACTGTTATAATATGAAAATATATTATGTATTTGCAATTTTCATTCACGTACTGCGAGGATTGTGTTTTAGTTTCATCATAATATTTGGTCGCTATCACTAGTTATATGATGATGATATAATAACTATATAACCATCTATTATTCTTACATATATAACCTTAACAAATTAAAGTAATTTTATAATAATGTATATAGTTAATCATTTTAATCAATATTTCATTTTGTGGGTATCGATTCTAGGTACCGGATGACCGTGTTAAGAAATCTGCCGAATCTCGAGAAGTTGGACAATGTCGTCGTACATCCTGAAGAGGTGAGAGTACTAAATACAATTTACACATACATATGTTTTGAATTTTTTAATTAATCTACTGAATGACTTTTTGACGAAGGTTTACGGACAAAAGCAAGTTTTTTTTGTAAAAAATCGGTGCAAATATTAAGAGGCCGTCGTGGGCTGGTGGTGGGTGTGACTGTAAACGTGATAGTTGTGAGTTCGATTCCCACTCAAGGGAATGAATTATTATTTATTAAAATCTTAATTTCATCGCCCTGGTATCAAGGCAAAGCGTATGCGTTGAGTTCGGTCACTCCACACGCTATGTGAAAAAAAATCGGCGGAACGTGGGGATCGGAGTGTCTTAATAAAAAAGTTATTCTTCGAAATATTGAAATTTAAAATTATAGTAGAAGTAAAAGTATCCCTTATATAAGCTCATCGTGAATGTCAAATTTCTTTCAAAGTATAAATTCGAAATTCACTATGAAATATTAATTGGCGTTCGCATTTTAAATCTTGAATATCAATCACATTTATCACATTTTTCGTATAGAGGTACCTAATCGTGTCTATAACAGTAAGTTCCTACTGTAGCGACTCGTCTGTACAAAGAAGTAGGCACACAAAAGACATTCGCTCGCACATTTCAAATTGCAACATAATGCAGTGTAATGACACAATAAGTCGCGACTCAACCATTGAATGAGAGTCAGCGGTGATTCAGATTATTTTAGATATTTTATTTATTTGTATTGGTTTTTTTTTAAAGAACTTAACAAAGTAAAAATGATTAAAGAAACCAGGCGCTCTGACCACTATACCATACGTTGGTAAGCCTGGTCGATTTCCAGGAAGCGCGGGTTCGAGTCCCGCTACGTTCAATTTTTTAAACGTTTTCTAAATAAATATTAAATATTTCATTTCCTCGAGAGGGAATCGAATCTTCAAACTGTCGCACATTCATTTACATATTAACACAATGAACAATGGCTAAAATCTTTACAGATAAAGACTTATCTTATTAAGAAAATGGTTTTTTTTTTCACAAATTGTATTTATTGTCATATGTTATTCTATTCTATAGAGACATAAAATATTAGATATAAACTAGATCTAGTTATTCTTATATTACCCTAGTATATGGTCCAACCTTGAGTGCTAAGTTAGCGGAATTCCTAGAACACGTATAGAAATCTAGTCAGGATGTAAATATATATGAATAGTGCGCGTGCGCTACACGCCTTATTAGTAAACGACGTAATATTCTTTATAATAGACTGTTGTACCTCGCAAATTCGTTTACTGCAAAATCTAAAATTGTTGCTCCTGTTTGCTCCCGTTCCTGTAGGATTTCAAAAGAGATAAATTTAAGATAAAGAGATATTTTAAAATTACATTTGAAACCACAATTTTTTAAATTTAACATTAAAAAAAAACTGTTTTTTTTTGTTATAAATATAAAACACTACACCTTTGAAGGTCTCAGGATGCAGAGGCTGTTAGAAGTCTCATCATACAAATAATATGATGTATAACTCTATTATGTTAATTACACTTCCAGGTGCAGGAGGCGATGCGTAAAGGCGTGCACATACCCGACTCCGACGACGAAGGATACCCGCAACAAGTGAGTCCCATACTTCGTACTATATCTTGCTACAATTTCCTACTTGATGCTTGTGGATTTGATTTAAGCTTTTTATTCTCGTATTCAATATATTTTATTATATTGTTTTAATCACAACTGAAGAGTTCTTCTGTAAAGCGGAGAACGCCGTAAAAATGAAATGAAATATGAATTTAGTGGGGAAAAGAGTGAGTGAGAAAACACTAGGTTCCCTCTGCGTACTCTATTTTGAAACATATAATTGGAAGCTGCAAAAAAATATTTATATTTCAATATTGTTTTGTACCTAAACGCAAATATTTTGTTATACAGTTTGCAGGATCTACTTAACTTACTTAAGGCTATTTTGCTTTGTGTTAAATGTTCGAAATGTTTATTCAATATGTTACATTAAAGTGTTAACATGTTGCATCTAATACATGCAATTGTGTAATATGGCAAATGTCGAGTTGTTGTGCTGTTACGGTAGAACTGCTCACTTGTAAGTTGGTCGCTAGTGGAAATTTTGTAATTGCGTTGGTTATACGAGATTTTAAGTAATAAAATCTTACAATGAGAAACAAATTTTACAGCTAGACGCTTGAAAGTAGATTTAGTAGGATATATATATAGAGGACCGCGACACGATGGACTCCATTAGCCTCACTATATTATAAGTGTGAAAATTCTGTGTGGATGGATGTTTGTTCAGCTTTCACGTAAACTGATTGGATGGAACGTTATAATAATATATCTCATTTTAGCAAGTGGGGAACGGAGTGTCTTAACACTAGGTTCCGTCTGGCTACCCTGCTGTGTGCGGGATACAGCGTGAACTTGATTTTAATTAATTATGTTAGCAAACTCGTATAAAAAGGAGACATTTCTAACATATATACATCATAGTAACGCACAGTCTTTAATTTATGTGAATATGTTATTTGATGACAATATAAGAATAATTTATCTATTGGCTTATTTTACCTCCAGCAGGAGTCCTACGGTCAGTATCGTCGACAGCGGTCGTGTGAATCGAGTCCCGAGCGCGAAGAGCCGTACTACCGCGCGCCCGCACACCCGCCCGCGCACGCGCCCGCGCCCGTCGCACACCACGCGCACGCGCAGAGGCACGACCAGGTAAGAGAGTTGGGTCACTAAGTCCTACTCGTCAACCGTGCCATATATACAGTCTCTATCTAAGTGGTAAAACAGAGTAAGAATAAGTTACCTAGTAGGTGAGAAATGTATGTGGCTTATTTTTATACGTTAATGCAAAATAATGGTAAAAAACAAATATTATGACACTAAAATTATTTGTTTTGGACTTCGGCATGTGTTATGTATGACGCTACTTTCCTTTAATAAATATAATGTGTTCAATGACAATATGTGTTTGTTCAAGTTGTTGTTGTGCAAACGTTTCATCATCGTTATATTTAAATATATTTCATATATTATGTTTATTTTTCTTATTTTTAAGAGCCATAAATGGCTATTGTTCAGGTTTTTTTTTACTAATTTAATTTAACTAATTGACTTGTTAGAGAAAAGGCAGGTAGGGTGAAAATTGGCTGGCTACCTCATTACTCACGAGAAAACTCGTGGTGCAGGGTCACAAATGTATGACTGTAAACGTGATTGGTTGTGGGTTCGATCTCCACTCGCTTGAGAAAATTTTAATATTAATTTGAATTTATATTTTTATTACTTCGCTCTGGTGTCGAGGCAAACAATACGCAATGCCTCTTGCCAAAACGGGAAACGGAGTGTCATAACACTAGGTTCCCTCTGCCTACCCTGCTGTGTGCAGGATACAACGCGAAGCTGATTTAATTATGTTTTATACTCACTAGTGTTAAAGTCGTATATGTACATCTAAGTTATGTTATACGGGAAGTGCGTATAAGATATAAATATATATAATTCTATAAAAGAGTCCCATTTATGAAGCCATCGATTTAGCTGAGCTGAGGTCTATCAATATAGTGAACGACTGCACATTAAAGTTTGTTATATTATATTGATACATAAAAAGTTTATTTAATTATTCATACTTATATATGTATACTTCATTCATGTGTATTGCATTTTGTCTACTAATACTATGTCATTACCACAATTACGACATTTCATTTAAATTTTAGATCCATAAATATGATAAAGTTGCACAATTTTTTATCAACAAAATGATAAAAAATTTGAATTGCGCGAATAAAAAATACTTTATTTAATGTAGCAACATTATTATATTTTGAAATTATCATTGAAATGTTAATTGTATACGTTTGTTAGAATATATATATATATATATATATATATATAATAATACTAAATGGTATGTGTGTATGTTTGTGTGTGACTAACGCGTAACGCGCAGTGGGCGCACGGCAGCGACAGCTCCGCGGAGGCCGAGCCCGCGCCCGACGCGCCGCCGCCGCGCTCCCCGTCCGCGCAGGTAAACCACCTTACCTGGCATTTACCTAAACATTTACCTTATCTATCACTCACAATACTGAATAGCCTTACCTTACCTATTCATTTGCCTAACATTTATCTATTATTGCTAAGACTGACGGGACTTTTTAAGCACATGTAACCTTATATTGACGACTGTTCTGACATATCTAATACGTCGAATTCTGAAGACGTTGAGTTTTGAAACTTAACGCCGCGATTTGCCTCTTTACCAGAGGAAGGAAATGAAAATATTTTTTTTTTTTCATTTTCTTGAGTGGAAATCCAACCCATAACCTGTCGTGTTTACAGTCACGCACTTATGCCCCTGCGGCTCAAAAGTGGTCTCAAAAGTCTACCGACAGACCTCAAGTGACAATTTTTAGTATACTAAATAAAAAGGCTGTTTTATTGTAAAGATAGCTCAATTATAAAACACGATAAAAACAATAGAGGCCAGTCGTGGCGCAGTGGTACAAAGTGTGACTGTAAAACCGACTGGTTGTGGGTTCGATCCCCACTCGAGGAGATGAAATATTTACTTAAATGTATATTTTCATTTCTTCGCTCTGGTGTCGAGGCTAAGCGCGGCGTTGAGTTCTGCCACTCAACACGCAATGCCTCCAAAATTCGGCAGAAAGTGGGGAGCGGAGTGTCTTAACACTAGGTTCCTTCTGCCTACCCTGCTGTGTGCGGGATATAGCGTGAAGCTAATTTAATTTTAATTTTGATAAAAACAATATGACGAGTCTCTGACATCAAATGTCTCACACTTAAAGTCACGAAAGTAAAAAGAGTCTTGTTTACATTTCTATTTACCTCAGTCAGAAATCGAATACGCTATGTATAGAATAATATTTGATATTAAAGTGCCCGGCGTCCCCTCGCCGCGCCTCCCCTGACCCCGAAGACCGCTACGAGCACACGGCGCTCAACGCTGTATCAGCAATGACCACCTCCCAGTACGAAGTGAGAAACTTTACTATTATACATTTCTATATTAAAAGGGCAGCTTCATGCCATTTCCACAATAAAATTATCTAATTTCGTTTTTATATTTTAAAAGGTATTTTTATAATAAGAAGCTTCACGCCCATTTTTATTTTAACAAGTTTTGATTTCATCAATAACAGCATTTGCATGTAAATCGTATATGTTTTACCATTGTCATGTTTTAGTGTTATATATTAATACTCAAGTTTAGAGGAATAAATACGGTTTTTATTTAATATATTGTATTTAACAATACGTATCCTTTATAGTGTTTAATTTAGATAATTTAGTTGTTTATAATTTTGTTAATTTTCAGCCTCGAGCGGGCCCGCGGTCGCCGGACGCGGCCTCGTTGCGGCATTCGGTGTCCGCTCACAGCGTCAAGGTATTATTTACTATTTAAACAAATAAATTAATTAATATACGGATAGTAGCATCTCAATATGAATATGTTGTGTATCTTAAATAAAATATTAATTATTTTTATCAAATCGGTGATGTATGTATATAAAATGAATACTAGAAATGGACGTAAACTTATCGCATCTGTAACTCGTTTGCATCGAGTCCGTATTTCTTTTATGACGCAATGTTTACTTTTGCAATGTGATCTCAGAAAACATCAGGGAATGTTTTATATCACAATATAAAAAAGATCTGAAAAGAAGTTTGTCTGTTGAAATAAAAAAAATAAAAGGAAAGCTTTAAGCTGTATACCGCACACGGCGGGGTAGGCAGAGAGAGCCTAGTGTTAAGATACTACGTTCCCCACGTTCCGAATTCAGCAGGCATTGCGTGTTGAATTGGGGATCTAAACGCCGCGCTTTGCCTCGACACCAGAGCGAAAAAATGGAAATATACATTTAAATGAATATTTCATTTCCTCGAGTAGGGATTGAGCCCACAACCAGTCGCGTTTACAGTCACACTGTGCCCCTGGGCCACGGCTGGTCTCACCTGTTAAAAGTTATTGACAAAATAATGATTTTATAAATGATGACACGCCTTGGGAATGACATGCTCGCTCTAGTCTATTTTAATGGTATCATTTCTGGTTAATCAATTAGTGTTAATGTAAATAATTGATTTTAAAAAAGTCTCGCCTCGTTTCTTGCGCCGGTTCTTCTCAGATCTGAGGTATTAACTTTAGTGAACTGGTGGCAAATTAGTGGAAGTCAAAAAAATTAAGTACGTATCTTCTTATTCTAAATAAAATTATTTGAATTTAAAATTTTAATAAATCACGCTAGTTGAAAAAATATCTTGCATTGGATACATCTATTGAGGAAGGTTGTATATGAGGTTTCTATGTAACCCTCGTCCTCTCCGATACTTACAATATATTATATACAAATTTTGGGTGAGCCCACAGGTAAAAAATATTAAATATAAACAAAAACACTATATTAAAAGGTACTTTATTTATTGTGTATTTATTGTTTAGTAGTGATCAATTCTTATTTGTTTTATATAGGACTACGCGTACAGCGGCAACGGCGAGTGGCGCCACAGCGGGCACGCCGCGCTCACCTCGCCGCACGACCACTACAGCGACCGCGGGGACAGGCCAGTTGAACTTACGCTTACTTAATACTCGATTACGCTTCCCTTGCTAGTTATGGTGTCCTGGTACTTGTTATTCGACTTTACTTGTGTCTGGCTGTACTATATGTTCGACGAGTTGTGGCTTCCCCGAAGTTCGATGTATTTTTTTTTAGTTTTACGCTGTATCCCGCACACAGCAAGGTAGGCACAGGGAATCTAGTGTTAAGACACTCCGTTCCCGACTTTTTGCCGAATTCTGGAAGCATTGTGGAAATATAAATTTAAGTAAATATTTCATCTCCTCGAGTGGGGATCGAATCCACAACCAGTCGGTTTTACATTTACACTTCATACCACTGCGCCACTACTGGTCTCGTGGCCCAAGCAATGCGTAAAAGTTTAGAAAACGAAACTTCAGGTTAGCCACGACTCATCTACCGTACTTGTATTATATATACTACGCTCTATCGTGACGCACGGGATAGTAACAGTGTCTAAGTGACGCGCTGGTAGCGGGTTCGATCTTCGTTAAGAGGAATGAAATATTCAATATTTTCATCTCCTCGCCTCCTCGGTATGCTTTCCGAAATAGGTGGAAAGTAGGGAACGGAAGTGTTTTAATGGGAATGTTGTGTTATAACACCAAGTACCCAGGTCAAGTACCTGTGTCCGTAAACTACGCATTCATCCGTAAATCATATAATAAGAGTGAGTAATTCCAGAAGTGAGACGTACTCGGTGCGCGGCGAGAGGGAGTGGGGCGGCGCGGCGGAGCGCGGCGCGGTGCCGTCCGCCGTCATGGCCGAGCACCGGGGCTTCACGCGCAGGCCCGTCGCCAGGGTGAGCCCACCCGTGCCTCCACCTATAACTAAAGCTTTTTGTGTTATAATAACATTTTATTTCATTTTATAAAAATATATATATATACTATTTCCAAACTATAAGTGTGGTGCATCTAGTCATAGTATTTAATAGATTTTGATTATTATGGTTATATTTCGGTTAAGTTTTATCATCGTTTTGTGTTGGTTTCTAGAATTCCAATCTACTGTCAGCAGTACTGTGCCTAGTGAAGGAGCTCGACTACCCGAGTCTTGAGGTCGCGGAGATGGCCGTCAGGTAAATACTATAGTCATTTGGTATTTTAGCAAGGCCGTAGCCAGGGGGAACCTGGGAGCATAGTGCTAAGATATATCGTTCTCCACTTGCCGCCGCATTTTGGAATTATTGCGTATTAAGTGGCGAAACTAAAACACAATATTTTATCTCGACAACAGAGCGAAAATAATAAAATATATATTTCATTTCTTTGAGTGGAAAACGAACCCACAACCTGTCGTCTTTAGACGCTTTTGCTCCTGAGCCAAAACTGGCCTGAAATATCCGAATATTTAATATTTAACTATTATATTTGAAGCGCGACGTTGAGTTCTCGCATTTATCACTCAATGTCTCGAAAATTGGTCCTTCTGCCCACCCTACAATATGCGGGATACGCTGTAAAGCAGAAAAAATGTTAATTTGTGACATACTCAAAAATGTATACTAGACCAAAAATAAATGTTTTATATATTTTTTAATATAATTACTAACATATTATTTTCATAAAGAGATACATTTTCTTTTGTCTGAATGCAGGTGTCGCATGGACGAGCTTGCAAACAGTCAGTGACACAACGCTGAGGCCGAGAACTGAACCCAGTATCGACCTTACACTGCGCAGAGACAGTATGCCATACATACGAAATAAATTACAATTGACTAATACATAAAAAAAACAATAAAATACTCGTTTATTCAAAAAAAAATATAAATAATTGCTTTGTAGCGAAAAACAAACAGAATCTCTTGGAATAACTAAATAATTGTAAAATAGTATTTTTAAAATAAATCATGCTAAAATTTGTAACGAAATAAATAAACTAAATATAACTTTTTGAAAATAACTTTTGCTAAATGTGATTATTACTGTATAAAATTAGAATAAAAAATACACTCAACCGTAAATTTGAGTTGAGTGAGTCAAATAAAAATTTTAAGTTGAGTTACTTCACTCAAAAATATATTACACTAATAGATCATAAATAATTTTAATAACCATTATATATATATTATATATACTATATATATATATATATATATATATATATATAGAAATAATGTAAAATTTCGAGTGCAATAAGTGCAGTGTGTTTGGCCAATACAGCTTCATAAAGGACCTTGGACCAATGAAGTTTGGCCAATATTGGGCCAACTGTGTGATATATACATTATACAAGTGAAGTGCAGACTATTTAATAAGCTTTCTTCTTTATAATAAAGGCTATGCTCGAAAGAAAATATTATAATTTGAACGGTTGTTTTTTATTCGACGTCGATTTTACAAATGTTTGATTATGTATTTTTATTAAAATTATCGTATTTTTATTACAATTATTTATATTACTGTTTAATTTGACAAAAGTTTTTTTTATATTATTTTATATTATAAAACCATATTATAAAACCATATAATAAAATTGCTCCTTAACTTTTATACAAAATGTCGTTTATCGAGAATTGTAATAAATGTAAGTACGTCTAAATCAAATAAATTGTAATAAAAATAAAAGAGGTTTTAGTTTAACCTAGCACGATATGAATGTATAGATAAAATATAAGATAAATGGTTCTATTTTTTTATGAATTTAAATATTTATATATTACTTCCTATTTTTCTTTCCTTAGTGTATGAATAACACTCTAATCTGTAATCTTTCAAACATTTGTTTCATCGACTATTATGTGATCAGTTGAGGCTATATATTAAGTAGCACCAATAAAATAAATATTATAACAACTATTATAATAAAATAAAATATAACATATTGTTATTATTATAATCACTTTTTAATTTTGTAAATATTTGTATTGATAATTATTTTAGTAACATTTAAGTTCACTCTGTATAAAATGATGTTTAATTAATTGAAATTCTACTTTAATTGTAAAATTAAATTGTATGAATTATGATTTTTTCGGTACTTATAAAAATTGTTTTTATTTAAATTAATATGTAATGTTTTTTTATTTTACTATATCTAGCAAAAGCAAAGGTCATAGATCACATAACTAAACAAACTTTAAAATCTCATAGTAAATAGTAATGTATTATTTTTATTTTCATTTCTTTTTATTGCAATGAATTATTAATCAACGCTGATCAAATGTCGTAGTCCAATATAAATATAAGTTAGCAGATTTTTGCGGACGAGCACACAGACAGACTATATATATCGTTAGCATATAATATATAAATTAATATTGTTTTTATTATTATATCATTCTTTAGTATCTTCATATTCAAGTAGAATAATTAAGGAGCGAGATAGATATTTATATGAATTGATTAATGTTAGAAAGAGAGGCTTTTACTTATTTTTTTTTATAATGTGAAAGCCAACTACCTCAGTAAAGTAGCGGTCAATACTCCATAGATTAAAATATATCTAGATATAGAATAATACGTATGTTTTTTTTTAATTGTTTTAATAATTTATCGGGTTTTTTATCTATCAAGTTATATTAAACTTGTATATAAAAATATTACATTACAATTATTCGATTCTTTTACTATAAAATGTATTATTTTATATTTTTTTATAATAAAATATACAACACTATTTTAAAAAAATACTTTCAGAGTTGGTTGGCACTTTGTCAAAGCGAAGCGTTAAGTTCCGCAATGTCTCGAATTCAGGTGGATGATGGAGTGTCTTAACACTAGCTCTTAACACTTTCCCTGCCATCGGGGTACTGTATGATAAAATTATTATTGCACAATGGGAACAGATCGAATATTATAAATATATTATATATATGTACAAATAAGTGTTTTGGAGTTTGTCTGTGTGTTCGTCCGGTACACTATAATAAGGCAAAAGCAAATTGTTAGCGTTATGTATGAATAATAAATTAATAATAAAATAACTTGCCGCCACTAATACTGTCGTTTTATTTTCCATCACATTTTCTAATATTGTCCGTTGCTGCTTTACCAGGCAAAGAAAGAAATGCATATTTTTGTCGTCTCTATTATAAATCTGTAAAAAAACTGTGTTCTAGCTTTCATCAATATTTTTACACACAGTAGAAAATTGCTTTTTAGCTTCACGCTGTATCCTGCATATAGCACGACAAGCAGAGGGAATCTAGTGTTAAGACACTACATTCCCAATGAGACATTGCTTGTTAAATGGCGAAATTTAACACCGCGCTTCGTCTACTTACTAACAGATCGAGGAAATGAAAATGTTAAATAATTAATACCAAAGAGTGAAATCCCAACCTAAAACCGTCGCGGTTACAGTCATGTAATTACGCACCGCCAAATGTCAGAGAAGTAAAAAGATAATTGATAATTAAATAAAACCTATTTTGTTCTGTATTGACAATTGTAATGTCACCATGGTTGTGTCAAGCTCGTGAGTGATGCATTCTCCCGGATGAGATACAGTACTATACAGGTATGATTAATTAAAATTTAAAGATATATTAAGTAGGTTGCTATTATTTATAAATATTAGAGGATCATAGTTATATTTATAAATTTTTCAAAAGCAGACATGATAAGTTTCTTGTATCGGTTATTCTCATGTCTAATATAGTACTGTAGATTATTTGATGTTCAAAACACATGGCAAGTCTTTTCAGAGAATAGTTTATTTAAAGAAAAAGCGTTTTCTCGGATAATACTACATATAATATGTTATAGTAAATCTTAAATTACTAGCCAAAATTTACTGACGCGATGTCGGTCTCGAGCGCGTCATGCGTGGCGGGCGGGGGTGCGGGCGCGGCGCTGGGAGTAGGCTCGGGCGTGGCGGGCGCAGACATCATCGACCTCGACCGCTACATGCGTGCCTCTGTCAGGCCCTCGCGACACACACACCACCACGCATACACATGGTATATACTAGCTACTTTAAATATATATCTAAACTCTAGAGTTTCATTTTATTTTAACAATAAAAATAATAATAATAAAAGAAAATATTAACGTAAGCAATCATTATTTATTAAAAGAGTTCAATAATTTTGGCCAGCGAGAGGCTGGTTGTGGACGCGGGCGGAGCGGACCTTGTCCCCCGGGGGTCGGCCACGTCGTCTAGTATCGGACGCCCCTCCATGTCCCCCCCGATGACCGCCCACGCCCCGCGCGCGCAGTACTGCAAGCGATACTCGCACGACTCGGGGCTGTCGGAGGACACCTATGTGAAGACACACAAGTCGCACAGGTTGGGAAGACTATCTGAGTATGATAGGGTTCGTTATTTCATGTGTATATAAATCTTTATTTACATCAAGAGGAAATAAAAAGGTATCCGCAATTAATTCTCTCTCTTTAAAGTAAAGTATGGCTGGCGGAGAAATCCTTGAAATAAAAATTGTAATTCCATTCTTAAAAAATAATTTTCGAACAGTTAAGCGCAATTTTTTTAGGCCAAAGACAAAGTTACACAATTTTAAATAATTTAAATTAAATTATCACTATTTTTTTTTTTTTAAATATCACTCATAGATAATAGTGAATTTAATCACAAACAAAGATTTTTTTTATTGGAACTGTTATTAAAATAATATTTTTCAGACGAACTATACAAAAGTACCCTGAGTCTCGTCGCAAATCGGCATCTAACTCCTCAGAGCGTGACTTCAGGGCGACGTGCGAGAGAGCGCTGCGAGAGCAACAGGAGCAGATCGCCCGAGTGGCGGCCATTTGCGAGAAACTAGTACAGCCACACGTAATACAAAATACTACAAATGCGCCAAACGGATATGTATCTCCGCAATTAGTCCAAAATGATGATCATAAACTAAAAAATTACCCTCCACAAAACATGAATAAAGCAGGAAATTACGATACTAATACGAGTTCAAAAGTTAGCGCTCCACAGAATTTGCCCCAAAAAGTAAAACGTCGACCAGCAACGCCGGACTCTAGTGACAACACATCCAGTAGTTCCAGTTTCCATGATATACGACGGAAAGATAAACATAGGGTTTGTATTTGTGGTTTATTCAAATATATTTTACCTCCTGTTTCCATATTTTTGTAAGGTATTCCGTTTCTTGCTTGGGGACCCCAACAACAACTTAAATATAACCGTATTTACCGTATAAAAATCCAATCCATATCCATAATCGCCCAAAACAACAATATTAACCTAAGATCTGTTTAAAAGACTGAATCCTGCAAGACCTACAACCTGATAATGGGTAAACTCGACGAGCTGAACCACCTATTCGTGGCGCGTCGAGCGTCTCCGGCTCCCGCAGTGCGAGCTCCCGCAAGACAACGTCTCTCATCGGGGTCTGTGTCTGTGTGCGATAAGAAAGTGGCCACTGAGGATGTGAAACGAATTAACACACCTGTTATACAAGTACAGTTATAAAGCAAAGCCTTGTTAAATCTATTTGGACGTTGATTATTCCTCTTATTTATTCATCAGAGGCCACTCGTGGTGCAAGGGCACGGGCGTGCCTCTGTAAGCGCAGCTGGTTGTGGGTTCGATTTCCATTCAAGGAAATGAAATATTTTTTTTTTGCTCTGGTGTCGTGCCAAAGCGTGGCGTTGATTTCCGCCACTCAACACCCAATGTCTCCAGAATTTGGTGGATTGTGTGGGGCTTAACAATAGCTCCCTTTGTCTATCTTGCTACGTGCGGGACACATCGTGAAGCTGATAAAAAAATCATTATTGCGTTAACATTGTTTGACGGAAAGTTATGTTTCAATGCATTTGGTTTGTGCAAAAGATGTACAGATTCGTGAAGATTTACTAAAGATCTATACCATAAACTATATGGTAAAAATTTTTTTAAATGTTTCATACGAGTATACATACATATAAGTGAAGCTGATATAAAAGTATTTTCTATCAATGTTTAGTTTTCTTAAGGTAATGCATTCGAGCCGAGCGAGTAATCGTTTTCATTCAGAGAGAGGAAGGTGTCCAAACAACAAACAGTTGGCGGTGACGCACGCGCCTGGAGTCGACATCGAGCCTTTAGAGAAACAGCATGGCGAAGAAAGGTTTTTTTTATATAATATTATTAAAATAGAATTTTATTTTATTACTACTACTGTTTCATATCGTAATAGCTTCTTAAAGAAAGGAAAGAAGAATATTTTACAAAGTATATAAAAATTAAAAGGTAGCGGTCAGAACCGGCTTAGCGGCTAACGGCTAGTGCTCTCGGGCAGTATCCAAGAGGCTCAGATTCGAATCTCGCTACATATTTTTTTTTAAGTTTCTAAAACATATCGTTTCATGATTGAAATGGAGATACAAATATCCTTATTTAAGTAATTCAACTTATATTTTCTCAGTATAGCGGATAATTGGAGTGACTCTGGTTGCGGGGCGCCCGAAACTTTCGACCTCGACGACCCTCTACATGTGAGTCGAGGAATACATAATCGTTTATTACGTGCTCGCACTTAGGCAAATTCATAAAATATATTTAATTAACTAGGCGTCTGGGCAAATGGCAACACAATCTGGCTATCTGTCAAAAGATTTATTATTTATCATGTTTTAAATTAATATTTTTAGGGTTCCCTGCCTGAAAAGGTAAAAAGGATAGGATCACTCTATTATTCGTCTGTCAAGAGCATTTATCTCAGGATCATTTATCGCTTGGAGACATCATCTTGAAATTAATATGAAATATTCAGGTTTATGGTCACAACAGCACAGAAGTTAAGCTTCTAAATCATTGCAATCAAAAGATATGAGCATTTATGTATCGGTTTTGATGCATTTGTATATGTAATCAAATACTATTGGGACTTTCCGTGTACCTATAAATTTGTCACGGAGTGACAACTTTCAGTTTTTCAATACTGATAAAGGAAAAAATAGAAAAGTAAGAACTTATAGGTTCAAAATTAGGAAATAGAATCGAAAATGGAAATTGTGCAAATTTATTATAATTACACTAAATAATATTTTATATTTTCAAGTTATACGCTCAAGCGAAGCGTCTCCAAGCTCTCCACGCGAGGGCCCGTCACGGCAGCGCGCGTCACAGCACGCGCCGGTCGGAACATGTAGGTGATAACAGAGATGATAAGATCGACAGCAAGACAAGCACGTCCCTCTGTGCCCTCTGCCGCGGCTACTGGCGGGTGGTGGGGAGGTTCTTGAAGCAACAATTGTTTGGAATTAGCTCTTGATTATTATATATGTGTTACGTTGAATATGTATTAAACATTTAATAAAAACCGTTTATTTGTTTTGTTTTGAAATTAAATTGCCCTTGGACATTTATAAAGCAATTAATTTAGATTTTTGCTTTTTTTTTTCATTTGCACTTATTTAAACTTAAAGTCAAATAATTTGGTTAAAAATAAAATAGTAATTAGAATACATGTTTAAAACAAAAATTATAGTTTTTTTAACAAACCAAGGCCCTTAATTTGATAAAAAATTTAATACGCTCTCCTGTTAAGCATAAAAAACCGTATTTCTTTTACAAATACTAAAAAAGAAATTAATCCACAAATTTGCCGTCCTCAAAATTTATTAATTTAAGCTTATATTTAACAAATGATTGATAAGTGTAAAGGGAAACAAGATTTGAGTTAAATAAAAAAAAAAGATTACAAGCATCGATTACATTAATTTTAAATGAAAATTTCTTTTTCTTCTCTGTTAAGATAACCTTAACAGAAACTATATTTTTTTTTATCTTTAGCAGCAACTGGCAGAAGAGAAACCTCTAAAAAAAATCTGCTGACAGAAGAACAAATGAAGATTCCCATCAAAAATTTTTCAAAAATGTCAACCGCAAAATTACCCGTAAATTATAAACACGATAAAAACATCATGTAGTTCGAACAAACTAAAACTGAAGTAAACGTTGAACGACGTTTGTTAAATATGAAGAGAGATCTTGGTCTTTGGTGGTTTCTTTGCCTTCTATTGCAGGTTTGTTGTACTTTGAAATCCAGAATTAGATTCGACAGAAACAAATAAAAAGTATATTTTTTTTGCATAAACTGATATCATTGAATCTTCTCTTTGATCGAGATATAAAATATACTGTGAAGTAAGTACCTAATATCGCTTATCAATTACCAGTGTTTCCAATATAATTTAAATTCGCTCAGTCGTTTACTTTAATTGTCCACAATCAAAGATTCTTGTAGAGGAATAAAAAAAAAAAAATTAAATTAGCTTCACGCTGTATCCCGCACACAGCAGGGTAGGCAGAGGGAAACTAGTGTTAAGAATGCAGTGAAAAATACTTTTCAGTTATACCTTTGAGTGTAAGGGGCCGTTCAAGTATTACGTAAGCACTGTAGGGGGCGGGGGGTCTTGAGTTTGCTTATTTTTGACGTTTTCAAAGAAATATTTCTTAGAGGATTGCTTATTTTTGATGACATAGGGGAGGGGGGGTCAATGGGGGGTCTAAGGGGTCATGTTATGAGTATAACTTAAAAGTATACGAGTAGTCGTCATTCTTAATGTACTACGCTGTCATTACCATTATTGCCTTAGCTGTTTTCGTTTGTGCGATTGTTTGAATATTAATAGTCCTGTTATTTAACCTATCTGATTTGTAGTCTTTATAAGTTTGTTAATCTATTATAATTTCTTATAGGTGCTTAGCGCGCTCGCCTGTAAGCGAAAGTCGTCGTGCCGCCCCCCTCGCTGCCCCGGAGGCTGCAAGCCCAAGTATTGGTGATTGATACCCAATTAAAATACTAATATTATTTCGAAGTAAACAAGATGGTAAGTTGTTCAGGCGTTTTTGTTTTTTTTTTTAATTTATTCTTCTAGAGAAAGAAAAATTTAATGGCAACTATAACTAGTGTATGTGTTATTTTATTTAGTCTGTGACGAGTAATATTACTGAAAGCAATGCTGCATCGCCGTTATTGTGGCCTGTGCCTTAATTTTATCCATAGCTATTAGAATTTTATGATATAAATTCGGTAAAGAAGCTGCCATATTTTTTGTTTTATGTTACCCTATACACCCAACTTAAAACTAAAAAAATATTTGAACTATTTTAGTTTTTCGCTATCCAAGAGGACACAAAAAATCCCAAAAACAATTTAGCAGCAATGTATGACACTATGTTTTAGAAAAAGTAAAGTTTTTCTATTAATTTATAATTGTTGCGCACTGCACAGTGGTGGATGTTGTGGTGGGTGTGGTGGTGCGCGGCGTGGTGGGCGTCAGCCGCCGCCTGCAAGAAGAAGACCATCTGCCGCCCGCCGCCCGGTGGACGCCCCGGTTGCGGCGGACGACGATAAAGTTAGTTTTGTCCCGCATATAGCAGGGTAAACATGCGGAACCTAGTGTTAAGACACTCCGTTCCTCATGCACTGCCAAATTGTTGCGACGGAGGCCGGACTTAACGTCGCGTTTTGTCTAGGTACGAGAGCGTGGAAATAAAACTAATTCATTTTTGAACTAATTGAACGGGGATCGAACTCACATTTGTCGTGTTTACAGTCGGACGCTATAAAATTGTACTGAATCTGAGTCTATAATGTCAATTCAAAAAATATATCTATGAGCAGAATATCTAGATGTCAAGTTTCTTACACTTTGAACAGGAGTGTCATAAAATAAAATTGGATAGCTAAAAATGTATAGTCAATTAATATAACCGTTCGAGACCAACGCGGCGGCGCCCGTTGGTATGTTACGGCTTCCACTCGATGAAATGAATTATTATAATTTCTTCGCTCTGGTAATTAGGGAGAATCTTGGGCTATGTCGAGATCCGCCACTCAACACGCAGTACCTCTTGAATTCGGCAAAAAGTGAGGAACAGAAGAAGAGGACTTCAATGGGGACAGTGTCCACTAGGTTTTCTCTGCCTATGCCATAAGTTATGTACATATAAACATAAATTTTATAAAAATAATAACACTTTATTGCGCATGAGACCTTAAAAGTTGTTATTTAAAAAATAAATAAATCAGCTTTACGCTGTATCCCGCACACAGCATGGTAGGCAGAGAAAACCTTGTGTTAAATACACTCCGTTCTCCACTTTCTGCCCAATTCTGGAGGCATTGTGTGTTGAGTGGCAGAGCTCAACGCCGCGCTTAGCCTCGACACCAGAGCGAAGAAATGGAAATATAAATTTAAGTAAATATTTCATCTCCTCGAGTGGGGATCGAACCCACAACCAGTCGGTTTCACTTCGTGCCGCTGCGCCACGACTGGCTTCAAGTTGTTATTTTGCTTAAGTATTTATATATTATTTGACATAATACGTGCATGGCGGCCTTATTACTGCAAGTGATTTCTTCTAGGCAACCACTTAGATAGAGTTAACTGTTAGGAAACTTATGTATATGTAAAAAGTATTAAGTTATTCATCCCAAACTAAATATATATATATATATATATATATATATATATATATATTAAAGAAGAATTAACGTACATAATAAAAATATACTTAACATACCGACATATATACACACATAAATACGTTTACTTGAATAGTAAAATTTTATATACTTAACAAATATTTACCGAATTTTATTATTCAATTTAAAGGTTAATTAATTTCTTTGTGTTAGAATATGAACTTATGCTACTTCTATGTATTTTTTTGTGGAGGATTATAAATTATACGTCAATTTAAATTGTAATATTAAACCTTATAAGTTATTTACATATTAGGTTAAATAAAATGTTTCAAATATATTTATTTAAATTAATGTTTCCATTTCTTCGCTCTGGTGTCTAGGCAACCAGGCAAAGCGCGGCATTGAGTTCTGCCACTCAACACGCAATGCCTCCAGAATTCGGCAGAAAGTGAAGAATAGTGTTTTAACAGTAGGTTCCGTCGGTCTTCCCTGCTGTGTGCGGGATATGCAGTGTGATGCTGATGTTTCAAATAATAACACTCCACTTATTAAGTGGAGTCAAATAGTTGTGCTTTATGATTGGCAAAAGAACATTGTAAAACATTTTATAACATATGATTTAAATGTTGTTTCAATACTTTTATAAATATATGAATTAATTATTTTTGATGTAAATTAATTCCCTGTTTTTAGTTTAGTTATTATTTCACTTATTTTTTTTCATAACATTAAATCAAATTGAAAAATGACTATTTCTGCCACTACAATTACGTTTAAATCTTTTTTAATTTACAGATACTACAAAAGGCTGAATGCTAGAAAAATGTTACAAATGAAATGTTTAAATTGTAATTGAAGTGCCAAATAAATTAAAACAAAACACAGTTTTTAATTTTTTTTTATTTTTTCCTTATAAAGTAAGCTTCTTACACCACTACATCAGTAGTTCCTGAAAAAAATTAATAATTTTAGTTTTTATTAACATTTTTTATAAATTGAACTGACAAAAAAACAGGTGTGAGTTGGGGTGGATCAGAATTTATAGTTTGAATTTCAACTCAATAGCATTTATTGAAGCGTTCCTGAGATAAATAATGACCTTGACAGACAGACAACAAAGTATAATCATTACTTTTTTTCTTAAGAAGGATTGGAAACTTAAGACACATTGATAGAGGCTATTGTGGCAGTGGGACATTACTTTTGTTAATAATTTATATATTTAAAAAATAAATATCAATGAAAATTCTGCCAGTATAATGTCTGGTAGTGCATCAGCAACTATTTGTTCTGAGCTCTAAGTCATCATATGTATATTTTTTTTTATTTCCTTGCTCTGGTAATTTACCAGTGTGGCATTGAGTCTCCACTCTTGCCTAGAATTTTGGTGAAGAACCAAGAGCAGAATATCTAGATGTCAAGGTTTTTCTTACATATCAATAGGAGCATTATGGGAATAGTCAAAGTCCTCACAAATTAATGTGGTAGATGTAAATAAGACATTGATGAAAGTAATAACAATATTAACTAAATAAACATTTTATAGTATCCTTTCCCATGTTTTGTTGTTTTTTGAAATAACATAAGATGTATTTGTGTTAAATAATTTCATTCAAATTAGGAAGATCTGACTTTTTGTTTTGAATATCATCAATTAAAACATATAATGGTCCAGACCTAAGAGAAGGACCAGCAAAACAAAACCCAGCAGAACTTCATATCAATTATTTGTTAGTGACAATGTATACACTCAACATATAAAATCTTAAAATAGAGTATACTCACTTAGTCAATATTCCATCTTTCTTAGTGAGTCTAACAATGCAGTCGTCGGACTCTCCCATACGCCTAATGGCTCCACAGACGACATACATTTTGCTGGAGTCAGCAGCACGACCAGTGGCTGGGTCCACATCTGCTATTACCAGCTGCACGGAAGCATGGTCCTTGGCGTGGATGAGGCGGTTGCTGGCCGAGCTGCAGGTACATTTATTATTTGTTATTACTAAATTAGTGACCTGAACTATATATAAGATATACTATAGCCAAATTATAAATAAAAAATCTTTACATAAATCATAGTATTTTTGTCATTCTAATGTATAAGCTATATTACTGTAGAATCATCAACAATTCTTTCAGTATTTTTGCTTGAGATTAGACCAAACATCAATTCATAAACTTTTCACATTCATCATACGAAAAAAGTAGGAAAGGAGAAGTTTGACGTTTATGTCATCAGTTGTTATTACTTAATATGGTTGGATGCAGAACTCAAGATCGGACTCAGTGGTGTGTTAAAAGAGGCCAGCTTTGGAAGAGGACAAGCTAGTAATGATAGTTACTTTATAGTACGAAATGTACTATTTTTGTTTTAGATTTATGTAAAATTGTGATATTGGCTTTTTAGAAAATTTGAGATGGAATTTTAAAGGAGTGATATTATACACATTGTTTCATCCAGTATATATTAACACTGACAAGCATTGTCAATTATATTTTTATTACAAGTCAGTAAGCGATGGTAATTACATTGAGATATTTCTGTATAGTGTAGTAATTATTTACAGATAGATGCAGTATACATTTTTTTTTAAAAATGCCTTAACCATGGCTAACCTAACACGTTGTACTCACCATTTTCTCGGGCAGTACAAGTCAACAAATTCACCGGCGTCGTTCTGCATTTTGTACACTGAAATGAAATATATTCAACTAGTTAGAAAACCAATTAAATCTTCTATTTATCATTAATTTCAATTATTTATTAAATGAAACATAACTAACCTAGTAAAACACGCGAATCACGTAAATGTCAGAAGCAAAAAGAACATGGCGGCGTAGCAGTGTTGCCAGATCAACATTGATACGTTCAAAAATATAATTTGATTTAAACTGTAGAATACAGAATTATATTTAGTTATTTCAATTATGCTTGTATCATAATAGTAAAATATATATTTTTTAAATATATACAGACACTTTTACAATTTTTAATCTGTTTCAGTTAGATTCATAGTCATAATGTTTAACAATACTATATATACAACTAGATGGCGCTAATCATGTTTTTTATAATAATTAAACATCGATGTATACCATAACATAACAAAAAAATATATAGGAAAGAAACATCAATCATCTACACAATAATAATAATGACAATAATTTCTATATTTCTGATAAATATATGAGATAGGTAACTAAATTGGCTTTATTGTTGTTGACCTGGGATGGTTGTTACAGCGTCACCGGGTGGGGAACGGCTGAGAGTAGCTCGCCTCTGAAGCGAAAATACGAGCTTTGATGGACGTTCGTGAGGAGTTGGCGATCGCAGAGGAATGCCCTGCGTACGTTAATCAGAGACTGTTGCGCCCCGTCGCGCCGAGGTGCGGTCGTGCTGTGAGATAGGACTGTATAATAGATGCTTTACAAGCAGAAGACTTACAAGGTCGATCGTGCCACTTTATTGCTGGTTCCGCGCTCTGGCTTGCTCGCTCGACTCAGGCGGAACGTGACAATGATCGTGCTTTTTCATGTGTGTAGACCGGCTTTCATTGATTTATAAGATGTTATAACACTAAAAAAAATATATATCATTGGTTAAATTAATTTTATTATACGTTATACGTATGTAGTAAACTACCAAGTAATGTGAATAATAATTTTAAGTAATGTGCAAATAATTTCATAATCTTACAGTTCACGTTTCAGACTTGCTTTGAAGATGTGGAGATACGTGATAATTTGGAATAATGAATGTTAAATTATTAGTATCATTGTTATCTGGCGTATTATCTGGGTTTATTTCATAATCCTATACTGTGTAATTTAATTAATTTGCTTAGGTATATCAAATGCCTATAAAGTCCAATCTTTATCTTTGATCTGATTAGATTAATAATTTTCTGCTAGTTTTGATTAAATACCAAATCTTATTTACTTATGAGATTTTTAGGGTTTGACGCTGTATCTCGCTCAGAGTCAAGTATGCAGAGTGAACCTAGGAACCTTGATGACATATAAGATACTCAGTTCACATTACGACGCTTCTGTTTCGCTCTTCCAGCCGAATTCTGGAGGTATTGCTTGTTGAACAGTGGAACAGAACGCCGCAATTTGTCTTATCTTGTGTCTTATCTCTGGTAGAGCGAAAAAATATTAAATATTACACTTCCTATTCCATTATAAGTATATCTATATCCAAACTGTACAAAATCTTACATAACTTTTAGTTATTTATCAGCTAATTTAAATATTGTAAGCAATTTCCTTGTCAACAGTTTATACATCTACTTGTGCGATTAGTATCTTTAATAACTAAATCTTATCTTCGCGTAAAGCTCGTGTAAATCGTTTATATAGACGATATGGATTCGATAGCATCGAGGATCGATAGTGATGTGGCCGTCGTGGGACTCGCGTGGAGGAAAGATTATCTGATACTGTTTATTATAATGATAGCAGCATGTTTGTTTCATGTGTAAGATATGACATTAATTTTTAGAATTTATTTATATGTTCTCTTCTTGTTATGTTTTATCTATTTAAGGAACAGGTGTCCGGTGGGGACCTGACGATGTGTTTTCGTTTATCAAATCGAAAATATGAAAATAAATATATATCGCGTATACCATATAGGTTCCTTGGCGGTAGGCGATGAACAGGCAACAATAATGAACAGGCAGGAACAAGTTTTATAATCTATGCAGACGAAGTTGTGGGGTGCACCTGACTTAACAATTAATTACTAACTTTTTATTTTGTTATACATTTTTTCTTAGTATGAAAAAATAACTGCCGTATTTATTATAGAAATTGTATTTGTACACAAAATAAACTTTATTAATATGATATATTTTCATGGCTTAAGCAAGGATGCTCTCTCTCTAATCTGATCTTTGTCTATTACTTAGTATATAATTTTAAAATAATATATTTACTTATTTATTTTCTTTATCATTTCCGTTCATCTATAAATTAAATACACCATCAATAAATTAATAAACGAAATCAAGTACATGTGCAAGTTTTTCAGTAAATGTTATTGTAATTTTTTGAAACAATGAACCCACAACCTGCCCCCAGACGCGCCCTAAATATTGATAAGACGGTTAGTTTTGTTATTGATCTAATAATAAAAATAATAATACGTACAGGTGTACTTATTGTATGTTGTTTATATTGAAATGTGCATTATCAATTAAAAGTCTTTATCAGAACATGTATTACAAGTACTTACAGGTTATATATTACATATTTTATTTCCTATATTCAAGGGATTATAGATAAACTTTCGCGCGCTTCCCCTGATAAATGTATGTAAATACTGTATAAATAATTCATACATTGAGGCCAGCCGTGGCGCATTGGCACGAAGTGTGACTGTAAAACCGACTGGTTGTGGGTTCGATCCCCACGCGAGCAGTTGAAATATTTACTTAAATTTATATTTCCATTTCTTCGCTCTGGTGTCGAGGCTAAGCGCGGCGTTGAGTTCTGACACTCAACACGCAATGCCTCCAGAATTCGGCAGAAAGTGGGGAATGGAGTGTCTTAACACTAGGTTCCCTCTGCCTACCCTGCTCTGTGCGGGATACAGCGTGAAGCTGATTTATTTTATTTTTTTAATTCATACATATACTAAATAAAGTCCATTTATTCAACTTTTTTAAGCTGCTCAAAATATTTACATACGACTTTTTATTATCGGAACTGAATATCGCAGTAACTAGGGAACCATTTATGTAGTTAGTTAACCAATATTGTACAAAATTGGGTTTCACTCCACTCTTCCACCATAATTGCATATAAGTTTTTTAAACTAACTAATCTGAATACTGCGAACTATGTTTTTATTTTACAGGATTTTGGGAAGGATATCGGTAGAGTCAATAAAATAAATAATCTTGTTTAGTTAAAAATAATTTTATTTACAATAACTATTAATAGTTACAATTGTATAATCGCTAATATTTTTTTGGCAAGATCTATTATATTACATATTTAATTAATATAAAAATAGCACAGTTATACTTCACTTATTAATACATACTATTCAGTAACCAGTTTATTTAGTTTTATTTCACAAAAAAAATACAAATGTAAATTTAATTATTTATCTCATACCTCTTTTGTCAAAACTGTACTTTGTTCTCTATACTACTTAGTACCTATATCTATACATACATATATTGTAATAATTTTAATCAATATAACTCGACAATTCAAAAAATGCTTTTAATGGCCCAATTGAAAGAAAAATATTTTGACTTTGGCTAATTCTTTAAATCCAAATCTAACGTAACCAAGCCGATCAAAAACCTAAAAAATGCCTAAACATAAACAATAACGGCACAATCATTATACACGAGTGCTTTTCCAAGTGTCCAGCATGGTTGCATGCATGGAGCCCGGGTCCGATGCACGCTGCATATGCCATGCGGTGTGGAATGTGGCTCTGTTCATAGAGACCGGTGAACATCTGATGATGGGGACCGGAAGCGAACACCGCCACGTCGTCACCGCCGTGGGTCTCTGAGGCAAGAGGTACATCGACATGGGCGCGCCAGTTTGTTTCACCTGAAATTAAGATTTAAATAAAAAAATCAATGAAATTGATGAAACAAAAATGTTGTTTTCTAAATAGTATATTAACACCCCTTATTACACCCCCTTCACATTAAGAATAGCGATATCATTTTTATTGGTTATTTGTTATTTAATTGTTTATTTTTTTTATGTATAAAACTCAGTCGTACATATAAAATAAAATTAAAATTTTAATTGGAATATATTTTTTTCATATTAAGTGTTACTAATATAATATAAATAGACACAATAACGCTTACGATAATTAGCCTCTTGAGAGACATCAGGCCTCACGCCATCAACTTGCGGACGGAAACCAGGACCGTTTGTATACGAAAGAGTCATGTAATTAACACTCCTGCTGTCCCTACTATCCGAGAGGCCGAGGACATCTCCACCTCTTTGTGTGTATCCATTAAATGCCATAACGTGTGCGTGGTCAGAGGTCACCACGATCAGAGAATCCTCTTTAGAAAGAAGTTCAGAAGCCCGAGCGACAGCCTTGTGCATTTCTATCGTCTCGTCTAACGCGAGGTGCACGAAATTTTCGTGATGAGCATGATCAATGCGTCCTCCTTCGACGAACAAGAAGAAACCATTTTCATTACGTTTTAACATGTTTATAGCTGTTTCAGTTAGATCTGCTAAAGTAGGGTCATTAGTAACATTGCTCTCCAGGTGATATTTGAGATGATCCATTTCGAACAATCCTAAAAGATAATCGGGAAGATTTTTATTAACTTGAAGAAGTTCCTGTTTGTTTTGGACGTATTGGTAGGAAGCGTTGCGATTAGCTTTGTCAGCTTTCCATTCTTCTATTAAATTTTTGCCGTCCTGTCTTTTGCCGGGTTCTTCAACATTGTTGACAGGTAAAAATTCTCGTCGACCACCGCCTAATATAACCTGTAAATAATCACAAAACAAAATAAAAAAGTAACAAAAATGTTAAGGTGAGTTTCTTTTTGAAGTTAATTTTTTGAGAGCACATATAACAAAAAAAAAACAGAGCAGAACATCTGCTTGATTTCCTACGTTTCCTTGTTTGATTAACTTGCCAACAACGAACCTTAAATTGATTTCCAGGATAAGAGTGGACTAGTTGGCGGGCTATGTCTGGACAAGCGTTCGGATCCCCCAAGTCGATCATCACTTCTGCGTCGTTCTCCCAGTGACGGTTGGCAACGTGCGCGTACGCACCGGCCGGGGACGCGTGGGTTACTCGAGTTGTTGTTACGATACCTGAAGTAATAAAATAACAAAGATTGAAAAATTAAATAATAAATTCAATATTTAAAATATTACATGATTAAGAAAAGAAGATATTATTTTTGTTATTATAGATTTTTTTTACCACTATGTCGAAAGTGGTCCAATATGGGTTACTTTGCCCTTTATTGTATGTATACACTAATAAATTAAAAAATTGTGGCTTTCTGGATTTTATCCATTGATGTCTGTCCTCCCTCGTGTCGTTGTGGGACTAGGTTTTTCATAGTTTTAAATGTATTTTTTAAATGATGTTTGAAAATATTAATATATTCCTATCTTCTTCTTCTTCCTGGCATTAATCCCGGCTATTTGCCAGGGTCTGCCTTCCTACTCAACCTACCCCACTTTGCACGGTCTTTAGCGTCCTCGGTGGTTAGATCATTGGCTCTCATGTCCTGCATCACGACATCCAACCAGCGCTTCCTTGGGCGTCCGGGCGGTCTTACTCCAGGGACTGACATAGCAAGGCACTTGCATCCGACATAATTCTAAGGCCGGCGCGTAACGTGACCAAACCATCTCAGGCGACGCTCTTGGAGCTTATCCGCTACGTCACGGACTCCAAGACTACCTCGAATGAATGTGTTGCGTATGCGGTCAGACCGCGTTACGCCGCACATCCACCTCAGCATCTTCATTTCCGTGACGTGAAGCTCCTGAGTGTGCCGAGATAGTGCTGGCCAACATTCGCTGTCGTATAAAAGAACCGGTCGGATGATGCTCTTAAATATCAGGCCCTTGAGTTTGGGTGGTATCCTGCGATCGCAGACCACACCAGTGACATCCCGCCATTTGGCCCAAGCAGCGCTTATCCGGCTATAGACATCGTGATCGATGCCTCCAGACTCGTGCATAACGGATCCAAGGTACCTGGACTTTTCCGACTTAACGGCTGGTTCAGGACCTATAAGGATAGTGCTCGAGTCCGGGCTCCCGCAGGCCATGTACTCGGTCTTCGCCACATTTAGTTTAAGACCGCCGTTCTCAAGCGTACCCTTCCACAGGTTCACTTTACGCTCCAGCATCAGTCGGTTCTCATCAATGAGTGCTATATCATCGGCATACATCATCAGCCATGGAGGCTGGTCTTGGATGTGAGCCGAGACAGTATCGAGCACCACATTGAATAAAAACGGACTAAGAGCCGAGCCCTGGTGAACTCCTACTGTAATCTGGAAGGGTTTAGTGTCACCAACAGCAGTCCTAACCATAGAAGCGGAATTGTGGTACATGTCTCTGATAATCTCAATATAGGTCTCAGGGATCCCTTTGGATCGCAATGCCCACCAGATACACTCACGAGGCACACTGTCAAAGGCCTTCTGCAGATCTAAAAAGGCCACATGCAGAGCTCTCCTTTTTTCCCTGTATGCCTCCATCAATGTTCTGAGGGCGAAAACGGCGTCCATAGTGCCCGATCCTGGCTGAAATCCACATTGAGACTCAGAGGTAGTACACTCGCGGCGGAGCCTGAGGTCGATCATGCGCTCGAAGAGCTTCATGATATGATTCATAAGCTTAATGCCCCTATAACTACCACAATCTTGAACACTGCCCCTTCCCTTGTAAATAGGGGTAATGAAGCTGAGCCGCCACTGGTGTGGCATCTTTCCAGTGTTCAAGATATGGTTAAAAAGGACAGTAAGCATAAGCACACCAAGAGAGCCCAACGATTTCCACGCTTCGATCGGAATGTCGTCAGGTCCCACCGCTTTTCCGTTTTTCATGCGTCGAAGGCAATTGCGAGTTTCGTCAAGGGTTATCGGGGCAATAAGTCCGAGGTTAGGCGGTGGGTCGTGATGAAGACTGCGTGGGTGCTGAGTATTCAGCAACTCCTGGAAGTAGCTTTTCCACCTCTCCTTCACAGAGGCGTGACTACAGAGCAGCGTGCCCTGGGAATCTCTGACGCAAAGACATTTTGCGATATCTTGCGTCGCTTTATCCCGGGAACGTGCCAGTTTTTAAATGAACTTCTGCCCCTCGACAGTTTCAAGTTTATCATACAATGGTGACAAACTCTCACTGCGAGCTCTGGCTACAGCTCTTTTACTGGCATGTTTAGCTACTATGTACTCCAGTCTGTCTTCGGGAGAGTTGGATTAATGCCACTTCTTAAAGGCATCCTTCTTTTCACGAGTCACCTCCTGCACCTTGTCATTCCACCACCATGTCTCCCTGTCGATGACACGTCCTTAGAAAGGCCGCAATTTAGATTATGACTTTTCACCTCTGCCAGGAACTCGGTCTGCATCGATCCATTCAACAACCACCACTTGATCCGAGGCCTACGTTTCTCGGCTACATTCTTTTTCGGAGTGACGTTGAGGTCCATGACAAGAAGACGATGTTGGGCCGTTAGGCTTTCGCCTGGAATGACCTTACAGTTAGTTACCCTGAAACCCCCGTGAACACGTTCATACGGTTCAGCAGCCTTACCGACGTGACCGTTCAACTTTCGAACGTTCGAACTTTCCATTATATTATTAATATATTCCTATACTAACCTATATTATTAATATATTCCTATACTAACCAGCATCACGTCCATCAGCTAGTGCCCAGGCGGCAATTGACTCCGTATGCCTGAATTTGGATATGGAAGCCTCGCAGTTCCAGCGCGGCACCTCCGCGGTCACTCCAATAGTACCGGAGTTGGCTTTTACACCAGTCAAGTAGGCGGTCGAGGTACACGCTGAGTCCGCAATTTGGGCGTTTACACAGTATGTCTGGGTGGAAATAATGATTGTTTTTCTAAATATATAAATTAAATAAATTCTATAAATGAATTCGCTTCACGCTGTATCCGTACACAGCAGGGTGGGCAGAGGCAACCTAGTGTTAAGACACTCTTTTCTCCACTTTCCGCCAAGTTCTCGCGGCACTGCACGTTAAGTGGCGGAACTCAATATGAAAAATCTAAATATATGATTCTTTGTATATTTTTTCAAATATATGGAGGCCAGGCTGTGTATGTGAGTGTGTTTCTTAGAGATCGCGATTTTTATTTCCACCACTCAATACACAATGCTTCCAGAATTCGGCAGTAAGTGGGCAATAGAAGCGTCTTAATGAAACGGTAGTGTATTAACACTAGCTTCCCAAGTTAACTCTGCCCATCCTGCTATGTGCAGCATGAAGCACAAACATATATTTAATTTTAACTCACGTACCTTAGCAAGTCCAGCCGTAGGAAAAGCTTCAAACGAAAGCTGCGCCTCCTCCCCGGTCTGCCCATTGCGCTGTCCCAGCAGAGTGCGCGCGGCCGCCAGCGTTGGCACGGACATGCCGTCACCGAGGAACATCACCACATTGCGAGCTTTACGTGCATCACCTCTAAATCCCTGGTCGATTTTTTCAGCGATTGCATCCTGAGCATCTTGGTACCAATACTTTATGGTATTCTCAGCGGCTGAGGCTCGATGAGGCTTGGATTTTTGAATTCCGTGTGAAGAAGCAGGATGGTAAGGATCAGCTGTGGATGCCGCCGAGGCCGTAGCTAAGAGCAATAACGCCACGAGAGCCGTCAACGTCCGCTTCGAACACATTGTCACGAATGCTGAGAGTGTGTTAGTTACACGTATTTATGAATATAATACTTATCTAGTTGCAGATTTGGATGAAACGTGATTTTAGTTACTTATCTATCGAATGTGCGTAATAAAATGATGTCTTGCTATAAAATTGAAAATAAAACATTTTTTATAATATGTTAAAAGATAATTTTTACATCGATGAAAGAAAGTTCTTTCGTGTATTATTAATTATATAATATTTTTTATTGATTTAATAATAAAAATTGTTGTCGATAGTCTCGCTGGCTCTTTTTAACTAAACTGCCTTTGGAGCCGGTGGTAATTTATATCGGATGATTTAATTGTTTGCCAATTTTTCTTTTATAAGAATATTATCTATTTTTTGTTAATTATTGATAAGCGTACATATATTAAACCCGCAGTTATTGTATTTGGGCAATTTCGTGACTAGTATGATTTTACTAATTTTCTCGTGTTCATGCGATAACGTTGTCTATAGAGAGCAAATGTAGACCGCCATGGTCTGCATGCAGCTAAAAAAATAAATGAAAATAAGGTTATTAAAAAATAATATTCTTTTTCTCAAACGTCGATGTCGATATCAGCTTGTGATACTCACATGGATTAAGATAACACTTTTATTGAGTGTTCGTTCGATCTTTAAAATATCGTTCGGTAGGATTTAAAGAATTAATTACTTCAATCTACGATGATCTACCATATGCTTGTATGTATTAAATCTACACTAACATTTTAAAGCAGAAGAGTTTGTTTGGTTAAATCTCAGGAACTATACTGGTTAGATTTGAAATTTCTTGTTCTTTGAATAGTCCATTTACCGACGTAAGCCATATATGTATAATATTGTTAGCAAACTTGAGTAAAAGAGGGTAGTTGTAGGCAAAAAAAATATAATAAAAATAAAAAAATTGGGTCAATCGTGGCAGTGGCAATAGCCCTTATTGGAAGGAAACTCGTATGAAGCATTGTTGATGCAATTACGTAGAATCTCTATCCGAATAATTAAAAAATATATAAACCATGTGTCGTTATTTTAAAAAAAAAACGTTAACCGCCTGTGATTCTAACAATATGATTATTATCTTGAGGCTGTCGTGGGCGCAAGAGTTCAAGCGTATGATTATACTATACACGACGTTTGTGGGTTCGATTTTTACTCGGGGGAATAAAATATTTAATATTTTCATTTTACTCGTTCTGGTAGCGAGGCAAAGCGTGGCGTTGAGTTGCGCCACTCAACACGCAACGGCTTGAGAATTCGCCGGAATGTGGAGAACGGAATTTATATATATATATGTATACATGTATATTACCACTTTGAATAGTGTTGACATAAGCCAAAGACGCGTGTCGCTTACACAACTTTCAGTTGTTTCTATTGAGCCACGGGTGATACAAAGCCGCAAGTAAAAGCTAGTATACATTTGAAGTACGTACGTCTTCAAGGCTTATATCTGATTATATTTCGATAACAACAGGTATTTATTGTTCTATATAAATGAAGTACTAACTACTTGTTTTATTGCTTATGATTTTCTGAGACATTTAGTTGTACCAAAAATTATTACCGATTCAACGCACATAGGTTACACAGGCATAACAGGTTATCCCAGAAATCCCATTATAAATTGTTTAAAAAAATATGTGCACTCATTTAGAAAACGGGATTTGCACCAGCGCTGCTAGCCGAGCATCCAAACACTAGATCCTCTCGGCCTACCCTGCTGTGTGTGGGATACAGCGCGAAGCTGATTTGATTTGATTTGGTTTAACATTTTCATTTCTTCGCCTTGATAATAAGGGGTGATGCGGGATTTTAGATATATATATATATACATATAAACATTCAAATAAAATTAGAGGATCTGTCTTTAGTATTGATATAACTGTGTTTTTTCAAGGCATACAGTTATTTACACGACACCAAAACACAATTAAACAATTTTAGCTTTTTGGCTGTCTGTCTCTCTTAAATTTATATTCGTATATTTCAAGCAGACGTAGCCGCACGGGGGCCGCTAGTATTTAATATTTTTATTTCCCCGCTCTAGTACCGAGGCATGGCGCGGCGTTGAGTTTCGCTACTCAAGACTCAATGCCTTGGAAAATGGGGAACGAAGTGTTTTACTGGAAACGGAGTGTCTTATTGCTAGATTCTTAAGTTCCCTACCCTGCTGTGTGTGGAAAACAGCGTAAAGTTAAAAAAATGAATAAAATTGGTTAAAATATCGTTATTTACCATACATATTATAAATAAATGTGTACATAAAAATGTAATATGCAAATAAGTAATAATATTATGTAAGGAATCTAATCGTATTGTAATTTACAAAATTAATCCAGTTTAGCTTCCGTCTACAACTGACGGATAAGTGTCTGATAAAATGTGTTGATTGTGATCGGATATCTGTGTTGCCATCTATTTATTTGTGTAGTAACCAGAAATTATTTGTCGTTTATTTCTAAGTACTATAACTAAAGCAGTTGTTCCTAAATATATTTTAAAATTATTGTAGTCATTGAAAAAAAACAAAAATATATAACAAAATACATCTATTGTAAATATTTATTACAAAAGGTAAATATTACTTTACCTTGGATTTGTTTTATCTGATAACGGCTTAATTCCTATACATAATGAGAAATATAAAAAAAATATGCTATGTGCATGAACCGGCAAGAAAAGTCACTTATTTATTTATTTTATCACCTGAGTCAATTATTTGATAAAATAACTAAATTGAACTATTCAGTAATTTTTCACTATCGGTTCATCGTAACAACATTTGTAAGACAACAGCTAGAAGACTAACAACAAATGTATATTGCATTGCACTAGCACTGTTGCACGCATGCATTCCAGGTCCGATGCATGCCGCATATGCCATGAGGTGCGGTATCTGGCTCTGTTCATAGAGTCCGGAGAACATGGCGTGGTGTGGTCCCGACGCGAACACCGCCACATCGTCGGCGCCGTGCGTCTCCGACGCGAGGGGGACGTCCACGTGCGCTCGGAATGAAAGCGTACCTGGGGACGATACATAATATAATTTATGGTATAATTAAAAATTATAGTGAATATTTTGTTTTAGCCAAAATTTAGGTAATGAAATTTAGCTAAGTCATTAATTTTTTTCAAAGAGAATGTTATATTTTTAAAGTTTCGATCTCAGTATTCTTGTAAGAAAACTATTACAAAGCTAACAAACGCAAAGTACCAGGATTCTAGAACAATAAATAATTAGCTTCACGCTGTATCCCGCACACAGCAGGGTAGGCAGAGGGAACCTAGTGTTAAGACACTCCCGTTCCCCACTTTCTGCCGAATTTCGGAAGCATTGCGTGTTGAGTGGCAGAACTCAACGCCGCGCTTTGCCTTGACACCAGAGCGAAGAAATGGAAATATAAATTTAAGTAAATATTTCATCTCCTCGAGTGGGGATCGAACCCACAACCAGTCGGTTTTACAGTAACACTGTGCCACTGCGCCACGACTGGCCTCAACAATAAATAACTTCGAAAGAATTCTATATAAAATTGAAGTTACAAATAATTCATTCTACGCTCCCTCGTGTGTAGTTGTAGGCCTATAGAGTTAAGTTGTGGAACGGTTTAAAATTATATATGTTAGTTTTATTTTAAGTATCTATTAGTTTTTTTTAAGTTAATTGCGCAACATAGCTTCGCTCAGCTCCACTCGCCGAGCACAGCATGGCGGATCCTAGTAGAATGAGTAAATGTTCCTAAAAGTCTTTAATATCATATTTACCATAATTTGATTCTTGTGTGACGTCTGTACGTTGACCGTCAACATGAGGTCTGAATCCTGGACCGTTTGTATACGAAGCTGTCATATACGGCTGGTTGTGACTGTCTCTGCTGTCGGACGGTCCCAATATGTCCCCACCGCGTTGTGTGTAACCGTTGAAAGACATGACGTGTGCGTGATCTGCTGTCACCACTATTAAAGAGTCTTCATCAGATAGTAGTTCCTTCGCGCGCGCTATTGCTGAGCTCATCTCTATAGTCTCATCCAATGCGAGGTGCACTCTGTTCGCGTGATGAGCATGATCTATCCTGCCACCTTCCACAAATAAGAAAAATCCCTTCTCATTTCTACTCAACATACGAATAGCAGTTTCTGTGAGTTCCGTTAATGTGGGCTCAGTCGTTGGATTCGCTTGTAAGTTGTATTGCAGATGAGTCCCTTCGAACAGTCCCAGGAGATATTCAGTTTCGTTAATATTAACATTTTGCAATTGCTCACGGTTCCATACATATTTATATGACACGTTGCGCGTTCTCTTGTCTTGTTGCCACTCCTCTATGAGGTCACGGCCGTCAGATCGTGTGCCGGCGGTATTCTCTTCATCTCTTATTGTTGAGTTTCTAAATTCTCGTCTACCTCCACCCAAAATTACCTGAACAAAATGCAAAAAATTGGTTACATTACTAAAAATACTAATTGAAAGGATATCTGAGGGTGTGATTTACATTCAAAAGAATAATAATGCTTAAAATATTAGAGAAAGTGCGGCCTTTGATTTTATAAAAAAGGAATGTCTGAAATTTCAAATATTCTAAGGGAGTTTGTTCTCAACGTACACAATAAACTTACATAAATAATAAAATCGTGCATCATCTACACATAATAATACAATTGTAAGTGACCTCTGGACGTAAGAGAAATATATGGAAAAGTCTATTGTCGGGGATATGTACCAATGTAATCTAAAACAATGCGATTTAAAATATTTGTCTATGTATATATACACACTAGCGGACGCGTGCAGCTTCGCCTGCTTATTTGCACACTTAAGGGTGAATTATAAAAAAACCACGAATTTAAAGACTTTTTCATATAAACTTTCAACCCCTTTTTTTAACTCTTAGGGAATTAATTTTAAAAAACTATGAAACACGTGTTCAATGAAATATTTTTAAGAGTCTGAATTTAAAATTTTATAAAAATCGGTGCCGATATAAAAAAATCCATACAAACTTTCAACCACTATATCATCCCTTTATGGTTAAAATTTTTCAAAATCACTTCTTAGTGGATGTCCAGATTATGAAAATAAACGTCTGTCCAAATTTCACGTTTCTACGCACAGCGGTTACGGCTGTGCGTGCGTCTTACCTCAGTCAGTCAGGTACATGTCCCTTTATATATCATACATAGAAATATATTAATCATTACTATAAAAAATTGTTAAACCTTCGCCTACAATGCACTGTTTGTTTTGTTTAAATTAGTTAAATTAAATACCTTAAATTGGTTTCCAGGAGCATGATGGACCAGCTGATGTGCGATATCCCTACACAGTAGTGGGTCCTGTGAGTCCTGTAGTATGAGTGCGTTGTTCTCCCAGTTCCTGCTGGATGTCTTGGCATAAGCGCCCGCCGGTGATGCGTGTGTGACACGTGTTGTTGTTACTATACCTGCAAAAATATTTATTTTTTTAGTTTCATTCTTTATATCAAATATAGCAACCCTGAGTAGGCAGTGAAAGTGTAGTGTCAAGATACTGTACTCCACATTTTGCTTGTATTCAAGACAAAAGACACGAATCGTGGGACTCAATGCAACGTTTTGTATTGCAATAGAAGGTAAATCAAAATAATTAATGAATCCCCATAATCGCACTACTGCATTGTGGCATTTGATCGTAATTTGTTACAATCTATTTAAATCAAATGATACCATTTAGAAAATTCATATCAGTAGCGCATAGAATTACATTTAAAATTATTTTCATCTTTTCTGTTTGATAAAGACAAGCGCCGCGTTAAGTACCTACACTCAATATCTAATATTTCTGGTTTTCGAAATCGATCACTAAATTCTCAATTAAAATTGCCCGATACGTGTACTAACCAGCATCACGTCCATCAGCGAGTGCCCACGAAGCGATAGACTCGACAGTGTTCTCAGGTTGCAAGGAAGCCGCGCAGTCTCGTCGCGGGACGGCGGCGGTCACCCCGATGGTGCCGGAGTTGCCTTTCACTCCACACAAGTAGGCTGTAGCGGTACACGCCGAATCTGGGATCTGGGCGTTGACGCAGTACGTCTGAAAATAGTACTCCATTGAAACATTTTATAGTGACTCGAAATTATATCGAATCACATACGACTGCATAAAAAAACTTTTATGCAGTCGTTTTTATGATCGTGACGTATATGAAAATATTAAATATTTTATTTTCTCAAGTTGGAATTGAATCCGTAAACTGTCGCGTTTAATGTCGTATGCTTATATCTTAGAACTCGTTTCACAATTATTAATCTATAATTATTTTAATTGAAACTAGTGCTCTATTTTTATTATTGAAGTAATAAATTTCGTTTACCTTTGCAAGCCCAAGCGAAGGAAACTTTTCAAAAGAAAGCTGTGCCTCCTCACCACTTTGATTATTACGTTGTCCAAGTAATATTCTTGCAGCAGCTAGAGTGGGCACAGACATTCCATCTCCAAGAAACATTACTACATTGCGAGCTTTTCCTTTAGATTTTATGAAGCTTCGACGAGAGTCGATAGATTTTTGAGCCTCATCGATCCAATACTGTGCAGAATTTTCTGCTGCATTAGACCTTGGGCTGAAATTTCGAGGAGTCACTTCTGGGTGGAAGACATCGTCGTCTGTTACAACACGAGCTCCTACAGTGACTACCACGACCAGAAACAACGACCACACCACCACGCGGAACATGTCAAGAGAGTGTGAACACTTAAAGATAATTATGAACACGTCCTTAATTATTTCCCTATATATCTAATCTTACTTAAAACTATGTAATATGTCACATTTTATTAGCTTCTGAATATGTTATCGATTCTGATATTTTAACAATGATGTATCGACTGATAAATAATCGATTTTCTAATTTGCGGATTATTGTTGATGTGATCTTGTAATGTTTAATAAATTTATTATTTTAGTATAAATCATATCAATATTATTATTATTTTAGTACTTATGTTATATTATTTACTAAGCTATGGACTGGAGTCCTCAAGGAAAGCGCAAACGTGGCCGTCCAAAGCAAACTTGGCGACGTTCAGATTTAGACGAGGCGAAGAAGATTGGCAAGACATGGAGCGAAATTAAACGAGAAGTTCAAGAACGTGCAATATGGCGAAACTCTGTGGATGCACCTCTGCCCCAACTTGGGGACATAGGAATATAAAGAAAGAAGATGTTATTTACAATCATTGTAGTAAAATTTAACATAGACATAATTAAAAATAAATTGTAAATGGCATGATGGCGTCTTGCTCGCTTTATGAAAAACTTTTGGTATTTTCTTTATTTCTCATACCTTAGCTTAATTAATTGAATTCTTTATCACATGTTTCTGATCTTATATTTTTATATTTCATTACAAAGCACTTATCAGGTTAGCAGTTTTTGATATCAGTTCATTATTTATTAGAGTTTAACTATATATATACAAATCAAAGATGAAACATTTTTGTATGTTTATTTATTGTGTAACAATTCTAAGATGGCTAGTTAAAAGAAAAATAATGTGTTTACAAAGTATACTATAAAATAGGAAATCGATAGACTTTTAACCGAACAAATGGTCATTTCGTAAATAAAGGGGTCACAAAAAATATCACTGTGTAATAGAAATAGGTTTCTAAGCCCTTTTTTCTACTTATTGGTGTAAACTAATAGTTGTGCACAGTGTCCATATAAAAAAACAGTATAACAAAATATATAAATGTAAGACCAACACTGTTTACCACAAATTACTATAAATACTAGGTCAGTAAAAGAGGGCAATCGTGGCGCAGGGGTGTCTGCATATGCGAGAGGTTGTGGATTTAATTCCCACTCGAGAAAGTAATTTAATATTAAATATTTTTATTTTTTCGTTCTGGTAACGAAGCAAAGCGCGGCGAGGAATTTCTCCACTCATCACGCAATGCTTTCAAAATTCAGCGGAAAGATTCACTAGATCCTCAGATGCCCTCTCTTTATACGGGATGTCATTAAGATCTTCAAGAAACCTGAAAATGGCGTAGAGATTGACTATAGTGTGAGAAACTTATAAGTCTTCCACGAAGAGTAGAATATTACAGAATATAAAACTTATGCTTATGTTGTGTAAAAATATTTAAAAATATAATGGGGCTGCAATGGACCCCTGTGGAACGCCGGAGTTCATGGGAACTTATTCTGATTCATAACCACTAAAGGCAAAAAATAAACATATGACATAAATATCACAGAATCGATTAAAGGCAAGTTCATCAAAATTAACAAAAACCAGTGGAAAAAGAAAAAAATTGACACAACGCTATTCTTGATGATACCAGACGAATAATTATGCAATTTCCAGTGTACTGAAATATTTGTTTTATTAATTGGTTTTTAATAATATCTTTTATAAAAAGCTTTATTTTATTTATTTTTCTGGCTCTACTTTAAAAAACACAAATAAAAGTTCAGCTTTAGACTCTTGAAAGGAAGATTTCACATTTTGTAACTAGATGGCATTAAATAATTTTATTTTATGTTGTCTTTGGATTTGTATTATAAAAAAAATATTTAATCTCTTATAGAAAATATTATATATCTCAGAGAAAGTAATAATAATAGTATGTTTAAATACCACATTCAAAGTCATTGTGTGTCCAACCATGAACTAACTACAATATAGATTTTACTAATTTGTATGTTATACGTTAGGTAACCCATTACCGGTGGACAGATGGCAGACCTTAAAGATTCAACTTTAATTTATTTATAAGTATTGAAACTTTAAAATATTTAAAGTTTCAATACTTATAAATAAAGAAATAAAAAAAGTACAAAATAACAATAAAATAAAAGAATTAATAATTGTTTATAAGTACCTACTGAGTTTTTATTAAGAAAAGATTGTAATAGAAAAACTAGATGGCAGCAGTTGGTGCAACATAAATATTTTTAAAATGATTACAGTAAACCTAATACTGTAGCAGAAAGTATTATTGAATAATTTTTCAGCTGCATCACACACACAGCAGCGTAGACAGTGTTAACACACTCCGTTCTCCAAGTAACATATACTCTATAGAGCTAATTTTATATCTCCATTTTCCGCCGAATTCTGGAGGCATTGCCTGTTGAGTGGTAGATTACATTTTCATTGTAAAATTGATTGTATTAATTGAATATTTATCATAGTAATAAATTAAAGGCAAGACTTGGTGTTGTCGTCCTAAAAAAGTAGTTACTTTTCAAAATAACCCACGTATTAATTACAACATGATAATTAAAAAAATATATAATAGTAAAAAAACTTACTACTGTAACACAAAAGAGAATAAATTCAAATCAAAAAGTGTAAAATAAAATAAATAATTATATAAAAAATCTAAATCCAACTGCATATAGAATTAATTATTCAAGAATTTGGACGTAGCGCAGTGATGCGACTGTGAATGCGACAGGTGTAGGTTCGATTTCCACTTTGGTAAACGAAATTATTTCTTTCATTTGCTCACTCTGGTGACGAGGCCAAACGCGGCATTGAGTTCCGCTTCTCAACAGTCAATACCTCGAAAATTCGGCGTAAAGTAGGAAACGAAAGTGTCTGATTACAGTACGGAGTGTCTTAGTACTAGGTCCCAGGTTCCATGTCATGACATACACAGAAAAATATAAAAAAAAAATTCAGAGTAGAACGATAAATATTTGGAGCTCATTTAAATGTGTTGAGAGGTTTTTGGGAAGGTCTAATTTGTTGAAAATTTGGTCCCAACTCGTTAATTCTTCTATTTTGCGTAAAAAAATTGATTTTTTTATGTGTTTCCGTTTGTACGTGCTTATTTACGAAATTTCTGCATAGATTTGAATGATAATTTTTTTTCCGTAGATAGAGTTTAGGCCTTGGAATGATCTTAAATAATTAATCTTGAAGACTGACGTGCCTTATGTGGAACAACAGTACCAGCTAAATTATACCAAAACATCAAGAACTGGTGAATAACTACAATAGACTGAAAATTTCTATGAAAACTTTAATACTTATCGCAGTTACAGTTATCGCAGTTTATAAAGTTTGATTGATTATAACAAATTAGGCCTTACACTTCAATTTACAGTACTTTACGTTTGACTGTAAACGAGATGGTAACAAAGTCGATTTTCTCTCCTCGGATGAATGATTATAAATCCTTTTAATTATTTTTTTCGCTTAGCTCTTGGCTCTAATTTCAATGATAACGAGAAGTTAGGTGTTATGGAAATGGTTACAGAGACACACAACATATAAAAATTGTTAAAGTTTTACAGTCGTAAAAAATATGATGATTAAAGAATTTGAAACCATATCTGTAAACATTACAGTATATAGGCAGAAATCACTCAATCAAAGTACCAATGCATTCTAAGCGGCAGTAAAACAATTAGCTTATATGTAATTGACAATTGGTTTGGTTGCAAGGAGCTCTTTACTGACGGTGAAGGTGTCGGCGCACCGAGCGGCTCGAGCGATCAATCGCGCGCGCTCGGCGGCGCCGCCAGCGACAGCGCGCGCTCTCTGCCGCCGCCGCCGCCCGCCCGCGCCCTCACCGCCCGCCCGCGCCCTCCCCGCCCGCCCGCGCCTGCGTGCCGCGCGGCGAGCGGCGGCGGCGGGCGCGCTGCAGTGTGCCGCGGCGTTACGTCACGCCGCCCGCCCGCGCCCGCCGTCCGTCAGTCGCCCCGCGCCGCGCGACCACGCTCCGCGCACTCACTGACCATGCCGCCGACGAGCGCGCCGACGACTGCTCCCGCGGCCACCTCCGACTGCTGCTGCGCCGCGACCACCTGCACCGCTCTCTGCCCCGAGGCATGTGTCCACCGCGACCGTTGACGGGGCTCGCGATAGCACTGTTGACATGAGTGTTGTTGTGTGTTCTTACAATGTGTATTAAGTGGAAGATTAGGACGTTCGTAATGTATCTCGCGTAGTGCGCGCGGTGTGAGACCTCGCGGGCGCCATGGCCGGCGGCAGGGAGCGCTGGGGCCTGCTGGCGCTGACGGTGCTGGCGCTGGTGGCGCTGTGGGCGCGCGGCGCCGCCGGCGGCTGCGGCGTGGCGGAGTTCGCGTGCCGCAGCGGCGCGTGCGTGCGTCTGGACGCGTATTGCGACGGCGAGGCACAGTGCGTGGACGGCAGCGACGAGCCGCCGGGCTGCTCCGTGTGCAACCGCACGTACTACGGGCGCGCGGGCGTCGCGTACGCGCTGGCACTGCGCGGGTCGCCGCGCGCGCCCTTCCTGTGCCACCTGACCTTCACGGCGGGCGGCGGCGCGCACGGTGACCTCGTGCAACTGGCCTTTGATGAGTTCCGCGTGGGACGGTACGAGGCGGGCGCGCTGGACGGCTGTCCTGATGGGTATATGCAGCTGTCGGAGCTGGGCAGGCCCTTCACTGGTGGCTCATGGTGCGGTGCTGCCGAAGGCGTCGCGCTCTACTACAGTGAGACCGCCACCGTCACTGTCTCCGTCAAGCTATTCCGCGCGCGCCTCGGGGAACCTTTCGGGTTCCGTTTACGGTACAAGTTCCTCGCTCAACGTGATGCCATTGTCCGGTGAGTTTTCTTATGCCCATTATTTACGTTAAGTTAGCTACTTCCCTGGAACACCAATGATCCAGTCAACTAAAATTCAAGATATAAATAAGACATACTTCTTATGTTACATCCAATATTGGACGTCTCAAATGCTAATATGGTATTCGTAAAATTGGAATAGATTTGGAGCTTTGGAAACTCCACTGGAGCGCGGTGTGGTGTCGCCGGGCACGTACTGCACGCGCACCTATGAAGAGTGTCATCGTAAATCATGTCGCTTGCAAAGCCCTAACTACCCCGGCATGTATCCGAGGTAAGGCACACAGTTTAACAGAAAGTAATTTGATCCTCTATACTCAGGGTATGTCCATAACATTTTTCTCATTCTATAGAAATGTCACGTGTTATTGGAGTTTACGACAGAAAGATATCCCCACGTGTAAACATGCTATGATTTCTGTGCGTCAGGAGTATTCGCACAAAATGCAAATAAAACGCTCTATATCGATGGCAAGGTCAGTAAGGTTTTATATTTTTTTTAGCTTTTTATAAATGAGATAAAAATATCTAGACAGTCGTGGCACAGACCCACAAAGTGTGACTGTAAACGCGACTGGTTGTGGATTTGACCCCCACTTGAGGAAATTAAATATTTATTTAAATCTATATTTCCATTTCTTCGCTCTGGTATTAAGGTATAGTGCGGCGTTGAGTTCCGCTACTCAGCACGCAACACTCTGCATCTCCTACTTTGAGCGGGATACAGCCTGAAGCTGATTTATTTTTTTATTATTTTTTTAAAAACATTTAATAAGCTGTACAATAGCTCAAGGGGTAAATATTTTACTGTAGTCATTTTGGTTGTGAATTCTTTTTTTGTAGCTTTATGCTGTAGCTTGCACATATCAGGGTAGGCAAAGGAAACTTAGTGTTAAGACACTCTGTTCCCATTCAGATATTTCTATTCTTTACTTTTTCTGCTGAATTGTTGAGGCATGGCAAGTTAAAATTTGGAAATCAACGCCTCACTTTGTTACCAGACCGTTACCTAATTTAAACATTTGAAGGGATTGCTTAATTTTTTATTGTGTATTCAGATTACTACATATACGTAAGTGTGGTTGCAGCTTAAATAAAACAGGTCGAGCAGTACGCGCGTGGCGGGAGTGCACAGGCGAGCGGGACCGCCTCATCTTCTACGATGGCGCGTCCACCGATGACCCTGTGCTGGTGGAGTACTGCGGTGGGGACTGGCTGCCTCCCGTAACCTCGCGCGGGCCCGAAATGCTCGTGGCCTTCCACTCTTCACCCTTTAGTGCGCCGCCGCGCGCCACTACGCCTCATGCACCTTTGAGAGGGTTCGAGCTAGATGTCGACGTCATATTTGCTGATTCAGACTCACTGGATTATGCAAGGTTAGTCATGTAATAAGAACGATGCAACAACTTTAAAAAAAATATAAAGAGATTTTTAAATAGGTAGTGTACATTTATGTAAGTAGCCTATTATTGTATATAGAGAAGCACGTCGCTGCGAGTTTCACGTTAAAGCTTCATCTTCAGAAGAAGAATTCAACGTAACAACTGTAAATGTGAGAGGTCGCCGAGGCCGATTGCACGCACCCACTCATACGTTACCTCCAAATACCACCTGCACCTGGACTTTTCACGGACGTCCTGGTAAGTCTGTTATAAAAAATATTCAAAATTGTTTAAAGCTCTTTTTAGCTCAGTTTAGTTGTAATTTAAATTATTTTATTTTTCGTAGGTGATTTAGTATGGATGTACTTCTCGAGTTTTACGCAATATTCGTTAGTAGACGCTCGACGTTCCGAAAGTAGCGAACGTGACGAAGAAACGGCAATCACGGCGATACCGCGCCAATTACCTGATTTTGCGAGAGCGGCCGGCGCGAGCGGGGCCTGTGCCGTAGAGCTCCGCATATGGGACGGTGGTGGTGCAGACGAAGCTGCTGCTCTGTTAGGGCGTTACTGCGACTCCGCACCTTCGTTGTGCGCGCGGGCGGCCCTGGCAAATGCCACCCGGTCACCGCGTCCCTGCGCACCTCCGGACGGCTATGTCTCTGCAGCACCGTTATTATCTCTCGCTGCTACTACTCTACCCGGCACTGCCACTCATCCACTTGCATTTTCCATGCATTACGAATTTATTGACGCGAGGCTCGAGGGTGCCCTTCTGCCAATATCAGAAACTCGTGTCCGAGTGGAACCGGCGGAGTGCGCCCGGAGGCTGACGACACCTGGAATATTTTCTTCACCTCGCAATGCATTGTGGTTTGGCCGCGGAGGCGCGCGACGACTGCGGTGCGTGTATCGTCTGCAAGTAGAGAGTGCACGTATTGAGCTTCGCCTGCTGGGTGCAGCGTTTGGACGTGAGCCACGATGTGCCACCCGCCTCGACCCTCTCACCGGACGTACCGCGTGCATCCCCGACCCTGTCGATCCTCTCGACCAACATCCCAGTGAGGCGCCGCTTGATTTTGATGATGACGAAACTCCCTTACGTGTGCCACATTTACGAATTTATGAATCGCCTTGGCCCGGTTATAGGGTAAGATTTATATTTTAATAAAATTTTTAAGAAAACAAAACACAACTCAAACCTGTTTCTAGCTTTATGCACAAGTTTAATTACAAATAAAAAGTGCTAAATAATATTTCAAACGAAATAAATTTTATAAAATCAATAAAAAATATTGATTCATTGTTTTATATTCATACAGTCAAGTTCAACTGATGTCCCAAAATTGTAGGTACCAGTAGGATGTGTATGTGACAATACTAGCGCTCCTTTGATGATGTCCTCTGGTGGACCCGCTTTGGAACTCGAACTAGTAGCGGTCACACTGGCTCCCAGCGAAGATCACCGTCACGTGCATTTTCACGGCGAATGGAGCCGCGCACACGCCTCGAGCAACTGTGCCGGACGTCGGCGCCTGCCACCTCCCGGGCATCGCGTTCATCTTGTGTACCCGTACAGGTAAGCTTGTCCTATTTATGTTGTGTGTTAGATCAGAAAGATTAATTTAGATGTTCATATAATTGCCATAACTTTCTTCTCGATTTAGTGGCAACAAAATGTCAGAGTGTGGCGAAACTCCTTTCTTGCTACAAGCTCGCGGTAACCGCTCTGTATTTCTGCGGATATGGGGTGAGGAGCTGCCGGCGTCCGCTCCTACGTCTGATGCACCGCTGTGTCACACAGTAAATAGGATTCTAGTATACGAAGCTCACTCATCTAGGTAAGTCCAAAATACTACTACTAACCTTGACACGTTGAAGTCTGTGGGGGAGATAATGTTGAAATAGTTTTAGTTGATTTGCTCTAATTCAATTTTAAATATTCTAGTTTCATTACAACCTACCCTACCTACCCCATTACACTACAAACTACGAAAAAATAAAATTTAAATAAAAAAAATGGCCTGGCATTTTTTTACTATTTTCCAAGTTGAGCTTCAACTCGGTGAACGAGTAAGAGAAAGGACGCATTATTGCTTGGATCCTTTTCCATGAAAATTATATTCATAATTTGCAAGAAATTTGAACTTTCCAAGATATTTCATTAATCATAAATAAGATAATTTGCTAAATATGAGTAATTCATAATATGTTTAGGCTCGTGAAGGCGGTGTGTCCAGGAGGAGACGAGTCGCGCGCGGTGCAAGTTTTCACAGAGGAGTGGTGGGCGCGTGGTGCCGGGCGCGAGGCCGCGCTGCTGGTGGTGTGGGCGGCGCGCGAGGCGGGTGCAGCGCGGTTCTCGTGGATGGAGGTGTGGCGCGCGGCGGGCGCCGTGGGCACGGTGGGCAACGGGTCCGCGTGCGCGCACGAGTGCGTGTCGCTGGGCGCGTGCATGGCGGGTGCGCTGTGGTGCGACGGTGGCGAAGATTGCCCGGGCGGTGGCGACGAGGCGGGCGCATGCGGAGCGGGCGCGCGGCTGCTAGCGGCGCTGGGCGCGCCGGCGGCGGCGGGCGCAGCGGGCGCGGCGGGGGCGGTGGCGGCGCTGGTGCTGCTGGCGGCGCTGGCGGTGCGGCGGAGGCGGCGGCGCGCCAAGCGGCTGCTGGGCGCGCTGGCGGCGGGCCGGCGCCTCACGGAGGAGCTGCTGTACGACGCGTCGCGCGCCTCGTCGGCCGCCTCCTCCTGACGCCGCGAGCGCTCCGTCGAGTACATCCACGTGGACCGCGAGACCACGGTGTGACGGAGCGCCGGACTCGCGGTGCGGTGCGCGCGGACGCTACTCGTCTATAGTCGAATTTAATAGGAGAATGTGTCGGTCCTGTGAGAGAGTAAATTGTGATCGTACGCCTCACGTGTTCACGCTCGAGATTGCCAATTTTCGAAAACGTCACTGCCGACGAAATTATCTTAGCGTATTCGAATTACTTAAAACGATGGCGATCCTGTTCTTACCTGTATTTTACTTTATATATCGAATAATAAAGCGACTTTACAAAGTGTCACATACGTATATATAGTGTAAATAAGTGTACAGAGATGTTTCCTGGCCCGTGTGGCGCCGTGTGGCGCCGCGCGGTGCTCGCTCGGCGCCCTCGTGCAGGTGAGGTTTATGTTTTGGTTATTATTGTTTTTGATGTGTATATTCTATGATGTTTTAATAAGCTATCCCGTCCCTCGTTTCTCTAAGTTATGGATCGCTAATATATAAATTAAATAGATTACAATAAAATTGACTTTTATTTTGTATTTTATAAACTCACTTTTAATACCACTCAGGCGGGAACCACACGTGATATGAATTTTGGAATATTAATAATTTAATTATTTCTTTAAAAGTTTACTTTAAAAATTACGGCTCGGTTGAGATTAATTTGTATTTCTTTTGTAGCGGAAAGCGTAAATCTTAAAAATGAATGTTTATTTAGAAAGTGTTGAACTTTGGGAGTTTGCAAGTTGTTATCGTAATTACAAGGTTTGTCGGGGCTCGGAGCTGCTGGGGGGCGAGGTGGAGGTGGAGAAGAGGCGCGCGGGATGTGTGCGGGGCGGGTGTGTAGCGAGGGGGGAGGAACCTGCGGGTTACGATGACCGCTTCTGTGAGAAAATGTATGCTGAGCGTCTCTCCTGAGACTCGCTGTTGTTACTCGCTGGAAAATTGAGAATGCGCGTCGATGACTCTTTCGACTCGAACGTGGGCAATTCGATTTCAATTTATGTTATAAAATATTGTATTACATTTTTAAGTTAAAGATTGTATTTTTTTTTTGTAGCTTCACGTTGTATTTCGCACATAGCTGGGTAGTATGAGGGAACCTGGGAACCTAGTGGTAAGACATCCCGTTCCTTATATTATAACTTACGTTTTCGTTGAGTTACTGAGACATTGCAAGTTGAGTTGCGGAATTCAACCTCGCGCTTTGCTTTGTTACCAAAGCGAGAACATGAAAATCTATAATAAAATCGTAAGGGATAGTTGTTTATGTATGGAAAATATATAAGAAAAATCTAATTGCTGATATTTAAGAACGTAATAAAACCAAAAACATTGATTTTTTAAAAAATAGTCTGTTTGTCTCCTTATAAAAAAACGGTTTACGCTAATCTCAGAAACGGATTAACCGACTTAATTTCAGTTTTTACTCATAGAAAGCTATGTTCATAAGTATCCCTTAACATTTAGTACTTGTTTTTATTTTAGTAAATTTATATATAAAATATATAAACATAATTATGTATAAAATTTTAAAATGTTATGTTATGAATTTGCTTTAGCTAAAGGTTCTATATGAACGGTAACCATTGTAAATTTTCAACCTGATGCTTCTAATTATTCGTCAAATGTTTAATATTATAATATTATTTTAGGAATGATCGTATTTTATAAGCAGAATGAAAAAAAGATATAAATTATAGTGTATAACTAAAGTTAAAACACTAAGCTTAGTAACTGTTAGTAAGAGTGTTTTTTGTTATTTTTATCTGACTACGGCGAAGCAAAAAGGAGGTTTATTATTTTGACCAGTGTGTATTTACAAATACATATACATAATTTACTCCTTTATCATATAAATCCTTTAGATATGACGTACAATTTACAAATGTACATGTCCTGATTTCCATATGAAAGGTAAATCGAACAATAAATTCAATTAGCGGTGGCGAGCGGCGTTGCGATGTTCCGGTGGCGCGTAAACAGCCCTCTCCCCACGCCCCTCTCGTTTTCGCCCTCATACAAAACTCACTAAATATGGTTGTATTGGATTTATTTACAATACAATACATGCTTGTTAATTTACGTATTTTTAAAAGTAAAACAAATATAATATGATGGAAATGTATTTTTTGTTCTTTGCGTCGATTTTATAAAATACGTTTATTTTTTTTTAACGATGGAACCCCGCCTATAGTAGGATAGGCAGAGGAAACCTAGTGTTCAAATTTCATTTCTCATTTTCTTGCGTATTAAGTGGTGGAACTCAACACCGCGGTTTGTCTTATTATCAGAGCAGGGACATGAGCATATTAATGAATAGTAATTCATTCTACCGAGTGAGAATCGAACCTATAACCGTCACGCTTACAGTCACACGCTGGTGCCACTGCGTGATGACGACCTTTAGTAGTAATGATAAAATAAAGTAAAAATTAAATGTGTTCCATAGCAAGGTCATGTAATAAAAAAAAGTAAATAATAAAACGTGTTTTCTCTAAATTAAATTGAAAAAAATAGCGAAGGTCAATAGGAATCGTGTCCGATGAAACAGTGATAATCCAGTCGAGAGTCATGAAGCAGTGTCGAGAGAGCGGCTGTCGAGGCAGAGAGGGCGGGGAGGGCCGGGGAGGACGGGGAGTGTAGGGGCGCGAGGTGAACTTGACACGCGTGGCCGCGCTCCTCGCTTGAATATTCAACACGCGCCGCATCCACATTGTGTTGTTTGTACAGTGAGCTCCCTCCTACTTGTACATCTGAGAGGTCTTGCTAGCATATTCAATTTTAAGTTTTTTTTTGTTTTGAACCGAATTCAGTATTTTTTAAAGAAGGAGGTACTATATTCGTTAATTTATATTTTTTCATGTTTGTCCGTCGATTTTTATCAATTTAGCTGACCAATTTTGAATGTTTCTTTTTATTATTTGCAAGTACGGATCTGATGTTAGGATCTCATAAACATTGAGGGAAACCATCGAATTTTGTAGGCACTTACTTTTTATTTCATATAGTTTTTTATAATAATCATATATTTACTTCTTGTAGTCATCATCTGATGATATTACTGAGCATTTGATGATGGTGATTAAGAAAATTTAACTTCTAAATGATCAAGAGTATATAGGCCAGTCTTTTAAATAAGGATAAGCTGATGATTGTGGGTGTATTTCCTTAATATCTAGTGGTTAATTTCTGTCTTTATACTTGCCCATATTACCTTGTATTACTATGTGAAGATATCAATGAACTGACTAATATAGCAATTATTTGGAGGGCCGATGAAGATGGTAAAACTAATATAATTAACTTTATTTTTTATCCGATTTCAAAACGAAACTCAACGCTTTTGTAAAAATCATTAAAAATAAAAAAATATACAAAAATATGGTGTCATGGTTTATTAAGACACACTAAAAGAGCTTGCATTTTATTTAAAAATTTAAAGTAAAACTTTAAATAGTAAATAGATATTCTATTCAGATTTATTATAATAAGGATAACTAGAAAATTAATATCACACTAAAACTGCGGCTGCCTCGTAGCGCTACTATGTAGCAGACTCGTAGCGCGCCCGTAGCACACCTTGTCGTAACACATCCGTCGTAGCCTATTAGCTACGTAACTTATAATATATTGTATGAACATATTATAAATGTTATTGTGTGTGATTTTTTTCTTTAGTGAAGTGAACTATACAAGGTTTTCGTGGTACAGGGGCACAACGTGTGTTGTAACGCGACGGTTGTGCGTTCGGTTCCCACTCCGGGCAATTAATGATCATTTAATAAGTTCTTTAATTTTCACAATCTTTATTGATATATTGAATATCATTTATTGATATTTTAATTTCTTCGAGCTCCAACCAAAAAAAGCACGGTGTTGATATCCGCTTTTTAACACACCGACTGTGCTACAGGAGGATAATGTGCTTATCAGTTTATGTATGTATGTTTGTTTCAATGTGGAACTATAGATACCACACAAAGTATGTGGGATATGTTCGAATAAATACTCGAAAATGAATGCTAGGGGAACGGAGTGTCTTAACACTAGGTTCCCTCTGCCTACCCTGTTGCGGGATACAGATGAATGTGAAGCTGATTTTTTTTAACACAAGATTTCTTTTATAATTTTTCAGTATAAAATTCAGTTTAGAATATATGATATAAAGAATTTAAAGTTATATTAAAAAAATATGAGGCCAGTCGTAGCGCAGCGGCACGAAGTGTGACTGTAAAACCGACTGGTTGTGGGTTCGATCCCCACTCGAGGAGATGAAATATTTACTTAAATTTATATTTTCATTTCTTCGCTTTGGTGTCGAGGCAAAAGTGCGGCGTTGAGTTCTGCTACTCAACACGCAATGCCTCCAAAATTCGGCAGAAAGTGGGGAACGCAGTGTCTTAGCACTAGGTTCCCTCTGCCTACCCTGCTGTGTGCGGGATATAGCGTGAAGCTAATTTAATTTTTAATTTTTTTTTTTTTTTAAAAATGTTGTTGCTACTCAAAACAGGTGTTAGTATTTCGTTAGTCTACCCTTATAATATTAAATCCCACAAAGAAAATGTAAGATTCTGAAATTATTCTTCGTACTTACAAAGCATAAATACGAACAAAAGGTGTGAAATAAAAACAACAAAAATGCGACTTGGTAATTCTAAAAAAAGGAAAACAAATCCAATTGTTCATCAAGATTAGCAGGTGGGATCCATTTATAGAGCTTGTGAAGATTAATTGATTATCTTGAATATCTTATTAATAGAAAATATATAAAATCTTTACAAAAGTTGTAGCTTTTATTGTATTATGATGTATAAACAATATTATTGAAAAATTTCATTTAAATCCGTTCATTAGTTTTTGCGTGAAAGTGGAACAAACATCCATCCTTACATACTTTCGCATTTATAATTACTAATCTTATTTTATCTTACTATAAGTAAGATAAGATAAGATAGATAGATATCTATGATATAATATACTGTAAGATAAGTCAACCAACGACGATACTTAATTCGTATCACTCAGACTTTTTTTATGTCTAACTCAAATTGCCCAGTAATTATAACGTTTCTCTGAGAGAACTCAACTAATATTGAGCCAAAGCAAATTTAAGAACAATTTGATATAAACTACGTGGTGCAATGAGGTAGCGCCTGGTCGTAAAAGTGATGGTATTGGGTTCGGTTACCATTCTTAAAGATGAACTATTCTATTCCCCCGCTGCGGTATGATAAAACGCAAAGTTCTTCGCAGAAGAGTTAATACAAGATGTATTGAATTCAGACATTAAGCGAGAAGAATAGAGAGTTCGGCACATCTGTGCCTCATATTGTATGTCTGTTTGTGAAAATGATTATTATGCAGTTCTAAATCTGAAAAACTAGTGTTAAGACACTCCGTTTCCCGGAGACATTTCCGTGCCCTACTTTCCGCCAAATTCGGGACATTGCTTGTTAAGTAGCGGAACTCAACACTACACTTTGTCTCGTTAATAGAGCGAGGAAATTGAAATTATGAACTATATATTATTAAGTTCTAATTATAAATGAACTTATTATATTAATAATTTTAAAAATAGTCCATATTTAACGATTCAATTATACCTAGCTTACCAATTTTCCTGTTCTCGCGTCACATACAATAGACAGAGCTGGTCGTTGCGCATACAACACAGTGCACTTTGTAGTACAAAGTTGTAGAAGTGATTATTTGGCGGATATTGCGACTTAACAGCGACGGCATCTTATTTGTTTCACAGAGGCGGCCCGGCGCGCTCACTCGTGAACATTTAACGAACCGACCTAAAATACTTTTAAAGTAGTCCAAATAACAAAACAAGTTAAAATAATAAAAAATCTTCTGAGTTCAAAATAAAAAAACAATTGTCTTTTAACAACTTAAGCTTAAAATAATATTTTAATAGCAAAATTCCAAATAAAATACCAAGATAAAACAGTTTAAAAAAATCCACCTTCAAATCTTAAATACAAGAAGAATGGTCTTTTAACAACTAAAGATCTCAAAATGTTTTTAATAGAAATTTCTGTACGGAAATAGTAAATGTTTTAGCTTCACAAACCTTATTTCCAGACAAAAGAAGGCGCGGAAACTTGAACAAGCACAGGTTAAATTAAAAGACGTTCTAGATAAGGAATGGCGGGCAGTTCGCTATTATACTCGCACAGGCCCGACCCAGGGATGTTTCGGTTCTCCACTAAACGTAAAATGTCAACCATATTTTTTCTAAAAAAATTATTGGAATAATGCTTTATTGTTCTCATTTCGTTTAAAGGAGTATAGCGGTCAGATTGATGTTGGTGCGAACGGTGCGCCTGCTGACTGATTTGTGGTGCAGCATGTCTATATATTTTTATATACGTATATAATATACGCATTTCGTAAAGTAATAAAAACGTTGGATACTTACTAGTAAACTTAACTTTAATAGAGATTTTCCTACTTAACCTATGGGTATGCGACATACTATAAATTTATAAGTAAAAATCTGTTAGTTAATAAAAGATACTGGATATGTGACTCTTTTTTTATTTACTAAGGGGAAAACTGCAATCCAAGCTGAAAGATAAAATGTTTTTAATTTATTTTATTTTATTTTCATAGCCAGATATTTTTTTTTTGGCCAGTCGCGGCGTAGGGGCACAGTGTGACTGTAAAATCGACTGGTTGTAGGTTCGATCTCCACTCGAAAATACAATATTAACTTACATTTATATTTAAATTTCTTCGCTCTGGTGTCGAGGCTAAGCGCAGCGTTGAGTTCCGCCACTAAAAAACACTCAATGCCTCCAAAACTCAGCGGAAAGTGGATATGGCGTGAAAGTGTGTTTTAACACTAGGTTCCCTCTGCCTGTCCTGCTGTGTGCGAGATACAGCGTGAAGCTGACTTTTAATGTGAAGTAGATTAAAGCGGGCTGTGTATAGCGGCAAATGGCGACAACCGACGCGGCGAGAGCGTACGGCGACGGCAAGAATTAGGGGCCGAGGAATATGAAAAGGATCACAATCTAATTAAAAGCTTTGCTCGGCCGCTCTAATCTCGTTACAAATTTGTCCTGTTTCAATTTTACCAAACTTAATTAGCTTATTTATTCACGGCGCACTTCCTTACGTTTCTGTGAACATTTGTCTTAAACGTTGTATCTAAATTTTTTTTAACTATGTTCAATTAAATTAGATTTTTTTTTGAGTCTATAAAATAAAAATCTATAACTTATGGTAAGTTTATATGTTTTTGTTTTGGCATGAATAATTAATTAAATAAAATAAAAAAATAATTCCATAGCAAAGTTCTTGTTTCATCAATAATTTGATATATAAAGTGGAGAATGGCTTTTGCATAGGTGAGAATTCAAATTCAAATTCAAATTCAAATTCACAATACAAAGAATCATGTATTGCAAATAATAATAATCAATTTCGGTGCAATACTCTACATAAATAATATTATGTATTAATTTCGATCGTGGGTGGCGATGATCACTTTTTATCAGGTGACCCGTACGCTCGTTTGCCTTGTCTTTTTCCATTAAAAAAAATACTACGTCATCGAGTACCGTCTATAATATATACATTCACCACACGCACACACACATCATATTATAATTTCTTTTTTAGCTCTTTTAGCTTTACGCTGTGTCCCACATTTTACAGGGTTGGCAAAGGGAATCTAGGAACCTAAGAACCGTGTCAAGGTACACCGTTCCCATTAATACAATTCCTTTCCCCACTTTCCAACGATTTCTGGAGGCTTTGCTTGGTGAGTAGCGGAAATCAACGCCACGTTTTAGCTCGTTACCAGTGTAAGGAAATGTTAGCAAATTCGTGTAAAAGAGGGCAGATATAGGTGAAAAAATCGATTTCTAGGAAAACATTTAATTTCCTCGAGTAGAAATCGAACTCACGACCTGTCTCGCTTACAATGCACCACGATTTACCTCAACTATTTTACAACACAGTTTTACTAAATCAATTTCTATAAAATATTTATAAAACAATTAGCAAATACGAAGTCAACTAGTTCAATATAATATTTAAGTACCGGTATTTACGTCGAGTCCCGTAGCGGCTCGTGGCGTATGAATGGAACAGCGGCGCGAATAGTTAGCTCGAGGTCGGTCACAGCGCAGTAACTCTCCCAACTTTTAATGAACTACTTCTCCGTCACTATTATTGGATGCTACTTGAAAATTATAAAAATATTTTTTATTAACCAATCGTGGCTGGTTCGATTCCCATTCCAAATCTTTATAATTTAATATTTTCAGTTCGTCACCTTGGTGTCGAGGCAAAGCGCTGTACTGGATTTCAACACAAAACGGAGTGTCTTATACTAGGTTCACTGCATATCTTACTGTGGGATACAGCGTGAAGCTGCTTATATTGTTTCAATTAACTCGTATATCAATTATTATCTTATGTGTAGTCTTTATAAATACAAAAATATTAATTTAATAGATCTGTGAAGAATTAAGTTTAAAAAATATATATAAAATTCCACATTTCTTCCCTAATAAACTTTATTTGCTTACTTCAGAGTTGTTTTCTTAAGTAGTTCTATAGACAAGTAGACATTGTTGCAGACTTATTAAGTAAGGGTAGCGGTATTGAAAAGTGCTCGCGCCGTAGACACAGCGCCGTGCACGATACTCACTGAGCTGACTAATTAATAGGTATTAAGGACGGGTGACCGCCTCGCTACAATACCTACATATATATACCACCTACCTACTAAAGTGGAACCTAGTGTTAAGACCTAGTGAACCTAGTGTTAAGACATCCCGTTCCCCATTTTTCGTCGATCAGTGGCGGAATTCAAGGTTGCGTTTTGCCTCGACACCAGAGCGAAGAAATGAAAATATAAATTTAAATAAATGGATCGTTTCTTCGAGTGTACCCCTGCGCCACGTCAGCAAACTGTTTTAAGTTAAATCAAATCACCTTCACGCTGTATCTCACAAACAGCAGGGTAGGCAGTGGGAGCTTAGTGTTAAGACACTCCGTTCCCAACTTTCCGCCGAGTTTTGGAGGCGTTTAAAATTAAGATAAAATTATTAATATGTACTGATGATGTACTACTGATAGTTTTATAGTGAATTTATATTGTTAATAAATGTATATGAGGCCGTGCCGGTACAGTGGTATAAGCGTAATTGCTAACGCGGCGTTTGGGAATTTGTTTTCTATTCGTGGTAATGAAATATTATTGACCTAGAAAAATATTTTATAAAAATATATAATAATAATAATTGATTTGATAAAAAATACTATTTTTGATGAAAACAAAGGCAATTGTTGATTGGCATTACAAAATCTCTGATTACGACATAATAAAATACAGTAGAGGCTTTTATTTTTTTACATTAAGTTAATTACACTGTAGTGTAGAAAATAAATAATAAAAAAATGCTATAAATGTGTAATGTAATGTACTAATAGTTTTATGGGGAAATATGAAATATCACCTTACAATTTTCTATTATTTTTTCACCAAATGCATTTTGTCACTTATTTTTAAATACATTATATGTTGTCGCGGGCTTTTTTTAGAACTGATAAAATGAATATTTTTGTCATTCACTACTGACATATAAATAGCACGCACTTAAAGCATCTCGATTGATTCCTTATTATAGTTATTTCGTTATATAGGGTTAATTAAGACTCATACCGTAATGTTATATAGTCTATAGCACTCCTGAAGAATGCAGCTTTCATACAAAAAGAAAGAAAGTAAATCGAACCAGTAGATCCAGATATCTTAGCGTTTAAGCAAACATACAAAGAAACTTTTCGGCTTTGTTATATTAGTAAAGCCAGCGTTCACAAATACCTACAAAATATCAATCACGTTCCTACTTTACGTTCAGTATATGTCGGTATTGTAATTTGATGCAAAAAACCGTAATTTACAATAATCACTAATCGATGCCTTATCGCTAATCGAGTTTCAGCTAATTGCCGTCATTACAGCCTTTGAATGGATTGAGATAGAGATATCGAGAGCACAAGAAATCTAAATTCAATAATTCTCCTGATATATAAAATTTTACTTTGTTTTTATTCCCGCTGAAACCCGCACATGGTAGGCTAGGCAAGGAGGACCTGGGAATCCAGTGTCAAGGCATTCCGTTCATATTATGACAGTTCCATTTCGCATTTTCTGCCTATATTGCAAGGCAAAAGCCCGACGTTATGTTCTGCCACTTAACACGGAATGGCTTGAAAAATGGGATACGGAGTGTCCTTGCACTAGGTTGCTTCTACCTACTCAACCATATGCTGTGACAGCTCCATAGCTTCAGTAGATACAGATCGGTAGGTACTCACCCACCCACTTTCTTAGTAGGACTTTAAGCACGTTTCAATTACTAAATATCTAAAGCAAGTAGTTAGTAGTCAGTGTAGTCCGGGGGGCTACAATTAAACTCCCAGGGGATTATGTGGAGTCAAGGAAGCGATTACAGAAGTTTACCAACAGCGAGAACTTAGATTTATCCCCAGCTCCACCATCGACACGGGCGAGTTCACGTTGCTTGTATTAGATGAGACTCTTTATGTATTTGTATCATGATATTAGGTTTATTCGTAATATTTCTTTCCAAATAGTAAATATTTTTTTTCAGCTTCACCCCGTATGTAGTTAGGGAGGCAGAGAGTTAGAGGGAACCCAGTGTTAAGATAATGAGTTTCAAACTTTTCCCCCGAATTTTCGAATCATTGGAAGTCATAACTCAATGCTGCACTTTGCCTTGTTACCTGACTATACAAAAATATTTAAAAATTAATTACCCTGAACGGAAATTAAGCCAGAAACCATTACACGCTTGAGTTCTTGCCCCTAAATAAAAAATATTAAACAAAATAATAATTAATACGTTCTTGAATGCCATTAATAGCTCTTCAATGCCGTGAGTGTTTAGGCTTTTATAATTTTCATCATATAAGATAAATTAAAAAAAAATAAATCAAATAAATCAGCTTCACGCTGTATCCCGCACACAGCAGGGTAGGAAGAGGGAACCTAGTGTTAAGACACTACGTTTCCCACTTTCTGGCAAATTCTGGAGGCATTGCGTGTTGAGTGGCATATCATATAAGATAAATAATACAAAAATGTATAATTAAAAATATAATAAACTAATATTTTTTGATTTAAATAGTATAATATTATTAAGTACAGCCAAAATAGTAGAGTAATTCTCTCGTTCTTTAGTTCATAAAGTATATGAAAAAGTGTTACTGCTAGCGCATTAGGAGTCGCGACACGCGCGAAGTTCCGAACTCGGCGGGCTCCTCGTAAAAATACCTGAAGAAGTACCAGCGGAAGAGGTCCACCACGTACACACTGGCTTGTGAAACAGTTACAGACAAGTACCTATACTATGATTTTGTTTTCATTTTAAATAAGAACAATAGGTACTTGTTGCATTGTAATCTTAACACGCTGTATCCCGCATATAGGAGGTTAGACAGAGAGAGCTTAGAGTTAAAACACTCTAAAACCCAGTTTCCGTCGAATTTTCGGAGGTATTGCGTGTTGAGTGGCGGAATTCAACGTCGCGCTTTGCCTTGCCTATGGTACTGTCAAAATCAAATAATTTTAAATATTGTATAAATTTTTTCAATACGAATGTTCTAATAATTATTAAATTATTGATTTTTGATTGATTTATTGATTTTAAATATACTTCTACATTTCTTTTCGTGTATATCAGTTCAAAATTGATTCAACCCATGATTTGGTAGTGAAGTTGCTAGCGTCGTTAGCACGCGCAATAGATATCTATTGCACGTAAGGCTCGAAGGCGGCAAGTTTGTATTGAAGAGAGATATTCCACAGCTGTCGACGTAAAGTTCCGTCACCTCGCGAACTGCCGAACTAGTATCATTAAAACTTCCCTGAACTGTACGAGATATGACTCGTCTGGTAACGTGTGAGTCGTGACTGCTTCTATGTAAATACGAGTTTTAGATTATACAAACATCTAAATTTCATTTGTATTATTAGTAGTGAACTTGGTGTTTAGGTAGCACAGCTCTGTTTTAGTTCTATTTTGTCGGAGAGTAAATTTATTAAAATATTAGCTTAGCAAGAGTATACTAGGCCTCTAGGTAACTATAAACGCGACTGATTGTGGGTTCGATTCCCACTCGAGGTTATGATTTATTTATTTAAATTTCTATTTCCATTTTTTCGTTCTGGTGTTGTGTCAAAGCGCGGCATTGAACGATGTCTACCCTGCGGGATACAGTGTGAAGCTGATTTAGTTAGCAAGAGTGAAAATAATTATTATCAGAGGGAAGATGCGCGTCGTGATACATTTTTAAATAAAAGTCTTGTATTTTAATATATTCCGACCTACTTTGCGTCTACCTTCGATGCTTCCAAGCTCAATTTAGGTTAAACTTACCCAGAAATTCTTCACTCAAAATAGTTATTTGCATTCTACTATCGTCCAATTGCATTTTACGATCTATTGATGATTTTTTTTTTATAGTTTTTTTGGTCCAACTTTTTTTTAATTTCACGCTATATTTTGCACATCCCACGGCGTAGGTAGTGTTAAGAAACTTGCCCACTTTTCGGCGAATTCTGAAGGCATTGCGTGTTGAGTGATGGAACTCAACGCCGCGCTCTTCCTCGACACCAAAGCGAAGAAACGAATATGGAGTTATATTTTTCATTTCTTCGAGTGAGAATTGAACCAATATTGAATGATATGAAGAGATCAGAAATTCATCGAATAATTTATGTGTATGCACGCGCAAGTGACCACCGGCTTTATATGACGAATCAAAACTTTTAGCTACCGTTTAACTACGAATTTCAAAGACACATTTTTCGATCACGAGAGCACGAGGAAAAAAGTTATATGTACGGTGTTTGATGAAATCTATGATATTTGAAAATATTTAAAGGTCAGAGGCCTAGAGGTCAGTCGTGGCGTAGGTGCTACATGCCCCATGCCTAGACTGTTATGTGCCAATGCTACCTAGAAACTTGCGACTCTAAGGGACTGTTAAAGATACAGCGTGATGCTAAAAAAAATCATATAATCAACCCCAAAGCGGTCCTTTTTCTTACGTATTTGTGCGCTGATAATACTAATATTTTGCGGAGGTATTGCGGGTTGGGCGGCGGAACTCAACGCCGCTGTTTGCTTGAGCGAACAAATGAAAATATAAATTTATATAAATATTTCATTTTCTCGAAGTAGACTATGAGCTAAATGAAAAAAAAAAACGTAATTCAGTTTCACGCTTTATCCCGTATATAGTAAGGTACAAGAAATCTATTGTCAAAACACTCCGTCCCCCACATTGCACCGAAATTAATCAAAAAATCGTACTCGTCTATTACAAATACAAATGTTAACAAGAAATCACGTATAAACAATTCAACAGTTAGTTAACTAGTTCATAAAATATATATTGTATATATATATATATTTTACGTGCTTTTTTGTTATATCCCTCACAATTACACTCGAGGGAATACGGGACAAGGATCATAAGGATATTTGCAAGACAAACAACCGGGGTTCAGACAAAAGAATGGTACCCCTCGTTGTTGGAGCGGCGGGTTAAGTGTATGCGGCGAGACCGAGACGACTACGACGTCTACACTCCACATACTACAAACTACACTGTCGCTTTTGTATACGTGTGTGTATATTGGATAGTGTACTTGGCACGGCTGATATTTTTTTTCGTATGTATGTATGTACAGAATACGAACTATTGACTTGTCAACTTTTCTCCTTTTTGAATCGTATAGAGAGGTTTATAAGGTAATAAGTTGACTTCGATGCCAGTCGTGGTGTAGGGGAATACTGCAAATGCGGTGGGTTGTGAGTTCGATTCCGACTAGAGAAAATGAAATATTTAAAATTTTCATTTCTTAATTCTGGTGTCGAAGCAAATCGCAGCTTTGAGTCACCAATCAACACGCAATACTTGAAGAATTCAGCGGAAAGTGGCGAACGGTCTCAATGGGAACAGAGTGTGTTAACATTAAGTTCCCAGCTTGCCGTGACTGTGCAATATGACTGCGAAACGTTTTGATCACATCCCATACTACAAATAAAATAAAACATTAAATTCTATAATATAATATTCTATAATAAATCAAGAACATTTACTTAGTTAATAAAAACACGAGCAATCCACGTGACCGTAACAAGTAGCACATCTCTCTAATTAGATTATGACACAACGCGCGCTCTAATGCAATAACGCCCGCCGGCACAATTGTATTAAACGACGGCTCTAGCTCACACGAGCCGCCGCCAGTCACCCAATTACACCGACACCGAGACACCGCGACACTGCGACACTAACAGACACTGTGCACTGCAACCAAATCCTCTATTCCCTAAAGTAGTTGAATGCTCTAAAATATGTATAATGTATGTATGTCGCAATACAAATCGTTAGGAAGTCTTGACACGGTGTAGTTTTAATTTATGAGTGGAACTATACGGATGTTGGAAGTGATTATAAAAGATTTTGAAATATATTATTTTCATTTCAAAATCTTTTTTATTGAGGCCAGTCGTGGCGCAGCGGCACGAGGTGTGACTGTAAAACCGACTGGTTGTGGGTTCGATCCCCACTCGAGGAGATGAAATATTTACTTAAATTTATATTTCCATTTCTTCGCTCTTGTGCCGAGGTTAAGGGCGGCGTTGAGTTCTGCCACTCAACACACAATGACTCCAGAATTCAGCAGAAAGTGGGGAACGGAGTGTCTTAACACTAGGTTCCCTACCCTGCTGTGTGCGGGATGCAGCGTGAAGCTTTAAAAAATATTTATAATTTCTAATATTAATTTTGAATATTAAATACATATAAAGTTGAATATTGCTCAGATTAAGTCGTGGCGCAGGAGCACAAGTGTGTGACTGTTAATGCGTTGCGTGGTTTCGATTTTCTACTCCAGAAAATAAAATATTTAATATCTTATTAAATATTTATTTATTTATACGTTCCGAAGTCGAGGCAAAGCACGGTGTTGAGCACCGCCGCTCAACACGCAACCCTTCAAAAAATTCTATGATAGTGGGGAACGGAGTGTATTAGCACTAAGTTCACTCTGGCTATTCTGCTGAGTTGGAGATACAGCGTAAAGCTAAACAGCGTAAATTTATATAAAATATTTAGGTCTGCGGTCCCTTGGAGCACAGAAAAAAATCTAACTTGTAGGTCAAGGCAATCTAAAGTTACGAGCGTTTATGCATTGATTTTGCTGCATTCCCGGTTCCGTTTTTATCCTTTTAAAGTCTCAAAATAACTCACGGAACCCAAGAAAAGGGGCATAAATAAACCTTTTTTTTGTATAACTGACTGACTGGTTATTTATTATATTTTAAACAATATAGTACTGAAAAAAACTAAACAAAATTATTTTTGCTTACAGATTTAAGAAAATTATACTTTTATATGGTTCCTATGAAAAAAAAAATAAACAAAAAAAACACAGAATAGAAACTCTAAACCACAGTGGATATTTTTAGGGTGACGCCTCACGTACCTACTGCTGCGGCTGTATCGATTCCCGTTATCCCGTACGTATGAATAGAGGTAAGCTCTAGCTAATATATCCCAATCACCGGAAGTTGTGTAACTTGTGGGAGGGTAATTAGTTTTAAATGGATATATGACGAGAGGTAATCCCGTATTAATCCGTTATAACCGTAAGTCAAACGCACTCACGTCATTCGACAACTAACGTCTCTAATATATAGACGTGGATATTGTTAGTGAAAGCATTTTTACAATTTACACTAGATTCAATTTAAAGTGTTCAATATAAATTATTAACTGTCTCTATATGCCGAAAGTACGGCAGCAGGAAAGTTAGAGCGATCTCAAAGGAAAATAATATTTAATTAAACAAGTCAGGAAGGCATCGTGGCACGAAGGCACCCTCCGCAATGCCTTTTTACCTGGGGGTAGGTCTCATCGTACGTTATACTAAATTTACCTTGGGGTTGACTCTAACATAAGGTACCTTTAAAATTCACCACACAACGATCATTTTATTTGAGGGTTAGCGCCCTCTAACTTGAAGGTTAGTTTGAGTATTTGTTTTACACCCGAGGGTAGGTTTTACCCTATCTAACGGTAATTGGCCTGGATGATCTGGAAGTCCTACCTGAAGTTACTCTATACCATATGTTTCGCCGGAGGTGAATATTATCCTACACACCAGTATTTGGCCAATACTGGCGTACTGGCGGCATATGTATTGTGTATATTTTAAATATCTTAATTAGTTTATGGCAAAAAAGCAGAAATACCAATACTATACTTAGTGGAAAATAGTAACACTATAATAGTACACTAACAGTGTAGTGGATTCGATAACATATACATATTCCATATCCGGGGTAGCATTTTTTTATTCCTGGTTAGACAATATTCAGCATTGTGTTATGCTAGGTTATCAACAATAAGCGTTGTACGTCTAACAAACATAGAGAACGGAGTGTTTTACCACTTGGTTCCCAGTGTTTTTCAGAGAAATGCGGGACATCGTTTCAATTGCGCATTGTGAGAGTATCACAGGACGCGCCGCGCGGTGCCGTCGCGCGGAGACATCTTCGATATTTTAATAAGTTTTTTTAATGTGCATATTTTTTTTTAATTTTTTTTTTTGTGTTTTTTTTTCAGCTTTATTCTGCATGTAATAGGGTAGGCACTAAGCATACGGAGCCTAGTGTTAATGCTTTCTATTCTTCATTCCATTTAATTGTTATAAGATGATAAATACAATCTATTTTGATATATAGGTATTTAAAATAGTGTAACTTCAACCATAACCGTCTTAATGGACTCGATAGATTTGTTATTCCCGAAAGAATTCATTTCCCGTAATCTCAGGTATTGACTTGGAACGGATTCACAAATGGTTGCTTCTGCCGTTCTGGAAATATTGCAAATATTTCCAGATTCCAGAACTGAGAGACATTGCAATCAGTTTTGATCTTTTATTTACTTCAAGCTGATGCTTGCTTGTATAGAACTAAGTAGCGTACAATAAAAAAATTAAAACTTGAAGTCATTTATTTACCATATATGAGAAATTTGATAATACACTGATAAATAAAAATTTAATATTAGCGTATGTTGAAAAAAATTGTGATGCCATGCACACAAAACAAGTTGGCTCTTACAAAGTACACACATTTTTACATACATTTTTATTCTGTTTGCGTTGTCTTTAGCATTCTTCCAATACCTTATAATTTGAAGCTTTAACGCACATAGTAGGGTAGAGGGAACCTGGCCATCTAGTGTTAAGACACTCTATTCCCATCAAGACATTTCTATTACTCATTTTCTTCCGAATTCTGTGGGCCTTGCGCATTGAGGTGACGCGTCTCAACGCCGCGATTCGTTTTGCGTTACCAGAGTGAGGAAATGTAAACATTAAATATTACTTAAATATTAAATATTAGTGGGAGTTGAACCCACAATCTTTCGTGTTTACAGTACCACGTGTGCGCCCATGTGCCTCGATTAGCCTAAAAAAACTTGAGTCTTTTTAATTGCAAATACATGATTTTATACATAATTTTTATATATACATAATTTTATTAAGCTTTACTTTGTATATCACACACAGCAAGGTAGGCAGAGAGAATCTAATGTTAAGACACTACGTTCCCCACTTTTCGCAAATTTGCCTCGACCGACACCACAGCGAATAAATGGAAATGCAAATTTAAATGAATATTTCGTCTCCTCGAATGGGGATCGAACCCACAACTAGTCAATTTTACAGTCACTCTCTACAGGCCTCAGATACATATCTATAAAAATTTATACATACATATCGTTTAATAATAATAATAATTTTAAACAAAATAATAGACGAAACTCTTAAAAGTATTGTCAAAGCGATATCATCATATTGGAAGTAACATTTTGTACTGGTACGTACACACGCGGGCGCCTACACGTTATCCACTTGGAGAGATTCTTCAGTATAATGTACTACGAAAATTTTGTAAGAAAAGTCGTGGTATAATTTTTTTATAGATATGCATTTATTTGTGCCATAGAATTGTTCAGAGAACATTTTTGTTTAATTTAACTATATATCTGGTATTTTTGAAAATTGGAAAGGTTTTTATACTTAGGAAAGAAATATTAAAAAAAAAATGTTCAAAACATTGAAGAATGATTTGAAATCGTAAAGGAAGTTATGTATCAAAAAAAAAATTATTAAATACAAATATTTCTTATTACTTACATATATGTACATCCAATAATTAACACCGCATAAATATGATCATTTTTTAAAATACATAACCTTCACATTATATTCCGCATATAGAGGAGAGAGGTAACATGGGAAAATAGTGTTAAGACATTTCGTCCCCATTAAGACACTTTCTCACTTTCCGCCGAGTTCTGGAGGTATGGCGTGTTAAGAGGCGGAACTCAATGCCATGCTTTGCGTCGTTACCAGAGCGAAGATTTTTTGTGTAAACTAGCGTAAACTAAAATTCATACACTAATAAGTGCGAAGAAATGAAAATGTCCAATTTCTCATTTCCTCGAGTGGGAATCGAAACCACAACCTGTCGAGCTTGCAGCCCTGTAGGTGCGACATTCAGCCCATTCTTGCCCAGTGACATTACCCATGAGGTCGACGTGACGCGAATATACCGAGCTTGATGTACCATCTTCAAGTCGATCAACGCTTAGGACTCTTCAAGTCAGTGCACGTCCAGGGGTCCCGGGGCAGCGGCGTGACGGCTCGTCCCGCTGTCAAGCTGTGTCGTAAAAACACCTATAGTATTCAACAGTGGCTCGCACTTCGCTCCGTTTCGTTCCGCTTTAAATATAAAACTCCACGCTTTTAAATTGAAATCGTGTCGGATCACGTTCGTCCGGCGCGGCGCCGCGCGTTCTACGGTGTATTTTATTTGTTAATAAAATTTTCTTTAATCACTTCGATGGCTTCGATCGTTTTCGTGTGAAAATGTTGGAATTTGTGTTGAGAATATTTTTCAAACTATAATTTTAAGAACCCCACACAAAATAATATCTAAAAAGTAAACAAACAACTAGGAAAAGAGCTGATAATCTTCAAACGGCTGAATCTATTTTCAAGATTAAGCCACCAATCAACCCAACTTTCGAACAAAAAAATAAATCAAAATCGGTATATCCGTTCAGAAGCTACAATGCCACTGACATACATACTAGATACTCACATACACACATACAAACACGTTAAACAATAATATGTGAGATATCATATTTTCGTCATTGTTTAAAAATATAATGAAACAAAAAGTAGAAAATCTAAGAAATTTCTTCCCCAATTACGAGTATGTCGACCGAGCATCTTGTCTCTTCCACCTGTATACTGTACAGAGTACAACACTCAGCTGCAGACCTCCCTAGATTTAGTAGCATGTTCTAATTAGTCATGAGGCCAGTCGTGGCGCAGTGGCACAAAGTGTGACTGTAAAATCTGACTCTCTGAGACTGGTTGTGGGTTAAATCTCCACTCGAGGGAATGAAATATTTATTTACGTTTATATTTTCATTTCTTCGCTCTGGAGTTGAGGCAAAGCGCGGCGTTGATTTGATTCCGCCACTCAATACGCAATGCCTCCAGAACTCAACGGAAAGTGTGAAACGGTGTGTCTTATTTAACACTAGGTTCCCTCTGCCTACTTTGCTGTGTACTACTTGAGGGTTTGATTCCCTCTCGAGGGAATGAAATATTTAATATTTTCATTTCCTCGCTCTTACAACATGGCAAACTGGCGTTGCGTTTGGCCACTCAACACGCAATGGCTTAAGAAATCACCGGAAGTGCCTTAATGAGGAACGTAGCTCAACATTAGGTTCCAAGGTTCCCTCTGCCTATCGTGCTATGAGCATGAAGCTAAATATAATATTAAACTCGTTATAGCGCGAGGCAGCCACAAAGGTAAAATATAGGGTATATTAACATTAGGGTATATTTCATGTGCAAAATTCTTCTTATTTTAGATATAAAGATTTTATATTCGAAGTGAAACTGAATATTTAATATTAAGAGGTAACGAGCGCTACGTATATAGCTGTTGAGGTTATTTGCTTGTAGAGCTTCAAATTAAATTATTTTAATGAGAACGAGGGTTAAGTTGTGTTTATAACTTAATTTATAAATTATGAATCTTAAATTTAAATCAATGGCTGTAATGACTAAACTTCAGTTTATTCTGTTAAATTAAAATAATTTTGTTAATAAACATTGGCCCTGGAACCAGTTTTCAGGTTTTTTAATCTTTTTCCATCAGACCAAGAACTAGCCGTGACTGGCAATACCGCGATAAGACTAAGTTAGTTGTTGAGGCCGTTGTGGAACAGTGGCAAAAGTGTGTGACTGTAAGCGCGAGAGTTACAGGTTCGATTCACACTGGGGGGAACGAATTATTATTTACTAACATTTTCATTCATTTTTTACTTCGGTCTGGTAACAAGGCAAAGCGCGGCGTTGAGTTTTGCCTCTCGCAATACTCCGAAAAAAATCGTTGGAAAGTTCGGAAAGGAGTGTCTTAATATTAGGTTCCCTCTAGCCAACCCTGCTATATACTGGATACGGCGTGAATAAAAAAAAAACAATAATATATCTATCAGACCTAAGCCATTCACTCCATATACAAAGTCTAATCGTATATCACAATAGTGAGGACCGACGGTGTTTTAGATTTAGGGCAGTCTGTCTCGATGGCTGCGGCGGCACATAATCTCCGGTGCCCAACGCTTCACTGTACACATTTTCCGCACTGCGTATTTCATAGTAAATACGTAAACTACCGTTAGGAGAGAGGCTCAGGCTATACGATGTATGACACGCAAAAGAAATGTTACTAAATAGTGAGTTCTAGAGACCACGCGGCTTCGCCAGCTTAGTTTTATTGTTTTATTATACAGAATCTTTATATGCATATCCATATGTTATTCTGATGTATTCACATGTACCTATAGTGTTAGTAGGATAGGATGACTTTTGGAAAAAAAATTGGCTTACTAAATTCACACACCTGCCATGTTTATATCTTTGAATTTATGTCTAAAAATACAAAATGTCCGTAAAAAAACGTCATTTTTATGTAAAAAAAAGTAATTTGTGAGTTCGTTAACTGCTCATATCGTAATATTTCTTCAACAACAATGTCCACGTGACGCTTTACGAGCGCGGCCGTAGATTGGCCCGCGCGCGTACTGCCAGCGTGGATGCAGGTATGTTTATAATTGTCGTGGCGCAGTAGCACAATCGTGTGAGTTAAACCGACTTGTGTGGGTTCGGTTTCCACTCGGAGGAATGAGTCTAGAAAATTCGGCGAAAAGTGATGAAGAGAGTGTTATAACACTAGATTCCCTCTGCCAGCAAGGCTATATGCGGGATATAGCGTGAAGCTAAATAAAAAAAAAAGCTTTATAAAGACTACACAAAATAAGTTGGTTTTCATTTAAGCAACCAGAGCTGATAGAATACTGAAAAATAAGGCTTAATGTCTTAATGGTTCATAAAATAAATGATGTGTTGTAATAATAACATATTTTTTTGAACGACTTATTTTTTACTTAAAGTTTAAATATATAATAACATAAAAGATAAACTTAACTATATAGAAATATATTTATAAAGGTATTTTTTACTATATAGTATTCATGTTATAAAGTAGAGTTTTCGTAATAAAGTTTTTTGTTTTATGTATGTGCTTCGACTTCGTAAAAGAAAGAAATTGTAGGAGTGGTAATTTCTTTTACGAGACAAAGTTAAATTACGTCATTTTATTATTAACTAAAATAGATTATTTTTTAACAAGTGAATCTTCAGTTACAAAATAATACATCCTATTTACAATATGTATGAATAATATTTGTGATTTATTGTGAGATCCACAAACAGTACTTTCTTACATTAAAATTCAAAGAAATCAACCGCCATATTCCGCCACTGAAATTAACTCAAAAAGTGTCTTAACTCTACTTTCTCTTTGCCTATCCTGTAATGTTCGGGATACAGCGTGAAGCTACAAAAATAGATAATATAACTGACAGGAACTACCGTATATTCGCTCGTACAAAATAAATTCGTCGATAAAAGAAAAAAAAATACAGTGGAATTCATAACCTCTTCTTGCAAAAGTCGGTTAAAAATTTAAGCATCACCTCTTATAATTTAAGTAGCATAATAAAAAACATAAAATTTTTCACAAAATAATGTCCTATTTAATATAGACGAATAATATAGACGAATAATATAGACGAATCTATAACACCGATCTGAATAAAACATGGCGACGTACTGGAACTAGAATTTAAATAAATATTAAATCCAGAAATACCTCCACCGTAAAATGAAAATAAAGCTTTCTCCACGAGAGTGACGTAAATACTGTTTTATATATTTTTGTTATACTAGCATTGAACGTTTCGAGATTTTTTTAAATAATCTATAAGTACTCATAAAAGAGGCCAGCCGTGGCGTAGTGCCACAAAGTGTGACTGTAAACCGACTGGTTGTGGGTTCGATTTCCACTCGAAGAAATGAAATATTTATGTAAAATTTATATTTCCATTTCTTCGCTCTGGTGTCAAGGCAAAGAGCGGCGTTAAATTCCGCCACTCAACACGCAATACCTTCAGAATTCGGCGGAAAATGGGAAACAGTGTCTTTACACTAGGTACCCTCTCTGCCTATCATGCTGTGTGCGGGATACATCGTGAAGCTGATTTATACTCATAATAAAATTGTATCATATTGATGTCTGTACATGGAACATATACTTGTATTAAAAAAAAAAATATTGGTGGTATTTTAATAATGTAGTATAAAACAATATATTTTTATTTTTTTGTCTGTTTGTCTGTGAATTTGCTCACGTTAATATCAGAAATGTATTGTATTTCATCAAGCTTCAATAAATGTATAAATATAACATTTTTTTAACATTTTTTTTTTATTAAAATGGCTGAAATTACTCTTTAATTAATACATAACATTGATATAAGAAAACGAAAGTAATGCAGATTAGATTCTTACCCGCTAGCGAGCGGGTGGTTCATATAATACCAAATACATTTTCATCTTTCTAAATAAAAATAAATAAATCAGCTTCACGCTGTATCCCGCACACAGCAGGGTAGGCAGAGGGAACCTAGTGTTTTTTTTTAGACACTCCGTTCCCCACTTTCTGCCGAATTCTGGAGGCATTGCGTGTTGAGTGGCAGAACTCAACGCCGCGCTTAGCCTCGACACCAGAGCGAAGAAATGGAAATATAAATTCAAGTAAATATTTCATCTCCTCGAGTGGGGATCGAACCCACAACCAGTCGGTTTACAGTCACACTTTGTGCCGCTGCGCCACGACTGACCTCAATCATTTCATCTTTGTAAGTATAAAAATATCTCTATATATTTATTATTTTCGTTAACTTACTTCTTAAATTATAATGCAGGACGATATAATAATTTTATTATTCTTCAATACAATATTGGCAGTACAGCACGATATTTAGGCATTTCATGCGGAATAACAAAGTAGTTTCGACCGCGCCCGTTCTTTAGTGGCTCGTAAAATTTCCAGATAACCTCGCGTATAGCTTCCTTCCTTCCTCACAGAGGCTGAGTTACGTGAGCAGATGAGCTTTGAACTTAAGAAATAACAATAAAAGTTAATAATAAAATAGGTTTAGTAATTGAAATGTATTAATAATTGATTTTTTTGTATACATGTCTCTATATATAATAAGACAGTAAAAATATTTTGTCTGTACATTTTGTAATTTTGACTGAAATGTATGGAGGGACATTTTAAAAGAATAATAGAAAGCAAAAATATTTTTTTCGAATATCTTCTCTGTCTGTCTGTCGATATGTATGGTCACATTTTTCTTTGAAAGTACTGAACCGATTTACTTAAAAAATTCACCAATAACTTAACAATTAAAGTTTGTTTCATTAAAATCATAAAAAAAAGTTATCGTCATTTAAATGATCTCAAAGCATTAGTTTGCCTACGAATGTTATATAGCAATCGCGCTGGTAAGATTCTTGGCCAAAGAATGACATTTGAAACGTCTTGGTTATATGACTGTTGATAAAAATATGTATTTTTGAAGCACTATTATACAATATTTTATGCAATGAAGAAGACAAAATTGAATTGTTAGTGGAGATAAATCCTAACAGTTAAATTTAAGTCTAAAGCAGTTAATTAAATTATTAACTGACATCATCACATTTAACAGTTTTAAAAAACATAACATAGGTAAAAAGAACGTAATGTTACAAAAATATACGTATAGTATACGTGTATAGTAAATAATTAGCTTAATGTATATTTTATAAATCAAATATCAACATTGGTCGTATTTTTTAATCCGATAAACAAAAAATCTTATAGAAATACGATAATGTCGTAAAAAAATCATATTGGAATATTACAGTTTAAAGAAATAAAAAATTATATTAAAAGTCATTTTAATTGTCAATCAATTCTGCTCATTAAATCAATAATCAAGTAGTTTAAGCGGACGAGGGTAATTTCTAATCAATCACATCTCCTTCACAACGGTCGCAGGTCACAGCGTGAAGATGAAAAAAAACAAGGAACACTTCGCGGAATCCGACAACGACTTGTCTAAAATTTCGGCCTTCAAAATGTCTGTGTAAAATAAACCATTTTGATATTGTATGCAGCAGAATGCGATGTTTTATCCGAGGCCGGGAGTCGTCATTCATCAAATTTTGTACATTCGCAGCCAGTAACAGCGTTCCGTACGAAAACGAGGGCACCACACGAGCGAGAGCATGTTCCGCTTTGTTCGACGACCGAGTAGCCCGCTTTACAAATTTATTATCAAAGAATCTGTTTTCTTTTACCAAATATAAATTCGCAATGCCGCGCTGATGTCGGTCGGAATGTAGAGTTTTCAAAATAAAGCAAGCTGCGCTGCAGTCGCGGCTTAAATGCTTCTCAATTCAATTTGTTTTTACATTTTTAATGTATTTCTGTTTTCATATTTATATTCATTTGAGGTCAGTCGTGACAGGTAGTGGTTTCGATTCTCAATCGAGGAAATGAAATATTTAGTATTTTAATTTTCCTCGCTCTGGTACCGAGGCAAAGGCGTGACGTTGGACTGCCAATCCACCAGATACTCATAGTAGAATTCGGCGGAAAGTGAGTAACGGAGTACCCTGACACTAGGCTCCCTCTGCCATTCCTGCTATCCACGGGATATAATATAAAATTATATTCACATAAATTTATATTAATATTTAATTATTTTTATGTGCAAAATATCAGTTATAATTATCATTTTACACGAAATTTGAAGACACTACATCTTTAATAATATTTTCCTCTGGGTGACGGTCTTGTCGCAACGGAACAATGTCGCAGCGGAGAGTCTATTAGAACATTTCCTGCCTCCTGCGATGCAAACAAGAGGGACTTAAATACAATATATATTAATTTAAAGTCACTTTTTAGAATTAAAAGACTTTTTCTTTTGTTAACTTAATTCTATGGTGTTATTCAGCCGTACAAAGTCAACGTACATACATATAGTGGATGACATTTTTACTTCCAAAATACTTTATCATTATTCCGCAAAGTAGTTGTCAAAAATATATTTACCTTCAAAGTTTTATAATACTATTGTCATGTTTGACGGTCAGCACCTCCAACTGTGACACCAGTTCGTCGTTTTTGTATGATCGTCACACCTCATCCTGTCAAGGACACCAGATCGTGAAGCTCTACGTTTACAAAATATATTTCTCGCTTCATATAATGTTATCTAGTCTTTTATACACATAGGTACATGCCCCCGGGAAATTTACGTGTCTTGTACGTGACCTTATGTAGTTTTAGTAATATTGACACTATGAGCTTTGAAGGTCAAATGAGATCTCCGTTTTCCAGTCTTAGCTCTTGTCTGTTATTCTAATATGATAATATTTGTATCGCATGTTGAGTGGCGGAATTCAACGCCGCACTTATGCCTTGGTACCAGGGCGTACGAATAAAAATAAAATAAATGAAATAAATAAATCAGTTGCACGCTGTACCCCTCACATAGCAATTATAAGACACTCCGTTCTCTATTTTCCGCTGACTTCTGGACGCACTGCGTGCTCAGTGGTGGATCTCAACGCCGCGCTTTGCCTCAACACCAGAGCGAAGAAATGAAAATGTAAATGTAAATAAATATTCCATTTCCTCAAATGGGGATGGAACCCACAACCAGTCGATTTTACAGTCACACTTTGCGCCCCTGAGCCACGACTGGCCTAAAATTCTTTAAGTAATTTCTTCGCGTACATGAAATATTATTATTTCCATGTTCCGCTATGAGCTGAGCCATGTATCAAGGCAGTCTTCGCCTTATCTGCTGTAGCCTGTAGCTTTGTACTGATTTATGTATGTTATTCTCAACTAAACGGAACTCGTAGACTATCTTCTTAATACGTGGAAATATCTTATTTGCTATTATGTATTTATATTACACATATGACAATCCAAAATTCTGTGGAACAAACAATTTATTTGTAAATAAATCAGCTTCAGATTATATAAACCAGAACGAAGAAATGGAAATTTATAAATTCATCTCTACGAATGGGGATCGAACCCACAACCAGTCGATTGTACAATAACACTTTTGTGCTAATGCGCCACGACTGGCCTCAATTTAATAGTATAATTAAAATAATTTATTTTATATATCAATCATATATAAAATAAATTATTTTTATTAATAAGAATAATATATCAGGTAATGGAGTGTCTTAACACGAGGTTCCTAGGTTCCTTCTGCCCACTCTGCTCTGTGCGGAGTATAGTTAAAGCTAAAACAATTAATTAGTAAGATATATTTACAAATCACTAACATATAATTGATGTCGGTGTCGATTTCCCGAAGGAGAATGTTTATTTTGTCCGCACGTTTGTTGTCCCGGCAGGTCGCAGCAAGTGCATTGTAGATACATAGAGCACTATGTTGCGATTGATCTAAAAAATATATTTAAGAACATACTTTTTGTTATAATAAATAAAACCCATTTAAAATAGAGATATTACGAAAATAAGATTTAGTTTTAATTTAGTCACTTTTATCAGTATCAGAAATGAAAAGAGAAAATTAAAAAATATAAGAGCTTAAGCATGAGACAATGATCTTACTTTTTGTCGTTCTTATTTTCTTCTCCATTCCTGTTTTGCTGAAACGAAGATAATAGATACCTTAAGTGGTTATCGAATCCACTACCGTCACGCTTACACTCGCTGCGGCACATAGGCTTCAATTTGGACGATAACTTTACTTTACGACATTTACTACCTAACCAAATACCTAAAGTTCAAACGCTATAGTTTTATTATATTGTTCCTTATAATTCCTATAAGTATCGCTGCTCTCGCCGTTTCTGTTGGTGCCAGACAACTTTTGGCATCTGCTCCTAATAAGACGAGCGACTGACGCTCTGAATGTAGCACTTTATAAGACGAAATTTATTTAAAGATTGATAACCATTTTATTTTTATTTTTTTAGTAGGAAGAGGAAAGAGGGTCTTAGACACGTCACTCCCCATTTTCCCACGAATTCTGGAAGCAAAGAGTGTTGATTTAAAGAAATTAAAATATTAAATATTTAATTTCTTCGAGCGTAAATAGAACCCATAACCTTTAGCGCTTATGATCACACGCGTATGCCCTTCGCTACGGCTGACCTCCAAATTATTTATAAATAATCTATATTATATTTAAAATAAATATAAATAATTCACATTGTAAAACTAGAAAATACTATTTGATATTTGTATGAAAGGCTCAAAAGTCTTACAATCCCCCATATTTATATACAGCGTGAAGTTACCACGGAAAAGTTTTAACTTCCAGAACCCGAGAAAATATTTCTGATCTAAAAAACAAAGTGATAAACTAAGTTTTATGATGTTATAACACGATGATATGCAAGGAACGTGTTGCGAGAGTATTTATAGCGGCCGAGGGGCTGCCAGCCTTAGGGGAGGGGGAGGGGGAGGAGTAAGAGGGGGAGCAGAGCGGAGGACCGGGGCCGCTGCCTTATTAAATTAAATAATAGTGGTGCTTTTCTCAAAGCTCACCCCGATTTATGGCTCGTGTGGGAACTTTGAGGATGACGGATACGACGTAACGCGAGCCGCGGGAATTGATGCGTGTATTTATGTTCGCATTAATGCATCAGGCCAGTCGTGGCGCAGGGGCATAAGTGTGTGACTGTGAACGCGATTGATTGTGGATTCGATCCCCACTCGAGGAAATGAAATATTTATTTTAATTTATATTTTCATTTCTTCGCGATGGTGTCGAGTGTGAGTTGCGCCAGCTCATGCAATGTCTCGAAAGATTCGGTGGAAAGTGGGGAACGGAGTGTTTTAGCACTCCCTCCATCTACCCTGCTGTGTACGGGACACAGCTTGAAGCTGATTTATTAATGCATTACTTCAGCTTGAAATAGTTTTTATCTGCGCTCTATAGTTACTCGGTCTGTTGGTTCGCACACAGATCACGTACACAAGCCCGCCGTTTAACATTCAAAATATTTGGGAGCGTTCATATCTTTTATTTTTAAAGAGTATAATGCAGCCAATAAGTCGTGGCCACCCTGAAGTTAGCATCACATACATCCCTGCGCAAATTTGATTCGAAAATTTCGTCTTACTTTTGATTATTGTCTTCTTTAGTAAGCATTGTATTGCGCAATGTTCTTTCAGCACATCCAACTTCAAAGCGGTCACGACTGGTTGACCATACTATATTTTCCATCCGAAAACAGTATTAGCAAATAAAAAAATGTAAAGCAAACGTACGCGAGGATTCGCGGGCCGGCGAGCGGCGCTGAGTGCCGTGCAGTGTGGCGGTTGTAGAATAAAACGAGTCGGGGATGCATCCAGCTCGCTTTGATCAAACACTAGTACAGAAAGATTGTTTTATAATTGCCTTTGATATTTGAGCATTTAAATGTACCGACGGCTGGAACATTGAACAACGTTGGTGGGTTTTTCAATTTCTATTCTTTTCAACTTTTTCTATCCCCAATGCTTCTAAATGTAAGTAGGTTGAAACTGTTATTTGTGCATATTGCACATATATTTATAATATTTCTTTCATTTTTTTTATTTACGAGATATTGCGTTTTGAGTGGCGGAACTCAACTTCGCGCTTTGCCTCGACACCAAAACGAAGAAACTAAAATATTTAAAGTTTCATTTCCTCGAGTCTTGTGCTCCTACGCCACGACTGGCCTCAATTTTTATAGTGCTTTATTATATAAATTAGAACTAATTTACTTAAAATTAAATTAAATAAAATTAAATTAGCTTCACGCTATATCCCGCACACAGCAGGGTAGGCAGAGGAAACCTAGTGTTAAGACACTCCGTGCCCCACTTTCTGCCGAATTTTGGAGGCATTGCGTGTTGAGTGGCAGAACTCAACGCCACGCTTTGCTTCGACACCAGAGCAAAGAAATGAAAATATAAATTTAAGTAAATATTTCATATCCTCGAGTGGGGATCGAACCCACAACCAGTCGGTTTACAGTCACACTTTGTACCACTGCGCCACGACTGGCCTCTTTTTACTTGCCTGTACTATTTACATCTATTTACATTAAAGCGTTTGTGCATTAAAATAGCGTACTAGTTAATTATTTGAAAGGCATTCGTGGTATCTAGTAAGCACTGCGCTTACTAGAAACGCTAGAGAAGGCACCGATTCTTGTATAAATCGTTTAGGTTCTGAAAATACTTGTGCCTCTCGTTCCAATTCTTAAAATTATCATTAATAATTGATTTATTTATAAAATAGAAAATTCTGTTAGTATTGAAATATTTATTATTCATCGACGTCATACGAATTGCAATAAGATCGCTGACTTTTCTGACAAAAATGAAATTGAAGTATCAAAGAAAATTTAAGTCATATATAATGCTCTTTGAATTCTTGTATGAAATTGTGAAGTATAGAACAATATTCAATATGTCTTTCGGCGTAACGATAATAGCAATTGATATGCATTGAGCGGCGCTGGGCGGGCGGCGCAGGGCGGGCGGTCAGTATAGATGTAAAAAAAAAAAATTAGCTTCACGCTATATCCCGCACACAGCAGGGTAGGCAGAGGGAACCTAGTGTTAAGACACTTCGTTCCCCACTTTATGCCGAATTTTGGAGGCATTGCGTGTTGAGTGGCAGAACTCAACGCCGCGCTTAACCTCGACATCAGAGCGAAGAAAATGGAAATATAAATTTAAGTTAATATTTCATCTCCTCGAGTAGGGATCGAACCCACAACCAGTCGGTTTTACAGTCACAGTTTGCGCCACGAATGGCCTCAAGTATAGATGTATTGTTTTAGAAATTCAAAATATTTATGAATATTTGGGATACATTTCCAAATTGACTATTGAAAATGAGAATGCCTTGGAACTGATTTACATTTATATCTCTGTAAAATTATTTAAAATATTTTTTTGTAGGTTCACGCCATATTCTGTAAATGGCAGGGTAGGCTGAGGGAACCTGGTATTAAGGCTATCCGTTACTCACTTTCTGCCTAATTCTCGGCTATTGCATATTACGTAGAAGAACTCCACACCGCCTTTAGCGAGGAAATAAAAATATTAAATATTTAAGTTCCTCTCGAGTGCCAATCGAACCCACAACAGTCACTTTTACAGGTACACGCTTGTGCCACTGCGCCACGACACCTTCTAATGTTTATATAATTATATAATTCTCTTATACCGATTGGCCGATTTGAATAGAATTTTGTGAGTATGTTTGAAAAATTTTAACACGATCAATAACAATTTTTTGTTCTCTACTGGTACAAACATATGTATTTAATTCTAGTAATGTAAATATTTCACGTAGTCTAATTCAGAATGGAAAGTATCATTACTATTTATATTACAATTTTTGGTAATGTGATAATAAATGCGCTCTCTCATTTTCCCTCTTTCTCTGCGTTTCCCTCTATCCTATAATTTCTTTACAATTTCACAGGAATTTCAGAAAAATATATTAAAATTTGAATCACCTGTCTTCACCAACTAAAAAAACGTCTCTACCTCTTGTCGTATAATAAACGCCGTCTAAACTTTGAAATCCAAACCAGACATTTAATTATCCAGTTATTGTTGGTAACCAGATTTGCAGACAATATTTCAAAGGAAAATTCGTAAAGTGGCTTCCTCGTATCTTAAAGGATAACACAATTAACGGAGTCGGGGTGGCGTTTGGTCCACAATTAGATGCGGTCGCAACTGAATTATCCTTGGCTATAAAAACCTTTATAATATACAATGTAATATATAGATTCTTTTTATTACAAATGTTTATGTTTTAAGCATATATTTTTATTTTATGAGTGCTTTTTTTAATTTAATTAAAAATAAATTTAGAAAAATATGACAAAACCTACAAACGTCGGTAAAAAACCTGTAATGAAAAAGTAACCTGCACCCAAAATCAAGTATCTTAATAAAATATTATTATTTTTCAAATAAACTGGCTATTCAACCACTACATGAAATATGAATGTTTGACATTCAGCTTCACGCTGTGTTTCGCATATAGTAGGGTAAGCAGATTCTACGTTAGTGGAGTAAGTTAATCTACTGTTGAGACACTCGGTTCCCCGTTTTACGTCTATTTTTTGAGGCATGCAGGCATTTGCATGTTGAGTGGCCGAATTCAACGCCGACCTTTACCTTGGTGTCAGTGGAGGTCGATGAAATAAAAAAAATAATACATTTCATTTTATTCCCCCGAGTGAGAATCAAACCCACGAGAGTTTACAGTCACACGCTTGTGCCCCTGAGCTGCGGTGTATCATGTTTGATTTTCTTTTTATTTTTTTCACCTCTCCCTGTATTCAGCATATAACGCGGTAGATAGAGGGAATCCAGTGTTAAGACATTGCGGGCATTTCCGTGTTGAATCACGGAACTCAACTTCAATTCTTTGATTCAGATAAATTTAATTGAATAGTAAAGTATACATCAACATCCAAAACCTATTTTAAACTAGCATCGTTCCCCGCAATAGGTAACAGGTAACGTAAAAGGTAAAGTAAGGTAACCTTCAAATAAAACGTTCCCTCAGTTCGTCCCTCACATACATATTACAGGAGATGCCGAAATGTAAGCGACAATGTTTGTTCACCGGCGCTTTAGAATTCCAGCTTCTTCTTTGAACTTACTCGAATTGCCTTCTTTTGACTTCAAACGATATCTGCTCGAACCATCTTATATGACGTTATGTATTTTCACACGTTTTTTTTTTTCTTAAAATAACGGCCATTTCCTTTGTTTATCTTAATCCTGCTTGCAGTTTAAAATAATTTACCAAAATAAACTATTTATATTTATTATATTATTTAAATGTTCAGCGGCGTTGAACTCGGCGGCGTTAAGAATGGGATTTACTGAACCGAAGTGTCTAAATGGGAACGGAGTGATTAACATCAGACTACCAGTTCCCCCAGGCTACCCTGCTATGTGCGTGATACAGGTGAAGCTAAAAATAAAATAAAATATACATCTGACGCGTTCTTTGTGTTTTATCATTTTGAATATGTTGTTTAATTTAGTAGACCCGCGCGTGGGTGTATTTGTCCCTCCTACTTAACGACCTTTAGTACCTGTGTTTTAATATATTATTACAACAATCGCTACATTTTGTTTCGTCCTAAATAAAATATATTTTATAAGAGAAATGACTATATAAATGTTTGGTACATTAAGGACATTTTATTATGAAAATTAATTCGGCTAAAAGTATCATCATCATCACGTTATATCCCGCATACAGTAGAGTAGGCAGAGGGAACCTAGAGTTACTCTCTATTCCTTATAGTGACGTTCCTCATTTTCCACTGAGATTCCTCTTAAGCGCACAGATTTTTTTTTATTTGTTATAAGCAAATTTTTGTTCGCTATCTCACCTCACCGAACGTATGTGGAGTATGCTTACCTAGTGCCTTTTCACTCTTGCCTTAAAAAGGTCCAAGTTAGCTGCTCGCATTAAGAGAGTGGGGGCGAAGCACTGCGTACGAAAAGAACCGAAGAATAGATCCCATAAGAGTTTGCACACATACGTTTGTGCCGTTGTGCTTTGACGGCATCATGTTGGCTTCCTTTTTATTTTTTTCTCTTCTCTTGGTATTTAGCATATAACACGGTAGATAGAGGGAACCTAGTGTTAACTTTCGTTAATAAAGTAGTGTTTTTTTTAATATTTGCTTGGGAATAATATCAGAAATGACGTTGTACATTGCGCCTACTAAAATATTAGTAGCAAATGATATGTTTTACACTGGATGCATTTTACATCAGATTCGTAGGCGTTTGTGACTTATTAAAGCTTAGACGAGCCCGGTAGGGTGCCTGGCGATAGACAACGTCATTTCAAATATTATTGATAAGAAAATATTATATAATTGAGCTTTATAAATTAACGAAAGTTAGGTACTATTTTTTGCATCTATATTATCCTAATAACTGTAGAACTTTGCCAAAGTACAGAAAGTTTCAGGCTTTATAAAATAACGAAAGTCTGTTTTTTTTGGCTCTTGGGTCATAAAGCTTTACGATGTATGCTACATATAGGCAGAGGAATCCTAGTTAAAGCACTCCGTTACCAAATTTCCATTGAATTCTCGAGTTATCGCGAGTTGTTGGGCGGATTTCAACGCCGTGGTTTGCCTTGTTAACTAAGCGAGGAAATTAAAGTATTAAATATATCATTACCCCGAGAGGAAATCTAACCCACAATCTGGGCGTTTACAATCCCACGTTTACGTCACCGCACCGACGACGGCCTTTACTATACTGTACCGTAAGTCTCGTGTTCACAATATTTTATACCACGTTCATATATTATGAACTTAGAAGGTCCTCTACACATATTTACATTGTATAGTCATATTATAAGATAAAATAAATTAAATGTTAACAACCTATGACATTTTATTTAACGACGTTGCCATCCCTTAAATATTAATGTTATATGAATATTTCATAAGAAAACATGAAAGGTTTACTCAAACAACTGGAAGGTAATTGAAGTAGAAATAATTTATGGCTGCATGTTCTATCCCACACCCAGCAGGATAGGCAGAGGGAACCAGAAGGAACTTGTTAGAAGATACTCCGTCCCCTATTTTCCGCCGACTTCTATATCGAGGTATTGCGAGACGGAATGACGGAGAGATTTTGCTTAGACACCAGGGCGAAGATATGAAAGCAAAAATTTAAATGAATAATTAATTTCTTCGAGTTGGAATCGAATCCACAACCCGTCGCGTTTACAGTCATACTTTGTTCCCACGGCCGGCTTCAATATGTGTGATATTATAAACTATCATTATAATTATATGAATATTTCATAAGAAAACACATCAGATAGTTGTTTGTAATGGGATTTAAAATAATTTATACATTAAAACAATAATCTTTAATATTCAAATATTACCATATTTGAATATTAAATATAGAGTGTGGTGGAAGGAAAACTCGTCATAGAGTATTTTTAAACATTTTTGAACTGTTATTCCACACTTAAGAGAGAAAAATACTTATTAGGAAAACGTTTAAAGAATTGAAAGTAGCGGGATTTGAACCTGCGCCTGTTTGGAAACCAAACGATATTTCTAAGTAGTTTTATTTGGGTATCGGAAATTTGTAAAAATTGCTCTACAGAGATATTAACAACCTAAAAAAATTGTAACAAGCATATAAAAATTTCGTTGTAGCTCGATAAGAACGTATGGTTTAGTTGGTCAGAGCGTATGGACAGTTTCCAAAGAGGCGCGGGTTCAAATTCCGCTACGTTAAAATTTTTAAACGTTATCTTAATAAGTATTCGTGATAGAGTAATTAATTCAGTAGACATAGAAAGTTTTGGGTGTTACGGGTCGACGGAGGCAAACAACTTTGATTTAGTTTGATAGGATTACCGAGGAGCGAGCTCCTCGCATATCGCGATGTGATTACGTTAGTTGCTCTTAGCAAGTATTATAGCAAATTAACCGTGAAAAAAATATAGAACGTTTGATAAAGTTGGGGCGAAATAAATACCCTCTGTTTGAATTATATTGTTATTATATATTATGTAGGCACATATTTTTTTACAGAGGTCCGCCATCATTCTGGGTTTGATTCCCACAAGATAAATGAAAATATTTATTATTTTGAGCGCAGCGTTGAGTTCCGCTTGTGAAGTGTTTTAATAGGAACAGAATGTTTCAATACTAGGTTCCGAGGTTCCTTCCGTCGAACCTGCTATGTCCGGGATACAGAGTGAATGAAATGACTAAAAAAAAGACTTTTTTAAGCTTGACGCATCATCCTTAACAGGGTAGTTAGAATGTATAAACCGTCGATAGCTAGGCAAAAGTTGCGGTCACTGTATTAGTCTTCGCCTCGTTCGTCGTATGGCCTCCAAGGGGATCTCATGCTTTTTACCTTTTTTAGCTTTTTGCTGAAAAAAATATTTTTTTTTTTGTTTTTTCCCGCATTAAGCAAGGTATGCAGAGTGAGCCTAGTGTGAGATACTTCACACCTCATTTTCCGGAGGATGATGAATGAATGATTTCTGGAGGCATTGCGTGTTGATTGGCAGAACTCGTGCCGCGCTTTGTTATGAGAGCGAGGAAAAGAAAATATATTTTTGGAAATCGAACTATCGAACCAACACTCTCTCGGATTTACAGACTAACGCTAGTGACTGTGCGCCACGACTGGTCTCTATCTCATATATCATGATATTCATGAAATATCTCTTTCATTCTTAAATGAAATCTACTCTCATCCGTTTAATCTGCACTTCGTTCGAACTACACGCTTGTATAGTTAAGTTCACTCGATAATGAGACGTTTCCTCGTTTAGCTCGTTACGCCGAGAACAAGGCGTCTTGATGTGGATAACGGAAGTGATGTATTATTGAGATATTTACCATCTTGGTGCGACAGAGCTCAGGCGCAAGAAATTGAACGAATGCTACGAGTCGTTACAACATATATAAAACATTTGATCATTCATTCATCAACATTTTGAAGCCCACTGTTGGACATAGGTCTCCCTCAAGAATGTCGTAGTTTTGCGCTGCCTTTACTTTGCCTGCCTGTACTTTGCTGACTTTATTCATATTGTAAAAAAAAATTATACAATAATTATATAATTAATTGTACATTTTAGAATTAAATTTATATAAATGCATATTATTACTATAAATTTAATTGTAAAAATACAATCTTATTTATCGAAATGTCCTCTAACTTGGGGGTCTAAATGAGTTTCACGGTATAAAATATAGAATCCATTGTCGTCGTCGTCGCGGAGCTCGGACGCGGCAGTCAGCGTTGTTCCTTACGAGTACTAGAGACAGGATAAAAGTTTACTCTGCACTAAACCTCCTTATCACTATAGCGTTTAATATCCGATGCGACATTACACGAACGACCTCGTTCTGCTCTAACTACCAATACTGTGCTTGGATGTAAAGAAGTCACATGTGAATGTAATATAAAGTCAACGAACTAAATATTGATGTTGGATTCTTTATATTTTCCTAATAAAATGACAACTATTTACAACTCACTTCACCAATTATAGCTAATTATCATTTTTTAAAACTAATGATTGACACTATGTACGAAAAATTAATTTATTTTGCGCTTCACGCTGTAGCTCGCACACAGCTGGGTGTTAAGACACTCGACTCCATAATTATTGTCTAATTACCGAAGCGAAGAAATAAAAAAAATAAATACTTCATTTTCTCGGGTGAGAATCGAACCCACAACCTTTCGCATTTACAGTCACACGCTTGTACCCCTATACCATGACTGGACACACAATGATTAAATATTACGTGTTAAGTACAAAACAATATAATCAGTTATTTCAGGTTGGCTGCCCCTATAAACCACGTATGACCTCACAGCGGTCCTCCTGTCCTCATCGCTTAGTTGGATTGCCATTCAAATCGAATTCTCCCATTATAAGTTACCGGCCGAGATAGCGGTAACTGGACGTTGTGCCCATTGAAAAGTATAATATAAATACATACATTGAAGGTTGATTGAATTAATAGAATGCGACCGCGCTCTGTGGCAAATTATTTTATTTATATACATAATTTGTATCCTATCGGTTCATGAGAGAGAATATAGGTTTTTTTTTCAACTTCACGGTGTATACCGCACATATCAGAGCGGAGGAAAATTAGGAACCTAAAGTTACGATAATCCGATGCTCAAAGCGTCGTGTTTGTGTTTTTAGAAGTCGTGTTTTGATAATATTAAGTTTATAGACGACGACTAGAGTTAAAGTCGTAGAATGGTAGTAAAGTCCAATAATATTATCTACTTTTTATCCATACATCATAACGTCCTAACGTAAGCCGTTTTTGAAATGCCTAAAATTCATACCTTTATAACGCTTAATTGTTCTTATTAAACGAGACAAAACTAGAATATCTTAAATTTATGTATTTTCCAAAACCAATCGAAACCACAACCATCACGAATTTAGTTGTCAAAAAATATCCAAATTCACCACAATATCGTCATATATGTATAAAAATACAAACATTTAAAAAATGTATGGACTATGTACATAAATAAATATTACTATTAAAATGAAAATATTTAATTTATTCTATTTCATTTAAATGTATTTAGCCATTAACCTTTTTTAGCTTTTAACCTTTTCATAACAGAATCTGCTTCTGACTTCTAATTAGTTCATTTAAGCGTCGCGTCGCTGTGTTGTATTTAATAATGTTTGAGTAAAATATTCCGGGGCACAGCTCTGCGGCGTCGCTCGTGATCATTTCTATTTAGTTAGTAAACACTGGACTTCCTCATGTGGGACCGCAACAGACGAACTACTTCAAGTTTGGCGTTACTCAAACAATTCAATTGACAGAGATATCAGTATGAGTTTGTCGATTTCACACTTCTGTGAAGGATTTAGTTATGCCGGCCAAAAGTTAGGAACTATTTTAATTTTTATTATAATTGTTAGCTTCACGCTGTATCCCGAACACCACCAGCAGAGGGAACCTAGTGTTAAGACACTCCGTTTTCCACTTTCTGCCGAATTTTGAAGGCATTGCGTGTTGAGTGGCAGAACTCAACGCCGCGCTTTGCCTCGACACCAGAGCGACTAACTGGCCTGAACATTTTAATTAATGTAGGAAAAGCAAATGCAATTAAAAAAATGTGCTGTTTCCTCCACTGAGAATGATGAAATGAGCCGTTCCCATTATGACACTTTCGTTCCTATCTTCCCGCTGAATTCTATAAGCCTTACCTGTTGAGTGGTGGATCTCAAAACTGTATATAAAACTAGTAGTTTAATAATAAAAAAAATAATAATTCACAATGATTATTTATATATCAAAATGGTAAGAAAATACTAATAAAAACAAAGTTTTCTTAATAATTTAACGCTATTTTATGAAATTTAACATATACAAATTTTTAACCAATTTTTTTCAGCGTTTTTACTAACCTCAGCTTGCCAGCAATTAAATTATCGATTGGATCTTTTTAGAGGTTTTCTCAGCAGTTGTTTAAAGTAGTAACGTTAGTTCTTGTAAGAAGGGATACCGCGAGTGTAAGCACCCCTGTCAAGCTTCCCCCATAAAAGTTAAATTGGATTTAGGTCCGGGTTCTGAAGTGGTCACGCCATTTATTTCAACATTCCTTCTATCTTTATCTTTTATAAATCTATATCACTTTAAACGAAATAGTATGTCGTCTTATGTTCTTAAAAAGTTAAACCATTTCCAATTAAATATACCTCGAAAGGAACATAATTTTTCTCAAGACTTTGTTAGTGCTGCTCAGTTTCAATATTTCTTCGATTTTTAGAAAACCAGAACGATTAAATAACAATATAAGAAGCTTTCAATATAAACTTTTTTTTACATTGGATTTGAATCCACAACTGTCGAATATGATACATAATTTTGTGTAACTTTACATATATGAATAAAGTTGTCGTAATTTCGGAAGGGCTCAAGTGTGTGACACGATTGGTTGTGAGTTCAATCCCCACTCAAGAAAATTTAATATTTATTTAAATTTGTTTTTTCATTTCTTCGCTCTGTTGTCGAGACAAAGCGCGGCGTTGAGTTTTGCCACGCAAGATGCAATGCCTCCTGAATTCGGCTGAAAGTCGGTAAAACTTTTAAAAAATAGAATAAAGCTTAATTACTCATTTGTCTAACGAAAATAAATATCAAACAAAAGAATCCTGGCGGCTAATGGAAGACTATCGGATAACAAGCAAGAAAGAATCACAGTAGCCAACCGTCACAAGATAAAATAGTGCCAAATTCCAAATTTGCTCTTACTTCGTAGGCACTATATAAATAACAAATCGATGAGGAGAAATAAAACTATAACTTCGGGCTTTAAATAAATCTAGGTACTAAATAATACTTAATGGTACGTTTTTCTCAAAAATGTAATATGTAGAATTTTTGATTAAATAATAAGTAATGAAAAATTAAAATTTCCTTTCTCATTATTATTAGAACATATTATATATTTTGTAGCTGTAGAATATTTTAAGCAATTTTAAAATTTTATTCCACACTTAAGAAAGAAAAAATATTTTTAACATAACATTCGAACGTAGAGGGATTTGAACCCGCACTTTTTAAAAATCGCCTAAGTGCTCTCCTAAGCCATGCGTTCAACGATCGAACTCACAAATCAAACATATAGCTGTAGAATAATTAGGTAGTTACATACATTTGATATGCTTAAACATAATTATGATTATTTATCAGTTAATCAAAGTTAGGCAAGACTCGAGTCAAAGTTAAACGATGTAAACTATCATAATAGCGTTATTATTTCGGAAGACTTAGTTCAATCGGAGCATTTGACGAAGTTACATATAAAGTAGACACTTGACAATTCACTGCTTATAAATAGATAACACGTAAAGTATTTATGAGGTCAAATTTGACCTCATAAATAGTTCAAGTGTTATCAATTTATGAGGCCGAAAAAACCTCAACACCACCAGCTGAAATTTATCAAAAATTTACTGTGGGACCTCCCACAGTCAACGTGTTGACTAAAAGACTAACTAAGCGGGCTTTAGTAAGACAGAAGTCCACAGTCAGCCGCAGCCGAATATGGGAATAATGAAAGCTTAATTAAAATCCTCCCGCGGTGAACGACTAACTTCCGTCTTTTTGTCGTGTACAATACTAAATTAGCCGAATTTAGATGAGTTATACGACGAGATTTAACAAAACCACTATCTAATATTTAAGTGTAATTTGAACGATTGTTTCCTTTTCACATTTATTAATCAAACAAAGGATGATTTATTTAAGTCTTTTAGGTTGAATTCAAATATATTTATTACATCTATTGCTTAATGTCTTAATCTCCTGCTTTATTAATGTGTGCGGGATACAGCGTGAAGCAGATAAATGTGACAATTTTTTTAGCGGTTTCCTGTGTAGCATGGTAGGCAGAGGGAACTCAATGTTAAAACGCCGTGGCGGAAGTCGCCTCGCTTTTGTCTCGTACCACAGGGAAGAAATAAAAAAATATATTTAAATAAACATTTCATTTCCTCGATTGGGGATCGAACCTACAATCACACACTCGTGCCAGGACTGGCCTCTGAATAAAATATTTTTTTTATTATTTGTACTTAAAGTATACACATAATAAGTCACTATTGAGCCGTTATTGCTTTTTCAAGCACACAGTTATCAAGACGCGGGACATTTTAAAAGCACGATCAGCGTTTTAAGTTAAAAGAGCTACAAATGCACGAGGCTTGCAACTCTAGTTATATTTTTTATCACGTTATTAACCTCGTTGAGCTGAGAAATGAGCATAGCATAAATTCTCCTGCCACGGAGGGAGGAGGGCGTCTGTAAAACTGAGTATTGAGGAGAATCTTTCCACACTGGTATTTCGAGCTGCATCTGTAGCTATTTATCTTTGCAAGATACATCTTCATATATAAATAATATGTATAATTTTATTTCAAGTATGAAAACTGATACAAATGTAGTCCCGAGGTCTAACTTGAGCTTTGCATTTGTGTGAGTGTTCATATGTAGTGTAGGTGTAATATCATTTGCTTCGACTAAACCGGATTATACTGCTTTTTAACAACCAGCTTAAACCTCTCGTACGACTTATTTTTATGTTTGATTTCAGAGAAGTGGAAGACAACGTTGTTACAACTATTATACAACAATAGAAAAATGTAAAAAAAGGAAAATCGGTAAAAAAGGAAAAATCTATGGACACAACGCATTCTTGATGATACCATACATTAGACGAGAGTAAAAATAATGTAATAAATAAGTCCGACATGGAAGAATTGATATTATGCTGGATTTTTGTATATAATAATAAAAAAGTTTAATTCTTAAAGTCTACTTTCTGGATTTACATATATAATTACTATCACAAACTCAAAACTCAGCTTAAGTCTCGCGAACTTTAAATTTATTAGTTATGAGTCTTGAATTCACAATAAGACAACTGTATTACATATATCAGCTACCCGCTGTTTCTCGTAAACAGCAGGATAGCTAGAGGGAACCTAGTGTTAAGATATTCCGTTCCACATTTTTCTTGTTGAGTGGCGGAACATAATGCCGCGCTTTGCCACACTAGAGCGAAGACATGAAAATATTAAATATTTTATTCCTCGAGTGGGGATCGAACTCTCAACCAGTCGCGTTTACAGTCACACGAATGTGTGAACTGACAATAAGCTGTCTCTGACTGTTTCTGCGCCACGACTGGCCCCTATATGTAAAGTAGCTTAATATACTAGTTTTTATTTATCGCTTTAATCTCATTCCATTCAAGTACGTTGTTCCGATAGAGCACAGTAAAGCACACCGACGTCGCGAAACGTCGAGTCGAAGAATGTTTGACGTAAAACTCAATGAGTGTAAAGAAGGTTTATTATCGTCACAAAGGATTTATCAAGGAAAGTAATTTGATGTTAAATCTACTTCCGACGTCGGCACGGCGCCAGCGTCCGCCGCCCGCGATGGTATTTGTATCCGGTCCCTCATGTCGCCTCGATGGCAGGACGGCGCTTAACTACGCTCGATACAGTTGGCTTGTGGCTTAGTTTGGCTATTTTAATAATGGTTGGAAGCATTACATTATCAAATTAATCTATTGGAGTGCTTTATGTTTATTTTAGTATCCATGGAAATGTCTGTCTGTCTGTCAAGAGCCTTTATCTCAGGAACGCTCGGAGATATCGAGTTGAAATTTAAACCATGTACTCAGATCTACGGCTTCATGATTTCCTAAAAAATACGTATTTGTCATATACAAAGGGACCAAGTAAAGTAAACAAGTCAATGGGTTCCTTGTAGTAGATCGATAAAAGTTCCCAGCTTTAAGAGAACCGTGGCCGAAAAACTCACTGTCGTAAAATCCGTCCTCGAGCGACAACTCGTTTCGCTCACTCGATTAACTCCTTAGCGGTCAACGTGGAGTCAAACATCTAACTTTGTAGTACTTTCGTCACTTAATGATTACTTCATTATATTACAATCCCGCCCGTCGTGGCGTAGGCAGATAAATGTGTGACTGTAAACGCGACAGGTTTGGGGTTCGATTTCTACTAGAGTAAGTGAAATATTTATTATATTTTTTTTTTGACACTCTGGTTTTAAAAAATATATAACTTATAATATTTAAATATATAACTTATAAAGGACATTGTGATAGATAAAAAGTACGATTCTTTAATTTTTTTTAAACATTTCAATTTTGTTTTTTTATTAAAACAATCTTACTCTATTCTGGATTACAATCCAGAAACTGGTATGTGAATATGGGTAATTTTCATATATCCTAATATGTGAAATTTCCATGTTATACTTTACCATAAAAAACATTTTGAATTTGAAAATCCATATCACCAATTGAATACAGCTTTAAGTTCGCGCCTCTTGACAACCTTTTAAACACGCTAGCCAATTGAGCTGTACGATTTTGATTGATTCAAATTTAATGAAAATTTTAAATATGCTGCTTTAATTCCTAATTAGATTTCCTAATTACATACATTTTTTAATAGGAGAACATATTTTAAACAATTTTCTAGTATTATTCCACACTTAGGAAAGAAACAAATCGAACATTAAGCTGTAGAATATAATTATGTAGTTACATATATTTGAACTTATTATATATATATATATATATATATATATATATATATATATATATATATATATATATATATATATATACGAGTCAAAGTTAAATGATGTAAATTATTATAATAATTTTATTATTTTGGAAGACTTCGTTAGTAGAATCGGAGACTTTGGCCAACTCTTTATGCCCCTCTTCGCTCACTCATTTATGCCACGTCTAGCCTCTGAATGTTAACTGTATTTTAAAAAGAATACTTACTCATGTTGACTCTATAACATATTTAATTTATCGCTCCAATCTCATTCCATTCAAGTACGTTGTTCCGATAGAGCACAATAAAGCACACCGACGTCGCGAAACGTCGAGTCGAAGAATGTTTGACGTAAACTCTCACTCAATGAGTGTAAAGCTGGTTTATTATCGTCACAAAGGACTTACCAAGCAATTTGATGACTCTGTTTCCGACGTTAGCACGGCGTCAGTGTCCACCGCCCGCGAGGGAAAATGTATCCGGTCCCTCACGTCGCCTCGAAGGCATGCTGGCACTTAACTATGTTAGTTATAAATCAGCTTCACGCTGTATCCCGCACACAACAGGGAACCTTAGTGTGAAGACACTCCGTTCCCCAATTTCTGCCGAATTCTGGACGCATTGCGTGTTGAGTGGCATAACTCAACGCCGCGCTTAGCCTCGACACTAGAGCGAAGAAATGGAAATATAAATTTAAGTAAATATTTCATCTCCTCGAGCGGGGATCGAACTCACAACCAGTCGGTTTTACATTCACACTTCGTGCCACTGCGCCACAACTGGCCTCGACTATAACTTACTATGACTGGATTATATTAGTTATGGGGTTTTATTTCATTAAACCACGTTGTGTCTTAATTAAATTATTTTTATAATATGTGAGGCCAGTCGTGGCGCAGGGACACTTCCATGTGTGTGCAAAGGTTTGTAGGTGCGATCCTCACTCGAGGAAATGAAACATTTATATCTTCGCTCTGGTGTCGAGGCTAAGAGCAGCGTTGAGTTCCATCTATCTAAAAGGCTATCAAATAAAATAAATTAAATATTATCAGCCTATGACATTTTTTAACGACGTTGCCTTCCATAAAATACTAATGTTTTATAAATATTTCATAAGAAAACACAAAAGGTAATTTTTTGATATGGGAGTTGAAATAACGAACATAGTGTGAAGACACTATGTTTCAGTCAAATTCTGGAGCCAATGCGTATTGAGTGGCGGAATCCAACGCCGTTGCCTCGCAATTTTGCTTTGACACCAGAGCAAAGAAATCAAAATATACATTTTAATAAATTTTAAATCCCCAAGTGGACCGAACCCACAACCAGTCACGATTACAGTCACACTCGTGCCCCTGGGTCACGACCGGCCTCAATATTAATGATGGTGATAGTTACACGTATATTTCATAAGAAAATACAAAAGACCGTTGCTTGAGATGGTATTTAAAATATTATAATTTATACATTAAAACAATAAATAATCTTTAATATTAGAATATTACCATAATATAGAATGTGGTGAAAGGGAAACCCGTGATAGAGTAATTAATTCAGTAGAAACAGTAAGTTCTGGGTGTTACGGATCGAGGGACGAGAACAAAGTTGATTTAGTTTGATGAGATTACCGAGGAGCGAGCTCCTCGCATATCGCGATGTGATTACGATACTTGCTCCAAGCAAGTATTATAGCAAATTAACCGTGAAAAAATTATAGAACGTTGATAAGGTTGAGACGAAATTAAATAACCATATGAAACTCTCGAGGAAATAAAATATTCAATGTTTTAAGTACGGCGTTGAGTTCTGCCACTATCTGTCTTTATGGGAATGGACTGAGGGAGAGTTTTCAGGTTTCTTTTGTCTAACCTGCTATGGACACGATACAGCTAGAGAGTATAGAACGTCAAAAAATATAGTTAAAAGTTACGGTCTCTGTATAATTCTTCGCCTCGTCCACTGTCACTCAGGGAGTCCACGTGGCCTATTATTTTTGTTAAATATCTCATTCATTCTCAAACAAAATTTATCCCTTATGCCTTTACTTCGAACGACACGCTAGTATGGTTAAGTTCACTCGATAATGAGACGTTTCCTCGTTTAGCTCGTTACGTCGAGAACAAGGCGTCTTGATGTGGATAACGGAAGTGATGTATTATGGCGATGTTTACCATCTTGGTGCGATAGAGCTCAGGCGCAAGGAAAGGCAGTGACTGTTATTCTGAATTTTGATTTCTTTTTATAAGTGAATATAATAGACTTCCAAGTCCAAGTCAATTTATGTAATATGAACTATCTGTCTATCAGCTTCACGCTATATCCCGTACACAGTAGGGTAGGCAGAGGGAACCTAGTGTTTTTTAGACACTCCGTTTCCCACTTTCTGCCGAATTTTGGAGGCATTGCGTGTTGAGTGGCAGAACTCAACGCCGCGCTTAGCCTCGACACCAGAGCGAAGAAATGGAAATATAAATTTAAGTAAATATTTCATCTCCTCGAGTGGGGATCGAACCTACAACCAATCGGTTTACAGTCACACGTTGTGCCGCTGCGCCACAACTGGCCTCAATGTAATATGAAGTTATGTAAATTTTCCTCGAATAATATTATCAGAACTGGACTAAATTAAAACAAATAAAACTACACGGGAAGCACCAGCTTTCCAATAAAAAAAGAATCATGTAAATGTTCACACAGTCCAAAGTTCTCAACTAGGAACAAACATTAAAAAAATAAAACAGGCGAATTGATAACCTCCTTTTAAAGAAATTGGTTAGAAAATAAAAATTAATAATAAAGATTTTTGTATAAAAAGTGAATATTTGTAGATCTGTTTTTAAGAAAAAACAATCACACAATTCTATCTATCGAAATGTCCTCTAAGTTGCTGGTTTCAATGAGTTTCGAGGTATAAATTATAGAGTCTAACTACTGTTACCATGCTTGGATGTAAAGAAGTCACTTGTGGCCGGAAGTAAAGTCAATAAATGGCCCTGGCCACGACTGGCCTTATATGTAAGTAAATAGCAAGTAGATATATAAAAGAAAAAACAAACTATATATTTTGCCTCATGAAGAAAGCGGATAAAAATTATGCATATGTATACATATAATAAAATCGATATTCACGAAAAAATTACTTTGTGGACCTTTATTAATGTAATGTAACCCAAGATAATATTTTTTATTTTGGGTATTAAATTTTTACTTTGAGTGTTTTTATCTGTTTGTCTGTCGTGTTGTTGATTTCATTTCCTCGAAAATGGGGATTAAGCCCACAACCAGTCGGTTTTACAGTCACACTTTGTGCCCCTGCACCACGACTGGCCTAAAAAAAATGGAAAATTTTATATTTCCATAGTCTTTGCTCTGGTGTCGAGGCACGGCGTTGACTTCCGCTATTCAACATACAATGCTTCTAGAATTCAGCGGAAAGTGGGGAACGAACTGTCTTAACGCTAGGTTCCCTCTTCCTACACTGTTGTATGCGTTATACAGCGCGAAGCTGTTTTGATTTCATTTAATATTGCCATTTCTTCGCTTTGGTATATTATTAACTATATCTAAACATCTATACATAAAAATAAAATTAGACGATCTGTCTTTGATATCAATATGTCTGTGTTTTTTTAAGTGCATATATTTATTTACACGATACTAAAACACTTAAACATTTTGATTTAACATTTTTGTCTGTCCGTCTTTCTGTTTATTCGGGGTAAATATATCTCTCTGACAGTCAACTCTAGAATGCTTTCTGAACATCGCTTTGGAAATGTCCTGAATAATGGATTCGTTTTATTTTCGTCACAGTCTGACGTTGTATTTCATTTTGGCAATGCAAGATAGTACGAATCGTTTCCATAGATTTTTAATAAATTGAGGCCGTGATGGCACATTGTGTGAGTGTATACGACGGTTATAGGTGTTGGTTCCCACTCATGTGAACAAATTATTTTCATTTGCTCCCTCTGATAACAAGACATAAAGTGGCGTTTATTACTGCTGTTCAACACATCAATGTCTCGAACATTTGACCCCTGTCTATCTTTCTATATGCGGGACCCAGCAAAAAAATAGTCATCGATATATTTGTATTTTTCACCTGTTTTAAAACATTAAGTATGAAATAGAATGCCAAATTAATTTTATCTAATCATCTTTTCAAGTGAACCACAATAGCAACAAGTAAAATTTGTGATTTAATAATAAATTTGCGTACAATAATGTAAAATGAACAAATAATCTAACTTATCGGTAGCCAGATAGGTACAGTACGGTCAACGAGTCGTGGCCGCCCTAAAGTTAAGTGTAGATCGTTGGGAAGATTTTATGTTTGAATATATTCTTCCAGAGTGAATGTGCATAAGTTCAAAAACCTAACTTTAGGGCAAGCGGCTTCAACTAGAAATGTAATTGTCATAATATTTTTCTAGTATATTTTTGTAGCTTCACGTTGTTTCCCGTATATTACAGGGTAGCAGGATAGCTAGAGGGAACCTAATGCTGAAAACACCCTTTGTCTTATTGCCAGAGTACAGAAATTAACTTAATTAATTCCCCAAGTGGGAATGTTACCCACAACTGTTGCATTCACAAAGACGCTGTGCTGCTGTGCTACGACGGTCCCAATGCATATTCAGGTTCAATGATGTACTATTAAAAATGTCTATCTTTCTCAGTGGATGAACTAAAGCTAATAAGTACGTTTAAAATCATGCACAGGGTAATCATTTCTAATAATCGATAAGTAATCTTTTCCTTTCTTTTTGTTTTCTCTCGTCCCTTTTATATATTGTGATATCACCGTATCGCATAGTGACTACGTAAATTAAATGCAAGTGGATATTAATTGCGGTTTTATATAAATTATTTTAAAATTTAACTTCTGGGTGCCAGTACTTGTTGACAATACTGTAGTCAGATACTCGAGCGCCATCGCTGTCGATAACATGCAGATTAAACCAGAGATTACCTACGAATGCCGATGTATAGTAACAGTTACAACATCAGTCAAATGTATGAACGTTTGATAATCTATTTATTAGACTGTTTGATTTGAACTATGACAAATTATATGGAATATTCATAGAAATTATCTGTTATTATTGAGTTAGTGGCTCTATTTGAATTGTTATTTTACTATTGTTAAATAATATATTTTTAAAATAATAAGTAAGTACAGACCAAATATTATTTGAAGCGCCATGTACTGCGGGATCGACGTCACCACCCACCGCCTCGCCTTCAACAGGCCAGGCACCCAGTGCCAGGAGCCATAGAAGCGCTACCCCTCCGCGCTTCCCAGGGTGCTGGACGTCATCATGTGCCCGCAGTAGTCACTAAATAGAGATATTGTAGTTGTGGCAGATTGGAAACTATAGTGTTGTGTATTCGGTTTGGAAATTATAGTGAAAGCCGAGATGAAACATAAAAAAAATATACTTCCAAACCCAAGGCAATCACAATACAAAAAACTAATTTCTGTCCGGTAGTTTTTGCGTTATTGACAAACAGACAAGCATTTTGCCGAGTGGTTTTTAGCTTTTATAGTCGATATTTCAGGTACAGAACTGACTTCCCGTCGTCCTTTTATTATATGTATAGATTATTGAATAACTATGAGAAATGACATCTATCATCGTATAGCGGCACAAGCATACATATTTAGATTATGGTTTCAATTCCCACTAACAAAAGCAAAATATCTAGTATTCTTTTTTGATCTGGTTTCGAGGCAAAGCGCCGCGTTGAGTCCCGCCACTCAATACACAATGCCTCCAGAGTTGCACAGAAAGTGGGTAGTGTAATGTCTTAACACTCAGCTCCTGTGCTTATTCTGCTATATGCGGGATAAAGCGTGAAGCTGAAAATAAATCAGTTCTAAACACGCATTTGCCTTCACATAAAAATGTCAAATGGAATTTCAGTAAGACAATAAACTGACGTTGTTTTCGTTATTGCATATTCCATACCGCTCAAGTGCCCGTCTACTATGAATGTTGTAAGAAATGATAAATTGATAATACTACACGCTCTTTCTCTCTCCATAAGGAACACAGGTATGTGGTGAATTGTAATAATATACTCTGAATAAGGTTTGTACCCTTACTTATTTAGTTATAGTAAAATTAAATCGAAGCCATCGTTATGGATATAGCTTATGACCGTAAAGGCGACGGTCGTGGATTCAATTCCTTTTGTGATAATGAATTATTTTTATTTTGTTGCTCTGGTAACAAGACAGACACGCGACGTTGAGTTCCGCCGCTCAATAAATGTGGAAAACGGAGTGACTTAACACTAGATTCCCTCTTCCTTCCATGCCATGCAAGTAAAACGCGAAACTGTAACAAAAACATTTATTAACATTCGTCACGAGGCGCTCGTGATAGCATCAATATTTCGAAACTCAACGCTCCGCTTTGTCTCGACCCAAAGCAAAGAAATTAAAATGTACATTTAAATAAATATTACACAAACAGTGGCGCTTACGACAACTGGCTTCTTATGTTTGTTATTTATTACATATTTACAATAACCAACGCACCAACGACTTTAAATATATAAAGCAAACAAGAGACCTCGTTGAACGTTGAACGAACGTCCCGAAGGAAATTAGTACTATATTTTGTATCGCTCTTATCAGATGCAGCTCTGCCTCGTTGTGTACTACTCCCCTACTTAATAACTTAATATACTTATTATATTTCCTTGAATGTAACGGTCGTGAGTTTGAACCCCACTCGATGGAATGAATTATTGTTTCTTTATATATTCATTTCTTCACTCTAGTGTCTAGGCAAAAAGTCCGGCGTTGGTTCCGCCAATCAACACACAATGCCTCGATAAAATTCAGTGGAAAGTAGGGAACGTAGTGTCTTAACACTAGGTTCCCTCTGTCTACTCAACTATATGCAAAATACAGTGTGAAGCTTTTCATATACCACTCTAGCCTTTACACGCTTGCCCGCGTGATCTAATAAGAACTAAATGTTATGTGATACATTCTGGTTACTTTGAGTCTATATACGGGAGATTGAATCGAAATAAATAATTAAATTACGTAATTAAATGTTCAAACATTATCATAATCTCCATATATAATAAAAGGATAGAAAAGTCAATTCTGTACATGAAAGATATAAAAAAAATAAAAATTAGGTCGGTTAATATGTCGATAAAAAATTAATATGTTTAAAGTTAATATGTCGACTAAAACTTGACGCTATGACGGTACAGTTGAGAGAACTGAGATTTCTGGTTGTAGCACTAGTTATATTTTAATTAGGTTAAATCCCCACTAAGTGGAAGAATATATTTATTTTTCTGCCCGTAAAAACAAACGAAGCGAAGCCTTGTGTTCCGCTATACTATCTAAAGAAATTGGAAAGTGCAAAATTGAGTAAGTGCACCACTATCTTATTTGAAATTCTTTCTTCTCTCCATTATAAATTTTCATAGGATTGAAATGTAATAGTGACGTCTTTGAACAATAGTATATGTTCATAACTGTTAAAGTTAATTATCGAACAAATGGTTTACAACTCTGATGATACAAAGACATTCTGCTTCAGCTGATAATTTAATTAAAATGTCTACCGGATGATCAATTAGCCTGCAGTTTACGTTTTAATTGTTATTATGTATGATATTACGTAACGTTTCTTTACGTTTATTTATTTATATACATATTACATTTAATGAATTAAATATATTTTATAAAAGGTTCACATATGTGATAACATGTTCACACAAGTGGTCCACATATGTGACCACATATTCACACATGTGGTCCACATATGTGACCACATGATCACACATGTAATCTTCATATGTGACTACATATCACACATGTGGTCTACATATGTGACTACATATCACACATGTGATATGCCCATGTGAATACTTATTCACACATGTGGTACACATATATGACCACACGATGCCACATGTGGTCCACATATGTGACCACATGATCACATATGTGGTCCACATATGTGAGCACATAAACACACATGTGGTCCACACACGTGACCACATATTCACGCATGTGGTCCACACACGTGACCACATATTCACAGATGTAGTCCACATATGTGACCACATGATCACACATGTAATCTTCATATGTGACTACATATCACACATGTGGTCTACATATGTGACCACATATTCACACATGTGGTCCACATATGTGACCACATGATCACCCATGTAATCTTCATATGTGACTACATATCACACATGTGGTCCACATATATGACCACATGATCACCCATGTAATCTTCATATGTGACTACATATCACACATGTGGTCCACATATGTGACCACATTTTCCCACATGTGGTCCACATACGCGACCACATATTCACACATGTGGTCCACATATGTGACCACACATTCTCACGTGTGGTCCACATGAAAGACCACAAATTCACACATGTGGTCCACATATGTGACCACAGGATCACCCATGTAATCTTCATATGTGACTACATATCACACATGTGGTCCACATATGTGACCACATTTTCCCACATGTAATCCACATACGCGACCACATATTCACACATGTGGTCCACATATGTGTCCACAAATTCTCACATGTGGTCCACATGAAAGACCACATATTCACACATGTGGTCCACATATGGGACCATATATTTACACATGTGGTCCACATATGTGACCACAAATTCTCACATGTGGTCCACATATGTGACCACATTTTCCCACATGTGGTCCACATACGCGACCACGTATTCACACATGTGGTCCACATATGTGACTACATATCACACATGTGGTCTACATATGTGACTACATATCACACATGTGATATGCCCATGTGAATACTTATTCACACATGTGGTACACATATATGACCACACGATGCCACATGTGGTCCACATATGTGACCACATGATCACATATGTGGTCCACATATGTGAGCACATAAACACACATGTGGTCCACACACGAGACCACATATTCACACATGTGGTCCACATATGTGACCACATGATCACACATGTAATCTTCATATGTGACTACATATCACACATGTGGTCTACATATGTAACAACATATCACACATGCGATCTGCACATGTGAATACTTACTCACACATGTGGTTCACATATATGACCTAACGATGCCACATGTGGTCCACATATGTGACCACATGTTCACACATGTGGTCCACATATGTGAGCACATATACATACATGTGGTCCACACACGTGACCACATATTCACACATGTGGTCCACATATGTGACCACATGATCACCCATGTAATCTTCATATGTGACTACATATCACACATGTGGTCCACATATGTGACCACATTTTCCCACATGTGGTCCACATACGCGACCACATATTCACACATGTGGTCCACATATGTGACCACAAATTCTCACGTGTGGTCCACATGAAAGACCACATATTCACACATGTGGTCCACATTTGTGACCACAGGATCACCCATGTAATCTTCATATGTGACTACATATCACACATGTGGTCCACATATGTGACCACATTTTCCCACATGTAATCCACATACGCGACCACATATTCACACATGTGGTCCACATATGTGTCCACAAATTCTCACATGTGGTCCACATGAAAGACCACATATTCACACATGTGGTCCACATATGGGACCATATATTTACACATGTGGTCTACATATGTGACCACAAATTCTCACATGTGGTCCACATATGTGACCACATTTTCCCACATGTGGTCCACATACGCGACCCCGTATTCACACATGTGGTCCACATATGTGACCACACATTCTCACATGTGGTCCACATGAAAGACCACATATTCACACATGTGGTCCACATACGTGAGCACATATTGACACATGTGGTCCACATATGTGACCACATATTCACACATGTGGTCCACATATGTGACTACATATTCACACATGTGATCTATATATGTGACTACACATTCACATAAAAATTTTTTTACTACACGAATAAACTTCAATAAAAGTTTTATAATTTAAAAAAGTTCCTTTTTTATGTAGGCTGTCTCCTATCTGAAGTGTAGTTAAATGGAAAAACTAGGAGGACCAGTGTGTGTGTCAGTGATGACCTATTGCGTTGAGAGACAAGGTCCTTCATCCTTAGCCTCATTCGCAGGCTCCAAGTCAGCTATGGAGACAGCTATTTCTCTAAGCTACTGAATTATAAACGATGGTACGACGAAAGAAGGTTACCGACACATTGTTTCGGTAAATGAGCGATGTATAAATGCACTTTGTCACGAAAGGTATTTTAAATTTGTATTGAAACGAACTGAAAAGTCAAAAATTAAAAGGAGTTATAAAATGTAATTTATCACATGAATTCACAAAACAATCTATACCTATTTTTTATTTTAAGAATTAAAAAAATGATGTTAGTTTTGTCTTGCCTGACCTTGTCGCACTCATTATCTTATTAATGTGATTAATCTCCATATATAATAAAAGGATAGAAAAGTCAATTCTGTACATGAAAGATATAAAAAAAATAAAAATTAGGTCGGTTAATATGTCGATTATAGAACCTAAAAAACCACTCAGCAGAATTCTTGTCTGTCTGTCTGTCTGTCTGTCTGTCTGTCTGTCTGTCTGTCTGTCTGTCTGTCTGTCGGTTTGTTTGTGCGTCAATCACGCAAAAACTACCTGACAGAAATTGATGAATTTTTGCATGGTGTTAGCCTAAGGCCTCAAGGTACATTTTTTTTGGGTTTCATTCCGAATTTCATGATAGTTTTCTTTAAAAAAAATAAAAACTGAAAAATATAAATTACCTAAAATACCGATAACTACTGTATGAAATTAAATTAATTTTGGCATGGCAATAGTTCAAAGCCTAATGCCACTTATAGGATAGTTTTTATCATGGAGTATAAAGAATTTTTTGTAGAAAAAATTACATAATTATATTTTTTAATAAAAAAAATCGACTTCTTCAATTTCAACCGGATTTCACACTCTGAACTTAACTAAACTTTCACCAAACTACCCCTTATATGTACCCTTTCTAATAAAAAAAGAATCATTAAAATCGGTTGAATTGATATTGACTTATACGTTCATTTGTCGCGCATATACTTAATGTAAATTTGAGATTTATATGATTTTCTCATAGATACCATTGTTGGATATAATCTAAATTAAAATAAGACTACACGGGAGGCATTAGCTTTCAAATAAAAAAAAGAATCATTAAAATCGGTTCATACAATCAAAAGTTCTAAGGTAACAAGGCTAAAAAATACAGCCCAATTGATGACCCCTTTTAAGAAGTCGGTTAATAGTAATCTGACATAATTAAATTACGACTATTTCATTTAACCACATTTTAAAAGAAGAAAGTAAATTGAGGCAGTTCGTTGCACAGGGGCACAAAGTGTAACTGTTGTGGGTTCGATGACCACGCAAGGAAACGAAATATTTATTTAAATTTATATTTCCATTTCATCGCTCTGGTGTCGAGGTAAAGTGCGGCGTTGAGTTTCACTACTCAGCACGCAATGCCTACAGAATTCCGAGAAAAGTAGGGAACAGAGTGTTGTTGTTAACACTAGAGGTCCTATGCCTACCCTGCTGTGTGCGGGATACAGCGTGAAGCTAAAAAAAGAAGTATAATCAATATTTGTTCAGTCTACCATAATTATTATTTCAAACGTCAACGTTGGTGATATTAACAAACATAATAAAGTAGGTATATTTTACGGAATTAGCTCATATGGCGATGTGTAGAATAAAAAGTATATGTATTTGGAAAGTAAATTCTGATTGTGAGTTCATAGTTTATAAAAGTTTATATTGTGTTTAGATGGATCACGTGGTGATGTCAATACGTTTTAATGTCATCTTATGTTATCTGTTAAAATAGCGTGAAGCTGATTAAACTTAGTGTTATATTCAAAAGAAATTAATTGTATGTAATACATAATATGTAATTTATTAATTTATAATATACATACGTTTCAAGTATGAAAAAAAGAAAAAATGCAATATAATTGCATTTGTGTTTCCTTCCTATATTTTGTATTTCTATTATTTAAATCGATATATCAGGAACGTAAATGCGGGAACAGAGTTGCATGCCATTTTAGTACAGAGTAACCTCTAAAAAATGTATTTACTAAACTGAATAAAAAGAATGTGTGATTCCTCTATACAATATATTATTCTATATTATACATAAAACAGTTTAAAACAGTGCATATGAAGGTCCTCCTGTAGTATAACTATTTTCAATTACTATCAACACTACATTGTCGATACTAATGTGGTATTACAATATGAATGAAATTTTTCCGCCATTATGATGACATAGACAATTTTTTTAATTTGGAAAAATAATATATTAACTATAAGAACGTTGGTAGTTTTTTAAAAGGAATTCTTATAGAATAAAAAATTGCCTAAACTATGCTTCTTCGCAAGTGGTTGTAATAACTATTGGTATCTATTTTCCAAAAAATCACTATAAATATTAAATATGCTCAATTATACAGAGTTTTTTTGTTAGGACCACCTTAAATGAAACCACAGTTTAACTACTCTATAAAAGCCTATTACATATTAAATTAAAAACCCGAAAATAAAAAAGTTATTTTTTCAAACAAAATAAATAATAAAATTATCGTTGTAAAATAAAATACAATTTGTTAAGAACGACGCACGCACACATAAACTTATCAAAGGGAAACCGCCGCATACGCCTCATTGCGAAATCGAGTCGTAGGTATTGGCGGCAAAATTTAAAGTTCTAAACATTTTAGTACTATTTTTGTAGTAGTATGTGTTTACATTATTGGTACCTATGCGTAACCGCGTCATACGAAATATAGATATGAATAAACATTGTGAAATAAGAAAAAAAACCTACGTCTTCACTGTTGATGTATCTTAAAAACTATTTTACCCTATATGCCCAATTGTAACTGTAACGTGACGTTGTGGGTCTGATCCACACATGCAGGATTGAGTTATAATTTAATAATATTTTCATTTCGCACATCAGTCAAACATTATACCCAATATCTTACACTAAGTTGCCCTACTAAGGGCGGGATAAAGCGTGGATCTGGTTTTAACTTTATGCGAACCGATTAAAATAAAGTCCAGTCCAGTTGAGGCCAGTCGTGGCGCAGCGGCACAAAGTGTGACTGTAAAACCGACTGGTTCTCTGAGTTCGATCCCCACACGAGGAGATGAAATATTTACTTAAATTTATATTTCCATTTCTTCGCTCTGGGGTCGAGGTTAAGCACGGCGTTGCGTTCTGCCACTCAACACGCAATGCGTCCAGAATTCGGTAGAAAGTGGGGAACGGAGTGTCTTAATACTAGGTTCCTCCCTCTGACTAGCATGAAGCTGCTTAAAATAAAACTAATACTTAATATTTAAGGGCAGTTTGCCAGAATACAAACAAAAAAAGTATTTAAATCGGTTAAGCCGTTTCTGAGATTATCGTAAAGAAACGCACATATAGTAAGTATCGATAAGTTGTGTTTTTATTTCAAACATTCAATTGAAGATTCTTATGGGAGGTACGAAAATGTTAAAAGTTTTAACAACTTTCTTATAAAAAATCTTCATTACATTGCAAACATACATTATAAGTATATCAAGACACGAACATAATTCAGTGTGTTAAGTAAATAGTTCTGTGGTTTAAGCGGGCGAAGCCGCGAGCGGGTCGCTAGTATAAAATAACGGCCGTGTGGTAACATTTCACATATCTATCTATATGAGACAAGTGTGCAGTTTACTTGCAAAGATTGCGATCACATTCTACCAGAAATATCAAGGCTTTCCGTAATCCAGTCATAGTTTTTGGCAATGTTTGTTCTTATTCTTATAAAATACTATCATTAAACCAAAATAAGCTTTATATGTAAAGCAATAAGATTGAAAATTTCTAAAAACCGTTATAATGCAGTAGTGCATCTGAAAGAGGCTGTCAAGCAATCGTTTGTATCGTGTACGTAATCGCACCAACAATACGGGATTTATGCGATCAGATTATACTCGCGATGGCAATTCAGAGTGTACTCCGTTTGGAGAACTGCGCTGTATTTGATATCGAAGTTTTGTATTACAGTTATCTATAACTGAAATCTTAAGTGATATTGAAAATAGATATTTATATTATATAATCTAATTTTAAAATAAAATAAAATAAATTTAAATTAAATTAGCTTCACGCTATATCCCGCACACAGCAGGGTAGACAGAGGGAACCTTGTGTTAATACACTCCGTTCCCCACTTTCTGCCCAATTCTGGAGGCATTGCGTGTTGAGTGGCAGAACTCAACTCGACACCAGAGCGAAGAAATGGAAATATAAATTTAAGTAAATATTTCATCTCCTCGAGTGGGGATCGAACCCACAACCAGTCGGTTTTGCAGTCACACTTCGTGCCGCTGCGCCACGATTGGCCTCAATTTATGCCTTTGCCTTATTTTAAAATAAGTATATGAAAATATACTCAAAACTATATATATGCGTCAAATGCGTCAAATAAAATATGATATGGATATGGTCGGTGAATATGGTAAAAACAAAAAAAAATTGCAATATATATTAATAAAGCCAGTCATAGTGAGAAGCAAAAGCGTGTTAGTGAGTGAGTTCCATTCCCACAAAATTAATTTATATATTTTTATATTTTTCGCTATGGTAACGAGGCAAAATGCATGGCGTTGATCTGAGTTCTACCACTCTACGCGCAAAAAGTAAAATAGTAGGAAATTTGAACGGAGTGTCTTAACACTAGGTATCCAGTTTCCATCTGCCGACCCTACCTACCTACATCTGGTCACGGATTCTCATCGCATATAAACAACTCAAGGCCGCTGTAGAGATGTAGAGGCGTCATCACGCTCAAGGCCGCTATCTTTACGGCGTAGCGGCCTACAGTTATTATTTACGATCTCTCGGAAGTAGGCTGATGTATCGCGAAATAAATGTTATACGAAACAATTCGTATAAACAAGGAACTGAAACTGATTTGGTGATTTGTGTATTGTTATTTGGTGTTCTTATAGAATAATAACCGCCCGCTTGAAACTTTTGTTATATGAAATAATTTTTTAAATATTTTTTTTACATAAATGGTAGCCTATGTATTATTCTAGTGTAGCTATATTAATGTAAAATCACCGGTTGAGCGACCATGGCGGACCAAATTGACTGCCATTAATCAAAAAGTCATGTCATTAATGCTGGAAACCTCATCACAATTCAATAGGCACCAACATTGCAGAGCTCTACACATGTAAGTAAATGTTTAGCTCTTCTCAGAAGAATAAAATAACAGATCATTAGAGAAAGCGGGACTCGAAAAGCGCTGGAAACTTTCACAGGAAATAAAACATGCGCTTGAAATGAAGTGAACGAGGTCGTCCGTAATTATGTTACCTAGATACGTGTGTACATACATACATACATACATACATACTAAAGTACTCGCTTTAACTTATATTATGACAATGTTTTTACTTTTTTTTGTGTCGACAAAAGAATCTTTTTATATGAAGTTTTATTTCCTATCCTCTAAATGTTAGCTTCGCGTGTTGGGACAAACAAGAAGAGCATCGATTACTCCGACAGACGTGTTTCTATTATATCATAGTTATTTTTTTAGCTTTTTTTATTTATATTTTTTTATTATTATCATGGTTTATAATAAGTTCGATTGCCACTAGAAGAAATAAAATATTTAATATTAAAATCTATTATTTAATATTAATTTCCTCGCTCAGGTAACAAGCGCGGCGTCGAGTTTCGCCACTCAACACACAATGCCTTCAGAATTCAGTAGATAGTGCGGAACGGAAGTAAGTATACGGAAGGAACGAAATGCCTTAACACTAGGTTCCCATCTCTGCCTACCATGCTATGTGTGGGATACAGAGTGAAGATAATAAAAAAAAAGGAAATGAAGGAAAATTACTAAATTTTAATGTTTAAACTCTGTTATAGTAACGACAAAGTTTAAATAGATGTTAAATAGCAGCTAGCAGTGTAAATGGTGACCGCAGAGGTACATTCACGCATATATTACAAATGTGGACTGCTTTTACCAGGAACAGGCTTAATATTAGAGCATTTGTAACTCGGTTGCATCGAGTGCGTTCTTTAATGGGACAATGTGTACGCTTTAATAATAGGATCCCATAAAACGTCAGAGAATTTTCTATATCACGATTTAAAAAAAAATTGTGAGAAGACGTCACATAACACGCGTTGGGAATGAAATGTTCGTTCCAGTCTGTTTCAAAGCTATCATTGTCACTAATAATTAAATATGTATTTGAATAAAATTGATTTATTAAATAAGTCCCGCTAAGGTCTGAGGCATTGCCATTAGTGAACTGGTGGTAAATAATATGACTTTCAAAAATTTAAGTTTGTAACTTCTTATTTTGAATAAAATTATTTGAATTTAGAGATTTGCGGCGGCTGCGGTAGCTCTACGCGCCCGCTACGCCGCTACGGCGCTACGCTGGGAAGTGACGTAGCTTCTGCGGTTATAATATATTTGAAAGTATCACGTTTTGTATACTGTAAATAAAGGTCAATGAGATTTTTAGTCGATCGTTATTTTTACATTTTACAAATGCCAGAATGAGCTTCTACGAATATGATAAAACTAACAAACAATATATAAACTAGTAATTTATTGTGATTTTAACCGACTTCATTCATAACAAAAAAACATATTTCGTTAATAATGCTTACTTTGGATTACATATAAACATAAGCCAAGTTAGATAAAATGCAACCAAAATTACTATAATAACTAGAGATTCAAACGCGTCTTCAATTGTTTCACCTTACTTTTATATTTGGACTATCCAAGGGATAAGGGAGTTGTTTTTAATAAAAATATATGCCATGTCCATTCTAAATCGTCTAAGAATGTATGTACAAAATTTCATGATAATCGGTTTAGTAGTTTTAGCGTGAAAGCGTAACAAAAAACTTACATTGACATTTATAATATTGTCAGCTTATCCATACAGCAGGGTAGGCAGAGGAAACCTAGTGTTCCCCACTTTTTGCCGAATTCTTTAGTCATTGCGTGTTAAGTGGTAGACCTCAACGCCGCGCGTTGCCTCGACACCAGAGCGAAGAAATGGAAATATAAATAAATTTAAGTAAATATTTCATTTCCTCGATTGGAGATCGAACCCACAACCAGTCAGTTTTACAGTCAGACTTTGTGCCGCCGCGCCACAACTGGCGTTATAAATGATATAATATTAGTATTATAATATTAGTATGATAAAAAAAACATCATATCGACAATCATTTAATTGTTATCGCGATTTGCGCGCGTCTGTCGATAAAATCCAGAAGTTATTTATTTTAATAGAAAAAGTTTGTTTTCACAATATACTCTTCTGAAATCAATCAAGTTCTGTTCGAACTATAACTTTTCTCTGCACGATTTTTCTTCAATGAGAAACATGAAGTGAATACTGAACTATGTATTTATTTATGTCTTTAAACGTAGATACGTTTAAATTCTAGTGTTGTAGATAGTAGGCATCCGACCCTAGGGCAGCTTTTTTTAGCTTTTTTTAGCTTTCCGCTCTACATATATACATACCAGGATAGGGAACCTAGGAACTGGTAATGTAAAGACATTCCGCTTCCGTTTCGACAGTTTTTACAAACTTTACGTTGAATTCTGGAGGCATTGTTTGTTGAGTAGCGGAATTCAACGCCGCATTCTGTACGTGTATATTACCTATTTATTAATATATTATTTATATAAGTTTTACATTTGTACCATACAATACAATACAATACAATACAATACAATACAATACAATACAATACAATAGTACCATATATATCCATGTAAAATTTTCAATAATTGTTTTACGTATTTCTTTAAGCTTAAGAATCTTCACGGACGTCGTTGCAATAAGAGATGGTCTGGTCATGCCAAAAATAAAAACAGCCGAGCAGATAGAGAAAAATTGTGACGATCTTGCCAAAACCTTGTACCTCGATTTAAGCAATTTATGTTAAAATGTTTTTGTATTACTGTTATATTTACGTATTATATATTATTACACAATGAAGAAAATTTACAATTTTGTACTATAAACGTATACAATAATATAATCTCAATCATATAATATAAGCATAGCGGGATTACTACCCCGTCCTAGTACTAAATTATTTCCTTAAACTACCTAGGTAGTAGGTATCTACTGCAAGAAATTCGGACATTAGAGAAATATCATATATGTAACTAAATAACAATATTAACGTAAATACATTTTTTATTTTCAATACATTTCAAAAGTTTTTTGAAACAATAAAAATACACACGTCAGACCAACAGAATTTCAATTACTAGATAAACCGCTTTGGAAACTAAAAACATCGCATGTAAATGTAACGTCACGGTCCAATGCCTTTTGATTTGACGGGAACTTGAAAATACTAACTTTTGTACTGTGAAAGTTAGAATTATGGAAAATTATGGAAGTTTTTTCAACGCCTTTTACATACAATTAATACGCGTTTTATGTTTATCATAAATAAGAGGTCAGGTGAGTCGCTCCGTGGCGCAGAGGTACGAAGTACGATTTTAAACTTTAGTCGTGGGTTCCATCCCTATTCAAGGAAATAAAATATTTATTATCTTTATTTTCAGCTTTTATTGTCTTTATTTTCAGCTTTTGCAGAAACCGGAATCATACACCAGGTAAATTTTATCTACCCACTACCCACTCTAAAAAAGAAAACAAATGCATCAAACGATACGATACGATATCTTATCCATGTAAGTGGCCTATGTCTTTAATCGAAATGAAAATATATTTAATCTCAACTGCTACAGCTAAAAAATATTTTAAATACATATCTTATTACACGTATGTCAAAATCTATCAATGTTGTGATATCACAACTACTCAACGATTGACACTATAGTAACGGTTTTTGTCATTCTTTGATACTAAATAATGCTCATACTCCACTACAGTAGTCGCGTACAGAAAGACTAGTCAATGAAATGTAATGGATTTACGGGCGTAGTGTTGTTACTGCTATGTAGGGCGCCCACTGACACGGTTTTAACAGAATGGATGAACACTCGGAATGTTTTAAAGTAATCGAAATTTCAATTTACGATGGCATTTTACATAATTTCATTTAAATATCCAGATCTCTTCTTTTTTTATATTTAACTCGTCTCTGACTTTAAATAAGATGATTATGAGTTCGATTTCCAATTATAGTAAGGACTACAATATTTCTTTAAAAATATGATTGTCATAGTATCCTTGGGAGGTGTTTGTGATGGTGATTTCTTATAAATTAGATTTATCAGCTTCAAACTGTATCCCGCACACAACAGAGTAGGTAACGGGAACCTAGTGTTAAGGCTCTGTTCCCCACAATTATAGATTTAAAATCGCAATAAATATCCACTTGCATTTAATTCCCGCAGTCACTATATGATAAGATGATATATCACAACGTATAGAAGAGACGTCCAGAGCAGAACGAGCGCTGCCCACTTCGTAACGAGGGTCGAGGGGGATCAATTTATAACTCGATATCCTCCCACGCCCGTGTCTGATAGATTTGTCTAGTCATATGTTACTATTAATATTTTCTAATTTTAAGCTAGATGTTGATATAAAATCCTGAAAGCCTCAAGAGGTTAGGCGTGGCGTAGGGGCACATGCGTGGAATTTAGTTGGTTAGCGCGCCAGGTTGTGGGTTTGATTCCTACTGGAGGAAATGAAATATTTAATATTTTCATTTCCTCGTTCAAGTTACGAGGCAAAGCGGGGCTCAACTTTGGAACTCAATTCCAATTCAATATAGAATGCATTTAAAATTCGGATAAAAGGTAGGAGAAGTGTCTTAATGGGAAAGTTCCAGAAGTACCAAGGTACAGAGTGAAATTTTAAAAAATGTAAAAATTAAAGGCAAAGGTCAACTGATGTTTGTCCACTGTGGGGAAAAGATGTCTCCAATAGCACGTCACTCTACTCGATAGTCAGCTTGAATTGACGTTTATAGTTAAAATATGAATTAAGAACCAAAAATGTGAGAAAGTGGCGCAGCGTCATGAAGCGTGTATGAACGCGACAGTTGTGGGTATGATTCCTGCTTATCAAAATAAATTATTTTCATAATATTAAATTCAGGATAATAAATAAAGGATAGTTAATAAAGGAGTATGCTGTTAACTTATAAAATGTACAACACAACGTAACCGGGAAAAAGTGTTGTGTTTACATTTTTTTTTGATATTTTTAACAATATAAAATAATTTTGATTCTTATTAATTTTTCTCTTTTTGCCAGTCGATGCAAGAAAACGGTCAAAGCAGACCAGCCAATAAATCGACATCATGTATAAAGACTATGCAGATATGACGTCTTTACGATTCATACCAATAAAATGTGTTTAAATTATGCTACAATTATTGCTCCTGGTAATATTGTTTGTATTAGTTTATATTATATTTTTATATAATTTTGATCCGTTGTCATATATTAGCAAATCTATGTTTATATAAATTACCGTTTCACGATTGTTCACACCCACTTTATTTTGCATGCAGTGTTTACCTTTAAGTGGCTGTACATTAATTGTTTTTAGTTTTTAAGTAAGATTTACTTGAAATGTAATAATGTATGAGCCGTTGGTAAACTTAATAAAATAAATATATATATATATATATATATATATATCTTAGAGGCCAGTCGTAGCGCAGCGGCACGAAGTGTGACTGTAAAACCGACTGGTTGTGGGTTCGATCCCCACTCGAGGAGATGAAATATTTACTTAAATTTATATTTTCATTTCTTCGCTCTGGTGTCGAGGCAAAAGCGCGGCGTTGAGTTCTGCCACTCAACACGAAATCCTCCAAAATTCGGCAGAAAGTGGGGAACGGGGTGTCTTAACACTAAGTTCCCTCTGACTACCCTGCTGTGTGCGGGATATAGCGTGAAGCTAATTGAATTTAATTTTAATTTTTATATATATCTTGCATTGGTCTGACAGTCAACTCCAAAATAAAACAACATCTAATCTATGGAATGCTTTCTGAACACCGTATATTGCTTTGTCCGTGTATTGAAATGTCCTGAACAATGGATTCCGTTTATTTTCGCGACGACTGACGTTGAGTTTTATTTTGGCAACGCGAGATAGAACGGACGAATTCTTTCTGTAGATTTTCAATAAATGAGAAAAATTTAATAAACTAAGTTTTATCTCAAGTTGGCGAGGCCGGTACTGGAGCTGTAAACGCGATAGACCAAAGTGGCTCCCCACTCCCACCCACTCGAATAAATGAAGTATTTGATTAGGCTGATAGTTGGGAACGGAAGTGTCTTAATGGGAACATAGTATCTTAACACTAGGTTTCTAGATTCAGTTGTCTACTCTGCTACGTGCGGGATACTAGTCAAATTTGTTTGTATTTATTGGATTGTACAGATAATAAATAAAAAGACTTCGAATTGTAACTTTGAGTCCCACTAGAGAATGTAAATGTGAATTATTTATATTTTCTCGTTATGATGAAATAAGACATAGATTGGTGTTTAGATCCGTTACTCATCAAAATTTTCATGATACAAGGACATTCAATTTAAAATTTGGCGCGAAGTGATCGATATGATACGGATACAGCGAGAAAAAATAATGATATACCCCTATTGTTCAAGTGTTTCAGCCAAATTCATTTTAACTAATTATCTTTTCAACTGTACCACAATAGCAACAAGTCAATTCTGTGATTAAATCGTATTTAGAATGTACAATTTCATATAAAAATATAAGATGAACAAATAATCTAACTGAACGGTACCCAGATAGGTAGGTGGGCACTTACCTACGTAGGTAGTCATGTCGATAAAAGGTAGATTAAACCAGAGATTACGAGAGATTTATTTAATTTATATGTATATATATCTTGAAATTCGTATTTCAAGTATTAGTTACAACATCAGTCAAATGTGTGAACGTTTGATAATCTATTTATTAGACTGTTTGATTTGAACTATGACAAATTATATGGAATATTCATTGATATTATAAACTTATGGTGGTTCTTTTTGAATTATTAATATTTTAGTGTTGTTGAATATTATAATAAATTTAAGTGTCTTAATACGAATGGAGTGACTTAACACTATGTTCCCAGGTTTCCTCGGTCTACGGTACTATATGCGGGATACAGTGCGAAGTTAAAAAAAAACTCAATATTGTCATATACATAATTAAATTGTATGATGTCTAATTTATACAATAGCAATAAAAACAAAAAAAAAAACAAAATGAGCATAACATTAGATCACTCCACATATACCTACAGTTACACTAAATACATCTAGTACATCATATAGAAGTTTACTACTATAGAAGTACTGTAGTATACAAATGCTGTAGTATAGAAGTACTGTAGTGTAGTACAACCCACTCTGGTATACTGTAAGCAGTTCTACAGGCATATAATCCAGTTACACGTGACATCGTTCTGCCGCCGAGCTGTAATTCAATCTAGCTGTGCTTGCGGCTTGCTTTTTTATCTGTCTCCTTCATTTATGTCGGTATTTGTTAGCTTAATTTTTTAATTCTGTTTTAGAAATAAAACTGTTAAAGGTATATTTTATTATTTTTAAATGAATAATTAGCAGCAATGAGGCCTGTCGTAAGCGCGATAGGTTGTCGGTTCGATTATCACTCGAGGAAGGGAGGAAATAATAGAAAAATGCGGCGCTGATTTCACGGAAAGTTGGAAACAGGTTGTCTTAACAATAGGTTTCCCCTTTCTACCCTGCTACAAACGGTATATAGCGTGAAGCTAAAAATAATGTAAAAGCAGTTCCAAACATGCAGATTCCCTCATATAAAAATGACAAATGGAATTCCAGTAAGACAATAAACTTACGTTGTGCTGGTTATTGCATATTCAATACCGCTCAAGTGCTCGCCTACACTGAATACTGTGAGAAATGATAAATTGAAAATACTACACGCTCTTTCTCCCTCCATAAGGACCACAGGTATGTGGTGAATTGTAATATTGTTAGCGAACTCGTGTAAAAGAGGGTAGATGTATATAGGTGAAAAAGACTATAAAAGCAGTAGAATAGTGTCAATCAGCCTCGACACCAGAGCGAAGAAATGAAAATATTAAATATTTCACTTCCTCGAGTGAGCAATGCATCCACAATGGGCATTTGTAAAACGTCATTTATATAAAATTAACAAGAGACCACGTGGAGCGGTGAACGAGCATTCCGAAAGGAAATTAGTACGATAATTTGTCGCTCTTATCAGATGCAGCTCTGCCTCGTTGTGTATACTGTGTGCTCCCTACTTAATAACTTAATATACTTATTGCATTGTACCTATTTTCTTGTATATACTATACTAACCTAGCCTTAACATAAGGCTTCGCCCGCGTGTTCTAATAGTAATAAATAAAAGTTATACATCACTTCTATTTATTACTATCAGAACACGCGGGCGAAGCCTAAAATTTTTCAATTTCGAAAAGTAGTCCTAACAGTTTTGCTTTCGCCTCCTACATTCACCGCCACTTGGCGAATGCGGGAGGCATTTCATGTCGAGTGGCGACATTCAACGCATCGCTTTGCCTTGTTGCCAGAACTAGCAAAAGGAATAAATAAATATTTCATCTTCTCGAATGAAATTCGAACCCACAACCTGTTGCGTTTACAGTTGCATGCTTATGCTGCACCACAACTGGCGTCACATTCTCCCAGAAATACCAAGGTGTGCCGTAATACAGTCATAGCTTTTGGCAGCTTTTGCTCTTATTCCTTCAAATTCTAATATCAAACGGAAATCAGCTTTATGCTTAAAGAAATAAGATTTAAAATTTCTAAAAACCGTTATAATGCAGTAGTGCATCTGAAAGAGGCTGTCGGGCAATCGTTTGTATCGTGTACGTAATCGCACCAACAATACAGGATTTATGCGATCAGATTATACTCGCGATGGCAATTCAGAGTGTACTCCGTTTGGAGAACTGCGCTGTATTTGATATTGAAGTTTTGTATTATAGTTATCTATAACTAAAATCTTAAGTAATACTAAAAATCGAAATGTATATTATACAGTACTAATATTTTATATAAGGATTTGGTTGTATACTCAAAATTATGTATTTGGTTTAAAAGCTTAGAAAGGAGTGATCTATCACTAGGTTTACTCTCCTTCAGTTCTGTTAAGTTAACATTAAAAAAACACGTAACAATATACGATAAGTACAACATTTTATATCGGGTTTATCCTAATTCAATAAATTTATTCCGTTGATTATATTAAAACGAGACCATTAGTGTCGCAGATGGCCAAGCATGCGGCTGTAAATACGACAGGTTGTGGGTTCAATTCTCACTCGAGGTAAAGATGTATAAAATATTTATATTACATCCACTGGTAACGAGGCAAAACGGACAAGCAATGCCTCAAAAATTCGGCGGAAAGTGTGGAACAGAATTGTCTTAATAGAAACCGAGTGTCTTAACATTTATATAAGGGATAAAACGTAAAGCTTTAATTAAAAAAATTAAATACGTTTTTTTTTATTAAAAAATTAAAAAAATTATATCTTAATAAGCCATCAATCATCAATGCCATCATCTCCTTCGGAAGCAGATGGTATTGATTAATACTAAAAAACCATGTAAATAATTGTATTGTCGAAACTTTTAAAGCCCTTTTTTAAAGAAAATGGTGACTTATGGGTCATGTCAGTTAAAGTTCTTAATATTGTATTAAATTTACCTAATATTACTCTTTATCTTGCTTTAATTTTTAACAATTGCTTAGAATCCGGTACTTTTCCCGATTTAATGAAATATAGCAAAATAGTGCCGCTTTACAAAAGTGGAGATAGATCTGGCTTTGGAAACTACAGAGCGATCTCTATTTTGCCAAGTTTAAGTAAAATATTTAAAAAAAATGATATTTAACCAGTTCACAATTTTCTTAAATATTAACAATTGTTTCTATAGTGAGCAATGTCGTTTCACCAAAGGCAAGTCTACCACACGCAGTAACGGTTGAGTTTCTTGCTGGCTTCTCAGCAGAACTGCCTTCCGAACCGGTGGTAGATTTTTGGTTGGTGTGTCATTCGAGGATTCAAAAGTGCTTATAATATTCTATTTTAATAAAGCATATTTAAAATTTGAATTTTAATAAGGAACCAAAACCTCGGTCACAGATATTCACCACGTATCATGAACTTAAGGCCGCAGTGGAGATGAAGAGGCGTCGTCGCCCTCAAGGCACTATCTTTACGGCGTAGCGACCTATAGTTATTATTTACGATCTCTGAGAAGGGAAGTAGGCATACATCAGTATGAAATAAATGTTATATGAAACAATTCGTATAAACAAGGCTGATTTGGTGATTTATGGATTATTATTTGGTGTTCTTATAGTAAGGATCTAAGGGCAACTGCTCGCCCGCTTAATGTTGTTATTATATTATATCTAAATTTGAGAAAATATTTGCATAATTTGTGGCCTATGTGTTGTTATGATGTATTAATCACATATATTACTGTATAAGTGGAGAATGGAGTGTCTTAACACTAGGTTCCCTCTGCCTACCCTGCTGTGTTCAGGATACAGCGTAAAGCAGATATGTTTAGCAGTTTTTGCATTAAAGTGGAACAAACATACATGCTCACGAATTTTCATACTCATAATATTAGTACGCTAACTACCATAATTATAAATAGTTTGAATTAATGATTTTATCATTGATAATTTTTTTTTTTTTTTTTTATGGAAAAGGACAAGGCAAACGAGCGTTCGGGTCACCTGATGGTAAGTGATTGCCGCCGCCCACGGCCCCGTGCAACACCAGAGGAGCTACAGGTGCGTTGCCGGCCTTTAAGGTCCGCGTCTATCTCCACGCGCGTCTATCTCCACGCGCTTTTTGAAGGTCCTGTCTATAGCGCGGAACTTTGCCCTCCCCAGAATTCGAAGGGCAGCCTGAGTTTGGAGACTCAGGGAGGGATTCTCCAGCACCGGAGGTGCTGGTACCCTCCTGGGGTAGTTTCTCTTTGAGTGCCGCTATCATATTCCAGGGAGGGGTGGGGGGTTGGGCTCCGGAGCCCGGCATTACCTAGTGCGAAACGCAGTGGCATAAAACCACTACTTAACGCCGGTATTAAATGCCGGGGGTGGTATGATCCGGTCGAGTCTGCCCATGCGTGTTGCCATTGCTGGCGACGTGACTCTACCACACGTACTTCAGTCGCCTTTTACGACACCACCAGTGCCAGGATGATCCTATTCTTAGCCGGGATCACACGGCGATCATTATATGATCTGGAAGCCTATTACTCCATATACACCAACAAAACAGAGCTCGACACGTGTTAACAGTACTAGTAAATAAATGTTTAGCTCTGCTCAGAAGAATAAATTTGCAGCTCACTAGAGAAAGCGGGACTCGGAAAGCGCTGGAAACTTTCACAGGAAATAAAACATGCGCTTGAAATGAAGTGAACGAGGTCGTTCGTAATTATGTTACCTAGATACGTATGTACATACATACATACATACATACTAAAGTACTCGCTTTAACTTATATTATGAAAATGTTTGAACTTTTTTTGTGTTGACAAAATAATCTTTTTATATGAAGTTTTTATTTCCTATTCTCTGAATGTTAGCTTCGCGTGTTGGGACTAACAAGAAGAGCATCGATTACACCGACAGACGTGTTTCTATCATTTTATACTTATAAATTACGATACTATAAATCTTAAAGTATATTTTAAGATATTAAGCCAAAGAAATTAAGAGTAAGTAAAACATAAATGTTCCTGATACAACATTATTAATCATTGGTTTCGAAATTTTGATTAAAGTTTACCAATTTATTTTAAAATATCAAAACAATGAAACCAAACCAAAATATCAATACAATACAATTATAAAACGAAGATAATTATGATCGTGACAGGTAAAACTGACTAAGGAAGAGTGGAGTTTAAACGCGACGGGTTGTAGGTTCAATTCTCACTTAAGGAAATAAAATTTTAATAATAAATCAGTTTCACGCTGTATCTCGCACATAACAGGGTAGGTAGACGGAACCTAGTGTATAAGATACTCCGTTCCCCACTTTCGGCCAAATTCTTTAGACATTGCGTGTTAAGAGGCAGAACTCAACGCCGCGTTTTTGCGTCGACACCAGAAATGGAAATATAAATTTAAGTAAATATTTCAGCTCCTTGAGTGGGGATCGAACCCAGAACCAGTCAGTTTTACAGTCACACTTCGTGCCGCTGCGCCACGACTGGCCTCTTCTAAAAATGACGGGTAATTAATGAATTTTAATATTTTAACTCTGTTATAGTAACAACAAAGTTTAAATTGGTGTTTAATAGTAGCTAGGAGGGTAAATGGTGACCGTACAGGTACATACATACATATTACTAATGTGGGCGGCTTTTAGGAATCTGCGGCGGCTGCGGTGGCTCTACGCGCTACGTACGACCGCTACGCCGCTACGGCGCTACGCCGGGAAGTGACGTAGCTCCTGCGGTCATAATACATTTGAAAGTATCACGTTTTGTTTACTGTAAGTAAAGGTTATTGAGATTTTTTGTCATTTTTACATTTCAGAAATACTAGAGTGAGCCTTTTTTCATTTATTTATTACACTAATAGTATATTATTATATAATAAGTATTACTAACTTTGAAGAAATCAAACTCGAGGAAATAAAATATTTATTTAAAATTTATATTTTCATTTCTTAACTTTGGTGTCGAGGCAAAGCGCGGCGTTGAGTTCCGCCAATTACCACGCAATGCCTCCAGAATTTGGCGACAATTGGGGAATGGACTTAGTGCATTTTTTTTTTAAGGAACATAGGTCATTAAAAATATTGATTGCTTAACACCTATAAACAAATAAATATAATAAGTTCTTATAAAAATCAAAAATACAATTGAATCATCAAAAATAACTTTTCAAATGATTTGCAGCTATCAGCGTAGTAGCGCGAGATGGCTCTGAATTATATATTAGCGTGACCGGGTGAAGGCGGGTGGGGACGAGCGAGGACGGGCGGAGGCGGGTGAGGGCGGGCGGTGGCGGGCGAGGGGCAGGGTCGTGTTTGCATGGTTAATTGTTCTGGGCGCCCCCGAGCGGGATACTTGCACGTAGTATACACGTGAAGACAACCCGCGAGAGAGATATTACAATACTATAGTAATATTATTTAATGCGAAATGCAGATTAAAGCCAATATTTGAGAACATTATGAAGACATTTTGTCACATTATATTTTTTTTGATGTAGTTTTAAATTCAACAGAATTTATACTAAAAAAGAATAAAATTGCGCTAAAGTAATAACCAAAGACGTGATTGAAGAATTATATATTTTTTAAAGATAGTGCAGATTTTGCTTTGATTGTATAAATTCTGTTTCCTTATTGATGACAAAAAATTGTACCGTCACGTCACACGAACTATTTTCACGTTCTAGAAAGATTTGCAAGATTTTTTAAAGACTACAGAAACAATTTAAAGAATCTTATTTTTATAATCTTATTTTGATAAAAATAATCTTATTTTTATAGTTTCACGCTGTATCCCGCAAGTAGCAAGATAGGCAGAGGGGCCCTGTGGACCACTCATTACTATAGATACTTCTGTCCCCCCTTTTCTCTCAACGCCCCGCTTTGCCGTTACAAGGGCGAGGAAATAAAAATTTTAAATACTTTCATTACCCCGAGAGTAAATCGAACCCATAACCTGTCACGTTTACAGTCGCATGCTTGCGCCCCTGCGCCACGACTGGCAAAGAGCTCATTAATATTCTTCGTAAATATTTGTAAGTTTTCACACAAACAACGAAAACAAACAATCCTGATCCCTTAGTCTTAAACTTGATTAAATTTTAACATTTATTTATATTTGAATAGTATAAAAATTTAATAGAAAAATATAAATGTACCTAAATCAGAGCAAGCCGCGACCTCGTCTTAGTTATTACATGCCTTATCTCGTCGTGAGATGTCGTGTCTGGAGATACTTGTACGAGCCGACGAGACACTTTAAATGAAAATACTGTGCATTCTGCTCAAATTGGAAGAAGTGATATTTAATATTGTAGACACTGTTCTTTATTTTGTGAATAATAAATATCACATTGTTGGCCACTACCAGCGGAGAAATGGCGCTAGTGCCTCTCTCATTAACATAAAATTTTTTATAAACTTCAATATTTACTTATTATAATTGAATTAGAAAATTTTGTGACAATGTTGAGCGTTCAAATTACATTGAAATGTTGTAACAACGCCTATAAATATAAATAATAAATTAGTTTCACGCTGTATCCCGCATACATCAGGGTAGGGAGATTGAAACTTATGTTAAGACATTGCAGTCCCCACTTAACGCCAAGTTTTTCGACGCATTGCGTGTTGAGTGGCGAAACTAAACGCCGGAATTTCGCTATGTTGCCAGAGCAAAAAAAAATAAAAAATAATAGTTTCATTCCCTCGAGTGTGGATCGAACTCAAAACCATGACACAGTATTTTATAACAACATAAATTTAATGCAAAGAATATAAATATGACAATGTATAAAACCAAGTACAAGTATAGGATCTGGTGACGTTCCAGGTCCCATTTCCACCAACTCATGATCAGATGATGGAATGGATGAATGATAATATCCAAAGGAAATGGGGAAACTTACAAATTAAACGTAGCAGTCTGTGAAATTAAGGATTATTTTAAATTTAATAACCTTTTATAATATCCTTTTTTTTAAATATAAATCCATAGTAACTGAAAATTAATCGAGTATACCGTCAAGCATCATTAGCTGAGTTAGACCTTTTGCAATAATTTTAAGTTCGTAACATATTATGTTCTTTTTTCTTTTTTTTTTATTCAATGTTTAATTTGTATGTTTTTTAATAATATCACTTAAAAAACAAATAAATTAAAAACATATTACGACAACTATAAATTATTTATTAAAAAAGTTTTTTTTAGCTTCACGTTGTATTTTGCACATAGCAAGGCAAGCAACCTGAGAACCTAGTGTTAAGACACTATCGTTCCCCACTTTCCACCAAATTCTAGAGGAATTCTCGTTACCAAAACGAGGAAATAAAAAATAATAATATTTAATTACCTCAAATGGGAATCGATCCCATAACCTGTCATGCTATCAGCTCGACGCTTGAGCCCCTGCGCCAGGACTAGTCACAAAAACATTTTTTTAATATTCATCTAAAATCATCATTTCTTATTTAGTCTCTATTTATGAGAAATACCGGTAAAAGCAATATATAATAGCAGAAGCACGATAAGCACAGCTAGACAGCCAGTGAGCTAGGTCTGAGCGAGGTTATATTAGCGGGTCGTCTCTCGAGAGCAGTTAGCGCGATGCAAACAGTTTATACCTCTCGTTCTATATTTTGTTTGAAACGTTGCTTGTTTTGTGTTGGAAATTGTAATTTTGCGGTTTCATTAAAAAATTGTGGGAATTAGCAAATTAGTTAATGTCAGTACAGAGTTGTTGATCGTGAGGTCTTATTTGAAAGTCTCTTTTGAAATGTTCTGTGTTATTTTGTAGCAGTAAATTTTGTGCCGAACTCATTTTAAGTACGTTTACATGATTTCCAACTGAATGTATTGTTGTTGTTCTTTGATTATGATGTTCCTAACGTTCCAAACGGAATCTTATCTGATAGGTCAGTTTGTACGCTTATAACGAAAGTAATAAATAAACTATATCATCTGCCTAATTAAAACAAAATCTGCAAAATATTTTAGATCTATATCGTTATCGGTTTGCACACTGTATCGCACTCACAGCCGAGTATTTAGAGGAAACCTAATGTTAAAACACTCCGTTCCCCAATTTCTGCCGAATTCTGGAGGCATTGCGTATTGAGTGGCAAAACTCAACGCTACGCTTTGATTCAACATCAGCAAGCATATTAAAAAAAACATCAAATAGGAATCGAACCCACAGCCGGTCGCGTTTACAGTCACACACTTATGCCGCTACGCCACGACTGCCTCATTAGTTTTATTAGTAACACTAAATGATTCTGGTTGAACAGCTTCACACGTTCAATTCATCTTTAACCTGTCCAATATGATAAAATGATCCGATTTAATCAAAATTGTATTAGCCTGGTCCAATATTGAATCTAAGTAGTAATCTAATCTATTCATGGAACATCCATTTAAGCTCATGAGAGGGGAGGAACTAGCTAAAGTGGATGTCGGTATTGAAGAGCAATTAAACATCACTTTATCAGGCGAAAACGTGCTGATTGCTTCCATTCATACATACGGATATAACTCCAAGTTACTGGGAAAATCCATATCTGACCGCAGCCGGGGTGATGGGGAGCATTTTTAGTAGTATTCAATTGGTCACGTTTGTCTTGCTCTATATTTATCTAATCGATTTTTGTTTACATCCTATTCTCTATTTATTTGTTATGGTAATTATGCAAAAGATTTACGTATATTTATATCATGATATTTGCTAAAACTGAATATTTATGTTATATGTTTAAGTGTGTTTTTATATAAAAAAAAATTAAGAGTTCAAAAATGTAGTTAAAATTAAAACAGCACTAAAACTGTACTTATTTCTTTTGTTTTTCAATCATGTGTAAAAAAATATATTTCATGTGAAAAACATCTAGTAATTCCAAAAAAAAAAATTATTTTTTTTCCTAATGTTAAAGAGGGAGGCTAGTTTGAGGACACTATCAAAGACATAAGAACAATATATTCCGCCGCCTAGGAATTGAATCCACAATACAGCCAACCAAATCCAACCAACTAACTGAGAGAGGCCAGTCGTGGTGCAGTGGCACAAGGTGTGACTGAAAATCGACTGGTTGTGGGTTCGATCCCCACTCGAGGAGATGAAATATCGGCAGAAAGTGGGGAACGGAGTGTCTTACACTAGGTTCCCTCTGCCTACCCTGCTGTGTGCGGGATATAGCGTGAAGCTAATTTAATTTAATTTAATTTTAACTGAGAGAACGTATGGCCTAGTTGTTTCGAAAAGACGCAGGTTCAAATCCTGCTACGTTAATTTTTTTATGTTTTCTAAAAAGTAAGTGGTAGTAACCAAATATTTCATAAATTTTGCCCAAAGAAAATGCGAGGTATGTACACAGGACCATATATATATATCTCTCTCAGTTCAGTGTTAGAAGTTCGATCAACAAATATTTGATAGAATCTCTATCGCTCGAAACTGTTTGTGTCTGAGTCTGGTGCAGGTTTATCTACAAACTATAGGCACTTTAAAGAGGCTTAGATTGAGAGCTCTTTATTTTCTCTTTGAAAAATATAAGATTTATGTACTAACTACGATACTTTACGTAAATACAGTACTTCATATAGTTGCGCAGCGTTATGATCCGCCACTCAAGAGGTAATATTTTATAAATTAGACGAAGTGTTTTGATAATAGGTTTCCTCTATTGCACACTTATTATTGTAAAATACGGCGCACTGCGGAGTACTAATTAATTTTATGATATAATTTATTTGGTATTTTCCAATGAACTTAGATAAAAAAAAGTCTTAGACAAGGGTTTTTGCCCTAAGAAAAATACGTACTCAATTTTTGAATAGTAATGTCGAAGTAAAAAAAATATCATGATCTGCTATATGCTCTGGTGCACTGATATACAGGGTGCATTGTAAACCCACTTATTATCGTTGGCGTTGTGAGATGAATAAATGAATACATAGAGTATGATCTTGCACAACTCTCGAGTACAAGTGCTTACTCATGCAGAACATTGTCTGAGCGCTGGGAAATATTTGGGTGACCTACTTTACTTAGAACACCTCTGAGAACAAATCTGACTGGAATACAACACTAGTTGAGGTAAATCTTTTTATGGGAACACTATCAGTATCAATAGTGTCGGAATGTCAAGTTATATTTTTTTTCAGTATCATGGTCTTGCTGGTAGCATAATAGGAACGGAGAACGTAGTGTAAAAAAAAATCGTTTTCCGCTTTCCAAATTCGTGACATACGTACGTGTGTATTGAAAGGTAGGAATCAAATCTCTCTAAGTCAAGTCAAGTCAAGTTTTTTTTATTTAGTCCAGTTCTGTTCAGTAACTCAACACGCAATGTCTTCAGAAATGGACTAAAGAAAGAGAACGGGATATGATGACAATAAGTTACCACTAAACTACCCTGCTATATACGAGATGCATCATGAAGAATATTTCATATTGCCACATGTTATCACATTGTATCCCGTGTAGAGCAGAGTAGGTATAGAGAGTCTAGTGTTACGATATTCCACTCCGCACTTTCCGCCGAATTTACTTTGCTGAATTAAAATATTAAATATTTCATTTCTCGAGTAGGAGCAATGGAACCCACAACCCGTCACAGTTGCTGTCACACGCTTGTACCTCTGCGCCACAACTGCTCACTACTTATATGATTGTAGTAAAATCTTTAAATAATATATACTTCTGTGTATGTACATAATATATAATGTTCTGAATACATGACATCAACATGTTAATAAAGGGCCTCTATAAATAGAACCTGACCTACTTGTTTCCCCTTTAATTTAAAATAAAAACTAGGTAACCAAGTAACACTGCATCTTGCAAAAAATCTCATACACTGTTGTATAAATATTTCACTTTTTTATAAGATCTTGTATGTACTTTTAGAATATCCTTAATGGCGTTTTTGTCGGACGTTCCATTATATGATATTTTTCTTTAAGCTTCACGTTGTCTCATATCCCACATATAGCAGGGTATTATAATGTCTTAGGGCATAAACATGTAATCGATTTCAGAAAATAAAAATTTTTTTTTTTCATTTTCTCGCTCTGGTATCAAGAAAAAAGTGCGGCGTTAAATTCCGCCACTCAACATGTAATTCGGACGATTCCGATGGAAATTGAGGAGCGTCTTAACATTAAATTCCCACTGCCTTTTCCTAAAAAAAACAACGGATGCAATTAATATTGTATTACATAATTTGTTAAAAACTTAAAATTTGTACCAATCCATCAAAATATTGTTAGAAAGAAGCTTAAGCAATCGTTTTGATTAAAGTATTGTTCTGGCATTGTGCCGCGGTGGCGCCTGTCGCCGCGGACGGGCCTTGGTGGACTTGGAGCTGATGAGCAATTGTAAGTAAACTCAATCAGAGACGGGCGGAGGGCGCGGGCGGAGAGAGAGCGACAGGCGATTCATTAAGTTACACATATATTAACATAAATTTTATATTATTGCATTAGAATTATTGCAATTTTGAAATTCTTAGTACAAATATATAAAAATCTTTTAACAATTTTGAAGGCTTTTAGAGTGTAAAATATTGGAATAACCTGCTGTTCCATAAAGTAAATTTGTCTTCTAACATTCTTAAAGTATTATTTCACACTTAAAAAAGATGTATATAGCTTTACGCTGTTCTGATACAGTAAGAGAGGCAGACAAGCCTAGTGTTAAGACACTCCGATCCTCATTTGACGATAAATTCTGGAGTAATTGTGTGTTGAGTATCGCAACTGAACGTCGCGTTTTGCCTCGATACTGCCTTAGTCTATTATCGTATATAAATTTTCAAATATATAAAGTTGAGTTTTATATAAAAATTTGTTAAAGTAGTCACCACTATTCGGTCCGTCGTTTAACAAGATTGATGGAGCCGGCGAAGGCGCAGGCCGCGGCGGGCGCTCCATCGGACAGCATCGCCTTGAGAAATGACCCGCGAATATATTATCTGCCTTTATCCCGGGGACGGGAATTGATAGCCACGGTGTGGGGATTTTAAAATGACAAGACTGATAGAGATAGATCCGGAGGGAGTCTTGTGTGTTGCTTGATACATATTATACGTGTGTGCCTTATAATATAATTTTTACATAACAAAATAAAGAAAGTCTTTCAGCTTATTTTGTATTTTTTGCGTTTCGATTTGTTTGTATATTATTTAGTATATAAACTTTCACTTAAATTCGTTCATGTACGAATGGGTTATCCAACATAATTTCAATTTTTTTTTACAAATTTAACTAATAGTTCCTAAGTTCCTAACGCGATCTACTTATACAGCGATACACACATATACATACATTATAAAAATATTCTGTTAACTTAAAAAACCGGTAAGGTGCAAGTGGGATTCGCCCACCGAGGGTTCCGTACCAATTTCAGGATTGTGTACCTTATATCTTCACACACTATCAAAACAAATGATCTTAACACATGGACAACAAACAGCTTGATAAAAAAAAACTATGTAAAGGTTCCGTTTTTACCTTTTGAGGTACGGAACCCTAAAAATGTTACGTAACATAAGTGTGTGTATTTGTACTAATAATGTCGATATTATGGTAATGTTTGCGGAAGTCTCAGTGTGCCAGCCGCGGCTGCCAACGGGAGCAACGCCCGCGCCGCCGTTACTTAAATAACCTCATATGCTGCTTACGGTTATATGGTGTTGTAACTGTTGGGTAACTATAATATCGTATTCAAAAAAATTAAATATATTATATTACTAAAAAAAGGCCAGTTGTGGCGCAGTGGCACGAAGTGTGACTGTAAAACCGACTGGTTGTGGGCTCGATCCCCACTCGAGGAGAGGAAATATTTACTTCAATTTATATTTCCATTTCTTCGCTCTGGTGTCGAGGACAAGCGCGGCGTTGAGTTCTGCCATTGAACACGCAATGCTTCCAGAATTTAGCATAAGCACTATAATATTATGAACTGTAACCCGCATTTTTAGATAAAATATAAAAATATATTACGATGGTACATAAATTTTGCACTCTCTGATGATAAAGGCTGGCTTGGCTCGTTTGACGGTATTGAGGGTAAAGCGCAGTGTTTGACAGCGCGTCAGTACACGTCAGTACAATCTCGTCATGTCAGTAGTGTTAGTAGGTCGCCTGCATCCGACCGAAACATCGGCTTTGAACGATGCGTGTGCTGGTTGGTACTAGCCGTCTCTGTCAATTTGTGTATATTAAATTATTTTTTAGTGGGCATAAAAAAGTAAAAAGGACTTTTTTATCATTTCTTTTTTTTATTGTACACAAAAATAACAAAAAGCAGCACCTATTACTCACCTAGCAGTAGAATGCAGTTAGAATGTAGTATGGAGTTGACCCTGCATTACCCACTTTTCGCTCATATTTCGAGACACTGCATGTTGGGTAGATTGTTTAAGATACAATTAATATAAATGAAGAAACGTTGCAGGCATTGTGTGTTGAGTGGAGCTTAACGCTGCGCTTTGCCTTGATACCAGAGCGACAATATCAAAATATTAAATATTTCATGATCTCGAGTGGCAATCAAACCCGCAACCGTCGCGTTTACAGTCACAGGCTTATTCCACTGCGCCACGACGGCCTCTATCAGTTTTATTTCAATAAATAATAATATGTTACGTAGTTGTTTGTGTGCTGTATCCCGCCCACAGCAGGCTAGGCACTGGGAATCTAGTGTTAAGACACTCTATAATCTATCTATCTATCTGTAATAAATCTATCTTTTGTATTATTTAACACAATTCAACAAAAATAGGAGTTTCCTTCTTACATTAATGAAGGAACTTTAAGCTTAATAAAATGTATAAACTGGTGTTAAGGGAAGTTTCGTTGCAAGCTCCAAATGTTTTGTTCTAACAAAGTTTAACAAGCAGTTTAGAATTGTTAGTTGCGGAAGAAGGATAAAAGTTTAAGAAACAACAGAAACTGCTCTGAAATAATATTAGATACGAGGAAAATCCTTTTTGTAGGATAATAATACCTCCTAATGCCTCCAGAATTCGTCAGAAAGTGGGGAACGGAGTGTCTTAACACTAAGTTCCCTCTGCCTACCCTGCTGCTGTGAAGCTAATTTCATTGTTTTACAATTAAGCAAAATTCTTTTACATTCAATTTTTTTTGTCAGAGTGTTCCGTATGTAGCAATATAGTTGCATATGTATGATATTATATAAAAAAAAAAGACTCGAAAAACTATGAAAATCTAAATGTAATTTTTAGTTTCCATAAAAGATCGAGTCTACTTAATTATTTTAACCAATAATAAATAACTACACTGATGAGAAATAATTTAGTAATACTTCAAACTATAATGTGAACGTAATTAGTGACATAGTGTCAATGTAATCTAATAAAAATGAAATCAACTCCAATTCAATACACACAGCCGGGTAGGCAGAGGGAACCTAGGGTTGAGACTCTCCATCCCCTATTTTCCGTCGAATTTCGAAGGCGTTTCATTTGATTGGCGGAATTGTTCGGTGCGCTTTCCCTAGACGTAAGAGCGAGGTAATGAAAATATGAATTAAAATAAATATTTCATTTCCACGAGTGGGGATCGAACCCGCAACTCATATTTACTCATTGTAATCTAATGAAGCAGATCTTTAGTGACCCAAGTACTACAAAGCTAGATGTTTGACTCCACGTTGACCGCTAAGGAGGTAACCGAGTGAGCGTAACGAGTTGTCGTTCGAGGACGGTATTTACGACAGTCGGTAACTCGGCCACGGTTCTCTTAGAGCTCGGGACTTTTAACGGCATACTGCGAGGAACCTATTGACTTATTTATTTTAGTTGGACTTTGTTACCCTTTGTTTTGTACCCCTAATTTTAATTATTGTTTTATAGATCTTGATTTTACGATTAGGTAGACTTAAATTTTAAGTGATGTCTAACTTAAAATTAACATTTGTAACACTTATAAAGCAGTACTTGTCTCTCTTTCAAAAATCATATTTTGAGGCATATCATATATACATACAAAAGAAATCTTCTTTACATGGCTAGAGCAGTTACAATAAATACTACCAGATAGATCACCAACATAAAGTGTGGAACATTGTTAAAATAATCAAATTAAGCCTCAACAAGCATTTAATGAAATAAAACTCCGTAACTAACGTAGTTAAGCGCCGTCATGCCATCCAGGGACATGAGGGACCGGATACAATATTACACGCGGGCGGCGGACACTGGCGCCGTGCCGACGTCGGACGGTTTTCCACTCAATTATTTCCCTTGATAAATCCTTTGTGACTATAATAAACCAGCTTTACACTCATTGAGTTTTACGTCAAACATTCTTCGACTTGACGTTTCGCGACGTCGGTGTGCTTTACTGTGCTCTATCGGAACAACGTACTTGAATGGAATGAGATTGGAGCGATAAATTAAATATGTCACAGGGTCAACGTAAGTATTTTTTTAATGTACAGTTTACATGCACAGGGGTATAAAGGAGTGGGTTCGATACTCACTCAGGGAAATGAAATATTTAATTTTTTTATATCTGCGCTCTGGTGTCCAGGCACAACGCGGCGTTGAGTTCCGCCACTCAACATGCAATACCTACAGAAGTTGGTGGAAAGTCGGCAACAGAGTGTGTTAACACTACGTTCCCCTGCCAATTATGCTGTTTGCGCGATACAATACGAAGCTGATACACATGTATAATACAGTAGTAGTCTTATTGTATTATTATTGATTTAATAAGATAACAAAATTTAAAGCTCTTGTTGAGAAAAAGAAAGTTGAGGTATGAGAAAAAGTTCAGCTTAAACTTCGTGACTAAGCTAAGAATGCATCATTTCTCATGCTTGAAATAAAATTATACATATTTTTTATGTATAAGGTTGTATCTCGCCAAGATAAACAGCTACAGGTGCAGCTCGAAACACCAGTGTGGGAAGATTCTCCAAATTACTATGTTTGATAGACGCCCTCCTCCCTCCCTCCCGTGTCAGGAGGATTTATGCTATGCTCGTTTCTCAGCTCGACGATGTGAATAACTTGATAAAAAATACAACTAGAACTGCACGCTTCGTGCACTTTGCAGTTCTTTTAACTTAAAACGCTGATCGTGCTTTTAAAATGTCCCGCGTCTTGATAACTGTGGCTTGAATAAGAAATAATGGGTCGAATGTTATTTATTATAATACGTTTACTTTGAGTATAATCCAGAAAATAATAATATTTTTAGTATAAGTATATTAATAAACAATTTAACATGATCATTGATAACTATATAAATTAATTGCAAATTTTCGAAAATATAAAGTACACAATTTTTTGTATCTACATGAAATACAAACAGCTTCACGCTGTATCCCGCTTACAGCAGGGTAGGCAGAGGGAACCTAGTGGTAAGACACACCGTTCCTCACTTTCCGCCGAGTTCTGGAGGCATTTCGTGTTGAGTGGCGGAAATCAACGCCGCGATTAGCCTCGACATCAGGGCGAAGAAAATGGAAATATACATTTAAGTAAATATTTTATCTCTTCGAGTGGGTATCGAACGTACAACCAGTCGGTGTTACTGACACACTTAATAAACGACTTAATAAATATATTTGTAATCGTATCTACTGTACAACCTTTGAGTTCTATAATATACAACCTTTGCGTAAAGCATCCATTGTCTTCGAGACTTATTAAACGTGAAAAGGAAACAATCGTTCAAGTAACGCTTTAATATTAGAGAGTGACTTTCTCAAAGCGGATATCTCATCTGAACGCGCGGCTAATTCAGTATTGTACACGACAAAGAGACGGTTAGTCGCTCACCGCGGGAGGATTTTAATTAAAATTTCATTATTTTCATATTAGGCTGCGGCTGACTGTGAACTTCTATCCTATTAAATCCCGCTAAGTGAATTTTAGTTAATATGTTCTCTGCGGAACCTATTTTGAAAAAAACTTTTAGCTGGTGTGGTTGAGGTCCTTTCGGCCTCATATTTTATACGAGTCTTCATGAGGCTGATTTGAATCTTGAGCTATAGTGAGCGTGTATACTTTATATATAGTTGCCAAAGTCTCCGATTGTACTAACGAAGTCTTCTAAAATAAGCACACTGTTATGATAGTTTACATCGTTTAACTTTGACTCCAGTCGCTTCTAGCTTTGATTAATTGAAAAAATATCATAATTATGTTTAATCGTATCAAATGTATGTAACTATCTAATTATTCTACAACTTAATGTTCGACTTGTGAGTTTGCTCTTTGAACGTATGGCTTAGTAGTCAGACCGCTTGGACGGTTTCAAATACGCGCAGGCTCAAATTCCTCTACGTTAAAATTTTTGTGTTTTCTAAAAAAATATTTTCTTTTATATTTTAATCATTTTTTTGTGTGGAATAAAAAAATAATTTAAATTAGCTTCACGCTATATCCCGCACACAGCAGGGCAGGCAGAGGCAACCTAGTGTAAGACACTCCATTCCCCACTTTCTGCCGAATTTTGGAGGCATTGCGTGTTGAGTGGCAGAACTCAACGCCGCGCTTAGCCTCGATACCAGAGCGAAGAAATGGAAATATAAATTTAAGTAAATATTTCATCTCCTCGAGTGGGGATCGAACCCACAATTTTATAATATTGTATATCTACTGAAATATGATCTACTGAAATTGAGAATTAAATTATCCTTTATTTTTTCATTAGATTCGAAGCAATAAAAAATGTACAGCTCAATTGGCTAGCGCGGTTGAAAGGTTGTCAAGAGGCGCGAGCTTAAAGCTGTATGCAACTGTTGATATGAAATTTAAAAATCATTTTTTTATGGTAATGTGTAATATGGTAAAACAGTACATGTAAAATGTTTAGTATCAAGACCTTATTTTTTTTTAATCAGTCAAAGTCATACTTTTATTTCTCTCCGTCAATTTGATAAACATTATACAGAGTGTCCATGTCCAAGCAAGAAAATATAAACATATTTTGTTATCTAAAAAAAAAAAATTATTAATTACCCAGTATCGGTCGGCTACCGTGTTTTTTTCATGTTTTTTGTCCGATTTTCTTCCATTAGTAGCCAGATCAAATAAGATATATAAATAAGACACAAATAGGCAAACGATGAAAACTACTTACTCAACACGCAATGCCTCCAGAATTCGGCAGAAAGTGGGGAACGGAGTGTCTTAACACTAGGTTCCCTCTGCCTACCCTGCAGTGTGCGGGATACAGCGTGAAGCTGATTTTTTTTTTTTGATGAAAACTACCTTGAGCTGACCGCTACAGAAACAATTTATCTGATTGATTTCTTCTATTTAAAATGACGACTTGATTTCATTAAAATGCATATAGCCAAATACAAAATAGATTTCCAAGCTCTCCCTGCCCACCACTCTGCTGTGTGTGAGATACAACATGAGTTTTTTTTATTTTGTTTGTTTATTTATACATGGTTTCACACTTTTACCCGGTATAACAAAATCCCCCATAGACGTGTGAAATCGATATACTGTCTAAACATTCCGATACCTCTGTGAATTGAATAGTTTGAGTAATACCAAACTCGACGTAGTTCATCTGGTGCGGTCCCACACGAGGAAGTCCAGTGTTTGCTAACTAAATACCACTAAATAGATGATCACAAGCGACGCCACAGCGCCGTTTTTCGAAATATTTAACTTAAAACATGCGACGCGACGCTTGAATGAGCTAATTAGAAGTCAGAAGCAGATTCAGTTATAAAAAAAATTAAAAGCTGAAAAAAGTTAATGGCTAAATACAACATTTTAATTAAAAAGAATATATTAAATGTTTTTATTTTTACACTAGTATACATATTTGGATATTTTCTGACTGTACTAACCTACTCGTGGTGTTTGTGGTCTCGATTGGTACTTGGAAAATGCATAAATTTAAGATAACTTAGATTTGTCTAGTTTCATACCCTTTAAATAAACAAGTTGACGTCTCAAAATGAGTAGAAAGTAGACTATATACGAGTACTATTCTACTATTTTGTGGCCAGTCGAAGTGCAGGGACACAAGCGCGTGACTGGCATGACAGGTTCTGGGTTCAATTCCTTGTCGAGGAAATGAAATATTACTACTATAATATTAATATTATTATTTCTCCCCTCTGGCAACGAAGCAAAAGACGTCGTTGAGTTCCGCCACTCAACATACAATGCTAACAGAATTTGAAGGAAAGTAGGAAACGGAGTGTCTAAACAATAGGTTACCTCTGCCTACCCTGCCGTGTGTGGTATGAAGCGTAAAGCCGAAGAAATTAAAATATTAACTTAACTTAACTTAGCTTCACGCTTTATCCCTAGCGGAGTAGTCAGAGAGAACGGAATGCCAAACGCTACGGCGATTGAATTAAAATATTAAATATTTAATTTCCTTGAATGGGAATCGATCCAACGACCTATAATATTTACAGTCATACAATTGTGCCCCTGTCCCATGACTGGACACACAATGATTATACATTACATAGTATTACGTACAAAACAATATAATCAGTTATTTCAGGTTGGCTGGGCCTTTAAACCACGTATGACCTCACAGCGGTCCTCCTCTCCTCATCGCTTAGTTGGATTTCCATTCAAATCGAATTCTCCCATAATAAGTTACCGGCCGAGATAGCGGTAACTGGACGTTGTGCCCATTGAAAAGTAATATACATATATTGACGGCTGATTGAATTAACAAAATGCCACCCGCATATGCGCTCTGGAGGTACCGTAGCAAATTATTTCATCTATTATTACTAGTGGAACTCGTGCGGCTACGCCCGCTCGAAATAGACAAATGTTTATTTAAGTGTATTTAATAAAAAATCGACCAAGTGCGATTTGGATTCGTCCACCAAAGCTTCTATATCAATTTCAGGATTGTGATTGGGAATTACCTTATAGGTGTTGATGCTGCGACGGATAAAGTTAATAAACTTAAGTATTCTCTTATATTATATGATATTAACTACAATTCTTAACGTCAAATTTCGTGAACCAGCCTAGGAAACTATGATATAAATATTTTAATGGAAACATCGCATTTGTGAGCCTATCTAGAGATATTTTTTAGGGGGAGAGGTCTGGAATTTAGCTTTATAATAGATACGTGCGTGTAAATGTTGTTTTAGATTTCCGGGAGGGCACCAGACTATTCTGTGGTGGACATGCCCATGTCTTTACTCTGAATGCGAATCGAACCCGTAATCACCTCATTCAAAGACAGAACATAAAAAAGAAGAGATCTAAAAAAGAGGAGATTTAAATGAAATCATGTAAAAATGACGAAGTAAATTGTATTTTCGATTACTTTAAAACATTCCGAGTGTACATTCATTTTGTTAAAATAGTGTCTGTGGGAGCCCTACATAGCAGTAACAACACTACGCCCGTAAATCCATTACATTTCATTGACTAGTCTTTCTGTACGCGACTGCTGTAGTAGAGTATGAGTCATATTTAGTATCAAAGAATGACAATAAGAGCCCAGTCGTGGCGCATTGGCACCACTGGTTGTGGGTTCGATCGCCACTCAAGGACATGCAATATTCACTTAAATTTATATTTCCATTTCTTCGCCACTCAATACGCAATGCCTCTAAAATTCGGTAGAAAGTGGGGAACGTAGTGTCTTATCACTGTGCGGGATACAGCGTGAAGCCGAATAAAGACTTTACTATAGAGTTAATCGTTGAGTGGCTGTGATATCACAATATTAATAGATTTTGACATCCGCATAATAGCACAGATGTGTATAAATCGTCATCTGGCTTTTAGCTGTAGAAGTCCTATACCTACCCTACTTACTGAAGTAGGGCTACGCTACTACGCTAAGGTCTGCTTGATAATTGTATCCATTTTTTGTTGTTTAAAGAAATATAACATGATGAGTGGTGGACATTAATGTTGCAACTTCTCTCTCCAAGTTGGGAAAATAAAAATATTTTCAATGGAAATCGAACCAGAAACCATCACATGTATCTACTTTGTGCTGCGATATTTGACATTTTTGTCAAGGAATTTTGTGTTTTTATGCAAGAAATGTTCGACATCCTATTCTCGGTTTCCACCACTAAAGATAGATAAGATAGATACTATATCTATCTTAACATTTCTCTAATTAAAATTTAACAAAAAAAATGGAAATATATAGTGAAACAATTAATGATTATCGTAAATAAGAGCTTCACGCTGTATCCTGCACACAGCAGGGTAGGCAGAGGACAGACACTCCGTTCTCCACTTTCTGCCGAAATTTGGAGGCATTGCGTGTTGATTGGCAGAACTTAACGCTGCACTTTGCCTCGACACCATATATAAATTTAAGTAAATATTTCATCTCATCGAGTGGGGATCGAATCCACAACCAGTTGGTTTTACAGTCACACTTTGTACCACTGCGCCACGACTGGCCTCGGTAAATAAGAGGATTTCCTTTTATTTTACATAATAATCTTCCATATTTCTAACATTTACTGTACAATAGTTAGTATTTTCAAGTTCCCATCAAATCAAAACGCATTGGATCGTGACGTTACATTCACATGCGACGTTTTTAGTTTCCAAAGCGGTTTATCTAGTAATTGAAATTCTGTCGGTCAAACGTGTATTCTTTAAAGTTTGAAATACACTTTTCAAATGTATTGAAATGTAATATTTGTCGATGTAAATGTTAGTATTTTTTTTTATTAATTTGATGAAAAAAGATGCTATTTCTTTAATCTCCGTGACGCATGAACCGGCATTACGTCTAAAAAAAGGGACCACAGTGAAAAAAAAAGCGCCTATAAGTAAATTGTAGTTAGGAAAACGATCAAGTGTTAGTAGAATGGGAATGGGAAACACTTTCTAATGCAATACTTTATATTGAAATACTCTTTTTTTTATTTATGTACTGAATTAAATTAAACTTATACTAAACGTGAAGAAAAGTTTTGCAAAATGCAATAGTAAAAACAAAATTTAAATCACCTGAGCAGTTTATGAGATTTAAAATTATTATTTTTAATTTTAATACATTTATAAATACTTCTAATAATAAATTCTCTCGTATATTTCCCGTGTACAGATAATAAGAAAAGATTATATAAGAAAAAAAAAATCGAGGTACAAGGTTTTGGCAAGACTGTCACAATTTTTCTTTATCCGCTCGGTTGTTTCTATTTTTAGCATCCCCAGACCATCTCTTATTGCAACGACGTCCGCAAAGACATCAAGATACGTAAATAAATCATTGAAAACTTTACATGGATATGAATGTTAAATTGTAAAAGTTTATAATAATAATATATTAATAAATATGTAAAATTAAATTAACTTCACTATATCCCGCACACATTGCGTGTTGAGTGGCAGAACTCAACGCCGCGATTTGCCTCGAAAGCAGAGCGAAGAAATGGAAATATAAATTTAAGTAAATATTTCATCTCCTCGAGTGGGGATCGAACCCACAACCAGTCGGTTTTACAGTCAAACTTTGTGCCACTGCGCCACGACTGGCCTCCAAAAATATGTAATATATTAAGATACAGACACAGAGTGCGGCGTTGAGTTCCGCCATTCAACACGTAACGCCTTCTAAATACGACGGAAAATTTGTGTCTCAATCTTTGGGATTTAAGTTTATCTACGTTTTAAGACATAAAAAAATACATAGTTTCGTACTCACTTCATGTTAGAATGGGATCTAAGAAAAATCGTGCCGTGAAAAGTTATAGTTCGAACAGAACTTGATTAATTTCACAACAGTATATTGTGAAAACAAACTTTTTCTATTAAAATAAATAACTTATGGACTTTATCGACAGACGCGCGCACATCACGAATGCAGTTGAACGATTCAGTCTTCTACACAACGTCGTTTTATCGTCATATTAATATTATAAATGTGAGTGTTATTTTGTTTGTTACACTTTAACGCCAAAACCACTAAACTGCTTACCAAAAAACACATTTCTGACGTAGAAAAGATATGGATAAAAAGTGTACGCAAAGATGATTCTTTGGAAATACTATAAAAATAAGTCTAAATAAGCGAAGCCGCATTTGGGGCTTTAGTTAGTTTCATAATTTTGGTAGCAGTTGGTGTGACTTGTCCGAATCAGTGGTAGCTTTATATTCAATCGATGTAATATTTTTTACTTATAAAGATATATTTATTTCTTTATATGAACGTGAAGTTAATTCAAATATCATATATTATAATAATATCAGTAATTCGAATTATCGTCCCTATTTTAGGTTAGAAAGGGATTTAGGGAGGGGGTTTTGGTGTCGTAAGGACGTCGTTGTCAGTTCCAGCTGGTCTAATTGTGGTGTATCAAATTTATAGGTCCGTTATAACGTTAAATTACACGCAAACATATCTTATTGTTTTATCATTTCAGACAAAATCATGAATATTTTTATGGAGAATGGTAAGTCTTAATACTAGGTTCCCTGCCTACTATCCTCCAAAAAAAAAATGTTAAAAAAATTTATATTATTATTACATATCACACACATATTAATATCAATATATCCTATTTACCTATATAAGTATTAGGTATAAGTAAACACATATTAAGTCGACACTGTGCGACACGCCACACGAAATACCGCCGCCCTTGAGGCGCAATGATCGATGAACTCCTTCGCTAAGTAATATTTGACGAATCACCACTCTTGTGTAGGCAATACACTTTGGCCTTCTCCGAGTTATTATGACCTTATCTATATGTATATACGTAAGTGTAGTACAATCTAGTGCTATGGGAAAATTTATATAGTAAAAGAGACGGATTTCAGATTTTTATTTAGCTTTACGCAGTATCCGGCAATTTACCACAGTTTCGAGATAATCGACCCTCCACTTTTGCCTTTTAAGTGGCAGAACACAACGCCGTTTTTGCATTCTTACCAGAGTGAAGAAATGAAAATATTAATACTAACATTTCCCCGATTGGTATTCGAACCCACAACCGTCGCGTAATTTTATTTTAGTCATATGCTTGTACCATTGACAACGATTGATAAAGACAATTTTTATCTTTTTAAAAATAAATTGGTTCATGGAAATATAGTGAATTGCGTTTACATCTTATTTTTGGATGGCCATTTAAATAAGCAAATGACCAACCAAAATCATGAATAATATGTAGATCGTTTAAAATTAAATTTCATAATTTCATGGAACAGGTTAGGCATTAAAACGTTAATGAAACTAGAAACTATGTAATAATTAGGTCTAATTAATAATTTAACTGTTTTGTATGAAAGCGGACACAGTGCGGTGTTGGCGATCATTTGCACTAACATTAAACGGGCTCAAACGACCTCGATATTGTGTGTTTAAATCATCAACAAACCAGTTTAGTTAATTTCTATTTATTAAGTATAACATTTTAATGATTTTTTTTAAGGTTAAGCTTTACACTGTATCCCGCATAAACCAGGGTAGACAGAGGGAACCTGGTGTTAAGATTTTCTGTTCCCCAGCACCAGGATTTGACTTTGACACCGCGCCTTGTCGGATCGTTAAGTATCATAAACTACTAATAACTTTTTATCTAATAGTTTTTATCTGTAATATAAAATTTGCATTTTTCGATTTTTTCCTTTATTTGTATTTTTTATTTTTATTTAATTTCTTTTTCATAACAAATTTTATAATTAAAAATATTAGGGAAATACTCTATGGATTTTTATTAAGCTGTTTTTTTTTATTATTTGATATAAAATACAGAAAAAGCAATGCAACAATTGCACTGGTAACTGTTTCAATTTTGCACTTCAAAGAATCTGAATACTTAATATAAATTTCAGCTTGATAACTCCACGCGATCTCGAGATAAATTACCGACATGACAGGCGGAAAGACGGACATCAAGGTGATCTTATAAGGCCTCAGTTTTTTCCTTTTGAACTATAGAATCCTAAAACCAATGCTTTTTATACTAGACACAATATAAAGAGAATTTTCATAACTAATGATAACCTAAAAATCTATTTTATATAAGTGATACGATACAGATTAAATTTTTTAACAATATTTTTTTTCACAATAATATATTTTTTTCTTCAAAATATAATTTTATAATTTATTTATTTTTTAATTTATTTTAACGTTACCCTATAATATGAGCAGAAAGTCCTTATAATAATATTCCCCAAAGGAATAGCATTAACAGGAATTTATATAAATTGAGCCGCTGAAAAATAACAGAAGAAGTTTCATTTTTAATTTAAATTTTTCGCTCAACTTTTCTATCTAACATATTATCGCGGAAACGATATCAAACTGAAAGTTCTAATAACATAAATAAAAAAAGCGTATTTCATATACATCAATATTTTCATTTCCATATATTTTCAGATACCGAACGTATTCACGCAATTTTGAACTTTATCGCCAACAAAACAAGAAACTTATTGGTTAATGTTCAATTAATGTTTTAACGTAATAACGCCCATGACTTTTAATTATAGACAGGGCTTTCATGCAAACGCTGCGTTTGACGTAAAAGGTGCTTTCACGAGCCGAGCTTTGTGAGAACTTTTATTTTACAAAAATCATCTAATTAAATATTGTGGTATTTATTATTTTGATGGTGCAGCTAAATCAGATGGAATTGTTTTAATATATTTTTAATATATGACGGTAGTTTGATAAAGAAATATTTTTGTTGTTATCGTTATGGTGCAGTTGGAAATTATCTGTTTGGTAAATGTGGTTTTAGGTTTGCTCTTTTCGAAATATTATAGTGTTTAAAAATATTTTATCGGTCTTACTTGGAAAGATGACATTGTAATATTAATATCCCTCTCGCTTAAAAAAATACATATTCCTTAAATCTACTGACTTATTTTAATTGTAGCGCAGCTCTACATTGTAGATTGGTCTCAAGACAAAGCGCACCGTTGAGTTCCGAAACTCTACACCTAATATTACAAAAGCTATATATTTCCCTTTTTTACACACCTACATGAGGGATACAGAGTAAAAATTAAAAAAAAAAACCTTTTCTATATGTATACAACAAAGTTTTCCGAAGTGGGATTCAAATCCGAAAGGTTAAATTTTGTAAGTTGTAAGCTAGCACTGAACAAGATAAGTTTCGAGAGCACTTTTAGTACGGAATGCGGCACATTGCTAAAGTAAATATTTTGGTGCATATTGCACCGCTGCTAACCGCCTCGCTACACGCCGTTTATTCGAGATAAGATTTTTGATATTTTTTTTCTCGCATTTCTTTACTTTGAATGTTAAAGTATGTTGTAAATGTTTAAATATATTGTTATTTTTTTTAACTTGTTATAATATTATAAATGTATATTTTTGTTTAACATTTTAGAATGATACGCCAGTTGTGGGTTAACGAGGCATAGCGCGGCGTTGAATCACTCAACATGCAATGCTTCAGAATTCGGCATAAAATGGGAAATGGAAGTATGGAAACAATCAATGGAAACGGAGTGTTTCTACACTAGGTTCCCACAGCACCATCTGTCTACCTTGTTTTGTGCGAGACATAGGGTGAAGTTAAAAATAATATTAGGAAATATTGCGTGATCTATTTGCGCATGTTTATAATATTTTTGTTTTTTAGCCACACGCTTTTTTCGCGTAGCAGGGTAGGTAGAGGGAAACCAGTGTTAAGACACTGTTTTCATCTTCCCTAGGCAAAAAAAGGAAAAAGTGGTTAAAATATTCTCCAAGATATCCTTTGATAACGCTACATAATATTTATATTCCCTGTAATAATAAACTTTACTAAATAAGTCAACGTGACAAACGTCGGCCGATGTGCTATTGTGTACTCGTAAAATGAACTATTTACTACAGTAGGGATTTTAGGCTAAAGTCCCGAGAGAGTATTGCGCATTAATATAGTATGATGTATCTTATATGGGATACAGGGACGAACTTTTTTTCCTATATTACTTGGATGGAACTCAGCGTAATTTTGTCCTATCAAAAGTGCAAGAAGAATGAGATATTAATTAGATATTAATAGGTTTTTATTCCGGATTTTGCAGGAGGTTTTATTTGTATTTGAATATTTAAAAAAAATATAGAACAATGTCAGCTTCACTATGTATCTTGCACACAGCAAATAGGCAGAGGGTACCCAGTGTTAAGACACTTCGTTAATCATTTTCCTCCAATTCGGAGGCATTGCTTTGAATGGTGGAACTCAATGCCGTGCTTGTACACGGCACCGAAGCAAAGAAAGAAAAGTATAAATGTAAATGAATTTTTAATTTCCTCGAGTGGGGATCGGACCCACAGTTTTTCCTAGTTTGCTTAGATGAAATTTAGCGTAGTTTCCTATCAAAAGTAGTAATCCTATGAACAGTGGAAGAAGAACAGAATTATATTAATAGTTAAAATTAAATTAGCTTCACGCTATATCCCGCACACAGCAGGGTACGCAGAGGGAACCTAGTGTTAAGACACTTCGTTCCCCACTTTCTGCCGAATTTTGGAGGCATTGCGTGTTGAGTGGCAGAACTCAACGCCGCGCTTTGCCTCGACACCAGAGCGAAGAAATGAAAATATAAATTTAAGTAAATATTTCATCTCCTCGAGTGGGGATCGAACCCACAACCAGTCGCTATTACAGTCACATTTTGTACCACTGCGCCACGACTGGCCTGATAGCTCTTTTTCTATTCCAGATATGATACCACAAACTACGTGTATCGATTGTACTACGAGTCATTACGAACATATTCGATGTTCTATGTATTGTTCTAAGAAGAATTGTAAAAAAATGCATTGCTCCATACATTAAAAGCTGTCTTATTTAGTTCTATAAGTCATCACATTGTAAGTTCACTTCGTGTATCCATGTGAGTGTGCAGAGACAACTTTGGTAATTTGTTCATATTAAAACATGAGGTCCTGAACTATTCTACTTTCTTAAAATTAAAAAGAAACTTATAATAGAAATTAAATTAAATTAAATTAAATTAGCTTCACGCTATATCCCGCACACAGCAGGGTAGGCAGAGGGAACCTAGTGTAAGACACTCCGTTCCCCACTTTCTGCCAAATTTTGGAGGCATTGCGTGTTGAGTGGCAGAGCTCAACGCCGCGCTTTGCCTCGACACCAGAGCGAAGAAATGGAAATATAAATTTAAGTAAATATTTCATCTCCTCGAGTGGGGATCGAACCCACAACCAGTCGGTTTTACAGTCACACTTCGTGCCACTGCGCCACGACTGGCCTCAACTTATAATAGTATTGTTAGAAATCGGAAGTGGGTAACGTTTTTTTAAAAAAAACACGTTAAAAACACACATCGTCTATATGATTCTCAACTATTTTGAAAGGGATACTATGTAATTGCAATAGGTGATATGTATCACCTACTAACAATACTTCACACTAGTTTCCTTCCAATAGGGCCGTCACTTACAAGCGACTGTCCCCCGGTTGACACAATACCACTGCTTTTATAGTTATTTTCCACCTGAATCTACCCTCTTATACACGAATACGCTAACAGTATATATATTATAAAACTTTTACGAATTATGTATTATTCTTAATGTTTTTCAGTAATTTATTGTATATAAAAAACATCAAAAAGGAGAGTCAAAAGCACCACAACGTTAATACTTAATGTTTTTGATAAAATATAACGTTTTAGACGTATTTTATGTAGAAATAAGTCTTTGCTTAAACAAAATATAATTACAGCTTAGTAATAAAACGTTGATATTAATTTGCTTGTGTAGGAATTATATTTTACTATAATATCCCCCTAGTGATAATCGAACCTAAAACCCCCGTGTTTACAGTCAGACACTGCATCTATTCAATATGGATATAGCAAGCCAAGTTCTTAATAAAACAGCAATAGATATAGTCGCAGAATAAGTAATTTAATACGAGATAGTATGCTCAACGACCTGGCATCAGTGGGTCTGGACCCTGATTAATGGGATGTAACAGTGCACTGTAGTTTGCCAACATTTTTGTGAATACGTCTTTATGTTTGGTGCCAAATATATCGCATGCACTGCTGTGTCATGTCTTTGTGATAACTTGTGAATAAAGTCAATTATATGTATGGAATTTACATTTAAGAGGTCGTCGTGGCGCAGTGGCACAAGCGTATGACGTTTGTAATGTTGATTATCACTCGGGGAAGTGAATTAACATTATGCCAAAGGCATCAGGTGGTATGCATCGGAACTCCATGCCGCGCCTTTTCTTATTACCTTAGCATAGCAAAGAAATGAATTTATTATTTTGTGTTTTCTAACAAAACCGACAATCGTTTTGCTTACAGTCAGATATTGTGCTATCGCGCTACAATGTATAGAATATCCTTGTACTTTAGGATACTTTTATTAAATCCCAAATAACTTCTGTTTTAAATAACTTGAAGTATTTAAAACATAAGTTATTTGGGATATTGACCACGAGGTTCGCTTGTGGCAATTATAGCGCCAAATTTGAAGTAAATCTCTCACTATCCCTAGGTACAAGCTAACTTAAGGTACACGGATCTCCCCCAATATATTAAGACGAAAATATCGAAGCAGTATAAAAAAATACTATCAATTGTCAAATTCAATTCCCAATTGAACGATGAAAGCGTGACAATTTTTATTTATGTACGAAAAATATCTCGAAATCGAGTAGAGACTCGCATTATAACAGTACTACATACAACACTAGTACAAGGTCCCGCTCTCGAGCGTTTGTCACGTCGACAGTACAACACTAGTACAAGGTCCTGTTGTCACGTCTACATCACTATCTAATACTGATGTCAACGCACTTCGCATACTTGATCATCACCAAATTACTGTACACGTACAGCCAGTGTTTATTAAGTACCTACAATTTCCATGTAATTACTACATAAGGTCTATATTAATATATGAGGCCAGTCGTGGCGCAGTTGTTTAAGTGTATGGCTGTAACGGTTGGTTGTAGGTTCGATACTAACAAAAGGGAATAAAATATTTATTTTAATTTCTTCGCACTGGTGTAAAGCGGATCACTGAGTTCCGCCACTCATTGCGCAGTGCCTCCAGAATTCGGCGAAAAATGGAATGGAGAACAGAGTGTCTAAACACTGGATTTCTCTGTCTACCCTGCTGTATGCGGGATACGGCGTGAAGTTAATTTAATATTTTTTTTATTCTATTAACATAATTATTACACACGAGTATGTCCTAGTACCAGCTGCTTCACCTGGGTCGTCAAATGGAAATGCCTAACAGTTACATATCAAACATTTTAAGCTCCCGAACTAAAGTGATATTAAAAATATATCTTACAGCTTCCCTCGACAAATAAACAATCCAAAACAAAACTTGAAAAAAAAAATCAATTGAACCTAATCAAAATAAATAAAATCAAATAGAACTCACTAACCCACGAGAAATAAACAGTTAAATCAGCGATATTCCTCATAATACTGTGAAATTTTGATGACAATTCATTCCGTATAAATGACAATGAACGCAAGTCATGGACAAAGGCGGGTGAATAATAAATCTCTCTCATATATCCGCTAGCACGTCGCGTCGGAAAATAATTGTTGTAAAGAAGACGTCGTCAGCAGAACAGAACGAGATAAATCACGGACCCCCCACGGATTTTTCCCTTTTAGCAATAGGAAATGTATTGTAAGTTAAAACTCAAGAGCGGTAACTTTTGCTAAAGTCTAATTATTATTACATTCAAGTTTTTGCAATATTTTAAGAGGTTTTATTACGAAGTTCTCGTTTATATTATGTTTTTTTTTTCTATTTGTACATTAATTCCGGGTTTTGGGACATTTAACACTTATAATTAGGTATTTTAGGTTCTCGCGGAGTATATAGGAGAGAATTGATAGAGGCTTTCTCGAAATTTCTACGGAAACGGGAATGAGAACAAACGAGATGTTCCATTTAAGTTCAGCCAAACAACGTTGGAGGCGACGACAAGTATTTAAATATTTATAAGAGTACATAATTTTTTTAGCGTTAAGCTCCCACGCGTCTATAAGCATACGCGCACATAAGTACCACAAACAAGCAGCAGTATCCCACAAATAGAAGGATAGGCTGAGGGAACTCAGTGTTAAAACACTCCCTTCTCCGCTCTCCAACAAATTTTTAGAGGCTTTGCGTGTCGAGTGGTGCTACTGGGTTGGCTTTGTCTTTGTGCAAGAAATGAAAATATTACAAAAAAAATAATTAATTCCCCCTAGTGGGCATCGAACCCACAACCGTCGCATTACATTCACAGCCTTACGCCCTTGTGGCACGACAGCCTCAATTCAATTCGAAACAAAGTAATACGAAATTCAAATTTAAATATACAATTGGAACGGCTCCTTTCATTCCACGGAAGACTTTTAGTACAAATAAATTAATTAATTAATTCTCAATGAGTCTATTTAGATTCACGAAACTAGATAAAAGTAGCACAATTGCTACTTTTACTTTTATTGCTAACAACAATTTGCTAGCTACTTGGTACTATACCTTTTAATAGATGACAAAAGTAACTTTGATTAGAGGCATGTTCATGGCAACGGCAAACGGCACAAGTGCATCACGTAAACGTGGCTGTTGTGGGTTCGATTCTCATTTGGGGGAATGAATTAGCAATGCTTTTCCTCCCTCTGGTAACTTCTTTACTTTTCGCTCACTCAAAGCGAAGAAAGCCTCACGCATAGGGTACGTAGTGTTAACACACTTCAATCCCCACGAACCTCTCTAATTTTGATAAATTGCGTGTTTGACGAAACTCAACGTCTCGTTGCGCCTTGAATTTGAATTTGAATTTGAACCGAAAACCTCTATTATTGCAGTCAGAAAATATTCCATTGCGCCACAACGGCCTCTAACATAACATTAAAACATATAGGTAAATTATTTAATTTCAAAACTAAATATCAAACGTGTTAATTTCATTAAAAGTTGATCTGAGTGAAGGCGAGGCGTGAGTGGAGTGCGGGTGATTGTTTACGTCTGAGATGTCATTAAAAGTTACCTACTCGGCGCTCTGGCGGCGGCGCGCGTCGCGATGTATGTAGGGCGTGCTTGCTTTGCTACTTCTTAAATAGTAATTTAAGTTTTATATTAAAAATAGCTCGGAGCTGCGGTTTCGCTTGTGTGGTCGAATGGAAATAGTTAAGAATTTTGTATGACAAATACACAGACACACATATAAACGCAAACACACACCTACTTTTACTTGTGATAACTGTGTTATGCCTTCTTCAATACGTAGACTGTCTAAAACTAAAATTAAAAAAAAAATACAATTCGAACCAGATTTTCTGGGATAAATGTGTTCAAACAAACTTGTCTTTATAATATTAGTGTAGATAACGTGATTTAGTGGTTTGTCTATCTATTGTGGACCAATAGTGCCGTGGGTTAGTGTGTGGTTGTATTAGCTATAGAAAGAAGATGGAGCACGGAGACCATAGACTTTATCTCTACATCTACTAGAGTAGAATAAGCCCTTGATATAAAAATGATGGGACGAGATCAAACTGTACCTATAATTATAGAGGCTTATACTAATATACCAGCATTACGTTAGACACGACAACTTTCAACGTACATACAAGTCACCACACACACAATAACATTAGATTAACTATTTACGAAAGTCGAAAATAACTAATACAAAGGTTATATTTTCTATAATAAGAATAGCACAATAAAATAACGTTCCTGATATACTAAAATTTTATTAATTATTTTATTAATAAAGCAAAAGAGTTTGTTTGTTTTTTTAAACCAGGGATTCCCAACCTTTTCTTGACCAAGGACCAGTTTTATATCATTCTTGGTAGCAGGGACCACTATGCATGTAGGTATAATAAAAAATAACTGTGTTTTGAAAAGTTTTTGTTTTATTGAAAAACAAAAACTTTGCCTCTCCATCTCCAGGCATAAAATTAAAATCGTTCGTGGACCATATTTAGGCTTCTGTGGACCACTGGTGGTCCGCGGACCACTGGTTGGGAACCTCTGGTTTAAACGCTAAGATATGTGGGACTGTTGGTCGGATTTACTTTTTTGTGTTTTGTAATGAATTTATATATTCCATCATCAAGAAAATTTCACAAAATTAAGCTTTGGCTTTTTTAACATATAATTTCGAGAATTCAACGATGTGTTTACGTTCAGACCCCTAGGCGCGAGCACCGCTTTTGCCGGTGACTATATTCTCTCAAGCAGCCACGTAGTGCTTGCACTCTCTCAGAATTATGAAATATGATTGTATGTATAAATTGTTTAATCAATCCGATATCAAGTGTAGCATAATAAACGAGTCATAGGTGATGAAACCGCGACCGCTAGTTAATTATATAAAATGTGTTATCATAACTTCGAAGGGTAAAATAATACCGTAGATATACATATAAAATAGAGATGGGTATATTCTTGTTTCGGCATTTATCTAATAAAAATAAATAAAATAAATCAGCTTTACGCTTTATCCCGCACACAGCAGGGTAGGCAGAGGGAACCTAGTGTTAAGACACTCCATTCCCCTTTTTCTGCCGAATTCTGGAGGCATTGCGTGTTGAGTGGCAGAACTTAACGCCGCGCTTATCCTCGACACCAGAGCGAAGAAATGGAAATATAAATTTAAGTAAATATTTCATCTCCTCGAGTGGTTTAAGTAAATATTTCATCTCCTCGAACCCACAACCAGTTGGTTTTACAGTCACACTTCGTGCCACTGCGCCATGACTGGCCTCATTTATCTACATAACTAATTTGCGTCGTTTTGTGGCTGTTTCAATTAAGTAACTAAGGATTTATAAATACGTATGGGCAAAAGCAGTTTGTTAAGCTCTTCCACTAAACGCGCAATGCTTCCAGAATTCAGCAGCAAGTACAGAAGGGTCTTATCGGGAACGGAATATCTTAACATGAGGTTCCCAGATTTTTTCTGCAAACCCTGCCATTATAAAAATATGTATAATAATATAATAGGCGCTGCTGTTATAAATTCTCAAGATAATTTAACAAAGAGTTAAGTAACATGGCCATTGTGGCACTGTAATTTCTGATTGTTCAAATGATAGGTATGGGCTCCATAGCTTCTCGAAACATTATATCAGGTATAATTCAGGCACCAAAGCGAAGAATTAAAAATATTATATATTTCTACTCGTCGAGCGGTCGAAAATATTATATATTTCTACGCGTCGGGAATCGAACCTACAAACAACCTGTAACGCACTGTACACATAACAGTCATATTGTTGTATACCTGTGCCACGACTGACCACCAATACTAACATAAAAATGAAATCAAAAATTCAATCAGCTCCACGCTGTATCCCGCGCACCGCATGGTACCTAGAGGGAAGGGAACCTAGTGTAAAGACATTCCGTTCCCCACAATCCGCTGAGTTCAAGAGGCATTGCGTGTGGAGTGGCGGAACTCAACGCCGCGTTTTGCCTCTAAACCAGAGCGAAGAAATGAATATATAAATAAATATTTCATCTCTTCGAGTGGACAATCTCGACTCGAACCACAACCAGTCGATTTACTTTGTGTCTCTGCGCCGCGACTGGCTATAATCAATGCTAATATAAATTTTAAAATAAAATATATTTTGTGGTTGTTTCAATTAGGAAAACGCAGTTATTGCCTAAATTGCCATGAAACAATCGGATAATGAGCGTGACAGATGGAACCCTCGAGCACTGTTACTGAAATTATTACGATAAATGCGGGCTAAGTTTATTCGTGAGGCCAGTCGTGGCGCAGTGACACGAAGTGTGACTGTAAAACCGACTGGTTGTGGGTTCGATCCCCACTTGAGGAGATGAAATATTTACTTAAATTTATTTTCTATTTCTTCGCTCTGGTGTCAAGGCTAAGCGCGGCGTTGAGTTCTGCCACTCAACACGCAATGCTTCCAGAATTCGGCAGAAAGTGGGGAACGTAGTGTCTTAACACTATATTCCCTCTGCCTACCCTGCTGTGTGCGGGATACAGCGTGAAGCTGATTTATTTATTTTTTATTTAAGTGTTATTCGGAATTATTATATTCATAGAGTTTTGGGCACATTTTTCAGATTCACGCTGTATTCCGCGTAATGCAGAAAAACAATCAACAAATTAATTTATTTCATAATAAGGAATCAATAAGATGATATTTTATAATTTCAATTATTAATTTGGCCTATGTTTTGTGTAATGTAGGTTTTGTATAATGACTGACTATACAAAACCTACATTACACAAAACCCACTAGATAAACAGCATGCAGCGAAAAAAGAAATAAAAAAAATCTCTCTTTACACTAAATATTTGTAAGTATTTATTGGAATTTCTCCTTAAAAATATCAGTTTCTCTAATGTCGGAATGATTTGGGCGCTATACCTTCGAAGACAGCACTCAATAAATTACGATACGACACTTTAAAAAAGGGTTTCCCTTTGGGAAGTAACATATTTGCGTTGAGTTTGTTAATGATCTTTATTCAGTTTGCCTTAAATGTCAGATGTTTTCAAATATATTTTTTTATATCAGAAGATTCTTTTAATAGATGAGAGATAATTATAAATAAAAAATCAGTAAAAATATATGAATATTGTTTTGTAATTTGATGAGGTTTTCGGAAAAATATTTTTTGCATTTAGAAGAAAGTTTTGGTATTTTAACCGACTTCTAAAAAGGAGCTTCTAAGTTGGCATGCATTTATGCACATACGTTTTTTCAATTCCCAACTATTTCCTTTTTCAAAATATTTTTATTGAAAAGTGAACTACTTGGGAAGTGAAAGGAAATTTACATATTCCAATAATATTAAAAAAGGAGTCGTAATCTAGCTATTCTATTTTAGCTTTTTACATTTAAGCTTTTACAATAACTTCACTATAAAACACAAAAATACATTTTCTTTTTGAACCAGTATTTTCTGAGATTAGAGCGTTCAACCAAAGAAATTCTTCAGTTTCATAATATTAATATAGACATCGTATAGTTGGTTTAAACTCGTATACATTTTGAAAAATATTCTCAGTATTTTTGCAAAAATGAAGTGAAATTCAGCGAGATAATGATCTTTAATTTAAAATTTCAAAGTTGAAGTAAGTTGCGACGTGACGTGTTGCCACTTCATTAAAGTTTAAATAGTTCTGGTTGAAACTTCTTAAACTAAAATTTTAGTAAACATTATTTATTTTTGTTGAGAAAAAGTTTGATTCTAGAGTAGAAATATAGAAATATAAAAAAATAGTATAAATGACGTTTTTTTTTTTTTTTAATTTAATTATAATTATAAATAGATAATATCAGAGAAACTCTGATAAAATAAGGAAAAAAGTTAAATTGTTTGTCTTTAAAAAGGGTTACGGCCGCTATGACGTCAGGGTGTACGATGACGTCATCATAAGTAGAGCAAGATTGTTACTAGTCCCATAATTATTTATATGACTCTGACAGTGTCAATGACATTTATACTATCACTTTTTATTACCATATTTTAAATTCTTGTTGTGAGCGTTAATTTTGATACTCCACCACAGTGGTTCCGTGGTGTAGTGGTTATCACATCTGCTTTACACGCAGAAGGCCGCCAGTTCGATCCTGGCCGGAATCATATTCTTTTTGTTATATGATTTTTTTTTACTTTTATGTTTGAAAATAGTAATATTAATATTAAAATAATATTTATTTAAAATAAAGTGTGTGTAAAATTTTTTTTCTTTGTTAGTAATTTATTATTTTTAGTGTTGTTGGAATGATTAGAATATTTTCTTTGTTTTTCTTTTTTTTTTTAGTACAGTATTAATTGTACTTTTAAAATTTTACTAAATGTGACTATATTATTATTATTTTATTTAATTATTGTTTGAAGCACTCGAACAAATCTTAAAAAAAATACTAAAAAATAAAGTATTTTTCCTTATTTTTTTTTTATCTTTTTTTTCATTTATTTGTGTATAAAAATAATATATTTGTAATTTACTATACGCAGAGTAAAGGAAATGAACATTTAAAAAAAGTATAACGCTTAGTTTAATTGTTTATTAACCATCCATCAATTTTTACTACGATATTTAGCTACGCAGTATGAAATAGTGCGCAAAGAAATGATCTCAAAATCGTAAATACCAACACAGATACTTACGAAAAAAAAGAACTTCACGCTTCTTCCCGTTAGTGTTAAGACACTCTGTTCCCCTGTTTTCATCAAATTAGCGAAATGTTGCGAGTTAAGTGCAAAACTCTATGTTGCGTTTTTCAAAATGTAACTTTTCCCCCGAGTTGGAATTTAACCTACGATGTGTTCTAATATTTAAAAAATATGAAAAATATTGTTTTTAAAATAATTAGAATTAATGAATACCTATATAGTGGTGAGTTTATCAGAGAAATAAACCTCTTATCGCTATCGATGACCTAATTGAACTGGCTGCCACCATCATTTTCGTATAATAATATATATAGCTAAAAAAACTAAAAATTCAAAGCTATCAAAAACTGAAGGTTCCCTTTTTTCTGTTGGATACAGCGTGAACTTTAAAAAAAAAGAAAATTATATTAAACATTCACAAATACTTATGAATAAATAGAGCTATTAGGTAAAGTTCATAATTTAGCTAAAAGCTTTTCAAAGTTAGTTTTATTTCACAGACGCGTTGCGCTGCATTGACTGGAATGCTGTTTATTTTAGCGATTTTTAAAGTGAAAGTAAATAATATACGGTCGTTAGGCAAATATTAAAATATATCAAAGAGAAAAAAAATATTTTTTATTTTTACAATTACAATAATATATACAGTTGAAATAATTTTTGAGGCCAATGTATTTATTTATACAAATTTGACAATCAGATGCACCAAATTACATCTGATTGTGAATACGACGGTTGTGAGTTCAATACCCACTTAGAGGAGAACGAATTATTTCCATTTCCTCGCTTTGGTGACAAGACAAAACGCGGTGTTAAGCTCCGCTACTCAAAATTACGTGTTGAGAACCAAAAAAATGGATGGAGCGTGGAAAACGGCGTCCTGACATTAAATTTCGTTTACACCTACCTTGCTATACCAGAGCTGAATAATTCAATTTGTACTTTACAGATATTATGAAGATAATGTGAAATATTTTCTTTTTTTATAGTATTTTTTTTTAATATGTTAATTTTAATCGTTTTTTTTCTGTGGTCTAAAGGACCGTAGACCTGAAAATTTGATACTAATGTCAGATTGATACATCGACGCGATTTCGAGATAAATGGTATTGACAGACGGACAGAAAACAGATGTTATAAGAGTTTCGTTATTACCTTTTGAGGGTTCCGTGAACCCTAAAAATGTGTTATTTAGCCACTTTAATTATTTTTTTCCAGCCAATTTATCGAGTGATTCAGCCAGAAATGTATATAATAAATTATCTTAGTATTAATCTTAATGAAAAATTCATCATTCACGAAGCAAGGTCCCACCGCCCTCCGCCGCGTCTCGGAGGAGTAATTTATATAGAACTTTACACATTTAACATGGAGTCCAGATCCTCCTGATGGCTCATTCATTACAGGAAATGCCTTTCTTATCGCTTCGAGCTCTCATTTTGACTTAATTATATAAAGTTTAAAAATATCTTTGGTGTATCCAAGTTTTTACGTTGCTTAGAAGTTAGTTTGGGACTAAATAAATAAAAAATCAGCTTCACGCTGTATCCCGCACACAGCAGAATAGGCAGAAGGAACCTAGTGTTATGACACTCCGTTCTCCACTTTCTGCCGAATTCTGGAGGCATTGCGTGTTGAGTGGCAGAACTCAACGCCGCGCTTGGCCTCGACACCAGAGCGAAGAAATGGAAATATAAATTTAAGTAAATATTTCATCTCCTCGAGTGGGGTCAAACCCACAACCAATCGGTTTTACAGTCACATTTCGTGGCGCTGCGCCACGACTTTGGGACTATTAGCTTAATAGGTTGAGTTTATAATTATATTGAAATACACGTAGAGTGAGTATCAGGGTAAGCAGAAGGGAATCTAGTGTTAAAGCTCAGCTCCCTAATTTTTCCTCGAATTTTGGAAGTATTCCGTTTTGAGTGGCGTAACTCAACGCTGTGCTTTTTCTTGACACTAGAGCAAAGCAATGAAAATATTTAATATTTAATTTCGTCCAGTGGGCATCAAATTCATAACCGTCGCGTTACATTCACACCCTCGTGCCCCTGGTCCACGACGGCCCCATATATTAAATCATTCATAATAATAATTATCTGTTATTCAATTCTCTTCTTTTTTACAGCTTCACATTGTATCGTGAGAACGTAGTGTTAAGACACTCCCACTTTCCCACTTTTGTTTGGGGCATTACATGTTGAGCAACGCTGCGTTTTTGTCTTGGTATCAGAATGAAGAAAATGAAAACATTCATGAATAATAATACATCATTTTTCCGAGTGGAAATCGAACCCAAAACCTGTCGCGTCTAACCTCTGACCTTGCCTTATTCATTAATATCTATAATAATTTATTATATTATTTCGAAACGCCTATTTCAAATTAAATTGTAAAAATCAATGTTTACTTTGATATAAATAAAGAAAAGGGGTTAAAAAATTGAGTAAAACATTAGATTTTAACACGTATATTTATTTAGTCCGACCTACTTGCCTCACCTCGTCCTCGATAAATAAAAATAACTTGGCGATTAAATATGCACTCGGGTACCTACGGGGAGTACGGGGAACACGCGGCGGATGGAGGCCGTTTTAATCATTCGCTTTAAAAAACATACTTTGTGATTTTTTTAGCTAAAAAATAACTCTTTTATTTATGAATTTAATAGTTGAGATTGTTGTAGCATATTGGTACAGCGTGTGACTGTTAACGCGAGGGTCGCGAGTTTGACTCTCACTTGGCAGAATTAATTTATTTTATTTCCTCGCTCTGGTAAGAAAGCTACTGCCACTCAACACGCAATGCCCCAAGATTTCAGCGGACCACTTTCCGCCGGATTCCGGAAAGTGATGAAAATTCCGAAAGTGGGGAGAGAACGACCGTTCCCTACCTTCCGGGTAGGTAACGGAGTGTCTTAACCCTAGGTTCCCTTTGTTGGATAGACACAAGGAACCTAGTGTTAAGATACTCCGGATTTATTCCGTACAACATGCGGAATAAATTCGTGAAGTGAAAAAATCATAGGAAATAAATAGAGTTAAATGTGAATATTGATTATTTATCAATTTCACGCTGTATCCCACAAACAGCAGAGTAGGCAGAGGGAACCTAGTGTTAACTCACTCCGTTCCCCACTTTCCGCCGAATTCTGGAGGCATTGCGTGCTGAGTGGCGGAACTCAACGCCGCGCTTTGCCTCGACACCTGAGCGAAAACATGAAAATATAAATGTAAATAAATATTTCACTGCCTCGAGTGGGGATCGATCTACAACCAGTCGATTTTACAGTCACACTTTGTGCCTCTACGCCACGACCGGCCTTATGGACCATGCATGTTATACTATACATACTATTCAATTTTTATTTCAATTCAATTCGAAGCAGTAGTTCTTGAGATTAGCGCGATAAATAAAACAAACACGTACGTAAAACAGTAAGGTACGGTAGATATAGATTGTAAATATTTCTTTCTTCATATTGATAATTTTAATTATAAAAATATTTATAAAGTTATAAACATTTAAAATTAAAATCTTTTTTATGTCCAAAAAAAATATTGTTAATATAAAAGCATTCTAACGATGTATTTAATATTCATAATTCATATAATCCAATTATAAGGGAAGCAAACCGTTGTAACAATTGTTCTCATTACGGCGGGCGAAGGCGGACGAGGCGGACGAGGCGGACGTGGGGAGTGGACGGAACACAAATCAATTAGGTCGGACTATTGAATAGAAGGTATCAAAACCTCTTAATTTCTTTTTGTGTTTCTTCTTAAGTATTTCTCCGATTTAAAAATAAATATGATTAGATGTTAACATCGAAATTCGTAACATAGAGAAGATACAAAATGGTAAGCTTGGTTTTTTTTTAATTTCACGCTGTATTCCATACATAGCGCATGGGAACCTAGTGTTAAGACACTCCGTTTCCCGTTAACATACTTCCTTTTTTGTATTTTCCACTGAATACTAGCGGCATTGAATGTTGAGTGGCGGAACTCAATGTCACACTTTGCCTCGTTACCGACCGTGAAAAAAATATTAAATATTTCATTCCCTCCAGTTGGAATCGAACCCACAAAGCCACACACTTGTGCCTTTTCCCCACGACTCAATAATAAATTACTTTGTTTTTCTCATTTCGAACATCTAGAAACTTACATAACTGACAGAGTATCATAACTCATATTATCAGACAAGATAGTCGAATATGTAATAAATACTTAAACACTACAACCATTAATTTTAGTCTAAAATTTGTATGAAAGCTAAAATAAATATTAGCTTTAAATTTTTCTCCCATTTAGAAAAAAATATGCTTACACATTAATATCTAATTAAATAATATGGAAATTAAAAATGGTGGGTTTAGTTTTTTTTTACTTTACGTTGCATATAGAAAAATAGACAGAGGGAAAACTAAAGTTATTACACTTTTTTCCCCATGCAAAAACCAATTTTGGAGACACTTCGTTTTGAAAATGAAAATAATTTATTTCCCGTAGCGGAAATCGAACCCACAACCACAGCGTTCAGTCAGACGTGCCGCTGCGCCTCGATGGCTCCATATCTATAAAATAGTATATATATTTTTTAAATAAATTAACTCCGTAATTTCAAAATAAAAAATAACATGAAATATATGTATATATTAGTGGTGTAAGTTTGTCCGCGTCGTGGCCTCACATTATGATTGATGGCGCGGACGCCCGCGACGGAATACATTATCTTGCTTTTTATTCTCTTGACAAAATTTTATTCATGTTATAAAAACTGCTGACTTTTAAACTGACAATATAATATAAGACAAGTACAGCACGACTATATACAAGTATTTGCTCACTAGTCTACATAAACTATTGGGTATAAATAATATCTATAAATAACGTCAACATATTTATTTAAAGTTTAGGTTTTTTTTAGCTTCACGTTGTAGCCCGAGTATTGCAAGGCAGAGGAAATTTTGTGTTAGGTCACTCCATTTCCCACATTTCCCCTAAATATTAAAATATTTCAAATCAAATCTACAGACATGTTGGCGTTTAACTGCCACTCAATACACTGTCTCGATGATGATGATGTTTTCCCTAGTGCAAAAATTCTCTGTCTTCATTACCTACATAACAAATTATGCGGGATACGTCGTAAATGAAAATAAAATTAATATTTCTATCTTATTGTAGTATTAAATGGTTCCAACTAGAACAGCGAACACATAAACTGTAGTTAGTCAGTATTGTAAGTAACGCAGCGACCGGCGACCGGCTGACATCCGGCGCGCGTCGCTCGCAGGTGCTACCGTTACTTTCCATTCGAGGCATTTGTTTTATCTCACACTAATATATGTATATAGTGTGATACGTATTCCTTTTAAGGCTATTTTATTGCATCCAGTCCAGTATATATTAATACTAGCCGCTAGCGACCCAAGCACGTCTTCGCCCGCTTAAATTTTGTTGTTGTTCCAGCTAAATTATACAATTTTATACATAAATTGTATCCTGAGTGTTATCCTGATGAATACACTATATTTCTATAAGATTTCATGTAAATCTGTTTAGTAGATTTTGCGCAAAATTGTAACAAACATTAATGTATCATAAGCTGCAGTTGATTTTAATTGCATTACAGTTCCGAGAATAAACGAGATAAATCTCTAAGAACTCACTTGAGAAAAAAAAGCCTCGCTCTGGTAACGAGGCAAAGCGCGGCGTTGAGTTCCGCTATTCAACACGCAATGCCTCCAGATTTCGACGGGAAGCGGGGAACGGTAGTATTAACACTAGGTTCTCATATAATCTACTATGTGCGGGATATAACGTGAAATTGAAAAAAAAAATGCTGTATCTAATCCAGCAACAGCAACAAGCGTGACAATAGTGTCAGTAGAATCGTGAGCTTAAAGCTTTTACTTATCGTTGCATTCGTTCCTGGAATCAGCAGTTAAAAATATATTGCGATTATATTGATACAGATTTGCACAGATTTGTACGTCTTTTTTTTTAAATATTTTTTTTGATTCGATTAGGCTTATCTAGAAATTATTAAAAGTCAATCTCAATCGAAAGATTCAAAGTTCAAATTTCAACAAAAGTAATAGAAACAATAAGGATACCGAACAATTTGAAAAATAGTACTTTTTCTAAACATGTACTTATTTAGATTGACAAAATCTTTAACTTCGGCAAATTTGAAACAGAAGTTTCCTTAAAAATAATATTTTTAAGCAATAATATATATTAATCTATTAAAGCAAAGCGGAATGTTGAGTTCCGCCACTCAACACGCAATGCCTCCAGAAGTCGGCGGCCAATGGGAAGTGTCTTAATGTAAAGTGTTCCCAAGTTCCTCATATAGCGTTCAACTAAAATATATAATAATCAATTCATTTCATACATCTGTTATAGTTATAGGTTAAAGTAGTGTATCTATACTGACATTAACACAAAAGTGACTAATATCACTACTTAATAATAATTAAGTAGTGATATTAGTTACATTCAGGAAATTCAAAACATTCTTAAAACAATGTAAATCGCTTCATTTATTCCGTTGAAGTGAACAATCGTAGAAACAGATAAACTAAATAGAAAAGCTTAAGAAATGAGCGCCCGCGGGAGGATGACGTCACCACGTTTAAGCCATTGTTTACGGACAATTGGATTTAAATTCTCAATTTACTTCAAGTTGATTGGTACAGTCGGTTTGTTTAGTAACGAAAAAACTCGACGTTTTTTACTATATTTTCTCTTCTGTATTGAAATTAAAAGTGTATTTTGTATTGAAATAAAAATTATGTAAACTGACAAATAATTCACTTAAAGGTTACATTAATCTGTTAGTAGCCTTCTTAGCTTATATGCTTTTCACTTTAAAAAAAAAAAATAACTTCACGCTGTATCCCGTACACAGCAGGATAGGCAAATGTAACCGAGTGCCGTTCCCCACTTTCCGCCGTGTTCTGGAGAAATTATGTGTTGAGTGGCGGAACTCAACTCCGTGTTTTGCTCGACATCAGAGTGAAGCAATTAAAATATTAAATATTTTTTTTCCTCTAGTTGGAATCGAACCAGCAATCTGTCGCGTTTACAGTCACACGTTTGTGCGCCGGCGCCACGACTGGCCTCAATATTTTTCGCTTTTAAATATATTGAATTAAAACAACAATTATAAACTGTATAAATGATTGAATATATTAAAATAAGGAACAATCAGTCAAATTATATATTATATAATTATTTGAGACTGTAAAATTGGTTGTGGGTTTGATTGCAGAAAGTGGGGAATGGAGTGTCTTAACACTAGGTTTCCTCTGCGTACCCTGCGGTCTGCGGGATACAGCGTGAAGCTGACTTTGATTTGATTATTAAGATATAAAGTTATGGTAAGAAATGATTATGATGATAAAATCTCTGTAAAAATATTAAGCAAATTTGTCATAAAATATACATTTATTTAATATAAAGTATGTCAATTGCGTACGCTTACTCAGTAGAATGATATAAAATGTATATACCTATGTACTTTTGAAAATTGTACTTTATAATAGAAACTTAAAATGTCGGTAAACAGTTAAAATACCTCTGATCTCAGATTTTAACTTAAGTATATCTAGACTGACTTACAAGTTATTTATTTAGATTTTAGTGCCGAATGCCAATTTGTTGAGCCAATTTGGAGCTCAACGCCGCGCCTTGCCTTGTTACCAGAGTGATTCCCCAAGTGGAAATCGAAACCACAACCATCGTGTTTACAATCACACGTTTGTGCCACTGCGCTACAATCTCTCTGCTCATTTTTTACCTTTTTGAGAAACTTAAACCTTTTATTCTTATAACATAAAAATATGTCCTCTTACAAAATAATTTAATATACTTATTAAGAAAACGTGTACAAATTTAAACGTAGCGGGATTTGAACCCGCGCCTCTTAACCGTTTTCCAAGTATTTCTTTTTCTTATGTCTGGTATCACTTTAAAAATGTTAAAATAAATGATTGTATCAAAATATAGCTACAATAGCGTTATCCATTTTATGTGTCCAAATTGTTAGTAAAGACTGGTCGTAAGTTAGACCTATCAACGAGTGGAGGCCATTACTACCCAGGGCGAGGCTTACGACGGATTCACTAAAAAGCTTTGTGGAAAGTTAACCGTCGGAGAGGTGATCGTCCGAGAGGCGGCCTCTTAATTACGTGAGAAGAGGTATTGTCACCCAAATAATTGTTATGCTAATTAGAATTCTAGGTCTACATTCGTTTCTCTGTTTCTCATGTAGTGTTCCTTAAATTTAAAGTTGTAGTGAGGGTATTATGTATGACAGATAGTACATTTAGTTTAGTTATACTTGTTAGTTAGTTGTATACGTATCATCTCAGATTTTTTCCAGCTTCACGCTATAGCAGCGGAGTTTAGTGTTAAGACTCTCCGCTCCCCACTTACTGCCGAATTCTTTGCATTATTTTTTATTTATGTTAAGTACAATATGTTGCCCTTAACCTGGCTAACTTTAAGAAATTATATATTAAAAAAATATACAGATTTTTTTCCTCACAAGTTTGCTAAAAAAAAAATTTTAGGCAATTTTTAGTTTCTCGATCATTTTCAAATATTTTATTTTTACTTCCATTTACAAAATGTTCTCTTAGCGATGAGACAGAAGTTCTTCTTAATCTTTTACACTTTGGAGATCATCATGATGAATATTTTCTTCTAATAAATTGGAAAGGTGCTTATAATATTAGGGCACTATGACTATTAACGGTATCGATGCTCGCAGGAGGCAAGGTTGTGGTAAAAATTGCGCCAGAGAACGACCTCTTCTCTCATGCGTGGCGACTAAAACTAAATATACCTGGATGTTTTTACACCCATATACCCTTTAAGGGTTAATGAAATGCAAGAATATTAAATAAAAAAGGCACCCCAAATATATTCGAACGTTTCTCCCCCATAAAACATAATTGGCACTAAAACAGCACCAGTCCGTATATTTTTGGCAGTGAAATGAAAATTCACCGTTATTTAACGAGCAGTTACTCAGCGAGTGGCGGCCGTACGTTACGACAGCGTCGTCTCCACTCATTATAGCCCAGAATGGCCCACCGGAGAACCGGGCTCAACACCAAACAGCTTTGCAGAGATAAATGGCAAGTGGCAAGATAGTGCCTCGTTCCTAAATTGGACAAAATAAAATTTTGTTTATTTTAAAGTAAATGATGGTAAAATAGCTATTCTATTTTTACTTGTCTATATTTATTAATATTTTCTTATTTTTCTTACCATCGTTTTTAATCTGAGGCAGTCATTGTACAGTGGGACAGCGTCTTGCTGTAAGTAAGATGGATGTAGATTTGATTCCACTTCGACGAAACTATTATATTTAAATTATTTTAAGTTTTGATTTCTGATATAGTAATTGCGGCATTAAGTTCCACTATAGATCACGCAATGTCTTCAATAATAGGAAATGTATTGTTTTAATAGTTCGTTTCCTACTTTATATTCTTCTATACATATACAGAGAAATCCTGTGAGGATTTCTCTGTATATGTATAGAAGAATGTTACAGTTTTTATGTGTAAATCTTAGATCATTTTTATTTACTATCTTTGATTAGGGTTTACTAAAATTCTGAAATTTCTTATCAGTTTAAACGAATTTTATACAAAATTTCAGCGTCAACGGGAAATCCCACAAAAAAATCTCTTAAATATTTAATTTGGAGGAACCAAATTAAATATTTTTCAATTATTGTCACCTTGTAAGAATTCTACAACTTCTATAAAATTATAATAAAGAATACACACAATCAGAGTATAAAAGAAGAAAATAATATTAAATCGTTTGATCAAATAAAACAAATGAAGGCCATAGCTCAGCCGTGGTGCTATCGGTATTGGTTGCGCGCGTCGCGGCTCCTGCTCGATCGCGCGGTCCAATAACGTACGACTTCTAGGAGGATTCCACTTTAATAAAACAAGTCGTGTGCTATAATTTTATATATTATTGACTTTCATAACAATGAAAATAAATTATTTGACTTATTAAGAAAATCTTCTTTCCTAAATGTGGAATAAAACTTTAAATATTTTTAAAAGTAACAAATTTTGACAATAATTTAAATAAAATTTATAATGAAAAAATGTCTCTATACTGTTGTATTGAAACATTTGTTTATAATAAATTAATAAGTAAAATTAGTTATGTTGAAATTGAATTTATATAAAGTGTATTATGTAGAATATATTAGGTCGTTGTGGCTCGGGAGCTGAAAGCATGATGTTTATGATGATGTCCGGGGAATGATTTTTTTTTTTCACCTCTTTGTTCTGGTAACGAGTAAAAGCGCGACGTCGAGTTCCGCCATTCAACACACAACGCGCAAATCGGCAAAAACTTGGGAACGAAAGTGTGTTAATGAGAACGGATTGTCCTAAAATCAAATTCCCAGGTTTCTACTATACTACGTTACGAGCAGGGTCAGCTCTAGCTCGTATAGCACCCGTATGCAATGAAACTATGGCGCCCCTCATGTCTGACCCCAAGCGGCTATAACTACTAACTTTGCCGTCGTAACAAGAAAGTTTTTTCATATTCCCACAAGCAATTCTATAAGCAGCGCCCATATGGCGCTCGCGTTTGATAGCTGCCCCCATCGCGCTGGCTGGCCGCTTCTATCATATTCTTGTTGTACCATGTTGGTCCAAGATGATGCTCTTACCTGTCTCATGGAGCACCGCGGCACCCACGTGCATTGCACACCCTGCACTATAGGTTAAGCGGCACCTGGATACGAGAATACGAGAAGATAAGTAATGTTTAATCATTTATAATCGTTTTACTAGACGGATAAAAATTATTGAGAGTGAATTATAAATTAAAACAATATAATGTATTTTAAGAAAAAAAATCCTTATTTATTATATTTATTATATTATATACAAATACTTACCTAGCGTCAGAACTACGCCTGTGGTTAGTGTCTCGAAGTATATTTGTTTCTAAGACCAGAACATAATATATTTAGGGTCAGCCCGTAGGCGAGCGAGCTAGACAGTATACATGTATGTATTTATAGTGTCACGGACACAGGCATATTGAGGCCAGTCGTGGCGCAGGAGCACAAAGTGTGACTGTAATATTGACAGGTTGTTGGTTCGATCCCCACTCGAGGGAATGAAATATTTAATATTTTCATTTCTTCGCTCTGCTATATAGGCAAAACGCGACATTGAGTTCTGCCACTTAACATTGCCTCAAGAATTCATTCGAAAGTGGGGAGCGAAGTGTCTTAACACTACGCTCCCTTTGCCTACCCTGCTATATGCGGGATACAGAGTGAAGCTGAAAGAAGAAAGAATATATTATTTGATCTTCATCAATTCACCTGTATTTACCTAAGCTTAATCTAAGCGAGTAACAATAGCCATACAAAATTAATCGAGATATCGATTTTGCTGTCCACATTATATTAAAGCGAGCAATTTAGTCAAGTGCAGTACCTGAAGTACAGACTGTAGGTATTAACGGTAACAATTCTACTTCTATAATGTTATCTCATACATAGATATGTATGTTTTGCTGTAACATTTGGAATTTGTTTAAACTATCGAATGATAAAGTTCTAATCGATAGAAATAACGACTAGATTGGAAGATAAATATTGTTTATTGTTTTATTATATGAATTTCTTTGGCTTCACGCTGTATCCCGCATATAGCAGGGTAAGCAGAAAAAACATTAAATAAGCGAAGTGAAACAATATACAATATCTCAGGAGTAATGAAAATCAAAGTGACGTGGCACTAATCTCCTTTCCTACAAGAGTTACGTTGGAAAATTGCAAGAAAAATACGACGCATTTACCAGTATGTGTTTTAATTTCGCTCAAACATTATATTTTTGTTAGTAAAAAAAAATGTAATAACATAAAATACTTAAAACTGAATACAAATTATAAAAACTCGAGCATGTAAACCATTTTAAAGTACATTTACATAGACAAGGATCACATGAGTATGCACAGTGAGCTCCGACGTCGCTATAACGGTTTTTGTCTTTATGTGCGCTGTCGTGGGACGTTTTACGTTTCATGTGGATCTGTACAAGAGGATAATCTTAATTAAAATTATTATTTTTTATCTTCACTCTGTATTTCGCATATAATAGGGTAGGCAAATGGAAACTGGTAGCCTGGTTAAGGCGCTTTGTTCTTATATATATATTTTTGTATATGTTTATATTATTGTATATGTTTTCAAAATTTAATTTGAAAAATGTGGCTTTGACTTTCATCCCTCTACAAGCAATGCCTCGAAAATTCATCGCACATCAACTGAGAGGAGAACGGAGTATCTTAACACTATGTTCCTTCTGCCCACCCTGCTATATGCTTGATACATTGTGAAAACTCAAAATATAAATAATAAAAAATAAAATGAACAGTATTTTTCATTAAAATAAGATATTTTATTACCTACAATGTACTAGTATAAACACGCGCTGTCACCACACCTCTCCATACACTACATTATCCAACCTAATTTCTCTCGGACCAAATCCTTTAAAATTTCAACACTCAGTTCAATGTATATTTAAAAGGGTACCAACCATGTGGGTGCTGTATGAATTATCAATAATGTAAAGAAGGCTTCGTGTTCGTAATTTTATTTCGTCTAAATATTGGAGTTGCGCCATTATGTCGAACTTTTGGGAGCATGACGAAATGGGCTTAATGAGCTTTATTTATATGAGAATGTATGTGGTGTTCTGAGCTCGATTTATGTTACATATATTTATTATATGATGGCATGTAAGTGTTGTTCACGTTTCAAATTTGTTTTGTAATGTTTTAAGTTTTTTTTTCAGTTTCACGCTCTATCCCGCATATAGCATATAGCATACTTTCTGCCAAATTTAGAGGTTATTTAGAGCGAAGAAATAAACGTATTAATAATAATTCATTTTACTCGAGTCAGAATTGAACCCAAAATCGTCACGCTATCCTACTATGCCACGAAGGTCTCGATATTAAGGTTATTTTTAGGTATTTACATGTATATGTATTATGAATTTTATTTTTGTCTTACAAGGAACAAAGTGGGCCTTGTTCCTTGTAAAGACTCTCTGCTTTGATAGACATTCATATTTTTCCAATTTCATTCCGTTATCCTCATCTCTTACCAATTTGAAGTTTGAATAAAAAAAATCTAATATTTTCCAATTATAAGAATATGAGACTTCAAACACCATTTTTTTACACTCATTACACTTTGGTGGGTTATATTTGGGGTGTTACTACATTGATGGATTTTCACCTCGTTGATAATTATGATTGATGATTTTGATCTCTGCATTCTCAATAATGGGTCTGACTCGTTGGGTTATTCCTAATCATAACCCTAGGACTGGTATTGTTCTTTCCTTATCTTCTCCTTCTCTTGCCTCCCAACTATTATGGTCTGTACTTCCAACTACCCATAGTAGTGATCATTTCCCAATTAATTAAATATTTGATTAAATATTTCAAAAAAGGCGAACTGGAATGAGTTCACCGACTCGTCCCAGTAGGCCTGTTGCGGCTATAAATTGCATTTTGGGCAATCTTCCTAAGCCTGGTAATCATGAGAATATCATTGTTTACTATGATAGGTTTTTCTCTGCCATTTTGGTGGCTGCTTCCATTTAGAATTTGATGCATCTTAATCCCTGGTGGGTGGCCGTACTTCATACACATACAGATGCAATTGTTTAGAAATTGCATTGGGAAAAAGAAAAAACTTATATTCCTATGTTGAACGGAGGATTATAATAACTGTCTACTGTGATTACACCTTGGGCACTCTTATACGCTTTCGCGTCTAGCCAAGATCATTTCTAACAGACACTGAACATTTATGGGATGTTTGTGTAGGTTTTTATGTAAAATTTTATGTAAATATATTAAATATAATACAATTCAACTTTAAATTAACACTCATGTAAAATATTATTTATAACTAACCTAATATATTGTGTAAATACTGTAAATATGTTTTTAAGGTGAAGGCTCTATTTTCACTGGATCTCTTTTTTTTAAAAGATATTCTATTATTGTTTTTATGTCTATTATTCTAAAAATAGGAAATCCCATAAAAAGTAAAAAAAAACAACTCAGGATTGAAATAACACTCCATTTGCCACTTTCCATAAATTTCCAAATCAATGCGTACTAAATGGTGTAATTCAACGCCGCGTTTTGTCTTCTTTCTAGAGCGAGCAGGTAAGAATAATTCATTACCTCCAGTAAAAACTGAATCCACCACCATGTCGGTTTCTGCATAAAAATCGTTCTAACTTTTTTCGCTACAAAATCAGTTTTCCACTATAAGATCCACAAACTAACTAAAATTATCGCCTCTACGTAAAGCTCGTTGACGTTTCACCAAGTCAAGTTCTAAAGCGCTTAGCGTAACACCTCCTCAGATTCACTGCTAACCTGGTAATGGTAGTGCATTAGATGCATTATTCATGGATGCACCGCACTAGCGCATTAGGCAGTTTCTTGGCCGATACCTTTGTACGTACTTGTGATATGTGTAGTAGGTACAGCTGATTGATAGTTGAAGTAAGGATTGAATCTTTATTATTAAAAGTGAAAATACTTTTATATGTATTTTTATGCGTTTCTCAAATAAATATCTTTCTTTCTTTACTCACTAAGTACATTTTAAGAATTTTAAAAATATTAAATAATTTGCATTCTCTCTTGCTAAATGATAATTCTTATCGATCGATCTCGATCTCTGTGTAGCGGAAACTTAAAGAAAAATCTCCCTACAGAGATGCTAGCAACAAAAATAAATCGTAACAATGAAAATGCGACTTATATATATGAACGCGCGCAACAGATGGACGCGCGCAACTGTCTGTCAATCTGTTAAGAGCTTTTATCTCAGGACGCTTGAAGATATCGAGTTGAAAATCAAACCATATATTCAGATCTACGGTCTCACCATTTCCTGAAAAAAAAATCCGGATTTCTGCATTTATTTTAAAAAAGATATGAGATATTATACCGTAAAAAAACCGCGTATTTCGACACTATAAAGATAATTAAAATTAAAAGTATACTTCCGGATGACTTAGAATTAAAAAATTTGGCAACTAGCATCTACAGGTAGTCCAAGAAAAAAATAGAAAAATGACAACTATTCATTTGTGGTTAAACCCTAAAAATAATAGTCTTTTAAAGGGGGCAAAATTTGGTATTAAAGCCGATAGTTCAAGTGAGGTGATCGCGAGAGATGAAAGGGCTGTAGCTAAGCTAAGCTCGAATTTTAGAAAAAGTACGACACCTCCAATTTTTCAATTTTTGTATGGAACATTCATTGGGCGAGCCCGATTCGCACTTGTCCGGTTTTTTCTTTACTAAGTGTTGTTTAACAATTTAAGGAAAGATAAAAATAAAATTATTTTGTGTATTTTATTGCTCCAAAATAGTAAGTCAAAAACTTTCCTCGAAATTTCCAGCAAAAGTTAAATTGGTCAATTTCGTAATACGATGCAAGTGAAGGATGTAATGAGTTACCGCGAGCGCCCATCGCACCGCGTCGCGTCGACGTGATACGAGCGACGGTAAGCATGTTGCACACAGTTAGAGTCAGTTAGAGACCTCGTTGCCTCTAATATTTAAATAAAAAAAAAAATCATTTTTAATTTTTTTTTAGATTTTGATTATCTTTTTTTTATTTAAATATTAGAGACAACGAGGTCTCTAATATTTAAATAAAAAAATAATAATCAAAATCTAATAAATAAATTTAATATTTAGACTTAAATATTTTATCTTTATTAAATATTTTAACGTATTTTTTTCTAGCTTCACACTGTATACGGCTCACAGCACTGAACCTAGTGTTTATCACTGGGTTCACTGCCGTTAGGTCGCTACGTTCCCCTTTTAATGTGGAATTGTAAGGGCATTGCGTATTGTGGATCTTTGCTTTCACACCAGAACGAAAATATTTAATATTTAATGATAAAATTTTATTTCATTTTCTCGGTTAGGAATTGAACCTATAACCAGTCACGTTTACAGTCACACGCTTTTTGGTGATTTTAGCTACCACCAAACATAAAAATTACACATAATATATATAGTTTAATGAGGCGTGTGTAATTGAGAAGAAGTCGAGCAGTAAGAACATTTGGAGCAGTTCCCCTCAACAGGCCATAGCGGGGTGACTCGCGTTTGGGGGGACCACTGAATCGGGTAATTAGTGCGGTTCACTTTCGTGTAGTACTTACTCATACTTATGTATCGTACTTATATGAATGAATTATTATTTAATACGTTGTTTTAAATAAGAATATAGAAGTATTATAATATAGAAGTTTTATAAGAAAAATAATTTAATATTCTTGTCCAAAAACATATACACATCTTATATATAAACTAAGTAAAAGCTTTTTAGCTATTTCCCATGTCACCGTGGCGCAGCGGGAGAGTGTCTGATTTTAAATGATGATTTGATTTTGGGTTCGATCTCCACTTAAAGAAATAAACTATTGTTATTTCCTTGCTCTGATAAGGAGATAAATTCTGTGTTGAGTTTCTCCACTCAGCACAGAATGCCTCCAATTTTTCTGCCCATGGAGAACAAAGTGTCTTAGTACTAAATTCGCTCTATCTTAAGTAGGTAAAAGCTAAAAAGTATATTTTGTATCAATTCTATGTTATATAAACGTATGTTCTTTATTGTGCTTAAAATATTTATCTTAGTAATTTCTACCTTCCACCTCTATGTACCCATATACTTTAATCTAAAACAATAAAGAAAAAAAAGGTACTAAAACGGACAAGTACAGCCCGAGATAAGGCCTCGACTCACAAAGGACCGTTCGCACGAGGACGTATACTAGTATGTATCTGTCATAAAGTAACAGTATACATTATATCTCTATATATGGACATTTATCGTTTGAAATTAAGATGAAGTTCACGTATTTTTTTAATTTTGTTTTGTAAATTTATTATTATTATTATTTTAGGGTTCTCTGGTATGTTTAGGTTAATCTACATCCATGTTATAAGGTTGCGGAGTTCGTATGGTTGCATGCGCTTGTTTTTGGAAATCGAAAAGCGAAGATTTATTTAATGAATAAGAGAATTTAACTACTTCTGATCAAAGTTTCTTTGGGCACTAAATAAGGGGCATGTATATATACAAAACTTTTTTATTTCCATTTTCATGAGCCGGAGCTGTAGATCTTCTATTTTTTTTATTCTCGTCTCGTTAGTTCAAGCGCGTCAGATGTGGAATCGATGTGCACATGGAAAAAGATCATATTTAAATTATTTTAATTTTCCCGCCCCTATGGACTACGCGCAGAGTTGTGTTCCGCTATTTAACGCACAATGCCTAAAAAAAATCTTCGACCTATCTTGCTATGCAAATAAACCGTGAAGTTGTTTTCTTATCTCTTCTCTATATATAATAAGACATTAAAATTAAATTAAGTAAAAATATTTTGTCTGTACATTGAATAATTTTGACTGAAATGGATATAGGGACAGTTAAAAAGAATAATAGAAATCAAAAATATTTATATATAGTCTGTGTTTCTGTCGATATGTATGGTCACATTTTTCCCTGAAAGTACTGAACCCATTTCTTCTTCTGACTTAAAAGTTTCACCAATTGCTTTGTTTTAACTCAACTTAACAATTAAAGATTGCTTCATCAAAATCGGTTCATGAAAAAAGTTATCGTCATTTCAATGAAAGAATGAAATGATAGAACAAAACAATGTTTTACAGTATCATAGAACGCATCAATATCTATAAAACAGTCTGTGATACTATATGTTCAGCTACTGTAGTTATGACAATACAGCTACTTTTTTATATTTTATAGGTTGATGAAAGAGCCGACAAAAATCAAACCATATTATTCATAGCTCTGCGTTCATCTTTATCCCACTAAATGATATTTTTATTAAAGATAATTTTAATACGCGTAAAATACTTTTTAAATTAATAAAATCGGACATTCCATTCAAAAGATATAACGAATTTAAAAATATCAATCTAAAGAAAATCATGTAATAACAAAAAATACGCAGTGTGTGGCGCGACTCTACGGGGACGACAAGATAATCGTTTAGATTTTTTGTTTGAATTGATAGATTGATAGATTTTTTGTTCGAAACTACGGGACCGATTTGGAAAATTCTTTTACAATTAGACGATTACCAACAGAACAGAACAGAATAGAACAGAACAGGTAGAACTCAACGTCGCGCTTATCCTCGACACCAGAGCGAATAAATGGAAATATAAATTAATATTAATAGTAAATATTTGATCTCCTCGAGTGGGGATCGAACCCACAACCAGTCGGTTTTACAGTCACACTTTGTGCCACTGCGCCATGACTGGCGCTAAATTCCTTCAGTAAAGGGAAAAAGCGGGATTTACGAATAACTCAAATAACGTTGTGGGCAACGATTAATATTATATTTATATAATTGAATTCTCTCGTACATTAAATTATGTAAAACTGCAAATTGCAAACGCGATGTATATTCAAATAGGCCATTAAAATATTTATATTAATGTATGTATTTAAGAAAACATGAAAACATTTTATACTTTATATTTGCAATTATGTAAAAATGAGTATGTAACAAATTTTACGCCAAATTTATATCAATAAAGCTTGAGGGACAAGCGAGGGATTGCAAGTGACGATAGTGGGTTTGATTACCACTCGTGAGAGTAAAATATTTAATATATTAAATTCTTAAGACTGGCAACAAAACAAAACGCAGCGTAGTAAGTTCCGCCACTCAACACTCAATGCCTCGCCTCAACCGGGAATTCGGAGGAAAGTAGAGAAGTGAGGAGAAAGTATCTTAGCACACTAGTTCCCTCTGCCTACCTGCTATATGCGAAATACAGCGTGAAGCTGAAAACAAAACTATTGCTAAACTACATAAAAACAACGTAACGTAGGCTTTTTTGACCTATAAATTACTTAAGTGAATAAACCACTTAATTATAAGTAACTAGATATGTAAGTTGAATTTGATGATATTGTATAATACTGAAATCAAATATTCGTAACAATATTTGACTTTTATAAAAAATTAGAACTTGTAGCCCCGCTTCCCTACTTGGAAATATATAAGTACTATCACATCTTAGTATTTGTGACATTTGTATAAAATTTTCTTCAAGAATCAACAATACAATGTCAAAAAAGCAGGTCAGTAGCAACAACGAAATTTCGACGTACACGAGTATAAATAATGCACTGGAAAGCTCCAGTCACAATTAACCGGTCGCATAAAAGCTCTCCGTGGAAGATGAATACAGGTATTATTATTATTTTATTATAAAATATAAAAAATAGTTTTACAGTGTTTTTTCAACCGACTTAACTAATATATCAATTTTTTTATGCATGTTCGACGAAATGAATGAATTTGGATAATTCTTTTTTTTTTTTTTTTATGGAAAAGGACAAGGCAAACGAGCGTTCGGGTCACCTGATGGTAAGTGATTGCCGCCGCCCACGGCCCCGTGCAACACCAGAGGAGCTACAGGTGCGTTGCCGGCCTTTGAGGTGGAGATAGACGCGCTTTTTGAAGGTACCCATGTCATATCGACCTGGAAACACTGCCGCGGGTAGGCCATTCCACAGTTCTGTGGCGCGTGGAAGGAAGTTCCTACGAAACCGCACAGTAGTGGATTGCCACGTATCCAGGTGGTGTGGATGATATTGTAGCCTATGACGTACCGTGCGGTTAGAAAATTCGGCGGCAGGTAACAGGTCAAACAGTTCTTCAGAACACTCCCCATGGTAAATGCGATAGAGAACGCAAAGCGAGGAGACGTCTCTACGCAAAGCCAAAGTATCAAGCCTTTCACAGATCATTGGGTCCCCAATGATTCGAGTGGCTCTACGTTGTATGCGATCAAATGGTTCAAGCTGATACTGGGGTGCACCAGCCCAGAGGTGAGAACAGTACTCCATATGAGGCCGAACCTGGGCCCTATATAGGGCCAAACGGTGTTTTGGCGTGAAGTACCGTCTCGCTCTGTTGATGACCCCCAGTTTCTTCGAGGCCAACTTGGCCTTGCTTTCCAGATGATCGCGATACTGGCAGTCACTCGAAACATTAAGGCCCAATATACTGATACTGGGCGCGGCTGTAAGAGGAGTGTTTTGAAAGACTGGCGATATGATAAATGGGATTTTTTTTGTGGTTAACGCGCAAACTTGTGTCTTCAGGGGGTTGAACTGAACTAAGTTCCTTTCACCCCATGAGGAGACATTGTTGAGGGATGCCTCAATAGAAGACACAAGTTTATTTCGGCACTGTTCAGCGTTTTCCCGAGAAAGACTTGCTCGGCCGGAGTAAACAGCGTCCACTGTGCTATCATCCGCATAGCAATGAATGCTAGAATCCTCTAACATGTCATTGATATGCAAAAGAAACAGCGTAGGGGACAGCACGCAGCCTTGGGGAACGCCAGCGTTCACGGGCATATGTTTTGAGCAAAAACCGTCGACAGCGACCTTGATGCTGCGCCCAGTGAGAAAGCTGGCGATCCATTTGCATAAATTCTCGGAAAGCCCATAGGATGGAAGTTTAGCCAGGAGCGCCTTATGCCAAACTCGATCAAAGGCCTTCGCCATGTCCAAACCAACTGCCAGGCCCTCTCCCTTGCTTTCAATAGCCGCTGCCCAGCGGTGGGTAAGGTAAACCAGAAGATCACCGGTTGAGCGACCATGGCGGAAGCCATATTGTCGGTCATTAATCAATCGGTGATCCTCTAGATAAACCAAGAGCTGGCTATTGATGATGCTCTCCATGACTTTAGAGAGCAGGGAGGTGATAGCAATAGGCCTGTAGTTAGATGGATCGACCCATCGCCTTTCTTTGGGATCGGGTGGATAAGAGCGCTCTTCCATGAGTCTGGGACTACGCCGACTGAGTAAGAGTGCCGAAACAAACGCGTTAGCACCGGTGTCAGCTCAGGAGCACAAGAACGGAGCACTAAGGGAGAAATGCCATCTGGCCCGCTCGACTTGTGGATGTCCAAAGAGGACAGAGCTCGCCTAACAGCTGTTTGGTTAAACTTAACCTCAGGCATTGAGCTCTGGCACCGCGGGATGGTCGGCGGCGTTGATCCTTGGTCATCCAAAGTCGAGTTTGAGGCAAAGAGAGCGCCCAGGAGATCGGCTTTCTCTTTTGCCGTGTGGACCAAAATGTCATTTCCCGTGCGTAATGGCGGAAGCGAAGGCTGGCTAAAGTTGCCAAGTGCCGCCTTTGAGAGCGCCCAGAACTGATGAGTTCCGGACGGATAGCTCTCAAGCTTCTCGCCAATTTTGGCGATATGCTCGGACCTTGCTCTGGCAATTTGCCGCTTAAAGAACCTGGAGGCTCGGTTATACTTCCTTTTTGAGGTTTTCACCTCCGGATCCTTAGTAACCAGTGCCTCAGCCCAGATTTGATATGGCTCGCGTTTGCTAGAGGCAGCAAGCTTGCAAGACGTATCAAACCAAGGCTGTGACTTGCCACCGATTGGCACTACAACACTAGGAATATAAAGTTCCATGCCCTGTAGGACCACGTCGGCAACAGCAGCGGCACAGGTACTAGGATCATCAGAAGAGAAGCAAACCGGCCCCCAGGGATAAGATGAGTAAAATGTACGCATCCCATCCCAATCTGCTGACTTGTAGTGCCAGACGCGACGAGTTGCGGGTAATCTGCAGCTGTCGCGCTTAATGGGCACGACACTCCGCACCAGGCAGTGGTCAGAGGACCCCAAGGGGGCATCGACGACAACCTGGTACTGCTCTGGATGTGAAGTCAGCAGAAGGTCCAATAAAGAGGCATTGTGGTTGTCCACGTCCGGGAGTCGCGTAGGCGACTCAACCAATTGGGACAATCCGTTTGCCACAGCAAGGTCAAATGCAGCCCTCCCCGCGTGGTCGGTGGTGCGTGATCCAAGCCAACTGGCATTGTGCGCATTAAAATCGCCAAGTATCACGACCTCAGCGGAGGGAATCTGTGAGAGCATATCGTCGATAGCCGATTGAATGTGCTCCATGAGCCGATCCGTTTCTGCATTACCACTGTGGGACCTGTAAAGGCATGCGTAGACTCGGGCACGATCGTCCGAGTCAACATGGAGCCAGATGGTAGACAGGTCCCGACCTTCAAAATGGGCAAGACGACGGAAACTTAGGTCCTCCCTTACGAACACAGCGACCCCGGCATGAGGCATAAAGTTATTTTCTATTTTGTAGCCGGGGTATTGGAGATAGGCTGTGTCGCTCGGTCGGGCAATTTGAGTCTCCGTCAGGAATAACAAAGCCGGCCGTGCCGTCTCGAGGTGGTGGTGGACGGCATTTAAGTTGGAATGTAGACCCCTGATATTGCAAAAGTCCACGTTGAGCGTGGAAGGGGTTGCCGTGGAGCGTACGTCTCGTTTGCCCTGTCTATAGCGCGGAACTTTGCCCTCCCCAGAATTCGAAGGGCAGCCTGAGTTTGGAGACTCAGGGAGGGATTCTCCAGCACCGGAGGTGCTGGTACCCTCCTGGGGTAGTTTCTCTTTGAGTGCCGCTATCATATTCCAGGGAGGGGTGGGGGGTTGGGCTCCGGAGCCCGGCATTACCTATTGCGAAACGCAGTGGCATAAAGCCACTACTTAACGCCGGTATTAAATGCCGGGGGTGGTATGATCCGGTCGAGTCTGCCCATGCGTGTTGCCATTGCTGGCGACGTGACTCTACCACACGTACTTCAGTCGCCTTTTACGACACCACCAGTACCAGGATGATCCTATTCTTAGCCGGGATCACACGGCGTATAATTCTTTTCCCTTTAAATTTTATAGGCACACTTACAAGGATTTCACTATTTTTTGTAAAGACTCATGTGTTTGCTTTTGGAAATTACAATTTTATGACGTTTTATTTGCTTGGGGTTTGAAATATGATAAAAAAAATAAAAAATAAAATATGCATGGCAATACACATAAGTAACATAGTTATTTATGACTAATATAATCTATATATTTACCATACCATATTAATCGAGATTAACCATATTAATCGAAACGAGTTCATGAATTGTAGTCCCGAGTGTCGCAACCGTCGTTTCGTATATATAGTGGGTAGTGATGGTTAAAAGGCAGCGGTCGAGTCAAACACTTAAGTACTACGGTACCAATAAATATGATGCTCATAAAGACTCGTACCAAATGTATAATAAATATAATATAATAATTCGAACCCTATGATGGCACTATCTTTTAGGATCGAATTTCTTATAAAAGCAATGTATGTGTAGGGGGGACACATATTGTGGATCAAAGTGATCTTTGACCATTATTATATATAATATTAAATGCTTGACGTGATAGGTCATGTCAGCTTCCGCGATGTTATGCGAACTGTTATAGATACATTAACTATTTCGTGGCTCATTTTGCTTGTATGGCGTTGGTTTTTGACATATTCTATACTACTTCTGCGACTTGGTATACAAAATTAAATTAAATTAGCTTCACGCTATATCCCGCATACAGTAGTAGTACACAGGGTAGGCAGAGGGAACCTAGTGTTAATACACTTCGTTCCCCACTTTCTGCCGAATTTTGGAGGCATTGCGTGTTGAGTGGCAGAACTCAATGCCGCGCTTTGCCTCGACACCAGAGCGAAGAAATGAAAATATAAATTTAAGTAAATATTTCATCTCCTCGAGTGGGATCGAACCCACAACCAGTCGGTTTTACAGTCACACTTTGTACCACTGCGACACGACTGGCTCGACTACGACTTGGTATACGATTAGTACTTATATTTATCTGACTGACAAATCAACCATATGTAGACTTATATTAATCTGACTGACAAATCAACCAACATCACGAATCACCATTCTAATACAATCTTATTATATTAACAAGGGTAACAAGTACTTTTATAAAGATCACACAAATCTCCCGGAGAGTTCAATAAGGTTGTTGCGGCCACTGTCTGTTAGGAATTCACGGTGTAGGTGCGAAGACGAGCCTTTGCTCTTTCTTCTTTTTATTATAGCTCGCATTTATAGTTGAGAGGAAGATAGGACGCGCTTTTGGCTTTTCTTGAGACGAGCTTCGAGTTATGACAAAGTAATATTATATTCAGTTATTTTGATAAACTTCTGATGGCATTTTATAACACCCATGGGCTGCAAATATAACTTTTTCAATACCTCTGAATCTATATAAGATTTTGGGTTATTCACGATCACAAACAATTATTAACGGTTCTAATCATTAGACACATCACGACCCAAGGCATTATTTATTAAATAATATTTTTTAAGGTGTTGAGGATATCAGTTACAATGTATGTAATTTTTTGATAGTTCATATTGCGAATTACCAGAGTGGTGAAGTGTGAATCAATCCATTCTCCTTCTATCAATCTACAAATAAAAAATAAATAAATTTTAAATTAAAATATTTACTAATAAATAAGTAAAGTATAAAACAAGTGACAATTTTATTATTATTTCTACGCGAGTAAAGAAGCTAAAATGACGAACGCCGAACAATGCAACAGACCGCAGCGCGGCCGCGGGTTTGTATCGAGGTAATTAAATTAAAATTTCAATACTATTGTTAATGATTGCCTTTATATATACTGTGTAGATAGTTTTGCTATCATTAAATATAGGTAGGGGTGGTGATAAAAATAAAACAAAGTACAAAATATATTATTATGGAATTTGTTCTTAATTAAAAAGTATATAAAATAAGTATTGGGGAAAATTTTCTGATTACGTAAACTATATTTTACATATATTGTAGAATGTAAATATAAAATTATTTAAAGACATTTTTTTATAATTATAACTTCTACAGTGAGCTAAAACAGTCTCTCTAGCCTCACAAATAAATAAAATTAAGCAAGAGAAGTAGAGGAGTAAAACTATTAAATAGTATTTTTAAGAAAAACCTGCACGGTACATGATTTTAAGTTAAATTTATATGAAGCATCGTCGTTTGTAAATCACCAACCCTAACTGTCGTTGTATAATTTTAAGTTAATATGTGCAGTATGACTGTTAAGTCTCAAAATGTACTCTTGATAAATAATTCACTTTTATTATTATGGTCATTTAAAATTGTACATATGATGTCCTTTTACTATACAATTACTTTACCTTTTATTATATTTTTATAAGAGACTACTGGCCGCCAAATTTATCGTTAACTATAAAACGTAAAGTCCTATCTTGTCCTTTACCCGTAGGAATTATGGAAAAAATAAAATTTAAATTATAATCTCCTTATTGCTCTTCTACCCTTCCCAAGGACTCATGCAAAATTTCTGAAACTGAAAAAAAAAGTACTAAAACTTGTACGTTATAAAATATTTTAAGTATCGATTGTGTAAGAATGTAAGTTGAACCCAGTGTCTGCGGCAAGTCGAAAGCTTTACGACCCCCAGGAGACGTCGACGGACGGACGGACGGGCGACGGGCAGGTGCTAATGCACTGACTCATGCATAATGTAATGTCCTAAACCAAAGGACTGCTTAAATCTTCAAATTTTACGATTTTGTGAGTTAAATAAAAGCTGTTTAAAATGTTTTATTAGTTTTAATAATATATTTTATATAGTTAATAGGAAAATCTCATAACTAAACTCATCTCATAACTTTGCTTTCGTATTTTATAGAATATCAATGCAAAGTATAAAATAAATAATATTTCATACATTACCTGGACACTAGATACTGTATACATTGCCGGGGTATTGTATAGAATAACTGAATTATACATATTACCGGTAATTATTAAAAAAAAACTACTAAACTAACTATATCATGTCAGATAGGTAGTTAATATGAATAGTTTTAGTAACATAAAGGCCGCCTCTAATACAACGCGGTTCCGTTATGAACGCTCATACATTATGTATCGTGTTACCTGTACGGTACAGTGCTCGTTACCTGTCCGCTCGTATAGCTACGGACTGGACGGATTTTAATATAACTTTGCTATTTAACATTTTAAAAGGTTTATTATCAGCATTGAGGTCAGTCGTGGCACTGTCGTGGGACACAAGTGTATGACTGTAAAGTGACTGATGTGGGTACGATTCCAACTCGAGGCAATGATATATTTATTTAAACTTAAGTTTTTATTTTTGTTGTGATGCCGAGGCAAAAAGTGGGTGTGAGTTCTTCCACTCAACATGCAATGCCTCCAGAATTTGGCGTAAAGTAAACGGAGTGTCGTAACACAAGGTTTCTTCTGTCTGCTTTACTGTGTGCGGGTGCACAGTGTAAAGTTGTGTATTAAACTCTGTTTAATATTTGGCTGATGAAATGTTATTATTTTTGTAGATCTAGAAGTCTACTTGTGACATAATTCTGAAATGTTTTTTTTAATAATTAAATATGGAACATATTTTTTTTAAATTAATTAATGTTTGCTTTTAATTTTTATAATAATACAACAGTGAGGCTAGTCGTGGCGCAGCGGCACATAGTGTGACTGTAAAACCGACTGGTTGTGGGTTCGATCCCCACTCGATGAGATGAAATATTTACTTAAATTTATGTTTCAATTTCTTCGCTCTGGTGTCTTGGCAAAGCGTGGCGTTGAGTTCTGCCACTCAACAGAATTCGGCAGAAAGTGGGGAACGGAGCATCTTAACACAAGGTTCCCTCTGCCTACCTTGCTGTGTGCGGGATACAGCGTGAAGCTAATTTTTTTTTTTTTTTTTTTTTTTTTTTTTTTTTTTTTTTTTTTTTTTTTTTTTTTTTTTTTTTTTTTTTTTTATGGAAAAGGACAAGGCAAACGAGCGTTCGGGTCACCTGATGGTAAGTGATTGCCGCCGCCCACGGCCCCGTGCAACACCAGAGGAGCTACAGGTGCGTTGCCGGCCTTTAAGGTGGAGATAGACGCGCTTTTTGAAGGTACCCATGTCATATCGACCTGGAAACACTGCCGCGGGTAGGCCATTCCACAGTTCCGTGGCGCGTGGAAGGAAGTTCCTACGAAACCGCACAGTAGTGGATTGCCACGTATCCAGGTGGTGTGGATGATATTGTAGCCTATGACGTACCGTGCGGTTAGAAAATTCGGCGGCAGGTAACAGGTCAAACAGTTCTTCAGAACACTCCCCATGGTAAATGCGATAGAGAACGCAAAGCGAGGAGACGTCTCTACGCAAAGCCAAAGTATCAAGCCTTTCACAGATCATTGGGTCCCTAATGATTCGAGTGGCTCTACGTTGTATGCGATCAAATGGTTCAAGCTGATACTGGGGTGCACCAGCCCAGAGGTGAGAACAGTACTCCATATGAGGCCGAACCTGGGCCCTATATAGGGCCAAACGGTGTTTTGGCGTGAAGTACCGTCTCGCTCTGTTGATGACCCCCAGTTTCCTGGAGGCCAACTTGGCCTTGCTTTCCAGATGATCGCGATACTGGCAGTCACTCGAAACATTAAGGCCCAATATACTGATACTGGGCGCGGCTGTAAGAGGAGTGTTTTGAAAGACTGGCGATATGATATATGGGATTTTTTTTGTGGTTAACGCGCAAACTTGTGTCTTCAGGGGGTTGAACTGAACTAAGTTCCTTTCACCCCATGAGGAGACATTGTTGAGGGATGCCTCAATAGAAGACACAAGTTTATTTCGGCACTGTTCAGCGTTTTCCCGAGAAAGACTTGCTCGGCCGGAGTAAACAGCGTCCACTGTGCTATCATCTGCATAGCAATGAATGCTAGAATCCTCTAACATGTCATTGATATGCAAAAGAAACAGCGTAGGGGACAGCACGCAGCCTTGGGGAACGCCAGCGTTCACGGGCATATGTTTAGAGCAAAAACCGTCGACAGCGACCTTGATGCTGCGCCCAGTGAGAAAGCTGGCGATCCATTTGCATAAATTCTCGGGAAGCCCATAGGATGGAAGTTTAGCCAGGAGCGCCTTATGCCAAACTCGATCAAAGGCCTTCGCCATGTCCAAACTAACTGCCAGGCCCTCTCCCTTGCTTTCAATAGCCGCTGCCCAGCGGTGGGTAAGGTAAACCAGAAGATCACCGGTTGAGCGACCATGGCGGAAGCCATATTGTCGGTCATTAATCAATCGGTGATCCTCTAGATAAACCAAGAGCTGGCTATTGATGATGCTCTCCATGACTTTTGAGAGCAGGGAGGTGATGGCAATAGGCCTGTAGTTAGATGGATCGGACCCATCGCCTTTCTTTGGGATCGGGTGGATAAGAGCGCTCTTCCATGAATCTGGGACTACGCCGACTGAGTAAGAGTGCCGAAACAAACGCGTTAGCACCGGTGTCAGCTCAGGAGCACAAGAACGGAGCACTAAGGGAGAAATGCCATCTGGCCCGCTCGACTTGTGGATGTCCAAAGAGGACAGAGCTCGCCTAACAGCTGTTTGGTTAAACTTAACCTCAGGCATTGAGCTCTGGCACCGCGGGATGGTCGGCGGCGTTGATCCTTGGTCATCCAAAGTCGAGTTTGAGGCAAAGAGAGCGCCCAGGAGATCGGCTTTCTCTTTTGCCGTGTGGACTAAGATGTCATTTCCCGTGCGTAATGGCGGAAGCGAAGGCTGGCTAAAGTTGCCAAGTGCCGCCTTTGAGAGCGCCCAGAACTGATGAGTTCCGGACGGATAGCTCTCAAGCTTCTCGCCAATTTTGGCGATATGCTCGGACCTTGCTCTGGCAATTTGCCGCTTAAAGAACCTAGAGGCTCGGTTATACTTCCTTTTTGAGGTTTTTACCTCCGGATCCTTAGTAACCAATGCCTCAGCCCAGATTTGATATGCCTCGCGTTTGCTAGAGGCAGCAAGCTTGCAAGACGTATCAAACCAAGGCTGTGACTTGCCACCGATTGGCACTACAGCACTAGGAATATAAAGTTCCATGCCCTGTAGGACCACGTCGGCAACAGCAGCGGCACAGGTACTAGGATCATCAGAAGAGAAGCAAACCGGCCCCCAGGGATAAGATGAGTAAAATGTACGCATCCCATCCCAATCTGCTGACTTGTAGTGCCAGACGCGACGAGTTGCGGGTGATCTGCAGCTGTCGCGCTTAATGGGCACGACACTCCGTACCAGGCAGTGGTCAGAGGACCCCAAGGGGGCATCGACGACAACCTGGTACTGCTCTGGATGTGAAGTCAGCAAAAGGTCCAATAAAGAGGCATTGTGGTTGTCCACGTCCGGGAGTCGCGTAGGCGACTCAACCAATTGGGACAATCCGTTCGCCATAGCAAGGTCAAATGCAGCCCTCCCCGCGTGGTCGGTGGTGCGTGATCCAAGCCAACTGGCATTGTGCGCATTAAAATCGCCAAGTATCACGACCTCAGCGGAGGGAATCTGTGAGAGCATATCGTCGATAGCCGATTGAATGTGCTCCATGAGCCGATCCGTTTCTGCATTACCACTGTGGGACCTGTAAAGGCATGCGTAGACTCGGGCACGATCATCCGAGTCGACACGGAGCCAGATGGTAGACAGGTCCCGACCTTCAAAATGGGCAAGACGACGGAAACTTAGGTCCTCCCTTACGAACACAGCGACCCCGGCATGAGGCATAAAGTTATGTTCTATTTTGTAGCCGGGGTATTGGAGATAGGCTGTGTCGCTCGGTCGGGCAATTTGAGTCTCCGTCAGGAATAACAAAGCCGGCCGTGCCGTCTCGAGGTGGTGGTGGACGGCATTTAAGTTGGAATGTAGACCCCTGATATTGCAAAAGTCCACGTTGAGCGTGGAAGGGGTTGCCGTGGAGCGTACGTCTCGTTTGCCCTGTCTATAGCGCGGAACTTTGCCCTCCCCAGAATTCGAAGGGCAGCCTGAGTTTAGAGACTCAGGGAGGGATTCTCCAGCACCGGAGGTGCTGGTACCCTCCTGGGGTAGTTTCTCTTTGAGTGCCGCTATCATATTCCAGGGAGGGGTGGGAGGTTGGGCTCCGGAGCCCGGCATTACCTGATGCGAAACGCAGTGGCATAAAGCCACTACTTAACGCCGGTATTAAATGCCGGGGGTGGTATGATCCGGTCGAGTCTGCCCATGCGTGTTGCCATTGCTGGCGACGTGACTCTACCACACGTACTTTAGTCGCCTTTTACGACACCACCAGTACCAGGATGATCCTATTCTTAGCCGGGATCACACGGACAAATTAATTTAATTTAATTTTTAGTACAACAACAAAAACATTACGCATATATCTTGACGTTTAATAAGAAAACAGTGCAAACCTTATTACAATATATAAATAATAAACGAACTTCTATAACTCGTTCAAAAGAAGTGAAACTTTATAATTTCCAAGCAACTTGAAATATAAGGCTTGTTCTTTATAATTACAACTCGTACATTCAGGTAAGTTGAGCTTTCGCTCACAGAATTTTTGTGAAGCGAATTCTTTTCTTATTAATTTCTTGTATATATTATTCTTCTTCTACGAAAGAAGAGTGGAGTATAGGTTAGTGGCTTTCTGTATAAATCGGACTTTACGACGGGAACGTTTGCTGTATATGTGAGTGCACCTCGAGATTTACGTTTACATAATAGATCGAGGCAAAAGTATTTTCTTTTTTTTTAATGTATTATTAGTAATCAAATCTTTTTGGCTGTACTGAATGTAACTTGTTAATTTTAATTACAACCATTAAATGTGCCATTCTGAAGATGCAATAAATAAAATAAAAAATATTTCCCGCCATTTTACTATTGTTTTTCAAGCAAACAAAATGAACGTATGTCACAAAGAAATTCGGTACATTTTAAAATTTCATTACAAAAAGAGTAAAAATGCGACGAACGCCGCGAACAAAACGTATGCGGTTTACGGGCCTAATGCGGTATCGATAAGAGTAGCATGATTTGATTTTTTTAATAAAAAAACTCAAAATTTCTACAGGAATGTGATCATGGCACTTCCCATAACATGGCAACAAGTCATCAATCAAAACGACACACGTATATTATAAATAAATAAAAAAATATACTTGAATAAAATATTTTTCTTTGTATGAACAATACGAAAATACTTTTGCCCCGACCTTAAAACTTTTGTTAGCCACCAAATAGTCTTAGTGTTGCTTAGTTTAGTAAGCAAAGTGCGAGTCGGTTTCCCCCGCCGAGGGTTTTGTACATACTCATCATTGTAGGTCAACGGGAACGTGATTTATAAAAGTTGTTTCCTTTCATTCGAATGTGAAATAATTTTTTCTATTATGTATATTAATTTTTCGATATTTTTTCTTTACTTAATGTTTATAGGTCCAGGAAAATATACATGTAAATACGCAAATTTCATGCAACATTAAATAAAAACGATTGCGTTGAATTAGAAGTTTATTTAGTCTGTGATCCAAGGGGCCTAGACATTTCATGCTAATTACCCCTTGTTACTTCTCTGATATCTTTACATAAAATATGGTCTTGGCAAATGGACAACAAAGTGGTCCTGTAAGGCTTTACATTTTTTTCGTATGAGGTACGGGCGTCTAGAATTTTATTTTTATTTTAGGCAGAAATGAACTGAACGTAAATTTTAAATCGAGTACAGTAATTATATGTTTGCATTATGTTAATAAATATTCATTAAAAATATCTGAAGATATATAATGTCGTATAATAAAAAAAATCCATCTCAAAGCAATAAATTGAACAAAATTTAAAAACTTATAGCAGCGGTAGGTAAAAGTTTTTATAATATACATCGCAGTTACATGCCAGGAACTTTGCTAATTAGTTTAGTTTAAATTAATCTGCTTCAGACTTGAGGAGAGAACGAGAGGGAGCTATAGAGAGAAAGTGAGAATGAGTGGGAGTGAGTGATCCAGAACTATCATAATTTAGATAATACGATTACCTATAGTATATTGGGAAGTTTGAAATAGTTATTTATTAGATGTGGACGTAAAAGAGAGAAGAGAGAGAATATTATTACTCATATATATACATATATATATATATATATATATACATATGCACATATTGAGTTCTGCCACTCAACACGCAATGCCTCCAGAATCCGGCAGAAAGTGGGGAACGGAGTGTCTTAACAATAGGTTCTCTCTGCCTACCCTGCTGTGTGCGGGGTACAGCGCGAAGCTTAAAAAAAATACAGCGTGGAGCATTAATTTTCCATTTAAAGTATACGATATAACGACATTTAGGTGTTAAAGTAGTTTTGAAGTAAACTCACACTCATATTTGATTATGAAGTAACGTTTGAACGTCGTTACACCATAGATTTTTATAAAGTATATGATATATATACTTAATAAAAATGGTGCTATGGTGACGACCCAAGATCTTTATATAGTAGAAGAGAAATATTTTCTTATTTGTATGTTACTAGCTCTTATGATTATTGTTAATCGGAGGCAGTCATAGTGGAGTCGGACAGTCTTGTTGTGAACACGATGGATGTAAATTAGATTATTCTTCGACGAAATTATTATATTTCTCTCAATATAAGTATAAAAATAGAAAAGTAATCAAATAAAACGAATGAAGGCCATAGCTCAGCTGTGGTGCTATCGGTATTGGTTGCGCGCGTCGCGGCTCCTGCTCGACCGCACGATCTAATATAGACCAATTTTTAGAAAGATTCCACTTTAATAAAACAAATTGTGTGCTATAATTTTATATAATAAGGTTTTTTTTATAAATTGCATTGTATTAAAGTTTTTTTTAATAAATTAATGGAATTGATGTCAAAATATGCTATCTTGAATTTGAATTTGAATAACTTTAATTATTTAGAACATATGTGGCCGAATAGAAATATTTAATATTTTCATTTTTTCGCTCTGGCAACAAGGCAAAGCGTGGCGTTGAGTTTCACCGCTCAACACATAATGCTTCGCAAATTCGGCAGAAAGTGGGTAATGGAAATTTCGTAATGGGAACAGAATTTAAGATATTCTGTTCTTGATTCCCTCTGCGTATCGAAATATGCATGTTTACAAAACCAGGACACAATGTATTAGGGGTCAGCCCATAGGCGAGCGAGCTAGACTGTATATATGTATGTATTTACAGTGTCACGACTACAGGCATATCTTGACATCATATAAAAACATTGAGAAAATAAAAATAAAGAGAAAATAAAAATAAAGAGAAACAGCCGTGGCGCAGGGCCGAAACGTGTGACTGTAAACACGACAGGGTGTGAGTTCGATTAGCACTCAAAGAAATGGAATATTCAATATTTTCAACTTCATCGCTCTGACGTAGAGGCAAAGCACGGCGTTGAGTTCTGCCACGCAACGGGCAATGCCTCCAGAATTTAGTGTAAAGTAGAGAGCGAAATGTCTAACACTAGGCTCCCTCTGTCTACCCTACTTTAAGAGGGATACAGAGTGAAGCTGAAAGAGGAAAGAATATATTGTTTGATCTTCATCAATTTACCTGTATTTACCTAAGCTTAATCTAAGCGAGTAACAATAGCCATACAAAACTAATCGAGATATCGATATTGCTGCCCACATTATATTAAAGCGAGCAATTTAGCTTGAAGTACAAAACCTGAAGTACAGACTGTCGGCACTTACGATATCAGCTTCACTAATGTAATGTTATCTTATACATATCTTGTTACTGTAATATTTGGATTGCTCAAACTATCGAATATTAAAGATTATTTTTTTATTAACTTTAAATAAAAAAAAGATTTTGATTTGAATAAAAAGTTTAGAACATAATAATAGCAACATGTCACAACTTAAGTTATGACTTTCAGCCGCTTTAGAGGAATTAATGGATATAATTTTATAATTAATGGATGGCTTTCCTAACGCATCCAGCCCATGGGGGCTGGGGCCTTCCAGGTACCCTCTGCCTGTTGGCTGTATGGACAGCCAAGGAGGCAGAGGGTACCTGGAAATCTAGTCTTAAGATACTTACGAAAGTGACCAATTAAGGTAATAAATAATTCAGTATGTTGAAAACATTTAAACTTATTAAGCGAAATTATTATTTTAAGCATATGTCCTCATAATTTAATTTACAAAATACGTTGTGACATCTTAACACTAATTCCCTCTGCATTATCGATAGCAACAAAGGCTTCGTGTTCGTAATTTTATTTCATCTAAATATTATTGGAGTTGCGCCATTATGTCAAACTTTTGGGAGCATGACGAAATGGGCTTAATGAGCTTTATTTAATATGAGAATGTACGTTGTGTTCGGCGCCCGCTTTATGTTAGATATCTTAATTATATTGTAATATGTTGGCAAATTGTTTTAATTTAATTTTTTATGTATGAGTTTTATTTTAATCCTCACAAGAAAGTTTGTGACTTGTCTCATCATATTTTGTCTAATTTGTAAGGATAAATAATTTTCAATTATAAATGTGTCACTTTTAAAACTTCTTTCAAGCATAGCAAGTAAAAACATAATTATTTTAATTTTCTTATTCTCTCAATGGAAAAAATAATTTTAAGTTATTTCTACGTACCAATATGACGTTAATAGACGTTTATTATTATAAAAAACAATCCGAATGAAATAAAAAAGCAACACAAAACTTCACAAAAAAAAATCCCATATTACAGGGTAGTCAGAGGGAACCTATTTCCTATTAATGTAGCTCGTCGCTTTTTGAATCACTGCGTAGTGAGTCAAAAAGAATCATTCCCTACAGTAGAAATTGAACCCACCATCATATCGGCATCGGCCTCAAAAAATATAGAACTAAACCAACTAAATTTTGTCTCTATAAAGTCTACTTTTCACTGCAAGATCTACAAACTACGTAAAGTTATCACCTCTACTTAGTGCTCTTTGACGTTTCACCAAGTGAAGATCTAAAACGCTTAACGTAACACCTCCTCAGATTCACTGCTAACCTGGTAATGGTAGTGCATTGGATGCATTATTCATGGATGCACCACACTAGCGCATTAGGCCGGCGTCTTGGTGGAACGCCTTTGAATGTACTTCTGATATGAGTAGGTACTGCTGATTGATACTCTGAAATAAGTATTAAATCGCTACTTTTTACTGTGATAAAATATTTTTTTATATTTTTATATGTTTCCTTAAAAAGTATTTTCTTTCGTAAGTGTGGATCAAGAATATAAAAAATCTATACTAATAAAATAAAGCGAAAGAGTTTGATTGTTTGTTTAAGTGCCAAGATCTCTGGAACTACTGATCGAATGATTTTATGCGCGTGCGCTACAACATATGTACATTAGATATGTATATTTAATCTTCTACCTTTTTGTAAATAAGTCACACACAATACGACATTTTGCGACAAACACGTTTAAAATTACCAGGTTTTATTTGACTGCTTTCTATTTAACATTTGCAACAAACAAGCTCTGGCTATACTTTTCAAGAAAATGTAAAATTAAAACATTTCAACGCTCTGTTAACGGCTGCAAGCCCAGGATCGAGTTCTGCAGGGTGCGCACTTACCGCCATCATCCTCTTAAGCAGCTACGCAGTGCTTGCACTTTCTGAGAATTGTGAATGCAAGTTGTTCACGATGGAATGTATAAACTACCCAATCATTTTGTTGGCAAATACAGCATAATAAAAAGATATATAAGTGGTATGCGGGCGAAGCTGCGAGTGGGCCGCTAGTATTTAATAAATATCATTTTCTTTTGCTCTTTTCTTTTTTTTTTTGATTTTCTTTTCTTCTTAATAATGAATATTTTTGAAAAGATAATTGCTAAGAATTATGTTCTGGAAAGATAATTCTTAGTAATTAACAACTTATTTATGTTGTTAGCAACTAACAACATAAATGAGTTGTATCAAGCGTATAAATGCCGCTACCTTAACATTAAAGTATTATTTTTCTTCCCTAAGTGTAGAATTAACACTTTAAAAACGTTAAAATAATTTTATGTATTATAGTTCTCTAAAATAGATAGTAAGCCAAAAAAAAATCTTGAAAAATTATTAGTGAAAGTTAAATTGGTCAATTTCGTAATACGATGCAAGTGAAGGATGAAATGAGTTCCCGCGAGCGCCACATCGCACCGCGTCGCGTCGACGCGAGACGAGCGACGGTAAGCATGTTGTAATAACATTGTTAGATACTTCATTGCCTCTAATATTTTAGTCTATATTAATATTTTATTAACTTCACGTTGTATCCCGCGCGCGCACGGCAGTGACCCTAGTGTTAAGACATTACGTTCCCCATTTTCCGCCGAATTCTGGAGGAGACCAGAACTGAAAATCATAAATATTTCATTTCCCCAAATGTGAACTGAGTCCACTACCTGTCGTTTACAGTCATACGTTTACCCCCCTGCGCATATCCACAACATAACTCCAGGCACTGTTTTCTGATTTTTAACTACCTCCAAACATAAAATTTTAAACAAACTCGAAATTTGCTTAGTATTGAATGAGGCGTGTGTAATTGTGCAAAAGTCGAGCAGTAAAGACATTTGGAGCAGTTCCCCTCAACAGGCCATAGCGGGGTGATTACTGTTACTCGCGTTTGGGGGGACCATTGAATCGGGTAATTAATGTGTTTATATGTTTATATGATTGAATTATTTATTATGTTGAATTAAGTAAAAGTTTTATAAAAGATATATGTTGATAATATGGTTCTCTATAGAAAAAAACAAACAATGCTTCACGCTGTAGCCCGCATGTAGCAGGGTAGGCAAAGGGAGAGTGATGAGACGACTCTTAGCCAAATTCTTGAGGCATTGCGTGTTCAGCGGTGGAACTTAATGCCGTGACACCTTAATTAATAAATATTTAATTTCCTCAAGTGTGCATCGAACCCACATCCTGTCGCGCCTACAATCAGGCGCTTGTGCCCCTGCAGCACGACTGACCTCAACATTTTATTGATTTCTTATTTATTATGTTCAAAAATATACTAAAATTTAGCTACTCCAAACTTTGTACTGTAAGCAATAAAAACTGTAACTGTACTGTTATACAGCTTCACGCTGTATCCTGCACACAGCAGGGTAGGCAGAGGGAACCTAGTGTTAAGATACTCCGTGTTGAGTGATCAGTTGTATACATTATTTAATAGAAACATGAACCAGGGGCACAAGGGTGTAACTGTGTACCGCGACAGTTGTGGGTTTGATCCCTACTTATGTGAGTACAACATTTTTATTTCCTTGCTATGATAATAAGACAAATTGAAGCGTTGAGTTCCACCACTCAGCATGTTTTTGCTGCACATAGGGTGTCTTATCATTACATCCCTCACATTACCTAAAATAATATATAAAAAATATATTTTTGAACGATTTTATATCGTATATAATATGTATATTGTACGTTGTACTTAAAATATTTATCTAACCTATTTCTACCTTCCACCTCTATGTTCCCATATACTTTAATCTAAAACAATAAAGAAAAAAAAGGTACTAAAACGGACAAGTACAGCCCGAGATAAGGCCTCGACTCACAAAGGACCGTTCGCACGAGGACGTATACTAGTATGTATCTGTCATGAAGTAACAGTATACATTATATCTCTATATATGGACATTTATCGTTTGAAATTAAGATGAAGTTCACGTATTTTTTTAATTATGTTTTTGTATAATAGCTGGGAGCTTTTTTATTATTTGAAGTTTCTCTGGTAAAATAATTAAAACGTGTAGGTAAAGCTACATTAATGTTATAAGGTGGAGAAATTCGTTTGTTTGAATGTGTGTGTGTGTCTTAGAAACTATTGGTTCGAAACGAAAATCCATTTAATGAATAAGAGAGTTTATTTACCTATGATCAAATTTTTTTTGAGCACTAAATTGTTTCACGTATCATATACAAAACTCCTATTTATTTCAATTTTTATACCTGGCTTCTCGTCTCGTTTCTATTCTACTCACTTTAAACAATATGGCATGTTGACCATATTAATATTAACTATAATTTTCATATTTTTTCTATAAGATTCAATAGACCGTGGTGGCTCAGTGGGACAGCGTTTTCTGTGAGCGTGATAGTTGACAGATTCGATATTGACATGGAAAAAGATCATATTTAAATTCTTTCCATTTTTCAGCTCCAATAGACAACGCGAGTAGTTGTGTTCTGCTATTTGGCAGTAGTAGAAGTAGGAGTCTTATTACTGGGTATATTCAACCTACTCTGCTATGCGAGAAAAATCGTGAGGCTTTTTTTTGTATCCAGTAATGAAAAGGTCCCGTATGCTTATAAATAACAGAAAAAAGCTTAGCTTACATTTCTTTTGTCGATATATTAAAATTTAGTTTGAAAGGATTTATAATTTAATTTTACATTTATGTTCACACAAACATGGCTGTGAAAGGAAGTTAAAGTTAAACAAGCTCTTATATATATAGAAGTGCGATGCAATACGTTGTAATATTGAAATGTGTTCGCATACTCAGGATAAGATAAAATATATTTTGTATATTATTATTTTTTTATTTTGAATATTACAGCTTCCTGATGATTACAATAGGTAGGCAGATGGAGTGTTACACTCTGTTTCCTTTCCGTCCTACTTTTGAGCCATTTGGGCAACAAAACTATTTTTTATCTAGCTTTTGTCATACTAATTTTATGTAATCGACGAGTATTTTCACGTTTGTCATCGAAATAGTGTCTTAAGGGGCAAAGATGCTGGCAGCTGTGACACAGTTCATACTAGTACTGCTGCCATCGCTCACCTCTACTAAATTTTTGTCTTGTTTTTCCATATTCCATCTAAATTAGAGTGTATATGTAACATTTAACTACTGAATAAAGCATTTTTATTTTTTTTTTATCGATCCAACAACAAAATAACAGGAGGAGTTGTAAATGCCTATACGAATCTCAGAAATTTCGCCAAATCTATCAGAAACTACAACTAAATTAAATTTTAATACACTTTTTTAGTGTACGTTAACATTTTCATTGCACACTGTACTTTATACCAGAACCAAGCAAAGTTAGTCTATGAATAGCTACAGTAGCTCTTCAGCTTTTATACAGCGTGTTCACTAAAAGTCATTCTGTAAATAAAACGACGCTAATTCCATTACTTGCCAGTGTGTTTTGTTCGAGAACTGCTTACTAAAAACAGTTTTTGCTAAATAAAAATAAGCAGCACATTTAATATTTGCGTTTAGTAAGCAAGCGTTTGATTTTGTATTTAATTATTACTAAAACGTATTTAATAGTGAAATAAGTTTAAGAAAATAGGGCTTATTTCTCTCTCTCTCTCTCTCTCTCTCTCTTTTTATATCTTGTTTATTTTTATTCAGGTTATTGTATTATGATCATCCGCTTTGATGGCTATCTGTGTAGTGAGTAGCTAAACCTGTGAATTATAGCATCAATTTACACGTGGTAATATAGGTCACTCAACAGGTAGTAAAAATTATTAGTTATGGAATAACAAACTATTATATTATACTTTTAAGGGGTTATTTTTTGTATATTGTTAAACTTCTTCATTATTGTAAAAGATATTGAAATTTTTAATTGTAAAACAGTTTATCATAGCGCTTTCTTGTCGAATCCTTCTCAGATCAATTTAGCACTTTTCCCTTCTTTCTATAAATTATAGTAGAAGTTTAGTATTTGTGTTGAAGCATTGTATATTTGAGAACATATATAATGGAGGATACACATAAAATAGATTTTTAAATTCTCATTAAAACGCAAATAATATTATCAGTTCCCAACTTAATTAAAAATAGATTTTAAACATAATCCATAATATCCCGTTCACATTCATACGACGGGCGCGTCTAATTCATCGGAGCAGACAATGCAAGTGTGTCGTATTAATCAGGCCGACTGAGCGCTACCTGTATCTACCGGTTATAGGACGTCTATACAGGTATAGGTATGTAGGTATGTAGAGTACGCTGTTTCTCATTAGCTGCTCTGTCAACTGATCGTCGGTCCGTGTTTTGTTTTTAGTTCTGTATTTATGGATTTAATTATTGTTAATGTTGTTTTAATTATTTTAAGGTATATAGGGTTATTTACTTTTTTTGATATTTTAAGAAATGTTGTGTTATTATAAGAAGGCCGCATCAAGCTTTATCAGATTGTATTAATATTTATACGTTTTAATAGGACTGGTAAGGTTTGATGCGGCTAAGCTGAGCTTCCCGCACATAGCACGACAAGAACGACCTGGGAGTCAAGTGTTAGGACCCTCTGTTATAATTAAAAATCCTTCCGTTCCCCATTTTCTGCCGAATTCTGGAGGCAACGCCGCGTTTTGCTTTGTTTGCGAAAGAAAATTCTTGAATGGGAGTCAAATCCACAACGCTTTTGCCTCTGCGCTACTGCTGACCTAAGAAGAGATGTTTTTCCATAATTCCTACAACAATTATCAAACAATTATTATTATATTAATATAATTTCTCTCATACATGTAATTATGAAACCAGTCAAGGCGCAGCGGCACAAGGTGTGACTGTAAAACCAACTAGTTGTCGGTTCGATCCCCACTCGAGGAGATGAAATATTTACTTAAATTTATATTTCCATTTCTTCGCTCTAGTGTTGAGGTTAAGCGCGGCATTGAGTTTTGCCACTCAACACACAAAGCCTCCAGAATTCGACAGAAAATTGGGAACGGAGTGTCTTAACACTAGGTTCCCTCTGCCTACCCTGCTGTGTGCGGGGTAGAACGTGAAGCTGATTTGCTTTGATTTTTGATGTAATTATGTCAAACTGAAAATTGAAATGCACTGTATATTTAAATAGGCCATTAAAATATGTATATTGGTGAATTTGCTTAAGATAACATAAAAATATTTACTATATACACAAGTAAATTGCATTTTACGTATGTTTATTTTTAATTATGTCAAAACTATGTATAACAGTTGTTATAAAATTGAATTATTTAAATTAATCGACTAAAAATGCATAGCTGAACAAAAACATGAAACATATTATGTTATATTCCGACTTAACACTATGATCGCTATGATTGGTACATTTGTATGACTGTAAGCGACGTTAATGGGTTTAATTCCTATTCGAAGAAATAAAATATTTAATATTTTCGTGTCCTCTTTTGGGATTAAAGCAAATCGCAGCGTTGAATTCCGTCATTCATCATGCTATGTCTCGAGAATATAGGGACTCAGCAGAAGATAGGGAAGTATCTTAACACCGGGTTCCCTCTGCCTACCCTGAAGCTAAAACAAAAACGATTGGCTAACTACACAAATATAACGTGTGACAAACGCTTTAAATTGCAATAACGACAACGAATAACATAAATACTACATTAAATTCTAATATTTAATTGTAGATAGGTGATGTGAGGGTTGGGACTGTGTTCCCTCGGGAAAATAGAGCAAGCCGCAGTTCGTACAACACACACACGTTATAATGTAAGGAGACTCTATGTAGAGTTATTTCGCATTTATTTAGACATGTTAAGCCAAACATATTTTATATATATTATACATATTTTATTTCTTGTCTGTATTTATAAAGAGAAAACTCCTTTTTTTTCAGCTACGCGATGAATACCGCGTACAGTAGAGAACCTAGTGGTTTTCCTGCGCTTTACTGTGCCTTTTCCTTGGTACCAGAGCAAAAATAAATGAAAATATTAATAAATAATAAGTTATTCCCCCGAGGGGGGGGTCGAAACCACGACCGTCGCGTTACAGGCACACGATTGTGTCCCTGTGCCACAACGACCTCAAGTAGGTAAGATATACGAAAAATAATTTATAAAGATTTTTGTAGATTTTGTTTAAGGCTTTTCCGTATTTTAAATTATTTTTTTCCATTTGCTAATATAAGAGAACAGAGACATAATATGTTTCTTTTTAAGGTTTACTTTGTGAAGAATAATGTGAATAAAAAATATATAAAAATTTGAAAATGGTTTACCACTGAAATAGTGATTGTAATATTATAAAAGCTCCTCGAAATAGTTGTTATTCTTTGTAAAATTTATTTACTAATCAAAATTTTAAAACATTTTCGTAATTATAATGCCCTTTAAACATTTTTAAAGTATATGAGTATGAAACTCAGGAAAGAAAATACTTGTTTAGAAAACGTATCAAAATTTTAACGTAACGGCATTTGAACTTGCGCCTCTTGCAAGCTGTCACTTGGACGGTCTGCAAAATAAGTATTATCATGTCTTATTATTTATGAATTTCGTGTATTTTTTTTTTACAAAAATCAACAGTACAATGTCAAAAAAGCAGGTCAGTAGCAGCAACGAAATATCGACGTACACGAGTATAAATAATGCACTGGAAAGCTCCAGTCGCAATTAACCGGTCGCATAAAAGCTCTCCGTGGAAGATGAATGCAGGGTATATTATTTTATAATAGTATTTTGCATAAAAAAAAAAATTTTATAGGATTTTTTTATTGTATTTAATGTATTGGTACATACTTGTACTAGCTTAATATGATATGATATGAAATAAAAAAATATGTGACATGCCACAAAATTTGTTGCGCTCTGGAATTATTTCAAAATTGTTCTTTATTTTTATCTGAGACAGCATTGTGAGCAATATTTTTTTTCTATCTATCTATCTATGTTAATTTATTAAATATATGTTGATATGTTCAGTAGTTATACTGAATAGCAAAATCCAACGCCGCACTTTAAAAAATCAGATTAGAGTACCGTCTCATCATATTTAAAAAAAAAGAGGTTAAGTACGAGTCGGACTAATCTACTGAAGTTTTCGTACTAATTTCAGAATTGTAAGTCTAGTGGTAGTCGAACCCACAACCTGTTGTGAATAGCCTTTTAAATTTTTTCAATCATAACGCCACATACTAATTATATATGTATGTAATTTTAAGAAAACAAAGTTTCCTCTAAGCTCAAACATCACGTAAGTTACTGCAGTGGCGCATTCACGTGTTCATTACTTAAAGAGTTCCAAATTAAATTACAGTGACGCTCACGATCGTGGACAAGAGAGCTGAGATGAACTGAGCTGCATTAGAAAATTGAATTTGTCTTAGACTTTGGTCAATATAGTGATAATCAACTCTAACTGTAGACATGAAGATAATGGGTTCTATTCTTCTCTTGGGTGGATGAGCCATTTAGGTCTCGATACGCAACGTCAGAGGTATTGAATATTTTTTTTTACCTTTTTAAAGTGATATTCCACACTTAAGAAACAAAAATATTTATTGAAAAAACGTATAAAAGTTTTGAACGTAGCGGGACTCGAACCCGCTCCTCCTGGAAACCGACCAGGCGCTCTGACCACTAAGCCATACGTTCTCATCAAGTAATGTTAAAAAATTTTAGTATTGAATATAAGGTTGAGAATAGAGTGTCTTATAAATACTACTCTACGAGCTTCGTGATTCGAACCCACAACAAAAAAATATATTTAAAAATTAAAATATTTATTACTAAATAAGTAACGTATAGAACAAGCGGCCATTTAATTAATATTTCTACTTGAGTAAAGAAGCTGAAATGACGAACGCCGAACAATGCAACAGACCGCAGCGCGGCCGCGAGTTTCTATCGAGATAATTAAATTAAAATTTCGATACTTTTGATTGCCTTTATGTATTGTGTGTAGATATTTCTGCTTTCATTAAATATAGGGGTGGAGATAAAAATAAAAAAAAGAACTAAATATATTATTATCCTGGACTATGCTCTTAATTAAAAAGTATAAAAAAATAAGGATTCTGGAAAATTTTCATATTACGAAATTATATTTTACAAATATGGTATAATTTTAAAACATTTTTAAAGTGATATTCTACACTTAGGAAAGAAAAATACTTTTTTAGAAAACGTATAAAAATTTGAACATAGCGGAACTCGAACCCACGCCTTCTCGATTTTTTTTATACGTTTTCTTAATAAGTATAATTTTTTAATTATGTAAAGACATTTTTTTTATAATTGTAATGCTCTCGCACGCGTGTCACAACGCCACCTTTAGTCTCATAAGTAAATAAAATTTAGCAAAAAGTAAAGCAGTAAATCTATTAAATAATATTTTAAAGAAAAACCCGACGGTACACAATTTTAAGTTAAATTTATATCAAGCATCGTCGTTTGTAAATCACCAACCCTAACTGTCGTTGTATAATTTTAATGTGGACATTTAAAATGCATAATAAGTCTCAAAATGTACTCTTGATAAATAATTCACTTTTGTTATTGTGCTTATTAAACTACGAACGTATAGTACATACCTTATTATATAATAACATTTCCTTTTGTTATATTTTTTCAAAAGAGTACTGGCTTATAGAAAGTAAAGTTCTGTTTATTCTTGTTCCCGTAGGAATTTTGAAAAATCTAAAATATTTTTTTTTAATCCGTTTTGCTACCTTAACCTCCCTTAGGGAGGCTTATGTTAAATTTGCCTCTCTCCTATATGCTATACAACGTAAAACTTAAAAAAGAAATATACAAAATATTTTAAGTATCGATCGAGTAAGCCTGTAAGTTGAACCCAGTGTCAGCGGCAAGTCGAAAGCTTTACGACCCCCAGGAGACGTCGACGGACGGACGGACGGGCGACGGGCAGGTGCTAATGCACTGACTCATGCATAATGTAATTTTCTAAACCAAAGGACTGCTTAAATCTTCAATTTTTGCCATTTTGTGAGTTAAATTATGTTTTATTCGATTCTATAATGTATTCCAAATAGATAATAGGAAAGTCTCATAACTGGTATACTGGATACTGGTAATTTTATGGTAAACGATTTTTTTATTATATATAAATGATATTTTTAAAGGAAATATGAACAAAGCTGAACTCGTACCCAAATAGCAAATATAAACATTTTATATTTGCCAAATGATATTCTTTTGGCATAAAATAATCATTGCATAGCAGAAATTTGTAAAAATCTTTTTTAAAAATTATTAAACAATTTTAAGTGTTATTTCTCTTTTAGAAAAAATAAAAAAAGTGTTTAAATTTTCTTAATAAGTTTTTTGTTGAATTATCCCTAAATATGGCAATATAAATAGTAAGAGGCATAACATAAGAATTAATTTAAAGTAATTGTTTCATGTTGTATCACTTATACAGTAAGATAGGCAGAAAGAATCTAGTGTTAAGACACTACGTTCCTCGTTCCCATTTTAATTTTTAATAGCACAATCAAAGTAATATACATATGTTAGCGGCAATGTATAGAATACGTAAAACCAGTAAAATATATAAGACGAGAGCAGGGGAGGAGTTGAGAACGGCTAATACGCGTAATGTAAACGTGCTATAAACCTAACCTAACTTACACATAAAGACCACTAATTTGGAACTCCAATATATGAGACGAAATATTTATTTATTTTACACATAGTTTGGTGGAGCAGCAGTTACTCTATCAAATTCCTAGGGATTGTAATCATTACCTTTGTACAGTATGCAATGGACAATAATTTTCATATATATAAAATTCAAAAAGTCAAAGTCAAATAATTTTATTTGAAATAAGAAGTTACATGCTTCATTTTTTGAATGTCAATTAATTTACCAAAAGTTCACAAAATAATATATGAAACATTTACCTGGACGCACGATATTCCATACATTGACGAAGTACTATACAGAATATCTGAATTATAAATATTACCAGAGAGGCCAGTCGTGGCGCAGTGGCACAAAGTGTGACTGTAAAACCGACTGGTTGTGGGTTCGATCCCCACTCGAGAAGATGAAATATTTACTTAAATTTATATTTCCACTTCTTCGCTCTGGTGTCGAGGCAAAGCGCGGCGTTGAGTTCTGCCACTCAACACGCAATGCCTCCAAAAATTTCGGCAGAAAGTGGGGAACGGAGTGTCTTAACACTAGGTTCCCTCTGTCTACCCTGCTGTGTGCGGGATACAGCGTGAAGCTAATTTAATTTTATTTTATAAATATTACCGGTAACATACTCTACAAAATCATATGACAATATTCTAACAAACTAACTATATTATGTTAGATAGGTAGTTAATATGAATAGTTGAATAGTTTTAGTAACATAAAGGCCGCCTCCAATACAACGCGGTTCCGTTATGAACGCTCATACATTATGTATCGCGTTACCTGTATGGTACAGTGCTCGTTACCTGTCCGCTCGTATAGCTACGAACTGGACGGATTTTAATATAACATTGCTATTTAACATTTTAAAAGGTTTATTATTAACACTAAAACCTCTTTTCCTGTTAATGTTTGGGTGATGAAATGTATTATTTTCTGGAGAAGAAGATAGGAGAATTGATATGCTCAATTGAATGCTGAATTGTCAATTTGTTATGTGAATTTATTGTAAAATAAGATTTGTGCTTAAAAGGATTTTGATTTCCATCATGCTCGGATTTTTTTTCAATATTTAAACATTTTTTTTTATGTTGGTAAGATATTTTTTTTATTAATGCTGTTTCATTTTGTCTTTATAATAGAACAATAACATAACTTTCACGCGCTTTCACTTTGGCGTTTAATAAGAAAACAGTGTACAAAACATATAAATAATAAACGAACTACGATAACTCGTACAAAAGAAGAAGTGAAACTTTATAATTTCAAAACAACTAAGAAATAAACGGCTTGTTCTTTATAATTACAATTCATAAACAAGTATTCAGGGTTGCTGAGCTTTCACTTATGGAAGTTTCGGGAAGCGAATTTAGGTCTTTCAGGAAAGAAGGGTGGAGTACGGGTTAGTGGCTTTAGGTATAAATCGGGTTTTACGACGGGAACTTTTGCTGTAAATGTGAGTGCACCTCGAGATTTACGTTTACATATAACTTTTGTTTGCCAGCAAATGCACTTGGTGTCGTTCGGGTTTTACTTGGGTTTAGATACCAGAGCGAAGAAATTAAGATATAAATATAAATAAATATTTGATTTTTTCAAGTGGGGATCGAACCCACAACCAGTCGCCACGATTGGCCTCAATTATTTGAAATAATATTAATGAAAAATACCTTTATAGCATTATATTTTTAAGATTATTAAAACAAATTAATCTCAGACAAAAGATTTAAAAAAAAAAAATTATGGATACGGATGACGGATGATTACGGAAGGTAAAAATTTTTATAATATACATTTTAATATGCAGTTACATGCCAGGAATTTTGCTAATTAGTTAAGATTAAATTAATCTGCTTCAGACTTGAGAGGAGAGCGAGCTATTGAGAGAGGAAGAGAAAGACAGAACTCTGGAGGCATTGCTTGCTCAGTGGCGGAACTCAACGCCGCGTTAAGCCGCGACACCAGAGCGAAGAAATGAAAATATAAATTAAAGTAAATATTTCATCTCCTCGAGTGGGGATCGAACCCACACCCAGTCGGTTTTACAATCACACTATTTGCCGCTGCGCCACGACTGGCCTCGATTATTATTTATTATTTTAATAGAATAATAAATCATAGCTGAGTGTCTGAGACTTCCCTTTAGCAATTCGTAGTAAAGAATGTCGTTTCGAAACAAAGTAATTATTCTACAAACAACTTATTTACACGAAAAGCATCTCAATTCTTAGAAGTACCAGCTTTTATTGTTTAATGTTTTAAGTGCAACTACAATCACTGTCAGAGCAGCTTCACATTTTTTTCCTCATCAGCAAAGGGAACCTAATGTTAGATTTAATTCTCAATTTATTGTTGTTCATTATTCTCGCATTGCTTATTGAGTAGCGGAACTCAACTTCGTTTCTTTGCCTCGATACCAGAGTGTAGAAATGAAAATAATATTAATACCAGTATCCCTAGTGGCATATTATAGAAGGAAGCGCTAAACGCTACGATCTCTATGGCATTTCCACTTGCTCGCTTGTGGTCCTGGACCACGACTGGCCTATTATAAATTAATTTAAATTTATAAAAAGAACAATGTTTAGCAACAGCAGAACTCTCCTTGCTCTTAGTTACATCTATTGATTGAAATATTTTTATTTCAAAATCACATATTCTTGATTTGTACTTCACTGAAAATAACAATAGACAAAACAAGAGATACTTGTATTCCTACAAATTTAAACCAAATATTTACTTCTCACTGATTGATTAAATTCGAAAGGAAATATAAAGCTGTATTTTTAAAGTAAATTGTACAAAGTTTATTGAGGTAAACAGCGCAGGCAGCGTTAACAGACGGCGCGTGACGCAGTCACACGCAGGCGATGGCGGCCGCTATTTTTGACACGTTCATTTGTAATTTTATTTACGAATTCTTATTGCAGGGTGAAATTAAACAAATAGTTTAACTTTTTATTCTATATATAGCAAGGTAGGTCGATAAAATCTAGTATTAAGCTGAATACGATACGGTATGTGAAATTGGGTTAAAAAAATTAAACATGGCGACCACGGAGCAGCAGTTATGGGTTCGACTTGCTTTATGTTCGATAAGCTCTAGTACTTACCTCTGCGTTGAGTTCTGCCAACCAACTAGCAATGTCTCCAAAATATTGCGAAAACTGTCTGGTGTCCTCTGCTTTTGTGAGATACAGCGTGAAGCTAAAAATGAACTTAACAATTCGATAAATTCCTTTATGTGAAGTCCAATCAGCACTCTTCAAGTCTCCACTCCAAATAAGAGCGCGTTTATCAAAACATTATTTAAATTTTCACTTATTGACAGAATACAGCGTGCAGACTCAAGTAAGATATTATAAATACTTAAAAGACCATTAACCTCCCTAAGCATTATAACAAGTATTCAATTTAAATAAAAATAGAATGTTTTAAGATTCGCGAGCCTTTTTCCACTAATTTTTAATTATACAAAACAGCACAATATTATTAAATATCAATTTGGGGCACCGCGAAACATATGTTTATTAGTCAAAAGCATAATACTTCAGCAAATTCCATATTCAAAGTAAAATTCCTTTAATAGGGACTGCATTAAAAAAATCAATCCAAAACCAATTAACTTTCCTAGGGAACTTAGGAAGTAATTTCCGCCATTTATATCGGAGTAAATAAACTCAACCAAAAGCAAATAGCTGGCACAAGTGAACTGGGACTCACTCCACTTACACACTAACCCAGTTTGTTTACCAAACAGTCAACTGTGGTACTTTTAGTAGATTTCTTATATATAAATGATGTCAGAATATTTTCAGTATAATTCTCAATCGTCATACGATATTAATAATAAATAATACACTTAACTAACAATATTATTTTATTTACTTTTATATTTGTTACTAAATAAAAAAATCAGCTTCACGCTGTATCCCGCAGCGGAGTAAACAGAGGGAACCTAGTGTTAAGACACACCGTTCCCCGCTTTCCGTCGAGTTCCGGAGGCATTGCGTGTTGAGTTGCGGAACTCAACGCCGCGCTTTTGCCTCGATACCAGAGCGAACCTGGTGACCTCACAACCGGTCGATTTTACAGTCACAGTCAGTGCCCCTGCGCCACCGACCACCACCGACTGGCCTCGATTTCTTACTATAATACCTATATTTGTTACTATTTGTAATTAAATGTTTTTTATATTTACCATAATATTAGGTGATTTATTTATGTATTGAAATATATAATATATCAGATATACGGAAGTTGGAAATATATTAATAATCGGTAACAATATGAAATGTAAAGTGTTACTCAAAGTACCGTATTGCGTGTTCTAATGCAACAAATTTTTGTTTCTCAATTGTAATTGAACTAATTTGTTTTTTATTTATTTTTAAACAAACTTATCGAATTGTTTTAAGGAACAGTCTCCCTTATGAACGATTTATATGTGTAATAGATACATTTAGTTGTTAATATAAAATTTTAAAAAAGAGAACTGTAACTGAAAAACATAGATAATTATCTTACGTTCTGAAAACGTCAATATAAAAACACTAAACATATGAGCTAGAAAATAATATTAATAGTTTTTTTTGCCCTAAATTTTAAAATTGAGAATATTTTTAAATAGTTTTTTTTGTGGAGCCGTCGTTGCGCAACGACACTGAGGCTGGCCGTAATCGCGATGGTATTGTGGGTGTGATTCCCACTCAGGGCAACATATTTTTTTCATTTCCTCACTCTGGTAACAAAAAAAAAGACACACAACGCCGTGTCTTCATTTTCTGGCATCGTCCTGTACCCCTACTTTCCGACGAATTTTCAAAATACTGTGCATTCAATCGCCATTGAATGCACAGTATTTTGAAAATTCGTTGCTCATTTTCAAATCGTTTATTATTTTGAAAGAAAAATCAATCGTGGAATATAGCAATTATAATTTTTGAAGTAAAAATCTCAAAATAAACCAGTTTTCTATACATTACAAATTAAAAAATCTTACACAAAAACTTTTGAGATTTTACTCAGAGTTAACGGTTATAGCTCCCTAATAGTAAGTAGTTAACTCTAGACTACTAAAAGTGCATCACTTGCTGCCATTACCTAACGTTACGTGTGAGATGCATTAAGCTTACATTGTTAATTTTATAATTAACTATCCGTTCAAGTATTGAAGTCAAAACTAGCGTGTGCCTGAAACGCGACGGTTTTGGGTTCGATTCCAACTCGGCGTAATTAAATATTTAGTATTCTTTTCCTCTCTCTGATATCAAGATAAAGAGCGGCATTCAATTCCGCTACACAACACTCAATGTCGTGAAAATCTGGATTAGTGTCTTGAAAAACAGAGTGAACGGAGTGTCCTGCATATACATAAAAAAAATCTAGACTAATTGAACACAGACCAAAGTATTATATAACTAACATTGATTATATTTACTACTTACACTTCAACTTTCATTGTCAGTATAAATTACGATCTAGTGTCAGTTCTGTCCACCTAAATGTGAGATCAAATTAAGTTCAACTCTGTGAAAGTCCATAAAACAAGGCGACATTTAGGTGCCCCGAGGCGACGGACGAAGAGAGCACTAATATAAAACAAACATACATATATACTTACATAATATATCTATACGTTCAGACAATTTACGGCTCAAAGCGATGGTTATAGAGCTCCTGCTATCTGTGTAGACGAATTTTATCTAAAAACTGCTTCGATGTGGGTGGAATTTTTATATATTATATTTGACCTTTTAATTTTATAGTAAATGTGGTTATTGCCAGTCGTGGCGCAGTGGCGCGAAGTGTGACTGTAAAACCTACTGGTTGTGGGTTCGATCCCCACACGAGGATATGAAATATTTACCTTAATTTATATTTCCATTTCTTCGCTCTGGTGTCGAGGCTAAACGCGGCGTTGAGTTCTGCCACTCAACACGCAATACCTCCAGAATTCGGCAGAAAATGGGGAACGGAGTGTCTTGAAATTAGGTTCCCTCTGCCTACCCAGTTGTGTGCGAGATACAGCGTGAAGCGGATTTATTTTATAAAAAAAAATTGCGTAGTTGAAGGTGATGAAGGTGTTAAAACCAATTCTAAATGTTTGTCCACTAAATTCATATCTTTAAAAGATTTCTCTGCATTTTTGTATTTCAGTTATTTATAACTAATCTATACTAATATAAGCGTTTTCCGCTGTTTTGCTTGTTTGTTTAAACGCTAAGATCTATAATATGCGTGCGCACGTGTCTACACGTGTGCGTGCGCGTGTATGTGTGTAAATGGTTATACGGAATAATCATTCACACACAATCACCTTGGAATTTCCAGATGTTTTTCATACTAGAATAACATTGTAGCAGACAATTATTTTTAAACTATTCTTTTTGAATTATACAAGGAAAGCAATTTATTAAGACGATAATATATGTATGTGTTCCTATAATTTATATAATATATATATGTAAGTTTAGTAGTACAATATAATACAAAAACATTCAATTTCGTTAGCCCTACAAATAAGTCACAATAGGGCATTTTGTGACAAAATAATATAGAAAATTGCAAGGTGATATTTTAGTATTTTTAATATAACATGTATATTGAAAGTTACGAGCAAAAGTTATTTCATCATCTTGGCAATTTCATAAAGACAAGCTGTGTCTTTTGTAGTATGTAATTTGGACGTGTGCTTGCACTTTCTGAGGGTCAGAGTACCTCTTTCCTCCTACTAACCGTCAACCGTCGTTGTAAAGACCAGTAAGGCTTACAGAAATAATTTTAACTTCGAAAAAAAAGGTTAAGATTGTAATTGTAGTATTATATATAAAAAATTAAAATTAAATTAAATTAGCTTCACGCTATATCCCGCACACAGCAGGGTAGGCAGAGGGAACCTAGTGTTAAGACACTTCGTTCCCCACCTTCTGCCGAATTTTGGTGGCATTGCGTGTTGAGTGGCAGAACTCAACGCCGCGCTTTGCCTCGACACCAGAGCGAAGAAATGGAAATATAAATTTAAGTAAATATTTCATCTCCTCGAGTGGGGATCGAACCCACAACCAGTCGATTTTACAGTCACACTTTGTACCACTGCGCCACGACTGGCCTCTAGTATTATATATATAAATATATATTGGTTATATTTAATGAAGAATAATAAATTGTTATAATAGAGTTTAGGTTCTATTTCTACTCGCAAACGAAGGTTAAAAAGGGCTGTACTCGTTCGGCATCGTTGTTTTCTGTTGCTTTATTTAGGGAAAATTGGTTGGTTGTTAACTGATTTGACCTGAATTATGAAAATAAGTTGTTCATAAATAAATTTATAAATTATATAACCATTCTGTTTGTAAATGGAGCATAATATAAATATTATATGAGGTAACCGGGCGATCTATCCGTTCATCACATTCCGTTCCCCACTTTCCGCCGAATTTGTCATTGCGTGTTCAGTGGAGGAACTCAACGCCGGACTTTTGCTTTAGTGCCAGAGCGACGAAATAAAAAATATTAAGAAATAATAATTAATTTTGCTCGAGTGGGGATCAAACCCACAACCGTCGCGTTTCAGTCATACACTTGTACTACTGGGCCACGACGGCCTCGGTAGACGGCGGTAAGTAGACAAAACAGCCACTGAGCCACAGTGGTTAATATCAGCGATAGTATAGTTAAGCTGTTATTGCAATTTTAATAAGTCCCCAGCGAATGAAATCTAATTAACCTTTGAACGTACGTAGGAGTTAATATAAGCGAGTAATCTGATATCAATAATTTAAACGTACAAGTAAACGTACGAGTTTATACACGAAAGTACGTATAAATTTCGGGCTTTATTTTCCATACTAAACAATATAGTTATAAGTAAAAATGTTTTATATAATGTAATAGTACACGTATACTAATACATTTTACTTATATCGTTATGTATTTAGTTCAGTTAAATTCTTTAGAAATTATGCGATGCGATGCGTACATTATTTTTTTATCAGTTTCACGCTGCAACAGGATAGAGGAAGCCTAGTGCTAAGACACTCTGTTTACCACATTCCTTCATTTTAATTTAACCAATTCTGTTTTATGGATACCATATTCATGGAAAAATTACATATGTAAGTACGTGCGCGACAAATGGACGAAGAACTCAATATCCCGATTATTTTTTTTTATTGGATAGAAAAATCATTATCTTTTTTAGTTTATAGACTACAGCACGTAGAAACACGGTGACAGACGAACAGACAGACATTTTAATCTTAGTTTCCACTTTACCTTTTGGTTAAAGAATCGTAAAAGCATAAAAAAAACATTTTAATATTTAATACCAGCCACTGAAACCGTCGCTCTGTGAACTCTTTGTGTTCATTTAATATTTCATATAGACTACAGTCAGTCATTCAAATTTTGTAATTACCTGAGAGACGGCAGACAGTCGACGCGCCGCCGTTAATTAGTGCCGACGTCTCACAAAATGTATTTAGTTTCATTATATATTAAAAGTTGTCTTTTCACTTATAAATTGTAACTTTTAAGCTTTGCTTGAGAACTGGCTTCTATATTTGTATAACACATATAGCGTGGTGGGTACAAAATCTTGTACCTACCACGGCTTAAGTAGTGTCAGAACACGCCATTATCCGCTTTTCGTCCAAAATCGAGATAATGTGCGTTGAGTAGCGAAACTCAACGCCACACATAGTCTTCTCTTTGTCTTAAGCTTTTTAATTATTATGCCTTTTTTTACTATCAGTAATACGTCGGTTAACTGTGTACTCAAAATTGTGACAAAAAACTAGGGCGTAATCTTTTTGTATAAATTTCCTGTTTGTTTTTTGTTTGTAAAGTGCAACACGATGGTAGGAAAGCTTTTTTGCATGTAGCAAGACAATCAAAGGGAGTGTTAAGACACTTCTTTCCTCAATAGGTAGTTCAGTAGATATGCTTTATGATGAAAAACATGAAAAGTTATTCAGTTAATTAATGATAATTGAAATTTAATCTTTGCAGTTACGCAATTTTTTTTTATATTGTGAATTTTCCAGACGTTGCATGTTCACTGGTGGAACTTAACGCCGCCGATTATTTCCTTACAAGACTTATCCGAACGATAGTAAGAATATAATTTTATAATATACTTTGAGTAGAAATCGAACACACAACCGTCGTGTTTACAATGACGTTATACCCTTGCGCGTCTGCCTTAATATATATTTACTTATATAAAAATCTGCTTAAAACAAAACACTTAAGTAGAAAAAGTAAATTTTTCTGGAACACATTTATGAAATAATTTAAACCGAGTCCTTGTACTTAGTGTAACAGTTTGAAAGCACTTTGGGGTAAGAGTAAAAGACTAGCGGTTTTAATTTTAGTCTTATGACGAACTAAATATATAATGAGCGAACAATTAACTTTGTGTTTGTTTGTTTTAGTGTAAATTTAAGATTTTGCGGGCTGATGCCCAATGGTAGAGTAGGTAGTGTGATTGCAGTTACGCGGTGGTTGTGGATACTATGGTAACAAGGATGTTTGCTGGTGAACTCATCTCCGGAATGTGGGTAATAGGTTCCCTCTACCCAATTAGTCATGTGCGGAATATAACGTGAAAACATAAAATATATTTTTTTCTATAAAAGCGAAAATAAAATACATTTTTATACATAAATTCATAAATCTGGCGAACAATAGAGAACGAAAATGTCTTAATGGGAACGGAGTTTTTCCAACTAGATACCCAGGTTCCCTCTGTCTACCCTGCCATGCGGGATACAGCGTGAAGCTTAAGAAAAAAAAAATAAGATATTATTATACTTACTGACCATCACTTCCTCCAATAACAACGTGAAGTAGACGTAATTACAAGATATATTAGCAATCAGGGCACGCGCGTTGCGCGCGTGGAGCGTCGAAGCTGGGATTCCACTTTGGTTGATCTTATTGAAGGACTCCAAACTTTGCGCTATGAACTGAATATCGATGAAAATATACTTTATTGAGAAAATATTATTTATTTATATGTTTCAGTACGAACGGCTTTTAAAGAGATAGCGATAAATATTTATAGTGATAAGTGATTACCAATAAACATAACAATAAGGAGTAAATTATATTTTTTGATTAATTAAAAAAAATAAAAAAATGTATGAGGCACCATTCATAATTTTGTTAGCTATCCTAATCCTAACAAATTACCATTCCCAATTAAATTATGTCACATAAACATGAAAATTAAATTTCAAATAAAGAAATCCCTCAAAAGGCTTTTACAATCCAATCTCAGTTAACAAGTGCTCAGATCTAATAGATAAGATAAGGTAACGGTCCTTGGCAGACGTCCGTCCTCTCGAGTTCCTTATCTGACGGTTACCTGAGGATATTAACACAAGGTTTAATTTCACTATTTGGTTTAAACAGGCAGTTTAAATTAAGTTGAATTCTTAACGCGATTGTAGAATCACCACTTGGAGAATGTAAATCATGAGTGTATGTTATTAAATATTTTTATTTAATAACAAAAATATTTAATAACATACAAAATACAAAAAAACCTCACTCAAAAATGTACACGCCAGGATGGCTAGTTGATAGGATTCATAGGTTCTGAACTGGTCTAGTTGGTCCAGCCTGGGGTAGGAGGTAATCCAGACCCAGAATGGCCCAGAACCGCACTCGGTGATCGCGAGGTATGTTCCGGCTGAAAAAAAGGTTTTCGGCCAAGCTGATTTCCGATACCCGCTATCCGTTTCGCTCTATCTCTTCAAATTAGGGAGACTGCTTTTGACCTTAAACAACTCCACTAGTAACTATTTTTTCTTAATATTATAACCAACGGCTTTACTTTCTGTAAATTGTTTATATATAAACGTCATATGTATTTACATCGGTAATTTTGTCATTAGGTAATATTTATATATATTACTGGACTACTCCCACCATAGGTCTAGAATCCCTTAATAACCTACTGCAACCTTATTTACAACTAGAAAATACATTGATCACTTCAATGAAAAACTTTGTTCAGTCTATTTAATATATTGTAGTTGGCTTCACTCCCGGCAAGATAGATGTTTTCAACTAATTCTTCTAAGAGTACATTTATTTATTGATTTTCTTTTTTTACTACAAGATTGGTATGAAAAACGAGTTTAGAGTAATTTTCCGCTGAAAAATCAAGTTTCATAATTTAATTGAGCATAAAAGATCTAGTCATAAATGCCATATTAGCACAGTTGCACAATTTAACTAACTGTACACGCCCATGCCTGTGTGTTCGATGCACACTCAGAGACAAATTTATGGTATAAATCTTTCGAATCATTTCGAATGTACAGCACGGACAAAAGAAAGGAAAATGTTGAAATCTAATCTGTGCAGCCATCTACAGCTGAGTTCCGGGCGCCACGACTCGTGGACCGTACTGTATAGTACACCAGTACTAATTAAGATTTCATGTCACTGACATCGCGCTGGCTCACGGACGCACGAGGGTAATTTGCGGGCATCGGTCTGCTGGATGTTAACATGCGTGAATCTCTATTATTTATTACTATATATTTATTTAATAGCTTCAATTTTTTTTTTATTTATTTATTTGTATGGAAGATGTGTATCTTTAACTATTATGAAAAAAAACACCAATGTTATGAACATGACCGTTTGTTATACGTGAATACGTTTTTGTAACTAGTGTTGTTTTTTTGGTTTTTATATTTGAATAAAATAATTATTGCGACAATATAACTAAATTTGTTAGTCTGTGATAGGAAAAATATGACAAAAAAGGCATGCAAGATATATGGAAATTTCTAGAAGTTAAATCAATACAGGTTAACACCACACACCTAACATTTTTAATGAGCGGTTTTGTGAGACGTCAACGCTAAATTCTCCAACTGACATAATTGGTGTTATAAGATCAGGGTAATTACGACCCTGATCCCTGACTTTAATGTTAGGGATTTCGTCTTGGTATATTTCAACAATGATAATAAAAAAAGAGTTATGGCGGATATGCACACACCCCAGTACAAAATTGACAATGCATTGATCTTTATACCTCTTCTTCTTCTTCCTCTACCTGGCATAAGTCCCGGCTTTTGCCAGGGTTTGCCTTCCTACTCAACCTACTCCACTTTGCACGGTCTTTAGCGTCCTCGGTGGTTAGACCATTGGCTCTCATGTCCTGCTTCACGACATCCAACCAGCGCTTCCTTGGGCGCCTACATACCTACTAGATTTATATCACCACCTTTTGCGTCTTCCATTTTCAATTGAATTTTCGATATCAATTCCCACGTCAATGTTAGCCATGTGGTAGCAAACTTATAGACATATTCATATTAAAATGAGGAATGGACTGTCTTAAAACTAGGTTCATCAACTATCATAAATTTAAAAATAATAAAGATAATATTTTCTAATAATAAGTATTAATTGGGTATATAAATAATAAGAAAATCTAAGTTAAAATATTAAGATACATAACAAAAGATACGGGCTAAGTATCTATAGTGTTAAAGTATTCACATAACAAAAAAATAAAAAAAAAACGCTAAGTTATTCTGCCTAACATCGTGTATGTGGAACACAACGTGAAGCTTGAAAATATTCCATTTAAATCTCCATATGTTATAGTATTTTAAGACTATACATATATAACAACATAAATAATTGTATCTTGATCTTATGGAACTTATGAAAGTAAAATATAATGATAATAAGTAATCATAAATATTTAACAGTTGCTTGTCTCTAGCTATCTTCTAAGATACTAAAATATACCTCTATTTCCATTAAGTGGGAAATATACTTTGATGTCTACTAATTAACCAACGTATAAAAATGTATAAATACTTTTTTTCACGTTTCACGCTGTATCTCGCACGTAGCAGGTTATGCAGAAGAAACCCTAGTCTAAACTTTAAAATAAAAAAAATAAAATATTCAGCGTCACGTGCATTCTTCGTGCAGGTAAAAGGGTATTCTGATGAATTCTAGTCTTTAGACACTCCGTTATTTATTTAGCACCAATTTTTCAAAATATTGTTTTACTTGCCAGAGCAGGATATAAAAATAAGAAAAACACAAAATAAAACAAAATACATATTGCTCATAAATTTAGTGAGCACCACGATGAACTTATTCAATTTTCTAAATGGAAATCTAAAAATATCCACTTGATCTTTTCCCCAGATTTTCTCAACTCAACAACTTAGCCTCTTTTAAAATGCAAAGTATTGACTGCAAACAATATAAAATATTCAATATTTTTATACTTGTAAGCAAATTTTAAATTGAATTTTAATTTCAAATATCTATACTTATATATTGAGGCAATAATTGCGAAGAAGCACAAGTGTGCGACTCTAAGCGTGACGATCTTGGGTTCAATTCCCACTCGGGGAAATTAAATGTTTTTTTTTTTCGTTTCCTCCCTCTGCGAACCAGGCAAAGTGCAGCATTGAGTTCCACCTCTAAACACGCAAAGCCTAAAGAACACGGCGGAATGTGGTGAACAGAAGTCCTAATGGAGAACGGAATGTCGTAACAATAGGTTCCCAGATTATCTCCGCGTACCCTCTAATGCAAATGCAGGATACAGTGAAATAAAAAAAAAATCTAAACTTTTTTAAGTACTTTTATTGAAATACTTCAGCTTTATAACATTAATACTTTTCAGAGTTCAATTCAGACACGACTGGCTCAAATATAAAAAATATTGTTATGGTGAATAGTGAATAGTTCATTGACCAAGGAAGGCTGTAGGTTACATTTTATACCAGTATTCCTATGATTAGAGCTACCGCCTCAAATTCAACCACGCGGCCGAAGCTGCAAGTGAAAGCTGATTACAGATAAAAATTATTTACGTAATTTGAAGTTACCATGTATATGTATAAATATTTTATTAAACATAACATTTCTTTTGATATTTACATGATATAAGAGTTTTAGAAATGTAGCAAAGTTTGGAACATACGTGAGTATCGCAAAGTTACCGTGAACTCGCGCCCGCGGGCCTTATTACTGCAGTGCCGTATAGATCAACATATATTTACCTACCTATAGGAGGGGCAGACCTCGATAGACCTTCAAAAACACAGTATGAAAGATACTGAAGGAAGGTCACGTAAAAAGCATGAAGACACTCCAGATTGCATGTATGAAGAGGCTGATGACAGTGGACGAGGCGAAAGAGGTATGCCGAGACCGTAGCGTTTAGTGTTCCATTTTCTCTGACTATCCGCTAGGGATATAGCGTGAAAATAACGTAAAGTATTTGCAACTGTGACTTACTAAAGTAAAGTATTTATTTGAACCTGCGACTTCCCCGTATTTTAATGTAAATAACTAAGAGGTATGACCGACACATGACTCGTGTTCCAAATACTATATAGTATATAGCAGGGGTTCCCAACCTTTTCTTGGTCAAGGGCCACTTTTATATCATTCTTAGTAACAGGGACCACTATGGAAGTAGGTATAATAAAAATTAACTGCGATAATTAAACAGAATCTTCGCCTCACCATACCCAGTCATAGAATTAAAATCGTTCGTGGACCATATTTAGGCTTCTGCGGACCACTGATTGGGAATCACTGGTACATAGACTATATAGCCTTTAGCCTTCCAAGATACATTTATTATAATTGAATATAAAAATAAATTCAATACAAAGCAGTAGTTCTTGAGATAAGTAGGGGTTTTTAACCAAAGATCATTCATTCATATAATATTATTAGTACAGAAAAATCAGAAAAAATATATATATATATATAAAAACAATAAATATATTTCAACCTACAAGTCTATTTTACATTTTCGACTTCTCCAATATACGACAAGGAAGATTCATATTTTTTCAATACAAAAATATACGTGACCATAAAGCGTGAGGTGTGGGGTAATCGTTCCCTCGGTACGGACTCACGATATTTATTTACTTTATATTAATTAAGTTTCTGAACTATGTTTATTATGTTAAACTCTACCTTTCCATAGTCACACATAAGTTTGTTCGTTACGCTTTCACGCCAAAATAACTCAACCGATTATCATGAAACTTTATACACATATTTTTGGAGATATTATAAAGAACATGGTATACTTTTTATTAAAAAAATATCAAAAATATCATTTGGCTATGGCTATGTATTTTATATTAAAAAAAGTCAAAGCAAGCGAAGACGCGTTTGACTATCTAGTGATAAAAAATGTTTTTGTTAATAATAATGGTGTTAACATTTATAACTCTATACAATAAAATAAAATAAATCTCCATTTTAAAATTGTAAGCATTGTTAAATTGACAATACAACCCCTTACCCTCCCTGAGCGCCACACAATTTCAGTTACAATGACTGTTGTAATTTGTCAAAAGAAATTGAGTTTTTCTTATAAAAGATTTCCCGTGGCTCTCGACGGCCCTCGACAAGGTACAGCTCGAGTACTTGCTTACAGAAGTATAGAACATAACAATAAAGTATTAAGTAACTGAATGTCGACACAGCGTGTCAGGTCACAGACCTCGAAAAGTAAGCTTATAGACTTAATAAAAAATATCATTTGTTAGTATTAGCTTAGAGATTCGATTTAGAGATCAGTATTAATAGTATTATAAAATAATTTTATTAAATATAACATTACTGCAATGTATCGAAAAAAATATAATTAATATGGAGCAATGGAAGAGAGAGAAAATTAATTATAAATAATAAATAGCTATAGGGAGGCCAATCGTGGCACAGGGGCACAAAGTCAGACTGTAAAATCGACTGGTTTTGGGTTCGATCCCCACCCGAGGAAATGAAGTATTTATATACTTTTATATTTTAATTTTTCCGCTCTGGTGTCGAGACAAACGCGGCCACTTGAGTTCCGCCATTCAACATGCAATGCTCGAAAAGAAATCGGCGGAAAGTAGGGAACGGAGTGTCCTTACACTAGGTTCACTCTGCCTACCCTGCTGTTTGCGGGATACAGCGTCAAGCTGATCTATTTATTTAAGCAGTTGTCTATACTGCAAAAAAAATCCAAATCAAAGCGATAAAATATATTCTTACCATGGTCGCTATATACAGCATATGCAATTCATATACCGCCCCCACTTATGACGGCCTCAACCAAGTGAAGGTGCTTCTTAATAAAATACCTTTATAACGTACATTTTATAAACACCACTTAAGACAAAACTTACAAACAAAAACAAAACTTCCACATACATCATATATGAAACAAATAGTGTTGTAAACAGATAGCTAACACGTGAAGACCACTTCGGGAACTTCACTGAAAACAACACTATAACTCTTCCCACTCTTATTTACGTCTTGCTGCTGTCTCCTGCGTGACATATATTAAGTTACAAGCAATAAAACTACAATAAATTATATATATATATATATATATATATATATATATATATATATATATATATATATATATATATATATATATATAAATATATTCTTATGTAATTTTTATCCTAAAATATGTACTCTACGTAACCGGAAACCTTCAGGATTATGTGGATAGCTCTGAAGGTTTCCGGGAAGACAAATCTTAGCTTAAGTCACTCCGCTCCCATAGAATTACCAAAACTATATAGAAGTATACCAAATTAAATGTATTTAGTATACTCCTATAAATTTTTGGCAATTTTATTGCTCCACATTTTAATAATAACAAAATAATAAATCCATAATAAATTAATGCGCAAATATTGGGGCCCCTCAAGCCTATACTTGAGCAGTAAGTCCCAGGCACTGCTCTGAACACCACACCTTGCAACACCTTCCTGACATATCCGCACAGTGGTAATCGAACCCACAACCAGCCGCAGTTTACATTCACAGTCGCGTTTACAGTCTACACCACGACTAGTCAACAATATTTTAACAACTAATTCAACAGAAATTCGTAAAGTGATCAGTTAAATAATACACAGCGTGCAGCGTTGGTTGTAGACCGCAGCGTTGCGTTGCGGCGCGCCGCTGTCACCGCCGTGCATTGCCTTCACACTGATGTTTTTATTATTTTACAATATTCTGTATTAATTTATTTATTCAGCTTCGTGCTATATCTCGCATGTAACAGGGAAGACAGAGGGGCCTAGTGTGAGGAGACTTCGCTGTTCATTTTCCGCCAATTTCTGGAGGCATTGTGTGTTGAGTGACTGGGTTTTACGCCACGCTTTGCCTGGATACCAGAGCGAAGAAATAAAATTAATAATGGTTTCATTGCATCAAGTGGGAATTGAACCCACAACCTACTGCGTTTACAGTCACGTTACCAGTATCGCGATCCAGAAACCAAGGCCAAGTTGGCCTCAGAGCAACTAGAGGCCATCTGTAGAGCGAGACAGAGTAGAGTACTTCGTAGTTCTAGAATACACGCCAAACAACGATCGCATACAACCGTAGAGCCGTTCAAATCATTGGGGAAAGGAAGACTCAATGATCTATGAAAGGCTTAACACTTTGGCCTTGCGTAGAGACGTCTACTCTATGCGCTCTTTATCGCATTTATCATGGGAAGTGATCTGGAAAACTGTTTGACGTGGAACCTGTCGTCGATTTTTCTAATCGCATCGTTCGTGATGAACTCAAATATCACTCATTCACTCACGCAAATATCATCACCACTCCATATAGATACATGGCTCTCCTCTACTGTGCGGTTTCGTAGGTCCACGCGGTACACAACTATGGAATGGCCTACCTCTGGCACTGTTTCCTGGTCGATACGATAAAGATACCTTCAAAAAGCACTATCTCCATCACGAGGCCGGCAACGCACTTATAGGATAAACCAACCCTGCTGTATGTAGGATAAGGAAAGCACGAAACTGAAAATAAAATTAAAATTATTATTAAGTAAAGAAAATCCTTAATTAATTAAAAACGTACAAATAAATTTAATATGATATGCTAGATAAAAATTGTATTGCAAAGTTATTTTTATAAAGATCACATAGCAATAAGCACACTATGTAGGTACATGCGCTAATTGAGCTGGCAGCTCCGTGAGGCGTGGGATGACGGGCGGCGGTGTGGAAGGGCGGACCCCGACAATCGTTAATACTATAGTCATACAAATTATAAAACATAATTATATCTATATAAGTATGATATTGTTTCCTTTTTGCTTAACACTGTATCCCGCATGTAACATATAAATGGGTAAAGGGAACCTAATGTTAAAACACTGCAAGCAGCCCCTGATTTTCAAGACATTTCGTAATTCGGAATTTAAAGATACACTTTGTCTTGTTACTAGAGCAAAATAAATCCCGTTATATCCCGTCCCGTCCCGTTTATAATGAGACGAACTCAAAATCATATAAGAAATTATCATTTCCGTAATTCAAAAATTCAGCTTCACGCTGTATCCCGCACACAGCAGGGTGGGCAGAGGGAACCTAGTGTTAAGAGACTCCGTGCCCCACTTTCCGCCGAATTCTGCGGGCATTGCGTGCTGAGTGTCGGAACTCAACGCCGCGCTTTGCCACGCATCACAGCGAAAAATAAAAATAGAAATATGAAAATAGAATATCGACACGTCGTCGAGTGGGGATTGAACCCACAATTAGTCGTTTTTACAGTCACACTTTGAGCCTCTGTGCCACCACCGGCCTCTATTCATGTCTGTGAACCAAGGTTGTATGGGTAGATATGGAATTACAAATGCTGATCGCGTCCGCCACTCCTCGCATATTCAGGTAAGGGTCGAGGGGGACTCATTTAAATATTACATACAAAATAACTCTATGTTACGAAACAAACTTTTTTGATGTTACATCCGAATTATATATAAGCCCTCTTATCAGATTCTGAAATATTATTTATTTTAGCTCTCTCTATACGCTACTTAGCGATAGGACAGTTTGTGTTATTTATTTGTTTTAATATTTTTGCATAATATGACTGATGTCTATTAAAATTACTAAATCGTTTTATTTATATAGATATGAATTGCTCTGGAGAATGGAGAGAGAGAGCAGAACAATCACTCTGCCTCCTGCTTTGCTATTTTGATTTTTCTCGCTTTAATAACAAGATAAAATGCGGCGTTGAATTCAGCCACACACGCAACGTCACGAAAATTGGGCGCAAGGCGGTTGCGGCACGAGTGTCTTTTCACTAGCCCTCTGCGGGAAAGAGCGTGAAGCTGTTTTTTATTTAAATTGTTTTTATAATACATGGAAATTTTAATAATAATATTGCAGTATGATTCGCATCAACGTGAGATTAATGAAAGAGTCTCGAATTAATTAGATGAGCTGAAACTCAATGGATTCACTGAAGCCATTATAATTAAATGTCACACTAGCATCGTATAATTTTGTGCTGAACATTGTTGAATTATGTGTCGATTCGTATTTGGTGTTAGAATCATTTGGACATTTTTTTTTATCTTAACGCTGTATCCCGTATATAGCAGATTAGGCAAAGGGAACCTTTCGTTGTCCATCCCATCCATCGCCTAAATTTGGAGACGATGACAACGTGAAGGCAGCAGAGACTAGTAAGATATCCCCTCCATTCTCCACTTTTTGCTAATTTTTGGGACGTAAGTAAATTCTAAAAAAAATCTTAACTACTCTGTATAAAAAATCGAACCCACAACCATCGTATATTTACAGTTTCGTTGTGATGATCAGTTCAGCTATAATGATGTCTGACAGACGTTTTGAGTATTTTTAATGAGGTTACATACATATATTTAATTTTTTTAATGTATATATTATTTTAACCTTTATTTGCATTTATCAATTGATGACACAAAGATTTAACCTACTTTTTATTAAATTATATTCAATATACTTTCTTAACCTAAACAATTTTCAACAACATAACCATATTGTTAATAGCATGAATAGAACCTTAGATTTGGTACTCCTGGACTTTTCATCTCCATGTATTGTGTCACGTGCAGTTGATGTTTTATCCTCAGTAGATTCACTGCACCCTCCATTAAATATAAGCATTAATTTTTCATGTGAAGCAAGAATGCCTTACAACAAACAATATTTTAGCTATAATTTCTACAAAGCAGACTACCAGGTTATTAACGCGCACTTATCCAAAATAAATTGGTTTAACATGTTCGGCGGTGAGAGGGATGTGAATAAACTAGTTCAAATCTTTTATACAGTCATTCTAGAGGTAATAGATAAATTTGTACCAATTTCTAGGCCAAATAATAAAAAGTACCCATTTTGGTTCTCACGTCAACTAATAAGACGATTAAAGGAAAAAAACAATTATAGAATTAGGTATAAAAAATATAATAACCCCTTAGACTTGATATCTTTTCAGTTATTGGCCGAGCGCTGTGCCAAAATCACTTCTGAATGCTACAGTAATTATGTTAAGTCATCAGAAAGTAAAATATGCAACAATCCTAAATATTTCTGGTCATTTGTGAAAGAGAGACGCGGTGGTAGCAATTCATACCCAGTCACGCTTACGGATGGCATCTCTACATGTTCAGATGGAAACAGTATTTGCAATATGTTTGCTTCTCAATTTGAGTCTGTCTATAACAACAATGATTGTGACTGGAACCCCCTATTGTTCCCTAAAACACACCACAGTAATCACGCATTTAGTGAGGCACTGGTCTCATTGTATATTAGTAGTGATTTAATTCTCAAAACCCTGAACTCTATAGATCATACGAAGGGTGCTGGACCTGATTGTATTCCACCATATTTTATCAACAAATGTGCTGAAAACCTAGTCACCCCATTACATTTCATATTCAACACTTCACTCAACGCGGGAGTTTTCCCTTCAGTTTGGAAGACAGCTAAGGTGGTGCCAATCCACAAGGCAGGAGATATACATCTTGCGAACAACTATCGTCCAATTTCTATTTTGTCTAGCTTGGCTAAAATCTTTGAATCCTTAGTATGTCCATTCGTTCAAAGACATTTTGAAAAATACGTATGCGATGAGCAGAACGGATTTTTAAGAAGTCGATCAGTTAATACTAACCTGGCATCTTACATTGAGGACATAATTTCTTGTGTAGATAATAAGAAACAAGTGGACGCAATTTACACTGATTTCTGTAAGGCTTTCGATAAGGTTGTTCACAAGATCTTGTTGAGGAAATTAAACGCATATGGTATTGCAGGTATTTTTCTAGATTGGTTGCGTTCTTATTTATCTGAACGTTCATTTTTTGTAGTGGTGAACGGATTTACTTCCTATTCATGTAACATATTATCTGGTGTTCCACAAGGCTCACACCTTGGTCCAGTATTGTTCAATATATTTATCAATGACCTTCCACTATGCTTTAATTATTCCACTCCATTGTTATTTGCAGACGATTTAAAGTTATATAAAATTATTGAAACTTGGGAGGACGTAGAAAAATTTCAAAAAGACATACATACTCTGGATAGTTGGTGTCACAATAATGGTATGGAGCTAAATGTATCAAAATGCTTCCATATAAAATTTACAAGAAAGAAAAAATTTATACCGTCAGTTTACTTCATTAAGAATGCGCAAATCAGTGAGACACAGACCATAAAAGACTTAGAAATCACAATTGATAACAGGTTAACTTTTGTACCTCATATGGATTCATTGATAAAGAAAGCTTCAAGAATGTTAGGGTTTGTAATTAGATTTTCTAGATTTTTTAAAAAGCCCACAACTAAAATAATATTATACAACTGTCTTGTAAGATCAATGTTAGAGTATGGGAGCGTTGTTTGGCGTCCTCATTTTGCAACACATATGCTGCGTATTGAACGGGTGCAAAAGAGATTTGTTAGGCATCTCGCGTATTCTTTTAATGGAGTTAATCGTGACAGGTACTCTTATACAGAGTCACTAGATTACTTTAAAATATCTGATCTAAACACTCGGAGAGACACTATTGACCTGGTTTTCTTATATAAACTGGTAAATTATCACATATATTCTCCGCGTCTTCTCTCAAAACTCTCTTTTACTATACCCCGTAAAATCCCTCGGAAACCAATCAGTTTGTTTGCACAGCCGCGACGGAGAACTAAATTGGGATCAAACTCTCCTATTACAAGGCTTACCTCACTTTATAATATGAAATGTAGTGCATCCACGGATATTGACATCTTTAAAATGTCTAAAACAGCTTTTAAGAAAGCAATAAAATGTGTGTAAATTATGCTATAATTGTTGATCCTGGTAATATTGTTCGTATTAGTTTATATTATATTTTTATATAATTTTAATCCGTTGTTATGTATTAGCAAATCTATGTTTATATAAATTACCATTTCACGATTGTTCACAGCCACTTTATTTTGCATGCAGTGTTTACCTTTAAGTGGCTGTACATTAATTGTTTTTAGTTTTTAAGTTAGATTTACTTGAAAGGTAATAATGTATGAGCCGTTGGTAAACTTAATAAAATAAATAAATAAATAAATAAATAAATAAATATTTATATTATATATTCAATTTATTTTTATGATATTTGACAAAAGTGTTAGGTATCATGTTTTTTGTATTTATTTATTTTATTTTTCAGTTTCACGCCGTATCCCGCATTTATAGCAGGGTAGAAAGAGTTAATCTGGAAACCTAGTATTCCCAAGTTATAGTTACACGCTTGTGTGAACGCAACAGGTTATGAGTTCAATTCCAATTCGAGGACATGAAAATTCTATTTTTTTTAGAGACAATACGCGGCATTGAGTGCCGTCACTCAACACACAATACCTCCAGAACTCGGCGCAAAATTAAACAAAACATAGACTTTTAACACTACTTTTTCATGTTCCCTCTGCCTTCCCTACTACGTACAGAATACATCGTGAATCTAAAAAAAAATATCTAGATAACGGAAAAAAAACAAGAAGTTTATTAAAATCAGTTTAAATAAAAGCTACCAATTACAATTACAATAATTGAAATTGTCCTCTCATCAATCAAGAAGTATATAAGTCTAGAATCTAGATCTAGGTCGATTATTTAACATTCGGTTAGGGGATAACGAACGTAGCAAACGCTAACGTCGCTGGTGGTTACATATTCATATATGCGATGTATAATTGCTCTGCATAGTTTTCGAGTAAATGGGAGAAAATCGAGCTTCATTTTTACCATATTTTTATTTTAATTTCTATGTAGTTTGGTAGTCTGACTGTAAAGCTATGTTGTGGGTTCGATTCTCCATCAAGGAGATAAAATACTTTATATTTTAGTTTTAGTAGAGTTCTGCTACTCAATATGCAATGCCTTGAGAATTCGGAAAGTGGGGGACGTAGTGTCTTATTGGGAACAGAGTGTCTGAACACTCAGATCTCATGTTCCCTCTGCCTACCCTACTGTGTAATACTGGGGATACATTCATAGCTTCATAAAAATCAAAACAAAAATATTTATTGTAATTTTACAAATCAATATTATTTGAACAGTATAAGTTAAATCAAATATCCAATAGTAGATCTTTTCTAACACTTTTAGGCTATACTATCTACAAATCGAGGATGCTATATCGATACAGTTTTCATTCCGAGTATGAAAAGTACACAAGTTCGAATCGCAAGTAAATATGACGATCGACTGGCGTCGCGCGTCGCTCGTACAGACGTATGGGAACTAATGCTGTAAACATCCACATGGCACCGTGCCAGTGTTCATTTACAAAGTATTTACAGTGAGTATACGAGTACTGAATTCAATTTATGTACAAAAGCTAATCAAAAACCTCTATAATAAGTTATGTATTATCGAAAAAAATAAAACAGGATAAGATAATATTTAGTACTATTTATTACTTAACTTTCGCCGTAATTTCAAAAAAATTCTTCACGTTTCTCCTCGTATAGCGGGGTAGGCAGAGGTGCTCTGTGCTCCATGCATAATTTTAGGAAAACTGCGAGTGGCGGAACTTAATACCGCGCTATGTTTACGACAGCTGAGAAATGAAAATAGTTTCATCACAACTATTCTCGCGCGTGGAGATCGAATTCATAAGCCTCAAGATGTTTTTAAATACTTATTTATCAAAACACATTATTTAAAAAAAACACAAATTTAAGTGGTTAATAAGAATAACGTTCATACATAAACATCTTCAAAACAAAAAAATCGTACAAATCAACCTCACAATACACGAACAACTCAAAATCTTATTTCATAAGACGATAGCGTCAAAGGTGTTTTCGGGAGTGGGATTGACCCACATTCTCGTTCTATTTCGTCAGTTTACTGCCTCCTTTACGACGCTAAGTGGGTTATTCGTCACTGGGGAAATAACTTGATAACTATTACTTATTTGTCAGATAATATAAGTAAATTGTCTATATAAATCTAGTAAATATGTACCATTTTTTTGTTGTCGTTTTTTATCGTACTTTGCCATACTTTGCTTTGCTATTAATTAATCTATCATTAGATTATTGTCCGAATAAAATAAAAAAAAATCGATTTTTAGCACGCTTTTATTGCAATTATGTAATAAAATATAATAATATTATGAAATTGAATCACTTTTATCCTCATGAAACTAGGCAGTTTTTGTTTTTTTTATGTGACAACACAAAATCAAAATGAGGCTGGTCGTGGCGCAGCGGCACGAAATGTGACTGTAAAGCTGACTGGTTGTGGGTTCGATCCACATTCGCGGAGATGAAATATTTACTTAAATTTATATTTCCATGTCTTCGCTCTGTCTGTCTGTGTCGAGGCAAAGCGCGGTGTTGAGTTCTGCCACTCAACACGCAATGCCTCCAGAATTAGGCAGATAGTGGAGAATGGAGAGTCTCAACACTATCTTCCCTATGCCTACACTGCTATGTGCGGGATACACGAGTCAACGAGCTGGTGTGATGATTTCCCCTAAAACTTTAATTAATTCTCTAAAATGTATCTAAAATATAATCAACTTAAAGCCATTATTCATATTTATTTTCATGCTGTATAATGTCAAGCTGTTGCCTTGTTAGTTGTTACATAATAAAGGTACGAAATTTTAACAAATCACTTAAATTAATCAAAATCTTTCTTGAGCTTATTGAAGTAAAACGTAAATAATTCAAATTTATATGCATACGTATAAGACATTAAATTGATTCATATAAGTATAATATTTTTATTTAAAACGAAATGCAGCGTTGAGCGCAGATGATACAGCGTGAAGCTGATTTTTTTTTTTTTTATATATATATATATATATATATCCTAAATAAGATTTAAACCCACAACAATAACAATTTAAACTAATAAATACACTACAGAGCTTCAAAAGCCTTTTCCATATAACGTACAAATCTGTTTAGATAGATACTATATTTTTATTTTCTCGTTCGAGCCACTTGTGCCGGGTCACTGAGCACGGATATTACAGGTACGAATCGGCCTACATCGGGGAATCGAGTTGGTATAGCATATTCAATTATCGATTATTTTTTTATGTATTTTAGTTGTTGATTTAAGAAATATGTAGTCAAATCTGTCTATAATTTAATATAAAACGGTTCGTTTGTAATAATAATAAGTATATTTTAGCTTCGCGCTGTAGGAACAGTAGGAGCATATACTAGGGTAAGGCGGAGAAAAATTCAGTGTTAGGACACTCCGTTGCCCATGAATAGCCTAATTTCTGAAACTTTGTGTGTTCAGTGGCGGAACTAAATTCCGCTCATTTAACCTCGTGACCAGAGCGATTAAATTAAAATAAACATTTAAATAAATATTTCATTCAATCGAATGGGGATCGAACCCACAACCAGTCTCATTTACAGTCACACGTGCGAACCCTTGCGTCATGACTGGCCTTTTATAATATTATATAATTTATTACATATGAAGAGTTTGATAAATAATGTTTCTCTAATCGATACACGATACTAAGCCACCAAAAGCCGAGCGTAATCGACGCGAGTACACAATATATCACATTAGTGAATAATTATATCTAATCTACGTATAAACGTGGATTTGCATAAATTAACTAAAGCAACATAAAAGGAATTTTCTTTGAAGAATTTTATATCGGAGATTATGAGAAAATGAGAAATAAAGCAAGAGTGGTAAGAGAGAGTGAGTGTCGATAATAATCAATTCTCGTAAAAACTTGAGGACCCTGGAAGACTTGTCTGTAAAGCAGTTGACTAGACGAGAGATGTAGAACTTTGGATACTGTGTTAGGTTTACACTTTAGTTTCTATCATCAAAAATGATAGAAAATCTGTGTCTCCGTCGATAGTCTTCTCAAGGTGACGCGTGCTAGTGCGTCCCCGCTGGTGAGTTACGTGGCGATCAGCGAGGCGTTAGGGACCACCACCCAACACGCTACATCTGAAAATATGGGAAGTGGGGGACAGAGCTAGAAATATGAGATTAGTCTAAAAATTACACCGAAAGTAACGTTATTTTAAGTAAGTAAAGTTATATACGTAAACACACATATGTCTTTTATGTATATAAAGATATCGAACCTACATCGCACGTCTTTACATCCAAACGCTCTCTCAACATCAGAATGGCCTCAATAAGCCTCTAAAATATGTTTTTATCTTAACTCAGTATTCCGCACATAGCAGGGTAGGCAGAGGGAACCTGAAAACCGTAGTAACGTAACCAAGACACTTCCATTCCTTACTTTCTGCCCAATTCTACGGCGGCGGAAATCAATGCCGTACTTTTCGAGAGCGAGGATGAATGAAATTTTTTTTTTCCTCCGAATAGGAATCGAACCCACGATATAAATAATAGATCAAGTTCGAAAAAATCCAGTAATAAAAAAGGAGCTCGCGACCCAGAACGAGTAGTATTGTTCGCGGCGCAATTTAATTTGCAAGTTTAATTAATTTCGCCTTTTGTATCGAGGCACCGCCGGAGTTGGGACGCGGGACGTGGGACGTGGGGCCTCGTGTTTTTAACTGAAACTGTTAAATTCGATTCTGAACTTATATTGACTTTTTATTATGACGCAGCTTTGTGCCTTTTTACCTGCATAGCAGGATATATAATGGGAAACCTAGTGTTATGCCACACCGTTTCCCGTTTTCCGCCCGAATTTGGTGCTGAGTGGGGAAACTCAACGCTACATTTTCGTTCCATCAAATTGGAATCAAACCCTCAACTACCACGTTTACTGTCCCACTGCGCCACGACGGCTTTTGCTCGGTTATTAACAAAAGTAAAGTAAAGCAAAAAATGCAAAAATCATTAGACAGGAGGTCAATATCAATCAGCTGTCACATCTGTCATTTAAAATATGAATGGTTTTAAACGATTTAAAATGTTTTTTTTTTGTATTTTCAGTAATTAATTGATATTTTGAGCGGCGTTGAGTTCTGCCACTGATCAATAATTACAAAAAAATTGCTTACGTAATACTTGAACAGCCCCCATAAGTCACTAAGCGATACAAAACATTCTATTTAATAAGAATTGACGTCGAATTTGGTCTCTAAATAGTCACTTATCCCTCTCAGGACGTTATCCAATTTTGTTACTCCGGCAAATAAATGTGAAACATTTGTGTTTATTTATTTCGGACTTTCGGACGTTTACGTTGGATTGCTGGAATAAACGGAATTAGGCCGTTGTGGCACATTTGGTGAATGTGTATGTACGTCTGAGGTTGTAGGTTCGATGTCTATCTGAGTGGATATATTCCTTTATTTATATATTATTTTTATTCTTGCAGCTATCCTACCGCTGTGCAGTGGCATAAGCGTATGACTACTACAAGACGCGACGGTTGTGAGTTCGATTCCCACTTTGTGGAATAAAATTTTAAATATTTTCATTTCTTTGACTTAACACTAGGTTCCCTCTGCCTACCCTACTATACCGTGAAGCTGAAAAGAAGTTTGTTTTGAACACTAACAATCCGTCTTATAGTATGTGAAATTTGTGAGCCAGAATTTTTCTGGTTATACTGTAAACAGAAATCAATTGCAGGCAGGCATTTAAATATCCAGATGGATTAAAATATTAAATTGCAATTACTAAGAGAACAAAATCACCTATTAAATAAAATTAAATTAACAACATACAAAGATTTTAATATGATCTAATGCCCGTATCTATAAGTCGCTCTCAAGATCGATCTCAGGCTTAAATACGGGTCTTAAATGTTTAAACCGTTGATTTAATTAGGCAAAAACTTTGCGTATCTCGCTGAACAAGTATGTAAGAGGCAAGTGAAAATAATAAACAAAGAGGAGCAAAATATGGTACGGCACCCTAAAACTGGAAGTTCGTTGTTGATAAAATAAATATGTAGTCGAGCTTTTCTATAATTTAATATAAAATGGCTTATTTATAATAATATATTTTCTTACGTTTTACGCTACAGCGGTAGCATGGGTACCTATAGCAGGGTAAAGTGAGGAAACACAGTGTTAGAACACTCCGTTTCCCACGAATCGCCCAATTCTGAGATTTTGCGTGTTTATGTGTCGGAATTGTTCATATAAGAATATGAAGGAGAAAATATGTGTGGTGTGTGAAAATTATAATAAAATAGAAACAAAATAAGAAAGTGTCACGCACAAAGGTGAAGTAATGAACGAGGCGACAAAAAGCTTGAATACCAGTAATTGACCTTTACGTGACCTTTTAAATATCAACAAATTTAGACTCCTGAAGGCCCTCTCGGATGCTAAAATAACATTAAAGACGTCCTCTAAAATTATAATTGCTCTTAAATATTATATATATTTACTGAACCTTAGATGTAATATTAGAGGCCAGTCGTGGAGCAGTGCTACAAAGTGTGACTGTAAAACCGACTGGTTGTGGGTTCGATCCCCACTCGAGGAGATAAAATATTTACTTAAATTTATATTTTCATTTCTTCGCTCTGGTGTCGAGGCTACGCGCGGCGTTGAGTTCTGCCACTCAACACGTACGTTTTAAAGAACGTATGTTTATTTTCTCGCTCTGGTAACAAGATAAAGAACGGCGTTAAGTTCCACAACTCAAGAGGCAACGTCTCGAAAATTGGAAGAAAAATGTGAAACGGAGTGTTTAAATAGTATTTACATATTATAATAAGAAATTTTCAAAGAAAACATATTAAGGAATAGTTATAATATTAACTTATAAGGTGGAAGAAGCTGAGCCACTTACCAGGAAGTCTTTAACTTGGCTCGTATAAATAACGCAAGGTGGCTTGTTCACGAACCGTGACACAATTTATGGATTTTGTAAGGTCGTTACTATGAGGTACACATATATATATATATATTGGAGTACGAAGTAGTGTGTTTAAGTCTGGAGATTTTTAGTTCCACGCATTAAGAATGAAGGGTAAGCAGACAGAAATTGGTATTATTTACTCTGTTCTCCATTTCTCTTTGTGTGCTGGAATTCGTGGCGTCTTCTTAAAAAGTGAGGAAATTAAAAATTAATCCTTCTAAGTGAGAATCGAACCCACAATCGTCGTGTATACAGTCCGACACTGTACAGCTGCGCTACAACGCCATTATTATAAAGTTGATGTTTTTTAACTTTTATACTCTATATATAGAGAGAGAGACTCTTAGAGACTACAGAGGTAGGTATGTAGAGAGATACCTTGCTGAAACCAAAAAAAAAAAACAATATATGAACTCTAACTTACAATTTATAAAATGATTTGTAGACTTAGCTCAAAATTCAACCACAAGATCATATAAAAACGAAAAATAAAAAGATAAATTGGAAAAACAAAAAAAAACATGATTCCGGCCAGGATCGAACTGGCGGCCTTCTGCGTGTAAAGCAGATGTGATAACCACTACACCACGGAACCGCTTAGATAACGTTATAAATAATATGTACAAATAAAATATTTTATTATGTATATTTTTTTAAAATAATGGATTTAACTACCTTTTTAAGGTTTCTTAGATTATTCTATATACAGGGAAAGAAATTAAAATAATATATATCCTTGCTTTGGTAACGAAGAAAAACGCGGCGTTGAGCTCCGCCACTCAACACGCAATGCCTGAACAATTCGGCGGAAAATGAGGAATGGAAGTGTTTTAATGGGATTGGAGCATGTACTGAGAGCTATATCAAAACTATTAAAGTAATTTAATATAGCCTATATATAGCCTTCCTCGATAATTAAAGTATCCAACGCATATATTTTTTTAATTTGAACCAGTATTTTCCGAGATCAGTGAGGTTAACGAAACAAATTATTTAACTTTATAATATATAGATAGATAGACAAGCAAAGATAACGGAAAGAGTAACGTCTGTTTTCTCTCAAAATGTTTATTAAAGTTATCGCCGCACTTTGTCGTATTAGACCAAAACATGTAAATAATCTTTATATATGTAATCATTTGAGAGTAGGGATCAATTTTTTTTCTTTCATATTATTTTTTATTTTAGCTCAATTAGGGACAACCTGTGACTGTAAACTCGATGATTGTGGGTTCGATTAACACTCACAAGAATGATTTTTTTTAATCCTTGCCCTTGCAAGAAGACAACTACCATCATTGAGTTCCGCCACTTCACACAATATCTCAAAAATTGTATTAAATTCAGATGCCTTAACACTAGGTTCCCTCTACCTACCCTGCTGGCAACTAAAAGGGAAAACTTAAATATACCTCTAAATCTTAAGTAGGTAACACAAACAAAATTGCACAACTTAAAAAGATAGCCAGCTATAAACTCAAGCCAATCCAACAAAATATTTACTCGTGGAACTCAAAGACGTCAGCCAAAAGTAAGTACGTCGGTGCTCTCTAAATAAGCTTCGATCTGCGCTGTGTATCGACCCCGTTGTAGTGAACCGGAATGGAATAAAATAACTGTGTTCAATCAACTTGCGTTTTATATTTAAAATATTTTTCACGCTGTATCCCGCGCATAGTAGAATACGCAAAGGAAACCTGGGGACGTAGTGTTAAGGCACTCTTTTCCTATTAAATCACTTCCAACTTTCCTCCAAATTCATTAAGAACTCTATAAGGAAGTGTGATAAGTGGCGCAACAGGAGGAAATAAAACCAACTCATTCAGCCCTCTAACGAGACTCGAACCCGCAACAGACGCTGTTTCGCTGCCCCACGATATCCTCATGATAAACCAGTGCCATGCAATTTTCAATATACGTTCAATAAAGACATTTGCAAAAGCATAACATTAAGAATATTAACAAAGTTCTTACAGTGAAAACTAAGTGAACATATCACGCACTTGCCGCTCACAAACTTACAGATGCCGAGTTTGGTCTTATTTTCGGTTTTCCTTATCGTCCTTTTTCTTTTTGTATTAATTTAGCAACTTTTCCTGTGTTTATAACTTATCGTATAACAAAAAGATTTCAACTTTTCATTATGTGAACAACAGATTGTTTCGAATTTGCTGGGGTTAAATATGCTTCTTATTTCATATAAATTTTGTGATTTATGAAGATTAAATTCGAATGTAGAACAGAACATAACAAATAGAGAACAGTGGTTTAAAGAATTTTAAATTTTCTTTGAGGCTCTACTTGAATTAGCCAAGTTATTTTTTTTTTTGTATTATTATTGTGAGACTACAGATAAGAAATTGACCCAAAAAAAAATTTATATAAAAAAATAAGCACGAATTTGTTAACATTACACACACTCAATACAATACAATACATTGTAACATAATATATTCATTTGAATTTCCATAATAAACTCAACTCAACTCAATTCAATTCAACTTTTAAACATCCACTAAGAAATTTTAATAACAGCAACAAGAAACTGTACTAGCTCAGTATACAATAGAAACTGACTGTATTGTTGTATTATAATAAAAGAATAGCTGTATAGAATAGAATACAACGGTATTGTATAAGTTCTAAACGAAGTTTAAAAAGCGGAGTGGTGAATTTGCTGAGTGACTTCGTCGATTGCACTGCTGACTGTTAAAGTGAGCCTTACGCACACAACAATGGTCTAGGATAAATTTGCTTTCTTCAAGTTATTCAGGTTTTTATGCCCTTTTTAAGTGAAATAGGTTGTTTTTTTCTCAACTACACGGTGTATTTCACACATTTTCCCAGAATGGGGGCAGAGAAAACCTGGGAACATAATGATAAGATACTCTGTTCCCATTAAGATAATTCTGTTTCCTACTTCTCGCCAAATTCTGGGCGAACTGCGCGTCTGGAGAATTTGTCAGCTGAAATTGCTGAACATTACAATGGAGTCGCTATAATGATTTCTAAGTGATGTTCCCACATTTTTTTAAAATTATTGCAACTTTGTAAAGAAAATATTTTAGAAAACGTTTATAAATTGTTTTGAAAATGTCGAGCACGCGGTTGTTTGAAACTGTCCAAGCGTAAGTTCTTATCAAGGTACGTAGAAATTGTTATAAGTTTGTAACAACTGATTTATATTGTATACCCGAAGAATACAATTTAATATTGTAAATTTAACTACCAATATAGGCCAGTCCTGGCGAAAAGGCACAAATTATGACTCTAAACGCGACGGAGTGTCTTAACACTAAGTTCTCTCTGTCTATCCTGTTTTAAGCTGTTTTTTAACTACCAATATTATTACTATTAGATATAAAAAAAATCATAAAAATCATCACAAAATAATCAAAAATCTTTCAGACTATCTGTAAGCCAAAGATTTGCGATATAGTATGTTGCAAAACCAAGCTAGCTCGTTCTCACTTCTACGTTATGAGAAACCGATATATTATGTAAATCAATTTATCAACATTTACCTTTTGCGGTCCACGAATTGTAAAGAAGTTGTTCTTCGTAGCTAAATTACATTCATTAAACCTACATACGCGCTCATGCATTCACATAAACAAACACACACACACACACACACACACAGACACACACACAAACACACACACGCACGCATGCACGCCAACACACACACCTTTAGTTATATTGCTTTATTTAGCTTATGTCATCATGATTAAACGAATAAATACGTTTCAATGAATCCTTTAAAAAGCGCTATATATGTTTATTTAGTTTTTTCAGCTCATGTGTAAAACACGTAGTCATTCCCATTTAATCACACGCGCGAACCTATTGTCAAACCTAGTTATAATTACGTTTTCTAAGCACAAGATCTACATAACCAGATGGCACCAGAACGACCGAACGCCCTCTTGACGTAAACACCGAGATGTATCTTTTATATTACAAACACTACTTCGCTGTATGTTGGTTGTTTTCATCCTTACACAGTAATATAATACTAACAGAAATACATACACGATACGTTCTATAGAAACGACTTTATTAAATATAAATAAATTGAAGACATACTTGGTGTTTAGATAATTGTTTAAAAATATTTTAATTTTTAACAAAAAAACTACTTTTTAATTTCAACCTGATTCCATAATCAGAACCATACCAAACTACCGTTGAAGTGAATTCTTTCCAATAAAAGAATCGTCGAAATCGGTTGGCGGGATATTGAGTTATTCGTCCATTTGTCGCGCACATATTTAATGCAAATTTAAGACTTATATGATTTTCTCATAGATATTATTGCCAGAAATGGATCAATAAAACCAATAAAAACCACACGAGAGGCACTACTCTTCAGAAAAAAAATCATCAAAATCGGTTCATTCAGTCAAAAGTTCTATGTAACAAATCTTCTTTTAGAGAAGTCGTTTAAAAATTATTATACTAAAATTGTAATTTTATCTAACTGTACTCGTGTGTTCAGTTTCTAGATACGGTGATATCGATTAATAATTCTGTTGTGCATAGTAAAAATATTTCTAATATACGTCTATCTGCATCTGGGTGTTGAGTGGCTGAGCCTACATAACTTTTACTTACCAGAAATAAAAGTAATTAAAATTTATAATCATCCCCATGAGTTGCGTCGAACCCAGAACTATCGCGCTTACATTAAGACGCTTTCACGATGTACTTTAATTAGATCTCCACATAACTAAAATTTTATGAATTAGATAAGATACAAAACCCTTCAATTTCCAAATCTTATAAGACGAAACACGGCATTGATGTACAAAATCTGGTCAAATGCGAGTCTATCGCGAGTCTATCCCCACAGAGGGTTCCGAACGGATTTCGTAATTGTAGATTCACAGGACGTATCTTAAGTATCAAAGTGAAAAAATGTACTTTCAATACCTTTAAATTTCTATTAAAGTGATGTGAAGTCTGTATTGTAAGCGATTTCAGACAATTACACTTTTGGAGGAAGAATCATGCTGAAGTTGCGGGATGCTCTTACAGTGTGGCCACTGGTACTGGCCACAAAGTGTTTGAAAAAGTCCTCATCACAGTCCTACCTAGCGAAGAAAAAACAAGCAGGAACATCTATTAGTAGCAACGAGATAAAAGATAACGAATATTACCCGATTTAAGTAAAAACTAACAGACAGCAAATAATCAAATTTTATAAAATATCAATATTTTAATATATATTTATGTTTCATATCATCTAAGAATTATTATAAGACCTTTCATGTGGAAGTAATTTAAAATCTTAAAATTAAGGGTATTTTTTCTTATGTGCCATAAAGTATCATTTTGATCCATTGTATTGTTATAATGGTATTTCAGGATTTTCAGATGGCTGAAAATCCAGAAATACATCTGAAAAAGATTTTATTGAAAGGTTTTTTTTTTTGTTCAAGCAATCCTAGATGACTCCAAAATAATAAAAAACCTAGTGACATTCTGGCTCTGGGTTCTAGGAGGTTATATTTAGATAACGCCCCATTTTTAATACAAAATGCGGCAAAATGGATTTGATTTGAAATGATATGATTTACTAAGAAGCTTATTTTTCTCTGCTCCAAGAAACCGTAGATCTAGATATTGAGACGACAACAAAATTATTATATAATAGATATTTTGTTGTTTTTTTTGAGATACGAAACCGTAAAAAGACACTAAAACAACCAAACAAAATAACAATAACCCATTCCTATCTCTGTATAACTCGAAGACTTGGACTTGGCACCATCTCTCGTATAGTCTGTACAGTGCCAAGTGTCCGCGCCAAGTGACACCGCCGTGAAATTAAGACGTCCGCCCGCTTTGGTGAAAGAATTGAAACTCTTGATTGCTTTCTATCGAATGAGTTAACCGATTTCTTTTTGTTATGTTCTTTTCTTTAATTTTAGCTTTACCCAGTATCCTGATTACAGTCCTGTACACATTAGGACAGGTACAGGGAACTTAGGGAACGTTTAGATACTACGTTCTTCACTTCAAATTTCAATCGATCAAGACATTGTGTGCTTAGAAGACATATGTAACTCAATTCCTCTAACTCAATCAGTCAAACTGAATCGAACCCTCAACTTTCATGTTTACAGCCAGATGCTGTGCCACTACGCCACTAAGCAAATAGTAAATGAGTGACAATAATAAGCTAAAAGTTTGAAAGAAACATATGTTGAAATAAATTTATTTTCAGTCCTTAAAATTAAAGAACTAAAACAACACTGAAAAAAATCTTGGTAAGCAGTTACCTAATACTTTTTATAAATATCATACAACTAATAATTTTCAAAACAAATGCAGGAATAAAGTACGAAATAAAAGTATAATATAAATATTAAATAAAATATTATAAAAGAATTTAGCAGTGACCATTAAATAATTTATATAAATATTTATGTTGTTAAAGAAAAAAATATGCCAATCGTGACGCAGGGGTGTGACTGTGAAATCGACTGGTTGTGGGTTCGATCCCTAATCGAGGAATTTGATTTACATTTATATTTTCATTTCTTCGCTCTGGTGTGGAAGCGGGGCATTGAGTTCCGCCACTCAACACGCAATGCTTCCAGAACTTGGCGGAAAGTGGGGAACAGTGTCTTAACAATAGGTTTGCCCCTCTGCCTACTTTTTTTTAAACCAAAAATAAACAAAGTATAGTTGTGTCTTAATTACTTCTTATGAGGTTTTGTCATATACGATATATGCACGTATAATATAATATGTTTTTAAGACGTGATATCTTCTTTAGTTATTTAGACAACATTTTTGTATTAGATTTTTTTAAGTTTCACTCCAGACTCTAAAAGAAACCTAATGTTTAAATAATCTATTTCAGCCAAAATTTCCAGTTTTGAGATATTGCATGTTGAGTGGCGGAATTTAACGCCACGCTTTGTCTTGTTACAGTTGTTAGAGTAAGAAAAATAAAATATAAAATAATTAATTCACCCGAATGAGAATCGAATCCACAACCTCTGCGCTTACAGTGCTGCACACGACGATGGACTAAACATGACAACTTTTAAATTAAAAACTCAGTACAGCTACCGTCATTTTATAAGCAAACGTAAAAACTAATTCACGTACGCGGTCAGCTCATTCATTCTCTTTTATGTATCCCTGTAGGAGTTTTTGTAGTATGTCATTATGGCAGACCTCCCACCTCCCATTCTCCACCTCCCCGTTCTTTCTTTTTCTCCCCCTTTCCCCTCGTAGGGAGTTGTGGACCGTAGTTTACATACGATGAAACGTCACGTTGTGGCTGTCACCTGAGGGCGGAATAAATTAAAACGAGTAAATATGAAAAAATGATTTTATAATATTTTATATAATAAAGTGTACGCCATTAATTACGTTGTTTTTTAACATTGTGGCACACCCAGACTCTACACGCAATGGTAACGGGTTCAATTTCCATTCTTTTCTTTTCAATTTTTTTCTATTACCAGACAAAGCGAGGCGTTGTGTTCGAATGAAACATATAATGTCTATAAAATTTAGAGGTCCCTGCTCTATGTGAAATATAGCATGACGCTAAAGAAAGTAGCTATTTATTATTATATATAATATTTTCAGATTCTCGCTATATTCCGCAATATAGCAGGATGGATAAAGGGAAACTGGGAACCTAGTGCTAAGACACCATCGAGTAAAACTCAACGGTGTACTTAGCCTCCTAACTAGGGCGACGAAATAAAAACATTAAATATTCAATTGCCTCATGTGGGTATCGAACCAATAAATAACGCGCTACAGTTCACATGCTTGTTTCCTGTGAAACGACTGGCCTCAAACTTAAAAATTAAAATAAACAATATTATATAAAATAAAAATTAAATTAAAAAAATAAATTAGCTTCACGCTATATCCCGCACACAGCAGGGTAGGCAGAGGGAAGGCAGAGCTTAGTGTAAGACACTCCGTTCCCCACTTTCTGCCGAATTCTGGAGGCATTGCGTGTTGAGTGGCAGAGCTCAACGCCGCGCTTTGCCTCGACACCAGAGCGAAGAAATGGAAATATAAATTTAAGTAAATATTTCATCTCCTCGAGTGGGGATCGAACCCACAACCAGTCGGTTTTACAGTCACACTTTGTGCCACTGCGCCGCGATTGGTCTCAATATTATATACATTTATATATTTTTTTTATTATACATCATATTTTTAATTTTTATTATTCATCTTGTTCAAAGCGAGTACTTATGTGTCCACTCGTATGGAAGTTAATGAAATCTAGTAGGCAATTATTGAGGTCACGAATAAATTTGTTTAATTATAGTAACCTTCACCTTAAGACAATTTATTTTTATATATATATACTTTAAGTGTGCTGGTTTATTGTTCGATTACGAGTCGTAATAATGAATTTTCGCTTTCCCCGCTCTAGCAAAACAAAACGCGGCGTTGAGTTCCGCCACTCAACTCATAATGTCTCGAAAATAGTACAATGTTTTTTTAAGTTTTAGTCTGTTTTCCAGGGAACACACTTGGTTAATACACTTCCGTTGCCCACTTTCGGTCAATAAATAAATCTCTTATTTAGTCTAATGTAGTGTACTAATTCATCATCTTATAAAAGTGTTAAAGTTATGTATTTATATATCTTTTAAATAAACTCATTAATTATATATTAAAATAAACTTAATACACATTAAAATAATAATAAAATAAAATTAATACACCACTCAATAATCCATGTAGAGCTAATAGTAAAGATAACATTGTTTGTCGAAAGATTAAAAAAAATAAAATTAATATTTTAAAATAAAAAACTATTTAAAAATATAAAAAAAAATATAACACTTTTATAAAAGTATTATATTTTTATCTAATACATTGAATTCGATATTGAAAAAAATATATTAATTAAAATTATTATTTCTATTTATACTTTTTTTAAATACATTTTTAAAATTAATAACAACTTAAAAAATAAATCATTGTTGATAAAAGTAAAATATAATTTAAAAAAAACCAAAAAGTATATGATTCCGGCCAGGATCGAACTGGCGGCCTTCTGCGTGTAAAGCAGATGTGATAACCACTACACCACGGAACCCGGTGACGATCTTGTTCAAAAGCTGCTTCAACTAGAACAGTATAGAACAAAATAAATTATAACTATTACTATTTATTATATCTTGATCAGAATGACTTTTGTAATTTCCTGCAAATATTATTACTTTGAAAGTAATTGTTAAAAGATTAACAAAATATTTTTATATATGTCCTATGTCCTATGTCCTAAGTAGATAAAAAATATTTATATGGATGGTAAGCTTCGAGGTGTAACCTCCATATTACAGAAGAACCTAGTGTTACGACACTCCGCTCTCCAAGCTATAAAATTTAGTAACACTAAATGGCTTATTTGGATGAAGTTTTTAACACTTTTTTCTTCCTTCTTAAGAATCTGTCTCTTACAAAATTGATTATACCCGGATATGAACCTGCACCTCTTATAAATCGTCTGAAATTTCTTCACTTGTTACAAAATAAAAACAGAAAAAAAAACATATTATTCATCCATGTAACTTGAATACTTCAATATTGTTAAGAAAGTATGTCAAGTTCCATCATCAATGGATGACTCTATATAGAGCAATGTTAAACACTTGCGGAATAAATATTTTTATTTCACAGGCGCTCGGTCTTGTTCTCTTTTGAGAGAGATATATTTTAAGAGTGCGGTTTGTAAAATTTTATTTTTTTATTTTATGTTTTTATATATTATAATATATGTACGTTATGTAAATACAGTTACAATACGTTATGTAAATAACAGTTTGTAATAACAAAGTACTAAGTCTATAAATAATACATAGAGTCCTATTAATATTTTCATGTATTCGCTCACACAACAATTGATTTACTGGGAGTGTCTGAACACTAGGTTCCCTTGGCCTACAGTACTATATGTACCTATATGCGGGTCTAGCTAAAAATAACGAAGCTAATAAAATATCTCTACGTTCCCTCTATCCACCTCGCTAGATTCGAAAACAGTGTGATAACAGTGACATTTCTGATTTATAATTATTAATTTTATAATATGAGGTTTTTTTAGAATCGAGTTTCATAAAGATAAACAGTATACGTTGAATAAAGTATATTATACTGTATGAATTAATGATAACCTGAACGTTTTTACTAGTAGTAGATTTTTTGTATACTTGGAAAAAAAATGTATGTTTATAAAAGTAATATACCTATTCTCTTCATTTAAATTGTTTTTTCTCTTCGTTTAAACTTCTAAGCTTCTTCATTTAAATATCATGTTACATATCATTAAAAGTTTTATAATGTTTGGTTAACAGACAATACACGGACGAAACTACAGAACTTAGAAAGCTGAGGTAGGCACGGGAATATAAAAAAACACTAAGAAAAGATCCTCACAAAAAAATACTAGCAAATTTATAAGGTTCCGATAAACTTAATATAACGGACTTGACCCCTACAAAACACTCCATTCCCCATATTCGACATGGAGATCTGGGTTAGATTAAAATATGGTTTATATCTTGTATTTCTTTTTAAAACAAAAAAATAAATTATTTACTCCAATTCGTCTTACTTAAAAAAATATTCTAGCTAACATAGTTAATAGCAAATAATCCTTTACAGTCAACTCCAAAACATTCAATTCCAAACTTGAACTGGTAACATCTGACTTAATTAATACCGATATGAACTAATACCACGACGCCAATAGAAGCAATCAATGCTGGTCCTCGAATAATTACTCTTCAACAGACCGCCGTCTCTCGCCGTTGACTTCAATTTCCTTATTGATTCAAAATGCCATAACTTTACATAGCTTAGAGTTGGAAGATAGAGACTGTTGATTTGGTTGGGTTTCAAGTAACTCCATGTTGTAGTAATAAACTGGTTGCGGATTCGATCCCCACTCGAGGAGATGAAATATTTACTTAAATTTATATTTCCATTTCTTTGTTCTGGTGTCGAGGAAAAGACGGCGGAAGGTAGAGAACGGAGTGTCTTAGCACTAGGTTCCCTCTGCCTACCCTGCTGTGTACAGTGTTAAGCTGAGTTTAAATTTCAAATAAAAAGATAATTTTTAGACTACAAAATTATCAAAAAAGAAATAATAATCTACTATTTTTTTTTTTGGTCTTGATATATTAGATATATTAGACTATATTAACTCAATCAATTCGATGCAATCCACTGTACCTCCAGTCAGAGATACTTTGGTCATAATTAGAACAGATTTAGAAAACTTGAAAAATACAAACAAAAACCTCTTAATCTATCTAAAAAGTTGAATTGAACTTAAGACTTAGCCAAATTTAATATTTAAAAAAAATACGTGGCTCCTTATTTACATCATCTTAATTGTTTTTATTTAATATTTACAAGAAATAAGTTAATATCTATAATAAAAATCTTCTCTACGTAACAAAATTTAACAAAAAAATATGGAGCGCCTTTTTTTCTCTTATTATATTTCACATGTCGAAGACCAGCGTGCTCTCAACAAACATCACTCCCCTGTAATCGCTCTCCCATATTACGTTACGTTATTAATTCATTCTGTTATATGATTTTTTAATAAAGCACAAAGATAAACGTTTTTTTATGTATATTTTTTTTCCAATTGTATACTATGAATATCAGTTTTGGCGAAGGAGCACAAGAATGTGACTGTGGCGCGATGGTACTGGGTTTGATCCCCACTCTAGGGAATGAATAATTATTTGTTAATTTTTTAATGTGTTCGCTCTTGGTGACCAAGTCTAAAGCCGGCATTTAGTTCCGCCACTCGCGCAATTAACACTAGGTTCCCCTGCATATCCTGCTGTGTGCAGAATACAGCGTGAAGCTGATGAGAAATCAAGATGAGCTGATTCAATGGTATAATCAAGACCATCACCAAACTAAATACCAACCGAATAGACCACTAAAAGCTGCAAGGACAAGAGCTTTATTATACATGCAAATGAAATAAAACCTCTCCACGTAAAAAATAAGCGAGTGATAGTTTAAAACTTTGAATGTTATCCCAAGTGAAGACAGAACTTAAAACCCATGTACGAGTATATCCCACATTCTTTTGTTGAGTACGACGCATTACTTAACATTTAACTTGGCCCTCATTTCTCATTAATATTTTTCTGAGTCAATATATATAACAAAATAAATATTACATGATCTAATGTTAAAGAAGATTAATGAACTTGATTAAAACTTAGTGAGCCACGAGGGTAAAAATAAATGCACATTTGATCACTGTAATTAAATTTGGTGGTGATCGGGATATTGCTAATTAAATTGTGCAGGCACTAGAACATTACATTGTAGACTGGAGGCTTTCATGGCGCAGTAGTACAAGCGTGTGCCTGTAAACACAACTCTTATGGGTTTCATACCCATTTGAAAAAATCCAATATTATTTATTAACATTTTCCTTTCTTTACTGTCATTGAGTTCTGCCACTTATCGGGCAAAGCCTCGAAAATTTATCGTAAAATGGAGAAGGTTTCCTCTGCTTAAATTGCTACATGCAGAATACAGTGTAAAGCTGAAAACTAAACATTATTTCTTCACAATATAATAAATAAAATGTATAATATGAGCAAATTAAGATTTTTTTGTTAAGTTCATCTCCTACTATTAATATAAAAACACATTTAGATAAAATGTTGTTTTATAGTTAACATATAACGAAATATTTTTTTAATGTTTATTTAAATATTTCTTAAAAAAATACGTACAAGTGATATAAATATAACTCTACCTAAAATAGAGTCCATTCCTACGTTACGTGACGCCACACTTCGGGGCATCTAATCTGCAAATAAAATAGAATTGTACACGACAATCAATAAATGAAGGCATGACGGGCTCGAAAACGGGTTTCCCTTTGGGATCGAGGAAAACATCTTCCCTTCGTATTCACTAATCATCCTACCCACTGTCGTAAGCCGACAGCTTCCCAGTTGGATTTTATATAATCTATCGATTATTCATCGAAATAACCTATCAAAACAGAGCCTTATTGATGTTTTTCGTATTCGAGGGATGGCACTAATTGGTCGAGGCCGTCGTGGGGCAGTGACACAACGTATGAATGTAAGTGATTCGACAGTCTTGGGTTCTATTTTCATATGAGGAAACTGATTATTTTTATTTCCTCGCTCTAGTACCTTGACGGAGTTACGATGTCAAGTTCACACTAGTGTTAAGATTCTTCCTCTCCTCTCTCCTCTCCGTGTCTACCTGCTCTATGAAGGATATTGATAATGAAGTTTAAAAAAGGTGCTTCTGCTATTGTTGGGTAATTTAAATACACTGTAGAGTTACAATTTTATGCACTGGCCAAATCACCGTAGAAGTTTTACTCACGTGAAGAGTAGAACGTACTTACTTTTTGACGTGTAATTAAAATAATAAACAGTTTCAAACTTCTTTCCGCATTGCAGTAAAGGTAGAGGGAAACTTGTGTGCGTACTTCGTGTCGCATTTTTTGAATTTTCGAGACATTGGGTGTTGAGTGGCGGAACTTTACGCCGCACTTTATCTGGGTACCAGAGCAAGAAAATGAAAGTAAATTAAATATTATAATTTTTCCGAGTGGAAATTGAGTCCACAACTGTCGCTCGTTAATTAATTAAGTAATTACTTAATAAATCAGAAGTACTCGTATATTATCAACAGAATTCATACAGTTAAAACATCACGAACTGAAGTGTTTGTAATCTGATTGATATATGTTGTAAGCAGTGGCCGACCGCAGTTTTACTATCGTGAAATATAAAAAAATATCAATCTACATTACTTTTGTTTAATAATAATATCATAATAGCAAATACAACATGTATAGAACAATATTCTTTAAAATTGTATATTTTTTTTATTAACAAGCCGATTGAAATAGCACAAGCACTAAATGTTAAGGGAAACAAAATATATGATGAAAACTGTAATTAAACCGGTTGAGCCATTTCAGAGATTAGTGTGAACAAACTCATAGACAAACACACGACCAGACCAATAGAGAAACAAACACGTAAATATACAAAAAAAATAAAAATAATTAATTTTAGCTTTATTATGTCATTAAAAATCGAAGTATGGTATTCGTTTAAATGGTGCTGACACTGTATAAGAGAAAAATACTTTAAATGTTTGCTCATTTTTGAAATTATAATCTTTTTATGGCTCTGTGTCGTCGTAATCAATTTCTACGATCATCAATTTATTGATGCAACAAATCCTCAGCGAATTGGACGCGGCAGTTGCAAAGCTGACGGAATTTATATTTTTATAATACCTATATTTATCAATAACCAAACTGATATTTGTGTTTTTTTTCGGCTTCACGCTGTATCTCGCACGGTGGCAAGGTAGAGGGAACTTGGGCACCTAGTGTTAAGATACTCCGTTTCCATTAAAACATTTCCGCTTCCCATTTTCCGCCCAATTCTGGAGGCATTGCGTGTAAAATGGCGGAACTCAACGACGTCATACCGACATTTAGATTAGATTAAAGACTGGAGTATCTAATCATTAGATAGGTATAGAATTTTTCACTATTTACACAAAATTGAGATAAACAATACTATAATACGTACATGCGAACGTGAGGGTTGTGGGCTCAATGTCCGCCCAACCTGGGAAAAAACTTATTACATCTCCGTTCTGTTAAGAAGACAAAGCGCGGCGTTGAATTCCGCCACTAAACACATAATGCAGAATAAATAAAATAAAATATACGAAATACAGCGTGAAGCTGCTAAATAAAGACATCAATACAAACAATCTCTTTCAATATGGTATATAATAGGTTATGTTTAGAAAAGCTTCCTATCCCGGTTTGTTTCATTTTAAAAGCTCACGAGTCAAGCTTAATTCGGCTTTTCCGGAAATTGCTGAATGTTTAATAACCGCTAACTAACGACCTTAATTTGATAATTGCCTGCGTCCGTGTCTCCTCTCGCCGCGCAATACTGCTCTCTTAAATAATAAACTGTTAAACTCTACATTTTTATATAGAGTTTCGTGAGTCCATGAAAAAATATGTATTTTTTTCAACTTCATGCTATATCCTGCATGTAGCAATAGCAAACAGAGGGAGTTTAGTGGTAAGACACTCCGCTCTCCACTTTCTGCTGAGTTCTGGATACACTGTGTATTGAGTAGCGGAGTTCAACTCCGATCCTCGATTTTCTCGGGTGGATTGAACCAACATCCAATCGCGTATACAAGTCACACAGTTGTGCTCCTGCGCCATGACCGTCCTCAATTGAGCGCCCTTATTTATTAACATTTATTTCTTTAAATTTTTAAAAGTTTTTATATAACTTTCAAAACTCAAAAAAAATATTTTGTTTGTCAAAACAACTACAATCAACAATTTCATCACCTGTTTTTAAAAGCATATATTTGTTAAATATTACCCAAATAACTGTAAGACAGATAAGACAAAAAAAAGAAACATTTTTTTATATTTAGTTCCAGTACCCAGAGTCCACTGAATTCTGAATCTAATTTTTTGCCTTCCCCTTTTGTGTGCGGCTCTCAAAAATCCTTTACGCGTAACATCGCTCAGCTCAGTTAAAATATAAATGCAACTTTTCAAATTCCCGTACTTTTGAACTGTAACATTTTATAAAACTGCTCTACAAAGGATATTTTAGTTCATTTATTTTCATAGTAGAGTTGAGTTTTTCATCGTGACCTTACTCAAAGGTCTGTGTAAAACTTTAACAAGAGTATAAAAAATATAAATGCAGCAATTAAAACCCACTCTGAACCGTAATATTGTAGTTCCATACATTTACTGACGTTAAATCATTTATACTGACCTCGATTATTAGACAAAGTGCGGCGTTAAATTCTGCTACATGTAATACATATCTTTGAGTAAAACTAAGAGACAGTTAATATATTATTATTTTTTGTTGCTTATAGCCACAGTTAAAGGACTATCCGAGACAAAAAAAATATCAATTCCAATCAATATAGATTTAATAGTATAGATTTACTCAAATTCTAAAGTGCTATAAAGCTAAGCTTAGCGCAGGTCAACAGTATTTTCGCATCTCCAGTTAAATTGGTGGTAAATTATTTGACATTTAAAAATTAAACATGTAACTTCTTGTTATAATTAATATAATCCAATTTGTATTTGTATGGCAGTATCCAACGATAGCCAACTGGTTATAGATATATTATCAACAATATTTTACTCCCCACAGCGGTCTCTACATAAAGCTCCATATTTGGGTTTACGATCTCGTTGTGGGGTAAATTGTATCGTATCGTGTACAGTAACGGTCACAATGCTATCGTCTAAATCAAATCTAATCTTTATTAAATATGTCTATGGCATGTCGATTCTACCATACTGTTTTACATACTGTGGTCGTTATTTATAATTTTTTTTACGTGGAATTTAAGACGTGAAACGGAAAGTGTATTTTTTTCCCATTTCTGTATAAAATTCAGGAAAAAATTCCTTAGTGATCTCGTATACTTCCTAGCCTACGTACATACATTTCCAAATTTTAACATTAAAAAAAAATCTGCCAATCTATCAATAACAGAAAATTTTATACAATAAAATATGTATGTAAAAAAATATAAACACGAAATTGATCAATAAAAGCAAAAAAAAACATCGCTCCAATCCCATACAATATTCATATTAAAATATTTATTTGAAAGGTTCCCTCCCTCCATACAAATCCTCGGAGCGGGGTAGCATGGGAATAACTACACTTAAATATTTCCCCTTCACACTCACCTGTAATAAAGGGGAGGGAAGAAACGCATTATGTGATAAAGTAACTACCGTTTAGAAGCTCTCTGGCTAATTGAACCATGGAATACATTTACCCTCGCGTTATATTGTATTCATGAATTTAGTTGAGGCCAGCCGTGGCGCAGGATTACAAACGTGAGACTATAACAACGACAGGTTAGAGGTTCGATTCTCACTCCAGGAAATGATATATTTCAAATTTTCATTTCCTCGCACTGGTAATGAAGCAAAGCGCGGCGTTTAATTTCGCTACTCAACTCGCCTCTAGAATTCGAGGATTAATGGGAACGGAGTGTCTTAATATTTAGTTCGCAGGTTCCTTCTGTTTATCCTACAATGTTCGGCTACAGCATATTGTAGCGTATCGGGGGTAAAAACTAAAAACTAAAAAAAAATACACAAATACATATACCAAAATATACTATACGTTAATTGGATTTCGACTACATATATACTAAATAATTGAGTTTCACCATTTAATACGTTCTGCTTATTCTGCTACTTGTGGGATAAGGCGTGAAACCTGAAAAAAATATTATTGGCTTGTACAATTAAAATCAACACCTATACAATCAAATAAATTTGACTAATAACTAAATTATATAAAACAAAATAATTTATTTCCTACTCTATAATCAACATCACGGCGCGCTTTTACCAAATATGTCCGTAATTAGGGGTTAATTTCACACTTCCCACCCCGCATTGACTTTACAACGCGTCCTTTGGATGTTAACATTGAACTAATATTTATTTTATTCGACCGTACTACAACCACCCTTTCGCGATAAACATATTGACTAAAATATTTTACGCATGTATATATATTGCTTAATTTTGTTTCATAGTAAGACTTTGAATACGATTTTAAAATAAATATATGAAATAGACAATATTACTATCACTTATAAACACTTATAATGTTATATTATTCACGCTGGATCCCTCATGTTGCAGGTTAAGCAGTGGAGGCGTAGTGTCGAGAATCTAAAAATATTAAATATTTCATTTCCTCGAATGCGCATCGAACCCACAACCTGTCCAAGCAAATTATAATTTAAATTTCATTAAAAAGTTTTGGGCTACTCAAGTACGGATATCCCACTTTGAAGTAAGTAAATGGCTTCAAATTATTGAAAAATTAATACTTTTATAATGTACTTTTGCCGTATAGCGGAAGAGGCTCGTGTTAAGACATACCGTCTCCTCCTTTCAGCTCCATCTCTGGTACTAGTGCGTGTTTAGAGGAGGAACTGAACGCAAAAATAATTAATTAATTATTCCAAAGAGTTTCTCGAACTCACGACCATCGCGTTTAATCACTGCGCCACGATAACCTAATATAAAGTGATACCTAAATTACATATAATAAACCTGTTTTTCTGAGAAAAAAAGGTATAAAAGAGAAAGAGAAGAAAATTACTGGAAAAACCACTAACCAAGTACGCAGGACGCCACAGCGCTGGGATTTTATTTCGAAGAAGTCAGTATCGAATATCTTTGGGCTCTATTTGTGGAGCGGCTAATGTGTTTGCTTAACTATGACCTTTTTATTTCGTATAAAACGACTCAATACTAAGAAATTATCTTACTTATTCGGTATTTTCGTACATTTTAATAAGATTAACGTTTATTAGGTGTACAAATATGTGATCGTGTTATAAACATATATTATATTATATTTTTATGTTACTTAAACAAGTGAATAGAAAGCGTATAAAAATTTGAACGTAGCGGAACTCGAACCCGCGCCTCCTGGAATCCGACCAGGCGCTCTGACCACTAAGGCATATGTTCTCATCAAACATCGTTGAAATTCGAAAACACAAAATAAGTTGTAACGCTTGTTATAACTTATTTATATTGTTAGCATCTATGTAGGGAGAGTTTTACAAATTTCGGCTACCAAAAGATAATTACTAAAAATTATCGTCTGTCAAAAGAGAAAATAGTTTTTTTAAACATTTTTTAAAGTGTTATTCCACACTTAGGAAAGAAAAATACTTATTTAGAAAACGTATAAAAATTTGAACGCAGCGGGACTCGAACCCGCGCCTCCTGGAAACCGACCAGGCGCTCTGACCACTAAGCCATGCGTTCCGCATGAACTACTATACGCTTTCTAAATTATTACTATTTTTCTTTCCCAAGTGTGGAATAACACGTCTCATTGATAGCTTATATGTGTAATATGATGAATCACTTTAGATTAATAACACTATAATTTACATATATTTTATTAGATTCACGCTGTCTGTATACGAATCAAGCTGGATATCCCGAATATAGCTGAGAAAGCCGACTAAACCTAGCGTTAAGTTTCTCCATGCTCCATGTTTCACAATGCTTTTTCTTTATACTAGATAATGGAAACACTTCGCTCCAAGTGTGAATTGAACTCACTACTTTCACGTTTACAGTCAAGCACTGCGCCGCTGCACCATGACATCCAGATTATATGTCTTTAATATATATTATATTGTAACATGTATATATCTTTAGTTTTCTTATCACGAATATCCTATTCTTCAAATAATAACATGAACAACATAAGAAAATTCATATAATTTCCTCGTTCCCTGAGCGGCATTCATAAATCAGTACAAAGCGAACTCCATAGATACGCTATGATGTACGGTGTCACGGGACCCGCACGCCGGGGACCCTCGATGTTGTCGATATATTTTGTTTGACTTGCAATATTAGGCCGTCATAGCGCAGTAGGAAAACGTCTTACTAGAAACAGATGTCTTCAAGTTCGATCCCCACTCAAGAAATGGTTCTATATAAATTATTTGTATTTGCCTTCCCTGGTAGATAAGGCGCGGCGTTAAGCTCTAACCACTCAACAAGCAGTTTCTAAAAAAAATGGGAAAGCGGGAAACGGAGTGTTTTAGCAGTAGGTTTCGTGCTTATTTTAATGCCTACTCTGTTATTCATATGGTGTCTATATAATCATGTAGATATTACCATTGAACTCAACAATTAGAAATATTTTATTGTATGGAATACAAATATTTTGTTATAATCAATGAAAAAAATATTTGCTTTTGTGATTTTGAATTTTTGACAAGGTTGGGAATATTCAAGAGATAGAATTAAATTAATACTACTATATTTAAAATGGAACGATCATCTAAACGAGATTGTTTTAAAATAATCAGCTTCACGCTGTATTCCGCTCACAGCAGAATAGGCAGAAGGAACCTAGTGTTAAGACACTCCGATCCCAAGATTCCGCAGAATTTAGGAAGCAATGCATGTTGAGTGGCGGAATACAATTTGTATTAAATATTTCACCTCCTCGAATTGGGATCGAACCCACAACCAGTCGATTTTCCAGTCACACTTTGTGCCTCTGCGCTACAACTGGCCTCAAATCATATTTCTCTTTTTATAATAAAAGAGAATGATTTCAAACATTCATAATATATCAGTTCAATAAATTTCTATTAAATAATAGAAACTTGTATAATAATATCGTCCTGTTCTGATGTATATATATTAGACAGAAACCTAATTAACAGTAAATCATAACAAAAGAAGTACCATTTTTAGCTCGAAATATAACAACAATGAGATAATTCGATATTGTTCCAAATATTTATTATTATTGAGGTCAAAGTTATTTATTGTCATATTATGTTTAGAAGAAAATAATCTAATATTATTTTCCACAAATTTATTTTTTACCATTTTTAAAGTATATTTAAGGTAATTTAAATTATTTTTATTGAATATCACGCTGTATCTCTCATGTGTCTGTCAGGCAGATGGAACCTTGGGTTCCAGTTAAAAATAAAAAAGTAAGACCCACCATTTCAGGTTTCTTGCCCGGTTTTCGGGTAATTATGTGTTGAGTGGTTCTTGTTAACCAATCTATAGTGAATGAAAATAAATACATTTCCAGAGTGGAAATCGAACCTACAACCGATGCCTTTACAGAGTAACGCTGAGCCGCTCTGAGACAATGGCCTTGAAATAAATACATCAGCAGCACGCTGTATCCCACATACTGTAGGGTAAGCAGAGCAAACCTAGTGTTAAGACACTCCGTTCGCAACTTTTGCGTGTCTTGAGTAGCAGAGTTCAACGCCACATTTTTGTCTTGGTATTAGAGCGAAGAAATGAAAATGAGCGGAGAAATTGAGGCCAGTCGTAGCGCAGTGGCACGAAGTGTGACTGTAAAACTGACTGGTTGTGGGTTCGATCCACTCGAAGAGATGAAATATTTACTTAAATTTATATTTCTATTTCTTCGCTCTGGTGTCAAGGCTAAGCCCGGCGTTGAGTTCTGCCACTCAACACGCAATGCCTCCAGAATTCGGCAGAAAGTGGGGAATGGAGTGTCTTAACACTAGGTTCCCTCTGCCTACCCTGCTGTGTGCGGGATACAGTGTGCAGATTTTCTTTTTTTAAATGAAAATATTAATAAATAATAACATATTAATGGAAAATTCTAAGCAAAGCCGTAACATACACAATATCAGCAGGAAACATCTCGTTAGATAACTCACAAAGCTTTCAGGAGGCTTTAAAAGCTCAGCGCTCACAATCGATTGGCAACAACGAGCGACGCGTAAATAATGCATCGACGGGAATCAACGTGAAAATCGGGAAAATTTCATATGTGCCAATATTATTTCATGATTTTTCAACCTTTTATATATAAATGTAGGGTCTAGTTTTCATTTTTCCGTACGTAGGGGCCACGGGCGGAGGCCGTGCTATGAATTAAATGGAACGATTATTTGTAAGTCTTGGGATTTTATATGTTTTATATGCAATGTTGTTACGTATGTTACGACGAGGTTAGGTTACGTGATCGCCTAATATAAATATATATATTATATATATCTACATATATTTATATAAATATGTGTGTGTGTAGTAAATATTTGGTATCACTTTTTACGAAAATTGCGCGGACGGAATTTGACATTTGTAATACTAATTTTTTTTTCGACAATAATGACTTAAATATTTTGAATATATAAATTGATCTTTGATATTTAATTTTAATAACTCGAGAAAGCCTTAATTTATTAGAACATTTATAAACATAACATTTTAAATCTTTTAATAACTATATTTCATATTCCGTTTAAAATTACACTTTTTCTTTTTAACTTTAAAGTTCTTTTAGCCATTGTATGATGTATTTTATGTAAAAAACTGTAAAAATAGCCTTTAAACGTCGGTCTAACAAAAAAAAGTGGTATAGCATTCCGGAATAATTCGCATTTCCTATAAAATATGAAATATACAACCATTTTGCTATGCATAGGTGTAACACTTCATATTTTTCATTCAAAATATATTGTATATATTTTTCTAGCTTTACAATATCTCATAAAATGTAAAGTAGCAAAGAAAACCGAGTGTTAAGAAACTCCGCTCTCCATTTCCCCCTTCTTCACTTTCGAAACATTGCGTTGTAAGTAGTGTACGAGGATATTGGAGAGCAAAAAAATGTACTTTTCCTTTTTCTATCAGCAATTAGGTAATTTAAAATTAAAGGCTACATTTTGACTATCAGAGCGGAGAAAAGATCATAAATTATTCGACATTTTTATGATTATAATAACGGTTGTTTATTTTGCATATAGCTGCTCAATATATACATTAGAATAAAATGTAAATATATGATTAAAAGTAAAATTTCATTATGTGGTTGAGGAGCTCAAAGTGTACCTGAAAACGCCACTGGTTGTGGGTTCGATCTCTACTTGAGAAAATCAAATATTTATTAAAATGTATACTTTCATTTCTTCGCTCTGGTGTCAAGGCAATAGCTAAACACGCTATGACTCAGAATTTGGCGGAAAATGGGAAACGAATTTTTCATTTTCTTTTCTAGAAATATTATTTGGTCATCTCTATATTTCACATATAGCAAGAAAAACAGAGGGAGCCTAAGAGACACTACTCTGTTCCTTCTAAGACACGATCGTTCGCCATTTTCTTCGCCGCATTTTTCAGGCATTACGCGATTACTTAAATATTTCATTCCCCACATCGGATATCAAACTCACAACCATCACGTTACAGTCAACGCTTAGGCCCCTGCGCTACTACCATCTTAAAATTCTAAAATATTTAAATACCTTTATAAGATATTTAAACGTAAATTGTAGAGTTCTGATAGGTACAAGCAGTTCCCTAATTATAGCTCTTACACTGGCATCAATAATAAAGTTAATATATTGAAAAATGCACTCTATTTTGTGGCAATACAGGTCAAATTTCATGAATATGTCTTAAATTTAAGATGCAGCCTCCGGCGTGGTGCTATGGAAGGATCAAATGTTAGATACTTCACAGTACATAAGACGTTAGAAATGGATGCATGAAGTTTGTAGATTTATTTATATATTTAGTTAATTACCTACCCATTTCCTATTCTATTATTAAGGTTAGGGGCACAAAGTGTTACTGTAAAATCGACTGGTTGTGGGTTCGAACCCGTCTTGAAGAAATGAAATATTTACTTAAATTTATATTTTGATTTCTTCGCTCTATAGTCGAGGTAAAGCGCGGCGTTGAGTTCTACCACTCAACACGCAATGCTTCCAGAATTCCGCAGAAAGTCGGGAACGGAGTGTCTTAACACTAGGTTCTCTCTGCCTACCCTGCTGTGTGCGGGATAAAGCGTGAAGCTGATGTCTAAAAAGGATAAAAATAAATTGTTGTTGTATGTTGTATGCACGGATTGTTGTATGTGAAAAGTTTATCTCTACTAACATTGCTGTATGCAATCAAAACGACCGTCGTCATCATTTCGTCGCTTACACTTATTTTGTAATAAATTTATTTCATACTTAATTTATATTTACATTATCTGATATTAAATTTTACAAATTTCAAAGCCATGATTTCAGTTATAATTACATTTAAAATGACCATAAAATGTTTATGAGTTTGAAGCGGCGTTATTAGGTTTTACGAGCGAACGTAAAGTAAGACGGACTTGTATCGAAATAAAAATGGTTTATACTAGATGAAATAAAATCAAAAATGGACCAGCGACGCCGAGACTGAGGGCGGCTTGCGGTTACGTCACAATGCCTCTACAATGAGACATTCCGTTCTCTTCTTTTCTCCTAAAATATTGCGTGTTGAGTTGTGGAATTCAACGCCGCGCTTTTTCTTAATGAAATGAAAGTAGCCTTTGTACACATTTTTATTGAAAATTGTGCAGACGTAAAAGTATGTATAATGGCACAATCACATTTTATATAGAGAAAGGGTGTAGGATACTATTTAAAATTTGATTAACGCTGTATTTCGCACACAGCAGGATAGGCAGAGGGAATCTAGAGTTAAAACACACTGTTCCCCAATTTCCGCCGAATTCTGGAGGCATTGGAGTGTTGAATGGCTAAACTGAACGCCGCCCTTTGCCTCGACACCACAGCGAAAAAATTAAAATTTAAATTTCGGATCGAACCCACAACCAGTCGGTTTATAGTCACATTTTGTGCCCCTGCGCCACGATTGGCCTTAATATATTTAATAATTAAATAATAATTGAAAAAAATATATGCACAATAAAGTGACTGCCATGTGCAACGTTTTGTTAAAAATACTTTTCAGATACGATACGATCACGAGTGAAATGAATGAAGTTAAAATATCAGATATCAGTTGTGAAAGATACAAATCTTTATCTTTATCTTTATATACCTTTGTTAGAATACTGAAATTTAAAAAATATTTAAAAAAATGCATTTTAGTACAGTGATGTTTAAATGGGGAACGGAATGTTTTAACACTAGGTTCCCTCTTCCTACCTAGTTGTGTGCAGGATACAAACTTATTTGTACATACATTTATTTATTTTATTTATAATTTAAACAAATTTTAATTTATATATTAAAAAATCGATAAATCTGTCGCAGCCCAATATGAATGTTTCAAATTCCATACTATATATTGAGGCCAGTCGTGGCGCAGCGGCACGAGGTGTGTCTGTAAAACCGACTGGTTATGGGTTCGATCCCCACTCGAGGAGATGAAATATTTACTTAAATTTATATTTCCATTTCTTCGCTCTGGTGTCGAGGTTAAGGGCGGCGTTGAGTTCTGCCACTCAACCCGCAATGCCTCCAGAATTCGGCAAAAAGTGGGGAACGGAGTGTCATAACACTAGGTTCCTATCCTGCTGTCTGCGGGATACAGCGTGAAGCTGATTTATTTTATTTAAATTCCATACTATGCATATTACATCATCTATATAAGACATTTTATAAATAAATGAGTTATCTTAACAATATATTAATATAATAATAAGGCGATAATGATAATAACCACTTAATCAGTCCCTATTAAGTATTTACATTGCTATTACAGCTGTAGTGCGATATCGAAGAGGATTATACGATCACGACTGGTGGTCCGGTAATACGCTTAACATTATATTACTAAGATTATTTCTTTTTACATAAATTTATGTTTCACGCTGTATCCCGCATATTGCATGGTAGACAGAAGGAATCTTCAGTTAAGATATGCCGTTCCCCAACTTCCGTATTATTGAAAAGATTGAAGAAAAGCCTCGAAAATCGTCTTGAAAAGACGCGCTTTGTTTTGTTGCATATAGAGAAATTGAAACTAATTCCATCGAGTGGGAATCGATCCCACAACTTACGAGACAATAAAATTTACTCTTTTTGTACAATTATAATATAGCCGCTGTCCGCAAATTCATTTACCTTATCGTTGTAATATGATTTCCATTTCGGTTCTCCCTAAAAACAACTTATTTGAAGATGAGATAAGAAAAGATAAGGAAATGTAAGATTTATGAAGCAACAGTGAATGGTAGTCAGATTCCCGCTGAAGTAACCTAGTGTTAAGACACTCCGTTACCAATTCCTCGCCAAATTCTAAAGTCTGAAGTGTTGAGTGGCGTAACACGACGCCGTACTTTGCCTTAAAATATAAATTTAAATAAATATTTAATTTCCTCAATTGGGGATCGAACCCACAATAAGTCGCGTTTACATATACACACATGTGGCACAGGGCCACGTGTGACCTCAACATGGGACCTTTGATTTGATTTATAATAAAAATAATTCTCCACTGCGCTATAAACGATCAAAATCCGTCTAGTTAAAATTCTAGAGCAAAATTATATTCAAACTTGAAAATTTTAAAGCGACCATAATAGTCGGTTCAGTCGGCAACTAAAAGTAAAAAATATTTTGTGAAAATTTTAATGACTACCGCACGACACAGTGGTAGCGACTGTGTTTCTTATAATATACATATATGAAGTAAAGGTTTGTATTTGTGCGATTCATATATCTGGATAAGTTTGTATTGAGAATAAAAAAAAGGAAAATTTTAAAAATACTTAGAACGTGGATGTGATTTAACACTTTAAAAAAGGTAAAAACTTTTTTTGTGGTTTCAAAATCGTTATTAAGATGTCCAGTTTCGAGGCTCTTTGTTTATCTTTCAAATAAATCATTACTCCTTTTTCGCCTCATACAACAGGGTAAGCAGAAAGAAGAGAAAAGAACCTAACGTCAGAAAGTCCTCTAGACTCGGCTGATTTCCGTTCAAATCCAAGACGTGCGTGTTAGGTGGCGAATTTCAATGTCACACTTTGTCCACCGGAACGGGAAAATTAATTTAATAATGTGAATTAAACAATAATAAAAAAATATCTTATAAATAATTTATTTTGTGATAATGGCGAAACTCAACACCGTGCTTTGCCTCGATCACAGAACGAAGAAATTAAAAGATAAAAAATTTCACATCGTCGAATGGGAAACTAACCGACAACCTGTCACGTTTACAATCACAATTTGTGCCCCTGTGCCACTGGCCTTAGGGCATATAAATTATAAATTTCAATATTAATATGAAAAACAAACAGCTCTGCATATAAAATTGCACAAAATCTCTTGCAATCTACGAAAATTTAAGTAACATTTGAAGCGCTTTTGACCCAGTTTATGGAATCGCGAGATTTTTATTATGATTTTATAATTACTAATTAATTCATTTATTCATTTCAAATATAATAATGTCAAGATGTATGAAGTTATATCCGCGCTTTAAACTGGATTGATTGTCATATAAATAGTTGCTTGTTTTTTTTTTCTCATAAAATTAAATATTAATGATTTTTCATAAAATAAATAAAATATTAATGAAGCTATAAAAGGTAGGTAGGTCTCTCTCTCTCCCTCTCTCTCTCTCCCTCTCTCTCTCTCTCTCTCTCTCTCTATGGGGCGATGATAATATTTTTATTTTGTCTCAACACTAGGTTTCCTACTCCTACTCCGCTATTATTCATATCCCGCGATACAACGTGAAGCTAAAACAAAATAAACATTCCTCTCGACTCGTAAGGAACCCACAACCATCGTTATACAATTAAACGATATACTGCACCACAATGGACAGCACAACAGCAAAGCTATTTATTTAACATTAAATTGATGACAAAAGTAACTCTGACGACAGACAAATTGATCTTTTTCGAAATTGGCTCGAAAGAGGATAAAAAAGTTCTCGTTATTAATCACTTGAGATCGCTGGAGCTTTGTTGGAAATAACTTGTTCGAGGTGAGGTGACCGAGGAGCGGGTCGATTGGTGAATATATTCCTTTTGATTACTTTGGTTATTACCTTTTATTCTTTCTTACTATAATTTAAAACCATGTTTTAAGTGTATTATTTTTTTTCACTCTGTAGCCTGGATATAGTAAGGTAGGCAGAGGGAACTTATTTTTCAAACAATGCGTTTCACTCTTTCCCGCCGTGACATTTACCTGCCCAGAATTAAATATTAAATGGAAATATAAATTGAAATAAATATAATATTAAAATTTATATTGCCATTTCTTCGCTCTGGTGTCGTGGTAAAGAGCGGCGTTAAGTTCCACCACTCAACACGCAATGCCTCCAAAGTGCAGTCCTACCCTACTGTATGGGATACAGAGTGAACTGAATAAAAATTTAATACAATTAAAACATGGTCTTTAATTTTACATAACACCCTTGTGTCTCTGCGCCACGACGGCCTCAAAACGGCGTTAAAAGAATAATAAAAAAAATGTCAATAACTTAGGTTTTAGTAACAAGTACTTTAATAACAGAAATTAGATACATTAAGTCTTACTTATATAGGTTCACTCTGTATTCCAGATATTGCAGATGGAACCTAGTATTAGGAATTATTATTTTAATTTTTTGATTATTTTCTTGTAAACGCTGCTATATGACTGTAAAGTCAGCCACTGTGCCCCTGCGGCACAATTTAATTTTTATAAAAAAATCATACAACAACATGAAACATACCAGCTGTATAAATAATAATATGTAAATTATATATTTTATACAATTCCTACAATCAGCATACCGTTAAGACAAATTAAAAATATAAAAAAATAAAAAATATGTAAATTTGAATATTTTTTTTATTTTTCTATTACCTATTTTAATGAAAAAAACAAAAAGTATCGATATATAAATATATAGAAATAAAAAGTATATGATTCCGGCCAGGATCGAACTGGCGGCCTTCTGCGTGTAAAGCAGATGTGATAACCACTACACCACGGAACCACTTGTACAACATTACAAATTATTGCAATAAAATATTCTTTATTAACATGAAAACGAGAAAGTAATTTGACTTTCAAAACAAGTTTATTTGAAACATTGATTACATAAATAATTCAACTTCACGCTGTATCCCGCACATAGCAGGGTAGGCGGAGGGAACCTAGTGTGAAGACACACCGTTCTCCACTTTCTGCCAAATTCTGGAGGCATTGCGTGTTGAGTGGCAGAACTCAACGCCACGCTTTACCTCGATTGATTAAATGTAATAAAATTATGATATGATAAAGATAAAATAAATAAATAATTACTTATTGCAGCACTTGATTAAATACAATTCACATCGTTCTTAAATTTTCGTTATATAGGCAGAGGATTAAGATACTCCGTTCTCCAGTTTCAGTCAAATTTCGAGACTTTTCGTGTTAAGTATCGAAATTCAACATTTTGTCTACCAGAGCGAGAAAAAAAATAACCTAAATATAACCATTCGAGTGAAGATTGAAGTAACAACTGTCGCGTTTACAGGTCACGATGTCCACTGCGCACTGACGTCTTTCCATCCATATACATTAGATATACTAGTATATACATATAATAATAACTTAGATTTTAGGCATCAAGTCCGGTCCCAGCACCTAATCACATCAGGGTTACGCACTTCCGCTCGCTGATCTAATACCGGTATTATTGTGTCCACACAATGGGGTCAATGACACTACTTGTTGGGAGGCTTATGTGTAGTTTATAGTAGTACACGAGCTTATTTAGACTATAAATTATTATGATGAATTTCTTTGTATGTGTATTGTCTCTTTATTTTTTTAACAGCGTAACATAACCTGTACCCTAACCTAACCTAACACAATGTCTCGAAAACTGGTAGTGTGTATGGGGAAGTGAATGTCTTAACACGTCCCTGTTCCCTCTGCCTACACCGCTGTGAGCGTGATATAGCGTGACACTAAAAAAGTTAACATATTAAGATAAGACTTTTTAAACTTTTTTTCCAGCTCAACTAAAAAAAAAAAATCCACGGTAATAAATCCTGGTCAAGTGAAAGCACCGTGTAATGAATACGACTCCATTTTTCAAAGCGCCGGCGGCCGATAGAGGTTTTATTGCGGCCGCGATCAATCTTACCACGAATATGTCATGCTCGGTCTCATTGCTCGCTGGAATCGATGTGATATGTTTATAACAGCGTCTGACAGCTGTGGGTTCTGTTCCCACTTGGGGGAATGGATTATTTACTTTTTCTTGCACTTGTAAGAAGACGAAATGTGGCATTGATTTGTTGATTTTGTTGATTAGGGAACAGTGTGTCTTAACACTAGATTCCATCTGTATATGTGGGATTTATAGGATCTATGCTATATGTGGTATGCAGTGCGTTGGTTTATAAAAATTATCTTAATAAAAACGGCCATTCGTCTAGAGTGGACGTTTTTAATATGGCTTATATATAATAACAATTTTAATAAAAGAAGACGTCTTGGCGCAGGGGACACAAGCGTGTACGACGGTTGTGGGTTCTTTTCCCACTAACACATGCAATAAAATTAATGATAATTATTTTACGCTCTGGTACGAAGGCAAAGCGCGGCGTTCAGTTTCTCTATTCAACACGCAATACCCCAAAAATATCGGCGGAAACTAGGAAACGGAGTCTCTTAACACTAGGCTCACTAAGCAAACCCCCCGCCTGCATCATATGCGGGATACAGTATATTTTAATTTAAATATAGCTTTTTATACCTAACAAAACAGTTTCAAAAGTACTAAGTTTAGCTGAAAACAACTGAAGTTCAGTAAACATATTTTGGGCTATTTCAGTCGACGAGCTAGTAGTTGAAGTGACCGCGAGTCGTCGACTTTGTATGGAGGGTCCAAAGTAGGTCAGTCTGTTAGCTTTGCTGTTCGGGTTAAGAGTGGTGCTTTCTGATTAGTTAAGAAATACTTTTAAACGAAACGAAAAACAACGGTGTTTATGTGCGGTAAAATTAAATGTAGGTAGAAAGAACGTTATAAGAGAAACGATGTAAGGACATATGGCTTAATGCTGAGAGCGCTATGACAGTTTGCAAGTTCAAATTCCGTTACGTCAAAATTTTATTATGTTTTTTTTTTTAAGGAAGCCAGTCGTGGCGCAGCGGCACAAAGTGTGACTGTGAAACCGACTGGTTGTGGGTTCGATCCCCACTCGAGGAGATGAAATATTTACTTAAATTTATATTTCCATTTTCTTCGCTCTGGTGTCGAGGTAAAGCGCGGCGTTGAGTTCTGCCACTCAACACGTAATGCCTCCAGAATTCGGCAGAAAGTGGGGAACGGAGTGCCTTATGACACTAGGTTCCCTCTGCCTACCCTGCTGTGTGCGGGATACAGCGTGAACCTGATTTTTTTTTTTTTTTTAAGAAGGCAGTGCTTATTATTTATGAGCATTTTATCTTTTGTAGCGGATAGTTCTGTCCGCTAATAGGGGAACGATTTATGTACATTTTTTTTTTTTGGTTTTATTAACTTTATTTGTATTCTGATAAAAGTATTTCGTTTTTATCTTGGGTCATATAAATAATTATCGAAACAAGATAAACAAAATCACATCGAAGAAAAACTTATTTTATATAACTACATTACAATTTACTCGAGAACTGCTATTTACTTAAAAAAATAATAAAAGAGCAAGCTATGCTTATTAAATCTTAATTTTGCTGCGATCAAAATAAGAAAGGAATAAGTACCAACAAAAAACATATGATTCCGGCCAGGATCGAACTGGCGGCCTTCTGCGTGTAAAGCAGATGTGATAACCACTACACCACGGAACCCGGTGACACATGTTTCGAATTATATATAAATAACTATTGTAAATACATAAAATAGTATGGGCAAACTGCTTATATATTTTGTAACGTATATTTTTATGTAATCGAAAGTCGATACTCTTTATTTAATAAATATGTAATATGTAGAGAGAAGAGATTGACGACAGTGGATGAGGCAAAAGAGGTAAAAGGCAGACAAAATATAATGTTTAGACACTCCGCCGTAATTACTTAAATTTATTCCGTAACTTTTAAAATAAAAAAGGAACCCTTATAAGATCACTTTGTTGTCTGTCTGTCTGTCTGTCTGTGTGTCTCCCAAGAGCCTTTATCTCCGTATGCTAATGGCCGCGTAAGATATGGCTGCTTATATAGCAAAAAATTCGTATTTCGACATTGTAAAGTACTCAGTAATCAAAAATGTATAGTTTTCAGTTTTTATCAACTAGTTCTTCTAGTAGTAACTGTAGATGCTACCCGCCAAGTGTCATAATTTTAAATTAACCGGAAGTACCCTATTAATTTTGATTCCCATTATGGTGTCAAATTATAAGTGGGGAACGGAGTGCCTTATGATACTAGGTTCCCTCTGCCTACCCTGCTGTGCGGAATTTAGCGTGAAGCTGATTTATTTTTATTTTATTATTTTTTTCAGGAAATCAAGAGATCATTGATTTCAATATATGGTTTACATTTCAACTCGATATCTCCAAGAGTTCCTGAGATAAAGGCTATCGACCGACAGACAGACAGAAAACAAAATGATCTTATAAAGTTTCCTTTTTTCCTTGAAAGTTACGGAACCCTACAAACGATCTTGCTAAGAAAAGTTAAGAGCAACTACAACCTTACGTCCCATAAAAACTTTTTCATATAAAACGGTAAAAGTTCCTACAAACATTTTGTACGGTAATAAAGTTTTACAAGCGCTTTTGAATCGCAAATGCACCGAAGCTCCAGCTCCAACTAGAGCCAAACCAACAGGACGTAATGACTATATGTAAATAGTGAATTTACGTTTCTAATTTGACATTCCGTTTCGATATTACGGTCAAATTAATCAAATTGTAAGAGATGGCAATTTTTTATGTTTTAATAATAATCTGATTTTTTGTTTATTTAAAATTAAACTTTGGGGCCAGTCGTGGCGCAGAGGCACGAGCGTGTGACTGTAGATACGACTGGTTATGGTTTCGATTCCCACACGAGGAAATTAAATATTTAATAATTCTTTCTTTCTTTGCCCTAGTATCGGGACAAAGAGCGGCGGTGGGTTTCGTAAGAGTTTGCAATGCTTCCAGAATTCGGTGAAAAATGGGGAACGGAAGTGTTTTGATGAGAACGGAATGTCTTACACTAGGTCTGAGGTTCCCTCCGTCTAACCTGATATATGCGAGATATAGGCTGAAGCTAAACAAACTCTGTTTATATAAGCCGTGGCGTTCAACTCCGTCATCCAACATACAATGTCTCTAATGAAACGAAAAGTGCAAATGCTCGATAAATATATATACGATAGTAACTTAAAGATAACAAAATTCAATTGGCTTTTTAATATTTTCAAAGCATTTCTTGGACGCAGCTAATATAGCGAGTTCTTGGTAAATGCAATTTCCTGAACTATCCTTATCTGTCGACAATACAAGACACTAAAGAATATAAAGCTTTCACTACACTAGTTGTAGTATTTCTACTAGTAGTAATCCTAGTAGTAGAAGTAGTATTTCTAGTAGAAGTGGTTCTAGAAGCGTTGGACCAGAGTTTTCCTCAATTACTGACATTGATAAATGCAACACAACCTCCACACGATTTATTCTCGCGTGTCTTTGTTCTCTGAAATTGTTGTTGATAGTGTTTTTATTAATATTTTGTAAGCTATATAATAGACTGTTCGAGTTGTTTTGAGCAGGTTATGATTTTTGTAGAAGTTGATACTATTTGTTGAAATATGAACTTCCCCGTAAAAGCACAAGAAGGTACTAAAAAAAAAACAATTTATTTTTTCGTTATTTATTGTTGTGTCGATAAAACATCAAAAGATTACAAATAATCTATTTTATTTATATAAAACTCTTTCGTATCTGAGTGACTGACGGAGAACGTACAGACGAAACTACTAAACTTAGAAAGTTAAAATTTCCATGTAGGCAGGATAGTGATTGTAGGCGAGCACTAAGATAGAATTTCGCCAATATCTCGGAAAAAATGAGAAAGAGAGAACGGAAGAAACGAATAAAAATAAAAAATAAATTAGCTTCACGCTATATCCCGCACGCAGCAGGGTAGGCAGAGGGAACCTAAAGTTAAGACACTCTATTCCCCACTTTATGCCAAATTTTGGAGGCATTGCGTGTTGAGTGGCAGAACTCAACGCCGCCCTTTTGCTTCGACACCAGAGCGAAGAAATGGAAATATAAATTTAAGTAAATATTTCATCTCCTCGAGTGGGGATCGAACCCACAACCAGTCGGTTTTACAGTCACATTTTGTGCCGCTGCGCTATGACTGGCCTCAATTTTTATTTATAACCCGACCAAATAAAGTTGCACGCAGAGACTTCAGTTACAAATAACGATGATCAAATTTGATATCTTAAAATGTAATATTCATCACGATTTGCGAAGTACTTACTTTACAAAGTTAGAAACGGGCGAATGTTCATTTAACAAGCTAACTTGGAAGGAAGTCGGTGCTCAGACGTCGAACGAGTGAAGCTGAGACGGTATTTTTATTTCTTGTTGGTATATTTATTGCTAGCGACCAGCTCGCGGCTTTACACGCTTTTAATACATAATTATTTATTTACTAATCTCTGTTACTTTCGTTTTCTTATTTATATAAAAATGGGTATGACTGTAACACAAGAGTTGTGGATTCGATTCCCACTCGAGGGAGTGAATTCCTATCTGTGAATATTTTGATTTCTTCGATGAGGCATCTAGGTACCAGCTCGATGTTGAGTTCCACCACAAAAAATCGGCGGGAAGTAAGAAAACGGAGTCTCGACACACTAGGTTCCCTCTGCCCACTCTGCCGTGTGCGGGATACAGCGTGAAACTGATTTAATATTTGCTATTAGCGACCTGCTTGCGGCTTCGTCCGTTTGAACTACATAATAAGTTATTTAGTAATTTGTATTATTTTCCTTTTCCAATAACTATATCGTTATAAAAACATATCATTATTTGAAAAAGAAAATAATGCAGACGTATTGCAGTAATACATTTTAAAAATAAAATCTATCTATACTTGTAATAAAAGGTAAAGTTTCAGCCATTTTCTTTAAAATAATATTGCTTTTCTATTTTTAAACCGATTGAAGTAAAACAAACACTGAATGCTAAGAGACGATGGTTAGAATAGAATAGCCAACGCTGAAATTGGTGTGAACAAACGCACAGACAAAACCGACAAAAAATATCTGCTAAAAAAAACCTTTTTTCATAGCTTCACTCTTTTCACGTTTATCACACGCGATTTAACGCCGTGCTTTGTCTTATTACCTCTGTACTCGATGAATTATAATTGATAACAAGTGAGGAACCCACAACTGTCCTGTTTACAGTCTGATGCTGTACCGCTATGAGCATTCTCGTATCCGCTCAATAATATACGCTGACATTTCATATCTCACTGATTTATTTCTTCTTTTTCTCTTTACGGTCCTACATACCACTTTCGCCTCGTCCACTGTCATCAACCTCTTCATACATACCATCCGAGAGTTCCGAGTTGATTTTTACGTGACCTCCTCCCTCTGGTATTTTTGATACTGTATTTTCGAAGGTCAACCGAGGCCTTCACCTCTCCTACTAACGATTTATTTTTCAAAAAGAATCATTTTTCCAAAAAAAAAAATAGCTCTTCTAAAATATAAAAGAAAAAAAAAACATACAATTCAGTACACAGAAATTGAAAATAAGCTTACAAACCATTGTTTACGTATTAAGCACTCTTTAAAATATTACCCTCTTCCGTTCCCTCGACGTTTTCAAAAGAAAATGATCATTATTGTTACTTTTTTGTTTGTTCCTCACAACCAAAGCTCTATTGCTGTATTTTCTATACAAATTTATGAACGCAAATTAGTACTATTGATTAATTTGGACCATTGTGCTGTTATGGGGTTGTTAAAATCTGTAATTGTCTCATTTTATTATATTTTTGCCTTTCACGTGGTGTTGTGTGAAAACAGAAAAAAGAACAGAGGAAGCGAGAATATGGTGTTAAGATACTCTGTTCTTCACTGTTTGTGGGGAATTGCCGAGGTATTCCTTTTTTGAGTGGCGCAATGCAACGCACCGCCGCTTCGTCTATCAGGGCGGGAATAATAAAAAAAATAATATTGATTTTCCCAAGTGGCGAATTGAACCCACAACCGTCGTGTTTACAACCTAAAACTGTATAACTAAGTATACTATAATACTATGTTTACATTCGAGACAAACACAAGATAAATGAAGTATCTTAGAAACACACACCAGGTACCTATCTCGACCACTGCCTGTTTACTCTAAGACATTGAAGTAATTCACTTTATAGACATTAACTGGATGAGATTCCTTTGTGCTGGGCACAGTGTATTAGCCGTCGGCTTCACTTTGAGGATGTAACACTTAAATTCACGAAGTTCTATAGCAATACAGGGAGATTGGTAAGTAAATAGATAAATAGAGAAAAGATTATTAATATTAAAACTATGATTTTTAACTTTATATATAATCTACATTTTGCAAATAAAATAATAATAATAATGCGAAAAGTTTAATTCCGTAGTAATGTACTGGCATAAGGGTATGATTGTAAACGAGACGGTTCTGGGTTCGGTTCCTGTTCAGGGGAAATATTTAATATTTTCATTTCTTCGCTCTGGTACTGGTTTAAAAACATTTAATTTAATCATTCATCTTCGTGGAAATCGAACCAACAACCTTCGCGCTTGCAGGCAAATACTGTCCAACTGCCTCACGACGGCCTTATACGTGAAAGTAAACATATTCGAGAAGCGGAAAAATTCTCATCTCGATTGATTGAGATGCTCGCTCCCGGCGATGTGACGAACGCTACGGTACGTATGACCTACTCGAATATTTGCTATTTGCTTCAGAGATCGTCCGCCTAACGAAGCTTACATACCCTACTTACTGTAGCGTTATGTTAGACATTTATAATTTTATACAGAATTTATGTTCAAATATTGAAATTTCGTTAGTGAACACAAAAAAAATGTATTAATATGAAATAATATAAATTAAAAAATTAAATTAGCTTCACGCTATATCCCGCACACAGCAGGGTAGGTAGAGGGAACCTAGTGTTAAGACACTCCGTTCCCCACTTTCTGCCGAATTTTGGAGGCATGCGTGTTGAGTGGCAGAACTCAACGCCGCGCTTTGCCTCGATACCAGTGCGAAGAAATGAAAATATAAATTTAAGTAAATATTTCATCTCCTCAAGTGGGGATCGAACCCACAACCAGCCAGTTTTACAGTCACACTTTGTACCACTGCGCCACGACTGGAATAATATAAAATGTTAATATTAAAATAGGTGTTTCGAAGGCAGATAGCCACGATATCAATAACAATATCGATGTTTGAATTTATTTGATTGCTATTTTCATAGAAAATTAACGGCCATCGGGGCACAACCAGTGCAAGTCACTCAGAAGAATGAATTATACCAATATCTCCGTTCTGGCAAAAAAGTGACCTATTTTTTTGTATATACAAAAAATCTTTTTCTCTTATCTCCACATATTTACAAGTAGGCATACAAACTTTTTTTTATGAGACCTGCCCTCTGTATCATCGAAACTGTTTCCGAAATTCAAACGAGGTCTCCCTCCTTTCTTACAACACACTCTTGCTTCATTAACATTGTTCTTATTCTTTCGTCACTCATTCTCTCGACGTATCCAATCCATTTGAACACGTTCTTCTTCATTCTCACCGTGACTTTCTCGCTTGTACCTGCCTCTCCTTCGTGTATCTTTTCCTTCTGGGTTCCGTTAGTAAGCTAACTCAGTTAAGACTGAGTCCAGATGTCCAAGAAACACAACGTAATTCTCAAATCAAGATGAACACGATATTTTACTGAAAAAATAGAGATTTTATATTGTATAGCGCCAAACGAAATTACGGACTGAACTCGTGTTCCAATTAAAACATAAGCCTAGTAAAGCAAAACAATTTAATGGTTCAATTAAAACCACGCTGGGAGGTGGCCGGTGGATGTTAAATTTTCCAATATCGTATCAAGGTCTGATTAATTATCCCACTCATTAGACACGTTCGTAATAAACTCGGCCTACTAAGCAAATAAAAAAAATATGCACCAATCAAGTGAAAAATATTATTCACGGATAATTGATAAATAATTTTATATTATAAAAAATAAGCTTCACGCTTTTCCTAAGGCAGTAGTAGGCAAAGGGAACCTAATTTTATTTTAGGACACTCCGCTGTTTGCGCACCGCCCAATTTTCTATTCTATGAATTGTGAATATGCCAGATATTTTATCTTCATCATGTATCAGGATACGGAGCTCAATGCCTTCATAGAGTACCTAGTGTCAATTTACTCCCTTACCCACTTACCGTCCAATTTTCTATATTCTTTAATCCCGAACTAAATGTGTACAGCTAAAATGTAAAACCACAACAATACCACAGTGCTTATTCAATAATGCTAATTAAAATTATAACAGTGACACACAGACGACAGAACTAACAAACTTGTATAAAGCATACCATGTTATTATGCGACATAAAAGTTTATTTAAACACGCTTAAGGTTTTATTTCCCTCTTTTCTTTTCACGTTCACGTTCACGTTCCCATTCTCGTTCACGTTGTCTGTTCCAACAGAACTATTGTAGCCAGGACTAGTTGTTGTGTTGTAATAGCAAAGATTTATCTCGGCGTTCGTCTGTCGCAAACTCCGCGCTGCAAAGGCATTGTGCCCTGTTTTTGCTTTATTTCCCATGGCAAGTGGTAGAGCATGGAGGAGAATTACGGTTTGTATTTTATACTTTTCTATAATATGAAAATTGTATTTATTGTTCTTTTTTATTTAGTGCAAAAGTTGTTTTTTTTTTATATTTTTATATGTGTACATTTTTGTGAAGAATTATCGGAAAAACAATATATTTGAGGACAGTCGTGGCGCAGCGGTACGAAGTGACACTGTAAAACCGACTGGTTGTGGGTTCGATCCTCACGTTCGATTCCATTTCTTCGCTCTGGAATCAATGCTAAGCGCGGCGTTCTGCCACTTAACACGCAATGCCTCCAGAATTCAGCAAAAAGTGAGTAACGGGGTGTCTTAACACTAGGTTCCCTCAGCCTACCCTGCTGTGTGCGGGATACAGCGTGAAGCAGAGTTGATTTTTGATTCAATATATTTATATATTAAAAAATGTTTAATGAATTTCTATAATAACAAAAGTTTCTTAGATTTCAAAACAAAGCTTTATAAAATTGTAAAGAAGTAGATACCTACTTCCATCGCCTTTACAGTGTTTAAATAGTATTAAAAATAATAAATATTACAGCAAAAGTAATATTTATTATATACACTGCCAGCCATTGTTAGTTGCGGCTCTTGACCTTAATTAATGGGAATGACTTTTTTTCATTATTCTAGTTCTATAATGAGCTTTTATTTATTTAATTTTAATTATTACTTTCTTAGATTTTAAGAGGGGTTCTTAAAGTTATTTTTTTTAATTTTCATATAACTTTATTATTTTTAAAATATTTGAAAGTTACATTTCTTCATCATATATTCTCATTTTCGATTAAAATTCCCGCATAGTAGGTTACCCAGAGGGAAACTAGTCTCAAGACAGTAAATTGACTGGTCTAGACAATTCATCACTTCAGTTTCTACTATCAACCGGAATTTGAGTTGAGAAACACAACACAACGCCTTGTTTCATTTTCAAAGCAGGAAAGTTAAATATAGATTATTTGTAAATTTTATTTCATAAATAATGTTGTATATCTTATCTATACTTATATTACAAGCAAAGTAGAGTTTTTTTTTATTTAACGCGTTAATCCAAAGCTCATTTACTAATTTTAATTATGATTTTTTTTGTGTTGGATAGTCCATTTCTCTAGGAAGAGTCACCTCGACCACTTACTTACAATGTGCTAAACAGCCTTTCCCTTACTTTTAAGTAAGAGAAAGATAAAACAGTACAAAATCTATGATCAATCAGGGATAAGGAATGAATACAGGTTCAAAATTGCTGATAAATTCTCTCTGTTATTATTGTTATTATATTATGTTTCTCCTTCATAGGTAACCCGGTCCTTTGAAAGGCTTGCGTGGGGACACAGGTCCAACACGTAGAGGCCCCTTAGAGAATGTACAATTTTTTTACTGTAATGCAACAGCCGGGACCCATCTCTGGGTAACCACAGGTTACCCAGAGATGGGTCCCGGGTCCGGCGATCATCTCTGGGTAACCCAGAGAGTTAATGCGTAGGAACTATGGAAAACGTGGAAATCTAAGCTAGGACTATGGGATGGATAAACTGGCTACTGGGCAATTAAGTGGGACCGTCCGTTAGGACGTCCGCCAATTATTATTATTATCACCTTTATGGTGTATCTCGAATGTAGGAAGGCAGGCAGAGGGAACCTAGTATTAAGACACTCCGTTTCCCACTTTGTTTCAAATTCTGGAGCCATTACATATTGAGTGGCGCCGAACTCGACACCGCACTTTGCCTCATGGCCAGAGCGAAGAAATGAAAATATTTAAAACTTTCCTCGAGTGGAGATTGAATCCACAACCTGTCACGTTTACAGACACATACTTGTGCTTTTTCGCCACGACCTATATTATATAAAAAAACATCACAAAATAAAATATTAAGACAAATTAATCAAATACAATAGTCTGTACAATTTCAAATAATGTGAAAGCTACCCACTATACCTCTAGTTCACAGATCACTGTATATACTAAATGCATGTGAGTAAACAATCCATGAATCTGCAATCGTTGAAAGAGGATGCGCATCCACGAGCCGAAACTGGCGGGATGCCAGCCGCGGTCGATAGCTACACTCATCGAATATATTATCTTCAAATATTCAAGCCTTTCTGATGATTATACTGCTGACTGAATATTGTGATAATAATAAAAAAAAAATTAAATTGTGCGTCACAACTCTTAGTGGGATAGCATCTGATAGTGCTAGTGATAGAGGTAATATTCGAGGTGGTAGTTTTTTTTTTATAATACATATATTTACCGAAAGGTGTTGATTGAGGCCGTTCGTGGCGCAGGGGCAAAAATTTGTGACTGTAAACGTGATAGATTGTAAATTCAATCCCCACTCGAGGAAATGAAATGTTTATTTAAATTTATCTTTTCAATTCTAGTATGGAGGCAAAGGCGTTGAGTTCAAGATCAACACGCAATGCCTCAAGAATTTGGCGGTAAATGGGGAACAGAGTATCTTAATATTAAGTTTCCCATACCTTCCTGCCATACACCTTGGTGGAATAACGGGGATACAGCGTGAAGCTGATTTTTTTTTATTCTTTTTACGTTTAAATTTTTTGTAATTGCATTTCATGATGCCATCAAGGCGCAGCGTGTAGCTGTAAATGTAATGGTTATATTCTTTATTTTAGTTAATAAACAAAGTATACCGTTAGGTTTCGCAACACAATGTGAATCATAAATTGGGCGAAACGTAGTCTTTACAACTCCGCTTTATACGAGACACAACGTGAAGCTAAAAGAAATAATTTTCACGTATAAATGTATGTACATAAATCTAAAAATAAATCCAAATATCGCACTAAAACCAAAAGAAATCATCAGGACGGTTAGGTAACATTCAGATAGCCGGAGATTGCCAGGAGAATCGGCACTTTATCTTACTTACGTGTGCCCATTTATTGTTCTAGATAGGTTTTTTGGTGTTTGGTTTGTCTAAATCCTCTTTCTACGATGGGCCATTTTAACTGGCGTAATGACTGAGGCGCCGTAATGTATGGTCGCCAAATAGTCACGATTGCGGCGGACGGCAATAAAGGAAGTACAATTTTCCACGCAATTCTTCTTAGTTTCGTTCCAGAAAATACGCAAAAGTATATTTTACTAGCGCTTAATTTTATTGTTATTTTATCCAGGCCAGGCCAGGAGGCCAGTCGTGGCGCAGGGGCACAAATTGTGATTTACAAACGTGACTGGTTGTGGGTTCGATCCCCACTAAAGGAAATGAAATATTTATTTAAATTTATATTTCTATTTCTCCGCTCTGATGTCGAGGCAAAGCGCGGCGTTGAGTTCTGCTACTCAACACGCAGTGCTTCTAGAATTCGGCGAAAAATGAAGAGCGAAGTGCCTTACTTAATACTAGGTTACCTCTGCCTACCCTGCTGTGTGTGAATCTGATTAGTATCCAAATTATATAAAACCCGTTCCGATCCAAATCCGTTTAGTAGTTTTTACGTGAAAATAAAACAAACATCCATCCACATACAATATTATTAGGATAACTATAGTATTTTTAAAGCACCACTCCAACTGATGTTTTGAGTTTGCTTGGTCAGATATATAGTGTCGGTCGCGTGAAGTGTATAACATGATGTAAGCGTTTTAAGAGGTCTCTCTAGTAGCGTATTGTGTTATAATAGTATATAAAAATGGTTATTGTGAAAGAAAATTTGAAGAACCGTTCTTTGAAAGCTGCTGAGGTCAGTCGCGGCGCAATGGTGACTCGAAACGCCACATATTGTAGGTACGATTCCTATAGGAAATGAAATATTTTTATCGTGTCATTTCTCTGCTCTGGTGTCGCGAAAAAAACGTAGCCTCGTGGCCGTGGTAATGCCTCCCGAACTCTAGACTCCAGACTTCCAGATACTGTTACCAGATGCAGCGTAACATTATAAAAAGATTAAAGCTTTCATAATTTCATATATTGCTAAATTAATAATATATTGCTAACTACATTACTGCCTTAACTCAACACCGGTTTCCGCCGCCAAATAGAAATGGCGGAACGGACACATTTCAAACAAAATAGGTTCAAATTCCCAGTAGTAAAACAATGAAACACATCGATTTGATGGAAATTTTTGAAAGATTTATCATTATATTATATTGTAAAATATTTGCAAATTAACGATAAAACTTGATTTTTTTCTTGTCTGTTCTTGGCAAGTACACTAAGGGTATGTCCTTCGATACTTTGCTATTCACACTTGTCCTACTATGGTAGAACAGGCGGCAGACGGCGTAGACCGGTCGACCAGAGGAAAATTACATTAACGAATTTTCCAAAGGGAATTTATGATGTTTCATATCAGAGGCCGAGGGTTTACGCTTATTGCGGCTTTTCGGGACCAGCCACGATTGTTTATTGCCCTGTAATTCGTAAACCGCGTTATTACCGACAACACTGCTTTGGGAAATATTACGCAAGTTTCTACTAAACCTAATACGGTCTAGTGGGCTTGTTCAGGTGTAATTTTACCTTATTCTGGTAATTTATTACCTGATTAGTTGTTTTGGGATATTACTTTTGGCATACTGTGTAGAATATATTCTACTTTTTTGGTATATACATATATTCAGTTAACTCATTAATTTTATTATTATTATTATTAGGTTCACGCTGCATCCCGTCCATCGCAATGTAGGCAGTGGGAGCCTAGTGTTAAAAAACTCTCACACAGAATCTCACTTTTCGAATCACTACGTGTTAAGTGGCGGAACTCAAAGCCACGTTTTGCCTTATTACCAATGCCGGAAAATGAAAATATTAAATACTTAATTGGGGTAACAATCGAACCTACAATCATCGTGTTTACAGTACTTGTGCCACTACGTAATGACGTATTCGGTAAGTATTATTACAATTAATATCTATTAAATCCTAAATATATGAACATTGTTGTCTTATAACGAGATTTTGAAAGAGATTTTTTTCATTCTCAACCTTTTTTTATATTGATTTGATTGATATAAATTACAAAATATTTGCATATTACAATTTTGCTTCTGATATAGCAATTACTATATACATGACCATATCTCCATACAACAAAAAGAATAAAAGCAATTTCACGCATTTGAAGAGATCTAGTGTTCAAAATAACTCTATTTCACGCTTTCCTCTCTATTTTCAAGACACCGTGATGAGTGACGGAACTCACTGTTTTACACCAGACTGTAGTAAAGTGAATGATTTAAATACAATCGCCCGAATGGAACTCCCGACCATCCACATCAAGAATCAAACAACCAAGAAAATATACACATGTACCATTAGTTAAACACCAAACAATAACATCATAACCATTTCAAAACAACGGAAAAGCATAACGCTATATTATAAACCACAATATAATTACAGTAAATATGAAATAACTGACGTAATTCCGCAATTTCGCTAACAAAATAACGATGAAGCGGGTTTCATTTTCACTGTACGAAAACATTTTATGGAGATTGTTGTAACAACAATTATTTTATTAATGAAATATAGTGTGGGGAAACGTACAGAGATTTATGTAGATTTTAATTTTCAAGCTGTATCCCGAATATAGCAAAATTAGAAGAGAGAAAGTTAAAACACTCTGTGTTCCACTTTCTATCCGAATTTGAGATGTTGCTTTTTGTCTTTTCCAGAGATAGGAAATGAAAACAATTCAAATGCCCAAGAATTCCAATAACACTGGGAAAAGGTTACGTATTGGAAGAGGTGATAGAGACATACAGAGACCGTACTCTCTTGGTTCCCCGCTATGGATAAAACGTAAAGCTAAAACAAGCAATGAAAATAACTGTTACGAACCTAGACGTAGAATGGGAGATAAGTTGTTGGGCCGTGCCTACCCTAGAATAGTCTGGTGCACACCCTAGAAATATTACTAAAATTTGCCCTGAAAAATTAAAAAAGCAACATTTACGCGAACATGTCTGTCCAGACTCCCATCTCCCCTTCCCCCTCCTAGAAAATATCACTAAATATGCTAGTAAATTCGAATGAAATGAAAGGTGTGATTGTCAGTACTGTCAGTAGCATTGGTCGAGAGTAGCTTATATATGGTAATGGTATTAAAATTTGGCAAACTAATGGAATTGATTCCCATAAATTTCCATCTATTGCTCTTCTGACTTCGGTTTCGTTTGCGGCGGTTTCGAATGGCAATTGTGATTCATTTTAATGTACATTTATTTAATAAATTTGAAATATTTATTAAATAGCCTAAGGCATCTGTACCTTAGGACCTCTTGGACTTTTGGTTAAGTTTCCCCAGTTTCTCGAGACATAACGTGTTAAGTCGCGAAACGTCGCGTGGAAATGAAAATAATTTATTCCCTCGAAAGGGAATCGAACCCGCAGTCGACGCGTTTACAGTGAGAAACTGTAGCGCATGAGTTATAGATTCAATTCAGCGCCTGTAAATGTTACAATTGTAATACAGTGCCGGATGTAGAGAAAATGCTATAAAAAGTGCGTATTAAAAGATCGCGCCGGCGATAAGGGGTTTATTGTGGAATAAATTTTTATAATATTCGCAATATAGGAGCAAGCGTTACGGGTCCCGGGAGAGTCTGCCATGTGGAGTGTGGCGCAAGGTACTTGATGAAGGGCGATTCGTCTTAATATATTTGTTTTATTATAGAAATAAATATTAAATTTTATTTCTTTTATAAAAAAAAATATTAAATTTTATTTTTTTTTCATGAATCATTCATCATTTTTACCTTATTGTTAAAAAGAATGGTATGCTACAACACACAGGGTATTTTAGCATACCATTATTTACCTTTATGTTCTTCTAATTTCAAAAAAATAAGATCGAAATGGTACTTTTATATAGATCTGCAAAAATAGTAAAGAAATATTTTTTAAGCTACACGCTTTAACCCTAGAAGAGGGGCTCTGGCTAGAGCGGAGAGGACGAAGTGCCAGACGATACGGTCTTTGTATACCTCTTTAGCCTCGTCCACTGTCATCAACCTTTTCATACATAACCTCCGGACTGTCCTCATGCTTTTACGTGACGTTCCTCCCATATCATCGTCTCTATGTTTTAAAAATTTAAAAGGTCAACCGAGGTTTTCCCTTACCAGTCACTCTTTTCATAAATCTTTTTTGATAGCAAGCCTCACTCCTTTCCGCCTAAACGAGATTTCACAGCTACGACCAATTCTTAACAATGCATTTTTTTTTGTTCTCTTCTTAGTTTATGGCGTTCTAGGCGTGCCAGTTGAATATTTATCACTTTGTGAATATCACGTCGTAATGAGAACACGCCAAGAATCGTAAAGAAAAAATAATGTTACACAATAGAAAAATATTACATTTCGGTTCTATGCTTATACATAATGTACCAACACCCAATACCATACCATACCAATATATATTACATAACCAACCTAGTTTTTTTGTACACTTTAACATTAGTATCATGGAGAAAATGAAAAAATATCTTGGAACTTAACATACATTGGCTTACAATATTTAAATTAATTAAAAACCTGATTTTATTTTTTATCGCTTCGCTTACAACTTGCACCATCCCCAATTCGCACGTTTAGTCGAGCTGTAACGGGGAATAACGCAATAATACATTCGCATCGTATTCAAATAACTGCCTATGCGTGTATTTCTAACTATATACATATTTGTACTTAAAATATGAGTTTATGAAAAGTGTCGTAGCAGGTAAGACGTTTTTTCGAGTTTGTTTTCGGTTTTTTCGAGCGAGTCTAAATATTTTTATATCTATATATTTATAGGACTTTCCGAAATATAAAGCTGTATATTTAAACATGAAATAGGGTGGTGGCATTGAGTTTCGTCAATCAACAAGCAATGCCTCAAAAAAAATTGGCGGAATGTGGGGTACAGAGTAACACTAGGTTCCCTCTGCTTATCCTGCTATATGCGGAATACAGTGTGAGGCTGATTTGATGTAAATATAGCAGGGCAGGCAAAGATAATCTAGAGTTGAAATACTCTGTTCTTCAGCTTCCGCCCAATTTTCGACGCATTACATGTTGGGAAATGTAATAAGGTGTTTTATTCTACCATTACTAGAAATTGAATGATATTGACTTCAAAGCTGACATCATAAGGTAACGTTAAGCTTAATTTTGAATTCCGTTTGTGAGTTTAATTCGCTCAGTTGGTGGCAGTTCTAGTCTAGTTTCGATAGAACATTATTTTTTACTGAGAAGAAGTCTTTAAACAAATGATTTTATTTTATATTAATTTATGGAGTGAACTTTGATGTTTGAAACGTTGGGTTCAAAAATGTATATCAGATATCAAATCTCACAGAAAACAATTTTCACAAGTCCATGTTTATAGTAAAACGATATTTAACTTTCTCATGATTAATTTCCTCGCCCTGGTAAACACTTAACAATGGCTCTAGAATGGTGGAAACGGTATTTCTAAATACTAGGTTCCCAAGTTCCCTCTACCTGGGAAGTCACATAGCAGGGTTGCTACATAAGGGATACAGCGTGACGCTAAAAAAGAATTAATCCCAAGTCAAGTCACATATCAGCCACAAAGTTGATTATATATAATTTTATATGTATAATGAATGTGTGTATGTACATTAGTTCCCATCACATAACCGAGCTGCGTTTTCATTGGTTTTCAGAATCGCTCCCGTAGTTCGAGCGTATCGCCATTATTTGAATTTTAGATTACTTTTTGTTCAAAAATATATATGTATATTTGTTTCCATTTCATTTTGCGTAAAATTTAATTGCTCGTGTCTATTAATGCGCACAGAGAGACCGATTACGTTTTACATTTTTTTTTATATAATTCTCGTAGTAATAATAAATAGGAGTATATGCGTATACCCATAAATAGAGTTTTTTTAGGGTTTTTTAACCATTGCGTGTAACGTTAATGCTGCATTTATATTTTTTGGTAGTGATGCATTTATATTTTTTAAATATTATAATATAGTTTTACGCTGTATCCCACATATACGAGTATGTATGATGGTTAGCAGAGGGAATCAAGTGTCAAGACACTCCGTTCTAAACGCATTACCCAATATACGATACAATACTTTTCGAGTGGCGAAAATAAATATCGCATCTTTATTTTGTTACTATATAGAAGAAATAAATTAATTTCTCCCCTTGAGTTGGCATCGAACCCACAACCGTCACGTTTACAGTCAAACGCTTTGCCGCTGTGCACATTCATTTTAACAATATTACATTTTTTAGCTTCACACTATACTACGCACATAGGAGGATAAGGAAATAGATCCCGAAAGCCTAGTGTCAAGACTCTCCGTTCTCATTAAGACACTTTCGTTCTTCTCTTTTAACATTTGAATTTTACTTTATGTTGTGTAATCTAGTAAATAAATAAAGAGACGTTTTGTTTGTGATGCGGGCAGTAACAGGATGTGGAAATGGACAAGGGTTGGTAGAGAGGGTGTCACTGACAATTTTAAGTCGAAGTAACCTTCAACAATATTCTTGGTTAATGTATTCTACATTGGATACTGCTGGGTTTTTTTTTTAAATAAGTATACTAGAATATACTTATTAAAAAATAGATATGGAGAACATAAATTAGTTAAATATAAATATATATATTAAATTATATAATAATAACAACGATAGTTATATCGTTGTTATTATTATATAATTTATATATATAGATTATAATATGCATCACATATAATTAGAGGCCAGGAAAGAATAGTTGTGGATTCGATTCCTACTAAGGATAATTAATGGAATATTATAATTTCGCCGCGTTGAATGTATTAACACAAAGTTTCTCTCTATCCCGCAATATGCGTGATACAGCGTGAATCCAAAGAAAAGACAAATAAAAACAAAAGAGACAACAGCAACCGGAAGTCGCACAGTGTATTAGTGCGGCGAAACAAACGTTACCAATGAAACTTACACAAGCACCTGCGACGTAGAGCTCACAAGAAATACTCGCTGTAAACGACCGACTCGGCATGATAAATATATGAATATTAATTATGAAGGCGCTCTCGAAAAAAGCGGTGGTAGAGTTATGTAAATGTTTGTTTCTTTTTTTATGATTATAATAAAGAATATTACTATAGTTCGTAGTAAAGATAGGTTGTGGCGCAGGGGCACAAGCGTGTGACTTTAAGCGCGTTGGTTGTGGATTCGATTCCTACTCGGGTGAATGAAATATTTAATAATTTCATTTCCTCGCTCTGAGAACGAGGCGAAGCGTGACGTTAAGTTCGGCCACTCAACACGCAATTTTTCAAGAATTCGGCGTTAAGTCTGGAACAGAGCTTCTTAATGGGAAACGGAGTGTCTTAACACTAGGTTCCCAGGTTCCCCATGCCTATGCTGGTATGTGTGGAATACAGCGTGAAGCTGCTTTTTTAGTATTAATTATATATCTTTGATGTTAAGGGTCACACGACTACCACATAAAGTAGAATAAACAGAAAAACCAAGTACAAAGAGCCAATAGTAGAACAGCAAGGCCAGACCTTCGTTATTTAAAAAAAAAGCGGAATGTTTCTGTACGCAATATGGAGTTTGGGTGGTGGTTACTGTGGCAGTTATTAGGTAACTAAAATGCAAAAAATAGTACCTAACTTTCGTTAAATTATAAAGCTCAAAATGCTTTCCCCCGAGTGGAAATCGAACCCACAACCTATCGCATTTACAGCCATACGGTTGTATTTCTGCGCCACGACGGCCTCTTTCACTATGTATATTACAAATGTTACATCATAAAGTGAGACATTGCACATATAATTATCCGTTACGTCGGTAGCGCGACGGAGCGTGTCCCGCGGGGCGGCGAACAATCGCCACGCTTCATATAATCTGATCGATGACCCACAGACACACTGTGGAATGATAAATCTATATAGAAATCTCTTCTTTATATATACATATATAGAAGCTTTTGCTTTTTTTGGATTATAGTGTTAAGACACTATAGTAAGATAATTTACTATATATTGCGTGGTGAGTGGCGGAACTCATCGCCGCACTCAGTCTTTTTGTCGAAGTTTAAGAAAGGATAATTCATTCCTTCAAGTGGTAATTGAATAAGCGCGTCACGTCACGACGGCCTCAAATGTTAATAATAGTTAACTTTAATTATTTTTTTTAAATTAAATTTAAATCAATATTTTATTATTTTCAGAACCTACTATTAAATAATATAGATCGTTTAAGCTTTTTTTGAATATTGTTTGTTGAATGACGATCCAACGACAAAACTTACCAGAGGCGGAAAATGCTAAATTTCCCTTTCGCTTCACGCTGTATATGCTAGTCGTATGTAGGTAGATGAAACCTAGTGCTAAGACACCTCACTTTCTAACTAATTTCTCAAGAGTTTGGTAAAATGCAGCGTGCGGAGTGTCTTAACACTCCCTCTCCCTACCCTGCTTCATGCGTGATACAGCGTGAATATTATATTACAAACCTACATTTGTTTCACTTTGCAAAGCTCAACAAAATAAATCTCTATACAATTGTATCTATTGTTTACAGAAAACTATTATAAATAAAACATTTTTATAAAACATCGAAAGTGTATTTTGGTTATATTTGAAAAGTAACAAACAACAAACAGCCTCGACCGATTTTCAGTCAAATATTTAATTCCGTATTCAAGTTCTCTTTTACATGCGATTTTTATACAAAATGTTTTATGTTGTAAATCGACTTTTGATTGTATCTGTCTGAATATAGAGTATGAATGTCGATTTTTAAAATAATTAAATAAATTTTTAGTATATTTAAGATATATTCTTTGCTTTCACACCGTTTCCTGCATATAACGAGGTAGGCAGAGTGAACCTGAAAGTCTTAAAACACTCCGTTCCCCACGCACTGCTCTACTGCAGAGAGAACCTGGGAACCTAGAATTGTGACACTTCCTAAAAATACCTTTTACCGAATTTTGAGGGCATTGCGTGTTTGGCGGAACTCGGGCCTCAAATAATGTGTTGAAGTGCGGAGTTAACTATTTGTACACAATAATTTATAATTCGGAACGTATTTTCGTATTTACGCTATCGTGACACCAAAAACTCTATACTAGTCCACCAATTCACTCGCAATGTCTGATCTGATCCGATAGTGCAGAACGGAGTGCCTTGACACTAGATTTCTTCTCTCTACTCCGCTGAACTTATTTAGTTTGATGAGGCTAAAAAAATAAAAGAAAAATACATATCCAAGTTGTTGATAATACGTTACAAGGACTCTATCTATTCTCCACGTCGCGTCGCGTTGTATTGTTTACTCTACACTGATTTATGTTTGTTTTGCGCGACTCGGGGAACCCCCGAGAATCCTTATTAGGATTTATTTACTGTAATATTTGTATTGCTGTCGCGACAGTGCGACAGAAAATATATACATTATGTGAAAATTCTGATGATTTTCTTCATGCATATGAAAAACATAAGTCTATAAAACATTCACTACCACATAAATTATATTTAGGGTAAGTAATATAATTCGTTCTGTAGACAAGATACTTACTACAAGCGTGAGTGATTCCACAGAGTGTTTTAACACTAAACCTACTCTTAACCTCAAAAGTGCAATTGCGTCATAAATAGAGACACTGAGGAACTGCACAAACAAAAAATGTACACAAATATCAATGAATAAATGTGGATATATTTTATTTCTTAGCGCTTATTAATAACTCCACGAAGTGCAGAGAAAATCCGTTGCGTGCATGATCCGTTATATTAAGAAAGGTCATAAATTTATTTACAATTTTTTTTATTTAATTTTCTTTTATATTATCTTTTTTTATTACATCTTTCTTTTATTATTTAGGTATAATTTTCTTCTTATTTAGTTTTCTTAATTTAATTTTCAATTTTACTTGTTTATTTTAAGTATAAAGTCATATAAACGCCGCCTATCTGAACATCTCGGATTCAATGTTTTTGATACAAATATTATAAACATACAATCGGTAAATAATACATACGGTAAATGAAATAAAACATTATGAATAAATATGTTTTTAAGTTGTTATTTTAAAAACAAAAGAAATGTAGGTACCTAACACTTAATTTATCAATAATAAATTAGCGACATCTATTGACTTCTATACATATTATGACAGCTATATCTCTATATAACTATGATGGCATTTAGTGGTGTCCGACCGAAACAAAGTTTAGTTTTAGTTTCGGCCGAAACAGATTTTTTTAATATACAGGATAAATAAATAGAAATTTAAATATGTTTTTTTTTAATATCATATTTAAGCAATAAAATGGTTAAGAAAAAATATTTTGGGAGTTTTTCATATGATAGGTATAGTAGGTATACAAAGTACGATTTTTTATGACTTTGGTTCTTAAAATAATCGAAACACAAGAATTCCATGAAAAATTACATCGTCCAATATACCTCTCATCCTCTCAACCTCTTCATACATGCCTTCCGGGGGGTCCTCATGCTTTTTAGGTGACCTTCCTCCAGTGTCTTTGATACTGTGATTTCAAAGGTCAACCAAGGTCTCCCCCTATCTCGCTTACCTATAAATCTTTTTTGCCATTCTTTCATTACTCAATCGTTCGACGTATCCAAACCAGCTGAGCACGTTCTTCTTCATTCTCACCGTGACATCCTCGCTAGTACCTGCCATACTGTGTATCTCTTTATTGTGGATCCAATCAGATAAGCTGACTCCGCATATCTAACGAAGAGAGCTCATCTCCACAGCATTCATCTTTCTTTCATTCTTCTTCTGTAATACCCAATAGTTTTTTTATAATCGTATAAAAATTCTCCACATAGCAGGGTAGGCAGAAGAAACCTACCCTGCTATGTGGAGAATTTCCGTGTGTGTAAGCTAGTGTTAGGACACTTTGTTCCCATTAAGATACTTCCATTCTCCACTTCCCACCCAATTCTGGAGGTGTTGCGTTTTGAGTGGCAGAACTCAACGCCGCGTTTTGATTCGGTACTGGAGCGGAGAAATTAAAATGTTCAATATTTTAATTTCTCAACTGGAAATTAAACCCACCACCCGTCGCGTTTGTGCCCCTGCACGACAATTAGTTATAAATATATATTGTATTTAAAATAAAAAAATATTAGAAAACTAAATTAATTATCCAGATTAGTAAATTGGTCATTGTATAATTTAAGCGGGCGAAGCCTCAAGCGGGTTACAGATAATAAATAAAATCACAATAAGTAATATGTATATTATTTATTTAAACAATACTCAACGGCTTAGTTGGTACTAACTCACTAGGAATGTAACTTTCCGTTTCATACATTTAATAACAAACAAATATAAATAAACAATACAAAAAAAACAACGCATTATTCATAAATGCTTACAAACAATGTTATAAAATGAGAAAAAAATTAAAATGAGAAAAAATAATGTTTTTATTTTATTCAAGACATTGACATAGTCTGTAACTTTTTATTATTATATTATTTATAAATTTGAGAACAATTTCGATATATAAAGAAGAAAAAGAACGTCCGATGAAATGGCACTGCCGAAGACTAGTCATAAAAAAATTATATCACAAAATTTGAATAAAACAAATTTAATTCTTAAAATATTATATAAATAAATATACATAAGTGTAAACAAAAATTGTAAGTGATTGAACAATCGGTGTCAACAAAACATTTACAGTTAATAAATAAAAAAAATAGTTTCAAATGTGATATAATAACAATAACATCAATTTGGTAGCAAAAAACCATATTAAGATCGATGGTCGATGGATGGATATCGACCATCCCTATTTCACCACCAGAGCGACTATTTATATAATAACTAATGCAGTTTATAATTTTGGAGTATGTGCGTTTTTTAAGTGATATTTAGCAAAATAAAATACAGTCTTGCACGTCAATCTATCGGTTACCGAATTTATATAAATTTATACTATATATTACATAATTAACTTAAATTACTCAGTTTAAAAACGAAAAATCTCACTTCATACAATTTAATTTCTTATTAATTTATAAAAACACGTAAATGTATTGTGTTCTACATTTTTATCTTGAGTTTTTAGAATCATATAATATGCATATAGTATATACTAAAAAAAGAAGAAAAAAAATATTAATCAATATACTTAAAAGAAAAATGCAAGATATTTTTATTTGTAAACCGAAATATTTTATTTTATATTTTATATAATGAAATCATGTATAAATTATTGATATTACATACATTAAACAAATTTTTAAACTAAAAGTAAAATTTGAAAGTCATTATGTACCGACGTCATGAGACAACCTGTAAATGCATTTATTTTCCTTGTATAAACTTCTTAATTAGTGCTATCTTCATATATAATTTGCTGTATACAATATAGTATTTAATATAACAGTATGATTTTAGATATATGGCAGTTTTTAACGCAATTTATATACACATGTAATAATACCGATTTTTGATGTTTAATTATTTTTCCTAACAATATACATTTACTTAAATTATCTCACAAAACCGTCACTCCAGAAACAAGTAAGTACAATATATTAGAACTTAACAGTATTTAATTTTCCCTCTTAAGAGTGCTCCTTAGTAAATTTATCGTGGAAAGCTTTAAATATTTCCAACATCTCCTTCAGTAGAGGTATCTGTGGCAGAATGGTGGTCCTGAAGTGGAACGTGCCCGGGTATTGTCCAAAACCACTGCCGGGGACTATACAGATACCTGTAACAGAATACTTGATATGTTTTTCTTTTTTTTTTTTTGCGGCCTTTTATTTCGCAACTCATTCTTGAAAATTGGGCGGTTCGTGCGTTCGTTCGTTAATGTATTAACACTAGATTTCCTCTTCCTGCTCTGCTAAATGCAGGATACAACATGAAGCTAAAGCTTTAGAAATTTGGGGCGCAAATTTTTTTTTTAATTTCGACGGTTTATCCCCGTGTTTTGCAGGACAGACAAAGACAACCTCCTATTAGAACATACCATTCTATTTACTAGAAAATACATGTTGAGTGGCGGAACTCAACATCGCGGTTTGTATTGTCTCCAGAGTGAAGAAAATAAAAAAAAAATCTCATTCCCCCGACAGGGAATCGAACCCAAAATTATCACATTTACAGTTAGACGCTAAGTGTTATTACGATCATATCGTCTCACCAGTCTCCTCGAGCAGTCTGAACGCGTAGTACACGTCCGGGGGCTGCCCGGCCGCTGCGGCTGCTGATATCGCCTTCTCCGATAAAGTTATTTGCGGGAACGCGTACATGGCACCCTGTGAACGACGTACAGACGAAACATATTAATAATCTATATTTATATTACAGAGGTGATGGGTGCTGGTTGGAGTAGATGGAACATACTAATCTCAGGTTTTTTTTTTAGCTTTACGCTGTATCCCGCACACAGCAGGGTAGGCAGAGGGAACCTAATTTCAAGATACTCCGTTCCCCACTTTAAGCCGAATTCTGAAGGCATTACGTGTTGAGTGGCAGAACTCAACGCCGCGCTTTTTGACGACACCATAGCGAAGAAATGGAAATATAAATTTAAGTAAATAATTCATCTCTTCGAGTGGGGTTCCAAAATATACAACATATAAACATATTTTATATATAACGATTCAGCGGAGACTATTTACTTGTCTCGAACTTTTTTGAGCTAGTTTTAGTAGCCGGGTTTTAGTTTTTAAACTTTCTTTTTGTTTAACTTAGTTTGGAGATGGATTCGTGTTAAGTATATTTATTACGCAAAGCAGACCTATATATATTTAATTATTTTAGAAGCGGTTTTATATTTTTTTGCAATTATCATGTGATTACTGGGAAAGCTGTGAGCAACAAACTAATTTAGTTCTTTACTTTAAGCCTTCTAGAGAGCGTTGTAGTCAATTTGACGTGACTTTATGTAGCCTATAACCAGTAGACGATCAAGAGGGTTCTAACAACATCTCATTTGTGTCTTTATGATAACTAAGTTACAAGTAATGAGGGAACAAATGAACATCCATTACTCACATACATAGATACAGGTCAAAATCATTACCCTCCTGTTTACTTCGTCGCATTCGGGTAACAAAAAAGGTCGATTTTGTTAGTTTTTTACACTTTCGAAAAGTATAAAAATCTAAAGTCGATGACCTATGTAAGGGCATACATACCTGTACGACGTTACACTTGAACCCTTGCATCTGGTTGAAGGTCTCCACTATCATGGCGGCGCGCTGCGCTAACGAGTCTAACACCGCTTTCTTTTCCTTTGCCCATCGCTCGTATGAAGGTTCCCCGGGGGACGGCGTCTTGGCCTGGAAACAGAAGTTCCTATATTATTTATCTAAATAAATAAATTATATTATCATTATTGCACACAATACAAGACAAACTGAACAAACTGACGAGTACAATACGCGTTGCCATAGCTACGTATATCTCACTTTATATTATCAAACATATGGTACTGTGTGTCATGTTGAATGTTGAAAGCAGGATGAATGTTGTGGACATGCAATCTCTTCTTAGGATAAGGGGAGACCTCGGTTGACCTTCGAAAACATACTGGAGGAAGGTCACGTAAAAAGCGAGAGGATGCCCCGAAGGATGTATAAGGAGGTTGATGACAGTGGACTAAGCTAAAGAGGTATGCAGGGACCGTAGCGTTTGGCGCTCCGTTCTTTCTAACTACCCCACATATGGATACAGCGTGAAGATTAAATTATATTAGATTTAGACTTAAAAAAATATAACAATAATAACAATATTTTACTGGATCTCTCACTGTGACATAATAAAAAACTGGTAAAAACTCAAACTAGGCTGCCGCAGTGGCACAATATTTGACTGTGAACGCGACAGATGTCTGTTCGTTGCCTACTTGAAGGAATGAATTATCTTCATTTCTTGATTTTGGCAACAAGACAAAGCTCGGCGTTGAGTTCTGCTACCCAACACGAAATGTCTCCAAAATACTTATTTTAGGGCAATAGAATAAATAGAACTTTAACATGAAGCAATAAAGAGGCACTCACCACACAATCAACAGCAGCCTGTCCCAGCACAGAGGGGCACAACATGGCGGATATACACTTGTACAGGTTCTGCTGAACTGCTGGCTCCAAGTTGAGCAGCTCCATCCACCCGCCGCGGAGACCACACTCGCCCATGTAGCCCTTGGACACCGTCATGAAGGAGGCCAGCTCTAGTTTATCGTAAGGGGCACCTAGTTCTACGAGCACCTATGGAGGTGAGATTTGGACAAGTTTTATTATTAAATAATGTTATAGTACAGCCGATGAATTGTGGCAGCCTTTAATTAAGCTTTCTCTGTTAAGACAGATATAAGAAATGAACCTGATTAACTAGTATGAAAAATTGTCGATAAGTAATTCATATCTTTTGTATACAATAAGAATAATAGAAGAACAGATTGTTGTGGAACCCCCACTTTTAAAGGAAATTCAGATATAACTTTTATTAAATTACAATGAGACTTCTTCTTCACTTCTAATTTAGGTTAGATTTGATGGCATTTTGCAATATTTATATGAGAAAAAAAAATGAAGTTAAAGAGTTGATTTTAATTCATTGAATTAAATATTTTAACAAAATTAATGAATGAAACGCGCATATATATATATATATATATATATATATATATATATATATATATATATATATATATATATATATAAAATACTACGAAAAAAAATTCAAAATTACCTTCTTAAAGGAGAAGAATTTGCTACCAGCGGCATATATATTATCCTGGTACACTTCATCAGCAAATATGAATAGATTATGTTTGTGCGCAAATTTGATTACAGCTTCGATGTTCTCTCGTGTAAGTACCTGAAAAAAAAAATATGAGTAAGTTGAGAAAATAGTGTTTTGCCACTGTGTTTTCTAGTCATATATATTATTAAATAACATAATGCTGATGGTACTTCGGGAACCAATGAAGAAGACGCTCAGTTCCCCTAAAGACACCTTTCCCCACTTTCCGCTGAATTCTAGAGACATTTGCAGTTGCCTAAACACCGCAGCGAAGAAATGAAAATATTAAATATTTAATTTCCTTGGATGGGGATCGAACCCACAACCTGCCTCCTTTACAGTGACACGCTTGTGCACCTGCGCCACGACTGGCCACAATTGCTCTTATAATACTCTATTATTCATGATACATGTTTAAATAACCAAATACCTGTCCCGTGGGATTGCCAGGGTTAATAACGACCAACGCTCTGGGGTTACAATGTTTCTGCGCCTCCTTCAGACTTCTCTCCAATTCCTCAGTACTGAGACCCCAGTTGGAGCTCTCGTCGAGGTAGTAACCTACTTGCTCCAGACCGTACTCGGCCAACGAGGCTGAGTACAATGGGTATTGAGGTATGGGTATCATTATACCTGGAAATATCATAATTTTGATAAGTAAGGGAATTTACTATGGTAAAATTGGTAAGAATCTTCTAAATAACGAAGTACTAAAGAAGTACTATATATTAATCAAAGAATACATTTCTCTTGAGAATATATAGCCCAAGAGAAATATATTACAATATACTATTAAAATAAATGAAACTAAACTCACGGTTCGCCAAGCATAAAATAATGTAAAAAAAATCTATTTCTATTTTTACACAACAACAATATTTTTTTCTGCAACAGTTACAATAAAATTAAAGGAAATATTTTATGATTGAATAACAAAATTAGCTTAAAAAAAAATATATATATTTTTATTATATTATTTTCTCTTATCTGATAAGTGAATACTTACCACAAAGTCCTTTCTATATTATTATTAAAAAAAAAACAAAAGTCATCTATGAATGTGGTAATTAATACTAAGCCAGTAAACATAATATTATTTTATATTATATATATTATATAATATAATATTTCAATATGTTTGTATTATTCTTAATTCTTGATGAATATAAATAAAATTAATGAAAAGTTTGCTGATTGATTTTTAATTAATCTCAGGAACTGTTAGTTATTCGCTTTTGAAGCTGTTGGTAAAAGCGGTTAGATATAAAACATATCTCAAAACCTTCCTTCTTTTAATAGTAAACAATGCTACAAAATATTCCATATACGTCCCATAGCGTCCCTAAATTTATATCTTCATTTCTTCGCTCTGGTGTCGAGGCAAAGCGCGGCGTTGAGTTCTGCCACTCAACACGCAATGCCTCCAAAATTCGGCAGAAAGTGGGGAACGGAGTGTCTTAACACTAGGTTCCCTCTGCCTACCCTGCTGTGTGCGGGATATAGCGTGAAGCTAATTTAATTTAATTTAATTTTAACGTCCCATAGCACAATAACAGTTATTAAGATAAGACAATGTAATGAGGTAACATTGTATAGATTACACAAACTACTGATAAGGGATTTTGAACTCTATTTTTAAATAATTAAGATATAATATACATAGAGATCTCATAGCTCTATAATATACGTAGGTTCACAAAATTTTACTATTAACCCGACAGGTTGTGGGTTCGATTTCCATTCAGGAATTAATATATTTAATACTTTCATTTCTTCGCTCCGGTGTCATGAATCATGTTGAGTTCTGCAACTCAACACAAAATGTCTCGAAAATCGGCAAAAAGTACACTAGGTTTCCTCGTTTCCTCTGGGATACAAAGTGAAGCTGAATAAAAAAAAATACAATACATTTGATAATATTTGTGATAATTGACATATCTTAAGTGTACTCTTTAAAAAAATTTAATCTCTTTGTATATCACCACCGATAGTAATGGTTTAATAACTATTGACCACTTATCGGACAGTTACCGAGTAGATAACTGACTGATAAGCTTATCTCTGCCATCTGATATCTCAAAATGTGTTTCGATATAAATAATATATGCAATCATTTTCATGAGATTGCTTAAATGAGTCTTTGATAATATTGATATATTTTTTTCTCTCAATGTCAACAGAAATAGAAGTTTACTATTTTTTTTTTTGTATTTCTTATTCACATTATATGATATCTTTAAAAATAACGTAATTCTTTTGGCCGTTACATATTAAGAGAATTGAGGCAGTCGTGGTGCTGTGAAGAGTGTGATTGTAACCGCAACGGTTGTGGATTCTGTTCCCACTCGGGAGAACGAATCATTGTTTAGCAAACTTTTCAACTAACAAGGCAAAATCGCGGCGATGAGCTCCGTAACTCATCACGCAATGCCTTGAATTCACAAATCCTCTGATCACAAAATATAGTGGGTTACATCGAAACGATTAAAGTTTTAATATGGTGTTATATAGCTTTTCTTTTGCCTTTCTAGATAAATGGAATAATACAAAAGAGTTAAAGTTGTAGTTCTTGAGATTAATGTGTTCAAATAAACAAAATCTTTGATTTTTTCCTATAAAAAAAAATAATAAATACTCAAATCAAAACATTATATTTGCGAACCTACATAAGTATAATTTAAACATAAATGTTCTTTCTTCCCTACATAATTAATAAAAGAAAACACAATCAAAAAGAACATAAATCCCACACTCACCAGATTTCTTTCCACCCAAGTCATTGCAGAACAGCTGCAAGCAATTTTTAATAGCGGTAGAGGCGCCTGCCGACAAACAGATATTCTCCCACTTGGATGGGTGTCCGTCTCTCCGCTCTATGTACTCCGCGACGTGACGGCGAATTAGTTCTATGCCGTGGGACGCAGTGTAGGAACCAACGGAGTTGCCTCTATAAAAATTATAATAGCGATTTATTTCTCTAATACAAGTATTTTGATTGACTTTACATTAATTAATCCCGCGCGGCTTCGCCCGCTTGAATTACAATGATTTATTTGTCAATGTGAACATTTTTTTTTATCAGCTTCACGCTGTATCCCTCACACAGTGTCCCTCCCTCCGTCCCTCACAAATTGTGATTTTAAGACATACATTGAAAACTAAAGTTTTTGCCAATTCAATATTTTTATAAGCCAATAGGGACAAAACAAGCACAATCTTAAATCTTAGGGAAATTTGTCATAATAATATTGTTAAAAATGCTTTAATAAAATTCCAACTTATAATTATCTACGAATCAATACAATATACAAAGGAAATGTTACCCGCAGCCTCCAAGGATGTCTTTAGCTCTTTGCTTAACATCCTCTGGGAATTCGCCTTTTTCTATTAGATCTGGATATGATATACACGCTAGCACCTATAAAGTATAATATTTGGTATTCATGTAAACAATAAAATGAAAAAAGAAAAATAAAATATATATTTTTTATGCAAATAAATTATTAACCACAAACTAATTACGGCGTTAAACACTACATCCAACTATTACGAAACGTTCAACGATCGCAAGTTCATAGACCTATTATGTTGAAAAAAATATATTGTACATTACATAGAATACAATCAACAGCCATCGCGAATATTAAGACACTTGAATAAATAAATGTTATATAATAAAGGAATCTTTATAATGTAACCTTTTTATATTTATATTTAAAAAAAAAAATTAGGAAAAGTAATTATGATTTTTTTTTTATTATGTTGACTTTTCATTGCAGCTTTTTCCGCATGCCAGGGTAAAGAGATCCTTGGTTTAGGACACTTCGTCCCCTACTTTCCGGCCAAATTTTGAGACATTATGAGTTAGAAACTCAACGCCGCATTATATTTTGACATAAAATTTATAAATTGTAGATATCCTTACTTGTCTAATAAACGTGATGGGGGTCTGTCCCATGGCGTGAGCATCGCCAATGTTTGCTCTTATCACTCTTTTGAAGGGTTTCTTTGCTCCCTGAAATAAGAAAGAAAATTTTGATGTTCAAAAAAAGAAAATTTTCCTGTCAGTTTAGATAGGTTTAGTGGCGAATCGGCCACTATTATAATCAGGCTAGAGAAATAAAAAAAGAATGAATGAGTACAAGCTTTCTAAACAGATTCAAATGTATTCCATTTACAAAAACTTTTATACTCAAATATTAATCAACTGTTAGTATACTCGCGTAAAAGAGGGTAGATTTGGGTAAACATAATTATAAAAGCAGTGGAATAGTGTCAATCGGGGGACAGTTGCTTGTAAGTGACGGCCCCTATTGGAAGGAAACTAGTGTGAAGTATTGTTAGTAGGTGATACATATCACTTATTGCAATTACATAGTATCCCGTTCCAAATAGTTTAGAATCATATAGGCGATGTGTATTTTTAACGTGTTTTTTTTGTGTCTGAGGCCAGTCGTGGCGCAGTGGCACAAAGTGTGACTGTAAAACCGACTGGTTGTGGATTCGATCCCCACTCGAGGAGAGGAAATATTTACTTAAATTTATATTTCCATTTCTTCGCTCTGGTGTCGAGGCAAAGCGCGGCGTTGAGTTCTGCCACTCAACACGCAATGCCTCCAAAAATTCGGCAGAAAGTGGGGAACGGAGTGTCTTAACACTAGGTTCCCTCTGCCTACCTTGCCGTGTGCGGGATACAGCGTGAAGCTAATTAATTTTATTATTATTATTTTTTTAAAAACGTTACCCACTTCCGATTTCTAACACAACTATATTATTTATTTTTTTGTGTCACACTGTATCTCGCACACCGCAGCCTACCCTGGTCAAAGGAAACCGTTAAAACACTCCGTTCTACTTTTTTCGCCGAATTCTGTACGCATTGCTTGTTAAGTAGCGGAACTCAACGCACCTCGTAACTAAAGCGAAGAAAATGGAAACATTACATATTCCTTTCCTCGCGTAGAACTCGAACTGACAACCTATCGCGTTTACAGTCACACTTTGTGCCCTTGTTCACGAGCGGCCTTATTTTCCTTAAGGATAATTTTACAAAAAAAAATGTCTAGTCATATAAAAAAATCACAATCATCACATATATATGATAAAAATCTATATACAAGTAACAGTGGTGTCAGTAAAATAGCTCCATCATATGATCGCACAATGTCACGCTGAATAATAGCTCAATTTAATGATAACCACAGGACACGACGTAAGAATATACGTATAGATTGATATAAATAAAAATATTATTTAAGTCTCTTCCTCAATATCACTTATAGTAATGAGGCCAGTCGTGGCGCAGGGGCACAAAGTGTGACTGTAAAACGGACTGGTTTTGAGTTCGATTCCCACTCGAAGAAATGAAATATTTATTATTTATATTTCCCTCTTTAGGTTCCCTCTGCCTACCCTGCTGTGTGCGGGATTTACTTATAAAAATAGTGGAAATCTAGTCTAATGAATAATTTCATTCTTCAAATTAAACTTCTTGTTAAGAACGGAGTTAAATTAAACTTATTCGTGCTGAGTTGCGAAACTCAACGCCGTATATTGTCTTACCTGGTGGAAACAAATAAATAGTTATCGAAAAAACAAGTTATGCCCCTTTACACACTATTCTATCATAATAAATTTACACTAAGGAATCGGATACTAGTAACATTCAAATGCAAATGACATCGCCAACGGCCTTCTACTAATGGTCGACAATTTTAAAATCGATCATGTTCCTTGCGGTAAACACGTAATTTAAGCCAGATTCATAACGTTTTTAAGTAGACATATATTGTACGTTAAAAGTCTGACCTCTTAACATATATTAAATAAATAAAATAAATCAAATCAGCTTCACGCTGTATCCCGCACACAGCAGTAGACAGAGGGAACCTAGTGTTAAGACACTCCATTCCCCACTTTCTGCCGAATTCTGGAGGCATTGCGTATTGAGTGGCGGAACTCAACGTCGCGCTTTTGTCTCGACACCAGAGCGAAGAAATGGAAATATAAATTTAAGTAAATATTTCATCTCCTCGAGTACTACAGTACACTACAGTTACACTTCGTCCCACTGCGCCACGACTGGTCTCATATATTAATTAATACAATATTTAAAAAAAATATATATAATTATTACAAGTACCTACTCCAAATAACAAAGACGTATGGAAAAATTACTAACTAATGAAATAGAAAAACTCTAGGTTAAGGAAATTGCTAATTTCCTGGAAACTTAATTACTAAACTAATGTAGGAAAATTGACCTTTGAAAACACAGTATCAAATATACTAGAGGAAGGTCACGTAAAAAGCATGAGGACCCCCCGGAGGGCACGTATGAAGAGGTTGATGACAGTGGACGAGGCGAAAGAGGTATGTAGAGACCGTAGCGTTTGGCGCTCCGTTCTCCCTGACTACCCCACTAGGGATAAAGCGTGAAGTTAGTTTAGTTTAATTTAACTAATTTAGGCACGAAAAGTACAACATCTGGCCGTAAACGCGACGGTTGTAAGAATGTTCCTACTGGAGCAACCGAACCACCGTCCCTTCGTGGAGGGAATATTTTTATTCTATTCACGCAATATCTCGAAAACTGAGTGTCTTGACACGGATATCACTAGGATACTTCGTGAAGCTAAAAACCTCCTTTTTAAAAGTCGGCTAAAAACAGTAAGTAAGTTTTTCAACAAGTTAAATGATATACTGTGAGGCTTAACAATTATCGACTAAAAACCGGTTTATTCATACTTTAATGTATCTATGTACCTTCAACGGCGTTAACTTGATACAACTGATAAGGAACTGTTATCAAACATTTACTTAAATCGAGGTGGAAATAACAAGATTATTGTGGTTCAAAAGCAAAGATTTTTCTTAACAACTCTTAGTGTAGTAGTTAGAGGTCATTGGATGTTCTTCGTCAATTTTAGGGACTTCGTTTTTACATGTTACTTTTGAGATATTTAGATATGTTTAATAGATAAATCCTGTCCTATGTTTTAAAGACGTATCGAGTTTATGGTACTGGTGGAACCGCACCGAAGTGCCGCGTTTTTTCTACTTAATCAGAATATTGTTCTCCAAGCAATACAAAATCAATTCAACCTCAGCAATTACCTAGACATGTTGAATTTTAAAAAATATTTATACATGTATATTATGTTTTTTTTTCGTTTACCTTAGGCTTCTTTCCAAAAAGAGCCAACCCTGATCTGCAGAGAAGACCTGGCAACTCCGATCACCGCTTTTTGCTAGAATTCGAAACTTTGTTTTAGGAACGAAGTTGTCTAAATGAGATCCGAATTCACAACCATCACGTTAAAAGTCATATATTGCTATACTGTGTCACGAAAGCCTCATTATAAACGTACATAAAATCAGCTTCACGCTGTATCCCGCGCACAGCAGGGTAGGCAGAGGGAACCTAGTGTTTTTAGACACTCCGTTCCCCACTTTCTGCCGAATTCTGGAGGCATTGCGTGTTGAGTGGCAGAACTCAACGCCGCGCTTAGCCTCGACACGAGAGCGAAGAAGTGGAAATATAAATTTAAGTAAATAAACGTACATAATTTTTTTACATATAAACACGATAGTAAAATGACTACCTAAATTGAAATCTAACATTGTCCAATAACACATTTTTATTGTTTATAAAGATTATTTTATTTTTTCTAACGCGACCTTGTACCTCTCTAAGCTAACGCGTTGTGAGTAAGATCACGATCTGTTAACAAATACTCTGACACAGATATAACTAGATATTGTCAGTCGGCTTATCTCCAAATATACTTTTATTTTCTTTACATTCAAGAGACAATTTCAAAAATGAAAGTATAATATGAAAGACCAAAAATATTTAATTTTAATATAAATATTATCATTGTACCTAGAGTGCGCCTGACCGTAGAGACGATGGCTGTGGGTTCGATTCCCAACAAGGTGAATTGAATTATAGTCTATCTCGGTGCCGTCGCCTCGGGGCAGTACGAATATTAGTGTCTCAACCCGCACTTACTCAGATTCATGTGGAATGTGGAGAACGTAGTGTTTTGCAGGAACGTAGGGAAGTCAGACGTTGTCTCTGGCCACCGTGATATGCGGGTTCAAGTCCCGCTACGTTAAAATTTTTATACCTTAACCTTTACCTCTAAATAAGTAATTATTTAAATATTTTTATTTCCATAGCCAATAAGCAATTACTCAGTCTACATAAAATAATAAACATGTTACACCAAAACGAGAAAATTTCGTAAGAAGAAAAAAAGTTGTTTAAGAATATCAAATCACAACGTTCACGTGAGATTTGTATTTGTACAAAAAATACAAACATATTACACATTTTCCTCATGTACATACCGTACATGAGGAAAATGTGTAATATGTAAATTTTTATACGTTCCCTAATAAAGAATTAAAGTTAGAAGTTACTCCCACAATCTCGTCTAAGTAATTTTATAATGAAATAATAAACACTCACACACTAATAAATTCCGCTCAATTATACTGTAATTGACAGGGGGAATCTGGGAACCTAGTGTAAAGAGATTCCGTTCCTATTAATAAAACTCTTACGTTCCCTACTTTACGTCGAATTCTTTCCGAAGGTATAAAGAACATCCTAGGGAACACTGTTTATATCTATCAATTTCAATTTGCGAATTAAAAAGCTACCCTTGGAGCTTTTTGCTTACGAAACGGAATGTCAGTCATTACACTAAGTTGCCTCTGCCAAATCTCCTATATGCGGGAATGCCCCACAATTCCCCCAAACCTATTCGAACCCGTAACCAACTCGTGTACAGCAAAGAGGATTTAATGCTACTATAGCGAAATCATTACACCGAAACTACTATAATACCATAATAGATTGTATTCTTGCATGATTCATATTAGAAAATGGAGCGACTGAATTGGTACCCACATACTGTTATATATATGGCCCATAATAAAACATTGGACTGGGGCCAAGCAGGTAAAATCAATAGCTAAGCGTTGCTACGCTACTATAGCTACAAAATAGCAAAATATTTCAAATTTCTTGCATAAACAATGAAATAAAAAGAGATTTTTTATACTTTCTTTATTTGAGGCCAGTCGTGGCGCAGGGGCACAAAGTGTGACTGTGGGTTCGATCCCCACTCGAGGAAACGAAATATTTATTTATAATTTCATTTCTTCGCCATGGTGTCGAGGCAAAGCGCAACGTTGGGTTCCGCCACTCAAACACGTAATGCTTGCAGAATTTAGCGAAAAGTAGGCAACGGAGAGTCTAAACACTATGTTCTCTCTACCTACCCTGTTGTGAGCGGGATACAGCGTGAAGATGTTTAATTCTTTTATTTACTGAAATACGCCATTATGACGCAATTATGAACGATTTTATATAAAGGTGTATGTAGTATACTTATATATATAAATGTTGGTTTTGCCATTTAACAACATAAACGCTACACTAAATATAAACGAGGATGACTAACATAAATTAGAATTTACTTCCCTTTTGCTCTACATTAAATTACATGTAAATGGACACATTAGTACTATCATAAAAGATAAAAGTTTAATTTAAACTAATTCATTTTAATACCTACATATACTTAGTAGGCAGATGGAATCATGGAAGGAAGTAAAAAAAAAATTTTTGCTCAATTTTTGAGGCATTTATCTTATTATCAGAGATTTATATTATACTAGCGACCCGCTCGCGGCTTCGCCCGCTTAAACCACAGAACTATTTACTTAACACACTGAATTATGTTCGTGTCTTGATATACTTATAATGTAAATTTGCAATGTAATGAAGATTTTTTATAAGAAAGTTGTTAAAACTTTAGGTCGCATTTTCGTACCTCCCATAAGAATCTTCAATTGAATGTGTGAAATAAAAACACAACTTATCGATACTTACTATATGTGCGTTTCTTTACGATAATCTCAGAAACGGCTTAACCGATTTAAATACTTTTTTTGTTTGTATTCTGGCAAACTGCCCTTAAATATTAAGCATTAGTTTTATTTTAAGCAGCTTCATGCTAGTCAGAGGGAGGAACCTAGTATTAAGACTTCCGTTCCCCACTTTCTACCGAATTCTGGACGCATTGCGTGTTGAGTGGCAGAACGCAACGCCGTGCTTAACCTTGACCCCAGAGCGAAGAAATGGAAATATAAATTTAAGTAAATATTTCATCTCCTCGTGTGGGGATCGAACTCAGAGAACCAGTCGGTTTTACAGTCACGCTTTGTGCCGCTGCGCCACGACTGGCCTCAACTGGACTGGACTTTATTTTAATCGGTTCACATAAAGTTAAAACCAGATCCACGCTTTATCCCGCCCTTAGTAGGGCAACTTAGTGTAAGATATTGGGTATAATGTTTGACTGATGTGCGAAATGAAAATATTATTAAATTATAACTCAATCCTGCATGTGTGGATCAGACCCACAACGTCACGTTACAGTTACAATTGGGCATATAGGGTAAAATAGTTTTTAAGATACATCAACAGTGAAGACGTAGGTTTTTTTCTCATTTCACAATGTTTATTCATATCTATATTTCGTATGACGCGGTTACGCATAGGTACCAATAATGTAAAGACATACTACTACAAAAATAGTACTAAAATGTTTAGAACTTTAAACTTTGCCGCCAATACCTACGACTTGATTTCGCAATGAGGCGTATGCGGCGGTTTCCCTTTGATAAGTTTATGTGTGCGTGCGTCGTTCTTAACAAATTGTATTTTATTTTACAACGATAATTTTATTATTTATTTTGTTTGAAAAAATAACTTTTTTATTTTCGGGTTTTTAATTTAATATGTAATAGGCTTTTATAGAGTAGTTAAACTGTGGTTTCATTTAAGGTGGTCCTAACAAAAAAACTCTGTATAATTGAGCATATTTAATATTTATAGTGATTTTTTGGAAAATAGATACCAATAGTTATTACAACCACTTGCGAAGAAGCATAGTTTAGGCAATTTTTTATTCTATAAGAATTCCTTTTAAAAAACTACCAACGTTCTTATAGTTAATATATTATTTTTCCAAATTAAAAAAATTGTCTATGTCATCATAATGGCGGAAAAATTTCATTCATATTGTAATACCACATTAGTATCGACAATGTAGTGTTGATAGTAATTGAAAATAGTTATACTACAGGAGGACCTTCATATGCACTGTTTTAACCTGTTTTATGTATAATATAGAATAATATATTGTATAGAGGAATCACACATTCTTTTTATTCAGTTTAGTAAATACATTTTTTAGAGGTTACTCTGTACTAAAATGGCATGCAACTCTGTTCCCGCATTTACGTTCCTGATATATCGATATAAATAATAGAAATACAAAATATAGGAAGGAAACACAAACGCAATTATATTGCATTTTTTCTTTTTTTCATACTTGAAACGTATTAATAAATTACATATTATGTATTACATACAATTAATTTCTTTTGAATATAACACTAAGTTAAATCAGCTTCACGCTATTTTAACAGATAACATAAGATGACATTAAAACGTATTGACATCACCACGTGATCCATCTAAACACAATATAAACTTTTATAAACTATGAACTCACAATCAGAATTTACTTTCCAAATACATATACTTTTTATTCTACACATCGCCATATGAGCTAATTCCGTAAAATATACCTACTTTATTATGTTTGTTAATATCACCAACGTTGACGTTTGAAATAATAATTATGGTAGACTGAACAAATATTGATTATACTTCTTTTTTTAGCTTCACGCTGTATCCCGCACACAGCAGGGTAGGCATAGGACCTCTAGTGTTAACAACAACACTCTGTTCCCTACTTTTCTCGGAATTCTGTAGGCGTTGCGTGCTGAGTAGTGAAACTCAACGCCGCACTTTACCTCGACACCAGAGCGATGAAATGGAAATATAAATTTAAATAAATATTTCGTTTCCTTGCGTGGTCATCGAACCCACAACAGTTACACTTTGTGCCCCTGTGCAACGAACGGCCTCAATTTACTTTCTTCTTTTAAAATGTGGTTAAATGAAATAGTCGTAATTTAATTATGTCAGATTACTATTAACCGACTTCTTAAAAGGGGTCATCAATTGGGCTGTATTTTTTAGCCTTGTTACCTTAGAACTTTTGATTGTATGAACCGATTTTAATGATTCTTTTTTTATTTGAAAGCTAATGCCTCCCGTGTAGTCTTATTTTAATTTAGTTTATATCCAACAATGGTATCTATGAGAAAATCATATAAATCTCAAATTTACATTAAGTATATGCGCGACAAATGAACGTATAAGTCAATATCAATTCAACCGATTTTAATGATTCTTTTTTTATTAGAAAGGGTACATATAAGGGGTAGTTTGGTGAAAGTTTAGTTAAGTTCAGAGTGTGAAATCCGGTTGAAATTGAAGAAGTCGATTTTTTTTATTAAAAAATATAATTATGTAATTTTTTCTACAAAAAATTCTTTATACTCCATGATAAAAGCTATCCTATAAGTGACATTAGGCTTTGAACTATTACCATGCCAAAATTAATTTAATTTCATACAGTAGTTATCGGTATTTTAGGTAATTTATATTTTTCAGTTTTTATTTTTTTTAAAGAAAACTATCATGAAATTCGGAATGAAACCCAAAAAAAATGTACCTTGAGGCCCTAGGCTAACACCATGCAAAAATTCATCAATTTCTGTCAGGTAGTTTTTGCGTGATTGACGCACAAACAAACCGACAGACAGACAGACAGACAGACAAGAATTCTGCTGAGTGGTTTTTTAGGTTCTATAATCGACATATTAACCGACCTAATTTTTATTTTTTTTATATCTTTCATGTACAGAATTGACTTTTCTATCCTTTTATTATATATGGAGATTATGGAGATTAATCACATTAATAAGATAATGAGTGCGACAAGGTCAGGCAAGACAAAACTAACATCATTTTTTTAATTCTTAAAATAAAAAATAGGTATAGATTGTTTTGTGAATTCATGTGATAAATTACATTTTATAACTCTTTTTAATTTTTGACTTTTCAGTTCGTTTCAATACAAATTTAAAATACCTTTCGTGACAAAGTGCATTTATACATCGCTCATTTACCGAAACAATGTGTCGGTAACCTTCTTTCGTCGTACCATCGTTTCTAATTCAGTAGCTTAGAGAAATAGTTGTCTCCATAGCTGACTTGGAGCCTGCGAATGAGGCTAAGGATGAAGGACCTTGTCTCTCAACGCAATAGGTCATCACTGACACACACAATGGTCCTCCTAGTTTTTCCATTTAACTACACTTCAGATAGGAGACAGCCTACATAAAAAATAAACGTGTAGTCACATATATAGATCACATGTGTGAATATGTAGTCACATATGTGGACCACATGTGTGAATATGTGGTCACATATGTGGACCACATGTGTCAATATGTGCTCATGTATGTGGACCACATGTGTGAATATGTGGTCTTTCATGTGGACCACATGTGAGAATGTGTGGTCACATATGTGGACCACATGTGTGAATACGTGGTCGCGTATGTGGACCACATGTGGGAAAATGTGGTCACATATGTGGACCACATGTGAGAATTTGTGGTCACATATGTGGACCACATGTGTAAATATATGGTCCCATATGTGGACCACATGTGTGAATATGTGGTCTTTCATGTGGACCACATGTGAGAATTTGTGGACACATATGTGGACCACATGTGTGAATATGTGGTCGCGTATGTGGATTACATGTGGGAAAATGTGGTCACATATGTGGACCACATGTGTGATATGTAGTCACATATGAAGATTACATGGGTGATCATGTGGTCACATATGTGGACCACATGTGTGAATATGTGGTCACGTGTGTGGACCACATGTGTGTATATGTGCTCACATATGTGGACCACATGTGTGAATATGTGGTCGCGTATGTGGACCACATGTGGGAAAATGTGGTCACATATGTGGACCACATGTGTGATATGTAGTCACATATGAAGATTACATGGGTGATCATGTGGTCACATATGTGGACCACATGTGTGAATATGTGGTCACGTGTGTGGACCACATGTGTGTATATGTGCTCACGTATGTGGACCACATATGTGAACATGTGGTCACATATGTGGACCACATGTGGCATCGTGTGGTCATATATGTGTACCACATGTGTGAATAAGTATTCACATGGGCATATCACATGTGTGATATGTAGTCACATATGAAGATTACATGTGTGAACATGTGGTCACATATGTGGACCACATGTGTGAATATGTGGTCACGTGTGTGGACCACATGTGTGAATATGTGGTCACATATGTGGACCACATGTGTGAACATGTTATCACATATGTGAACCTTTTATAAAATATATTTAATTCATTAAATGTAATATGTATATAAATAAATAAACGTAAAGAAACGTTACGTAACATCATACATAATAACAATTAAAACGTAAACTGCAGGCTAATTGATCATCCGGTAGACATTTTAATTAAATTATCAGCTGAAGCAGAATGTCTTTGTATCATCAGAGTTGTAAACCATTTGTTCGATAATTAACTTTAACAGTTATGAACATATACTATTGTTCAAAGACGTCACTATTACATTTCAATCCTATGAAAATTTATAATGGAGAGAAGAAAGAATTTCAAATAAGATAGTGGTGCACTTACTCAATTTTGCACTTTCCAATTTCTTTAGATAGTATAGCGGAACACAAGGCTTCGCTTCGTTTGTTTTTACGGGCAGAAAAATAAATATATTCTTCCACTTAGTGGGAATTTAACCTAATTAAAATATAACTAGTGCTACAACCAGAAATCTCAGTTCTCTCAACTGTACCGTCATAGCGTCAAGTTTTAGTCGACATATTAACTTTAAACATATTAATTTTTTATCGACATATTAACCGACCTAATTTTTATTTTTTTTATATCTTTCATGTACAGAATTGACTTTTCTATCCTTTTATTATATATGGAGATTTTGTTTGAAAAAATAACTTTTTTATTTTCGGGTTTTTAATTTAATATGTAATAGGCTTTTATAGAGTAGTTAAACTGTGGTTTCATTTAAAGTGGTCCTAACAAAAAAACTATAAATATTTAATATGCTCAATTATACAGAATTGAGCATATTAAATATTTATAGTGATTTTTTGGAAAATTGATACCAATAGTTATTACAACCACTTGCGAAGAAGCATAGTTTAGGCAATTTTTTATTCTATAAGAATTCCTTTTAAAAAACTACCAACGTTCTTATAGTTAATATATTATTTTTCCAAATTAAAAAAATTGTCTATGTCAAAAATTTCATTCATATTGTAATACCACATTAGTATCGACAATGTAGTGTTGATAGTAATTGAAAATAGTTATACTACAGGAGGACCTTCATATGCACTGTTTTAACCTGTTTTATGTATAATATAGAATAATATATTGTATAGAGGAATCACACATTCTTTTTATTCAGTTTAGTAAATACATTTTTTAGAGGTTACTCTGTACTAAAATGGCATGCAACTCTGTTCCCACATTTACGTTCCTGATATATCGATTTAAATAAAAGAAATACAAAATATAGGAAGGAAACACAAATGCAATTATATTGCATTTTTTCTTTGTTTCATACTTGAAACGTATTAATAAATTACATATTATGTATTACATACAATTAATTTCTTTTGAATATAACACTAAGTTTAATCAGCTTCACGCTATTTTAACAGATAACATAAGATGACATTAAAACGTATTGACATCACCACGTGATCCATCTAAACACAATATAAACTTTTATAAACTATGTGAGTTCATAGTTCATCAGAATTTACTTTCCAAATACATATACTTTTTATTCTACACATCGCCATATGAGCTAATTCCGTAAAATATACCTACTTTATTATGTTTGTTAATATCACCAACGTTGACGTTTGAAATAATAATTATGGTAGACTGAACAAATATTGATTATACTTCTTTTTTTAGCTTCACGCTGTATCCCGCACACAGCAGGGTAGGCATAGGACCTCTAGTGTTAACAACAACACTCTGTTCCCTACTTTTCTCGGAATTCTGTAGGCGTTGCGTGCTGAGTAGTGAAACTCAACGCCGCACTTTACCTCGACACCAGAGCGATGAAATGGAAATATAAATTTAAATAAATATTTCGTTTCCTTGCGTGGTCATCGAACCCACAACAGTTACACTTTTTGCCCCTGTGCAACGAACGGCCTCAATTTACTTTCTTCTTTTAAAATGTGGTTAAATGAAATAGTCGTAATTTAATTATGTCAGATTACTATTAACCGACTTCTTAAAAGGGGTCATCAATTGGGCTGTATTTTTTAGCCTTGTTACCTTAGAACTTTTGATTGTATGAACCGATTTTAATGATTCTTTTTTTATTTGAAAGCTAATGCCTCCCGTGTAGTCTTATTTTAATTTAGTTTATATCCAACAATGGTATCTATGAGAAAATCATATAAATCTCAAATTTACATTAAGTATATGCGCGACAAATGAACGTATAAGTCAATATCAATTCAACCGATTTTAATGATTCTTTTTTTATTAGAAAGGGTACATATAAGGGGTAGTTTGGTGAAAGTTTAGTTAAGTTCAGAGTGTGAAATCCGGTTGAAATTGAAGAAGTCGATTTTTTTTATTAAAAAATATAATTATGTAATTTTTTCTACAAAAAATTCTTTATACTCCATGATAAAAGCTATCCTATAAGTGACATTAGGCTTTGAACTATTACCATGCCAAAATTAATTTAATTTCATACAGTAGTTATCGGTATTTTAGGTAATTTATATTTTTCAGTTTTTATTTTTTTTAAAGAAAACTATCATGAAATTCGGAATGAAACCCAAAAAAAATGTACCTTGAGGCCCTAGGCTAACATCATGCAAAAAATCATCAATTTCTGTCAGGTAGTTTTTGCGTGATTGACGCACAAACAAACCGACAGACAGACAGACAGACAGACAAGAATTCTGCTGAGTGGTTTTTTAGGTTCTATAATCGACATATTAACCGACCTAATTTTTATTTTTTTTATATCTTTCATGTACAGAATTGACTTTTCTATCCTTTTATTATATATGGAGATAATCAGAGCTAAAAAAAAGAAAACAACCCGAGTGAAAACCGAATCCACAACCGTCGCGATTACACACAGACGTTGTTCCGCTCCGCTAAGATGGCTTCAAAATAATTCATCATATTAAAATACATACTATGAGAACAATAATCAATCACAATATGACTACATAGCTGTCAACAGGGTGGAAGTTAGTGGAAAACTAGAATTCCTTATATTAATACTCAAGGTCGTTATTGCATATGTTATATGCTAAAATTAATACTTCATATCTTTGAAATATTACATTTATGTTAACATTTATTATTCAAATTTATAAAATTGAAGCTTATTTGTTTGAATGCACTGATCTCGGGAACTAATAGTTTGGTTAAAAAAATGTTTTTGGGTTAGATATTTTATTAATTGAAGAAGGATATAGGCCTACGGCACCAGCGTAGACAGTGCCTTTTTTCACATACAATTCTCACTTATCTATTTGACTACACAGGCAAAAGTGTAGATAGAGATATGAAGAAGAGAAAGCTTTTAAAATAGAGTTTAATATTAGAGATGAGTAACAAAATACTAAAATTATATCAGTTCTTCTACACTGGACATCTGTATCCTCATCATTTTCACAAATCATTGAAGGTGTTGTCAGTTGTTAATAATGAATTGCTTTGTCAACAAATTGCATGCAAAAAACATAAATTCCATGTCTTTTCTGTCCTTTTTGACTGCTTGGTCACATATAATTTTCTATTCTTAAATTAAATATGTGATGCTGCTATCAGTACAGGTAGATTTTAATTCAGCAGCAAAATGCAGTATTTTTGTAATTATTGACATTTATTTTTTGAGGCCAGTCGTGGCGCAGTGGCACAAAGTGTGACTGTAAACCGACTGGTTGTGGGTTCGATCCCCACTCGAGGAGATGAAATATTTACTTACATTTATATTTCCATTTCTTCGCTCTGGTGTCGAGGCTAAGCGCGGCGTTGAGTTCTGCCACTCAACACGCAGTGCCTCCAGAATTCGGCAGAAAGTGGGGAACGGAGTGTCTAAAAACACTAGGTTCCCTCTGCCTACCCTGCTGTGTGCGGGATACAGCGTGAAGCTGATTATTGACATTTAACACTTTAAATTGAATAATATCTTGAATAATATCTTGCAAATTAAAATCTAATTTGTTAAATTAAACAAATTTGTAATCTGATTTAGATGCAAAAAAAGTGATATACAAAAAAAATTGGCTAAACTCCATCATTCTAAAACATTTCCACACATACTAACTAACGTAATGTGACAATCCATTCATATAGAGTATAGGTAAGTATTTGCAGTTTAAAGTTTATTTCTAATAAGAATCTATTATTGGATATAGCGTCATGTCCAGTTGGAATGTATTCAGCAGATGCAAGTGTTAATTTGCAACTAACCGACATTATGAATCAATAATAATATTATTATTAGTAATATCACACATTTTAGAAAAATTTAAGAACAATTGTTTTAACATAGTATAAAGCTTAGAACAACTACCATATATGAGGCCAGTTGTAGCGCAGTGGCACAAAGTGTGACTGTAAAACCGACTGGTTGTGGGTTTGATCCTCACTAGAGGAGATGAAATATTTACTTAAATTTATATTTCCATTTCTTCGCTCTGGTGTCGAGAATTTGGTAGAAAGTGGGGAATGGAGTGTCTTAACACTAGGTTCCCTCTGCCTACCCTGCTGTGTACGGGATACAGCGTGAAGGTAAACTACCATTATTACAATTTTTATATTATTTTCATAATTCTAAGGTAGCCATTGTGCTGTGGCAAAGCCTGACTGTAAATACATGTTACATTGGAGTTCAATTTTCACTACACACAAAGCCCTGTATTGAGTTTCGTCAATCAATATGTTTCAAAAAATGTAATAATTTATTATTCATTCTCAACGTGTAATTCTTCAATTGAAGAATATATCATGGTGATTATCATAGGCTGTTTGATTACATATGTATGTATATATAACAGTCACATATAACAGTTATAGCTTCACTTTTCAATTGATTTAGATATAGATTGAAGCCATAGTAAGTAATATAACATTACAATTGCAACACATTCCATCTGTTTTTATAATAAAATATAATATATTATTTTTACAATCTAGTAGAGAACAAATTGGGTCCAGCTCATACTTGCAACTTCGTCAGTGTGGTCAAATGAAAATAAATACTTGTTTTGTATGACACATTCTAAATGCAGGAGGTGACTACAAGTACAGATAACATATATTTTTTTTAGCTTTACATTCAATCCAATACTAAGTGGGGTAGACTGAGGGAACCTATGTATGTTAAGAGACTTTGTTCTCATTAACATATTCTCTACTTTATGCCAAATTCTAGCAGCATAGCCTTTTAAGTGGCGGAACATTTTTAATTGGAATCTATATGTTCTGAGATTTGCATGTTCAATTAAAAAACTCTTCTACTCTATAATAATAGTATAGATATACATATTTGGAAGTAAAAAAAAATATACAACTTATCTATCATGTTTTCGTCGTTGACTAAGTTTGAGAAGTAAATTTTTAATATCTATAGTAATAATATCTCTAAGTCTGTTTAAACATTAAGAGCAAAATGGACACAGATTGATGAATGAATTATTAAAGTTGATATTTGAGTAGCTAATTACAAAAGTGAGTAAAATAATTCAATACAAGATATAAGTAATCTTACCTATAGGTAACTTAAGTCTGCTTTAAAATATGTATGTTGTTTTGTAATAAAAAGTTAAAGATATGAAGCAATAAAATTTCAGATAAGAACTAATACAATGTTGTAATAAAATATATAAAATGAATAATTGACTTAATATTTTACAAATATATTATAAAATAAAATATATGTTAAATAGGAAGCATAAATTAACTACATGAGAATTCATTGAAATTTGTATAGATGTAATAATTTTTAGTTCAAGTTCTAGTAACAATTACACATATGTTAATAACTGTGCAAACTAGATTAATATATTCCAAACTACAAGTCCAAGGACAAATTAGCAAAAAGGAAGTCCACAATCATTTTAAAATTAATAAATTCTACTTCATGTAGCTCATTAAGAATTAACCACAATAAAATATAACATTCAATTCAGAATATCCTGAATGACCTTGAAATCCTGAACTTTCAATTATATTTAGAAAGTACTAACATATTGCAAAATAATCTTTAATAAGTGGGTAACTGAATCAAACAATTTTACTTTTACCTCGTTAATATAACGTAGAAATTAATTAATTTAAATTAACTGATATATACAATTTAAAATCTTACCTTTTCCAATTCCTTTTCGATTTCGGCGGCGCGAATAACCAAAGGTCCTCGTACTGCATATTCAAGTTTTAAAATATTAGGGTTAATATTATCTATCGTAACAGCTTTAGAAGCCATCGTTCGTGAGCTATTAAATATCTTTTGCGGTAACAACACTGGTTCAACGGCCACTCTGCGACTGGCGGCGGCGCACCTTATCATCAGCTTCGATGACATTTTCTGTAATCAGTGACACTACTTTAAATACGTCACTTTACACAAAATTACACGAAATGTACACTTGAAATTATTATGATAGGCTTTTTTATTTTATATAACACTGTTCAAGCTCTATATTTAATGTAAGAGCAGGATAACACATTGCTCACCTCGTTGGTTATGTATCGTATTTACAATCGATAGGTTCGTTCAACAATTAGATTTTAATAACTGGTTATTGATGCTGCAGTCGGTTGATTAATATAAATGAACGGTGACCTACAGTAAGGTTATCTAAGAATTGAGCAAATTACGTAAATTATTCATGTAAATATTAATTTAATAAATTCAAAATGACACTAGCGGTTATATATTATATATGTATCTTTTGATGCATATGCATTTAATTATACAAACTAAAATTATACACTAAACTACCTAAGCAAGATTTCTATTAACTATAAAATGTATATATATGAATTAGGTATTTAGCTGTATTTATTTATAGTTTTTTGACTTTTGGTATTCATTTTTTTTATTGTTTAATGGCAACACCTTGATTGTAATGTCATTTACATATTTAAGTATATTGGGTACAGATAAAAAACATCTTTATTGCGAAAGGCCATAAACAATATCCATAATTAAGATATTCATCAAAATAATCAAATGTATTAAAATCCTATATGAAAGTAATACCACATATTCAAAAGGTTTTACAACACCAGTTTTACAAAAATAGAAAAATGCCTTTGTTATAATGAACTTCTTCCAAAAATGGAATTTAGGATATTTTATATAAATCAACTACCAGAGAAAAATAAAATTGACGTATCTAATCCATTAAACTTACATAATTTGAGTAAATTAATTAAAACATATTCATTTTGAAAGTTACTAACTAAAACAATCGATTTTTTTATTGAAATATCTTATAATCTACAATTTTATCTTATCAACACTTATGTAATGGTCAATACACCGACCCCACTTCGACAATTATGACAATTGTTATGTTTGTTCAAACCAGTATAAGCTAAGCATTATCTAATAATTAAATGTTTTCTTCTTTTAGCTTCAGCAGAGTAAGTAGATAGAAGAGTAAGCATTCCCATTAAGAGACTGTCTTTCCCTATTTTCCGCTTAAGACCATGCGCCACGACTAGCTTCACAATTAAATCATAATAATCTTTATGCTCTAAATATTCTGTAACTATATTGTAATCACAATCGTTTTTTTTAGACTAACTGATTAAATTTTAACTTTGTACTACCATTTTTAACAAAAAACAATTCAAGCAGGCAATATTAAACGAAACTGAATAAAGTAAACAACTATTTAGATTATCTTCTTCTTCTATCCATTGGTTTTATTGTATGATAGGCAAGACTCTCGTGAATTACTGTTCTACATGTCATTATTATTATTTAAATAAAATATTAGTACTTACCAACTATTGTAATCGGGAAAAACGCAAAAAACACGCCACAAATAATATTTGATTAGTAACAAACCTAATCAATGGAGAACCGAAATTAACTAATACATAATATTATATTCGTCTAAAGATAACATGTTATCTTAGTTTGATGAATGACCTTATAGTGTTAGCTCGTGCTCTCATTGCATAGCCATATTTTGTAATATTCGTGTTATTTTGGATTTTGTAATATATTGTTATAATTATGTATGTAATTGTATAATAATTTTGCATTAAATTTGATTTGTAATATATACTTTTTGTGCATAAGTCTATAATGATTTGATAAATAAACCCCAAGCCGCGACCGAATTAAAATTCGAAATTGCGTTATGACTAAGAAATATGGTGTTTCAAACTGTACAATAATTACGATGTAATATTTTATTAGTATACGTTAAGGTCTCAAAATTTTACTTTCTGATTTGCTTGAAAATATGAAATAGGTACGTAAAAATACGAATTTATAAGTAACTTATTTTAAAGTAATATCGTTAAAATAAAATAATATGGGATTGTGCTTATAGTAAAGGCACTTGCATTTTAAAATTTAATAAGCACATAAATTGCAATTGGCAACGATAGGATTTGGTTAGTTATGTCGGATGCATCAGTTTTAAATAGTGACTTCAAAGTTTTGTAAAATATACTGAATCATAATTTAAGCCTAAACAAAAATTGTACTTAAAAAACTAGGTATAAAATAAGCAGTCATACATATATTTCATAATTAATTTATTTTTACACAATACTCTCGACTAATGTCAAACAACTAATAATAATAATCCCGATACAAAAATATTTCCTCTCCTTATTTATTATATTGACAGATTTATACTTTTTACAATAATTGTATATTTAACTCCATCTAGTGTGCCTCTGGTCAATATGCAATTATATTATAAACAAAAAGTTCTGATGTTATTTATATGTATACAACTTCTAGATACAATCGTTATTAGTTGGCCCATTTAAAAACATTAAATTTAAAAAATCCACACGCTATGCTTCTCTTTGAGGAGCAACAAATCTAAATACTATATACATTTTAAATGGGACAACTAATGACAAAGTCCGACAAACATTATAAATTATATAGAAGCAGATATAACAAAATCCATTTTTTCATTACGTTTTTCAGTGTTTTTGCATAGTTGAACGTTTTAAATTTAATTTCAAATATTATACAGCTATGTGTCACATAACCTTTATAAAACAATACTTGTTCAAGAGTTACTGGAATCATAACTAAAATATGTTTTATTAATTTTCCATATATTGAAGTGCTTTATTTGCTTCTATATGATTCATTCGTTTTTAATCAATGATCATCACAAACGGGAACGCACATATTTACAGTGGACAAAGGACTTTATAACAAAAATTGACGATACTTTAACATTAAACAACAGTTATCTCACACATTTATGGCAAATCGTCAAATACCACAATGAAATAATATTTTTTTACCATTTAATAGACAAAATAATATAAAACACGAAATATATTTTTTAGCTATATTTTACATAGTCTTATAACGAAATAAATAAATTATTTTCTAAATAGTTACGTCGCTATTGTCAAATAAACTTACAACGATAGGCAAAACGGCCGGTGGTCGTCGCCTTCCTACTTTACTGTATGACATAATATGTACTAAATGATCTCTTTACACTCGCCTCGGCTTACTGCTACGGCCCAGACTTGGTCCAACCCGAACAGTCCTAAGCTTAGCGAGACTCATTATATAATAATATATATTTATTATAAAGTGTCCTCACAATATACATACATCTAGATGATATCACGTGATGATATGAATTCGACGAAGAAAAATACTGACACATAAGTACGGCCGGAGTTAGTTGAAAATAAAAAAAATAATAAAAATAAAATAAAATATCAATAAAATAAAATATGAAACAAATAACAGTGATATAGGTTAACGAGTAGTAAAATATATAAGTAAATACAGAAAGAATAGACAACATTGCATAGTACAAGTGTTGCCAGCTGAAAAAAATTGTAGTTAAATAACAGTCTGTTATTAAAAAAATATAGGTAGATAAAAATAAAATGTAAAATAAATAATAAGAACATTGTAATTAATATGGAACAAACTAGCTAGAACAACATCATTTGGTTTAACAATATACATAAATTAACATTGTTAGTTCCATTATATCTTTGCTCCGTCACTAACTTTCTATCGACTCGAGTCACCCCACAAGACTACCGTAAACAGTATATATTCAAAAATAAATTCAATATTTCATCGTCGTCACCAAACAATAACAGGATAGTATTTTCTAGAATGTGACAGAATAATATAAAACATTTTAACAAGTGACGAATATTGGGCGGTCACCAGCCTCGCGCACTAAGCAGTGCGGGTAGATGGAAATATCAATAGCGTTTAACAAATAATTGTTATAATTAAAAGTCGTCACTAAACAATATAAGTATAAAACGTTTTAGCCGTCCGGTGGGGTGGCGCTAGCAGTCGCGGTCCTCGCGCACGAGCTGCTGCGTGTCGACGCCGGTGTCGGCGGCGGGGTCGAGTGCGCGCGCGCGCTTGTTGCCGCGCCCCTCGCGCGTCTCCGTCGACGACGGCGATATCACCGCCGACACCACCTTGTCCTTTATCTCTTCTGGCACCTCGTAGATACCGGCTGTAGAATTACAAATACTAAAATTAGTTAACACGTTTAAGAATCCCAATTGAGCCTAATATGATGCAGCAGCACAATGGCTGACTCTAAAGACAACGGTTGTGGATTCGATTCACACTCGTAGAAATTTCAATTATATTCAAATAAGACAAAGTAAGTAGGCTCATTTGTAAGGTAAAATAATATTTTGTAATCGATATTGTGGATATGCTCCAATATATGAAAGTGGCTATGCTGTCTAGAGACGATTAGGCAATCAAAAGATGAGATGATTTTATCGTCACATCTAGAATATCCAAAGCTATAAACACTCACGCAAAGGCGGTTCGGGTTCCCCAGCTGCTGTAGCTCTTGTAACAGCTTCGTACATAGGGTTGCTAAAATCACGACCTTTTCTCGCTGGTTCATCTAGCGCATATACATCGGCACCGGCCGGCCCCGTGCTGGGCGTGCTGAGCCCGGTACCGAACTCCACGTTGGAGCCCGCACGGAAAGATACGCTCTGCGATGACGCGAGGCTACCGAGCCCTCCGCCTTTACCGCTGTAAAGTAATAGGGAATGATTACACAAATTGAAATGCAAAAATTCAAATTACTATTTGACATAAAAAAAATATGAACAAAAACAAGTTCGTATCTATTGTTTAAGTAAAAAAAATACACTACGTCTTCATTTTTATTGCCTGACTATTAATAAAGATTTATTTGAAGTAGTAATTAAAAAAATCACGTTAACACTTACAATGGCCTCTTCCGTATGACGAACCAGGCGGCGGCGGCGGCAGCGGCCAGCACCAGCACCAGAAGCACGGGCACGAGCACGGCGCCGGTGGAGGGCCCGCGTGTGGCGGCGGCGGCCTCAGCGCAGAAGGGCGGCAGCAGCGGCGCCACGCACGCGCACGTGAGCTCGCCCGCGTCGTCCTCGCTGCAGGTGCCGCCGTTGCGGCAGGGGCACACGCGCGGCAGCGGGCGCGGCGGCTCGGCGGCGGCGTCGCAGGCGGGCGTGTGCGCCGCGCGCTTGGGCGGCGGCAGCAGGTCGGGGCAGGCACAGCGTCGGCCGGCGGGCACGGCCAAGCACAAATGCGAGCAGGGCGCGCGCGCGCAACTGTTGCTCACATCCAGCGATGTATTATAGCGCGCCGGGTGGTACACTGCAGACGACATATCAATTAATAAATTTACGACAGTGAAAAAAAAAACTATACTTACTATAAAGAGGCAATAACATTTGGCGTTCTCCCCCTTTTTTCCTTTATTTAATCCGATTGAACATATTTTTTTGGTTTTTCGATTGAACACAATCTGATATAGACGAAATAAATATAAATCAAAATTAAATTAGCTTCACGCTGTATCCCGCACACAGCAGGGTAGGCAGAGGGAACCTAGTGTTAAGACACTCCGTTCTTCACTTTCCGCCGAATTCTGCAGGCATTGCGTGCTGAGTGGCGGAACTCAACGCCGCGTTTTGCCTCGGTATCAGGGTAAAGAAATGAAAATATAAATGTAAATAAATATTTCACTCCCTCGAGTTGGATTGAACAAATAACCAGTCGATTTTACAGTCACACTTTGTGCCTTTGCGCCACGACTGGCCTCGTAATAAATATGAATTACTATAAACAATTAAAATTGTATAGCTAACCTTTCACAGCTGAAGGATTGACTAGATCCTTGGATATGACAAATGGCACTCCTCTTCCGAATTTATCCTGGCGCACCAGCTCCCCGGTATCCCGTGTCATCCAGTACAAAGACGATTCAAACACGTCTAAAGATATAGGATGTTTTAAACTTTCTCCCTTCAAAATTACTTTACGATTTGTTCCGTCTTGTTTCATCATTTCTATGGTGTTCAATTTCGTATCAGCCCAGTATATAGTATGGTCCATGGCATGATCGATGGCTATGCCGGTGGGGTGACGAATATTCTCAGTGATAATAGGCCGTCTCTTCGAGCCATCCATCCAGGCTGTTTCTATTTTCGGCGCCGATCCTGCATCAGTCCAGTACATTTTACCGAATTGTGGGTCAAGAGCTAATGACGTAGGGCTTTCGATACCAGCTGACACCAAAGCACGTCGATATCGCCCATCAGTTCTTGCTACCATAACACGACCTCTAGGCTTCGATCCAGTTCTATCAGTTTCAGTCCAGTATAAGTTTTCACCAATATAATCCACTGCGAGTGCTGTCGGTTTAGAATTTCCTTTCATGTTTAAATCTTGTGCGTATCCATTCTTAACTTCACCATTAAGTGCATTGATCATATATGATCGTTTTATTGTTTTGTCGTAGCTGTCCGCCCAGAAAATCATTTCTTGTTTGGGATCATAATCGATAGCTTCTATTCTCTTTTCTGATGTAATGATGTCGAATTGTTCATTTTTGTCTTGTACGAATGCTCGTATTTCAGGTCCATTGGCATATATTAACACTACTTCGTCTTTGACAGCTTTGCATATACCGGACAGGGAGTCAGCCAACCTGAAAATATTTTTTGATGCAATTTAAATATTGTGTATATATTTTGAGTTGCTTCAATAATGCAGGCACAGTGCCATTTATATGATAATTATTGAAACATAGTATTAAAGCAGCGGTATACTAACTTGAAACCTTCACGACAGCTACAACTATAGCTGCCATTAAGGTTAGTGCAGAGGTGTGAGCAGTGGTGAGCGCCGGTCACACACTCGTCTACGTCAGAGCATCGCTTGCTGTCCGCGCGTGATATAATCCAGCCCTGGAAGCACGTGCAGATGTATCCTCCAGTACCCGCAATACCCACAGCACCTCCAGCAGGCAACGTCAAATTGGTACAGAAGTGTTCACAGCCGCCTGGAGAAGAAATAGAAGGTGTAAGTTTTTCACTATCATATTGTTGTGCACCGCATATACCTGGATAAGCAGAGGGACTTAGTGTTAAGGTACTGCGATTCCCACGAACCGCCCTATTTTTCAGACATGGCGTGGTGAGTTAAGAAGAAGTATAAGAAGTTTTACTTTTTTTTAATGTAATTTAAATAGCAATAATAAACTATTTGAGATAAAATTTGTCAATATCTCATATGTATATTTTAAAAAAATTAAATTACCTTTATCAACTGGCGAACATGTATGTGTGTGATGACATCCCAACTCGTCAGATCCATCTCCACAGTCATCTGCCAAATCACAAAGTTGTGTTCGTGACACGCAATTGCGGTTGGCGCATTGGAACTGAGTGAGTGGATCACAAGGACGAGCGCGCGATGCACAGAGTGTCATATTATTTTCATCTGAACCGTCACCACAATTGTCTATACCATCACATACTTGATACCTACAAAAATTGGAATTATATTATAGTCAAATATATTTTATAAAAGAATAATTGCAAGACAAAGTCATATTTATCAAATAAATCTTACCTAGGCACGCAACGGTGATTGTCACAATGGAAGCGTCGAAGCGTATCGCAATTAAAATCGGTGCAAATTGAAGGAGCCTCGTCGGATCCGTCGCCGCAGTCATCTGTTCCGTCACAAAGGTCCGATTGTGACACGCACAATTTATTTGCACATTGGAATCTATGACAAACATTTTTTTTTAGTTCTAATGCTATTTTTGAGATTTTTTAAATTATAATTAATTATATAAATGTGTATGAATAGTGAATGCTGTAAGTTACCTGCTCTCTGGACAATATCTGCCACCAGGGAATCGTGGCGGACATCCAACTTCATCAGATAAGTCTCTACAGTCTCTGTCCCCATCGCATCTGAAATAAGCCGCAATGCAGTGACCCGATTCACATTGGAAGGTTCCATTTTTACATTGGAATCCACCACAGTCCATTTCGTCGGTGTTGTCTCCGCAGTCATCTTCATGGTCACAACGCCATCTTGAGGAGATGCATTTTCCATTACCACATTTAAATTCGGATTCTGAGCATTCTCTGTATTTATGTTGACAAACAGATTCCGCTTCATCACTTCCATCACCACAATCATCAGTAAAATCACAAAGCCATTGTTTAGGAATGCAACGTTTATTTTGACACGTAAAATCTGTCTCGCTGTTACAAGATGGGCAATTTTCAGGTAATTCATCCGACCCATCTCTGCAATCATCTTTACCATCGCAAAATAGCCACTTTGGTATGCATCTGTAATTCGACTGACCCGGACATCTTCTCCACCCATTGGTGCAGTTTTTCTGTCTGCACATATAAGCTGGTTCATCTGAATCGTCACCACAATCATTGTCGAAGTCACACATCCATAACTTGGGTATACAACGTCCATTTTTACAAGCGAATTCGGTGTCAGCATTGCATGGACGATTGTGACACATCGCAGGATCTTCATCACTATTATCTTTACAATCGGTGTCACCGTCACACTTCCAACTATCCAATATGCATCTGCCACTCGACTTGCATTTAAATTCAAGTAGAGGACATTCGTGGGCACATTGGGCTTCGTCACTGCCATCCCCACAGTCATCTGTTCCATCACAAATAGTTGCAGCAGGAGTACAATTTGTATTCTTACATTGAAATGAGCCTGCCCTACAGTGACGAACCGGACAAGTATCAGGTTCATCAGAGCCATCTTTACAATCCTTTTCTCCATCACATTTCCAGAACCACGGTATGCATTTTTCGTCGTGTCCATTACATCTGTGTTGACCATCGGTACAATTGGCAATACACGTTTTCATATCTCGAGCTAAATAAAATTGATTAGGACATGCGCATTTGTATGTTGTAGCACCTTCTTCACCGTAACCCTCAATGTTAAGATAGCTAGATTCATGCGGCGGTGCAATAAGACATAAGTGCGAACATCCTCCATTATTTTCACCGCAAGGGTTATTGTAAGGCAACTGTCGCAGAGGATGTACGACATGAATATCATATGGACGATGTGTTGTATTTCTAAGTAAAGTTAGGTTTTCACCCGAATGTTTATTAGCCTTGCTTATGGCTTTTAAGTTCCAATCTGTCCAATATATTTCATCGTCAAATAGACTTAGTGCGAAAACGTGAGGAACTTTGCTACCAGATAATACAATATGTCTATGTCTACCTTCTAAATCAGCTGAGCCAATATAATCTAAGTGAGCATCAGCCCAATAAATTCTATCTGTAAAGTAATCGATCGTTAAAGCATTAGGCCATGCAATATCGTCTTCCCAGTTTAGAATTGCTGTAAAGTTGGAACCGTCCATGCCTATTTTTCCAATGTAGGCTTGAAGGTGCCAAGATGTATAATATAGATATCCTGTGCCAGGGTGAACTACAATTGCTCTTGGGTCTGCAATGCCGGTTTTAAGGGTTTTTCTTCTAGTTCCATCTAATTCAGCTACATCTAAATTCTTTGAATGTCTATCTAGCCAGTATATTTTTCGGCCAATCCAGTCAATTGCAATACCTTCCAAGCCATGAGAATCGTGTCGAATTACTACATCCTTTGATGGGTTGGGATTCGAATAATCTGATCTATATATAGTTTTTGCAGATACATCCGCAAAGTACATATAGTTTTCTTTAACATCAAAGTCTATGGCAACTACGTTCATGAGATCTTGATGCACTAAATTATAAAGGGACGCATCCGTAGACATATTCCTTACATAATATTTATTTGTAAATATAATCCATGCTGTTGTATTGTCCTTTCTTTTACATGTATGCTCATCAGCTTCTCTTTCATAATATTGTTCATTACACTTACAATAGTAAGAGCCCGGAGTATTTGAACAGTATTGTGAGCAAACACCTGGAGTTTCTACACATTCATCTATATCCGCGCAAGCTTTGCCGTCACTCAAAAGTTTGTATCCTTGATTACAATCACAATAATATCCTGTTAATGTATCAACACATTTATGACCACATTGATTTATCTCTAATTTGGCACATTCATCAACGTTGCAGTGAGCAGGTTCGTCAGAATCATCAGTACAATCAGAAACCTTATTACAAACAAGCCTATTGTCAATACATTGATCGTTGTTACATTTAAATTGTCCTGTTGGACAAGTTTTATTACCTTTAACACAGTCTACTTCATCGGAATGATCACCACAATCGTCCTCTCCGTCACATCTGAAATGGTTTCTGATACATTTAAAGTTCTGGCATCTGAATTCTTGATCAGTACATTGTTTATATTGCGTATTGCATTGTTTTCCTTCATCTGATCCATCTCCACAGTCATTATCATGATCACAGACCCATCCTTCATTTATACAACGTCCATTGTTACATTGGAATTGGTCTTCTGAGCATGGAGTTGGGGTGGAGCAGTGATGGATTGTAGAATTTTCATCAGCACCGTCTATACAATCAGGATCTCCATCACACAGCCATTTTTTAGGAATACATTGAGCTCTTCCCCAGAATTTGTTCTCTTCACATGTATATTCGGTTTCAGCATCACATTTTCTTTCATTACACTGGTGTCTATTATCTTCATCACTATTATCCAAACAATCGTTATCACCGTCGCAAATATAAATTCTGGGAATACAGTTTCCATTATCACAAGTAAATAGATCGCCAAAGCAAGTTCTGCCTTCTGAGCGACAATATTCTGGCGGCTCATCTGCACCGTCACCGCAGTCATCATCTCCATCACAATACCAAGTAGCCGGAATACATCTATGGTTGGGACACCGGAAGCTATTCTGTGGACAAGTTCGTTGTGCGCAATGTAATGGATCTTCATCAGAATTATCACCACAATCGTTGTCACCATCACAAAGCCAATATGGCTCAACACAAATATTGGTTTTTTCACACTTGAGATGGTTCGCTGGGCAAGTTGTATTTCTAGGACACATTTCGTGAGTTTCATCAGAAGTGATATTGTCCTTGCAATCGTTAATACCATTACAAACTTGTGTTTTGGGTATGCATCGTGAATTTAGGCAAGTAAATTCACCTTCAGCGCATGGTGGATACACACAACCTTCTTCATCAGATCCATCTTTGCAATCATTTTCATGGTCACACTTCCAAGATTTAAATATGCAACGGCCATTATTACAACGGAACTCATTAGGCGAGCATGAGTGATACGCACAGTAATTTTTATCTTCATCAGAATTATCACCACAATCATCATCTCCGTCGCAAGACCACATTCTACTTATACATTTTCCATTAGCGCAGAAGAATTTGCTAGCGTCACAGGTAATGTTTTTAGCGACACACATTCTACCTTCATTGACTAGTTTAGTATTATCATCACACTTGCACTCAACTGAATTATTAGGTGCTGGATGACAGCTTTGCGCACAGCCACCATTGTTGATCTTACATAAATTCCTCTGACATTTTTGTCTGTTTGTACTGTAAATATGGATGTCTCGAGGAGAATCTTCTAATCTTTTAACCATCTCAATCATATTTGCACCAGTGTGTTTTTCGGCTCTGTAAACACCTCGTAACTGAAGGTCAGTCCAGTAAATGTAATTTCCAAAGACAGTAATAGCAAACGGATAAATTGTTGCAGAAATTAAAACTTCTCGATCCGTTCCATCTAATTTTGAGCGTTCAATTTTTTCTCTAACAGCATCAGTCCAATATAACATATTTTCATCAAAATCAATAGTAAGTCCACTCGGCTGCGACAAATCTTTATCGATCACTGCCTTTTTAAGAGAACCAGCCATAGTAGTTCTGTAGATTTTACCAGATGTACCAAATCTACCCCAGTCAGTGTAATAAAGTGTACCATTACAGGGATCTACTACTATAGCTCTAGGACGCTCTACTCTAGCAATCATTACGAGCTCGGTGCCGTCCAGATTCATTGCGTAAATTGAATTATTAGAACTATCAGTCCAGTAAATTTTCTTTTGAGTCCAATCGTAAGAAATCCCCTCAGGATTGATATTCTTGTTGATAATATTTTGAATTCCAGCTGCATCTGGATTAATCGCAGACATCCAAGCAATCCGCGCCCAAGGTCTTATTTGCGTGAAGAATAATTTGTTATCTGCGTAATCGAATTCAACACCAACTACGTTGGTGAGATTACCGATAGGTTTAAAAGGCACTCCAGTAGATTTTGGATCTAAGTTAACTGCACGAATTTCAGTTCTAGTTGTGAATACTAAATATTCATCAACTACGTCGCATTTTTTCGGATTGCTTGCTGATATTTGACCCGTTGCACATTCACAACGATGAGTGTAGCCTTTATTGGCTTCTGGCGGATAACTAAAACATAATTGATCACAACCACCATTTCCAAGCTTTCTACAAGGATTATTTTCATCTGTAGGTTGATTGTTAATGTCAAATATAACAATATCTCTTAATTTTGGTAGGTTTGTTCGTACTTTCTCCGGCATCGACATGTTACCAGGTAATTTTGATGCTTTATATATTGTTTGTAAGTTCCTGTCTACCCAATAAACACTGCTAGTGTGTATAGCAATACCCATTGGGTTTGGTAAATTAGATCTAATTAATTGTCTGTTACCTCCATTGTACGATATTTTCTGTATTTGATCCAGTTTTGAATCGACCCAGTAAACATCATGTGTTAACATGTCGATAGTTAAATCTTTCGGATTAGATATTCCAGAACTAACAACAGTTTGCCAGTTGCTTCCATCAAGATAAGCTTTACCAATACGCGGATATTGACCATAATCTATCCAATAAAGTAATCTTTTTATAGGGTTAACCGCTAGTTCCCTTGGTGCATCCATTGTAGTCTTCACTAAAACTTTCCTATTGGATCCGTCAAGCCAAGACATTTCGACGTAATTTTCATGTGGGAATACATTAGTGAAGTACAAATTACCAGCAACCCAATCCACTGCCAACCCTCTTATGCCATTGCTTCCAATACCATCCTTGACAACATGTTGTAGTTCAGAGCCATTCGGTCGTATACGGAAAATGCCATTATATTGCCCTCTGTTGAATTCGACCCAGTATATATAATTGTCAGCAAAATGAACATCTACGTGTAGTATGTGGTGTCCTTGTCCAGTAACTGGAACCATAGCCTCAGCGCTAGAATCAAGGCTGTAACCTCTAATTAAATCTAATTGTGACACAACTGCGAATGTTTTATATGGAACACAATTAACTTCATTCTCTTTTCTATAGCCAACGGAGCATGCGCAAACTCTTGAACCACCTTCACTAGGAATACAAACTTGTTCACAGCCACCATTATTTTGAGAACATGGATGACGCATCATTTTTCGTTTTTGGTATATTGTTAAAGATTTTAAGTCACTTTCGTTGTCCAATATGACTTTGATGTTATCCCCATTTGGTAAATCTGCTTTGAATATTTTTTCGTGTCTTGTGTCAAGTACATAAAGCCTTGAATCAAGTACTGCAATAACTTTAGGATATGAAATGGCATTAGCCTCCGTCAAAATAGTTTTCCTATCATTTCCTTCGGTGTTGACACTGTTGATACTAGCGGGATACTGTGTGCTAAAGTATACAATTTTCTTTTCTATATCAATAGTAACGGCTTCAGGTCGTTCAATTGTGTCAACGAGGATCACAGGATTACTTCCATCCATATTTACTTTTCCAATTTTTGCTGGTACACCGAAACCTCCATCATCTGACCAGTAAATTTTTCTGAAAATGATAAGAATAATATTTAATACATTCTTTTGTTATTTATGTTAAATACACAAATATTTATATAAAAGGAGGTCCCAAATTAATTATTTATCAATGCTTTTGAAATACGTACCCTTCAGTGGGATCCAAGCATATTCCTTTAGGCTTAGCGATTGAAGTTCTACTTCCATCGTTTGCAAATACAATAGTTCTATATTTAACTTTGCCATCGACTCTCACCAACTCAATATTACTAGCAGCTTTGTTTGCCATGAATAAGTTACGTCCAAGCCAGTCAAATGCAATAGCTGAGGGAGACCCAACAATGCCAGTATCTTGTCCCAAAAATTCAACTTTATTACCACCGCCATAAGGCATACTATAGATTGTGCAGTTCTCATCTTCTTCACTATCACCGGATATTGATTGTAGCCAGTACAGCATATGACCTTGACGATCATAGTCTAGTTGTACTCCACCTAAGACAAAATATAGACAATAAAATTAAATCAAATAAAAAAATATAATAAGTTTCAAATTCAAACATTCTCGTTTCTTCTTTTTATATTATGAAAAAAAAATACAACGTGAAAATTTTTACCTTGAATACCAACTACTGGTGGTAACTGTCCTGCTCTACCAGAACCATCTGTTGATAAGTCAATTATTTGTGATCCCTTAAGCACCATCAGATATGCATTTTCCTCTGAAAAAATATAACCATTATTAAAAATATTAATTAGTTTACTCTACACACATTTATTTTATCAAATTAAAAATATAAATAGAGTAGACGTTACCTTCCACACATTTTCCATCTGGCAACAGTTTATATCCCGGTTTACACATACAAGTATATCCTACTGTACTATTGGGACTTAGTAAACAAAGATGTTGACAAGATTCCGGTTTGCAAGGTGACGGGTACTGCGGTTGCAAGGACGGGTGATGAACGTGGATAGATAACGGCTGAGATATCAAATGAGAAACAACAGTTTGATTTGTGCCTCTAAATTTATGTGCCGACAGTACTCTATTCAACTGACGGTCCGTCCAGTATAATGTATCTTCGAATAGAGTTAGGGAATGAGGATGTAAGAGATAGTGGCTTCCGGCTAGTACTTGTTGCCGCCCTGTCCCGTCATAGTAGCAAAAATCTATGAAATCTAATTTGGAATCTGCAAAATATACTCTTTGTGTGGCCGTATCTAACGTAAGGCCATTTGGCCAGTATATCTTTGTGGTAATAATCGCCATACGTAGGGTGCCGTCCATACCAACTCTTTCGATGCGAGGGTTTTCTCCCCAGTCAGTCCAAAATAGCCACCTGGCGTTGGGTGCGGGGTCCAAACACATGCCTCTGGGTTGTGTAATATTTCCGCTTAGTAAAGCTGTTCTAGCTGTGCCATCTTCTTTTGCTACTTCTATAGTATTTAATTTACTGTCAAGCCAGTATATGTTTCCACCGATCCAATCGTAAGCCAATCCTTCAACTAAGTCTAGTCCAGTGGTTATTATAACTTGTGGTTCCGTGCCACGATCTAATCGAGATATTTTCTTCAATTTCATATCTGACCAGAAAATAGTTCCAGTGTGCATATTAGATGCTGTCGCCACAACATTTTCGACATTTATCGGAACCCTTTCGAGCCCTTGTTCGTTGAGGTCAGCTACCAAGATAGAATGTCTGTTCGAAATTATAAGGAATGCACTAGAATGGTTGTTAGCTTTGCACGTGTGATTGTCGGATCTCAGCTGGTAACCTTCAATACAGCTGCAGAAATAGGATTTTTTAGTATTAGTACATTGCTGAGAACAAAGTCCAGGAGGGTTGCATTCATCGATGTCTTTACATGTGAAACCGTCCGCCTCCAGTTCTTCCCCGCTTGGGCACAGGCATAAGGGTCCGTCCGGTGTTTGCTTGCAATCGTTTGAACAGAGACTCGAAGTGTGTTCACAAGTTGCGAAATCACAGCCCGGACCTGTAAGAAAAAAATATGATGTTATTGCATTTATTGAGTTGTTTAATTTTATACACTTATTTTTATTGAAAAATGTGCTCGTGAAAAGATTAAAAGCTTTTTCTCAGTGAACTTAAAATAATATTTAATATTGTATACAATTACGGGATCCGTCGCGTTGAGGAAAGCTAATTTTGACGTGGGTCTAAGTTGCTTTAATTGTTTATATGAAACTAAACTAACTAGTATAAATTGATTCATATTATATAACTGAGTTTCAACTTAGGCCTTTCTGAATAAATTATGTGTATTATACAAGAAAAAACTATTTAAATCAGTAGTTCTTAAGATTAGTCCGTTTAACTAAACAAACTTAATAATATAGATTACAACTATGCATGAGGACCCCTCGAAGGGCATGTATGAAGACAGTAGACGAGGCGTAAGAAGTATGTAGAGACGCTCTGTTCTCTCTGTTATTAATATCGAGCAACTAACCCTCATCAGCACTATTGGGGCAGTCAAAGTGGCCGTCGCAGACTTGCGTGAGGTTGACGCAGCGGGCGGTGACGCCGGGGCAGGGCCAGTGCGCGTGCGGGCAGCGGAAGGGCGGCGGCGTGCAGGCGTGGCGCGCGCCCTCGTCGGAGCCGTCCCCGCAGTCGTCGCGGCCGTCGCACACGGCGGCGCGGAACACGCAGCGCGCGTTGTCGCAGCGGAAGTGCCCCGCGCCGCACGTCGCCGCGCCGCACGACGCCGGCTCGTCCGACAGGTCCTCGCAGTCCGGTGTGCCTGTATATAACGAAAGAAAATAATGTAAAGAATGTGGCTTACAGCTAACATTGACGAATTTTGTTGGAACAATTACTTTTAAAAACTTTTTTAATTTTCCATACCAATGAATGCTTCTGAACAACATACGTTCTAAAGGTGCATTGCCTTAAACAGTATTAACGCACGGTGTATAATGTAAATATTGCGGTAAGCACAAGTATAAAATAAAATGAAGTTAACTGAATACTTAATTCACTTAACTAAGAATTCTAATTACAAAAATGATAAATAAAACTCACCATCACAATACCAAGTACGAGGTATACATAGCCCTGAAGACACACACTGGAATTGTCTCTCAGCAGCGCATTGATGCGGCGCCAGTGACGGACAGCCTGCTTCATCTGACCCATCGTTACAATCAGGAATGCCATCACATTTATAAGCTTCCTGTAAATTAGATAATAGTATAATATAATAAGACCGTTTTTAGTTTCACTCTGTATCGGGCTCTTAAAAGAGTAAGCAGAGAGGTGAGGTGCTAGGTTTATGACACCTCATCAAGACATTTTCATTTCCTTCTTTCCACCAAATTCCGGAGTCATTGATTGATGAGTGGCCGATGCAAATCGCAAACGCCGCGATTTGCATCCACCCTCGTTGGACAATATAAAGTTATTTTTTCGTTTTACAGTTTATTATTTTCTACTTTTATACTTGGGTAGGCAGAGAGATGCTAGTGTTAAGTCACTACATTTCCCAGAAAACACAAAAATATTTTATTTCTTTAGAATTACTACAATTATTGTAATTACCTGGACACATTGCTTTAGATCAGCACATTTAAACTGTGAAGCGAGGCAAGACACGGGTGGACAATCTGCCTCATCTTGTTTGTCAAAGCAATCGTCATCTCCATCGCACACCCACGATGCTGGAATACAGTGACCAGTGCGCGGACACGTAAACTGTGAGAGGTCAACAATAGCATGTGTTTAATTACATTTCAAGAAGTATAAATAGATATTTATTCTCTATATCCGTTCCCAAATCCCAAAGGATATCTTTTCTATTGTCTATCTTAGTTATAGAGCCTAATATTCCAATTAACTTTTTGTCTTATTCCTGTACCATAAAGAGCATTTTAATTTATTTATTTAAGAGTGATTATTAATAATTAATTTAACAATAATAAACAGTTATATCTTAGTATTTTCTCAAAATATAACAAGATTATTATAAAAAGTCCATTAGTCACAGCGGCTCTTACCAAGAACATTGCCAAAATAAACAAACAAATTTACAGAAAAGTAACACACCTGGAAATATGCACAAGTCTTATTAGCACAATGCGGGCCTTCATCAGAACTATCACCGCAGTCATTCTCAGAGTCACATTTCCAGGTGTTAGGCACACACCGGCCGTTAGCACACTGGAACTGTGAAGAACTGCAGGTGACGTTAACGCAACCGTTCTCGTCAGAGTAGTCGCCGCAGTCGTTCTCAGAGTCACATTTGAATGTGGCGGGTATGCAACGCCCTGATTTGCACATGAATTCTGATGCGTTGCATGTTGTTTCTGGAAAAATTATAAATGTTTTTTTTTTACCATACTTCAAATTGATGAAAATCACATTTACGCTTTTTTTTCTTATATAACAGGGTGAAAGCGTGTCCTTACACATCGCGCAATATACATGATTATATATTGATTTTATTTGTTGAATATTGTATTTCAAATATTAAGTTCGCTAATTTTCTTCGAGAAAAATATGAAGAAAGGATTATAAGTTAGTATATAAAAATAAGTCCAATAATAAACTTTTATATTATCTTTAATTTAACGGACGAATACGAATACGAATGTTGGCGTATGGGTTCGATTTCTTCACGGGGAAAGAAACATTTAATATCTTTATTTCTTCGCTCTGGTAAAGACGCTAAGCGCGACGTTGAGTTTCGCCAATCGACACACAACGCAATAAGCTCCCAGTTCCCTCTGCCTACTCTACTATGTGGATTTACTACATAAAGTAAAAAAAAACTTACCGGTACAATTTTGCTCTTCATCACTATTGTCCAGGCAATCGTCGTCGCCATCACACACCCAGCTCTTTGGAATACATCTTTGGTTGTTGCATGTAAAGTCCCACGTGTTCGGGCACGCTTGCACCGGTGGTTCAGAGCTCGGATCTGCCATACAGCTAGTTCCATCTGTTGCTAACTTTTCACCGTACGGACATCCACACCTAACCGTTAGCAACTCCGTATTATTCCTTGGAACAGCGAAACAGAACTTCTGACAATTGCCATTATTTCTAGCACAAGGTTGCATAGGATCTATTTTCTGAATGGCTTCGCTGTATACTTTAACACCATAGAGCCTATTTGTTTGTGGTTCTCTCACCATGATGTCCTCCTGTTCGCCGGTTAACTTGTGCAAACGTACTATAGCATCAAGTCTCCAGTCCGTAATGTATATGAAATCTTTGTAAATAACGATTGAGAAAGGATGTCTAATCAATCTTGAATTTACTGTTTTGACATCTGTACCGTCTAAATTGGCATGTTGTACGTGGTCTAGTAAAGCGTCGCACCAATAAACTCTGTTAGCATCGAAATCTATAGACAGTCCATTAGGCCACCCAAGGGTAACATTTTCAAATACCAACAGACCTGTACCATCTGTGTTCGCTCTACTTATGTTAGCAGGGCGATCCCATTCCGAGAAGAAAATATATCCTTTGTTTGGATGAACGACAATCGCTCTCGGTCGCTTTAAATCTTTTAATAAAGTTCTTTTATGTGCAACATTTCTAGTAGACAGCACATTTAATGTTCCTTTTCTGGAATCTATATAATACAAGTTCTTTGAGGCCCAGTCTACAGCTAAGCCTTCTACTCCTTCATTTTGTGACGCTAAAAGAATTTCCCTTGTAGTTCCATTTCTATGTATTCTATAAATAACATCTTGTAGTACGTCAGAGTAGTAAATATGTTCGTCTCTGGCATCAAAATCTAAGCCTACAAATCTCGCTCTCTTAGACACAACAGGTAAAATCGCGTCACTAAAGCCTTCGATGACTGGATCTATTACTTTTCCTTTAATAAATCTTTGTTGTGAGTACATAAGGAATTCATTGACGATAATGCAGTTTCTTAAATCAGTTTCTAATTTGTATCCGATGTTACACGCGCATCTATACCCAAGTCCACCATTTTGAAGAGCTGTGACTATACACATTTGGGAGCAACCACCGTTGTTATTACCGCACGGATTGTTTACAGAGGTCTGTTTCAGAGAGTGTACAACGGTTATTGCTTTAGGTTTCCTTATTTCTTTTGTTTTGTATATCGCTTGAATACTTGCCGAACCTTCATATTTATTTACTGAACTTATATCTTGTTTAGCGCTTCCAGTCCAATATACTCTATCTTCGAACAACGCTAATCTGGAAGGGCTTGGGACCTGCTGTCCCCTTAATACTAAAAATCTATAATTTCCATCGTAGTCAACAGTTTCTATATAGTCTAATAAGGAGTCACACCAAAATATACGTCGGGAGATAGTGTCCACTGCGATACCCGAGGCTTTATATGTAGCTTCTGATACTATAGATTTAACGTGTGTTCCGTCCATATTTGCTCGTATAATCTGAAAATGGTTTAAAAAATTATTAATATTTTTATAATGTCTTCATCAAAATACTATAAACAAATTTATTTAGGAATATCCAAACAACATACATATTTAAATAATTCAAAGAAAAGCTCAAATTCAAAGTAAATAAAAGGTTTTTCTTGTAGAACTAGTTCGAATTTACATGGGATATAATTGGGCATAGATAATATTTAATTCTAAAGCAAATTATTATTAAACGGGAAGACTACTAGAGAGAGAGAGAGAGAGAGACAGAGAGATATTAACCAAAGTGACCTAGATCATTCCTAAAAGGAAAATAAGAACTTAATAGTTGTTTTTTTTTAATTAATTTTGTGATGTAGGACATGCGAGCTAATGCTGAAGATCGCGCAAAGTGGAATAGAGGGACCCTGAAGGCATATTCTGGCAATAAAAGTCAGGAGCAATGCCTCGTAGACGAAGAGTCATGAATAGGCATTAGTAGATAAATACATCAACTCACCTGACTACTATCAGCAACGAACATAAACCCAAGCGTGGGATCCAATGCGATATCGGCAGGGTTAGTGAGATTAGATCCTAAAACAACAGCGTGCCACCGCCCATCCAGTTCAAACACGTCTATCTTCTGCCCGACCGCGTCCGCAACGTACAGCTTGTCGCCCACCCAGTCCACGGCAAGCGCGACCGGCGCCCACGACGCCGACGGTACGGTTATGTCATTCGTGTATTGAGTTACGCCTGCTGGTGCGTTTAGCGCTTGTGAATGGATCTGAAAGGTAAGAGGAGTTGATATTTACTTTGTTGTATTCAAAATCATAAAAAAACTATGCATAATATATGTTAGCGTATTGTTTATTAAGCTGACGTTAAAAATGTCTTTACTTTCTAAAGAATGCCACATGTGCCCTTATTAAATCAGTCTCATTATAAATAAGCATTGTATGTCAATTGTGTCTTAGGGTCAGTATGTTGAAAATGATTTTGGATATAATAATATTTATAGGATAAATATAGATGGTGCAATAAAACTGCGTAAATGTATGTGGTTGTGGGTTTTGTTTATTACTGGGGGTGAATGATTATATTTAGCAATTTTCAATTCCTGCTTTGGTAAATCATAATTTACTCGTGAGACATGCAAGTCTTGTATTTTTTTTAGAATCATGCTGTGTCCTGCAAATAGTAGAGTAGGCGGCAGACGGAACTTGACAACCTAGAAACTCAGTGTTAAGGTACTACATTCCAAGTTAATAATGCGCAAAAGTTCATGAAGTCTAACTTCGGGGCGGCCACGTTTCGTCGACCGTACTTGTACTTCTTACTAACCAAACGTAAATCCACCAACAACATACCTTCTTAGTCTTAACATCCGACCAGAACAACTGGTTCCGCCGGTAGTGGTAGTCCAGGCCGGCGGCGGACGAGGCGTTGGCGAGCGGCGCGGGCGCGCGGCCCAGCATGTCGAGGCGCAGCACACTGCGCTCGTGCGCCAGCGCCAGCCACGCGCCCGCCGAGCGCGCCGAGCAGCGCCCGCCCGCGTCCAGGGTGTAGCCGGGTGCGCATGCGCATGTGTATGCTACAATCACATATATCATCATATATTTAAGGTTTTATTTTACTGTTTAAATTAATAATACATCCATGTTTTGATAAGATATTATGAAAATTTATATCAAAATATCACGATTAAGCACCTTACATTGTTAAATATATTTTTATTTATTATATTTTATATATTATTTTAACAAAATAATGTTATATTGTACCCCTTTGCTATATATATTATAACTGTGTTAAATTTCATACATCTTAATGTCTTAGCAGCTGGTTCTCTCTGCCTACCCGTATTTGCTTATGCAGGTGCGGTGAGGGTAAGTAAACAAATATTTTTTTTTCGAATGGACGTTGACCTGGACTGGTCTAGACAGCGTCACTGGGCGGGGAGGGGCGAGGTAGGGACGCTTATAATATAATTAATATAATTAACTAACATCCAGGTGTATTAATACACAGCTGGGAGCAGGGCCCCCACTCTTTGCACTCGTCGCGGTCGGCGCAGGTGCGGTTGTCGGGCGCCAGTGCGAGACCGCCAGCGCACGCGCACGCGCCGCCATTGGGGGACGCCACGCACTTGTACTCGCACTCAAGAGCCGGGCACGATGATGTTGCTGTGAAAGAAAAAGATAAATGATAAGTTAATCCAAAACCGAAAGAAAAGAGTATACTAGAGGTACAACGAAGAAATACAGCAATTTATTTGTTTAATTTTACGACCACTCTGCGGCGGTTAAGTGCGGCGTTAGGATCTGTGACTTAGCACACAATGCTTCTAGATTTCAAAAGTGGGAAACGGAAGTGTCTTATAATGGGAGCGGAGTGTCTTAACACTAGACTCCCGGGTTCCCTCTGCCTACCCTGTTTCCTGAGTTTAACCCGCTTTATGCGTGATATAGCGTGAAACTAAAGAAAACAAATACTAACAACAAGCAGTTTCCTCATCAGCATTATCCTCACAATCCCTCTTCCCATCGCACAGCTGGGACCTCGATATACACTTGTGCAGCCCCCCTGGGCCGCCGCGCGGGCACAGGTACTTGTGGTCGGGGCACGCGATGGCCGTGCAGTTGGCCTCGTCGGAGCCGTCCGCGCAGTCCTTGTAGCCGTCGCAGTGGTATGTGGCTGGGATACATAGCGCGTTGCTGCAGCGGAACTGGCCGACGTGACAAGCGGGGAAACCTGGAAGATTGAAAAATAAGGTTAATTTTGGTTATATAGAAAAGTAATCAAGTAGAAAAGATAAAAAATTATATAAATTTTGAATTGCTATAATCACAATGTTCAATGCCTTCGGAAACTGGATTGTATACGATTTAACATAGTATATGTTTTTATAGTCCGTAACAGGTAAAATTTTACGTACGTCAAGGAAGGGTAGTGAGCTGCCCTTTAATAAAAAATAAACAAATGAGAGAAAAATAACATAATTAATTTATATTCTTTATTGTACTAAAAAAAATATATATCATTGTAAACATAAAATGTGGTGGATCTGACACATGACAGCTTAACAAAGCTTTGGTATAAAGTTTTTAGAGAAGCCCTTTCAATTTTATATTCATTTTTAAATAAAATATTTTGATGTACAAATATTTTAGTTTTGTTTTATATTTTATTTTCTATATTTACAAGTAACTTTAGCAGAAAATTAATTTAAATATACTTTTTTTAAACATTTTTAAAGTGTTATTCCGCACTTAGGAAAGAAAACTACTTATTTAGAAAACCTCCTAGAAAGGGGGTTCGAGTCCCGCTACGTTCAATTTTTTATACGTTTTCTAAATAAGTAGTTAAATATGCTTTTCAATATACAGATAAATCTATATATGGGGATAACCAGAAGATGATAATGTTCAACTATGAACTAAGGTAATTGTAATAAGTATTAAATTTATTTCTTTATGCATAATTTATAATAAATTTAGTGCTAAAATATTCTTATAGGCTCTACATTTCCGTAAGAATAGAGCAGGCCGGATGGTTCGCGCTCACCCCAGAAATAGCCGTTTACTACCTACTCTAGAACTTTTACTAGTAAAAAAATTAAATAATTAAATTAAATTAAATTAGCTTCACGCTATATCCCGCACACAGCAGGGTAAGCAGAGGGAACCTAGTGTTAAGACACTCCGTTCCCCACTTTCTGCCGAATTTTGGAGGCATTGCGTGTTGAGTGGCAAAACTCAACGCCGCGCTTAGCCTCGACACCAGAGCGAAGAAATGAAAATATAAATTTAAGTAAATATTTCATCTCCTCGAGTGGGGATCGAACCCACAACCAGTCGGTTTTACAGTCGCACTTTGTACCAACTAGTAAAAAAAATGCCCTAAAATAAAAAGAAAGACCTTTACATAAACATATCTGTTCAGAGCCAAGCTCCAGGCCTACTCTAAACACGCGAATGCATAAATATCGATTCGAATTTCTGAACAAACATCATTAAAACCTAATCACTTTTAATCAATTTCTAAACAAATCTAAATAATAAAAAAAAACTTAATCACTTACTGCAATTCGCCTCATCGCTGTTATCGCCGCAGTCGTCTTTGTGGTCGCACTTGGCGCTCGCGTCGACGCACTTGTCGCCCGCCGCGCACCGGAACTGATCGAGGCGGCACGCCAGGCTCTGTCCCGGACAGTCCTGCTCGTCCTTGCCTGTCCTACAGTCTAGGTAACTGGAATTGTAATTTGTGATAGATTAGTGTATACATTTTGGTTGGTTGAAGATGTAATTTCGAAGATATATCAATAGCACTACAGAAAGCTGCATCGAAGGATTATTGGATGGAACACTAGCGACCCGCTCGCGGCCTCGCCTGCTTGAACTACAGAATTATATGTTTACTAAACTAAATTACTTTCGTGTTCTAATAATATTATGATTTTTAAGACAATCGCCATCAACATTGAAAACTAAAATTTTGAGTCAAATCAATAAAACAATAATGTTGTAGTTGACTCGAGCGTGCATAGACAAACATAATACAAGCACATTGAGAGATTTTTCCCCAATTGTTTTTTTTTAATACATCTGTTATGTACAGATAGCGATCAGTTTCAATTTTATAATAGATATTTACCCGTCACATCTCTTCTCTTTTCGTATACAAGGACCCTGAGAGGACACCTTGCCGGCGCTCGCACCCTCCATGCCGCACTGGAAGTCATCCACTTGGCATTTGCGGTATGCTGAAAATAAACATATAATTATGATTTTTTTTTGGTGTCACGCAGTATCCTGCTTTGTGAGGGACACACAACAGGGTACGCAGAGGGAACCTAGTGTTAGACACTCAGTTCTCCATTTTCCACCGAATTATGGAGGCAATTTTTACTTTGCTGTGTGAGAGATATACATATTTTTTCCTTCTACAACTAGAAATCAAAACTACAATAATTTTAATAAGAATGTTCAAAGAAAGAAAAATATTCCAATTATAATTCATGAAGTTTGCTAAACTAGATGCAAAAGAGTTAGTTTAAACGTCGAGTTCGAGACGAGGTCGGGTCGGTAAAGAGACGTGGCCATTAGATAATACAATTTTCATACAAAGTTATGTAAAACGTTCAATAGCCTTTGATGGGTCTAGCTTTTAGTTCACTGAAAAGTTTTTTTTATTTTACACTTTTAATATATCCTCCTTTGAAAATAGTTTAGCCAATTTTTTGCAATTTAGTGCGCTATTTTAAAAGATTAGAAAAGATCCAAAGAAAAGAAGAAAAGAGAAAGATAAAGAAAATTGTTTTTAAAAAGATATTGTATTACTTTGGAGACAATGAAAAAATATTATTTTTGAATATTTTTTTTATATTTTAGGTTTTGCATACTGTAGCCGGAGGAACAGGAACAGGACGTTCCTGTGAAAATAGCGTTCAGACACTCTTAACATACTTCCGCTCCAGATTTTCCTGATTGGTATTACATGTTCAGTGGCGAGTAAAATAAAATAGTAAAATATTATTCCAACATTATTATATTAAAAGACTTCTAGAAAAAAAATCTAATTAAATCAGCTTCACGCTGTATCCCGCATACTGGAGGGTAGGCTGAGGGAACCTAGAGCTAGGACACTCCGTTGCCCACTTTCCACCGAATTTTTCGAGGCATTGTTGAGTGGCGGATCTCAACGCCGCGCCTTGCTGTCAGATCGAAGAAATAAAAATACTAAGAAATTATAATTCATTCCCTCGGGAGGGGATCGATCCTACGAACGTCGCGTTACAGTTAAACCCCTATACTCCTAGCACATTCAAAAGTCAAATATTTGCAAACATACTCTGGTATTCTTCAAACATTGATTTTAGTCGCGCGCGGATTTATGGCGCAAATAAGTAAAGCTCGGTTGATCCCAAATTAATCTTGATGTAGTAGTTGACTAATAATATTAAAATTAGTTTATTTTACATATTATATTGTAGACAATTTAGTAGTCTAATAATAATAAATAATAATCTGTTGACGCATCATTTTTTATCTAAAATTCTAAATAAATCAGTTTCATGCTGTTTCAAGAGACGGTTCTTCATTTCCTGTTAAATAATGGAGGCATTACGTGTTGAGTCGCGCAAAACAACGCCACACTTTGTCTCGACACCAGAGCGAAGGAATGAAATTTATAAATTTAAATAAATATTTAATTTCGTCTAGTGATTATCGAAACCACACAGGTCGCGTTACAATCACATCCTTGTGTCCCTGTGCGATGACGGCCTCAAATCAGTTGTTGCTAATCCTCTATCAATACTAATAATAAAAGAATGAAATATTTTCCTTTCCTTGTTGTAGTGACAAGACAAAACACCTCGTTGAGTTCCTACACAATATAAATTACCAGTTCAATTTAATATTTATAGCACATAGCTGTGATTCCCACATAAATGTGTGGGCAAAGAGAACCTAGTAACACTAGGTTCTCTTACACAAGTCTGTTCCTCATACACAGATTTTTTAATTTTCATAAATATCACTGTGGTAACGAGAGCAAAAGGCGGCGTTGAGTTTCGCCACTCAACTCCCAGTGCTTTCAGAAATCGGCGGAAAGTGAGTGACCACTTCCGTCTTAATAGGAACAGAGTATCTTCGCGGTTCCCAAATTCCCTCTGCCTTGCTACTGCGTGAAATTAAAAAATATATGAATTATCGAACCTTTTCTTCATGATAAGCTCTGTAGTTCTAAGTGTTACTGGGATAAGAAGTAGCCAGGATCGCCTAAACACACTCTATAGTCACAGTTCATTTCCGTATCACAATTACGTTGTATTACCCAACGGGTCACCGAGGCGTGAGGTTTCCGCGCCACTGACGACTGATGTAATGTCATATAATGTATGTATGTATGTGAGTTGATACTGAATGTGAACATACTCAGCTTCACGCTGTATCCTGCAAGTAGTAGGGTAGGCAGAGAGAATCTAGTATTAAGACAATACGTTCTACACTTTCCATTCTTTTCTTTTATTCCTTTCACGCTATATCCCGCAGAAGTCAGAGGAAATTTGTACACCTTTCCGCCGAATTCAGGAAGTATTACACGTTGAGTTGCGAAACTCAATGCCGTGTTTTGCCTCGACACCAGAGCGAAGAAAAAATAAATTAAATATTGCTTTTCCTCGAGTGGGACTCGAATCCATAACCTATCGCGTTTCCAGTCACGCGCTTTTGCGACACTTGGTCTCAATATAAATGCTTGCTTAAGCGAAACTCAAAGTTCCAAAGTTCGATCAATCTAAGTAACGTGACGTCACACATTTTGAACTTTCTATATCCACAACCTCTATATTTAACTTCTTTACATTATGTTACCGAGTTACCCACAAAGAAGAAAAGTGCATGCACTGCTACTTTTAAGGAGAGAATTTATTGGAATATCAGAATAAATTCTCAATAAATATTTATATTATGTGTTCGATTCGAATCCACAATCATCGTGAGCCACAAATATTTTATTCTATAGTATGTTAGACACTACACATTTTTTTTAATCAACATTACAAAAACATATATTTTTATTTTTCTAAATGAAATTTACGAAATTTATACTAAAACTGCAAAGCTGAAGAGTTTGTTTGGTTGATCACACTAATCTCAGGAAATTCACTTTGTGTATAGTGTCATACAATACATAGCCTCAAATATTACTTATTGACTATACGAGCAAAGCTGGAGGTCAAAACTAGTCTATTATTATTATTATTTATGATATCACTAGCAATACATATAATCTACTTTGACCCACCGTAGTGTTGTAAATAGATTACAATACACGCGACAGAGCAAATTAGATGCGGCGTTTCCGTTCTATTAATGTCTATATTGTTTTGTAGTTTTTGCATACAGACATACATACATTATATATAGAAATAGTTTTTGGTATATGGGTATTGGTGGTGGCCAAGTGCGTTGTCATATATTTAACACCATCGAAAGTGTCTGCTGCCTACACATGATGGTTGTATTCTAGGTTATACATATTTCCATTTGAGGCAATTTTTATAATTCTTTTTCAGCTATATTACGTATATTGCAGGGTAGGGTAGATGGAACCTAATTTTATGACACTCTGTTCTCCACTTTCCACCGGTTTTAGCGTTATTTAGAAATCGAAATGTTAATTCATTCCCCTGAGAGGGAATCGAACTCATAATCACATCAAATTTAAAAATAAATTAAATGAAAAGCTTCCCGAGTAATCCCGCATATAGCAGTATAGGCATACTGCTCGGGAACTTGGGAACTCGGGATTAGAAGGAACAAAGTGTTGAGATATTTCGTCCCCACAAACAGCCCTATCCAAGCTATTACATGTTGAGTGACGGAACTTAACACCGCGCTTGATCCTGTTACCAGACACAGCGATGAAATATTAACAGAATAGGATAGGTGAAATTCACAAAATCTTAATATGTTCTTAATAAGTTATAGGTAAATCACTTCTGTTACTGAGTGATTGACAGATAACGCAAAGCCAATACTACGCGGAGTAGAACGCTGAAATTTATGTAGGTTCTTTGGGAGAGTGTCGGGAACGTCAAGCGAGAATATCTCAAAATTTCTACGCTAACGAGTATATAACGGATTTTACAGGTACTGCGGAGGATAAATAGTATTAAGATCAAATAACATATCAAAACATTGATTTATATGTAATCAACTAAAATATGATATTCCCATTCATAAGTTTTCACAAGTAACTTAATATACATTTTAAACCTGTAGGTATCAGCCATCAGCCTATTGTTGTATACAAATGTACGGAAATCAATGTTCTTTGTTTAGAAAATAGATAGATAGATAGATAAAACTCTTTATTGCATACATAGAAGAAACATAACATTTTACAAGAGAAATAGGAATACCAACATAAAATTACAGAATAAATAAAAAAAAGAAAACATGTTGCGCACAGAGGTAGTATGCAAAGGCGACCTTATCACTATTTTTTTTTTTTTTTTTTTTTTTTTTTTTTTTTTTTTTTTTTTTTTTTTTTTTTTTTTTTTATGGAAAAGGACAAGGCAAACGAGCGTTCGGGTCACCTGATGGTAAGTGATTGCCGCCGCCCACGGCCCCGTGCAACACCAGAGGAGCTACAGGTGCGTTGCCGGCCTTTTAAGGTGGAGAAAGACGCGCTTTTTGAAGGTACCCATGTCATATCGACCTGGAAACACTGCCGCGGGTAGGCCATTCCACAGTTCCGTGGCGCGTGGAAGAAAGTTCCTACGAAACCGCACAGTAGTGGATTGCCACGTATCCAGGTGGTGTGGATGATATTTTAGCCGATGACGTACGGTGCGGTTAGAAAATTCGGCGGCAGGTAACAGGTCAAACAGTTCTTCAGAACACTCCCCATGGTAAATGCGATAGAGAACGCAAAGCGAGGAAACGTCTCTACGCAAAGCCAAAGTATCAAGCCTTTCACAGATCATTGGGTCCCCAATGATTCGAATGGCTCTACGTTGTATGCGATCAAATGGTTCAAGCTGATACTGGGGTGCACCAGCCCAGAGGTGAGAACAGTACTCCATATGAGGCCGAACCTGGGCCCTATATAGGGCCAAACGGTGTTTTTGCGTGAAGTACCGTCTCGCTCTGTTGATGACCCCCAGTTTCTTCGAGGCCAACTTGGCCTTGCTTTCCAGATGATCGCGATACTGGCAGTCACTCGAAACATTAAGGCCCAATATACTGATACTGGGCGCGGCTGTAAGAGGAGTGTTTTGAAAGACTGGCGATATGATAAATGGGATTTTTTTTGTGGTTAACGCGCAAACTTGTGTCTTCAGGGGGTTGAACTGAACTAAGTTCCTTTCACCCCATGAGGAGACTTTGTTGAGGGATGCCTCAATAGAAGACACAAGTTTATTTCGGCACTGTTCAGCGTTTTCCCGAGAAAGACTTGCTCGGCCGGAGTAAATAGCGTCCACTGTGCTATCATCTGCATAGCAATGAATGCTAGAATCCTCTAACATGTCATTGATATGCAAAAGAAACAGCGTAGGGGACAGCACGCAGCCTTGGGGAACGCCAGCGTTCACGGGCATATGTTTAGAGCAAAAACCGTCGACAGCGACCTTGATGCTGCGCCCAGTGAGAAAGCTGGCGATCCATTTGCATAAATTCTCGGGAAGCCCATAGGATGGAAGTTTAGCCAGGAGCGCCTTATGCCAAACACGATCAAAGGCCTTCGCCATGTCCAAACTAACTGCCAGGCCCTCTCCCTTGCTTTCAATAGCCGCTGCCCAGCGGTGGGTAAGGTAAACCAGAAGATCACCGGTTGAGCGACCATGGCGAAAGCCATATTGTCGGTCATTAATCAATCGGTGATCCTCTAGATAAACCAAGAGCTGGCTATTGATGATGCTCTCCATGACTTTTGAGAGCAGGGAGGTGATGGCAATAGGCCTGTAGTTAGATGGATCGGACCCATCGCCTTTCTTTGGGATCGGATGGATAAGAGCGCTCTTCCATGAATCTGGGACTACGCCGACTGAGTAAGAGTGCCGAAACAAACGCGTTAGCACCGGTGTCAGCTCAGGAGCACAAGAACGGAGCACTAAGGGAGAAATGCCATCTGGCCCGCTCGACTTGTGGATGTCCAAGGAGGACAGAGCTCGCCTAACAGCTGTTTGGTTAAACTTAACCTCAGGCATTGAGCTCTGGCACCGCGGGATGGTCGGCGGCGTTGATCCTTGGTCATCCAAAGTCGAGTTTGAGGCAAAGAGAGCGCCCAGTAGATCGGCTTTCTCTTTTGCCGTGTGGACCAAGATGTCATTTCCCGTGCGTAATGGCGGAAGCGAAGGCTGGCTAAAGTTGCCAAGTGCCGCCTTTGAGAGCGCCCAGAACTGATGAGTTCCGGACGGATAGCTCTCAAGCTTCTCGCCAATTTTGGCGATATGCTCGGACCTTGCTCTGGCAATTTGCCGCTTAAAGAACCTAGAGGCTCGGTTATACTTCCTTTTTGAGGTTTTCACCTCCGGATCCTTAGTAACCAATGCCTCAGCCCAGATTTGATATGCCTCGCGTTTGCTAGAGGCAGCAAGCTTGCAAGACGTATCAAACCAAGGCTGTGACTTGCCACCGATTGGCACTACAGCACTAGGAATATAAAGTTCCATGCCCTGTAGGACCACGTCGGCAACAGCAGCGGCACAGGTACTAGGATCATCAGAAGAGAAGCAAACCGGCCCCCAGGGATAAGATGAGTAAAATGTACGCATCCCATCCCAATCTGCTGACTTGTAGTGCCAGACGCGACGAGTTGCGGGTGATCTGCAGCTGTCGCGCTTAATGGGCACGACACTCCGTACCAGGCAGTGGTCAGAGGACCCCAAGGGGGCATCGACGACAACCTGGTACTGCTCTGGATGTGAAGTCAGCAACAGGTCCAATAAAGAGGCATTGTGGTTGTCCACGTCCGGGAGTCGCGTAGGCGACTCAACCAATTGGGACAATCCGTTCGCCATAGCAAGGTCAAATGCAGCCCTCCCCGCGTGGTCGGTGGTGCGTGATCCAAGCCAACTGGCATTGTGCGCATTAAAATCGCCAAGTATCACGACCTCAGCGGAGGGGATCTGTGAGAGCATATCGTCGATAGCCGATTGAATGTGCTCCATGAGCCGATCCGTTTCTGCATTACCACTGTGGGACCTGTAAAGGCATGCGTAGACTCGGGCACGATCGTCCGAGTCAACACGGAGCCAGATGGTAGACAGGTCCCGACCTTCAAAATGGGCAAGACGACGGAAACTTAGGTCCTCCCTTACGAACACAGCGACCCCGGCATGAGGCATAAAGTTATGTTCTATTTTGTAGCCGGGGTATTGGAGATAGGCTGTGTCGCTCGGTCGGGCAATTTGAGTCTCCGTCAGGAATAACAAAGCCGGCCGTGCCGTCTCGAGGTGGTGGTGGACGGCATTTAAGTTGGAATGTAGACCCCTGATATTGCAAAAGTCCACGTTGAGCGTGGAAGGGGTTGCCGTGGAGCGTACGTCTCGTTTGCCCTGTCTATAGCGCGGAACTTTGCCCTCCCCAGAATTCGAAGGGCAGCCTGAGTTTAGAGACTCAGGGAGGGATTCTCCAGCACCGGAGGTGCTGGTACCCTCCTGGGGTAGTTTCTCTTTAAGTGCCGCTATCATATTCCAGGGAGGGGTGGGAGGTTGGGCTCCGGAGCCCGGCATTACCTAATGCGAAACGCAGTGGCATAAAGCCACTACTTAACGCCGGTATTAAATGCCGGGGGTGGTATGATCCGGTCGAGTCTGCCCATGCGTGTTGCCATTGCTGGCGACGTGACTCTACCACACGTACTTTAGTCGCCTTTTACGACACCACCAGTACCAGGATGATCCTATTCTTAGCCGGGATCACACGGCGGCACACTATTAGTGATCTCTTACAGGTAACCTTAACTAGATAAACTTACAAATAGTACAGGATATCTTGGTAGTGCATAAATAATAAAGAGTAGAATGAATACAAATAAATAACATATGATATTATTATACATACATATATAGACGATACTTATATTACATATACAAATTATAATATATACAAAGGTACATATAGAAATTATACATATACAGATAATAAATACATACATATATACACTATATAGTTTTTTGTTGTGCCAAATAATAATGCTTGAGAGAATTTTTAAAAATACTGATTGACTCCGCATGTCGAATATATCGCGGCAAATCATTCCACAAGATGACGCTTTTAACAGTGAAGGATTCTTTATAACCTGTCGTGTTGCATATAGGTATCTTTAATTTGTTGTCGCTTCTGGAGCGAAGATTGAGTTGAAGCGTGGAATCGGTGCCAAGGAAAGTGAAGCGTTCCTTAAGGTAACGAGGAGTATTGGGATGGAAGAGGATAGAATAAAGTGTGCATAGGATGTGGAGATATCGACGATGCCGGACTGTTAGCCATTGAAGCTTATCACGAAAAGCTGATACATGATCAAACTTTTTTAGCCCAAATATATATCTGATGCAGAGATTTTGTAGACGCTCAAGCTTATCTAGATGTTCTTGTGATAAGTCAAGGTAACATATGTCGGCATAGTCAAGAATAGGAAGAAGGAGGGAAGTGGTTAATAATATTTTTGTTTTGATTGGAAGAAAATTTTTCCACTTCTTGAGAGACCCCATCATCGCAAATATTTTACGACTAACATGTGAAATTTGAGAACTCCAAGATAAGGTGTTATCCATGATGATACCCAGGTTTTTGGAATTACTATAATTAATGGAATTGCTGTTAATGGAATTACTATAGGAAATTGGAGTACTATCATAAATAACAGCTGGCAAATGAGTAATATTGACTTTAGCAATTTGTTTTTGATTACCAATTATAATATACTGAGATTTACTTGCGTTCAAATTTAAGCCATGCGATTTGCTCCATAAAAATATTGTTTGAAGATTACGATTAATCCGTTCAATAGCTTCCGATAAGGTTTCAATAGGTGACGATACATATATTTGCAGATCATCAGCGTATAAATGGAAAGGTACAGTGAGTAACTTAGTTAAAGTGTTAATGAATATTGAAAATAGCAAAGGAGACAATACGCCCCCCTGTGGAACTCCTGCTTTAAGGTAACAGGGAATGGAAATCTTATTATCATAACGTACACTCTGTTGGCGATTATGTAGATAGGAATAGAACCATGTGATGACATCAGTGGACATATTTAGGTGTTCAAGAGTAGCAAGCATAATGTCAAAATCCACAGTATTAAATGCATTGGAGAAATCAAGTAAAACCAGGACAGTGACCTGCTTGTTATCTATTCCATAACGAATGTCATCACATAGTTTAAGCAAATCAGTGGTAGTACTGTGCCCAGGACGGAAACCAGACTGAAATATACTTAAATGGTCATTTTTTACTAAAAATTGAGAAACTTGACGATGAACAATACGCTCAAGAACTTTCGAAAGAAAGGGAAGGATAGAGATAGGGCGAAAGTGGGAATATGATGTAGGATTAGATATTTTGGGGACAGGGATAACGTGAGCAGCTCGCCATGCATTGGGGAACGAACAAGAGGATAAGGAATAATTAAAAATATGACATAGGACTGGAAGGATGATATCAAGGGATAGTACTAGCATTTTGCGACTAATGCCATCACTTCCAATGGCATCCGAGTGTATGGCTTTTATGTTCTTTGTAATATCATCAGCTGAGACCTCACTAAACACAAAACCACTCATAGTTTGCCTCGATTGTAGCTTTAGATGGTGAAGCGTATTTGATTTATTGTGAATATTAATAGCTGCCGAGGCGAAGTGACTATTAAGACTATCAATATTCATATTGAAGTTCACATCTTTTGCTTGTCGTCCAACGCCCATAGTCTCAAGGAATCGCCAAACCTTACCCGAATCACTTTCATCCAAAGATTGATAAATATAGCTGCGCTGCGCATCTCTACACACCTTGTTGCACTTATTGCGCAAATGCTTGTATTTAGTCAAATTGGCTTCAGATGAATCGCGCTTGTATTTGCCTTTAGCTTTATTGCGCCTAGTCATTAAGATCTTTATTTCCTGCGTCAGCCAAGGTGCAGGAAGGTGTTTAAGTTTTATAGGCCTTAAGGGTGCATGAACATCAAATAACTCAATTAAAATGGAATTGAAGATGTTAAGTTTCAAGTCTACTGTTGCAGCGGCATAAACACTTTCCCAATCAATTAAATTAAGGTCATAGAGAAATTTTACATTGTCAAAATTTTTAAAATTGCGACGCATAACAACCGTGGGTTTTAATTTTGGTGGTCTTATTTTATAGGAGAGGTAAATGAGGTCGTGATAGGAAAAAGCTTCGGCAGGGAGTTGGCCATGGAAATGTACATGGTCTACAGAGGAAACAATGATCAAGTCTAGGAGTGAGGGAGAACAATGAGGAAAAAAATGAGTAGCACTAGATGAAAGAAGATGTAAGTTCGAGCTAAGAACTATGTTTTTTAAAGATTTTGCACGGTTATCATTTTTAATTAGGCACGTGTTAAAGTCCCCCATTAGAATAGTATGATCTACGACAGAAACATACTTTTCCAGTAATATTTCAAGTGATTCAAAATAATTAATGTGCAATGATGGATTATAAAAAACGCCTAACAGAACTTTTAAGGTACCAAACAGAATTTCAACAAAAATATGTTCAGCCGCTTCGGAGTACTGGGACTGTGATTTATCTAATATTGTAAAAGGTATATGTCGGCGGAGGTATATAGCTACTCCACCACCACCCTTGCCTACTCGATCATTGCGTATCAGATGGAAACCTGGAATGGAATAGGAAGTGGAAGGAAGACAGGGTTTCAGGAAGGTTTCGGATACCAGTATAGCATGGACATTTTTTACATCAAGAGAGGAAAGAAGGTCAGGATAGTGAGCTGGAATGCTTTGAGAATTTATATGAATGACATTAAAATTTTTAGGAACAGAGGAGAATTTGGAATTCAAGAGCGTATTTAAAGGCAAGGAGGTACTGTGAAAGCTGTCATCAGAATCCGTAATAGAATCATATATACTATCAGCGTTCAATGAACTATTGGACATATTCAATATTTGGCTCATTATAAATTATTATATATAATCAATATATATATATATATTATATATAAAGACAAAACAAATAATTAAAATATAAAAATATATATATAAAAAAAAAAAAAAAAAGATAACAGTAATAATAACAACAATTAACATACCTGCTATCATAAACAAACTATGTATATAAGAAAAAAGTCTACACCTATATTTAAGATAATGTATAAAGCAGTCACATCAACTACATATTATGACATAAAACGATTTTTACAAGATTTCTAAGCTATAATTTTTACCTTTCCGGTATATTAATAGATAAATAAAAGTAATCATGGTAAGACATGAAATCAACAAAAGAAAAGTAGGAGAGAAATAATTCCATATAGTTATTTTCTCTTCATTTGGATTATATACAACAACATGGAAAAAAAAAAAAAAAAAAGAAAAAAGAAAGAAGGAATGTGTTTACAAATGCTTACAAACAAACAAATACAAACATTTACCATTATTTAAATTAAGGTAAAATTATTAAAAGTTATTACTAACTGCATACATAGATATGAGAAAGAAATACAAAAAAGAAATAAAATAACACTGACATTTAAATCAACGTCAAACGTCATCTGTCACTAGATACAGTGTCTTGTTTGATAGTTATGTAAATATTTATGTTAAAGTTATTAAAAGTAAACAATATAGGACCGAACAAAATTAAAATACCATTAATAATTCTATTATTTAAGTAATCAATACTTGCTTATTTTCACTGGATATTGTGACAAATGATTATTAGATATAAATTAAGGCAATAAGTAAATATAAAAAGTAATATTTATTTATTGCTTACAAGAAAGCCACTAAAGTAAAATTCTATAAAAACAAGAAAATAAATAGCATAAATTTCTAAGTAACTATATAGTTAATTAATCCACATTAAGTAAAGCAATAATTTATGATTTCATTGTAAGTATTACACTATATATATTACAGTATATAGTTGTGGGCTAGGTATAACAATAATTACTAATCTCAATGAATAAAGTGTTGAAAGGAGTTATAAAAAGTATTAAAATAGTAAGAACCAACTAATGTAACATAGCACATTATTCAGAGAGAACAAGAAATATAATTATTCAATTAAACAAATTATATTATGCAATCATTTTTTAACAAATCTTTTAGATCTGATGGCTTGAGCATTTTGCTTATTGTCTTTTTGGATGTTACAAGCACCAGTGCCAGTAGATATCAAAGATGATTGAGAGATCAGTACAGAACCACTTGCCACTGCATCAAGCTCAGTCACAGTTAAAATTTGATGTCGCTTACCATTTGCATCTATAACATAGATACCACCATCCTTTGTCCAGCACTTGGAAACACCAAATCTTTGTCGGGCAGCCATGAAGACACTATGACGTTCTTTAGTTAGAAATTCTGATATGGTAATACCAGAATTTTTGAGATTAGACTTTCCAAACCAAACACTATCTCTTTGGGACAGCTCTTTAAATTTGATTAATATTGGCCGTGGTTTATCAGGAGTATTTTTACCCATACGGTGGCATCGGGTTACAGTTTCAATGGTAAGATTTTCAATGTTTAAGCGACTTGACAGTTCATTCACAGTAACTTGAGTTACATCCTCCTTCTTTGATTCAGGAATACCATGAATCAAAAGTATTTTCCTCCTGCTTCTCATCTCCATATTATCAAGCTTTTTTGAAAGAAGATTAACTTGCACTTGTAGTGCCTCCAATGAAGATATCACAAAATTCCTGAACATATTGAATTGTGCAGTCAGGTTAGACGTGGGACTTGTGGCTGGTAATGAAGCATTTTGAAGGTTTTTCTGGAATGCTGCCATTTGCTGAGTGAAATGTTCCGAAAGTTGAGTGATTGAGTGTTTGATAGACTCCACTTGTGACATTATTGTAGATAGTTTATTTCTCCACTATTCTTAAGAAATATATTGTAGGTGAACTTAAAGGAGTATTTGCTAACAGGTATGCTATATTTTACAGCATATTATAGCCTCAAACAACGATTTTCAAATAAATATTTTTCACAAGAAATAAAAACGATGTTTACTTTTTATGCACCTCCAGAATTATAATAGTTTCATTTATGAGACCAGTCGTGGCGCAGAGGCACAAAGTGTGACTGTAAAACCGACTGGTTGTGGGTTCGATCCCCACTCGAGGAGTTCAAATATTTAAATTTTCTTCGCTCTGGTGTCAAAGCAAAAATGCGGCGTTGAGTTCTGCCACTCAACAAGCAATGCCTCCTGAATTCGGAAAATGGGGAAAGGAGTGTCTTAACACTAGGTTCCCTCTGCCTGCTGTATGCGGGATACAGCGTTAAGCTGATTGATTTGATTAATTTATTTATGGAGTATCTTAACATAAGTCATCGCCCTCTTATTTGTATATGAACATGCCAAATTTATTTTATCTAAGTGAAGTAAAGCCGGTGCGTTATCCGTCAGGCAATCGGTAACGGATAAGTTTTACAAAGTTGCAATAAGGCATTCCTATGCTCACTCTCCGTTCTCCGCCCTCTCGTTCATTTCAGAAACGTGCAATCGCTTTGTCAAAACAGACTGACGCAACTATTGAAATTGAATCCACAACCATCGCATGTACAAAAAATACTTTCTAAATTTGATACGACGCTCCAGGAGAAAATTACAATAAAAGAACCAGTCAAGTGCGAGTTGGACTCTACTCAACCGAGTGTTTCGTATCAGATTTCAGTTTCATTGTGGATCAATGGGAAGTACAACTTGTAAAAGTTGACAAACTTAAGTTTGCGGTTTGTTTGCAACACTAACACTCAGTTCCCTCCGCCTACCCTGCTATATGTCACGTGAATCTGTATATATAAACAAATTATACTTAAAGAAAATCCGTATACATTTATATTTAAGAGTAAAAATTACATTCAAAAGCGAAATATTGATAAAATGTCATGTATTTATGATATTTTATAAATTTTAAATTGGCGACGCACGTAACAGCACTGGCTAATAGAGTTAAATTTAAAGCTTCATCGGTCCAGTTTTATTCTCGAAATGCACATTTCGGAATAAAATATTATTCAAATTTTCAAACATAAATATTACATATTAAAAAAGGTTTTATCTATATTTATGAAACTCTTTGAAGCCAGTCGTTGCGCAGAGGCAACAGGCGCACAGGCGTACGACTGTAAACACGATAGGTTTTGGGTTCGATTCCCGCTCACGGAAATGAAATATTCAACATTTTTGATGCAATCTGCGCCATTTACTTTCGCCACGCGCCACTAAACTACTAAACACGCAATGCCTTAAAAATTCGGGGAAAGGTGAAGTACGGATGTTTGTTAATGGCATCGGAGTGTCTTAAGACTAGGTTCCCGGGTTCCTTTTGCCTATTATGCTATATGCGGGATACTACGTGAAGTTATGAAACTTTTTTGTTACCGAGTGACAGGCAGGGCATTTGTGTATAATCTGTAACATAGAGACCACCTTGGTTTAGTAGGTCTGACCGTAAAATAAATGGTTGTGGGTTCGACCGTAACTAGGAGGAATGATTATATTACTTTAAGTTCCGCTATGATTAATCAAAGTCAATAAAAAAGAAATTAAAAAGAGAGTGCTTTAATCCTCAAAATTTTCGTCCTTTACTCCGCAAAATGCATCTTTTTTTGATAGATCAACCAACGTAACGCTAGTAACTTATAACCACTACCACTACGCGGTAAGGCGTGAAGGGACAAGGGATGCTGTTTACATAGATATATATATATATATATATATATATATATAGCAATATGATGAAGAAGATACAACACGACCGACCAAGTGTCCGTAATACACATTTGCATGATTTTACGTCGACTCAGATCATAACTCAAAGTACGATCGAAAGACAAAGGAATAGTTTAAAATATACCTATTTGTAACCCTAGCTAGTTTTCTGTGCTAGTTGTATATGGATTTTCTTTTATTATTCTTTTCAGATTGGAAATGGAAAAGTTTTAGAAATATATTCCTTCTGTATTCTATCTTTTCCTTATTTTTCGGGCTCTCCTCACTCTTTTAACAAGAAAACATCCGCCATTGAGTTAGTTAAATTGGGAGAAATATAGTGAACAGAGAGTATAACACTTGGTTCTCTATGTGTGCGGGATACCGCGTGAAGCTTAAAAGAAACACTACAACGTTTAAAAAATATATATAATATTTTTTTTAAATGACACCAATTTACCAAAAGGCAATAAAATAAATAATCGTATAAAATAATATTACACAGTCTATTGTCCCGCTAATTGATCCTCTCTGGTGGCCAGTGCGGGTTCATTGCCGACAAGTTTCGGCGAAAGTTATAATGGCTGGTAATTATATTATTCTTTCTACTCGACCGCCTTTGTGCTTATTGTACGTGAAAGAAAGCGTCTTGAATAACTTTATTTAGTTATAAAACAAAATAATTTCTTGACATCTTTCGATTCGCACTGGGAAGAATATGTTATTTAATTTTTTTCGCATTGTTGGCAAGACATAGCGCGACGTTAAGTTAAGTAACGCAACACGCAATGTCTCGAAATTTGATTTCCACTACCTATCCTTCTATGCGAGGTATACATTACCTAAAGCTAAAAAGATGAATAAAAAAATAAATAAATCAGCTTCACGCTGTATCCCGCACACAGCAGGGTAGGCAGAGGGAACCTAGTGTACCTTAACACTCCCTTCCCCACTTTCTGCCGAATATTGGTGGCATTGCGTGTTGAGTGGCAGAACTCAACGCCGCACTTAGCTTTGACACCAGAGCGAAGAAAATAGAAATATAAATTTAAGTAAGTATTTCATCTCTTCGAGTGGGGATCGAACCCACAACCAGTCACACTTCGTGCCGCTGCGCCACGACTGGCCTCTAAAAAAAAAGATGAATATTGCTACATACAATTCTGTCAAGTGCGAGTTCGAATCCTGTTTCCGAAATCTAAGCTAGTAACCACAATCGATGGTTGTCGGTCAGTTTCCTATGTGGGATACAAAATTTTTAATTAAATTATTTTAGCGCCATAGTCTCCTTTGTTAAAGTATGTGAAAATATTTCAAAACGGGCGGAAGGTAAAGAACGGATGAATGTATCATTAGGTTATCTTTACTACCCTTGGTGCGAGAGATGTGGGAAGATAAAAAAAATTTATAATACTACTTTGTCCCTCATATATAAGTTTTGGTTATTTTGATAATTTATGAAAGGACAAACTTATGCAAATTTTCTTTTTACATATAGCAAATAAGGTAGTTAAGTTTTTAACAGGCAATATTACCAAAATAACGCAGACATCGTCACCTTGCTGGAGCTAGTTGAAACTGTAGGTTTTCAAAATAATATTTGTATTAATGTATATGTTTAACAGAAAAATTGCATCCGCAAGCTCACAGTTGCCTATTTTTTTTTTAATAAAAAAAATAGTAGTGTTTTAGTTCTTTTAACTTTAACATCACTAAAGTCCTTGAGCGTTTTCCTATAGCGTATATGATGCGACAACGAAATAGTTGTATTTTTGAAGTATCGCATTATTGCATCTCAACGCAATTTAAGTTTATAAATAGAACTGCTGAAGTTTATGAAATTTTATATATATTTTTAAAAAAAGTGCGTATATAAGTAAAAGCTTTTCCTTTTATCTAAATAACAGAAAAAAACAAACTTAATTTATGACCAATTTCTATATTAGATAAAATCAAATATATGTAAATAGGAATTTCCGTAATATATACATAAATATACTCGATAAACTTAACTGGAACAAAGACAGCAAAAAAATTAAATAAGACAAGTTAAAAATCACAACCGCGTCGCGACGGATCCTCCGTCTAACTTCGCTATTCAATTTCCACTCCATTATAAGTTGTTCATGTTTTACAATTCAACGTAAAAATTAATATTATTTCAAGCGGATATGAAAAAAATTAAGTTTATGTTGGTTGCGATACAGTCGCGAGTTGAGTTTTTTTTTTTAGCGTAGCGATGTCTGTTTCCGTTACCCTGCAGAGGAGGCAAAGGGAATGTAGTGTTAAGATACTTCGTTCCCCATTTTCCGCTAAATTCTGGAGACATTGCGTGTTGAGTGGCGAAACTTAACACCGCGTCTCGCTTCGACATCAGAGCGAAGAAATGAAAATATTAAATATGTCATTTCTTAGAGTGGGAAACAAACCCATAACCTGTCACGTTTACAGCCACAAGAATGGCTGCTAGAATGAAAAAAAAATGTCTTAAATGTTATTTATATATTATTTAAACTAATATGTATCAAATAATTACCAAATACACTTACGGTAACCTAAATTCCTCTCGGTTCCCACTTGACGATCACTCGATACGTTCGAGCGCAAATCAACATCTAATCTCCGAGGGCACGAGCTTAGAAACTACATCGAAGTTTTAATATGTTCCCTCTCTCACGCATACATACACCCGCTCAAGCACCACCAACGTCGACACAACCACTTAATAAGTTAGAATGGATTCTTTGGATTACTTTTAGATTTAGGTTGCTGGGGTTTGATGGAGAATACAGCTTTTAAATATATTTGATCGTATTTCCTATATAATATAACTGTTTTTTTTCACCAACGGATAAGATAAAAAAAAGTACATATTTAAAATATTTTATTATAAATAAAAGTAAGCGGGGCTTTGGGTAATTTTACTTCAACACGTGAACACAACATATGTTTTTTTTTGTATGGCAAGGACAAGCAAAATAAGCGCAAGAGTCACCTGCTGGTAAGTGATAAACATTATATATATATATATATATATATATATATATATATATATATATATATATATATATATATATAGTAAATATTCTTAAGAAACATTCCAAGTAAGTATTACTTACTGCAATCAGCCTCGTCGGTGCCATCGACGCAGTCCACGTGCATGTCGCAGCGGTAGTGTGGCGGTATGCAGTACGTCTTGTTCCATACATACTGTCCGCACGTTAACTGGCCGGCATCGCATTCTGGGGGAGCTGAGGAGGAAAAAAAAGGTATGTTAATACAAATGAGCTTGGCGCTGTATCCCACATAGAGCAAGAGGAAACTTAGTGTTAAGACAGACTTTTCTCTTTGTATATATGTCAGTATTTAACATTTTTATTTTCTTAGCATATAAGTGGGGTAAGCAGAGTTAACCTAGTCTTGAGACACTAGGTTCCTCGCTTTGTTGTTCTTTTTGGTGGCGAAGGGAGTCGAGAGCGGCTCACTGTCTAAATATAGCATGAAATTTATAAAAAAGAACGCAGTTTGTTATTCTATTTCTTGACGTTGTGTGTTAGGTGGTGGAATTCAACGCCGCATTTTTTTTCTACAACGAAGAAATGAAAATAAGTTTTTCACTCCCAGTGGAGAGTCAACAACCATCGCGGTTACAAATATACACTGTCCCACTGAAACATGTTGGTTTCTTTATTGCTGTATTTGTCCATTTGTTATTCGCATTCCATATTAGCAAGACTTTATTCTTATAATACAAGTAATACTTTAAGAGTACAAGCGAGGGACGCCCTGTCTAATACTTATGGCAATTTTTTGAGCGTAAAATTAACAGTCCTCTTACGAGAGGAATAACAATGTTGAGATTGCTTTAAAGTTCTTTATATTATAAAAATATCTTTTGTTTTTAATATAGTGTTGGACTTTTATATATTTTTATTTTATATCATATATTTTTAATATACATTATAAATATATGTGACATACTCTTTTTCTTATAGTATTTTAGGATAGAAACTTTATAAACAGTAAAATTACAACCTTGATTTTCAAATATCACAATTTTAGAAAACATACGAGTACATCTGATTTGTCATTTAGCTAATATGAAATACGAGGGTTACGTTTTCATACGGGATGAACATATATACATATGTCCGTTTCTTTGTTCCCTTGTTACTATTAAACAAGTGAACAAATTTTGACAAATGATATGTCGTCTTTGATTTTATCTTGATGGCGCGTCTGTTACTGGATATGCTTATATTGATTTAGTTTATGCAGTCTGGTTGTTTGTGTATATATATATATATATATATATATATATATATATATATATATATATATACATTTCTAGTATGGAATATACAACTCACAAAAAATCTTTAGCATAACTTGTTTGACACTAAACAGGAGTAAGAAGACAAAAGTCCTTTTCTATCAATCATAAGCACAGTGGAGCTGAGCCGGACCTGACCGGATTTTTAATTCGAATGTTCTGCTGAATACTAAACAGCATCCTCATCTCGATGCTGTGTTCGCGATTAAACAATAAATTACGTTTGAATTGTTACAATACGTAAATTGAAATGGGGTTGGAACTGATAACAGCCTCACAATGTAGGGTTGATTGATGGTGCACTGATTATAGGGATTCTATAGGCAACTGTGTTTAAAGAAATTGTAGGATTCGATGAATACATAGGTATGTTTGTACTAATGATTAGGATAAATTGTTTGTATGGTTAGCATATATTGTATGTAAGTTATTGCACTATACCAAATTGTGGACAAAAGAGTTTTTAAACACTAGGTCCGTAGTCCGTGCCGCTCTCAACTCTGAGACACTCCGTTCGCCACTTTTCGCCCAATTATCGAGACATTCCGTATTCAGCACCGGTACGTAACAACGCACTTAGTCTCTGCTTTAATAAATGGGCAATTAATTATTTTTATTAAAAAATAATTTATTCTCTCATTTTTTAATGTAGAAAACGAAAACACAACTGATGTTTTTTCAGTCGAAGTCTGTCCGTTTGCTACGACGATCTCATATTTATTTAAACCCAATTGGATATTAAATCGACAATTATTGCATCTAAAATTAATACGTTTGTATTTATGAACCTATTGCGTCATATATTATCACCATTTAACAATAAAGTATTATATTTATGTGACATAAGCTAAGGCTATTTACTAAGGAGTCCGCCATTTTGACAGAGAGCTGTAAAAGTGACACGTCAAGACAACAATGGCGAATAAAGCCGGACACTCACGGTGCGCTCTACAGTTGCTCACGTACTACTGAGTCGCTTACTAACTTTATTTTAACTATGTGTACTCTTATATTTTTTTCCTTTGTGATCAAGGCAAGTACTGAAACGTGAAATCCAACACAAAGTCTCTAAGATATACAGAGTGATTTTGCCTTTACCATTTAAATGAAAGCACAGTTTTAACTACTCTATAAAAGTCTCATAAGCCATAGGAGAAGGGTTGCTAGGGGCAGAAAACATTGGAAAATGTTAGAGGAGGTCTTTGCCAACAGGCACACTGAGCTCAGAGATATACTATGACTATATTACTAACAAATTAAATATAAAGCTCAGGATAACAGGCTTAATGTAATGTAATGTAAAAAATGAAAATAAAAGAGATTTTGCTAAAAAAAAATGATTTTTACAAACAAAATTTATAACTGCATTACAGACTCAGCGCAGACGCTTTCATCGTGTGTAAATAAAAAAATATTTACAAGAATACAGTTATTTTCTTATCTGGTTAGACGTTGTTAGAATGTTGTATTAATATAACGCACAGTTTTAACTCTTTATCGTTCACAAAAAATAAATAATTAATAAAAGTTGGATTCATCCCTATACCTGTAACTCTCTCTACACCTCTCTTTCTCTATACCTTGCTCTCTCTATATCTTTCTCCCTTTTTCCTTCTATAAAATTACTGAATTTAAAATCTTTTATGTTAATGATGTTTGCATATATATAACGTTTAGTGATTGATTTATTTCAACAATTCCCCAAGCGATTATGATTGCCACGCATTGCACAGTGAACACACGAATCATTTATAGCCCTTATAATTATATGTCATAAGGTACAATATGCTATAAAGGTTCAATTCCATCGATGCGTCGCAATGGACGTGTAATTCAACCATATTGTTCCCAAATTACCAACGTGATTTATCGAAGGAAGGAAAGGTGAATATAGCTGTTATGTTTTGCTTCAAGTTCAATTATAAAATCAAATAAAAATCAGCTTCACGCAGTATCTCGCACACAACAGGCTAGCCAGAGGGAACCTAGTGTTAAGACACTCTGTTCTCTGTAGCAGAACTCAACGCCGCGCTTGGCCTCGACAGTAGAGCGAAGAAATTGAAATATAAATTTAAGTAAATATTTCATCTCCTCGGGCGGGGATCGAACCCACAACCTGTGTGACTGTAAAACCGACTTGCAGTCACACTTTGTGCCGCTGCGCCACGACTGGCCTCAATTATATTTTTTTCTTGTATGTCATGTCATATACATGTATATATGACGATGTTGTTTCACTTATAAAATAAGAAAAGCAACAATCTTTTTAAGTGAAACAATTAATAAAAAGAACATATTAAAAGTCGTAAAATGTTGCAAATGGCTGGCGAACTATAAAATGCGGAAGGAAGCTGACGGGTATTTAACGTGAGATGGGATTTACTTAAACTTTTGCTTTATTTCATATTAAATTGCATTGTTTCATGTGTTACTTTGTACGTTAAGACATAAAAAAATATTAAAAAATACTTAATTTATAGGGAAAATTGTTAGTTTTAATATAAAAAAAACTAAATAGCGGCGTTGACTACCGCCAGTCAACACGTAATCTTTGAAAATAAAAAGCAGAAGTAAATCAGCTTAACGCTTTTTCACAGACAAGATTTTCTTCAGACAAGTTTTGTTTTTGCGCAAGACACGTCACCATTATTTTCTGCCCATTTTTATATTTGAATAGCAGAACTCAAAGCCACACTTATCCAAAGCAGAGAAAAGAAAATATTTTAAATATGACCATTTCCTCCAGTAAGAATTGCACCCATGACCACCGGATTACAGACCCTACAGTACAGTTTAATATATACTTTTTATTTATTTAGAAAGATAACATTAATAGAGAAACAAAATTATAAACACAAAGCAGTATTATAAAAAGTTCCACTGCTATACAGCCTGAGGCATTTCTTTTTAATTTAATAGACAATCTTAATATAAAATGAAGACTTTTATAATTACTTAATTGAAAAAAAAATCAGCTTTGATTTCGACTGTCCGAGTTAAGGTTGATTACACAAATATAGCCTTTAAGCCTCGGGTTGTTTTTTTGTTTAATTAAAATTTTAAAACATTTCAACAAAGAAATAAAACTTAATCTACAAACAGATTTTGCCACTCTTTTTCAACTTCTCTAAGCTCAACATTTAATAAATTAATAACTAATTAAATTGACTATAAAGGCGATGATAGTAGCTTCAATTTCCATTCGGATAGTGAACTATTTTCCTTTCATCGCTCTCGGCATTGAGTTCCGCCACTGAACACGCAATGCCTCGAAAATCTAGCGGAAAGTGGGTAACGGAGTGTCTTAACCGCTTGGTTCCCTCTGCCTACCCTGCTACATGCGGGATACAGCGTGAAGCTGAGAAAAAACTTATTTCATTCTTTAAAGGTGACTCTAACATAAAATAGAGAAGTTGCATAGAACTCGTGGGTATAGAAAGTTCACAATGTGTGACGTCACTTCAGCTTAAGCGATCGATTTTTGGTTTTAGCTTAAATGTAAAAGTTCCTAGTTTTACATGAATAAGTAGTGTAAAATATTTTTACTTTATTTAAATATCTTGTAAAGTTAAACTTGCTTGATTTCTTGTGGGATGAGATTTCTTTTGAGCTGTATTTTTAGCATTATTCACGCTGCATCCTGTTTATTGCAGAGTACACAGAGGGAACCTTTTGTTAACCCTACGTTAACATAACATAATCCCACGTTATTACTTTTTTTCGCTGAATTTTCGCGACACAGGGTACTGAGTAGTGGAATTTAGCCACGCTCTTATTTATAAAGACAGTAATTTTTTTTTATGGTTAACTTTAAATTTAAAGTTACTTTTTTTAAAATAAATTGAAAAAAAAAAACATATTTAGAACATGGGCAGCATGAACGAAACCGAATGGAATAGAATAATTTATTACTTCCTAGTTAAAAGTCAAGCCCGTTTTGGACGCCACTGGCCTGGAATTTTATTTCTGCAGTTGTTAAATAAAATATACGCAAAATAGAATATATGGGGAGTTACTCTAATAATTATACTTTTTCCTTAATAATTTATTCATTTTTATTTTAGAAAAATTTGAAAACATTAGATTTCTAGTGTGATTTTTTGTAACTAAATGCATTTAAATCTGTTCTGAAATTAAATTATTTTTATCAGCGTCACGCAGTATCCCGCACGCACAAGAGTAGGCAGGAGGGAACCTAGTGTCCTAACAATAGGTTCCCCGTCCAATTCTGGAGAGATTGCGTGTTGAGTGACAAAACTCAACTAAATAAATATTTCATTTCCTCGATTTTACAAATCGAGTGGTCGTGGGTTCGATCTCAATCACACTCTATGCCCCTGCACTACGACTGGCTTCAAATAAATGATTTCACACACAAATAAAAAAATTGACTGCAACCCGAATTTCTTTGATACCATCCGATTTAAATCCTTTCACGTGCAATTTTTATACAGCTTTATCTATAAATATCTTAATCTAATCATTTTATCCTTACAAAATATTTTTTTCTCTAATAAAATAATATATACATATATAATAGGTATCTTTTATATTTTTTAAGGTAATTAATAATACTCACGGCAAGACTGAAACTCGTCTTCACCCTTCTCACAGTCACGTTGGTAGTTGCACACCCACAGCGAGGGGATGCACTTCCCTTCCGGGCACCGGAACATGCCGGTCGGACATAGTATGTCCCCTGAAACAAAATATTTTATTGTTAAACGCGCTAATCTCAGGAACTAGTTCGAAATGAAAAATTATCTTTATCGAAGAAAACTAAGAAGACAGTGTCAAGACACTCTGTTCCCCATTTACCGAAATCTGGAGGCATTGTCTGTTGAGTGGCGGAACTCAACGCCGCGTCGTACGCTTGTGTGCCTTCGCCTCGACTGGCCTGCATCGCGATAATCGTTTCTATATACTCTACTTTTTCTTCTCTTTCTTACTGTACCTGCAGTTGTAGTTACTTTAGGCTCTTATAATGTGTCATAATCATGTCTCTTATTTCCTTAAAACCATGCTGGCGAAGCCGCAGTTAACAGCTTAAACTTAACAACCTGCTGTTGCAGCTTCGTATGCACTGACTTTGTAACCTTTGTAATATCTTTTAGTTTACTTTACAAATATCACTAATTTAGAGGCCTATATTTTTAGCTACACGCTTTATCGCGCACTTAGCAGGGTAGGGAGTAGGAACCTGGGAACCTAGTGGTAAGATATTCCATTCCCATTAAGACACTTTTGAAAGCATTAAGTGTAGAGTGGCAGAATTCAAAGGCCTATTTCATTCAAAAACAAATTCTAGTCTAGACTAGTACTATGTTCTTTCTCGCCAATAATAACTAATTTGATATTAAAATCTAGATGTATTGTCATAATTCACTTACTTGTGTAATTTTTATTTATAGTTAAATTCTATTGCTATCTCTGACCAAAAGTAGTCTTTCATTGGTTTTGTGAAAGATTTGTTTATTTTTTCATATTAATTTAATATTTTTCGAGTTTCGAGTACTACGATCTTTCTACTAAACATATAATATAAATTAATTTGTGAGGCCAGTCATAGCGCAGCGGCACGAAGTGTGACTGTAAAACTGACTGGTTGTGGGTTCATTTCTTCGCTCTGGTGTCGAGGAAAAAGTGCGGCGTTGAGTTCTGCCACTCAACACGCAATGCCTCCAAAATTCGGTAGAAAGTGGGGAACGGAGTGTCTTAACTTTAGGTTCCCTTTGCCTACCCTGTTGTGTGCGGGATATAGCGTGAAGCTAATTTAATTTAATTTTAATTTTAAGTTGTAATACAATATTAATTTTCATTTATGTATAAAAGATAGAACCTGTATCCACCGAAAAAATAAAGTTTAAGACTGTGCCAAAAAGTTTGCAAAAGTCAATTAATCACTTTTAAAACAATTTAAGAATCTGCAAATATAAACAATTCCTCCAGATTGAAGGGTTATAACCCTAAGGTTAAAAGTAAAAATATATTTTATTATTTGAAAACATGGTAAAGATGAAAATTCTTATACTGAGCACGATAGTAGTAGATTCGAATCCTATTAATTTATAATAATATAATTACATTAAATACAATTACTATTCAAGCATTAAGCTATTTACAGTGTTTGAGACGTATATATGTGTTTTATTATTAGATTAAAAATTAAATTAAATTAGCTTCACGCTATATCCCGCACACAGTAGGGTAGGCAGAGGGAACCTAGTGTAAGACCACTCCGTTCCCCACTTTCTGCCGAATTTTGGAGGCATTGCGTGTTGAGTGGCAGAACTCAACGCCGCGCTTTGCCTCGACACCAGAGCGAAGAAATGGAAATATAAATTTAAGTAAATATTTCATCTCCTCGAGTGGGGATCGAACCCACAACCAGTCGGTTTTCAGTCACACTTTGTGCCACTGCGCCACGACTTTTTATTGGTTTTATTATTAGTAACTGGTTTTATTATTAGAGAGAAAAATATCAATTATTTATTCCCCCGAGAAAGAATCAAACCCCCAACTGCGTTTACACTACGACGGCATAGTATCCGGCACATAACGATAAAAAAAAAACATAAATATATAGTATAGACTTTTTCTCAATCTTATAAAGCTACAATTAGGGTTACCTCTTTTGCCCTACTGTCACAGAATTTACGATGTAAACTTTACTTCCTTATTATTGTATTAACTTAAAACTTTGGACGTTTAAGTGACAGTAGACACTGTTATTGGATTGAAATTGTAAACACAAGTTGTTTACAAAATCTCTTTGTAATGCTTCGTTCGCGTTCTATAGAAATATATTAAAGCTCGTAGGCCACTGTCTTTGGATTTGATCCAGTACTTAGCATATTTATATTAAAAATTAATTAACATTGTGTGATGAATGGCGGAACTCAACGCCGCGTTTCTTAAAATTCTGTTTAGACACTCAGTTCCCATTATAACACTTACGTTCCGACTGTTAATTTGTATCAGCCGGGTAGGCAGAGGGAACCACCAGAACCAGAGAAAAAGACACTACGTTCCTCACTTTCCGAAAATTCAACGCCGCGCTTTGCCTCGACACCAGAGCGAAGAAAGGAAAAATATATATTTAAATAAATATTTCATTTCCTCGAGTGGGAATCGAACCAGTCACGTTTACACATTTTGTGCTCTGCGCCACGACAGGCCCCATGCTGTTTTTTTAGTTTTTCATAAATATAAATTTACTTACTATTTAGGATTTAAATAATTCTTAAAAGGACGAAATGAATCCAAGAAGCACTTAATGTCAGCGGCGAACTAAATTACAGAAAGATACTGTCGTAGGAGAAACTGACTTACTGAAGCGTCTACAGAAATTAATATTTTAATATTTGTAATTGTAGGAACTTGCTATATTGTCGTTTTAACTAAGATTATTTAATATTTTATAGTATAAGAAAAGAAGCTGTCGTGGTCGTTGTGGATTCGATTACCAGTCGGGGGAATACATTTTGGTTCTCCGCTCTGGTAACAAGACAAAGCGTGAAATTAGGGTCCACTTCAACACGCTATGATTTAAAAATTGGACAAAATGTAAATAATAGGTTTTCTCGGCTTGCTATACAGCTATATCCGAGATACTGGATGAAGCTTTTTTATTATTTATTTATAAGAAACAAATTAGGAAATTTGGCGGTCTTAAGAAAATTTGAACCTATCCTGTTATACCCATAGAACCCATTTAATATGTAGTAATACTAACTAAGAACTTCAGAGAAACGTACAGAGGTTGTCGTGACCCCTAAAAGGGGTCCCCCCCCCTAAAGGGGGAACCCTAAAAGTTGTCGAACTCAATATAACCTTACAAATCTAATCTTTTCTGCCATAACCGTTTGGTTATAAACATTGTTTAACTTTAACCACAGAGCTGCAGTAAAGGCGTCGTGAGAAATGTGAAAGATATTAAAAATGTTCTTCTTGATAGAAGATCCAGTGCACTCTAGGGATGGACTGTTTTAATTATGTTTTTATTAGATTTTGTTGTAATAATAACGATTTTGTTTATCTAAAGCACTTTGCACTTACTTTTTTTTATCGGTCATTAGCAGGTATATGAAAGAATTTTTTTTATATATTTTTTTATGTTTTTATATATTTAAAGAGCACGATGGAGATTGTGTGTTTTGTTATGTTTTGTGTATAAAATTAGCTCAGATATATATATATATACAGTATATGTATGTATATATATATATATATATATGCCTAGTATAATTTTTTACTTGGCTTCGCTCCCATGGTCAGCGGTCAACATGGTGAGAAGTGCCAAAGTGCGACAGTAATCAAGACGGTTATAGGTTCGATTCTCACTTGGAAGAATTAAATGTTTAATAATTTCATTTCATTTCCTCGCTCTGGCTAGGAGGCTCAGCGCGACGTTCCGTCTTACTTAACTATGGACTTAACACACAATGCTTCAAGGATTGGGCGGTAAGTGGGAAACGGCAGTGTCCTAACGGGAACGGAGTGTTATAACATTACATAAAAAAGAGTAAAAAACTTAAAGATAAAATAAAATCAAAAGTTCTTAAAACTGAATAGCCCATCTCTAGAGATGACCAAGGTCTTTATTGTATTTTACAAAGAGGTTGTAATTAAAATGTTAATGTTTGAAATTAAGAAAAATATATTAAAATTGTTAGCATTTATGGAAATAATAACTTCTTATGTTATTTTTTTCTGAATCTCTTAGTTGAGGCCAGTCGTGGTGCAGGGGCACAAACGTCTGACTGTAAATAAAAAAGGTTGAGGTCTCGATTCTCACTCGATAAGATGAAATATTTAATATTTTCATTTCCTCACTCTAGTAACGAGGTAAGGTGTAGCGTTGTGTTCTGCCACTCAACACGCACACCCTCAGAATTTAGCGGAAAGTGGGAACGGTAGTGTCTAATGGGAACGGAGCGTATTATATATATACTAGGTTTTCAGATTTCCTCTGTCTACCCTGCTATGTGCAAAATACAGCCTGAAGGTAAAAAAATAAAGTTTTCACCGACTTACTGTAAGTTATATACGTAATGGCGCATCCATTACGTATATAAAACTGTTCTGACACTTAGTGGCCGAAAGCGCAAAGACAAAACCATAGAATTAAAAAAAATTGAAACTTTTGATACAGGTAGGTAAGTGTAGGGGAGAGAATCTATCGAAATTCTTTCGGAAACGGACAAAAACGATACTTTTCTTTTCACGTCTTAAGGACCGGACAAGAAGTTACGGGCAACGACTAGTCGTTATAATAAATATTAAAAATACAATAGAACCAAATGCATTATAACCACTGCAGCTGAAAAAGGAAAAGATAATACCTAGAAAGCTTACAGTTAGCGAGCTAATAAGCTATTAAGATAACATTGTTAAGTTTAAGTTTAGTTCTTTATTTATTGTTATTATATGGATATTTCTTAGATTTCTTTAGAATAAAGGTTGTTAAATGAGCGGAAAGTAGAGCAGAGAGATATATGCATGTTTTGCTAAATTCTCTTTTTTTTTAGCTTCGCAAAATATATAATTTCTCTTATACTAGGCCACTATTATCATATATTGTGGTTGATATGCCGCAGGGCCACAAGAATGCGACAGGTTGCGGGTTCGATTCTTCCGTGAAGGAGTGAGATATTTAACATTTTCATCTTGTCGCTCTGGCACACCGCGGCGTTGAGTTCCGCCACTCAATATCACAATGCCTTAAGAATTCAGTGGTAAATAGGGAACGGAATTGTCTTAATAAGAACGGAATCTTAACTTGAAACTGTAAACAATTTTTCCAATCTCCCAAAAATATACTATAGTTGACTCAAATTTTTAACACTAGACAATTTTTGACGAGAGAATAAAATGAAAAGTAAAACCAAAAAATACATAATCTTTTTCTTTACTTTATTTACTATACTGTAGAAGTGATGAATAAAAGATGCCTCGTAGTTTGAGATAACGACAGGCTATAGTTCAGGTGCAGGTCGCGGGGAAGTGGCAGATAAGAAATGATTAATTCATTCAATTATTTCTCTTACTATTGAACGTTGTTTTTCCCGCATGTTGCAAGGTTGGCACAAGAAATATAGTGTCCAGATACTCCGTTGCTCACGCACCGCCCCGTTCTTTCCTTTCCTTACCAGATCAAAGAAATGAAACACGCAATGTCTCAAAAATCCTGCTGAAATTGGAGAATGAGAAACAAGACACTCTTGTACTCCATTTACAATAGACTCCTGTTTCGCTATACGCGGTATATTACATCGTGATGCTAAAAATAGAAATCTTCTTAAAATCCTAAAAACTGTTCAAAATTTTGCCTCATTTTTTTTTCTGTAAACATCACATTATAATATAATTAGGTATTTATAGATTGAGGCCAGTCGTGGCGTAGGGGCGTCAGCAGGTGTCTGGCAATGTGTATAGTTCTGAGTTCCATTCCCACTCGAGGTAGTGAAATACTCAATATTTTCGTTTCCTCCCTTTAGTAAAGAAGCGTTGATTTCTGCCACTCAACACGCAATGCGTTCAAATTCGGTTCGTGCTAAGATCGGGTTAACACTCTTTCCCGATCTTAGCCTAGCTTAGAAGCTAAATAATAAATATTTAAAGATAAATTCCTTTGGAAATTTATTATTCAGAAGCCATGTAGACATAAAAGGACTAAATCTTTTGTAGAACAATGTCCCATCTGCAGCGAAAGGAACATAGAAAACATTTTAGAGTACTATCGGAAGACATTGGATATATGAGAACGTACTTACTACTACACTACATGACTTATATGATTCAGTGACAGCAACCATGAATAAATAATAAGAAACAGTTGGTTATAGTGGTATCTTTTGTACTTTAGTGATACCAAAAAATACCGCTGTTATTGATAATATGGTATTTTTTACTAATAATTCGTTGATTTGCAACCAATACCTACTCATATTTTTGTACTTTTCTAAACAGTTTTGTGTTTTTCTACCCAGTCCCTGGAACTTGCGACCTAAGTATAAGTCTTTAACGACCTCTTTAAAATACAACTTTTTTGGCTTCCACTGCTCGAGTACAATATGTATAAGTGGCGTTCCGTAAAATAGTTAAGTAATGTATTAAATGAATTAATATAAATTTCCAACTGAATTATCTATATATGGATAAATTATATTACAAATGTGAAAATTTGTGAGCATAGATGATTGTTTCACTTTTAAACAAAAACTACTGGACGGATTTCTATCGAAATTTACAGTTTTATTGGTTATATATTAGAATAACTCATACGCTACAGTTTATGTAAAGATTTTGAATAATTTAACTGCTAAATAACAATAAGTTTAAACGGGCAAAGCCGTATTTGGGATGCTGGTACTAGTTTACTCGTAACAAACTCCTTTAGAAAGCTTTTCTCAAAATTCCTACAAAACCTATTTATCTATACCTATATATACCTACTCTTTACTTTCAATATTTTAAGCCAAAATCCCGATGTAATAGGATATATATTGAAATAACAAGGAAACGATACGTCTAAGTTGGAAGATCAACATTTGACGGGTGGCGTAATGGAATGCTAACAATGTATTCGAAAGGCTCACAAAAGGTGAAAACTTTATTAACATAAAAAATCTGAAATTTGTTTGGCTGCACACGATAACCTCGGGAAGTGCTGGTTCGAATTGGACAAATATTTTTGTACTTATTTGTAAAACGTATAAAAATTTGAACGTAGCGTGACTCGAACCCGTGCCTCCTGATCGGTTTCCAGGAGGCGCGGGTTCGAGTCCCGCTATATGTACATATGGTCTGTGTTACTTTGGACTCGGAAATATAAACTATTGCCTAAGCTGGGAACGAACCTGCAATTTTAATAAAGGATTACCAAACGTTGAACTGACTGAACTGAAATCTGTTCGAAATGCATTAGAAAACGAGACGAGGACGCGTGAGTGTGGAAGGTTATTCCCCGGAGTGATCCGGCTTAGACGTCTTTATGTTGGAAAACAATATGTACATATATGCTATAAACTGTAAGCTTCGCAATTTTGCTGTCTCACATTGAAAAATTAAATCTTAAATAGAATTATAATAAGTATTTTAGATAATGAGGAAGTCATTAATTTGTAAGTGTTAAATAAATTAGTGGAGAAGTTTTTAAATATTTTATTCTCTTGAGTGGGAATCGAATCCACAACATGTCGCGATTACAGTCTCACCTCTGTGTCACGACTGGCCTCATTTGTGACACTAAGAATTAGAAAAATGTATAAAAATATTACGCAGAGGGATTTAAACCTCTTGGAAACAAAATACTACGGTAGTTTCACTTTCAATACACTTTCATTTGGGCTCGTTATTATTCCTTATTTGACCCCTTTGTCCGTCATAGCGCAACCACAAAACATTTTGTTGTTAAGGAATTTACCCGCTCTGGTAGTTAGGCAAAGCGCGGCGTTGAGTTTCGCTACTTCACACGAAGTGTATTTAAAATTAGGCAGTATCTGTAGCACGGAGTGTCTTAACACAATAACAACAGGATACAGCGTGACGTTATAAAAAAATCGACAACAAACAATATTGAAATACTCACGTAGGTATGCTACAGTAGACTGTATCGTGAACACATTAGTTTAAGTTAACCCCTCGTTAGAAAAAGTAATGGCTTGATAAGAATAGCTGATCCACTAAATAGATTTTTTTGGTTTTTCTTTGTAATTTAGATTAAACCGAGAGAAAGATGTTGCTCTCTAAGGGTTCCGTAGCCGGGGACGTCAAATATGAAATTTTACAAACTTAAGTTTGTGAGCTTATGCACTGATTTTATATGAAAATAACTACTATATATTGCAATTTTTTCCATCATATAGGTACCAAAAAATATTCTTTTTGCGATTTTTCTCTTGTTTATGTTGTAAGTTTCACTTGAAAAGTATCTTAACTGTAGGTTTACGGGAAGTAACCTATAGGTTTTGATTAAGCGGAAAAGTTGTCAATTATTTACGACACATTAACCCTTGTCTTTATCAATAGTATAAAAATTATGAAGGGGAATTTAACATTAAAACAAGTAAAACTTGTAATTAAACCGGTACGGTTAAAATAAATATTGAATATAGAAACAAACTTTCTTTAATCAAAATTAAAAATGCATAAGACTTCCCACTGTGCAAGTTCCTCTGGTATAAATGTTACTTAATTGACACCTTAGGTTCAGTAGAATCTCATTAACATAATTTGAACGAGCGGTAATAGTGGATTCAAACTGCCCATAGTAATTTTAATAGTAAAAACGATTTAACCTGGTTTAGATAACATGAAGTACGGTTTTTTTTAATCGACTTAGTAACCTAATTCACAGATAATAATATAGTTTTGTCAAGTTGTGCTTACATTATTTATTGACACCTTCGTGGCGCAGTGGGATAGCGGCTACACGGTATTGTGGGTCGAATACCATTCGATCAAATCATTATACATAAATAAAACAAATCGTTGCTTCTTCTTCTCTTCTGCTTCTCTTGCATTCAATGCTCTAGGAAAGTGGGTCCAAATTAAGGAAGGGTGGTTCTTAACATTACTTCATTCAATTGTGACAACTTTTCTAAAACACTTTTTTTAGATTTTCTAGATTGTATGTGATCTGGAATAGGTGTTGTGTATGACATTCGACTCATTTCAAATTTCCGAAGCAGTTCTATTGGTGGCCCACTGTTACATTACAACGATATAATATAATCTATGTTTTATATTTTCTATTCCAATCTATGTTAAATCCTGAGATTGGTTTAATTTCCAAGATAAGTACGTTCAATAAAACAAATTCACTTTATAAATATATTATATAGAAGTATATCATTCGTAAGTAAATATGTAGTAAGCTGTTCTGTTCATATCTCAGTATCTTCCACAAACTTAGAAAACTAAAGGCGAAACTACTATAATATAATTTATTATATTATTATAATATAATTTATAACGTACAGTACTAGACTAGGGCAAACGTCGTGGAATAAAAGATTCAGCTATTATTAATCTAGTGCTTAAGACGGCCTATTCAAGTTAACTGGCGGCGATCCAAGAGCCCTCATTGTAGTGGAAAGAATTCCATTTTTCCTTTCAGAAATCATATGTAACTGTTAATTGAGAGACAGAGAGAGACGGAGAGAGTAAAAACCATTAGAGTTAATAGATATAGCTCTAGGAATAAAGGATGGAGAAATGTTATTAATGTCCATAATGTACATATGTATAAGTTGAAAGAAGCAGTCACGCAATGGTTGTTAATAAACGAAAAGTGGAGGATGGGGTGATTTACAAATAGATTTTATCTGTGATCCCATAAAATTGCTATTGTGGTTTCCATTCGCACTCGAGGAAATTAAATATTTATTTACATTTATACTTTCATTTCTTCGCAATGGTTTCGAAGCAAAACGCGGCGTTGAGTTCCGCCACACAACACATAATGCCTCTTAGAACTCGGCGGAAAGTGGGGAACGGAGTGTCTTAATATTAGGTTTACTGTATTAGGAATTCGATGGGAAGTGGGGAGCGTAAAATTAACAAGAAGGGCTTTATTAAAACATACTATGGAAATACTTGTACAAATTCATCTCTTAAAGATCACCTTGTAATAGCTGATAAAAGCTATTATCGAAGATTTCTCGTTTTTGAAGTTAATTAAAATAAAGAGATGACATTTCCTTATAAAACGTATCTGCAGATATGGAAGCCATTTTGTTTGCTCGCTAATTGAAATAGTACAAATTGTAAATGCGATAGTTGAAGTTTCGTGTGGAATAATTTATTTTTAAGGCACTCTAGTGTCAAGACAAAGCGCGGTGTTAAGTTACGCCACTAAGCACACCGTGTCTTGAAAATTTAGACGGTGTGTAAGGAACGGAGATTCTTAACCCTGGGATCCCTTTATAATCCTAGAAGGAATTGAACCAATACGTATTTAAGTCAGGAACATATCTACTACGCTTGGACGGTGTCTGCAATTTATTCAATAACAAAATATGAAAAATATAAAATGGGAATGCAATTTTCTTTTTATACAAACATATGTATGTATGTACATGTATGAAGCGGGGTTGTATTTACAAACTCGTCGCACCGACTTATGATTCGTTGTTCAATGAGAGAGTTTTCGGTAGATATGCGGTTATGAGCGGAGCGGAAATTGGTCATATGAAATTTTATTTATGCAGTACAAAATTTAATACTAAAACAGTAAAATATAGCTTTTATATGTACGTCTCAAATAATATTAATGTAATAATTTTAATAACTTTATTCTTAGTGTTTTAAATAAATTTAAAATATCTAATAAATATTGAGATCAGTCGTGGCGCAGCGGCACGAAGTGTGACTGCAACATCGACTGATTGTGGGTTCGATCCCCACTCGAAGCGATGAATATTTACTTAAATTTATATTTCCATTTTGTTCGCTCTAGTTGCGTTGAGTTCTGCCACTCAATACACAATGCCTCCTGAATTCGGCAGAAAGTGAGAAACGGAGTGTCTTAACACTAGGTTCCCTCTGTCTACCCTGCTGTTTGCGGAAAACATCGTATGGGAAAGAGCGGTTAGACAGTTTCCAAGAGACCGGAGATTAAATCCCGCTATCTCCTAATTTGTATATGTTCTTAATTATACTTTTAATTTTAGTGTTAAATATCCCTATAAGAATGTTAAAAATGATTTTATAATATTTTTTTTTAATACAAAGATGTCATCAGTCAAATCGCCATACAAAGCAACATAACTACAGCCCCAAAAAAGTGAATCGTGAAACAATCTCGTAGACGACAAAATAAATTGCGCCCCTCTCGTGGGAATTGTTTTTAAATTTCGTTACTTGCCGAGCCGAATGTGAGATAGATATATATGTCCTAATAAAAGAGAGAGATGAAAAATTACAAAACCCTGATGGCGGTCTAATTCGAGTTGTGGAAGTTCTAACTTCTTTGATAGTAACTTTAGTTGAGATGACGTGTTGATGGTGTTCTTATGGGAAAAGGAAGGAATTATTATAGAGGAATAGCCAAAAAAGTCAAGAGACTAGTTATGGGTTCGATTTCCACTTGAGGAAATAAAATATTTATTTATATGAATATTTTCATTTCTTCGCGCTGGTTTCGAAGCAAAGCGCTTCGTTAATTTCCACCACTAAACACGCAATGCCTCCAGAACTCAGCGGAAAGTGAGGAACAGACTGTCTTAACATTAGGTTTTCTCTGCCTTCACTGCTGTGTTCAGAATACAGCGTGAAGCTGCTTAGATTTGATTTTTTTGGATGAATGAAAACCTATTTGACCTAGATGAGAACCTATAGATATTCCTTTGTACATTTTCTGTAAAAATTTCGAAACGTTGCGTATTAGGTGGAACTTAACACACAGAAATCAAAACATTACATTCCCTCCAAATTGAATCGAGCCCGCAACCATCGCGAGCCAGTCTGGGCCCAGAAAGGAATATTATTATATTTCCAAAGTGTAGTTAATATATGTACCTACTAGGAAATACTTTTGTGTTTAAAGAACTATTTAAAAAAAACATCACTATAACCAAAGATTTAAAGGTTAAGGTAAGGTTAAAAGTGGAAAAGGAAATGATATATCACGAAATGCTATGTATCATAAAATATTATTTCATGAAACACAAATTTGTCTCAAATGTAAAGCTCTAGCGTCACGATCTTTGACTGGAGTTGTACCTATACTTAATAAATTTAATTAGAACTTTGTTAAATAGACTACGCGACTAATTAGTCAAAAGCTCGTTTGTAATTTGGCAAGCTTTCCATCATTATAAGTGCTTAACGAAATAAGCTTAAGTAAGTTTCGATATTTGATACAAATGTATTAGTTCATTTATACTATGCAGATAGCAGATTTGATTAAAAGTAATATAGAGTTTGGTTTGGTGAGGTTTGATATAGAGTTAAGTTAATCAAATTTTATTATCAGTTAGATATTAATCTGTGTAGTGCAAGATAGAAGCAGATTACGGCAATTTTTGAGACATTGCGTTTTGAATAGACAAACTCAATTCCCTCTTTGTCTATCAGAACAGCGAATTATAGTAAATTGTATGTTTTATTCAATCTTGGGAGTGGAGAGGAACCCACAACCATCGCGTTTACAGTCAGATACTGTTCCATTGTGCCACGACAGCCCTTATTATAATACATTACCATATCATTATCTATTCATAAGTATTTTCTAATATACTTATTAAGAAAACGTAAAAAAAGAATTCCGACGTAGCTGCGATGAGAACGTATGGCTTAGTTGGTCAGAGCACTTGGACAATTTCCAAAGAGAACTACGTTCAAATTTTTATACGTTTTTTTAATAGGTATCTTTCTTCCCTAAGTGTAGAATGACACTTTAAAAAATGTTAATTTCATACTGTTCTACATAGACAACTTAGTCATTTAATTTTGCATTTTCCGCCCCAGCCCGTCTTAGGCCAAATAATAACCATTACCTACCCGAAGTGGAAATCAATTCAAAACCATTGATTCCAGTCAAACATTGTTCCACTGCACCAAGAAAGTTATTAGCATTTTGCTTTTATAACAACAGAAGTAAAAGAAAAGAAAAGTAAGTATGTTTTATAAGTGCTCAGATATGTCAATTGTGACTGCTTCAAGCGACCACTTGTCACGCCCGGCGGACTCCCGAGAGCGTGTTTATAAATCGTCACGTCGACACGAAAAAATAAATATAGCACTCGAGGGCTTAATCTGTTTCACGAAGTTACCGTTTTAATATTCGTACTCATATATTTAATGGAATGTTTCTGAAGATTTTACAAAGACAATGGAGTCTAAATTCCTATCTTAGTGCTCTCCTACACGCTCTAGCTGCATACAATATCAACTTTATAATTTTATTTATAATTTCGAAACCGCTAATCCATATATCAGGTAATATTTGTAAGATATTGATATAGATTCGTAGCAGAAAGAACCTGGGAACCTAATGTTAAGACACTCCGTTCCATTACGACATATCCGTTCCTCATTTTTATATACTATAAAAAAATAAATGACTATCTAACAAAGATTTAAAAGCAAAAGTGACGTCGTAAAGAAACCATAACACTCTATTATTGTAATAGTATGTGTTCTCATCGAATGGCATGTAAAATTGATAATGGGCCATCATTCGCAGAATCTGCTATAACACGATCCGGTCCATATTTAAGGGGTGAGGCTGAAAACGTCCCATAAAAAGTATTTAAATCACCCCCATACATCTTAACTATGCTCTGATTTATAAAGCTAGGTGTGCATTAGTGGTTAGGAATATTTGTTTTTTTTTTTATTTATTTCTATACATGTAAGGATATTTTTTTTTAGGATACCAGAAGAAAATTTAACTATTTTGTATAGAGATGTAGTGTTTATTGTTTATATATATATATATATATATATATATATATATATATATATATATATATATATATATATATATAATTTTTAAAGTAGACGGTACAATAAATTTACTTGTGAAATATTGTTTCCACAGCGTGTGAAAGTTAATATAAATCACAACTCATTATATATATATATATATATATATATTGTCTGATTGTAATAGACTGTGTAGACCCCGAGTGTGGATCCAACCCACAACCGTCGCGTTACAGGCACACTCTTGAGCCTGTGCGCTACGATGGCGAACAAGGGGCAAACAATATTTTTATCTAAGATATCTCATATGCATAAAGCCCTAAAAGTTCTGTATGGTGAAATATAACCGACTCTTCTTTCCGTATTGTAATGCAAAGCTGACAATAAAATTTTTATTATATATTCATTTTTGTATGGTATTTTCATGTTTATTTTTAGTGCGAAATGTAGGAGTGGGACCCTCCCTGTCCTCAGCTGGAGTCTCCCTTACAATTACTTGTGAGATGACACAGACACTTCATTTGGGGTGGTTTATATTGTTTATATTTCTGTATTTAAAATATATAAAATAAAGTTTGTATAACAAGGCTAGTAGAGGTGTGGCGCAAGAGCACAAGCGTACGGCTTTTTCTGTAGCGACAAGTTATGGGTTCGATTCCTGCTCGAGGAAATAAAATATTAATATTTTCATTTCTTCGCTCTGGTAACGAGGCAAAGCGCGACGTTGAGTTTCGACACGTAAGATCTCCAGAATTCGGCAGAAAGTGGGAACGAAAGTATCTTAACACTAGTAAAAAGCAAAAAAAAATGTATAACTACATTCTATCTTGTTTTAAAAAAAACCTCGTTGATTAAACAACTTCAATATATTTTCGTCAACTATTTAAAGCCCATATTTGCCATACAAGTGCTATTCGAGCGGAAAATGTTTTGGGTCAACAAACAAGCAATTTCTCGGTTAAACGATTTAAGGATAGATTTAAACAAATAGTAATTATGTGGGTATTGAAAGACCTTTGGTATTTGTTATACGCCCTTGATTATCGTTAAGGCCTTTCGTGGAGCAATGGTACGGCGTCTGTTTGTGTAATTATAGTTTTAGATTCGATTCTCAATTGATAGAATGTTTATATTTAAATTTTCTCTCTTATAAAAATAGATAAAGGAGGTTTAGTATTGCCTAAGATAGGATAGTTTTACAAGGAGAAGCGTGATGGTGCTTTTTTCACTTTTAATACGATTTTAACGTAGTACTTGTGACGTGATGAGATTCGATTGTTTTCCAAGACTTTGAAAATAATCATCAAATATTCAGCTTCAGAATAGAAGTTTACTTATATGTAAGGTTAGTTGACAAATATTTATTGGAACTTAAAAGAGTTTCAATTAAACCTTAATATCATCCCAATATCAAACTGCCGTCTTCTAAAAAGCAGTAGAAGAATTGGACGTATCGTTGACTTAATCGCTCTGGAATTATTATTTCCTATAGAAATCAGGGTGAAATTTTTTCGTGAAATATTAAGAGTATCAAAAGGCGAAAAGCAAAGTGAAGTGAAGGCGAAACATATTTTAAAACAAAGCAAAAAAAAAATTGTCATATATTAGAAATCCTTGCTTACCAAATGTTTAGTACTACTATAAATGAGTTGTTAAGGCCTTGGATATACGTTTGGGTTCGATCTCCAATCGACGAATGATTATATTAAAATAATTTTCATTAGATAAGTTTAGAAAAATGAAAGTACAACCAGAAGTGAGACGGCACGGAATGCTAAAATAAAAATAAAAAAATTAAATTAGCTTCACGCTATATCCCGCACACAGCAGGGTAGACAGAGGAAACTTAGTATTAAGACACTCCGTTCCCCACTTTCTGCCGAATTTTGGAGGCATTGCGTATTGAGTGGCAGAACTCAACGCCGCGCTTTGCCTCGACACGCTTTGCCTCGACACCAGAGCGAAGAAATGAAAATATAAATTTAAGTAAATATTTTATCTCCTCGAGTGGGGATCGAACCCACAACCAGTCGGTTTTACAGTCACACTTTGTACCACTGTGCTACGACTGGCCTATATGCTAAAATGTTGATATTAAAGTGGACACTAATATACCAAATTTACAATTTTTCTCGCATATCCCAGGATAGGTAGGGGTCAGTTTTAAAATGATCTTTTCTTTGAATTTTCGTAACATTGTAAATTTAGTGACGAAAGACAACACCGCGCTTTATCTACTAGAGCGATTAAACGTTGATTTAAATATAATTCTTCCCCAAGAGGAAATCGAACCTACAGCCATAGTATTTATAGACGTTAAGACGATCCTAATTTGCACTAAATACCTATAAAAAAATTACCAAAAAGCGTAAATATTTAGGTTTGTTTATTATAAAATTCAATGGTCTACACAATGAGGTATATCAACGAGTCTCAATTTACATGGAGCGTGGTGTGGGAATACATAACGTTCGGAAAGCTCTCGATAATGGGCCTCAGTTTGGGAACCTTTGTATTGTTGATTTATAATTTTCTTCCCAATTTCGTTGGTGTTTCGCGGGTTTTTAGGGTTGCGTATTTTATTAGAAATAAACAGAACCCTTACAGGTCTGTCCGTCTGTTGAGACATTTTTTTCAAGTTTACGTGGCGTTACAGTTTTTTAATTATTTTTGTTTAATAAAATCAAATTAGGTTTTGCTTTATGTTAACTAAATTCATTTTTTACTTTTTAACTATTTTTTTTCTTTTTTTTTTTTTTTAAATAAATGGAAATGCAACGTTGAGAATGAGATCTCCTTTCTGACGACAAGTAAACCATGGTTCGCCAATGTTATCAATATTTTTCCTGGTAAGTAATACAATATATATATATATATATATATATATATATATATATATATATATTTTACCTAAAAAAACTTATTCAATTAGAACTGAACCTAACCAACAACTTGTACCAAGCTATTCTGGAAGTGTATGCTTTCAAAAAAAAAAAGAATCATCGGAATCGGTTGGCGTGATATTGAGTTATTCCTCCATTTGTCGCACTCATACCTAATGCAAATTTTAGACTGATTTGATTTACTCACAGATATCATTGTCAGAGATGGACCATTGGGACCACATTTCAAGCACTAGCTTTCAAATAAAAAAAAACATCAAAATCGGTTCAAGCATTTAAAAGTTCTGAAGTAAAAACAAATACAATCAAATTGACCTCCTTTTCTTATAGAAGTCGGTTAAAACAACAAAAAGGTGGTATGAAATATGTCGCATAATTAGCACCTACAGAGAGCTTGCCGTGGGCTTACAATTTATGAAATTTGGCAAGAAGTAAGAAGTGTCATTAAAGATATAGAAATGGATATTGTCACAAAAAAAATACAAACCTCGTAAATATTAAAATTAATACCTATTAATTACATACAAAATGAACGCATACACCCGCAAACTAAAGTTAGCAAACGTTTATATGTTGTACTTCCCATTGACATACTTTTTGTATGAAAGGTTCGGAACCCAGTGTTTTATTTTTACTAAAGCAAAGTGGTGGAAAGTGATGTCAGAAAGAAGGTGGCTTATCTATTTAATTGAGTTTGAATTTTGAACCACTTGGTTGTGAATGGTGTTTGTGTGTAGTGACTTACCGTTATTTTCTATGAAATTCAAAAAAAATGTTATTGTATGTATTTGTATATCGACAAAATATACTAAATACAAATGCTTATAATAAATTGGCTAGTTTGCAATTACGTATTACCAAAACTTTCTTTATAATATACTGATAGAAACATAAAAAAATCGATTATTGCCCATTTATATTTGTGTTAAAAAAAATTATGTTGATTTGAATACAAATTATCGGTAATCTTGCTCGTATCTTAACTTCACGCTGTATCCCACTCATAGCAGAATAAAGCGAGGGAACCTAGTGTTATAGTGTTCAGACACTCTGTTCCTATAAAAACACACCCGTTCCCTATTTACCGCCGAATTCTAGAGGCACAGCATGTTGAAACGCAGCACCTTGCATTCTTTCCCGACTGATTTTACTTAGTTTTCCTTTTTCTATTCAATAAAAAATATTCAAAATGTATCTTTATTTTATTTTCTTATGAAATTAAATCACATTTGATAACAAGACGATAGTAAAAGAGCTTACACTACAAAATAGACTTTACATTATAAAGTATCTTTCGTCGGTAGTTTAGTTCAAGTGTGTTTGTTTCATAGTAAGATCTTGAGTGCGCTATCTCCTAAAGTGTACTGTAAAATGCAAATATTCTGTGGATAATCAAGAAATGGAGCTGACAAAGGCACTGCCAAGATTGGGGTTTCTCTGAGCTTGTTCTGTGCACCAGTATTTAATATCAGTTTAATATATTCACCTAAATAAACGTAAAAGGTTGTGCATATGTGTATATTATAGAGAAAATTGTTGGATTTTTAAAGCTTTCTTTTAAGTAAAGCTCGTGGGAACAGCCAACATAAATTTATCAAATGCGAATCGGGGTATAAGCTCACTTATGGTCAGTTGGTGCTTTTTCATAAAACATTATAATACCAAATTCCAAAGCTATACATATGTTATATCGCTAACCTGTCAACCTCAATAAGCTGTGAACGTGTAGAGGGGCCAAAAAGTCGCGACCTCATAAGTCAATTGAGCCTTTGCCCAACGCCAACTTTTCGCCCATATTTTTCGTTAGTTTTATTTCTGAATTATACATTATTTTGAGTATTGGAGTTATTTAGTTCAGTTCAGATACAGAAATGTATCCATTTTGGCCATTTTTTACCCTAGTTTCACTAAAACGATATTACTAGAATCAAGATGAGAAAACACGAGATGTGTAAAGAGATTTTACCTAATATTAGGAGATATTTAAAGAAAAAAATAGCCTAATTGCTCTTTTTTAAATACCTAGAGTAGATATTAACTAAAACTTTAATGTTAATTGAAGTTCTTTAACTTTTACTGTAAAATTTTCAAAACGTCGTCGGCTGTCCAGAAATGTAAAAATTGCGAAAATTAAAAGCGATATTATCACGTTCTTATAATCACTTGTCACCTTCACAACGATGTGCGAGGATATACAAAAAAACTAAAAACAAACCAACCTATTTGTGACTCCTTCATAAAATAATATGGGAGAATATAAAATAGTTATAAATAAATCAGCTTTACGCTGCATCCCACACACAGCAGGGTAGGCAGAAGGAAGGTTCCTCACTTTCTGTCGAATTCTGGAGGCAATGCGTGTTAAGTGGCAGAGCTCGAAGAAGAAAGAGAAATGGAAATATACATTTAAGTAAATATATACATCACCTCGAGTGGGGATCGAACCCACATCCAATCGGTTTCACAGTCACACTTTGTGCCGCTCCGCCACGACTGGCTTCAAAATAGTTATAAATTAATCAATTAATATTACAACACACGATTAAAACGTTAAACTCGAACGACAGTCGAGTAGATGGGCGTGCAAATATTTGGGACGTCATCGAGACCGACAGGTTTGATTGATAGCGTCTAAAGGGCGACCGTTAATTGCTCCAAGTTAAGGGAAATTTATGTATTGCTTTAATGAAAAGCCAAGGTATGGGTGTTAATGTATGTATCTATTTTATTAAAATCCAAATTAACTAAGCTTCACGCTGTATGTCGCATACACCAGGGTGGACAGAGGGAACTTAGTGTTGAGACACTCTATTCCCCACTTTCTGCCAAATTTTTCAATGCATTGCATTTGCATTTTTGATCGAACCCACAACCGTCGCGTTAAGTCACACCCTTGTGCCCCTGCGCTATGACGTCCTCTATTTGTTTATTAGTAAATTTATATCTATATCTCTATGCTACTAAACGCCAGTTCTGTAGTTTAGAGATCGATAGGGTTATAAATTTAAATATGTTTAAATTGATTTATCCGATAGTTAAAAAAAAAAATAAGACAATAAATAATAAACATATATTGAAGGAAAAAATAAGTTAAAAAAAATATAATAAAAGAGATATCACAAACACACAAAAAAAATTGAAAAACAAAAAACACAAAAAAAAACAGAAAATTATCAGACTGATAATGGAAAATTACTTTTTTAAATCTAATAAACACACCCCTTAAAAAGAAATAATTATAGATACTAAAGCACACCAAATTTAAAAATATTTAACAGGAAAAGTAAAATTATATAAATATATTTATAAAATAAAACGAAAGAGCTAAAATAAATATGTTAAGTACAAACACACAAAACTATAAAAAAATTAAACTACAAAAATATTTTTGACATTTTTAAAGTGCCCTTTTACAAAAAAAATCGCAGCGGGATTGGGACCAGCGCCTCTGTAAAACCGTTTAAGCGCTCTGGCCACTACGCCATACAGTCTTATTAGAAAAATCAGCTACACGCTGTATCCTGCATATATGGTAGGGAAGGCAGAGGGAACATAGTGTTAAGACACTCCGTTCCCTACCTTCCACCGACTTTATCGAGGCATTGCATGTTGATTGGCAGAATTCAACGCCAGACTTGTACCTAAGTAGAGAAGAAATGAAAATATTAATAAATAATAATTCATTCCCTCGAGTGGGGATAGAACATAACGATCGAACCCACAACTCAAATCGCGGTACAGTCACGGATACGCCACGACGGCCTTCTTAAGCGCTTGTTACAACTTACTAAGAGACGCAGGTTCAAATCCCGATACGTTCAAATTTTTACACGTCTTTTACCAAGAAAATATTTAATTAAAAAGTACCCGCTACAATAAAACGAAGAACACTCGAAAACTAAATCTCTCTACAACATACCTTTGAAGCGTATCTTTTTTAAAAATTGCTTCGAAAGCCGAGGCTTCATGCGCCCGGCTCTTCCTGCAAACATAAGTCAGTTATAGATATTGTATTTGTTGGAACCTTTTAAAATAATTCGTTTCCGGTACATTGTTCATATGGATTTAGAAAAATCATAAAGTTATATAGGCTAAAGTTTATTTTCCAATAGAAAGGATATCTTATATTTTTTTATTTATTTTAATTTATTTAATATAAATGTTTAGCAAATTTTAGTAAAACATTTTTTTTCTTAATTTTCTTTCAGGACAGCTCTACATTCTGTAGAGCTCCTTTCTCACTATAATAAATAGATGTTAGCTTTTTATCTAACCAACTACTTTATTAAGTACCTATACGTATGCAACGAGTAAAAACTAGAAGTATTAAAATTATCATATCATTTGGATTTTTTTATCAGTTGTTGTATGTCACAGACTTTAATCTTTCGTGTTTTTCTTGTTTCTTCGTTTGTCTTAGTTAACTTATAGTTTTAGTGAAGTGAACATTAATCAATCTATCAGGAAAGTGGACTAATATAATCATTTGTTTTAAAAAGGTTAAAGAAACAGGAACTTTATACGAATTACTAAACAGTTAATATATATGAAAAAAAAGAGAAATATAATTATCATAATAGATCTTTATATTGTTATACTAGTCTTTGCCCGCAATTGCTTAAGTTAAAACTAGATTTTCTTTTTTAGTCATTAGAATGAGCAAAATAGAAAACCTAGTTTTGACTCGTCCCGGGTAAGTTTTGAGAGATTCTTTTTTCGTGCTCCCCTACCCTCTCTTACCTAGATAAAATATTATATTTTATCACTTAATTATATCTATTACCAACACTCAATTGTTAAAAGTTCTTCATATAATTTTGCTTGATATCGTATTTAGTATTTGTGTACTCATTGAAATGGATTTATACAATCAGACGGCTCTAGTGCCTCTGCATATTCAACAATCACCTACACTTTTAATGAAATCTGTCGTTTGCGTTGTTTTGTGATGGAGCGTTGCCCCACGCTGGGCGCCAATTTGTGATAACGATCTTGTTTTCATAAATTAGAGGTGTTATCTATAAATGCGACTGTGTTGTGATAGAAGCTAAAATTAATGATATATAGTTTTGTAGAGATAAAACTAATTTAGTAGGAGATAAGAGATCTCAAAAAAATACAGTCGAATTGATTATCTCCTTTTCTTACAGAAGTCGATTAAAAAAAGACGAACTCTTTCCGCTTATCAACTCCTGGAAGTATTAATTAAAATTAATGTAAAATACTTAGGTCCACAGAATTTTCTGATAATCGTAGTTAGAAAATTCGAGCTCCTAATTTAATACAATTAAAAGATACAGCCGTTTACACTCCGTTTTTGCCGTATGAAGTTAGCAGTGTAATAAAAACCTGTAGAGTACTTCAAAGAGCAGAGCAATCCTAGTATTAAGACACTCCATTTCCAACTCTTTACCGATTGGCCGAATTCAAGGAGTCGCTTTGTCTTGCTACAAGAGCAAAGAAATGAAAACAATTCATTCCACCGAACTGAAATCGAACCAACAACCATCGCGTTTACACTGTACCCTCAACGTACACAATTACAACAGGTAAATTATATGAATAGTTCATACAAACATTTCCAACATTAAGTGCGTTCTATTCATACAACGCGAGCGTCGTTAAGCATTTACAAGCAAATAAGACATTATTCGCTTAAACTAAGCCTAGAATTTTCTTTGAATATTTAAACGAGCCCGAGGCAAGCCTTTGATGCAATCTTCTTCTTACGGCGGCAAAGACCTTTCATTTTCTTATTAAAAGATCTGATTAAAATAAATACAAATATGTAGATATAGTCTAAGCTACTGTTAGCGTATTTAGTTTTGTTTATGTTTGTTTTTTTTTATAAACCTAATGTCTTTATGGTTTTAAAGGAATTAGACAATTAGAGATAATTTATGTTTGTACACCGGACTTTACGGTGCCTGCGCTCCTTTTACGGCTGCAGCATATGGGGTGAAATATTTCAAACCTGTACGGAAAAAAAATCGTCGACAGTTTAGACGTAGGATTATTATTTTCATTTTATTAAACTGTGCTTTCATTTAAAGTGGCCAATATAAAACAGTCTGTGTAATTTAATCGTTTTTTTAAATGAAATGTTCGAATAATTTTTAGAGAAATGTCGGTAGACGATATCAGTTTAGTTAGGCTTGTAAGTCTATAATGATAATTAATTTGTTGGTAGGGTTTGGTGGTTTTAATAAATTCTAATAATAAAAAGCGAATAAGATATTCAGGACGAACTTTAAAAAAAGTATTGTATTATCTAGGTAGTCGGGAATAACCTAAATTCGCCATACATACATTAGTTGATAAGTAAATAAGTATTCTCTAATCACATAAAAATCTTTGATAATTTATCTACTAACAATATTTAATATGTGACAGTATAACACTTTTTCCGCATTTAAAATAATTGTCTTTAATTATTTTAAATGCGGAAAATTAAAGGTTTAGAAATTGTTTAAAGCATGCAATATTTTATAACATATATTATAGGATTTACGTTCGCCCCTCGGTCTAAAATTACTAACCTACAGAGGGGTATAAAAGTAAAAATGTAAAAAGTCTGTTTTCACATGCCTCCGGCGATGAGGAAACGTTCATATTTAAATTATTATATAACAAAAGAAAAGTACGTTGATTAAATAAAATGTTAGAAATGCTTCACTTGTGTTTGATGATTTGATTTAGGTTCTTTTTTTTAATATTTATTTTGAATTTAAATTATGTATTGTCTAGGGAAAGAGCGGCGTTGAGTTCCGTCTCTCCCCAACCAATGCCTCCAGAATTCGATGGAAAGTGAAGAACGGAGTGACTTAACACTAGACAGAACGAATGTCTACCAATTTAAATTTCGTTACCGTTTTCCATTATTCGTCTGAATTCCAGGCATTGTATGATGATCGGTGGATTTCAAGCCTCAGTTTTTTTTTTTTTTTTTTTTTTTTATTTAAGTAGACTATTACAGAATAATGATAAATACAAATTCAAGCTGCAATCATAAACTCATTCGAGTTTTACCGTGCACCAGCGCCATCAAACATTTCTATGAGTAGAAACATATTACAATAAATATCTAACAAATAACTCGCACTAAGAATAACAAGTTTAAAATTAAATCACATAAAGTAAAAAACGAGGGTACATTTAAATTAACAATTATTTCTAATCAATAAACCAAAGACTTCGAGTGTATAAGCGTATACAGGTTGATTCATGCATATTATTTATTTATAAATATTATTTTTTTTTTTATTTTTTTTTTATATAAATTATTGATTTAATTAATTTTCACACCATACAAGTATTTTATGACTGCACAATTTAAGTTTTTTTTTTTTTTTTAAAGAATGTATGCCTATAATTTTACCTTCTTAGTTAGTTCTTCTTGGTAATGACGTTTTAATATGTGTTTTATATTTTTGTGTGTTATTGTGTTTTTTACTGACAGTGGAAGTTGATTGATAAGTTTTGGTATGATATATTGTAACGATCTTTTGCCATACATATTACAATAGTTAGGTAATATAAGTTTTAGATTGACCATACTTCGCGTTGTTATTTTTGTTGAGCTCATATCCTTATAGTGTTTAAAGTTATCATTAAAAAAGTGTTCTGATAAAAGTGTTAACTCAGTTTTTTCGTGTATTGGTAAAATTTAGTCTTATATAATCGGGGAAATGAAATATTACCCTGATTGGAGTTTGAACTCACAACCATTGAATTAACATCGTGAAGCTAATTATACATATATATTTTTATACCAAGATTCATGAATAAATTAAATTAAACATTATCTATAAACAATCATATTATATCCATCTGCTGACAAATCTGTTATTGTCACACAATCTAATAGTGACTTTTTTATTTCACACAAGAAACAATATAATTTAGGAAGATATTGTTTTTTCGTTTACCAAAAGAAAGAAATGGTACTGAGCCTAAAGCATAAAACGTATAATTTGATAAAAAAATCATATTATAAAATTAACAATTCTCTTTGTAGGCACTGCAGGTAAATTAAGCGCCATCCGGCCATTAGAGAAATGTTGTATGATGCAAACCCCGTGAGGTTCCTGATTGCCTTCTACATTATGAGCTTATTAAAGTACAAAGTATATGCAAAATATACGCAATACATTATCCATTGATAGAAACCGTCATGTAAACGCAACGGTTGTGGGTTCGATAAGCACGCGCGTGTAGTAGTTGGGTTTTTTCTCAAAAAGTATTTAAAAAAATGGACACAAATTGGGAACCGATCTTAACAGTAAGTTCTCACTGCCTACTCACGAACTCTATCGTGGCTCAGTGAACAATCTACAACCGAAGGTCGCGAGCCCGATCCCCAATCTAAGATTTATTTTATTTAAATTAGTCGCCCTTTCGTGTTCTAATACGACTCTGAATTATGTAAAGACTGAAAAGAAAAGGTTTTAATACTTTTTAAAAAAGACTTGACTTGTTAAAAAAGACTGAAAACATAAATTTATATTACAGCTTGAAGTCAACATTGACCAACTTGGTTGAGCAGATCCCACGTTGTCATATGATATACATATACTTACCACGGGTACTTGAACTGATTTTGATGAATCATAGAAGAATAGTCAAGAAAATTAAAAATAATGGAAACCTTAAAAAGAAAAGTTTGTCAGATGAACCCTTACATTGTGTATATCATTCAAATCTTATTCTTGATTTCAATAGACGAAGTGGATCAAGGAAGTGCCAAGATTACCTGAAACAAACAAATAATTTATAAACATCTTAATATAATCGTTTAAAGTTGAGTGAAAGTAGAGTTTGGACATTATGTTATTTTACCTACTTATTTGTATAGTACAAGAGATGTATTAATAAATATATTTTTGTCACTTCGTTTTATATTAAATTTCAGAATTATTACAATTTTGCACGAAACTCTGAGACTTGGGGAATTCTATTTAAATTATTGTAATTTCTCCGCTTTGGTAGACAATGCGCAGCGTTGAGTTCCGCCACTTAACACGCAATATCTCGATATTTGAAAAAAGTTGAGCGCAGAGTGTCTCAACAACGTTTCTTCTATTTAACCCGTTATTTAGGAAAAAGCAAAATGTATTTGTCTACTTCTATACATAATAAGACGTTTGTGTAAGTAATGTGAGTCTGGAGAACAATAACATGCGCTAACTTCACTTCATTATATCGCTACTAAAATGCACACGTGGAAGTCTCGAATACTGGCAGCATTACGGAATGTACGACACATTTCAAACATAAAATAGCGTCAGCAAAATAATTTAATAGACTTTAAAACGTAAAATGGAAAATCTCGTTTTTTTCTGTCCCTGTGGGAAGTATGATTATTTTAACTTTCTAAGTCCAGTGGTTCGTCTATACGGTATTTGTCTGTACTGAGATATATCTCACTAACGGAATAACTTTTATATAAAAAAATAAAGATTTAATGAATACCTTCTTAGCTTTACACGGCGTTCAGTTCCGCCACTCAACACACATTGTGAAAAGTGGGGAACGGAGTGTCTTAACACTAGGTTCCCACTGCCTACCCTGCTGTGTGCGGGATACAGCGTGACGCTGATTCTTTGCTTTCCTAAGTAGAAACTCTGGTTGGTAGTGTCTATACAAAATTATTATTAAATAATTATATTATAAAGTTATAATTTCTCAACTATTAAAGAACTTCATGTTTTCTGCCGACAGTGCTCAACTAAGTATAAAATAAAATTCGAATAAGGGAAGACTACCCAAAGCTACCAAGTGCATGCTTGTTCTAGCAGACGTCCATTTTAAAATTATTTCGTGTTTTGTTAATATTAAAACATTTATATATTTTTAGTAACTATTGCAAAATAGCACATTATATAAACATAATACATATAAAACATAAGGATAATATATATCAATATAAAAAGAAAAAAAACAAAAAAATATATTTATTTGAACGCCCCGATCTAAGGAACTACTGGTTCCAATTGAATATTATTTTTGTATAAGATAGTCCATTTACCGAGAAAGGTAATTAAAATTTATTTACATTTCATTAAAATTATTCAAAAAAGTTATTTTCATACGAAACTGCGAATAGAAGCTAGAATTTGAACATATCCTACCTACATCCATGTTTTACGCGTGTATCGGGTCAACATACCACTCTGCATAATGTAATTAGATATTCAAAATAAACTTTTCTGATCCAGTGGAAATCAATAAAGTGACCTTTTAACTAATTTGATAGGGTTTGTACTGTCACGGAATTTATTCTACCAAATTTTCTTCCATGAACGATACTGGAATAAGTACGTATGTATTTTATTATATACTAAAAAAATTCGTTTCGTCTTCATTGCAAGAGGTTGTGGGATAGATCGTGGGTATCTCTACTCTATTAAACTAAGTTCGGCGTTAAGCTCTGCCGCAATGTGCGCACGAATTAGGTAGAAAGTGGGGATTGAAATGTTTTAACGCTAGGTTCCCTTTGCCTGACCTACTTTATCGTTAAATTAGTTTTTTTTGTTGTTAAATCATATTTAAATCAAATTTTATATTATCGTATAATTTGTATGAATTAACGCTCTGGTTAAATCCGTCACGCACGACGAAACGAGCAGACAGACAGCCAGACGTTCAGTACCTACCTTATAATTGTGTAGTTAGTTAACCTTTCAAAGACAATGAACTTTCCTTGCCTGTAATTAAATGTTAAAGTTACCTATGTATATTTTGATCGCCTCTAAAGCACGGTGGTTGTGGCTGTGTATTTGTGTCGATTTTCACTTTAGGGGAATATATTTTATCAATTTTTTGTTTTAGGCCGTTGTAACGTACGACTGTAAACGGGTTCGATTCAACTCGATAGAATAAACATATTTAATATTTTTACTTTGTCGGGCTAGTCCGGATGCCTTGAGCATTTGGCGAAAAGTGAGAAACCGAAGTGTCTTAATGTAAACGGAGTATATTAATAATAGGTTCCCTGATTCCCTCTGTATACCCTACTATACCGTTACCCATTTTCTGCTACTAGAGGCATTGCATTTATTTGTTTTTTTTTTCACTCAACACACTTTGCCTTATCACTTCACTCAATTTTAATATCACTCACTCAGAATTCAGCAGTGTGTGGCTAAACGGAGTGTCTTAACATTAGCATCTCTCTGCCGACGTTGCTACATGCGAGATTGAGGCCAGTCGTGAGACTGTAAAACCGACTGGTTGTGAGTTCGATCCCCACTCGGAGAGATGAAATATTTACTTAAATTTATATTTCCATGTTTTGGTTCTGGTGTAGAGGCTAAGCGCGGCTGAGTTGCGGCACTCAACACGCAATACCTCCAGAATTCGGCAGAAAGTGGGGAACGGAATGTCTTAACACTACTTTCCCTCTGCCTACCCTGCTATGTACGGGATACAGCGTGAAACTGATTTGATTTTTTTTCATATGATTAAAATATACATATATATGTATATATATGTATGAGAACTACAGTTAGTGTTTCAGGGTTCTGTCATAAAAATGCTAATAGGGCTCCAACAACGTCGAGGCTAATTAATGCTTGAGTACATTTTACGAGTTCATCAAGTTTTTGGCAACTACAAAGTGTGATTTTCAACTTGGAACTGAGAGAAGTTCATTCTCTTTTATAATTACATATAAATGTTTGTCTGTTTGTTTTGAATTTGTGTTGTTGAAGACTTTAATTACATCATTGAAATATAGAGGCCGTTGCACAACGGGTCAGTGTCTGGCTGTAATGGCGACTGTTGTGAATTCGATTTCCATTCGAGACAATCGATAAATTTCCTCCGCCAAGTCGCCACTCACCACGCTATGTCTCTAAAATTGGGTGATGCTTAGAGTACGGAATGTCTTAACATTTGGATCTGTCTGTTTATCCTATAATATACGCGATACGCGATATTAAGACATTCCGTACTCTAAGCATCACCCAGTTTTAGAGACATAGCGTGGTGAGTGGCGACTTGGCGGAGGAAATTTATCGATTGTCTCGATATTTTCACACATTTACATAAACAAAGGTAACTAGTAAAGTGTTAGATTTCATAACTGATATGATTTCATACACAAAAGCCCATATTTTTTTTGTTTCACTTGTTTCACTGAGGCAACCTATTTCAACGGGAAAAAGTAAAAAAATGAAAACTCTTAACAAATTAAGGTAAAAATTGCAGATTCCTCCAGAGACTTGAAAGCGATCAATTGATTATCCATAATAGGATTTCGATTACAATACTAATTGAGAGACCTAGTTGCAGATCTGTTTCAGGAAAGGAAAAATTGACATTTGAAGGGGCTTGGCGTAAAATTTCTAAACTGATTTAAAAAAGGAGGTTATGAGGTCCACTTGTATATACGTGTATTTGGTATTGGTAGAATTAGATAATATTTGCGCATGATAATCTCTTTAGGATACCTAAGCCCGGATCCTTAATTTTGCAAGTTTAAATAAGTATATTTGCGTATTTGTTCACCAATTTCTCAAAAACTAGAACTAAGAACTAAATTTCGGATCAACACCACGCGTCGTTCTTCCAATATAAAGAAATAAAAATGCTCACAATCACCCACACTCAGAGACACTAATCATCATTTACATGACATCAAATCGCTATAAATTCATATACTGTCACCTCTTTAATATCAGTTAAGCTCTAATTGACGTTCCTGTGTAGCTTTATGTAAGGCAAAGCATATTGTCATTTAATAAATAATGTGAGTAGACTTCAGTATTCCTACCATGTAGGTTATATTTCAAAAGGACGTACCGCAAGCAATAACACGAAAAATGTTCTGAACATTAGCTGGAGCGACGTGATTCTTGTCTTTATGTACGTTATATACATACGTACCTACATATTATGTTTATATATTATATGTTTCACTTTTTTTTATTATGAGCGTCACGCCGTGTCCCGCATATATCAGGGGTTCCTCAGTTTATGCTGAATTTTTCGAGACATACCATGTTGAGTAGTGGATCTCAACGCTGGGCTCTTGCCTTGTTGCTAGAGCGAAAAAATGAAAATATTAATAAATAATAGTTCATTCTCCAGAGTAGGGATCGAACCTCCAACCGTCGCGTTATAATCACAGCCTTATGTTATGTGTGTACATGTTTTACTTAGTACAAAATATTGTAGATATTCGCCTTTCAATAGAATAGAGCCATAGTTACATGCAGAGTTGTAAAATGTATCAGCTAGATCTATCCTTCTTTTCTTATATTATAAAACTGAAGAATTTGTTTTAACAAATGTTTAATTATCTCTCTCTCTCTCTCTCTCTCCCTTAGTTATTCCCATTGGACCACGCCAGGTAAAAGCTAGTAGTAACTGCGTCTTATAAACATTGACCAAAAGGCTAATATAATATATTTTTTTATGAGGTGTTTGTGGTAAGGCCAGTAAAAATTGAAACGGAACTAAATTTCGAAATAAGCGGGAAGGGGAAAAGAGAAGAAAATTTGAACTCACAAACATTGCATACACAATCAAACATTTCACTACTATACTTATACTTCTTATATTATTTCACAAATATATCACCACAAAGGTAATTAATAAAAAAAAATATTTCTTTCTATTTCAAATTAGTTTTTATTAGAATCTAAATATCGGAATGTCTATTAATATGTAAAGTTCAGACAAGGTCAACAAACGTCGCGACTTTGGTCAACGGGACAAAACATCGAAGTAATAAATGTACGTATAGGTGTATGTTATTTTGCTAAAATACTACAGGAGCTATACTAGCGCAGTGGAACGCAGTACGGTTTTAAACTCAATGGTTGTAGGTCAAGGTTCAGTCGGGGGATGAATTTTCATTTCCTTGATCTGGTTTCCTTCTCAGGTAAAGGCTAGTTGTGGCACAGAGGCACAAATATGACTGTAAACGTGACAGGTTGTGGGCTCGATTCCCACTCGAGGAATTAAAATATTTAATAATTTGGGCAAATCTCTAATACAAAGCTTCCTCTGCCTACTCTGCTATATACGGGATACAGCGTGAAAATGATTAAATTATTTTTTTAATAATTAGAAAGAAAGTTTTTTTTTAATACGGCTGTGTTAGAAAAACTTAGGGAGCTATAAATATGGAACGTCTAGAATTAAATCTTAAAAATACGAATTACTGTAAAACAATGGAGTTTGAATTTATTTATTGCCTGCTAGACTTAGCGGTTTGCTTAAGCAGTCTTCTTAATGGTCGGGCCATTAAGAAATAGCTGACGATTTTATATTATCTACTATTTTTTTTATTCTACCATCCAGTGTTACGGAAAAGATAAAACGGGGAAATTCACATATTATTTAGTTACCTTTGTTTATGTCAATGTGTGAAAATATAAAGAAATATAATCCTTGTATTTCAATTTAGTAACTCGAGGTAATCACTAAGAATTAAAAGTACATGACATGTTGAAAGTAACTCTAACTATCTACATCGGGACGATAAACGTGATTTCTTATATGAATCAGTAGTTACGAAGATTAACGGGTTCAACGAAAATACTCTTCAGCTTCGTAAAATTAGTGTAGAAAAAAACCTAACAGTAAAGAGAGGAGTTTATATATTGTTAGAAATCGGAAGCGGTTAACGTTTTAGAAAGAAACACGATAAAAACACACACATTCTATATGTTTCTAAACTACTTGGAAAGTGATACTATGTAATTGCAATGAGTGATATGTACCACCTAATAACAATACTTCACACTAGTTTCCTTCCAATAGGGACAAGCAACTGCCCCCCGATTGACACAATTCCACTGCCTTTATCATCTTTTACACGAGTACTCTAACAATATATATATATATATATATATATATATATATATATATATATATATATATATATATATATATATATATATATATATATATATATATATAATAAAGGTGTTTCAATATATAATAGAAATTAAAAATCGTAAAATATTTGTTTATGGACCAACAGAACGATAAAAATAAAAATCAACTTTCATAGCCCCACGTACTTAAAACTTAATCAGCCATGCTGAGAGCGGCACGAACAGAGCGCCACCTGAAAAATGTACCAAGTATGGATAATTACATGCTTCTCAACTACCTCTGACTTGAGCAAACCTACGCTTGTTTACTTCTGGACTTAAATACTTGGTTGTTTGTAAGTAATGGTGGAACTGGTTCTTTAATGATAATTTTTATCTTCACAGGGAATTCACGAGATGTTGCGTTTTGAGTAGCAGAACTCAACGCCACTCTTTGTATTGTTAGCTGAGAGAGGAAATGCAATATATAGGGTTAATTGGCTACTATTTGAACGAATCTTAAAGCTTCAATAAGTTCATATTTTTTAATGTCTATGATAAATTTTGCTATCACAATTAAAAAGGTAACAGAAGAAAGAACCCGTTATTAATTTATCTCTATTATTAATAATGATATAAGGGGCTTATAGTAATAAAAAAAATACTAAGAGGGAAAAAATGCGTTAATATTAATAATGAAATGAAATTTGGATAGTTTGCTTTTCAATTTTTAACTTGTCAAACAAAAATGATCACCTGGATATGGTCTCATACTTAAACACACGACTCCGACATTATTACATACGTACATACATGTTAAATTAAAATTCTCTTTTTCGAAAGTCAGTAAAAATAAAAAATTATACCACAAATACAACTCATTTTCAACCTATTTTTATTTCCACCCGTCAAAAGAAATGTAGGCAAAATGGCGTTTGCCAAATAATGGTCGAAGATATATTCAAATGCGCCCTCAGATGGACCCTCGTTATATAACGTTTTATCGCTGCACGAATACGTAAAACTATGCTAATAAAATGTTTGATTTATAGAAATAAATAAAAAGGGCGGGACAGGCCCGCGGCGGTACAACCTTCATATGTGATTATGTTTACAATATCCCAGAAGGACCGAGAAAAATTCTTAATATTCGCACACGTACTACGTTATCATCAGTAAATTGATCTAGTGATTTTGTAGTGAAAACAGAGGGGAACCTAGTGGTAATTCACACCCATCCTAGCGAAACGTCCATGTTTCAAGACATTACATATTGAGTGGTGTCTCAATTTGTAATGTCTTGAAAGTTGGACGTCCAAATGTCTTAATTCAAGTAATTAGACAAGGCGGACTATTTTTCATTGTAAATCAGTGATACTCGAGCCCACTACCATCCCATAGAAAGACAGACGACATTTGGTTTTTAGATTTCTTGGGGAATTCCCGAAATCGCTATGGGAACAGGAAAAAACTGAATTTTCCATTTTACTTAAAGTCCCCATAACCAAAGTTCTGAGCGACGACTACTACTACTTATATAGTAAGATATATAGTATTACTCAACTAAAACATTATAAATCGTTGATGGCCGCGGGCGTATTCCCATTATGGTAATACTTGGGCCGGTGGCCACAGAATATTTGCTTTAGCCGTGTCATTCACAATATCACTGTTTGATCTGCACAGTAATATCAATTTTATATTTATTTATCGTTATTTATTATTATTTACTTATGGTGGAATATTGAATTGTGTTCTTTGTTTTTGTTTGTGTAAGTCTTTTATATGTAAATGCATACTTAGAATTGCGTATGACTGTAAAGGCAATGGCTTTAGGTTCTATTCCCTCGCGAGGACATTAATTGCGATACTCTGGCAAGGCAGATTATTATTTCCGTGGCTCAAAACGCTATGTCACAAGTTTGGGTGAAAATAGAGAATGTTTGAGTAGGGTGTTTCTTAATTTAAAAGAATTTGAAAAAAAAAAGAATAAATTACATAATATATAATACTTTTTTTATTAATTTAAATACCATTGTTATACTACCTATTTATTCACTTTACCCTTCTGTACAAAATTCAAATATATTTCTTATAGTGCTCATGCCTCGTGAAATGTTTCGTTTCGCCATAGTAAATTACGTTTAGCTTAATAATTCATTGTAATAAATTCTTTATGGAACCTTTTATTAAAACTACAAAGTTTACAATATTTTGCGCTTAAAACAAGTAGTTTAGGCCACCTGCGTTTAGGAAAGATGAATTAAAGCACTGCTATATATTCTGATATGAAAAAATATGTAAACGACATTGCTGTACTATTGGGTTATACAATATGTATATGGGTAAAGTGATCTAGTATTTTTAAAGCTTCACGCTGTATCCTGCACAAAGCAGAGTATGTTGAGGGAACCTGGTGATCTTGTGTAGATATTCTCTTTTCATTAATTAATTTCTGTTCCTCATTTTCCACAAAATTGTCCAGGCGTTATCCTGACTTGTCACTAGAAATGAAAATATTAAAGATTTAATAACCCCGTGTGGTACTCACACCGGCGTTGACAGTTACATGCTTTTGCCACTGCGCCATGACGGCCTATTTCTCTCAGGCTATTCTGCTATAAGGTAAAAAGATACGTATAAACGTTCCCTCCCTCAAGAGTATTAGAACTCACAACCATTGTTATTAGACAGACTTATGGCATATTCAGCACGATGAAGTCGATTTCAGCATATTGTAATTTGTCGAGGGAATTTCATAGTAGATATAGCAACTATTTCAGAAATGATATTTTACAGAGCAAAGCTCAACCTAACGATCGTCTCGCACCTGACCGCGGCAGTAATTGGCGCCCAGCGTGGTACCACAGCCAGGAGTAATTAACATTTATATTACATGTCAATTTTAACTTTTAAAAATATTTTCCATTTACGAAGAAAATAGTTTATCATTTGCATTTTTTAAATTTGTGTCACTTAATTAAGATTTTTTAATGGCACAGTGCTCTTGGTCTATTATGAAATATGCGTTTAAGAGTTATTCTTTTGTGATTTTATGTTGTATATAAATTAATTAAGAAATATAATTAATGTTCTGTATATTTTTCGTTTAATAGAGATTTTTAAAGGCTTTAAATGTAATTAAATATTTCTCATTATAAAATATTTTATAATTTATTTTCTCTAATTTGTGGATTTATTCATATTTAGTGAAACAGTTTCGCAATGGGTTCTATTATACAAAAAATATGAAATAAAACGCTAACTTGTGTTGTTATTTTCTTTATTTAATCCATCGTACTTTAAATAATCCAGTTATATGTAACTATATTTAATTAGAACACTCTCTTTTGTCTGATAGTTCCAGTCTTGTCTCGGCCAGTTCCATCTCACGGCACGCCGTAAGACGCGACAAAAGCCGTCTTACGGCCGAAGAGAGTGTGTCGTGAGACTGAGGAGTAAATCCTGCCTATGTACTGGGCGTTTGCAGCAGTAATTGGAACATAGGGATCTAGAAGGACGCTGCGAGGGCGTCGAAGAAGCGGGTGTTGTTGTGTTGATGAGGAGCGCACTTACACGCTTCGACAATGAATGGGTTGAAGGGGGAATCTGCACGCTTCTAGTAGTGCTTGGCTATGCGTTTGTAGGATTCCTTTAATCTAATTCAAAATCTTTGTGTAGGTCCACGTTACGTACGTACCATGGGCATCCGGATGTCATACGGATCCTCCGATTTGTTGTGGATCCTCGGAAGGATGTCTATCTTGGTATGTGCGAACGCGACACAACTATAGGTCATGAGAGTGTTGATTTGCATACATCTAAGTCAAATACTTTTACAACTGCGCCATGATGACGTTTCTAATATTAAAATATATTTATATATTTAAATAAGCTATCTAACACAAAAATAATTTAACAATTCAAAACAGTAGTTCCTGAGATGCCTTCATCTAAACAAACTAACATTATTTTTTACATATACTACTATTATTATTATTAGTATAGATTCAAGAAATTCACATATGTTGTTTAGTAATTTGGTACTATAATAAGTTGTAACAAGCGTATAAGAATTTCAACGTAGTTTGACGAGAACGTATGGCTTAGTGGTCAGAGCGCCTGGTCAGTTTCCAAGAGGCGTGGGTTCGAGTCCCGCTACATTCAATTTTTTATACGTTTTCTAAATAAGTATTTTTCTTTTCTGAAGTGTGAAATAACACTTTAAAAATAAAAATGTTACAAATTTGGTACTTTAATATACAGGTTGTTCATGTTCACGAATAAGTTAGGTTCGTTCAATTATCTGGTTTTGGCTGGCTGATTGTATTCACGTACACTGCAAAGTTTGACTGGTCCCGACCACCAACCCCACCTCTATGCAAAACTTTGATACACTTAGTTGCTAAGCCAATGTATTAGAATCAATTGTCTCTAGTAATTTGTTTGGTCGTAGTTTTAGTAAGTTGTCGATTATAGCAACTGTCAGTTAACGCGACAGTTATGGGTTCAATATACAATCGAGGGTACTATTTTTGTTATTGCGCGGCGTTGAGTTCCGCCACTTAACACGCAATCCTCAAAGATTCATCGAGAAATGAAAAACGGAGTGTTAAAATTAAAAACGGTATATTAGGTCCCCTCTGCCTAACCTACTATCGGCGAGATACATCGTAATGCTGTACATACCTGTGTATACTTATATTTGATTATTTTCTTTCTCACTCTGGTAACAAGACAAAGTGCGGCCTTAGGTTTCGCCACACAACACGCAATATCTCGAAAATCGGACAGAAAATAGGGAACGGACTGTCCTAATACTACCACATACCCTGCAATATGCGGGATACGTCGTAGAGCCAAAAAAGACCAAATTGTGTAATTCCTAAAAACAATCCCTTTACAACTCAAAACATTCCCTCAAACATTGTACTAGAGAAACTTATAATTACAAAACAAACGCTTATTGCTCTGAACGAAGGTTGTTAACACCGATGCGCGACGTCCAAAATATTACTGGCGTTTAAACTGGAAAACTAGAGTTGAAAATGAGTTTCGTTATAACAGTGTGATAATGTGGTTTTAATTATCACCTGTAAGCTACTTTCTGTATAATATTCAATCAAAATAAATCAGCTTCACGCTGTATCCCGCAGACAGTAGGGTAGGCAGAGTGGTGGGTTCGATCCCCACTCGAGGAGATAAAATATGTACTTAAATTTATATTTCCATTTCTTCGCTCTGGTGTCGAGGCTAAGCGCCGCGTTGAGTTCTGCCAATCAACACGTAGTACCTCCAGAATCCGGCAGAAAACGGAGTGTCTTAACACCAGGTTCCCTGCCTGCCCTGCTGTGAGCGGTATACAGCGTTAATCTGATATATTTATTTGATTTTATTTTAAGCATTACATTTAGTCATACTATTATTTATTTAGTCTTATGGTATATTTAGCGCGATGGAGTCGATTTCGGCATATTGTAATTTACTGAGAGAATTTCATATCATAACAGGCGACGTCTACAGCTATCTATGGCTTTCCCGCTCATACAATATGCACAACGTAAATTCCGTATATCGATTAAAGTGAATACCACTTAGGCACTTAATAAATTTGAATCAAAATTACTTGTATACGAATTATGTTTAAATATTTATACGCTATCACGCTCTTTCCCGGTAGCAGTATAGGCAGAGTGAAGCGAGTGTTAATATTTTTTGTTTTTCCCTTTATGTAAAATTTTTGAAATATTGTCTGCCAAATCTGCATTTTGCCTACCGGAATGGAGGATTGTAAATCATTTGAATATAAGAATTAATTTGTCAAATTAAGTTTTATCTCGTTTTCCGCTGCGTCAGGATGTCAAATATCTTTTTCCAACTGTATCCAGCATATAGCAGCATTGTATATTGAAAATGAAAATAAATTAAATATTTAATTTCTTCGAGTAGGCATCGAACCCTCAACCTGTCTGCGTTTACAGTCACACGCTTTTGCTCCTGAGCCACGACTGGCCTTTAAAATTATTAGCATTGAGCAATTTTAAATTTAAAGCATCACTGCATTTAGTATGCATACAACAACTGTGAGTATCGCTCGGACTTGAGAACATGAATAAATTAAATTAAGCCGGACTTCGAAGCAAATATGTTATTTAAACACAATCCTGGTTTGGTTTAGATGTGGCTATAGGTTCAATTAACATTGGAAAATTTTTAATCTCTATATATTTGGTCGTTATTTAATATTTTTTTAGCATATGAAGATAAATAGGAAAATTAAAACTATATCAATCAATCAATAAATTATAATTTAAGAAATCAAGAAATACGAGGCTGTAATAGCGTAGTGAGAGGGCATCCGATTTTACAGTACGGCACAGCGGTTGTGGGTTCGATGCTCCCTTGAACTGATATATTAAAATTATTTTTTTATTTCCCCGCTCCGGTAGACAAAGTGTGGTGTGAAGTTCCACGATTCAGTACGCAATGTCTCGAAAATTGGACTTGTGGTGAATAGGGTATCTTACTCTGCTGTGCTGACAAAGCTTGAAGTTTCACTAATAAATATATTTGTGAAAATATTTTAGAAAATATTTAAAAGCTTGTATTTATAACTAAAGCTTTGAATTTTAAAATTTCAAACACTTCTAAAATGCCCAAAAAATACACGGAACTAACGAAGTTCACGTTAAAAACTCCTTTATAAAAAATGAAATGCCGGCGTCACTTCAATTTACGTCCATCTTTAAAAAGTGTTCGATTCGGAGCGATCGAGGCTAAAGACCTCGCAAATTACTCAAAGTGCGAACAATCAGTGGCTTTTGGAGCTTCCCCCAACAATTTCCCTATCCCAGCCTATTCTTATTTTAATTATTTTTCAAATTTCAAATAATTCAATCAATATTTCTTCCACTTTCCACGCGAAAACTACCAAATGGATTGGCTTCTTGTATAAACTATATTATTATAAAATTTAATCTAAAAATAATATAATTTGACTATAATATAACAATAACTTTAAGCGGACGAACCCGTGTTTGAGCCGATACTATATAACTCCCGACTCTGGTAATAAGACATTATGCTTCAAGTCTCGCCACTCGATATACACTGTATCGAAATGGGCCGGAAAATAGGGAACGTAGTGTCTTAACACTAGGTTCCCCTTGCTTCAGTAAGAAACTATTAAAGGCAATAAACCGTACTATTCTTACGAAATGTAATTATTTAATCCAAAACAAATTCTATATAGTATATTTTGCGTTATAGGTATACTTCATAAGGTAAACGATATTTATGATATTACTTATCAATATGTTTTGCTAAATCTTCTTTATCAATTCTTTTCTTTCACAAAAAAACTGAGTTTTATGAAGTTAAGACGATCCCGAAAATTAAAAGATACAAAAATGAAAATATATTTGGAAAAATCAAAGATATAAAATATTTTTCCATACACAAACACACAATTTACTATAAAAAGTTAATATAACAACGATCACGATCTAAGAATCTAATTCAATAACAAAAGTTGTTTCAAAGTGAACTCGCTAATATGTATTGCGGTGGAACTTCCACGGCGTTATTAGGAGACGATGTCACATCGAAACTTTGTGACAATAATATATTTTATATACGAGCAATATATATATATATAATCTTTCAATTCAATCAATTTTAAATCAGGCTTTTAATGAAAAAAAAAAAGGAACTAGTATTTATCTTTACCAATATTGTAAACATGAATAGTTTTTTTTTAATGGAACTTTTAGCATGTTAGTTATTAGTATTAGAACGACTTACTCTTTTTTTTGTACCTTCACGCTATATCCCGTAGTCACTGCGTTAAGACACTGTTTCCATTAAGACTTCCGTACCGCAATTTCACCAATTATCCATAAAATTTGACCAATTATCGGCAGTTTTCCCGGCAATTCCGTGCACATTTTGGATTTTCGCAAAGTTTGTCGAAGTTCTATCGCTATAGAAGTTCGAAGCACTACGCGTCTAGACTCCTAGATCTAGGATACATTTAGAGCGTGGAAGCCCTAACGATCGCTGCCACCTGACGTTACGTAGGTACCTACAGGAAGTTTCATTTGCCTTTCAAAGTCTCGATTAATTTCTAATCGTTACAGATGAGCTTTATATTATTACGGTATATTAATTTTATTAAAATATTTAATACGATGGTCGGTTAAACATATTAATGGTTTGTTGTGTAATAAGCAATTATAATATATTTATTTAGCTTCTGGCTGAATTCTGATAACCTAGTGTTAAAATATCCGTTCCCATGAAGAACTTTCCGCTCATTTCTAGGGACATTGCGTGTTGAATGGCGGAACTCAATGCCGCGCTTTATCATAATATCAGAGGAAATGAAATAATCGAACCCAAAACCGTCACGGTTACAATAAGACGCTTTGCGACAAAGGTCTCTAGAAACAACAAAAATAAAAAAAGCAATTATAATAAAAGTTCCACACACATAAAACCGTCTTAATCTTCACAAGAAGTGCAAGGTGCTGAAATCCAATAAGTGCAGTTTACAAACACTCTGCCGGGATTACGGGATTTCGGATCCCGCAATTCCGGGATTATCGCAATAGAATCGAACCCAATTCAATCGGTAATACTAAGCCTTTGGAAACTACTTTAAAGTTGAGGAATATATTCTTTAATATGAGAATAGTATCAGACCGGTAATTTAATTTGTTTTTTTATAGATTGTTTGAATCCCGTATATTTTACTTTTCGCCCAATTTTCGAGACATTGCATGTTGAGTGGCGAAACTGAACGCCGCCTTTTGCTTTATTACCAGAACGAGATATATATATATATATATATATATATATATATATATATATATATATATATATATATATACACTACTTTAATCAAGTGCAGTAACTTAGGTTCCAAGTTACAGTAAAATGCAAATGCAGTTCAGGCAATATTGCCATCCGTCACTGCGGAGCATTTCGTTCCCATTCTCGAAAGAAATAGATTTAGATTTACTGCTTTCTACTTTTACTCAAGTAGGTACGTATTTTATTATTTTTACTCGAATTTGTTTTAGTAGGTAAGTGGAAGTACACCACAGCGAAGTCATTCATTTCATCGAGTGGGGATCGAACCCACAAACAGTCGATTTTACAGTCACAGCCAGTACTGCCATCTGGCATCTGGATTAAAGTTTGTACTTAACACAAAAAAAATGTAATAAAAGAAAATATCCAATAGTCTAGAAAACAGTTAATATTTGTAGAGGGATATGACCATAGGACCATCCTAGGTGCAGGAGATGGGTCTTATAAAATTTTATGTCATCCCTACCGACATTACAGCACGATGTCGGCAGCCAGATAGCGTTATATTGTATTTATTATACCTTTAATAGATATTGCTATAATAAAACTATTAATATTGAAAATTATTACTATAATAATAACAATATGATGTTCGTTCGATGTTCGTTCGGAGTATATTTTATTAATATATTGTTAGTGTCATTGATTAAAAGCAAGTCACTTTTAAGGCTGCTTTAAGGATCTTTTGTCGGAATCAAATTGGTCTAAGTGTTTCTAAAGTTTTCATCTTTTTATACAAAATTATATTTATTTATTTATGAAAAACTACATATTTTATATAAACTTATAATATAAAAACAATTTCAATGGTGTAAACTGAAAAAAGAAAGGACTATTTACATGATTTGCTAAATATTAGATAAAAGATTCTTAACAAAGTAAAATAAAACTGTGGAATACATTTTTTTTAATCAAATTAAAATACTGATTTATCGAAGAAGACCGAAGAAAGAATAGTGGAATAAAGAATGAGAGCTATAGAAATGTTTCCTAGCCACTACAGTTAATCTATTTTATAAAGATTTACATATATTGGTTAAAATCGTTTACAAGAACAAAAGCGGCGTTAGGTTACGGCGTGAACCACTTAACACGGAATACCTTAAAAATTGGATGGTGCGTGTGTATCTTAAAACTAGTTCCTTCTGCCTACCCTCCCTCTTATACGATAAATAAAAAAAAATGCGGTCTCGCAAAATAATAGCCGAGTCTAAATACCTATATTGTTTTCCTTGTATCCACACATAAACTTACTCGTTGAGATAAATCTCAAAGAGATTATCCGCTTACTATCTATATAGTACATACATATATATATATATATATATGAATATTCGATTTGTACAAAAGAAACATCTTGAGGCCAGGGGCAGGGGCGTAAAGCGTGACTGTAAAACCGACTGGTTGTGGGTTCGATCCACACTCGAGGATGTTAAATATTAACTTATAATTTCTATAGATTTAAATAAAAAAAGGATTATAATTAAAAAAAATGTAAGAAAACTTTAAAACATAATATTTTTAAGTAAATAATTTAGCTGTTTAAAAACTACTTACATAAATAGTATAACGTGCATTGATTTCCATTAAGTTTTGAGAACATTTTCTTACCTGTAAAAAAGTAAATATTATTTATTATAAAAATATAATAATCAATAATAATAATATTTTTAATAAAATGAGAGTACAAACATTAACATAGCGGGATTTGAACCCAAGACTTCTTTTGGAACCCATCCAAGCGCTGTAGGAATCCTAAAAATATTGAATAATAACAATTTAAAATGTTGGGGCCATTATAGTGTCATACATAACATTTAGACACAAAAAAGTTGCACTAAAAAATTACAACGCATAGAACTTTTTCTATATGAAGCAACAACAAAGAAATCTAAAGCAATCGCACGTCAACTTTTTATTGAGCCCTGTCGCTTATAAAATTTAATCTTCATGAAATTTAACCACTCGCCTGAAACATCTAAAAAAATGTGAAAATATATCTTATTCCAAATAAAATAAAGTCTAAAATACATTAAATTGAAGATATACATATAGTAAAGGTTGAGCTGCATGAGCTTTCATGCCAGTGAGCTTCTGGATGTTGTAAATATGATAATGTGTTTATTTTCTAAATTACAAAAAAATCAAAAACTAAGATGCATTTGTGAAAAGTTATGGATACATACTTTATGGTAATATTATAGTGGGTTGTGAGTAGCTTCAAAATCCACTTATTAAGGAAAAAATGGAAATAAATAATGTTCTCATATAATTTTTTTTTCTTTTTTTTTCTAGGTTTATACCTTATGCCAGAAAAACGGAGAGTTAAACGCTACGGCTACTATTCTACTGTAATCAACCCGCTCATCAAATCACCATTATAATTAAATCAATGATTCTATATACGGAAAGTGAAGAACAGAGTCACTAGTTACTTTCGGCAAGAAAAGAAGTGTACATACAAAGGTATCTATTAAAATAGGCAAGAAAAATAAATTTAACTAAAATTGTAAATAGAAAACCCGTGTACTTAACTTTATAGAAATTCAATCCTACTTTCGAAAGTATTCTACGGACTTCTTTTCAATCGTTTGTACGTACGTGGTCTCAATATCTCGTAAGTACGCTTGAACTTTCTCACAAATATATATGTTGGTATGTATGGATGAAGCCGTCGTGATGCAGTGACACAGTGTCTTACTATAAACGTAATGGCTGCGGGTTCAAACTCGAGTCGGGGGAATTGATTATATAATTTCCTCGCTCTGTTGGCGCGTGCAGAACGTAATATGTAAATGCTGCATACGGCGGAAACTTAAACAAATTGATATTTAATTTTCTCCTTTTATTATTCTTTAACCGACTGGTTGTGGGTTCGATTCCCACTCGAGGAGATGAAATATTTTCTTATAATTATATTTTCATTTCTTCGCTCTGGTGTCGAGGCAAAGCGCGGCGTTGAGTTCTGCCACTCAATACGCAATGCCTCCAAAATTTGGCAGAAAGTGGGGAACGGAGTGTCTTAACACTAGGTTCCCTCTGCCTACCCTGCTGTGTGCGGGATATAGCGTGAAGCAAATTTTTTTTTTTTTTTTTATTATTCTTTAAAATATATTATGAAATGTTGTTTATTTGAACGTACAATAGAAATTTATAGCACTATCATTTATATCGAATATAAAACTGTCGCGTATATAAGCTGTGCAGTGTGCATTGTGTACCGTCATATAACATGCGACGATTCGAGATGGGTGGAAAGAGAATGGGAAGATTTTATAATATTTTAAAGTGTTTTCCATATACATTATCATTTTGAATATATAAAAGAACTAGATTTAACCCGCGTGAGGCGATGTGCCCCTGCGCCACAAAGAGAATTATATAAAAATTTAAAAAACTCAGCTCCACACACACAGCCGAGTAGGCAAAGGGAACTTAGTGTTAAGACACTCCGTATCTGATTTTCCGCCAAATTCTGGAGGCATTGCATGTCAAGTGGCGGAATTCAACCCCGAGCTTTGCCTCGATACCAGAGCGATGAAATGATAAAAATCTAATGGGTACAACAACCCACAACCAGTCGCGTTTATAGTCAAACACTTGCGCTACGACTGGCCTGAATTTTACTTTTTTTCAAGTAAATGTTACTTAGAAAAGGAATGTTAGTAGGTACACTGTCCACAGCGGCGCTCACTCTGGACCAACTAGAGCTAATCCATTAAACCGCCACCGTACGTACGTAATTAAATCATTAACATTTATATTAACCTCGCTTTATGTAAGGTATGGGATAATTTTAATTTGTCAAGAAAAAACGGAAGAGGAACGTGGTTTGTGCACATCGAACGAATGAGTGATGAAAGAATGGCAAAAAAGATTTATGGTGGAAAAGTGAATGGTAAGAGACGTAGGGGGCGACCTACGAAAATCATAACTGCACTCTTTGTTTTGTGGCAATTGATGATGAAATCCTATTATAATAAAAACATACTCTTAAAAGTTTGACGAGTAATCGAATCCACGATCCTCGTTTATAAACTCAAAAACCACTCAACTAAACAAGAATATAAGAAAAAATAAAATACGGAAGCAAATAAATTATACAAATTCATATATAAATAGTATCTTTCAACGAAAAAATGTAAATGTTTCATACAACTGGTCACCCCACTCGACCCCGTGGCCGAGCAGCCATTAGGGAATTAAGAGCTTAGAGCGGACGTTTTGTATAATAACACATTACACAGCAAAGCCCAAATTGTAACACGCAATTGAATCAACATTACCCTATATTGAGCTATTTTTTTATTTATTTTCACGCTGTATTCCAAATACAATGGCAAAAAGAACCCGAGTGTTAAAACACTCTAGTTTTCCACTTTCTGCCAAATCAGGACCGGATCAGTACCGCTCCTGTGGAAATATTTCTGCGGTGGCCCAATTTCTGTGCTGCATAAAGATTCTTCGACACAGTTTGGGAATTCACAAGTATGTAAAGAGAAAATAGAAGAGACCCTCGTTTGCCTCATATGACTATTCAAAAAATAATATATATTTCAAAAAATTATTAATTTCCCATCATGGAAATCGAATCGATAACCACTGTGTTTCCGTTCAGTCGACCCACTACGCTGCATTCCATATTAACATTCAAAATATTTTAAAAAATGTTAAACGAAAATCAATTCAACTACCAGGAAGTAAAACTTTTTCACGTCACGTCACAACACAATCTCGAAATAGCGGCGTTCGCACTTTTGTTGTATTTCCACATAAATAAGAATAGCATGGACGAGCCTAAAAATTTACGATCACATATTGTGATGTTGTAGGCCTTTAGAAAATAAAATGTTATATGAGTTTCATGCTATCAATTTTGATTTAATTATTTTCTTACCAGCATCTGCAATAACTAGATTCAGTGGTGCAAGGCATCTCAAGATCGATCTTAACTCTAAGATCAATCTGGAGATACCGTTTTCATTCAAAGATAATATTTAATAAATAAAAAGGGAATCTTAAGATGGATCTCAGAGTTGAGAGCGATTTATAAATACGGGCCTAAGTCAACACCTTATGTCGACCTATTTTGACCTCATAAGAAGGAAGAAGATAGTCAATAATAATTATGTTCAAATTATTATTGTTAAATTTATATTTCCATTTCTTCGCTCTGGTGTCGAGGCGAAGCGCGGCGTTGAGTTCTCCCACTCAACACGCAATGCCTCCAGAATTCGGCAGAAAGTGGGGAATGGAGTGTCTTAACACTAGGTTCCCTCTGCCTACCCCGCTGTGTGCGGGATACAGCGTGAAGCTGTTTTTTTTATTTTCTTTAATTTTGTACGTGCTATAAAATATATGTTGTCAACATTCTACTTTCGATTTTGATGCAAAGTTAATATCACACACAATCACACACCCGGCACTCCACTGAAGTCATTCTATGAATGTAAAATGATATAATTCACGCTCTTCCCATATAAACAGCTATTTGATAGCGTTGTTACTTTTTGTGTTCTCGGTTATCGTGCTTATCAAGTTTTACGCATTTTGAGTAAAGAATATATAGAGTATCTTGTATTAAAATTTCGATTATTTTTTTGTTTTAGACGAATTTGAACCTGTTTTATACCAATCGTAGCCGGAGAGAACGTCCCAAACGCAATGCCTCCAACGTCCTTATCATACCTTTTAGTGAGTAACATAAAGAAATATAATAATATCCAGGTACCAAAACTTTTTTTTCTCAATTTTTTTTTTCAACTTTACTCTGTATCCGAAATGTTGCAAGGTAGGCAGAGGAATCCTATTGTTAAGTGTTACATTACACCTCGACACTAGAGCGAAGAGATCAAAATATAAAACATTTCATGTGCTCGAATGGGAATCGAATCCACAATCTGTCACAATTAGTCACACGCGCGTTCCCCTGAACCACGACTGGCCTCACACAAAACATATTATACAAAAGCTGTCGACTTCAGCTTAACCTTCAACCTAATACAGACAGATCAACCTGTTGTAAGATACAAAGGGCTGGATTATCCGCAGTATTAAAAATACGCCGAAACAAAGCCTTAGGGGAAGCCATAATTTCTCTATAGCTTATAGAGACGTCATTTAAAAAGTGTGCCTTGCTTATGTTTTATACGGATTCTTTGAGTGGTAAATATTTTTGTATTATAAAGTAGAGATTAAAGTAGAATATATTTTAGATCATCTTTCTAGATGTTTTTTTTTTAATTTATTAAGAAATAAAATATGTTTTTTTTTATAATTGAGCTTCTATCGAGTAGCGTTTAACTGCAGTTTTGTCTTCAACATCAAAATTAAAATAATTAAGTCCTTGAGATAACATCGAACGTAGGTACAGTAAGCTATGCTCTAAAAGAAAATCAGTCAATCTTTAGCAGACAGCTTCATCCTGTATCCCGCATACAGCATGGTAGGAAAAGGAAATCTAGTGTTAAGACAATCTCATTGTTCCTCAATGTTCCTCATTTTCCGCTATTCTGGAAGTAAAGCGTGTTGAATAGCGGAACTCAACACCGCGCTTTGCCTTGACAACAAAACAAAGATATACAAAATAAATTTAATTTACTTTTCATTTCCTCGAGTGGAGTTCGAACTCACAACCAGTCGCGTTTAGTCACACTGTGCCCCTCAACAACGACTTGCCTCTAAAGAAAAGATATAACATCTATGTATATTTATATGTCTATATCTATATAGTATGAAGAGTCAATCAAACTCCACAACGAGGTGTGTTAGTTCCGAGAGAATATTACATCCTCTCGCGTTCATTAAACATTCTGTTTATCGGTAAATAGTAAATATTGGATGCATGTTCATATTATATATAATCTTTAATATTTCTTTTAATCCGTGATTCTTTTTATTGTTTCCATAATCTGCCGAAAGGCAGAAAGAGCCTAGTGATGTATCATTTCCATATTTTATTGGCTTCAAGTATTTTCGGTACCGCAGTGTAGATAGAGAAAATCTATAAATTAAAGTTAATTAAATCAGCTTCACGCTGTATCCCGCACACAACAGGTTAAGCAGAGGGAACATAATGATAACACACTCCCGTCCCCACTTTCCGCCGAATGTTTCGAAGCATTGCGTGTTGAGTGGCGCACACAACGCCGGGTTTTTGCTTTGATTCCATAGGGAGAAAATTAAAATAATGTGAAATATGAATTCATTCCCTCGAGTAGGGATCGAATCCACAACCGTCGTCTTTCAGTCCCAGTGTCCCTGGGCCACGACGGCCTCATACACACAGTATCTCAAATAGCAAACTGCCGACACTAACAAAAAAATTGATAAGTCGCACATGCTAATCTCAGGAACAAGGTTCAGGGTCGATTTGAAAAATTATGTATGTGCTGTCCACTTATTGAAAAATGTTAATTTATATCTATTTTGATACTTTATTTTATATTCTATCACTGTAGTTAGAGTTACTTTGGGCACTTAGAATGTGGCAGGTGTCATGTGTCATACACAAATCTCAGTTACTTCCCCACTTTTGATTATGCAGGCTAAGTCACAGGTAAAAGCGAGTATTAAGAGTATTTTCCTAATCTATTAACGTGTTTTCACGGTAATGAAGGTTGTTTTTTATATACCGATGGCAATTTTCTGTAAGCGGCGATAAGTACTTCCGGTCACGAAGATCATGTAAAACACCCAATTAGGCTTATTAAATGGTGTCATTACATTTTTTTTTTTTAAAATAGTATTATTATTTTATTGTTATATTGATAGGGAAATTGTAATTATTTATAATAAAAATAAAATGTACAGCTTGAGAAAATGTAGACACCGCTCGTTGTCTCACCAAATTAAACGCTTTATATAACAAAGTAGAAATGAAAATAATTTCAGGAACTAACCCATAATCATTTACACTCAAACCCTTTCCCACTGCTCGACCTTATTTTAACAATTTAAAGAAATTTCTTATTGCTATTATTCTCAATTCCCTTACTTATTTAAGTAAATTTCGCGTATTTAACTTTCCATATCTATATGAAAGAATTGCTGATGATATAAATTTAAGCTCACATCTGACGTTCAAAGTTCATCACAAGCGTACTATAAACGTTACGGTTTTGAGTTCAAAAATGAATTATTATTTATTAATATTTCTTTGCTCTGGTAATATGGCAAAGCGGCGTTGAATTCCGCAACTCAATACGCAATGTCTCGAAAATTAGAAAGAAAATGGGGAACGGATTGTCTAACTCTAGGTTCCCCCTACTTTCCGCATGATACAACCTTAACTTAAAAGATCTATTAAACATACTCCAAATACCCTTATGTGCTTATATTTATATACGGGTATATATAAATATAATAAATAAGAAGTCAATTTTAAGTAAGCCAGATGAAATCCTTACAACCAGAATATTGTTTAAAACTCTAAAAGTAAGTACAATGAAACTTTGTTCAGAAAAGAAATAAATCTTCGTCGAGTCTGTGACGGTGACTACTTTAGACTGGAGTGAACGTGCCTTGTATACGCCGGATTAAAGTGTGGATATATTATTTAAATATAAAGATGGCGGTGTTGAGTTTCGCCGATCAACATGGCGGAAAGCGAGGAAAGGAGAGTCTAAACTCTAGATTTACTTTTGCTATTGGCTTCCGCTAAGTTAAAAAAATGAAAGGGAACTTATAATAAGTTGCCTAAGACACACTGTTACCAATCTGTCTCCACATTTTCGAGACTTTAGGTGTTGATTTTGTTACCAGAGTAAAAAGTGAAAATAATCAATTCCCCCAAGCAGCACTCGAACCCACAACTATTCGTGTTCACAGATAACCAAAAGTAAATAAAAAAATCGTTTAATTTACACAACAATAATAACAACGCTCGATGCATCTAATGGTACAGATGCTGCAAAATAAATCTACCACAGATGTACCCAATGATCAGACATTGATTTATTTTGTCTTGGAAGTGTCGGCTATTTTTTCACGCCATCTCTCGTATATCAGGGTAGGCAGAGGAAATCTAGAGTTGAGACATCCTGGTTCCCGTTTTTTTTATTAATTTTCGAGACATTTGCGTGCTGTGTCGCGGAATTCATGTCCGCGCTGTGTCTATCGAAATGAGAAATAAAAAAAATATTCGTAATCATTCCCAATGTTATTATCATCGTTAGTTATGTTCTAAATTAAATTAAAAAATTAAATTAGCTTCACGCTATATCCCGCATACAGCAGGGTAGGCAGAGGGAACCCAAAGTTAAGACACTCCGTTCCCCACTTTCTGCCGAATTTTGGAGGCATTGCGTGTTGAGTGGCAGAACTCAACGCCGCACTTTTGCCTCGACACCAGAGCGAAGAAATGAAAATATAAATTTAAGTAAATATTTCATCTCCTCGAGTGGGGATCGAACCCACAACCAGTCAGTTTTACAGTCACAATTCGTGCCGCTGCGCTACGACTGGCCTCTAGTTATGTCCCAGTTCCCAGGTTCCCTCTGCCAACCTTGCTAGGTGCAATTTACAGCACAAAGCTGAAAAAATAAAAAAAATAAAATTTATACTTTTTAAAACTTTCGAAGAGCCCATCCAGATCTCTAGATCTGTACTGTTTACGTTCTAGACGCCACCGTATTTCCCGGCTATTGTCGTCCTTCAACACAATTGATATGGTAACATATTGAACGATAGTTACTTGCAATACACAATGATTTACATTTGAAACACTAACCTTTTAATGTAAATATAATCAAAATTTAATTTTAAAATACTCTATGTCCACCCGAAAGATCTAATTATTTCCATCTTCCTGCTCTGGTAGACAAAATGCGGCGTTAAGTTGCATCAATCAACACGCAACGTCGATAATATGTAGAAATGGAGAAGGGAGTGTCGTAGTACGGCTCTCTCTCCGCCTACTCTGCTATATACGGGAATAAAGTGTTAATCTGTAAAAAAATATTTTGAACAAATTTTGTAATTTATATGTATCAAAGTCATTATTTAAAGAATTTCTAAATTTTGTTCCATCTTTCCAATAGATATAAAATATTATAAATACTTAAAATTATATTTAACCGTAATGGTCTAGTACAAAGCGAGCCTGTCGTGGGAGGTTCAAGAAAAATAATTATTTTCATTGTCTCGTCCTGGTAAAAAGACAAAGCGCGGCGTTGAATTCCGCCACTCAACACCAAATGCCAAAAAAGGGGGCGTGGAGAACAGTGTCTTATCACTAGGCTCTCTCTGCCTCTCCTGTATGCGGGATACTGCGTGAAGCAAATAATAGAAATTTGAATAAACCCTTCCAGATTGTGTTACATCTCGAAGACGTTGTCTAGCAATATAGAGACGGTAGCATTACTAAGTGATTGTTATTCTACACAAGAGTCAAAGTAGTTTTCTTGAAACAGCTTTCTGAACACACTGTATTGAGTGAATTTTACAAAATATTATTTTACAAATTCTCCTTTATTTGCATATGTTACGACGGTTTAGCTGTTGAAATACACTAATACAAAGATAAGTTTTAATATAACATTTTGTGTAGAACAAAAAAGTGATGAAATAAAATAAAAAATCGAATGATGGCGTAATGTTAGTAGGTTCGATTATTAACCCAAATAAAAAAATCATACGTAAATTAAGTAATATCGATATCTCTAAGATATTATAAAGGTTATACAAAAATGTATGGGGCCGTCGCACCTCGTCGCGCAGGAGAGACGGGACGGGACGAGGTTGTGGGTTCAATCTTCACTCTGGAAAATGAAATATACAATATTTCCATTTTCTCATTCTATTAAAACAAAACGAAATGCTATTAGGAAACGGACGGTCTTAACACTAGATTCCCTGATTCACCCTGCCTATCCTATGTAGTGGAAGGTGGACTATTGGAAGGTGCGTGGTAACCGGTGGGTCTTGCTATATGCGGGATAGAGCGTGAAATTTTAAAAAACTTCAGCCACACACACACACGCAAACACACTACAAAAATAGATAAAAAATATGAAATAAGTATCTATATTACAACAAGTACCTACAAATAAAGTACTAAATTGTAAATAAGTTGGACAAAACTTGAAATAGAAGCAGCTGTCAGATGGCGTGGTCGTTAAACTGAAAATAATCATATTTCGCGTTCACGCTCAAACTCCCGCTGCAATTGTGACACACGAGATGTCAGGCGCATGTTAAAACGTCATACAACTACAGTATACATACATTTTTTACCTTCACGCTGTATCACGCAGATAACGGTTAGGCAGAGGGCACCATAGAACGTAGTGCTAAGACACTTGGTTCTCCATTAAGACAATAGCAATCCGTGTGGAATTGGCGGAATTCAACGACACGCTTTGACACACATGTTTGTGGGTCGTTCAATGTATTCTCGATATTGGCATGAAAAAGCACACAAATTAACCAAAAAATATTCTTTATTTTTTTTAATATAGTCCCCTTTAACCTCAATACGTTTGTGACATCGTGACTTTTTCTTTGCCTAAAAAGTGCACATTTATTGCCGCCTTCACCTCTTCGCCATCGACAAATCGTTTGCCTTCGAAAATTCGAGAAAATTCGAGGAAGTGTAATATATTTTTTATTTACATTTATTTCATTTCTTCGATTCTGATGTCGAGGCAAAGCGTGGCCTTGAGTTCCGCCACTCAACACGCAATGCCTCCAAAATTCGGCGGAAAGTGGGGAACGCAGTGTTTTTTTATCTATTTATTTTCCAAAATCACATGGTTGGTAAGGTAGAGAACTTAGCCACTTTAGAGAACCGACCCCACTCGAAGTAATGAATTTCCGCCCCTCAACAGACAAGGACACTAAATAAGAGGAAAAGTGAAGAACGGAGAGTCCAAACTCGATTATATTTACACACTCTCCAACATGCAGAAGACTTATGTTGATATAAAACATAATAAAGGTTTCCAAACTTAAATGATTTATTTTAAGGATAACCGACGAACCTTCTCTTACGCAAGTAGCCACAGGATCTATTACGCAAACGACGGTAACGTTGCGTTTTATGCGGACGTAATGTACTTGCGAGTACTAATAGACCTTCCTGTTTGAACCAGTATAGGTTTTCCAACTTTAATTTCATATATTATGCAACATAATTATCTTGTCGCTAATTAATACTTATTAAAATAATGTGTAACATTTTTAACTCAATATAGGCCAATATATGTAATATTGTAAGCCCGAAGAGTTTGTTAGGTTCGGCGCTAACCTCAGGAACTAATAATGATTCAAATTAAAAAAAAACATTTTTGTATTGGATAGTCCATTTATTTGACTAAGGCTATATGCTTATATATGTTAAATCTAATCTAAGAATCTAATACCCACACTTTTGAACAACCTTTCGATTGAAAGTTAGATTAATGCCCAAGCCAAGGTCGACCTCTGTCTTTGATATATTACCAAGTAAACGTACCCGGTTCAACATAAATTGATTGATTTTACTTTGAATCACCATTTCCCAATGTGGAAAGAAAAATAAATATACTCGATAAAGCCTTTCTAAGTGAAGATACAGTGGATTTCTTTTGAGGTTTCCATAGACGAGTGGAAAAAATGGAACCTTTATATGTTTGTCGTGCCTGGAAATCTGTCTGCAGAAGAGACGCTATTCAGAAATTATTAAAAAGTACATAGTTACGAGTAAAATTTTAAAACGTTGTTGAAATTTTAAATGCTTTCTTCATGGCTGAATCCGACTCACACGTTGCCACTTTTTTACAGCTAATATGTTTTTGGTCTCTTGTTTTCCTAAAAAAAAAGTATAAATATATATTTTGTTGAATTGAATACAAATATTTAAATGTCAAATGTATTTGGATGATTATTATGTAGTCTTGAACTATGTATAATGTTATTTACAAATGGTTGTATTTATTGCCATAGATATGTATCCTGTTAGACAAAAGTGCAAATTGCTTTCTCAGTTGTGACAGTGTGACGTCTCTCAGTGTGAAATCTCTCTCTCTCTCTCTCTCAATCTCTCTCTCTCTCTGTAAAGTCTCAGTTGTAAAGTGAGTCTTGGGTTTAAATAAAATAACTCATTTAAAGTCATACGATGACACACTGCGCCGATGTCTTACGTATTTTAAAAAAAGCTTCACGGTTTTCTCGGGTAACGGATTAGGTAAAGGGAATATTATGTTCTAGCGTTGACATACGATCATCTATTTTAAACTTCATTAGTTTACAAAAATATAGATAGATAAGGCTAATTCAATAGAGCACTTGCAGTTTTACATTTCATGAAAAACTAACACATTCAAAGTGTCCGAAGTAACTCAGGTACAGTGGGCTACATCTAAAGGATACCAACTTATAACCATTGACAACAAACACAAACACAACAAACACACAAAAATATTTTTAATTTTGAACCAGTCGTTCTTGAGATAAGAGTATTCAAGCAAATACATTTTTTAATATTCGTAAAGTATTTACTAAAAATAAAAATAGATGGCGCTAGCTCCGTAGAGCAGTTATGGTTTTACGTTTCATGTGCGACACGGTCATTAGCTCCGCTTCGCCATTGTCAAGAGCAAGGACGTTTAAATACATCGTTTTGAATGTATTTAAAATAATTTGTTGTTTCTTTTAATAATATTTATATTTAAGCATTTTAATGGTAAAAAAATCATAAATCAGCTTCGCGAAATTAAAATAATTTAGTTCAAATAATTTCTTATACAGCTTTAAGCTGATCAATACATTTTGATTAGTGAAACTGAAACACCGCGCTTTGTCTGTCTATGTCTAGCAGAGCGGAAAAATTTTAAAAATATATAATATATAAACATTTGTAAGTGGGAATCGAACCTAAAACTGCGATTACGTCTGGCTCGTGAAACGCAACGTCTGTATGTTCGATTTCTATTTCAAGTAATAACCATATCTATTTCAATACTTTCATTTCTTCTTCTCACTTAAAAAAAATCACAAAAATAAGGCGGTGTGTGGTGTACGAAAAAAAATAAAAAACCAGGTTCCCAAAGTGTACCGTAGAATGTACCGAGAGACAAGTGAACCGACAACTGTCATATATCATTTTAAATATATTTTAAATATATCCACATACATACATATATTAAACATATATTATTACTAAATCATAACTCAGTGGGCAATATTAGAGAATTAGTTCCGCCCCACCATTGTCAAGAGCGAGGACAGCGAGTGCACAATAGCTACACATAATGTCGATAGCTGCGCTTTTCACGCTGGAACGACTCGGAATTGCTGTCGTGATTGCTAAATGAAAATTTTAGCTGCATGCAAGTTTTCAATTTTGTATGTAAATATAGATTTTTCTTGATTTCTATTATAATATATGAGTAGTGGAAAGTATATGGTGTTGTTTATTGTACTAAAATACTTAAGATTTTTTTTAGGACAAAGTTGATGCATTGATGACATCATTTCTTTTTTTTCTTAGTTATCAACATACAGGGTGTTCAAAGGGAACTTGTATTTACGCCTATAAGACACTCCGTTTTTCACATACCCTCCCCTAATTTACGAACATCCCGCTAACTAGTTAGTAACGGAAATAATTTATTCCCCATATCTTTCTTTAAGTACGTTTTTTTAGGAATTCATGAGACTGAAGATGTAGGTATATGGTTTGAATTTAAATTCGATATCTTCCTGAGATAAAGGCTCTTGACAGAGATACAGACAGGCAGGCGAAGTGATCTTATAAGGGTTACTTTTTTCCCAAACCTTAAAAAACTATAAATTTTACTTCTTACATAAACAGATTTAAGTGAAGTAAAAGACGATTTAACCACTCATGCAACCTAAGCATAGCTTACTATGAATAATTTTCGGTAAAAACGACTTCTTGGTTTCTTGGCCTTGAGACGACGGTAAGTGAGCTGAGAGATTTTAATGAGTCACTTACACAGGGTAGGGAGTAAACCACCCTGTTACTGGAGATGCAAATGTTGTTTGAGATTTTTCCTTCCTTTCTTTTAGTATTATGCAAGTGACAGCAGTAAATAAAGGTTCACGGATAAAAGTGGAATGCAAGACGCTGTATTAAAAGTAAAGATGTGAGTAAATTAAGGTAGAATAAACATAATAGTTTTAAATTAGAAGCGTGGCGTTGAGTTCCGCCACTCAGCTTCCGCAATACCTTGAAAATTCGGCGGAAAGTGGAGAACGAAGTGTTTTAACACTAGGTTCCCTCCTCTGCTATATGCTGGCCCTGCCGTATGCGGGATACTGCGCGATAAAGCTGATTTATTTATTTGGTTTTTTTAATATTTATTATATTCTGTTATGCTTTCAAGTATTTCCGCCACTTCTTAGCCAGGGTCTAAATTTGTCAAAAGTTCTTTTAAATCGCGAGCGCCCGTAAAGATGTTGTCTTGCCACTTTACCGAGGGAATTTTATTTACTTCAACTTTCAACGAGTTTTTAATTTTAATTTTTATGTTTTAGTTTTTAATTTTTAAAGTTGTATTATTAATTATTTATGTGAAATAAGAATATAATAAGCTTATTATATATTAACAATATAATAACCTATTTTAAAAATTATGAAATTATAAAATTCACCAGTCGCTGTTATAAGGCGGAGATACGGCGTGAAGCTGATTTATTACAATAATACTTTCACGAAAACGGGAAAAACTAAAATTATTTATGTCCCTGAATGGGGATTGAATCTACAACCATTGCATTTACCGTGCTTCGCCACTATACCACGATGGCCTCCATCTAATCTGATATATTTTTTTGCATATTTTACAAGACAATTGCTACTATTTTGAGCTCGGTTGAAATTTGCAGTTCTCTAGGGAAAACGTTTTATTCCTATGAATTTCAAATGAAAGATATACCTGAAACTTTTCACTGTAAAATATGGGAATAACAGAAAATTTTTGAACAATATACATATTGGTGAAGTGGAGAATTTTTCAGGTACATTTTTACATATGTAAAAGCTTATTTTTATATAAACCTTCAGGATTTTTGTGAAAACATTTTAATATGGCAACCCTAACTATTACGTTGAGTTGCTGTTACTATCATTTTATATGTTCTGTTATTTTATTTAGCTTCACGCCGTATTCTCTATATAGCAAGATAATCCGTTCCCCACACTTCACTCAATTTTCAAGATATTGCGTGTTGAAGTGCGGAACACAACTCCGCTCTTTGTTTTCCAAAGCGAGAAAATAACAATAGATAAAAAACAAACGTATATTCGTGTAAGCACATAGTAGATTTGACCTCTCTCTTTTCCGGTCTGAATACGTCAATTTACTTTGTTTGATGTAGGTTCCGCCGCCATGGAATGTCTTAATAAAATATAAGAGTGATTTATCACTATTATTGTTCAGGTAACATTTTTTTTTTTTTCATAAAATATATTTATCAGTTTTTATCTTAATTTCACTCTTATAGGGATGTTCCTGTTAAATTTATCGTATCTACGATTACGCCTAATATCAATAAAACTGTTCATGTCATTATATATGACATGAAAAACAGAAATCGAATTCGCACCCATTAGAGCAATAAACTATAATAAACACCACGTCTACAGCACCAAAAAGGTTTAAGGCCCTCTACATACATATAGACATAATAATATATAATGAGGGTAGGTAGGTAAGCACATGTAATTGCATTCCCCATCCGCTAATGAAAATATCTCGGGCCCTCACCTACTGAAACTCGCACCACAATTTAAAGAATGTTGTATTATTAATTTTTGTACGGCCTCAGTTAAGGTAAATATAGGGTTTTTTTAATAGTTCTAGGGTTTTTTTAGTAGTCTTTTAAAAAAAATACAAAAAGTAAAACTTTGTATCATTTTTTTTATTTTGTATTTTGGTCTGCATAGCAGTCATGGCCAGAACTCTTAAAAAAAATTGACAACCTTTTGACCTTCTGGTTATTTTGAGGTATGTAAGTTGATATATTTCACAAGAAAAAAACAATAAGCATGCTCGATTGTTTTCCATGTAACAATAAATCTTGTTCGAGTAAAATATTTCAAAAATGGCATTCTATCATTATTGAGTTCTCGTAATTGGCCAATTATCTTTTCGGGTAGCTGTGACCACACTTTGCCACTGCATGAAGGAAATCAAGAACGTCAGTGACACATCATTCCTTTCTTCATTTTACTGCGTTTAAAGTATATAATTCCAGAATTCGAAGAATTGAAAGGGAGGGAAACAGAAATGGAGATTGTTGAGCCGACGCTTACATTTTTAATCACGCATAACTTTTTATTGAATAGGCCAATTTTAATAGATTTTTGGATAAGGTATAAGTTATTCCATATATGTATGTGTTAATATTTATGCCATATAATATTTTTATCATAAAAATCCAAGTAAAAGTGTACGAAAACAGAATATGAATAATTGCTATTTAGTAGATTGTTTTATGTCCAAATTTAATACATTTTACACAGTCATTTGATTTGGTTTTTTAAATATATTTGTTAGGAAATCTGTCAAATAGCACTTGTGTACGGGATACAGCGTGAAGCTTCACGCTGTATCCCGTACACAGCGGCAGTAGGCAGAGGGAACCTGGTGTTAAGACATTGCGTTCCCCACTCTCCACCGAATCCGCAATGCCTCCATTGCGTGCTGATTGGCGGAACTCAACGCCACGCTTCGCATCGACACGAAAGCGAAGAAAATAAGGATATAAATTTAAATAAATATTTTATTTCCTCGAGTACGGATCGAACCCAAAACCAGTCGCGTTTGCAGTCACATTTTGTACCCCTGCGCCACGAGTGGTCTCAGATAATAGCACTTTAATTAAACTAATTTCATATATAAATATATTATATAATAAATTACTCTAGCACTATATACATTTCACCACTGCGACAAAGTCTTTTATAACTGATTTATAATTATAATATTTTTATACGCCAGTCGTGGCGCAAGGGCACAGAGTGTGACTGTTAAATCGACTGGTTGTGGGTTCAATTCCCACTCGAAGAGATAAAATATTTATTTACATTTATATTTTCATTTCTTCGCTCTGGTATCGAGGCAAAGGTCGGCATTGAGTTCCGCCACTGAATACGCGATGCCTCCAGAACTCGGCGGAAAGTGGGGAACGGTATATCTTAGCACTAGGTTCCCTCTGCCTTCCTTTTTGTATCCCACAGCGTGAAGCTGATTTGATGTTTTTATAATATAAATATATATGTGATATGCTTCAAAATGTTTTCAAGTAAAAACATTACATACGGAGCCAATGTCAGTATAAATTACACGCTCGTTACTGAACATCTGAATAAATGGTGACATTACTAATTGTTCTGTGTCGAATGTTTCAAATATATTGAAAATATGTATGTATTACCTAATAATATTTTTTTAACAAAAAAACAGACTTCAAACAGTAAACTTCGCATATTTAAGATTTATATGATTTTCTCAAGTATATATATTGTTATCAAAACTGCACCAAATTAAATGGAAATTACCACACGGGAAGTACCACCTTTCAAATAAAAAAGTAATCAAAATCGGTTCACCTAGTCCGAAGTTCTGAGGTCACGAACATAAAAAATCAAAGTCAAATCGATGGAGGTTCTCATATTTTCTCGGTTAAAAAAAAGCAAACAGCAGTTTCACACTGTGTCCTATATATATATCAGGATATGCAGAGGGAACCTAAGTTAAGTAACTCCGGTATCAAATTTGTGTGAATTATATATTTTATATTTTATGAATACGCTTATACAGTGCTTAGATATTCCATTCTCCGCTCTAAAGAAAATATAGAGTAAAGCAGAAAAACCATTATATATTAAAATCAATACAATTTTAAGCATATTTTGACGATCCTTTGTTATCATTAACCGTATCTCATTTCAATGGAGCTATTAACATTATGCGATCGTATCTAAAAGTGGATATCATTGCTTCATTGCTGAGGTTGCAGCGATCAATCTGATTTTAAATGTAATTTTAAATAAAAAAAATTCAAAAAGATTTTTAAAATAAAAATAAATAAATCAGCTTCACGCTGTATACATATACAGCATGAAGCTGATTTATTTATACATATAGGAAAGTGGGGTACACTTTCCTTTGCGTGATGATGTAATTAATGTTGCGTGTAAGAACAAATTAAAAATATAAATATAAATAACTATTTCATTTCAGTGGGTATCGAACCTACAACCAGTCGATTTTATAGACGCACTTTGTGACCGGCCCGTAAAAGGGTGTTTTTTAATTTAAAATAATTATTCTGGTGCACAATGATAGTTTGTTTTTAACTTCACGCTGTATCTCGCCTATAGTAAGTAGGGTAGGATACAACCTAGTGTTAACACACTGCGCTCCCCATATTTTATATAAATTTAGAAACATTGTGTATTTTAACTTGTCTTGCTACCAGGGCCAGAGGGAAATGAGAATAAATCATTTTCCCGACTAGGAATCGAACCCACAAAAGTTATTAGGTTTAGAAATGTAGGGAATCAGTAAGAGATTTCTCAAAATTCCTTAAAAAAACGTATTTTTTTATTTACATGTTGAAGTTTACGCTAACAAAGTAACGAGCAACGACAAGCTATAAAATAAAACAGAACGATTTACTTATCTTATTATAATATCGACAACAGATGATAAACTTATAATATAATTACCTCCATAATTCAATAATCGAATACAAAGCCGGAATCGAACCCCACACCTTATTTGCATAGGTAATGTAATTAACACCTCAATTTGCTGTATCTTAATGAAAGGTATAACTTTGTATAAGACAATTGTGTCATATGTCCGTGTGGGACGCATAACGAACCAAAGTTATGGTTGTCACTCAACCCTTAACTAATAGTTATATGCTAGCTTTTACTGTGGCTTTGCCCTTATTTTCAAATAAATTTTCATTTAAAAATAGGAACTAAAAAGATACCTCTGGTACTAGGTACAGTAGGTGACAGAAACTATCGATGTTATTTAACTAATATAGACTTTCTTAATAAATGGATTACTAAATTATAAAAATATTTTTTCAATTTGTTTTTTAAATATAAAAACCAAACAAACACTTTGGCTTTATTATATTAGTATAGAAATAGAGATAAATAGGCTTTTTTAATATTTAAAAAAAAATATGTTTGTTTTTATATAAATAACAGTGAGAAATCAATAATATAGTGTATGTTATCAAATTTACAAAATATTTTAAACTATATTCTACATTAAAGGAAGAAAGTTTATAGGAAAACTAAATTCTGTTTACCATGCACTACAATGTACCAAAAAAGAGTTCTACTATTCAGATCCTGGCTCCAGCATCAGGTCAGGCTACGCATAACTGCCAAATTTTATGATGATCAAATCAGATCAAATCCAGTTTCCTAGATTTCATTATATAGTTATAATAACCACGGTATAGATAGAATGTAATTCTACTAATATCATAAACGTAAAAGTTTGTTTGTGAGTTTGATTCCCACTTAAGGAAATGAAATATTTATTTACATACATATTTTCATTTCTTCGTTCTGGTGTCGAGGCGAAGTGCGGCGTTGAATTCCGCCACTCAACACACAATGCCCCCAGAACTTGGAGGAAAGTAGGTAACGAAGTGTCTTAACACTAGGTTCCCTCTGTCTACCCTGTATGTGTGCAGGATACAGCTTCAAGCTGAAAAAAAACTAAATATTTTCATTAATATCACAAACACTTTCGTGCATCTCATGTATATTGCTTTAATTCTTATTAGAAACAAGCAATTTCTTTATTATAAAGGTTACGTAGGCGTTATTTGATATTTTAACTATAGGTAATTGCCGTAAATTATATAGAATTCACAGTGGAACGAAATAATTACCATTGATCTAAATATGTTCGGGTACGTATGTAAGACCACGATCGTTAACCGGGTCTTACTAGTACGTAAGCTTACCTACAAATGTATGTATTTCTATAGGAGATGAAATATTTACTTAAATTTATATTTCCATTTCTTTGCTCTGGTGTCAAGGCTAAGCGCGGCGTTGAGTTCTGCAACTCAACACGCAATGCCTCCAGAATTCGGCAGAGAGTGGGGAATGGAGTATCTCAACACTAGGTTCCCTCTGCCTGCGCTGCTGTATGCGGGATACAGCGTGAAGCTGATAATAAAAAACATCTACATATCTATACTAATATTATGAAGCTGAAGTTAATTAAGAGTGGCAGAACTCAACGCCGCGTTTTGCCTCAACATCAGAGCGAGAAATGGAAATTTTAATTTAAGTAAATATTTCATCTCTTCCAGTGGGGATCGAACCCACAACCAGGCGGTTTTCACAGTCACAATTTGTGCCCCTGCGCCACGACTGGCCTCCAGTCTCGTGTTTGTTCATACAATTCAATAATCAATATATGAATGAATGAGTGACTGTATGGAATGAGCGAATGTACGAAGGATGAGTTCACAACCCGTAAACTACTCTACCTACATTTCTCCAATGGTATTAATAAAATAATTCAACTAGAAAGTTCTATAGCAACCCTAAGATAGTGTTTATGAAGACAAAGCGGGCTGCGGATTTAATTAAAGCGGTTAACTTATGGGGTGCGGACGGTGGAGGTCACGATGCCTTGCATGGCCACCGCCTGAAGGGTGTGTCATGTCAGGTCGCTCTTGATGGGAGAATATCTACATCATATATAGAAAATAGGGGATTTTTTAGTGACACAACTCTTTATTTTTCATTTGATATATTAAAATATACTAGCAGATTCGTTGCTTTAGCCATATGTAAGTGTCTTTATACAAAAATATATAACTTAAAAAAATGAGCATAGAGACAGTCGTGGTATAGCGTTTCACTGCAAATGCGGTGGTTGATGGTAGGATTCCAATTCGTTGTAATAACTTATAGAATGGCGTTGAGTTGCGCCATTCAACACGCTAGGTCTCGAAAACGGAGCGGAAAGTGGGGAATGAAATTATCACTAGGTTCCCTCTGCTCACCCTGCTATATGCGCAAACAAAGCGTGAAGCTAAAAAAAACTATAGTGCCCTTTTTAACGGTGGGAAATTTGACAAATATAATATATGCGAATATATAAAACAAAATCATTTCATTTCGTATTTTAATAATGTGACCAGTTTGGTCCCGCGAGAAGCAGATTTGTGATACTTAACAGATCATTTCCGTTCGAGAACAATACCGTTATTTGCACTATATTCTGCCGAATTCCTTAAGAACTCGAAATACATTCAAGTCATATAAACCTGTCATATAATAAAAATAACTTAATTAAGACAGGTCGTATCACTCTAATTGAAAAAGGCAATCCAAAAACCTGAAATCCTCCTCCTCCTCTTAGAAATTATGTAAAAATAAATAAATAGAATAGCAATTTAATAAAAGTCAAAATAAGGTACAGGCCATGTATTTGTAGTGGTTGTTTAGCTAAGTAAAATACTATTTGATAGAAAGATCTCTACGCTTGTTTGTTTTCTATATAATGTCCATAAATACGAAAACAGTTCTAACTAATATACCTATAGCATATAATATACATTAATCTTTAATTAAAAATAACAAAGCCAAGGCCAGTCGTGGCGCAGTGGCACGAAGTGTGACTGTAAAACCGATTGTGGGTCCGACTCCCACTCGAGGATATGAAATATTTACTTAAATTTATATTTCCATTTCTTCGCTCTGGTGTCGAGGCAAAGTGCGGCGTTGAGTTCTGCCACTGAACACGCAATGCCTCCAGAATTCGGCAGAAAGTGGAAAACGGAGTGTCTTAACACAAGGTTTCCTCTGTCTACACCGCTGAGTATACAGCGTGAAGTTGATTTAATTTAATTTTTAAATTAACAAAAATTGAGGAAAATGCATATAATCTTTGGAACTATTATTTTTAAACTAACACAAAAAAACCAAACAGTAAGGTAATGTTCATACTAAAGAAAAACTACACACATTCAACAATCTATACACAAAAGCTATTTGTAAATTGTAACTGTACTCGACTCCTGCGCAGCGCCTGGTACGGATCGGTACGAGTATAAAACAACGAAAATTCAACCATATCTCGTAAACAGTAAGGTTAAAAATAATAAATCAACTTTCAAAGCCATATAAAAGTGGGAATCTTAAAGAAAAATCTAAATTGAATTCTAAATCTATGAGTATAGAATCGAAATTATTATAAAGGTTAACTAACTGAGACATTGCCGAGGAGATACTATGGAGACATCGCGTGAAGGGCTCAAGGGAAATTGTAATTTAGTATTTAAACAATAAAGTTTAAATTGATTTGAATATGAACAAATGACGAGGTATTAGCGAAGGTGTGTGAAATAACGGCATTCTGCAACTGACCCTTAGTACAATTTTTCTATTTTATACAGATTTTTTAAATTATACATATTTTTTGTTTCTTCTAAAAATTATATTGTCAATAAGTACTTTAATTATTTAACCTTTTTTATTTTTTTTTTAGCTACCGATAAACACTCAGTTGCTATTTTAGCACGTGGCGAAGACCAACGTATATAATTTCACAATAACTAATTTCCCCTAAGTAAGAATCAAATACACAACCGTCACGTTACACTCAGAACCTGTTCCACTGAGCTATAACTCTCTAATTATTAAAATATACGCTAAAAACAAATCAAATGAAAACCCAATACATATTTATGTACGCAGAAACTGCGATTAATACGTAAACCGGTTTAAAATACATCAGGTTTAGCTGAGCATTTCAGAATAAACCTATCCGCTATGAGAAAACGTGAATTATTGATTGAGATAAAATCATTGATAAATTCTATAAAATTTAATTAAAAAATGTGCTGATTAATTTGATAGCTAGTATTATGTGAGTTTTTTGACGTTTCTACATATGCTTCTCTTTATTTTTTGTTGAAGCATTTCTATATTGGGTATATTTTTTATAAGTAATAAGGACAATTGATTGTCGTATAAATGATGGTATGGTCGTGGCACAATTACACACACTTTTACCCTACAAGCAAGTGACGGTAAACGCGACTAGTTGTGAGTTCGATATCCACTTTAATTTATATTCTCATTTCTGCGCTCTAGTGTCGAGGCGAGTTGCGGCATTGAGTTCCGCCATTATATACGCAATATCTCCAAATTAGGCGGAATACGGAGAACGGAGTATCTTAACACTAGGGGCCGTTCAAGTATTACGTAAGCACTGTAGGGGGGCGGGGGGTCTAGCGTTTGCTAATAAGCAATGCTCTAGATTGCTTATTATAAAATATATATATTGCAATAATTGCAAAAAAACTGCTTACGTAGGTTCCGACTACCTACTCTGCTGTGTGCGGAATACGGCGTGAAGCAATTTTTTTAAACTTTTGAACAAAGAACTTAAAACCTTTTCAAAGTGACTTCTACTTTACATAATGGATTTTCCATCTGCATTTGTCACAAGTCAGGTAAAATATTATAGTTTCTAACTTTATTAATAGATCAAAAACAAGGTGAAACTTTTGACTCTGATATAAATCAATTTTGTGTAATAAAAGACTTGAAAAAAAATCATCGATTTTATTGAAACCTGAAATTATTTTTTTGTGGTGTAAATGTAAATGGTAGAGAAAGGCAGCTTTTTCAGAACTCATTTTTACATTATATGATTTCCTGATAAAAAAACGTATTTCCACCTTTACTTAAAAAAAAAGATATGGCCGTCCATTTCTATAGCAAAACACGTGAGCTTCGACACTATAAAGGAAGTCAAAATGAATAGAGCACTTCCTAGAATTGTGATATTGGATGCACAGTAGATGTCATCTATAGGTAATACTCGTTCAAAAAGATATCTGAAAACTATACATTTGCGGGTTAAATCCTACAAAATAAAAGACCTAAAAGGGGGACAAAATTTGATAAAAAAGTATCAGATGAAAGGACTATGGCTAAGCTAAGCTTGAATATTAGAAAAAGCTTAAGACGTCCAATTTTATACGGAACCTTCGGTGGGCGAGCCCGACTCGCGCCTGTTCAGTTTTTCTTTTATTTAAAATAGCGTACTTGTTCTTGTCATAAAACTGAGTTTGAGCGGTTGAACGTGCGAACTTCAAGAATTTAGAATTGTAAAATTATTTTTGTGCTTTCCATTTATCGGGGAAGTCCATACCTATAGGTTATATTATATTATGTAATCGTTTTGATGTAATGGTCACTAATAGTAATGTAGCGATCAGTTATCTATTAATTATTTACAATTGACTATTCGGGCGAAGAAGGTGTAAAGCTATATCTAATATAACATATTTTTCATCTTCACGCTGTATCCCACATGTAGCAGGTTCCCTATGCCTATAGTGAGCCTAGTGTTAAGATACTCCCTTCTCTACCTCCCTCATTCTCAATTCTAGATATTGATTTACGCCAACCAATATTTCATTTCCTCGAGTGGGAACCCACCTGTCCCGGTTGACTGTAACCACACTAGTGCCCCTGCGCCACGACGTGCCTCATAAAACATTATTATTACAGACATACCAGCAACATAGCTATTTAAATTGTGGCTGAACTCATTGTTTACAAAGCCAAGTAGAGCCTTCGCAAGTAAAACCGCCAAGTGCTCGGACTTTTGCCAACTTGGACAAAGTTAGCTGGAACTTTTTCTCGATAGAAAAACTACTACTACTTATAATGTGTTTGTAATTGGTTTTTTACTCGTAAATATTGTATGGGGCAAGTTTACCCTAATTTGGGGACTTCATGTGTATGTTCAACTTTTGTTTATGATATTGTTTCATTGATCATAAAAAAATATATGCACATATATAGGATATTGAATTAAATTGTTATATTATATATTAATAGGCGTGAGTAGTGGCGCAGGGGCATAAATTGTGAATGTAAGCGCGACTGGTTGTGTGTTCGATTTCCATTCGAAGAAATTAAATATTTAACGTTTTCATCAATTCTTCGCGCTTCGCTGGTATCGAGACAAAGTGCGGCGTTCAACTCCGCCACCAAACATGCAATGCCTTCAGAATTCGGCGGAAAGTGGGGAACGGAATATCTTAACACAAGGTTCACTCTGCCTGCCTGCTGCGTGCAGAATATATCGTAAAGCTCATTTATTTTATTTTTTAATTTAATAGTAATATTTTTATTACAAGTTGAAGTATATGTTTTGCCAGTTTAGATAGTAAAAGATCCTGTTTTACGGTTTATTTTCTTTTAAATATTAGTTTTAGCTTCACGCTGTACCTGTACTATCATAAGAGAGAGGACTTAGTGTCTTAACACTCAGTTCTCCGCTTTCCAAATAAATGCGAAACACTGTAACTCTTAATTGCAACTCTTAAACACTTTACAGGTTGTCATGACGCAGTGACAAAGCGTGTGACTGCAAACGCGACGGTTGTAGATTTGACTCCAACTCAGGAATTAATTATTTCTTAGCTATGATAAAAAGGCAAAGCGCGGCGTTAAGTTCCACCACTCAACACGCAATGCCTTATAAATTCTGAGGAAAGTGGGAACGTAGGTTCTCCCTCCCTGTTATATGTGGAAAGCTAAATGATGAATATATTTTAAGTCTAATTCAATAGAGACATAACCAAGTCCCTTTGAGCATGAGGTTACGTGTATTAGGTGATATCCAATGTTATTAACATTTTCATATCGTATTATGGGAATTACACCTTTATGATTTAGACGTTAAAGAGAGTTTTTGTAAGAACGATCATATCTAACAGCCTTCGATCAACTAACAGACATAAATTAATAGGTTACTTAAAGTGTAGTTTAATCAAAATGAGTGAGAACCAACCCAAATTTTTTTTTTTTTTTTGCAAAAATTCCATATATATACATAATATGTATGTAGAGGTTCCCAGGTTTCTTTCTCCTACCTAACTATGGGCGGGATACAAGTGAAGCTTTAAAAAAATGTGTATTAACTACTCTAGCTTACTTCATACAAAATTCGTTTTCAATTAAAGGCCAGTCGTGGCGCAGTGGCACGAAGTGTGACTGTAAAACCGACTGGTTGTGGGTTCGATCCCCACTCGAGGAGATGAAATATTTACTTAAATTTATATTTCGATTTCTACGCTCTGCTGTCGAGGCTAAGCGCGGCGTTGAGTTCTGCCACTCAACACGCAATGCCTCCAGAATTCGGCAGAAAGTGGGGAATGGAGTGTTTTAACACTAGGTTCCCTCTGCCTACCCTGATGTGTGCGGGAGACAGCCTGAAGCTGATTTATTTATTTTAATTTTAATTAAATTTGATTATATCCTCTAGTGGGAATCGAACCAACAACCTGTCGCGTTTTCGATTGGCCTCAATAAATATTTCCTAAAATTATAAAAAATACTATAAGATTTATGTTTATTACAAAAAAATGTCATCTTCATATTATAAGAACTAGGTTACAAATAAGTGGCGTGGGAAAGTGATCTTTCTGGTAGATTCACAAAAGGCCACGTGACACAATTAGAGAGAAAGCCGCTCAGATAAATTACATCGATTCGAGAACTAGTTTTTCCAAATTTATTATAAATTCATGTTTTCTTTAGTTTTAAACTTGACCCACATGAAAAGTATAGTGATTCAACACTCAATATTGTGCGTTTCTGTGAACTAAAAAATGCTAAATCTCGTTACCTTACCGTTACCCTAACCTAACTTACCTACATACCAAATTACAGCTGTTTGAGTCCAATAGCAATTGGCAATGATAACAATAACCGACACTCCATTGCCCACTTTTTCCTGAATTTTGTTTTTAGTGGTGGAACTCTACGGTTTTGCTGGCATACCAGAGCGAAGAAATAAAAATATAAATGTAAATAAATATTTAATTTCCTCGACTGAGGATCGCACCCACAACCTATCGCGTACAGTACCTTGTGCCCCTGCGCCACGACTGGCCTCATTTATATAGAGATATATAGATTTCCAGTATTTAACATAAAAAAAATGTTATGCACAGCCAAGTCTCAAAGAGAAAGTTCTTAAATTGTAAGTAAGCCACTGAATATAACAGTTTGCTCCACTTTTAACTTTACTCGAACTCATCTTAATTTCGTTACATTACCATTAACATTAAGAACCAAATGTACATTTTAAACATTTTAAATATTCTTTGCTGCCATTTGCTTTATTTAATTTTTTATTCTATCACTTTAAAGTAATATGTAGTGGGAATTAAATAGGTTCTCTTTTTATTATTTTATCATATTTACTGTATTCGAGGGGGTGTGACGAAATGGGACAGCGTGTGACTCATAGGAAGGTGGTCATGGGTTCATTTTCCCAATCTAATATACAAAACACGGCGTTTAATTCCACTACTTCTTTGTTTTACAGGAAGAGACGTGGAACTACTCTTTATGTACAAGCTGACGCTATCAATTGGTACAAACGCCATAGTTTTGTAATATTTTTAACTATTTTTTTTTATTGATTTTTCTTTTATTAGTTCTCTCAAACAAACTAAAAGTATAAGAGCAAAATAATATATCACTAAGTCCTCTCCTACGCTGAGCATTCTGTAAAATATCAAAAGATAAAATATTATAATCTTAAGTTATTGAAGATATGAATAAATATTATGGATCCTACCTAATACTTTGAGAAGAAATGAAAGTAGAGCCCCTAACGAGCGTATTAAGCCGAGTTCACGGCCGTAACACCGATAACGGTCGATGACCTTTATGATAATGTTAAAATTTTACTTTGTTTAGAGTGATAAGAGTAAGTAAGTGATAAAAAAGAATAGTTTCACGCTTTATCCCGCATAACGAGATAGGCTTAGTACTTGAGACACCCTTCTCCACTTTATGCCCGGATTTGAGATATTGCATTTTGTATCAGAATTATGTATTTGGCTCAAATTTTGATAAAATCAAAGAGAATTGGTAAAAAATCATTCTCTTAATAAAGATTAAACCCACAACCAATGCTTTACAGTCAAACACTGTTCCACTATGACATGGTGGTCTCAAAAAGAAAAAGTTTTTTAAATATTGTAAGCCTGACTTTCTTATTCATGAAATTGAATCAAGAAAAGAAATTCTTTTACAATGACTTTTACGTTATGCTGCTCGATGTCAATTGAGAGGATATAAATGTTTAAATTTTAAAATAAAATAAATCAGCTTCACGCTGTATCCCGCAGACAGCAGGGTAGGCAGAGGGAACCTAATGTTAAGACACTCCCGTGGGGACACTTTCTATGTAATTTTTATTTCAAGTTATCTAAACTAAACAAAAAAAATTGAGAACGAACGAACGAACGAAAATAATAATATATATTGAGAAAGGTAGATGTTGATGGAGACACTAAAAGTAGAGCATACTCTATAAATTATCAAGACGGCAAAAAGGACAATTTGCAAAAAGATCAAAAATAGATCTTATACTTACTTTTTCGTTAAAAATACGAAAAGATAACGAATAACGTGCCATCAAAGATTAAAAAAAAAGTAAACACAGAAGTGGCAAATTGAATTCGCATTCGTTAGAGCCTGTGACTTGAACTCTTGAATCTATTACCACAGTCTGTCCCTGAAGTCCTCTCAGAGGAAGCGAAAAATAAATTACGCTGAGCACCTTGTTAGCCATATCTGTCTTACGAGTGTTTCGTTACTACGAATAAACCAGCTGGAGTTCAGTTTTTTGAAGAATTAAAGATAAAGTTCAATCCAGTACGTAATTTTTTAAAAATATATGTAGTATCAAAAAATACTATTTAAGTAAAAAATTGCATTTTATTTATAAATGTATTAAATTTATAATATTTCGCACAATATTTTTATTATTGTCCTCGCTCTGATAACGAGACAAAGCGTCGCGTTTAGTTACGCCATTTAATACGAAAAGCTCCCAGAATCTGGCAAAAAGTGGCGAACGGAGATGTCTGAGCGGGAAAGGAGTATCTTTAATAGTTTCCCAGGTTCCTTCGTGCCAGACTGAAAAGTAATTATAAAAGATAGCTCCACCAAAATTACCATACTTATGGAAAACTGAGTATATCATCACTACGTTTTCTCATAGAACATTTTATAAAATGCATGTCTTTCTATCAATATATCCTTGTCTTTAACTAATCTACTAAATTAATCATTTTAATTGAAGGCGTTCAATTTTCGAGATATTGCATGTTTTGTGGTGAAATTTAACGCTGCGCTTTGTATTGTTATCAAAGCGAAGGATTGAAAACAATTCACTGCTTAGAGTGGGATTGAACCCACAGCCGTTTATAGCCAGACAACCATCTATCACGGAGAGTGAAATTAGATATTTAGTGACGAAACGCAACACAATGGTTTTTCTTTTTTGGCTTCACGCGGTATTGCCCATTCACACACTTCCGTACCCCATTCTTCGCCTTATTCGAGGAGGAGGTATTGCGTGTCGAGTGGTGGAACTCATCTCTAAGAACGATTCTTTTTTAATATTACATATTGTAGAAATAGAACGCACAACCTTCGCGTTTACAATGACAACCCTTGTACTCCGCAAAGGCTTCTTCTCCACTTCATATAACATAATCGTACAAACAAAAAACGTTTTTAAAAACGAGACATACTATATCATAAATATGGAACCTATCCCTTATTTAATAAGACATTTCTTTTCCAAATAAAAACCAGATATCTTTATCATTGGCTCTCTTGATCTATTCAGCTATTCTTTCCTTTTACAGAATTTTATAATAAAACAGCTAGCTTTTCTAGATCCAGTGTTTGTTACAGTCGCTGAGTTTTGTCGTTTTCGACAGTCACGATATCATCATTATTTCTTATAAAATGTAGAGCAAAGAATGTTTCTCTACGAGAGAAATTTGTTGTATAGCAATATTATACACTCATCTTTAATAGACGACAAATTGTTTGATATTTTTTGAAAAATAGAGCTAGTTTTATAAGCTGAATCGATGGCTTTTTTTCTTTTCGCTTAAATATACAGAAAACAAACTGAAAACGTTCCCTACTTGGGCATTGCGTGGCGGAACTTAACACCGCGTTTTACCACGTTACCAGAACGATAAAATCTTTTTTTTTCGTTACCTCGAGTGGAATAGAACACATAACCTGTATCGTGTTTAAAATCATACGACCTACCTCAAAGCTAGTATATAATAGATTCAAAACCACAATTTTATAGAAAGAGGTCACAGGTTCAATCCTAAGTAGTGCACATCTGATTTACTACGAATATATTTATCATCTCGCACTGAGATAAAGATGTTTTAAATTTCTAATGAAATTATTCCACCATTCACCGCAGTTTTAATTAGCGTCTATGTACAGTGGAGTCTTTGCATATTAATAATACTCAGTTTGCTCTCGATATAAGGGCTCAATAAGATTTGACACTGTTATTTTAGTGTAATAGAACTGTAGAGGAAAGTCGTGGTGCAGGGGCATAAACGTATAACTTTAATCACGATAGGTTGTGGGTTTGATTCCCACTCGAGGAAACTAAATATTTAATATTTTCATTCCTCCGCTCTGGTGTCGAGACAAAAACGTGACGTTGCCACTGAATAGGCAATGCCTCCAGAAATCGGCGGAGATAGGAGAGCGGAGTGTTTTAACACTACGCTTCCTCTGCCAACATTGCATGCAGGATACAGCTTAAACCTGATTTGATTTCATTTATTTTTATTTTCTTAATTAAAACGTAATTTTTAGGCATATAAAATGTAAATTATAAACATATGTGTAGTAAACATTATTTATAATTAAAAGCGACATTCTTGTGTTGCTTCGGAGAAAGCTAACTATAAAGTTGTTATAGCATATTTTAGTTTTTTAGGTAACTGAAAAAAATTAAAAGAGATATTTTTATAAAAAAACATTGTTATTACACATTTTTCTTTAATTTCTTTTATAAATGTTCAGCAAATAACATTGAAGCCGACTGTAAAGGCGACTGATTTTGGGGTTCGATTCCCACTCGAAGAAATGCAATATGTTCATTACCGGGCGAGGCAAGGCACGCCGTAGAACTCCTCTACACAACATGCAAGCCTCCCATACCACCAGAATTCGGCGGAAACTGACGGGACGGAATGTTTTTATATTTCTCTCTGTCTACAATGCGAGATACAGCGTGAAGCTAAAACAAAGAGAGCTAAAGCCAAATTGCATAAAAAAAGTACTTAAAACTAACTTGAATATATTTCCTATTCATACCTAACACTTTGGCGAACTCTTTCACGAAATCTCGAGTAAGGAAGGTGACGAAACGCTCAAATTGATTGCTTTGGAACTGTCAGTGACAGGTACTAATGCTACGTTCAACAGGTGCGGCGTATGGTACTATTTGTCTACGTCACACACCGTCTGCTAATTGATGGTGTAGCGTTAGCAAAAATAATATGAAAATGTATGAAAATGTAAGAAAAAAAAATATCGTATCTTATTTTGGTAACCTTATAACAGTTGTGGTAAGTACTTTGGTAATAAGAAAAATGGGTCCATTAAATATTGAAAAGACAAAAACACGGAATATCGTTTTGAATTTTGTCAACAGATTTACTGAAAATTACAACATTGAAATAATTTTGTAATAGATAGATCACGATTAAGCGGAAAGTGAGGAACGGAGTGTCTTAACACTACCTACTCTGCTGCAGACACATAAACAAGTCTTTTTTTTATAAAGATTTTTTTTTTATATATTCTCTCCGACTACTCCGCCAGGGAAACAGCGTGAAGCTAGTTTAGTTTTTTTAGAAAAATGACAGCTGGAACTCATATAAACACAGCTCAGTAAGGTTTAATTGATTTAATAATAAGACTATTTTTGAACATCTATTCAAAGATACCCCATTTGACATAATTTGTTGTTTTTTTTTATTTGACAATAAGATGTGTGGTTGTGGCTGTGGTTAATGAAGAAACTATAGTCGTACCTCTAGTAATCCTCACAAGGTTGAAACGAATTGATTGACGTAAGAATCATATAAATAGGTCAACTCATTTGGGCTCTACAATGACACGTACATACATACATACTCTTGTATATACATAATATATAGGCAGGCAAACACAATATTCTTCTTCCCGTAGCGCTGTCAGTTAAACATATTTAAACATAGTATACAATATATATATATATATATATATATATATATATATATATATATATATATATATATATATATATATATATATATATATATATATATATATATATATATATATATATATATATATATATATATATATATATATATATATATATATATATATAAACTTTTATTGGTTTTGTAATATCGATTATATTACAAAACCAATAAAAGTTTATATGAAACGAACATAATCAAGTTATGAATATTTTTTCTATAATTGTTGGTTAAAACACACACTTTATTACAACAAAACACATTAGATATGTTATGTACATATGTTCGAAGATACTTTATTTATAAATAAATCAGCTTCACGATGTATTCCGCACTCAGCAGGGCACACAGAGGGAACCTAGTGTTAAGACACCCCGTTCTCCACTTTCTGCCGAATTCTGGAGGTATTGCGTATAGAGAACTTAATGCCGCGCTTTTGCCTCGATACCAGAGCGAAAAAATGAACATATACATTTAAATAAATATTCCATCTCCTCGAGTGGGGATCGAACCCACAACCAGTCGGTTTTACAGTCACACTTTGTGCCTCTGCGCCACGACTGGCCCTATTATTTATAAAACTCGTATATTGCTTATAAAAACTAATAGAAATCGCCCTCTTCGATCAAGAATTCGCTATAATATACGTTTCTATTTACGAGTATATGAATAGTTTACTTAAAGTACAGTCAGATTAAAAAAAAAGCAGATGAAAGTTATAACAGATATTTTGTAATACACAATAGAGAACACAACAAAATTATAAATAAAACAAATACTCAATATATAATTTAAATCTGCCATAATGGAATTTACGCCTCTACTAATAATATATTATTAACTATTTAACAAATATTTTTCTTTTAACATAAGAATTTTATTATTAAATAAAACTGATAATTTACGCTGTATTCCGCAAATAGCAGTCCATTTTGTGCACAATTCTTTAATAAACGTTTGTATATTTTTGCCTTTAAATAGCAAAAAAGCGTGTGCAGCGTGAAGCTAATTTAATAATATTTTTTTCTATAAAATTTACTTACTGCTGCCACTACAAGGGCCGATCGCAAAAAAAACTGAAGCGTAAAATTACGAAAAGAAAGCTTAGACATTGTCATTTTTATATACAAGCCGTATTATACGTGATACGAGCATGTAGAGCTGACTCAGTGATGTATTAGTACTGTCAACCTACGAGGTAAACATTTTAGGGGATGGTTTCCCATATCTTATATATTGTACACTATTTTTGTAATATTCAGCTTCATTCCTTTTAATTTTAGTTTAATATTATTTGGGTTACATTATTGTTAAGCTTATTGGCTTCTGTATATCTTTTAATGAAAAAAACACCGCGATCGATAATCGATAGTCCTTTCCTCTTGGAAAGTGTGTGACTATAATAAAGAACATATCCTCCTACTCCATATCCTGTGTCTATGGTACTATTATACTATATCATAAATGAATTATAAATTATATTTTTTATATAAAATTCACAACTGCCAAATATTATGGCTCAAAAACTAGTTATTCATCGATATAACAGGAAAACATTAAAAATAATCAACTGCTCTTCTTATAAATAAAATCTATATAAGCACAATATAAACTTAATCATAAAAAACTATTTTGTATAAAGAAAAACACGTCGATTCGGACCAAAAAACCGGTATACTGTATGTAGAAAAAAAAACCTTTCAATAATTAATTCTAAGAAGTATGCCACTTTAGTGAGGTTACGAAATAGCCAAGTAAAAAAGTTTTAACAATACGTTTGAAGTAAAAAAATATATACCTAATAGTCTGCCTTCGAAGGAAAGACGAAAGACAATTGATAAATTATGTTCTTTTTGTATAGTCTACGTCTTTAACTTTAGGCACCATGTCTTTGTAGTAGTATATAAATTGTCTTGTTTTTTTTAATAGACGTATTTCATTTAGAGATTCTGTAATTCTCTATTTTGTAATTTGAAAATTATAAATCTATACCATAATTAAACATCTGACGATCATCATCGTTTGTTTGACTGCGCTAATCTCAGGAACTAGCAGTTACATTTGCAAAATTGTTTTTGTATTGCATAGCCTATAACATTTTTAAAGTATTATTTGTATTCAATCTTAACATATCAACTAACTCATTTCAAGAACTAAAATTTAATTTTTTCAATATAAACAAAGGCTTATTGATAAATCATTTCATAAAATATTTTTTTTGTACACTTACTTATTTAACTAGTGTCGCTTTTAACACGAAAACCACCATACCTGAAACGATAAATAATCATTAGTCAAAGACGTTTCTATGTTGTGTTGTTTTTTTTTATTTACTTTATTTTATTCGATTTTTGGCTTAAAATATATAGAAAAACTTTTACAAATGCTCACATCAGATTTCATTATGTCACAGCGTTTTTTACATTTTTTACATAGCAATGTAGGAAACCTAATGTTAATAGGCTCCGTTCCTCAATTCGGGCCCTATTGTCGAGATATTGCGTATCAAGTGGCGAAACTTGAGGCCGCGCTTTGTCTACTTGAGTGGGGAAATGAAAATAATTGAATTTAATCTTATAGAATCTATGTATATACTATTATTTATAGAAATCTTCGTGATTCAAACATGATTGAAACAAAGAATGATTTATCGTGAAAAAAAAACTTTCTTTAATTTCACACAGTATCATCAATATAGCAGGATAATCAGAATAAATCTGGTGTTATAACACGCCAATTTTATACGCACCATCGAATTTTGCAGACATATCGTGTCGTTGGGCGGAACTCAACGCCACGCTGCATCAAAGCCAGGGTGAGAAAATGAAAATAATTGATTCCCTATAGCAAAAATTAAATCTATAAACGTCGAATTTATTATTAAAAAGGAATTATAAAAATGTATTCAGGAAATACTCAAGCAGCCCTCTAAATTGTTACTCTCGTACCGGACACTTTCATCTAATAGAATATTTATTGGACAAGTCACAGCTGCTTTCGTTATTTAATAATCCGACGTTATAGGGAATGTCCGTGAATAATCGCGTTTGTACTCTATCTGGAGCTCTGGCAGAGATTGATAATAATTAGCGAGTTGCTCTATATTAATTTGTATGAAAAATAGGAGAATAAGGTAAGAAATGAAAAAAAAAATTTTTTGTAGTGTTTTGTAATAAGATGAATGTTTTTTTTTGTAGAAGAAAAGAGAACAAAACTATATATAATAATATGAAATAAAGAATAAAATAGATGTTTCGATAATTAATATTTTTGTGTTCCTCTTAACTCAACAAATGACTTCGTCATTTATAGGACCAATGATGTGCCATTCCGGTTTTTTTTATTTATTTAAACCAAAATCTACAGTTATGTGACGTTGTATCTCATTTCTAATTTTAAAAAACTATTAGGCCATCCATATATTCTCTTTTTTTATCTGCTACTTGAACTAGGTTTAGACTAGGCTTAAATTTCTCTAGCTGTTTAAATCCTAAGAGAGTATCAAAATATGATACAAATCTACAAAATAAGGCCCCATCCTGCTATAATAAATAGCGGCTTTGATTTATCTAACACGTAAAGAAACGACCTAACTAAGTTTTTAGTTTCATATAAAACAAGATTATAAATTTACGTAAAAAATACTTCCCAATAAATTTAAAAGAAAAGTAGAATTTCTATTACTTATAATGACATTAAGAGGATCGGTTGAGCGTTCCCAGCAATTACTCCAGTAGTTCGTCTTAAGTTTTCTAAAGTGAAGTGCTTCTTTGTTTTTGATGTATACTCCTTCGTATTTTCTTGGTCTTGTTCAACAAATTGAGCAAAATTTTGTTTTTGCTTAACGCTTAGATAACAAATTAAAGAAAATGTTTATATAAAAAGTTTGTTTGGATTTGTTTAACTCTACATACTTCAAAATTTCATAATTACTTAACATTGTATACGAACTACGTCTTCAATGATCACGAGCTCTAATATGTTGAATGGCGGCGCTAAACATCGCTGTTTGCCTCTTTATCGGAGTGAAGAAATGAAAGTAGGTAATTATACAAATAAAGTTAAGTTTTATGTACATATTAATGTGGTTGTGAAGAACATAGATACTTTCGAACTTTATTCAATTAGGAAATAGCTATTATGCTTAAATTATTATTATTCATATTGAGGCTTGTTGTGGCGTAGGGGCTCAAAGTGTGTCTGTGAAATCAACTGTTAATGGGTTCGATCCCTAGTCGAGGAAATAAAATATTTATTTAAATTTATATTTTCATTTCTTCGCTCTGGTGTCGAGGCAAAGCGCGGAGTTGAGTTCCGCTAGTAAACACACAATGCCGTCAGAATTCGGCAGACGTATGGAAGTAGGAAACGGAATGTCTTAACACTAGGTGCCCTCTGCATACCCTGTTGTACGCGGATAGCGTACGCTGTACAGTATGAAGCTAATATATATGAAAAAGACAAACGGCAGCGTTGAGTCCCACTACTAAACCCGTAATGTCTCGAAACGGTGACACGGAACTGACGGTGCGTTAGGAAGAGATTGTCTTAACTCTAGGTACCATTTCCGTACACTGCTGCATGCAGGATCCAACGAGAAGCTACCACATATTACAGAACATTCTTTCTTTTTTACATACACATTTTAAGAACAAGATTGCTTCTAAACTGCATCACATCGGCGTCAAATGTATGTAGATTGGCTGAATAAGCTTTTATTATAATTTTTAACTAGCTTCCTGACTCGTCCCTTAAAATAATGATAGACTTGATTGAAAGGATGCGATGATACAATTGATCAATCTTATTACACATCCGCCTATATAAGGGGCGTCTTCGCATTGTTAACAATCGATCGAGAGTGAACCAGATGATATCTAGAGATTTGTGATGCTGTGCCGTGATTTTTTGGTAAATTATGAATTATATGTTTATGTGATTTTTTTTTAATATAGTTTGATTTATTTCAGTACGTTAATCGTGGAATGTGTCATATATGAACAGGCGGACGAAGCTGCTGCTAAATTCTAGTATTTAAATAAAATATTTTATTTTAGTCTTCTATGTCGCTTTTTTATAAAAAAGATATTTTTTAGGTTTACAAACAGCAAAGAATGAGGGGAACTAGGGAAGCTAATATTAAGATATTACATTCACTTTTAAGACACTTTCGATTCTTATTTTTCCCTATATTCTGGAGGCATTATAAGTGGTAAAATCGAACGCCACGCTTTGCCTTATCACCAGAGTAAAAAAAGAAACTATTTAATATTAAACTCCTCCGGGTGGGAAGCTTGTACCTTTACTCTACGACAACCTACAAGGTATACATTTTTTTGTTAAAATTAATTTAATTTAAGTACTTACAAATCACGATATAATTGAATTACTTACAAATCAACTTTAATACATACATATATATAAAAATTACACGGTAATCTTAGAGGGAAAAAAGGAAAAATATATACAATGTATATGATGGGAAAAAATGAGCTGTCAGTAACGTAGACGCTGAAAACACCTATTGTCGGTACAGAGTTAACAATGCCTTTAGTATGTGTGTATCGTATGAACACACTAGAAATTCTTTTCGTATAGAATTTGTTAAATTTCATAGTCCATCTAACATACTCTAGAATAGCGCTCTATAGGAGCTTTTTTTGTTAATTTTGCTCGAGCAAGAAATGTTATCTTTTCTTATATTGTAAAGCTGAATAGTTGGTTTGGTTGAACGTACTGATCTAAGGAACTACGGTCCGATTTGAAATGTTATTTTTGTGTTGGTCCATTTATCGATGAAGGCAATTTTTTATAGGCTGTGTAGTATGTCTTTGGAGCTAATCGTTTCTATGTAGCTCACTGCATCTAGGATCACAGTTACCATATGATAAATAAGAAAACCAAAGTCTAAGTTTGACTGTAACACGATGGTTGCGAGTTCGATTTCCGCTCGGGGTAGTGATTATATTGCTTTTCAGCATAGTGTTGAGTTTCTTAATTCAATTTTCACTTAAATATACAGGTTTGTATGTCCTTAAATTACTTACACAACATAATATGTACAACAAAGTGAGCCCCGGAAAGCACAAGTGTAAATAAGAAATATTTATAGCGCGCAATTCCAAGGGATATATTATACCCTTAAGGGTTCCCTAGAAATTTATTAAGAGGAAAGTAGCAAATAAACGAAACTATAGCAATTTCAACCTACACTAGTTCGTAGGACGAGCAGTCAGTAAAACTGAGCAGTTAACTAGGATTGTTTCCAGTAATCGTCGCTATCTCGAGCCGCAAACCAGCCACTATGGTTAGTACTTGTACGCTCTATAAACCCACAGTCTTATTATTGGCGATGCTATAGATGTTAATACTTTAGTCATGTTAGTTAACTGGGGCCACTCGTGGCGCAGGGGAAAGTAAGTTCAACAAGTTGTGGATTCAGTTCCCAGTCGGGAAAATTAAAATTGTAATATTTTTCTTTTCCTCGCTTGGTAGCGACACAAAGCGTGACGTTGAGGCAACTCAACACGCAATGCCTCTAGAATTCGGCGGAAAGTAGGGAATGAAATTGTCGTGTCGTCAATGAAAACTAGGTTACCAGGTTCCCTCTGCATACCCTACCCATTCTTATGTAAAATGGATCCCGTAGGAACTTTGAGAAATCCTTTCTTAATGTTCGCCTATAGTTCCAAATCTACATACGCACGAAATTGCATATTTTACAGTTATCTGTTGAATATATTTACTTTATACCGTAAATATCACAAAGAGGCCAGTCGTGGCGCAGTGGCACGAGGTGTGACTGTAAAACCGACTGGTTGTGGGTTCGATCCCCACTCGAGGAGATGAAATATTTACTTAAATTTATATTTCCATTTCTTCGCTCTGGTGTCGAGGCTCAGCGCGGCGTTGAGTTCTGCCACTTAACACGCAATGCCTCCAGAAAGTGGGGAATGGAGTGTCTTAACACTAGGTTCCCTCTGCCTACCCGGCTGTGTGCGGGATACAGCGTGAAGCTGATTTATTCATTTTATAAGTAGTTTATGCAATAAAATATTTTGAACTTATTATCACAAAGTTCCTTCTGTATATTAAAAAAAATGCTAATCTTATTTTTTTTCCTATTCAGTTATTAATAGCTACAAAAGAAACATCAGGAAAGTTGTTAAAGAGAAAATATCTTAATTCCAAACGTTTATAAAAAGTATTGGAAAGCGGATCTTTTCCGCAAGCATCATGTTATACGGCAGTGGAGCAATAAAATGTCTCTATTAGGAATTTATTTTTATTATATTCATATGTAGTATAGTTAAATTGAGGCCAGCCGTGGCGCAGGGGCACAGTGTGACTGTAAAAGCGACTGGTTGTGGATTCGATCCCACTCGAGGAAATGAAATATTTATTTTAATTTATATTTTCGGTTTATCGCTCTGGTGTCCAGGCAACGCAGGGCGTTTGGTTACGCTACTCAACACGCAATGCCTCCAGAATTCGACGCAAAGTGGAGAACTGAGTGTCTTAACACTTGGTTCCCTCTGCCTACCCTGCTGTACGTGGGATACAGTGTGAAGATGATTTATTTATTTTATAAGTAGTCTATGCAATACAAGATTTTGAGCCCGCAGATACCTATTGGAAATCTTGGACGGTGTACGTTTCCTAATAAAATGTTATCCTAATAAGTAAACACATTAGTTCCAGGTTCAATGCCCACTCGGGCGACTAATCATCGGCAATATCTCAACTTCGTCCAGAATGTAAAGTGCGGAGTGTTTTAAATAAAACTGAAAAATTATTCAGGGAATTTTGAGATCGATCGATCAAATATAATAATATTTGAAAAAGAAAAGGAAACAGTTATCACGTTTTATTGTTTTCTGGGTAATATATCTCTTCTTTTTCTGTATGGAATTTAAGAATAAAATGGAAAGTCCCAATTTTTCGTTATTCTAGACATATGGAGAAGTCCTATTTTAGTGATCCCGTACTCCTTCTAAACTTGTATGCAAAATTTCAACCTCCCAAATCCAGTGGTTTCTTCTTTGCGTCGTTTGTCGGTCACTCAGTAACAAAAGAACTTTGTATAGTAGAAATGCTATAATCAACATATTATTATCTATGATGTATAGATAATAATATGTTGATAAGGGCAAGTAATGGCGCAGAGGCATTTGCGACTGTAGATTCATTTCTTCGCTCTGGTAACGAGGCAAACGGCGGCATTGAGTGCTGTCACTCAAGACTCAACACATCCAGAATTTATCCTAATCCTTGGACTCGATCTTTCACTAGGTTACACTAGGTTCCCAGGTTCCCTCTGCATACCCTACTATATAGCAAGATACAAGTAAAGAACGAGGTTTAGCCAACACAGCTATACATACATATTTCCTTCGAGTGCAAGCACATAATAGTTCGTTGTGATGCACTTAATTAAGATATTGCGCGGGTCCCGTTGCCCATTCCCTGAGCTCATCTCTCCATTAACCCTTGTCATTTTGATATCGACTCTGTATATGTTAAAATAAGACTCATTTTTGTGTGATTCAATAAATATTTGCATACAGTGTCCAGTGGATCTTTGATGTTTTAATACTGGGTATTAAATAATGTTAGATATGTAGTTTTGAGGGTAGTTTGAGAATGTTTTAATATATATATATATACTATGTGAAATAAAATAATTCAGAAAATTAATAATGGCAATATATTTTTTTCTTCACGCTGTACCTGCAAGGTAGCTCGGTCAGTCGAGGGAACCTGGGAGCCTAAAGAATCCTAGGTAGATTTAAGACACTCCGCTCCCCACTTTCCATCGATTATTGAGTGGCGGCAATCAACGCCCTTATAAGATTTCATTTTATAGGATAAACTATATAAATCAATAAATAGTAGAGTCACACACACATATTTGTCTACGTCTTTCATAGGATAATACAGACGAGAAGGACAAGATGATCAATTTTTCGATTCAACCCTCAGCCCTACAATCGAGTAGAGTACTAATTAGCGTATGGACTCCCTGCACTTGTTAATCAAAGGTAGCTCGCCTTCACCTCTACTAATTTGGAGTGTGTCAGCCTTCAAGTGGTCTGGATATTCCTTCATTGGGCATAGAACTAAATATCTTTAGTTACAATGCTTGCATAATACTTTTTTACAAAACTTGGATGGTTACTAAGAGGCGCGGGTTCAAATCCCGCTACGTTAATATATTTTCATTTATAAATTAAAATATTAAAATTAAATCAGCTGTATCACACATCAATCACGCTATATACTGCGCACAGTAGAGTATATAGAGGTAGTCTAGTGTTAAGAAACTTCGTTCCCCAGTTTCCGCTGAACGCAAACCTGTGCTTTTTGCCTCAGCATCGGACCGAAAAATGGAAAAATATATATTTAAATAAACATTTCATTTCCTCGAGTGGGCATCAAACCCACAACCAGTTGCCTTTACAGTCACACTTTGTGCCCCTGTGTTGTTTTGGCCTCAATTTCAGTTACACATTTTCTAAAAAAATATTTTTCTTTCCAAGTGTAGAATTACACTTTAAATAACTTAAAAAAAAAATCTTGCATAGTCATACTAAGGTTTATTCACGGTAATGTTTTCTTAACGTTACGTTTTCTTAATTTTCTATCTCTTTATTACGTCTATACTATATATATATATTATCGAATTGAACCCAATACCATCATCTTCAAATTATCAAAAGCGACACTTTACCAACCATTATACAAAAAAGGAACAACAAAAACGCTAAAACAAAATTGTAATTAAATTTTAAGTAAATTAGCATTTATATAATTAATTGTGGGGTAACTCGGAGCAAAGACGCTCTTTCGGTGAGAGTTAGACGCCACGTGTAAATATTTGTAGGTCCTGTTGGCGTTTGAAACTCAAATATCGTCGTTTTGCCGAGAACTGTTGCTTTTACTGTGATGAATGTGTTTTAAAAAAATGCTACAATTTCATATAAAAACTCCGGTGTGGTAATACAAAACGCAGCGTTGAGTTACACCGCTTAATATTTAATATCCCGTATTTGGGTAAAAGTGGACGAAAACGTGTTTTCAATAGAAGTGTTAACAGATCCAAGGATCTTTCTGAGTAAACTGTTTTGCGGGATAGAGCGTGAAACTTTGACCCTTTACGAATTGCTGTTTCATGAAATGTTTAAGTTAATTAGTAAAGTAAGCTGAGTCTTAAACCACTCCGACAATTAAATAGATCAGCGGTGTTAAACAGCGCACTCTGTTAAGTGTGGCTTGTACTTTATAAAATATCTCTATAGTATAAGTATCATTTTTCAACAGAATATTATCCTATTATTATTATGAAAGACTTTCCTATCACAACAAAGAAACATTATTAACTAACCAAAGAAAAAAAGAAAGGAGCTCAAGGACTAACTAACTCAAAGCTCTACATTTCATATAACATCAATACGAGTACGTCTATTGCTTTTAGTAAAAATGGAGCCAGTATAAAATTTAAACAGAGTCCACTCTACCGAGCTTCAAAGGACTAGTGCGGAAATTAAATAAATTTGCGTCCAGACATCCGATACTGTAGTTCCCCTACATTTTTACCCTTTCGAATATTTATTGAATATTTATTTAATTTAAGCACACAGATGATTATTTGGTAAGAGATAGCAGGTTCGAATCTATTTTAACGTAATTTTGTTTTCAAATTTTAAACGTTCAGTTGTCGCGATGCTGTGCCGCTGCGCGTCAGCAACCTTAAATTATTATACAAATTTATTGTACACTACAAACATAATAATAATAAAATAAATATTTTTAATACTCTATCTTTTTAACTTAACGTTTTAACAGAACAGACAACTACCGCTTAATAGAAGCGCATAACGAAAACGTACAATAAAAGACCATTTAAAAAATTATCGATGCAACTTTACACATTGTAAATTACAATTTTTATACAACAAGTGTCGAATCGCTAACCGATGTTTATGGTCGGTTGCAGCGCGGTAAGAAAAATATGTATGCAGATTATTTATTGGCATATATATGAGTATATATTATATGTATATATGAATGTTTTAGTTTAACGTATTTTTCTGATTATGTGGAAGAAACTGAAAAAAATGTGATCACTCACTCAATTTTCGGTTTTTTTCATTATTTTAGAAATATAAGCGAACTCTTTGCTGAGTGATTGGGGAAATTAAACGTGTTATAACCAAAAGGCCACAGGGTTGTATACATTTGGGTCTTTAAGTTATATATAATTTTAGTTATACATAATGCTAGTAGAAATCACTTAATGAGTTGACGTCATGTGACAACAATTCAACTTTTTCTAAAAGTATAGATACAAAAAAGATATAAGTAGAAAATAAGGAACTATGACAAAAAAATATTTATCTAATTTTCAAATAAAATTATTTAACAAATTTGTTTTAAACAAATTTGTTTTTTAAATGGATCGTCAATTAAAAATTGACTTTACAGTCAATTAATAAAATATTGTAAAATTTACTTTGGTAATAGAATACCCGAACAGCGTTTCTTCTTAAAAGACATCGTTTTTTTTCTTAAAATTTAAGAAATACTTAAGTGAAGTCTTCGTATAGAATTAACATAAAGTATTATTAAGACTCCCTTTAGACTCGGGGGAATCTATTAAAAAAAATTGTGTCTTCAGGCTCGAATTTTTAGTCAATTGTCATTCAACTCACAGAAGAATCTCGAATTTTTAACACTATGTTTCTAATCTCACCAAATATCAAAAGATACGTTATATTACAAAAAATTGAATAAAATTTAGATTGGTCCACTTTTTTCCCATATAATCAGGGTAGTCAGAGGACACCTAGAGATTAGACATTCCGGTTCAAATTTTCTGCCTAGTTTTTTGAGACAGTGCATGTTGAGTGACGGAATTCAACGCCGTTCCTTGTTAGTAACCCCACTATGAACAATCCTACTATGTCATGACTTCTACTAAAATTGAAGCAAAATCCCCTATATTTACTAACTTCTACAAACACTACTTATAATATTAGTATATAATAAATATCAACTTCTCGCTGTATCCTACGCACAGCAGAGTTAGCAGAGGGTTAAGACCTAGTGTTAAGAGAAAACCTAATGTTAAGGCACTCTTTTACCCATTTCCGAACCGAAATCAAACACAACGCAGCGCTTTATTTCGATTAATTAAAATTAAAAAAAAATTAGCTTCACGCTATATCCCGCACACAGCAGGGTAGGCAGAGGGAACCTAGTGTAAGACACTCCGTACCCCACTTTCTGCCGAATTTTGGAGGCATTGCGTGTTGAGTGGCAGAACTCAACGCCGCAATTTCGATCCTAGGGCAAAGAAATAAAAATATTCTTACTAAATACTAATATTTCACTTCCTCGACTGGGGATCTAACCTCAACCGGTCAGCGGGCTTTTACAGTCACACATTTGTGAACCTGCGCTACGACTGGCCTAATTAGTATATATAAATAGATAATAATAAATTATCTTAATATTTCTTCATCCATTGTTGTATTATGTTCTCATATTGTTCTCTATATCAGAACAAATGAGGGTACAATACCTAAGACAGCACTAAAACACGATGTGCAGATTGTGGATGAACAAAGAGAGCATTAAATTATAACGTACGAGTGTTACATGTAGGTGCCTTTCTTATCTAAATTAAACGTAGCTGAGAAAATATCGTGTATTTTCTATGATTTTGATTTTAAGGCCATTCGTAGCGCAGTGGCACGAAGTGTGAAACCGACTGGTAGTGCGTTCGATCTCCACTCGAGGAGATGAAATATTTACTTAATTTATATTTCCATTTCTTCGCTCTGGTGTCGAGGCAAAGCGCAGCGTTGAGTTCTGGCACTTAACACGCAATGCCTCCAGAATTCGGCAGAAAATGGGGAACGGAGTGTCTTAACACTAGGTTCCCTCTGCACTCTCTGCTGTATGCGGGATACAGCGTGAAGCTGATTCATTGATTTTGGTGTTTATATACAATGAAATATGGTATTAATATGGCGAATTGGTCATAATTATTTATTTATTTTATCGGTATACTAGCTATACTATTTAAAGTTTAAAGAGGTCAAATAGAATTAAATAGAGTTCAAGAGATCAAATAAAATTAACTCAGAATTGTTTAAGACACATGACACTTTCTATGTTCTTAACGCACCGCCCAATATTTAAGACATTGATTATTGGGTGGCCGACCTGAATGCCGCACATTGTCTTCTTGAAAACAAATAATTCCACCAAATGAGAATTGATCCTAAAACGCACGACAAACCTTGTTCGTATAGATGTTTATATATATAGCATTTATATCTACAGGAAACCCGTCATGCTATAGCTTTACAACCTGTACCTTAAATCATAATTAAAAACCAATATACATCTCCAAAAACCATCATAGCCTAATCTCCAACAAAAAAACCGTAAACCGCCGCAAACAGCTAGCAAAAGGCACGCTTTTAGCTCTTTCAAGCACATCTAAAGTCAAAATAATGCATAAAGACGCTGACTCGACTCGAATTTTAATGGAAACGTCAGGAGCATTCGCAAGTCGCCCCCGCGGAAGTCTATCGAAACACCCATTAACAGACAACCACTCTTATAGAATGGATGATTAAATTTGTATACGAAATTGTTCACGTTCTCTCACTTATCATTTCTATTTTTTAGCGGTTTAGTAATTGAATTGTATTAGTTATCCAAATTCGGGAGACTACAGGCTGGGTAGTGGGACGGAAAGTTGTGACAGGGGGCAAGTGAAAATTGTTTATTTTACCTGGAATCGAACTCGTAATAGGTCAAATTGACTGCATACTGTACTGCATAATGTTTTCTGTTTAGTGACATACAAAATTAAGGGTAGTCATGACGCAAGGGTACAAATGTGTCACTGTAAAAGCCTAGTTGATTTTTATGGGTTCGATTCTCATTCGAGGATTGAGTTTGAGTTCCGCCTCTCAACACACAATACCGCCAGAATTAAGCGAAAAGTGGGGTAGTGTCTTAAAAAAGTGTTTTATCACTAGGTTCCCAGGTTCCCTCTGTCTATCCTGCCACGTACGGGATACAGCGTGAAGCTAAAATAAAATAACAATATATAAAAGTAATTGGCAGTCCAAACTACTGTCCATTTTAGAGCTCTTTTGAGTGGGTAAAATAACACTAATGTTGTATTTTACGTCGCTGCAATTTTTGTGAAAATAAAATCTTACGTCCTCTCCCAGCTAAATGGCTAAAACTCACTTGTTTTTGAAATCTTTTGAAAATACACAAGAAAATCTTTTCATGATAGCAATAAACTTTCAAGATATTTAAGGTCGAAACATGAAGAGATAAGCGTTGTATAGACGTAGTACGAACTGAAGTTAGGAGTAAATTCATTTTGATAAGGCACAAGTTGGCAGTGTCCACGTCCAGCGAAATTAAGGACTTTATAAAGTTTGATTTATGAGTGGATTTTAGAATTATGTTGTGTTACATTTGAAATATTATATAATTATATGAATGAAATCAGCTTCGCGCTGTATCACGCACATAGCAGCAGAGTAGGTTCGAAATTCAACGCCGCACTTTGCCTTGACACTTACTGACTGAACATTTCACTGAAGAAATGAAAATATACATTTAAATAATCATTTTATTTCCTCGTGTGGGTATTGAATCTACAACCAATCCCACAACTAGGGGTAGAAGCATTTAACTGATTGATTTCCACTCGAGGGAACACAAAATTAATGGGAACGGAGTGTCTTAACACTAAGCTCCCAAGTTTCCTCTGCCGACCCTTCTACGTGCATGATACAGCGCGAAACTGAAGAAAGGATTTAAATAAATAAAAAGATAGTACCAAATATTCTTAAATCACAGAAGCCACTCAAGACCGTTATAGCATTAAAAATAACCTCATTGCAATATTTGAATAAAATGAATGACAGCTAGGCGTGATAAAATAGAAAATTGCGTTATTTAAACACAATTTGTGGCAAACATGTTTTATACATACAATATAAGTATTTTTTTGCTATATTATATAAAAATGTGGAGAAGAAAATTTAAAAATTAAAAAACTGACTTTTTTCAGTTCCACTCTGTATCCTGCATATGGCAGGATAGGCAAAGAGAACCTGGGCAACTGGTGTTAAGACACTCCACTCCCTCACCACCAAATTCTGAAGACATTGCGTATTGTGTGGCGGACCTCAACGCCGCGCTTTCTCTAGTTATCGTAGCATTGAAAATAAAAATATTAAATATAAACTAACTTCGACGACATTCATTAAAATTTCTCAAGATTTCATCAAATAACTTAACATTATACAGGATGTTAAAATCTATGCCACTTTGAGATATTGCAATATCTCTATAGCTTCAATATTACAAAACCAGTTTCCCAATAGCTTTGCAGATGGGTCCGTTGAACCCGACACGGGGACGGTGAATGTTATGTCAACTTCCGTGCGTTTCTATAGTAAATATTGAGATCCATCTCACTGATGCAAGTTGCCAAGTAGTACGGAACAGTGTATGGTAGCTTTTGTTTGTTCGGATTTAATAAATATTTTATATTTATGCGAATTTCATTTTTTTTTTTCTACTTCACGCTGTATCACGCATATAGCAGGGTAGGCAGCGAGAGCTTAGTATGAAGACACTTCCGCTTCCCATTTTCCGACAAATGAATGCATTACGTGTTGATTGATGTAACTCAACGCCGTGCTTTGTATTGTTAATAGAGCGACAAAGTTAATTCGATTTAGTTATATTTATAGAGGGTCTAATAGCGTAGAGACAGTAATCGATCGTGGTGTAGGTATTGATTTTATTTTAAATCTTATCAAAAACATAAATGTGGAATGAGAGCCAAGTTATATGTTAAGGATAAAAGAATACAAGTGCACATACAAGTGCACATGGGTGCGGAGTTCGATTTTCGTTCGGGATAAAATTTAAACTCATTCGATTTCAGTTCAGATTTCAGATATATATATATATATATATATATATAAAAGTATATATATATATATATATATATATATATATATAAGTATATATATATATACTTATAAATGTCCACACTTAATTAAAATAATGACTTTTCATACAAAATTTGTATGTAGACCATATCATTAACACAAACATATATCAAGAGAAATGTATGAAATAATTTTAATTAGCGATGTGAATCAAAACGCGGGTGCTTAATGGTGCGTCCCTTTATGCGAATTCAATGGGAATTTGTATAAATATACCGCTATTAGCATTTAGTGATAAATTACTTAAGTATTGAAAAGAGAATATCTATCTATCTTTCCTTTCTATTCTATATTTATATCTTTCTTTTATATGACATATGTACTTGCAGGTTAGGCAGAGGGAACCTAGTGTTAAGACACTCCGTTCTTCATTTTTCGCCTAAATCCGAAGTTGCGTGTTGGGTGGCGGAATTTAACGAAGTCTTTCCTCGACACCAGAGCAAAGAAATGAAAATATAAATGGAAATTAATATTTCAGTTCCTCGAGTGGAGATTAAACTCATAACCAGGCAATTTTACATTTACACTATGTGCGTTTGCTCTGTGTATATAGCAGGTTAGGAGGTCCAGAATCCTGTGTTCTCCGCTTTTTGCTCGAAATCGAAATTTTGAATACATAAATCTGTAATATTATAAGAAATATTTATAAAAAATATATTGACAAAGTGACTAATCACTAACTTTTCTTCGATTATTTTACAACACCAACAAGACTGCCTTTGCACGCTCTGCATTTCATGATACATTTAAATGATACGCGAGGCGATGATTCTGGGTTATATTCAAACTAGGGAAATTGAATTATTTTCATATTATTACTCCGGTAGCAAACGCGGTGTTGAGTTCCGTCTTTTATCACGCAATGTTTTGAAATTTAATTATACGAAGTTTCCTCTGCCTGTTCTGCCAAAAGAACAAAAATTTTCTATCGCCTCTATTCTTTTCATTCTTTCTAATCGCCTTACCGCTTATTAAATTTAATCCAAATTTAAGCTAATCAACATTAACTTTAATCGTAATTTAAACTAACAGCGGGAGGCGTTAAACACAAAACTATATAGATAAAACTGTCCGCTATAATTTTTCTAAGTCAAACTGCACTCCCCATTACACTAATGTATTTAGCGGGTGTATTTTAGCGTAGGAGATGGCAAGGGCGTGGCTATAATGATAAAATATAAAAAAAATGTTTTAAATAATTTTTAAGCCACATCCGTGTGTCCCTACACAATTGTAAGCCTGTAAACGTGACTGGTTTTAAGTTCGATTTCCACACGAAATATTTAATATGTCCCGTTTTCTTCGCTCTGGTAACAAGGCAAGGCGGAGTTAGAGTTCTTCCACTCAACACGCAATGCCGCCAGATTCGACAGAGAGTGAGAAACTGAAGTGACTTAATGAAAACGGAGTATCTTAACATGTTAAGATACTCCGTATAATGTTCCTTCTATGTACTATGTGCTGTATACAACGTAGAGCTAAAAAATACGAATTATCGTGTATTATATAAAAATATTAAATATGTTAATTCTCCAAGCGGGTTTCAAATCCATAATATTCGTTCAATTATAATAGCCCCACGCTTGTTCAGCTGCGCGACGACGGCGTCACATTTTTAACAAAATTTTAAATAATAACAAAATTTTTTTGAATATGTAAGAAAAATGTAATATAAACATGTGAATTTCGAGTTAAGTATGAAAAGATCCTTATCACAGTTGATAAATTCACCCTCGTGTGCAGATACAAAGTGCAGCTGGTATATTAGCCGCGATATTTCAACTTTTTTGTAAGAAAACGCTGTATATTGTACTTCCTAAGTTACGTTTTAAATAATGTTCATATGTTTATTACATTGAAGCCATCGTGAAGCAATGGCACAGCATTTGATTGTATGCCCGACGGTTGTGGGTACGATTCCCACGCGGAAAAAAAATTTCTAGTTCTAGTAATAAAGGCGAGGTTCAAGATCCGCCATTCATTACATATCTCGGTTATTGAGTGATACGTGGAGAACTGAGTGTCAGAACGCTATGGTCCTTCGGCCTACCCTACTATATGAGGGATATAGAGTAAAGCTTATTATATCGCGTGTTGAGGAGCAGCACTAAACGCCGCGCTTCGCACATACCAGAGTATTAAATATTAGATTCCGCTGAATGGGAATCGAACCCACAACCGTTATTTAAAGACATATTATTGTGCCCATGCACCAATACATCCTCAAACATTCACATGTACTAGATTATATAATATTAATCAAATCAGTCATCACTAACTGAAACCGCAAATGTTTAATTAATAACAATAATATGGTTTTCATTACTTATCATATGTACAATGGGTATATTAAGATGCGTTTGGTTTGGGGTTTAATTCTGGTATTATCTTAAGAAAACCAAGAAAATTTGTGATCGATTTATATTCTCCAGCCCAATTTCTACATTCAGCCCGTTTCGGTGTTTGATGACGGAACTCGCTGTGGTTACTTTTTTTTAATGATATCTTTGTGTGAGTATTTAAAGATGTTAAATGAAAAATTTTAAGTTAAAAGTTAAGTTTTTAAATTTCGAGAAATTGTAAATTTCTAGATCTACCCCACGTATTTACGTCTAGTTGTCTACTAATACGTCGAGATTTAATAAAAATACACAAATTTTAGTAATATATCATCTAAAATATTAGAGTGTTTCTTATCTTCACGGGTTTCATACTTTGCCCACTTCACAATGAACGGGACGTTAACGAGAACGTTTAAAATTAATATCAAAATATTATTCCAAGTATTTAGCTGTTCAATATAATTATTTAAAATAAATCAGCTTCACGCTGTATCCCGCACACAGCGGGGTAGGCAGAGGGAACCAAGTGTTAAGACACTCCATTCCCTACTTTCTGTCGAATTCTGGAGGCATTGCGTGTTGAGTGGCAGAACTCAACGCCGCACTTAGCCTCGAAATACAAATTTAAGTAAATATTTCATATTCTCGAGTGGGGATCGAACCCACAACCAGTCGGTTTTACAGTCACACTTCGTGCCACTGCGCCACGACTGGCCTCAATATAACTTTCTATATATAGGGAAAACAACTATTTCCTAATAATAATTTAACATAAAATATATAATTATTAATAATATAATTTATAATGAATTATCAAACCTGCAATTAAAATGTTTTAAATTCCTAACCCTTTAAAGAAGTCTTTCTCTCCTTTCCACACTTTCTGTGGCGTCGAGTTCCTCCGAACGAAACACAATGTATCTAAAATTAAGCGGAAATTACGTAACGGAGTATCTAAATACTAGGTTCCCTCTATTTACTCTGCTATATGCGGAATAAAGCAAACACCTACAGAAATCAAACCTACAACCTCTGTAAATAGGCACACTTCGCAATCGAGCCTCTACAATCTCAATTATTATGTCAGATGAATATCAAATGATAAACTAATTATCTCGACAAAGCCACATCTACGCTTTGGATTGCGTTGCATTAGTGAATAGATGTCAGGACAAAATGGTACATGCTCTTGGGATGCTGTGCAGCTATGAGTTAAGATGATGCATCTTGACTAGAGCCAAGTATTTAGGTCTCCTTTATGAATGTAAAATTAAACCGGCTATTAATAGAAATAAAGACCTAATTATACGTTTGTGTTGTATGTTAGTTACGCGATTACTCCGTACATTTTGGCCTTTGATGGTTTTTTTTTCTAAAATATATTTCAGAGATGGATATGTAAATTTGATGGTCATTAGTTCAGCTTTTAAAAGAAAACCAACAAAATCAAAAACTCACATTTATAATGTTTTAGTTTGTCGATATCTATTTTTTTTTTATAAATCATTTTATTGAGGCCAGTCGTGGCGCAGTGGCACAAGGTGTGACTGAAAACCGACTGGTTGTGGGTTCGATCCCCACTCGAGGAGATGAAATATTTACTTAAATTTATATTTCCATTTCTTCGCTCTGGTGTCGAGGCAAAGCGCGGCGTTGAGTTCTGCCACTCAACACGCAATGCCTCCAAAATTCGGCAGAAAGTGGGGAACGGAGTGTCTTACACTAGGTTCCCTCTGCCTACCCTGCTGTGTGCGGGATATAGCGTGAAGCTAATTTATTTTTATTTTATTTTATTAATCTTGTATAATATTTTGCACAGGTATCCTTATCATGTCACAACCGATGTTTATACCTGAAACAAATGAATACATAAATTAACTTAATATTCAATTAACTGACAATCAGCATTGATCACTTTGACAGTGGCTGCAGTTTCAATTCTCACGGGACAAAAACACCATAAATTAAATTTAGCTTTCGATAAGCTGAGGCAAATTGACAAAAAAAAATGTTTTTTTTTGTCTTTTTAATAAAGATAATAATATATTTTACTGTACGCCACTAAAAAAACGTAGAAAAACTAGAGAAAAAGTACTTATAGAGACGTAAGAGATTAGCGATATCTTCCAACTTATTTTGAGGTATAGGAATAGTCGAAACGGTAGGCGGTGTACAACCCTTATTTGTTTAATATACTTATATATAGATAAGTATATCAGTAAATACGTACATACAAAAACTCATATATAAATAGGCGGCAGAATAGGCAGAGGGAACCTGGGAACCTAGTGTTCAGACACTTTTTGTGGAAAAGTGCGTGGTGGCGCACTTTTTCTGCTTACCAAAATATGGAAATGAAAATATTCAATATTTCATTTCCTCGAGTAAAAATCGAATCCACAACCTGTAACGCTTTCATGTGCCACTACGCCACCGTCAAGATCTGTGTAATTAATTTCTGAAACTTATGTTTATTACATTACAAATAATAATAATATTATATATTTCTTTGATATAAACTCTTTTATAAAATAGTGTTATATAAATAAATCATTTTTCTCAAGAACCGATGCTCTATCAGCGTATTGGAAAGACGCTATCGTAAGCAGACCTCAATAAAATTACTTACATTAAGTGCGACGACGTCGACGTTGGGAATTTTAATATTTATATAATTTAACCGATTCCAAAGAAAATTATTTCTTAGAGGATTATAAGAAAGTTTTGATTTCATTTTTTATTTTCTTCTTTCGTAATCTTCTTAAGTAATCTACTTTCTTTCTGTGTTTTTTTAACATAACGCTATTTTCCGTTCATAGCAGGGTACGCAAGGGAAACTTAACGTTAAGTCACTCTGTTCATATTAAGATACTTCCGTCGCCCACTGTACACAGCATTGATTGAGTTGCGGAACTAAATGCCGCGCTTAGCCTCGTTCCCAGAGCGAGGAAAATAATTCATTTCCTCGAGTGGGTATCGAACCCACAACCTGCTGCGTTTGCAATGACACGCTCGTGTCGTAAGTAAATTAAGCTGCAACTTTTTCAAAAACCAAATATTTACTCTTTTCACGCGATTATCATAATCACAGAAAGAATCAACAAAATCATTATTCAATCAGCTTCATGCTGAATTCTGCACACGGCAGGGTAGGCAAAGGGCACCTAGTGTTAAAACACTCCGTTCCCCACTACCCAAATTCTGGAGGCATTGCGTGTTGAGTGGCAGAACTTAAAGCCGCGTTTATCCTTGACACCAGAGCGAAGAAATGGAATAAATGATTTAAGTAAATATTTCATCTCCTCGTGTGTGCATCGAATCCACAACCAGTCGGTTTTACAGTCACACTTCGTGCCGCTGCGCCACGGCTGGCCTTATCAATAAGTACATCTATTCGTTATCTTCACTAATAGAGGACGACAGAGCATTTTTTTCATGATTTTTTTTCCTAGTTTTGAACCAATAACCGTCGCTTGCAAAGGTACCTTGACGAAGGCGTTAACAATTCTCAAATACCTTAAGTAATAATAATTTAAATAAAATTGAAGTAAAAATGTTATTTCCGAACAATTTGTATCGCAACAAAGTGAACCGAGTCAAATGAAGCAAATAACATTTAATGGCGTCGTGATTTAGAAGTATTCTAACGGAATGCAACCAATTTTATCGTCATTATGTTAAAATGTTTGGATAGGCGAAGCGGCGTTGAGTTTCGCCATTTTATTTAAGTGTTCCTCGATTGAGGCTGTTGATTTGGCGCTATGACGAAGTATCTGACTGTGAGCATTACGATTGTCGGTTCGATTCTCACAAAGATTGAAGAATTGACGGATATTTTTTAAAAATCATTCTTATTTTCAAACACCTCAGAATAGCTCACGAAGTGACAGTTGATTACTAGTATTTATGGTTAATCGTGGAATGCTGATATCTATACATGTGTATTATAAAATATAGTGTTTCAGGAATTTATATAACTATAATTTCTGCACTTTACGAGGTAGGTAAGCAAAATTGCCTCTCTTCTCCAGTTTTCGCCCATCCGAAGCCATTGCATCTGTACTATTTTAACTATCAACCGCCAAGTTCGATCAGGCACGTACCAACTATACCACAATAGTCAAATACATATATAGATATAGATTTGTATATTCAAAAAGGATTTGTATCCGTCACCCATAGCGGAAGCAATCAGTCTGCCCGTTGGATGCGAAAGGAAAATAGAAAAAAAATCTATATCGCTGGACGAGCTTCAGAGCGCCGCTCAATTCTTCACAACTCGCCGCACACGATATATTAATTTTCAATTGAAGTTCAGTTTTGTCGGCAAACATTTTGCAAAATACCAACTGGGAATAGTAGACGCAGTTGAAGCAAAGTTGGCTATGATTGTGGATGCGATGGTTGTAGGTTCGATTCCACAAGGAGCAGTATATTGTTACATCTTCGTTCTTCAGTCATTGGAGAAAGTATTAGCAAAGAGTTGGGGCATGTGAAAAATGAATGCCTCATTTTTGAAATTGATATGTACATATATAGACGAAAGTCCCCGTAAACCGTGAACTATCAGGGGACCTCCTGCTGCTGTCCACCGTCAGGAGGACGACCTTCTCCCATAAATGGGTCATCTTTTGTTCGTAACCCCCTTTTTTCGAAAGTAGTAACAATATACCATAGGAATAAATCAGTTTTTGGAGTTCCGAGCACTGAACTTTTTTCATTGTACAGTGAAATATCAACATTTCAGTTGCAAATAGTTTTTCAGTTGTCCAAAATAATAGCGCTATACAGTACCCTGTACTCTTGACACTCACTGATGAAACAATAAATTATTTCAAATAATGTTTTTTCGTGTCACATTTATTTACGCTGTGATGCAGTCGTACAGTGTCTGATAGAGAGCGACAATTGAGATTATAAATTCCAATTGCGAGAACGAATTATTTTCATATCCTTACATCTGATGAAGAACGAAAAAAGACGAAACGCGGCGTGAGAGCCACTTAACACGCAATATCTCTAAAATTGGGGCTGAAGAGGGGCAAACTGTTTTAACATTAGTGTTATGTGCGGGATAAAACGTGAAAGTATTTAAAACGAAGAATTTCGGCGTAGCAGAGACTAAGGCGTTGTTATATTAAATTAGTCTAATAAGGAAACGCAAGTAATTATTAAAGTGTACCTATATGCTCCACAAACATCCAAATAGCGGCTAAAGCCAATTAATCAATCACACTCACATCAAAATTCAATTTCAACCCTTTAAGTCTGAATATTCAATATTCATTTCGCAATTTTAAATTGAAGTCTAACGAGTTCGGAATTGATACTTAAAAAATGTGAATTGACGTGTAAAATCGGTTTGTACTGCTGTCGTGAGTAAAAAATCATTATAGTGAGATATCTCTCTGTATTTTTTTTCTTTCTTTTTGCAAATATTTGGTACAGAAATTAAAAAAAAATGCTGACAATCTCTAGAACTATAGCCAATTAAACTAAATCTAATAAATAAAATACAATAGAACAAAACTAATTTACTATTTTTTGACTATAACAATAAAACATCTTTTAGATATTTTTAACTTCCAATTTGCAGGATAGGTGAAAAGAATTCAGTGTGAGCACACTGTCGTTCTCCACTTTGTACCCAAATTTGAGGCCTTGTGTGTGTAGAGGTGAGCGCTGGAACTCAACGCCGCGCTTTATCTTGCTAGAGCTGATAAATAAACATTTAAAGTATTAAGATTTGTTAGCGGTGTTGGTATGGTTTTCACTTACCACTCTACTGGCTCTTACAATCGGACTTTATTTCTGATACCTAATATTCAAATCTAGACTACTAAGTTTCTTTACTTATATTGATTTCGATTCTTGACTCAAACGTACCCTCATTTAAGTCAAGAATCGATGTCAATAATCAATTAATTGAAGACATCAAGTTCGGTTTCAGTGATACCCTTATCAAAGCAAGTCCTTAGGTCCACCTTAGAAACTGTAGAATAAGTTAATGACCTGTGATTTACTATAAATATAGATTTTGATATAATAAACGATGGTGTTTAGTTGATATATGAAGTAAAATTAGATTGATTAATTTAAATTACAAGTATACAGTATATAAAAGAAAATTTTATGGATTCAGCAGATTTAGTTCAAACTTTTTCTTATTTCTGCACTTTCTGGTGCACGGTGTATGTAAAAAAGAAGTAGACAAGAGAAAAACAAGAAGTGAAACGAATTAATTTAAACAAATGTATCAGCATACGTTTCAAACCCAACCTCAACTCACAATGTCTTCAAAATTGAACGGAAATTGGAAAGCCTCTTTAACATTAACTTACCTCTACTCACCCTAGAATACGGGAAAAAGCGTAAAGCTGTCTTGCATCTAAGTTATAAAACCAAAATATTTTTAAACAATAATTGTGAAACGAAACGTTTTCTACCTTCGAATATAGAGTATAAAGAAAAGGAAGCAAAATTGGAATACAGATTACATAGTGGGGTAGCAATCAACGGCAGGCCTGTTAGCTGGATTGCCCTATTTGAATAGTTGTGCAGCAAAGGCAGCTTCAGCTTCATTGTTTTCACTTAAATTCTATTAAATCAACTTGAGGTATGGAATCTAATAATATTACTTAATGATAATAATAAATTGCCAATTTTAAGTGGCATTTTTTTAGCTGTACGCTGTTTTCCTGGAATTTACCCTTGAGACTGTCTGTTTGTTACCCATTTCCCGTCTAATTATCGAGATATTCTTTTGAGAAGCTTAACTAAACACCGTTTTTTGCTTGAGTAGCCTAACTTAACCGTATTATAACCGTATTTCTCGATTGAAAGTCAAACCCACAATCGTCGTATTTGCAGTCAGATGCTGTGCTCACTAAGCTACATAAAGACAATATATTTTTAATTATAACATAGTATTCATTCAACTAGCCTGTGTAAGTATGTTAATGGACCATCAACAAAGCGAAGACCAAATGTACTGGAATAACAAACAGAATGAAATATAGTTAATTGCCTGTTCTGCGTAAAACTGAAAAACCGTAAAGATTTTTTTAATTCCTCTCATCTCGTCTCTTTTGCCTTGTGCACTGTCGTCAACCTCCTCATACATGTCCTCCGAGGACTCCTCACGGCTTTTTACGTGACCTTCCTCTAGTATCATCGATACTGTTTCTCGAAGGTTAGCCAGGGTCTACAAGCAAGCCTTCCATCATCAAACCCCAAAAAGAAGTTTAAAAAAAATATTAATAGTATTTTGTTGTACTCTGTAAAAGTATCAATAAATACATTACGTTCTACTCAACTGGAGTTCGAGGCGCTAGGAAAGTTTTTGGACGTCTTAATATTTATGGCAGACATTAACAAAGGGGTTGTCTAAAATTTTAAACGCAAGAGTTAGACAGTTTGAAAATATTGAAGCATAAAATAGTATTTTTTTTGTAAAATTTTTTTCAAACACCGTCGTGGCACAGTGTTTAAAATGTTGGTTTTGCGTAATAGCGATTGGTTCAATTTGTAAAGCCTAGACCTACTAGTTAAATAAGGGAAATTCTTGGTATTTTATGTTTGTGTGTTATATTGTTAATATTGGAAAATATTCAAGTGTGATGATATTTTTAGGCCTCCCAGCAAGTTTTTTTAAAAAACTGAAATCTATATAAAAATATTATCTTGATTTATTCTAATTTATGGAATTTGCTCTAAGTTTCATCAAAATAAGCTTACGCGAAGCTTATTTTGATGAAGCCTTAGTTTATATTCAGCCAAATTATACAAAATTATATAGACATATTGTATTATATACATATGTTGTAGCGTATTTGTTGTCCAGGCGTATAAAATACAAAGTTTCATCAAAAATCTATCATTATTTTTTACTTCAAAGATAAACAAACAAACATCCATTCCTCACAAACTTACACATTTATAATATTGTAACGATAATAGAATAAGATATTTTTTCAGAGAATCTTATCAGTAGTGTAATATAACTAACTCCATATTAATGGAGTGTGGAGTTATATTCCACTTCTATCTAATCGCAATTATTGACTTAATTTAATTATGTATGTATGTACAATGTATATATTATAATTTATGAATACAACACCGTCAATAGTCACTAAATAAATTTATTAACTTCTACCGTCAACGTGAGCAAAATCCAATTAAGCAAGTAAATATCCCGATAAATGCAAAACTCGCTTAATGTTTACTAACTAGATTACAACAGTATCATCGTCTATTAGAGGAAGTTGAGGGGAAGTGTACCATCAAATTTAGTTTTTTTAAGAAAAAGCTCCCCGATAGAGGGAACCTAACGTTGAACAGTCCGTTTCTTACTTTGTGACCAATTTTGAAGACATGGCGGAAATCAACGAGCGGGAAAATGAAAATAATTGCGAGTGTAGAACCCACAATCATCGCGTTTACAGTGAGAGACACGATTTTGCACTGCACCGTGATGGCGTCATCTTTGTTTGTTTCTGATTTTGATAAATAAAACACAAATAGAGAATTTATTGGCCAGCCATTTAACTAACTTATTAAAATTTTTAATAACATTCTATCGATTTGTATGCCAAGTGACGACACACGACATAGCTCACCAGACCACTATTACAGCCATCAAGAAAAAAAATAATTTAAAATCTTTTTAAAAACAAGCTTTATACTTTTTTACGGTGTATTGTATTTTACAAATTGCCCTTTCAATTGATACCCGCGTTATATGAGTTGTGCACAAACTTGTAAACCGCCATTTTGTTGTGGCGGCCATTTTGGATTAACAACAATACAATTGATTCATTGTATTTAAAACTGAAGCCGTAATCCAAATTTCAGCTCTATCGGACACCGGGAAGTAGCAAATTGAGTTTACAAAATTTGACTAACACAGACTAACGTGACTGTAGATGCGACTGTAGTTGTGGGTTCGATTCCCAGTCGAGTAAATGAAATCTTTAATATTTTCCTTTTTTTCGCTCTGATGACGACATGCGGCGTCAAATTCCGGTCACGCAGTGCCTTGGGAATTCGGCGGAAAACAACAAACACAGTGTCTCAACACTAGTTTCCCCCTCTGCCTACTCTGCTGTTTGTGGGATACAGCGTAAAGCTGATTTATTTTATTTTATTCATAATTATGAAATTTAATCAGACGCGTCCCAACTGCGCTATGACAATGTCAAATCTAATAGAATTAATATCGAGCGAAGATATTTACAATAGACTATAAATTATATTAAGGACTTATATTATCTAATTAATTACTGAATAAATTAAACGCGTCTGTAATTAGATGGATCATATGTACTAATAGAATTATTAAAAAAAAATGTAAAATCACAACAAAAATTGGACCCAATTTTCGTGTCCCATATCAGTGGCGCAGGTAAACGCGACAGGTTGTGGGTTCAATTCCCAATCATTGTAATAAAATATTTAATATTTTCATTTCCTAGCTCTGGTAACAAGGCAAAATGTGCCGTTACAGGCGCGGCGGATAAAGTCGGTTTAGGCTAATAGAAGATGCTAAAAATATGTTCATAACAATAAATAGGTTTTCTACTTAAATTTAAATTCATATCGTTAATTTATGTAATTCAAAACAAAAAAATACAAGGAATAGTCATTATTTTTTCAATTTTCCGAAAACTTTGTCTTACAAGCGCAGCGGAAACACAAAAATATCATTTTCCAAATAAATATATTATATTAAACATTCCCCATATAGCCAGTCATCACTGATAACTACACTTTGATAAGCAACAAATTCTGTATTAAGCCTGCGTCATTCAAACACTACTTCTCCAACCCAAAATTTCCATTCGACTTAACCATTCCTCTCATTAAATGCAGATTCTCTAAAATCTGTTTTAAACTATCAAAACACCGTCAACCCAAAAGCCACTTTGCAATCGGATTTATCTCTAAATAACATCTGGACCAACAAAAAACAGGCGATAGCCAAGTTAGAAACAACTAAAAACTAATTTGGGATACCTAAGTGGGGTTGTTTAGAACTACAAGGTCAGACGGTCAAAGGATAAGGGTTGAGTTGAGCTATCCGCAGGATTGTTAGATTTGGTATCCGTTTTATTTATCGTGTTATTGAATTTTATACCATTTATGTTTGTAAATAATCATGTTACCCAAAAGTATTTATTTCTTACTAGTTATATGTTATATTTTTTGTAATATATTTTTGTTGCCTTTACGGCATATACCCACAGAGGCACAGGTAACGCCAAAACACTCCGTTTTCCACTTTTCGCTCAATTTTAGAGACATTTTGTGAATGGCGAACTCAACGCGGCGTAGAGCCAAAAAATAAAAAATTATATATATATATATATATATATATATATATAATGTGCAGAAATCAATCGTAATAGGCAAAAATATCTCTCCGAGTGTATATTTAACCTACGACCTCTACCCTTAGTATTCATAACCAAACGTACCCTAGGACACTTCAGCAAGACGCAATTGCAATTTAAATGGTAACTCTATTAAGGTCAAACTCTGAAACACCTGGTGTCACTAATGTAATTTTGAACGAACTTTCTTGGTTAAGGAACCTAAAACACAACTCCTAAAGACGCCTGAACTTAGTTAGATTAATTTAGTTGCCTTTCCTGGCCACAAAAAAGGCTTACTTGTGGTGGCTGGTGACTCAGATGTTGTAGTGTTAAAACATTGCGTTGACTACTTTTCTTTTATTTTGGCTTAAATCTAACTGTTTTTTTTAAACAGTTCAGTAATACGAAACTATTTTTAATAAAAAGGATACTTCGATTAATAATAACTAGAAGTGGACTATTAGTTGTGGAGGAAATCAAAAGGACCTACAAAACATCATATTTATCAGGAGGTTTAAAAAAAAACTGACGTAGGTAAAGGTACCTTGATTATAGCGTCTACGATTCTTTTCTCTTCACTTATCCGACGAAATATTAAATATTTAATCTATCCATGCGACTAATCGAACCGACAACCATCGTCTATGATCCTAATTCTAAATTATACCACGAAAACGTCTTACCAGAGAAGTATCCTTTGAAAATGTACAATTTTGTTTGAAAAAAATGTGGTTTTATAAGGAAATGTTGATGCCTTTTTAGTGCAGTGTTTATTTGAGATATGAGTGAAGTATTAAGCTCACAGACAAATATCACAAGCGTAAGTCTTTATGTCTGGCACTTAATTACTGTTGGAAGTATGAAAGGCATTAGTACTTACCACTTTTATGTTATCTGTTGCAATTTGTGGATGGTATGGGATTCAATTTTGATTTCATCGTACCAAGCGTACATGAAGACATGAGTCTATAATAAATAATAATACATGTTAGTAATAATAGGTCAGATGCCAGTCGTGGCTCAGGGTCACAGGTGTGCGATTGTAAACGTGTACTAACGGGTAACATGAGGTACTGATTGGAAAGTTGTGGGCTCGATTCCCATTTGAGGAAATTAAATATTTAATATTTACATTTCCCCGCTCTGTTATCGAGGCAAAGCGCGGCGTTGAGTTCCGACTCAACACGCAATTCGTCCAAAACTTTGCGGAAAATGGGGAAGGGAAATGTCTTAATGGTAATGGAGTGTCTTAACACTTTGTGCCCAGGTTTCCTCTGCTTACCCTGCTATATGCAGCATAAATAAAAAAAACATGGCCCAGTGGAAAAACGTCCTTAAAAAAGCGCAATAGGTGATGGTTCTTTTCCTATTTATATTTTTTTAGTTATATTTATTTTTTTCGTTGTTAAGATAGGCTAATCGTTGATCTCCTTCACTCAACGTGATATTAAGCGAAAATTTAAGAATAGAGTTTTTTTTATCTTGACACCAAAATTAAATTTGAATAAAAATAAATGATATAGGCCTAACAAAATTTTAATAATCGAAATAAAAATTAATAAAAATATTATGTCAATTTATTATAAAGGTAAATTTAAACAATCACAGATATAAGTAAGCAAATAAAAGGAAACAGTATTGTATGTTAATATGTACTATTGTTACAATACACCGCTTTGTATGGCAAAAACGCAAAGTTAGACACGCTACGTAACTTATACTCACGTAATGCAATTTTCGTATTAAGGTCTGAGTAAATTATGAATTTATAAAAAAATTGGGCCAATTAAAAAGTAATTATATAAACACACGATAGTTCGAAATTAAGTTATATCAGCGTCTGACGCGATGGTTGTGGGTTCCCGCTCTTGGGGAAATGATTAAATTTATTTTCATATTCTCGCTCTGATAGACAAAGCGCGACGTTAAGGTCCACAAATCAAAATAAATTGCTTGTACAGCGGCAGACTTCAACGTATTGAAAGTTGAGCGGTGTATGGGGAACGGAGAGTTCCAACAGTAAGTTCCATCAACATACACATACGCATAGAACTGCGGGAAAAAGAATGAAACTTAAAAAGAAGTCACCTCCTATTATAAAAATCAAATCAAATATTTATTAATTATATCTATACAATATATATGAATATTAAACCAACGAACTATTTAACTCAATGATGTGAAACACTACGTCGCGACGGGACCGTGGTCTCCTTGAAGACTCCAATCACCCAGTTAATATTTTGATGTCGACAAACAAAATTAATCCTAATAATTAATTATTTACGGCAATTATTTAAGAATTTGCCTCTTTTTGTTAAATTTGGTACCGATAACCGACGAGACCTATGCATTGCGTATAATGAGCCGAAGCGAAAGGGTTAAAGTTCTATTGAGTTTATTTCTGAATAGCCCCCCTTAACTATCAACGTGGGGCCCACGTTAGGAAACACTGATCTAATCAATTCGCGGAAAAATATATATTTGTTTCATGTAGAAAAAAAATACATCATTACCCTAAAACAGGATTTGAACCTATCATGACCATCGCTTGTACTGTAATACCATCCAACGATAGCGCAATGCTGTACAGTATTAATGCCTTCAATAATTCACCAAATTATTTAAATCCGATAGATTAGGCATAATTTATGATAAGCTCCAATAATGTTGATCACAATTCGCCTGTTTGAGTTCAGCAGTATAAATTGTATCAAAATAAGGGTTTACTATTGAAAAATAATAATAATATTTTCATTTTCTTTATTAAAATCAGCAACGAGGAAAATAATTGTGGCTGTCGGTAATTTTTTTCTTAAATAATATTTTTTTATATTATATCAATTTTGTTTACGATTTCTCGATCTGGTTCATCACCTTAAAGTATCTTTAAATAGGCTAAAATAATTAAAGCAAAGTGACGCGACAGACAGGCGGGACAGACAAACAAACATTGAGGTAGGTACTAAATTAAAAAGTCCTTTCTCTCAAAGACAAAACAATTAATAAATAATACATACCTCTATATGATTCTACCTTATCAACTACTAGGTCTTATTTAGGTTTACATTACGATAACGCTAACTAGAAATGGCACAGCATCTCTATATGCAAAATTCGCCTCTATTACAAAGGTGAAGAAGGAGATTTTCCTACTAAAAATCGTTGTTTAGTAAATAAGGCCAGTCGTAAAAGGCTTATTACAAACAAAATGCGCGTTAATGTTCTTTCTGATAAAGTTTTTGCTATAATATTTTTTCTTATGATTTTTCAGTCACTTGAAACCTTATGTATGTATGGACATGTATATAAAAATATAGATTATAATTTGTATGAAAATATAAATAAATTTTAACAAGATTGTCATACAATGTATGGCGTAGTGGTCAGCAGTTGGACAGTTCCCAATACGCGCGGGTTCGAGTTGCGCTACGTAATTTTTTATAGGTTTTCCAAAAATTAAAAATATTTTACAATTCTTTATGTGAAATACTAAAAAAAAAACTGAAGATCTAGGTTTGTGACATAGAAATTGCTGTGGTCTATGCACTTTTTTTTAGTTTCACCGGCGCCGTTGAGTTTCACCACTCAACACTCAATGCCCTGGGAATTGAGCAGTGCGTACATTTCCAAAACAGCGTTTAACCCACAAAAAGTCAAATTAGACATGAAAAGCTATTTGGATTTGGCTATATAGATCGACATACTGTAATGTATTCATATTTATAGACGGACTCTATATTATATAGAAATCATGCACTAGCACTAATTGTAGAGCTTATGTGTTATGCTTCCAGCGCTTCTAGTAAGGATTTTGCATATCATTATTTATTGGGAATATTGTTGAATGGGCAAATGTGCAATTTCGAATAGGTTTAATGTTAGTTAAAAATTAATCGATATATGTGGGTGCGATGGATAGCTTTTGTGGGTGCCGAAATTTTCTATTGTAATACTATTATTAATATTTTATTATTAATAATATCATCGTTTTAAAAATCATTAAAAAACATATAGGAGTGAGCAAAATTCACTAAATTCCCAAAATTGACACAAAAAGAACAAAAAAAAATCAGCTTCACGCTGTATCCCACACACAACAGGGTAGGCAGAGGGAACCTAGTGTTTTTTTTTTAAACACTCCGTTCCCCACTTTCTGCCGAATTCTGGAGGCATTGCGTGTTGAGTAGCAGAACTCAACGCCGCGCTTAGCCTCGACACCAGAGCAAAGAAATGGAAATATAAATTTAAGTAAATATTTCATCTCCTCGAGTGGGGATCGAACCCACAACCAGTCGGTTTACAGTCACACTTTGTGCCGCTGCGCCACGACTGGCCTCATCTGATTAAAAACAGATATACTTATATTATAAATATGAACTATTCTGTTCATAAGATTAGAATTTACACTCACCGTACACAACCTACTAAACGCCAGCAGACATACAAAAAAATAAGCTTGAAAGTTACCAGAAGCCTGCCTGTCACAGGATATTAAAAAAATTTAATATCATCTTCACATATTACGCGCTCATAAAGAGTTCCAGTGAAAAATGTAGAATACGCTAAGTAGGGTTTAATGGACGTTTTAAAATATAATTTTGTCTTATAATCGCTTGGGCGGGCGGCCAGGATGTTATAATTGAGATATTCAATTTTATATGGCGATACATGTGCATGTCATTTATAATTTGGCATGTTTCTGTTTGAAGATGGTCGTAGGTTCTAGCTCGAATTGAGAAAATCTAAATAAATATACAATTATATTGACGCTACTGTGGTGCAGCACAGCGTTTAAATGAAACCACAGCGGTTGTGAGTTCTATCCTCTTTCGAGAGAATCAATTATTTTTTTTTCCCGGGTTTGGTAACAAGCTCGCTCAACATGACGTAATGATTCAATTATTTATAAGGAAGTAGAGAACGGAGTGTCTCAGCAGTTGATAGCTAGATTCATTCTGCCTGCTATATACAGGATACAGCAGAACGCTAAAAAAATTAAAAATACGGTGATATGGTTGGCTCAACTCAATGGTCGTATGGTCCATAACTTTTTGTACAACTAACAACTTAAAAAAAAAATTGACAAAAATATAACGCACGGCACAGCAATTGCAGAAGATATAATACAAACCAATATTTTCATTACACGCCGGCACTATGGTCACTGGGTTACCTGTAATAGAAAAAAACCATTATTATTCTTTTTGCCTTTTCTTTCTTTTCATACTTTCCATATGCACTTTTAAAACCTTCTTAAAATTATTTTATTAGGTCGTCTCGTAACTATCGTAATAAAATCTAAGATATTGAGTTGAAATATCGAGCTGGTCTGATAATGGAGCCGGAATTTAAAAGTTAAACTCTTCAGAAGACATTCTATTCCATTTGTGCTTTTAGATTTTTTATGAAATTTTAACTTATAGGTACAAGAACTTAACGTGGCCCTTTAAAGAATAAAGAGAATACCTAAGTAGGATGCGAAAAAAAACAATGTCTATGAAATCATTAAATCTAGTTATAACTCTACAGGATTTCAAACTTAAAACATTTCAAAATATATTTTTGAAGACCTTATAAAAAGGTGTAGGTAGAAAAACATGGGAAAATTTCGCTGGCTTCTATTGAATCGTTTCCACCGTGATTGTATTGCTTTTTATCCAAAATAACCTTAAATAGGAATAACCTTGGAATTACCTTAAATAATCTTGGAAACCATCCGAAAGTCGCAAGTTTCGCTTCGTTCAAATTTTAATACATTTTAAAAAATATTAATCTATTCATATTCTATTATAATAGTTGAAAAATGTACACAAAAAAAATCGTTTCCCCAAGCGACAATGAATCCACAATCGTATCTGGTTTAAATCAACAACACCACGGAGCATAAGTGATTAATTTTCAATACATTAAACTTCATAATAAGGCGTAAGTTAATCAATTAATTTTCAAAGACAAATTAATCCAAAGCAAGTGTATCGGAAGCGTGAAAGCTTAACTACTTAATGTAATAATCGGATTGTATGTATCAATAGACGATTACCTATATTACCGTGTAATACTGCGGTAATACACAATATTCGTATCTAATATAATGTATAGAAGTGATATATATGTACATATATTCTTAGCTTCACGCTTTATCCCGCATATATTAACTCTGTAGGCAGAGAGAATTGGATATTAAGACATCCGCTCCCTACTCTTTGTCAAATGTCGAAACATGGTGTTGTGAGACGAAGCTCAACGCTGTGCTTTGCCTTGTCACCAAAGCGAGGAAAAATATTAATACTATTCGGACTGGGAAACCTACACTTAAGACACTATTGTATGGCATGTGTAGTGGCACTCAAAACCGCGCGTAGTCAAAATGTGGAAATAATTTATTCCCCCAAGTGGAAATCAAACCCACAATAATGTTTTACAATTAGGCGTTGTATGAATTAAATAATAATTCTGAAAATTGAAATGTTAGATATTAAATTTGATTGATCAACGGATGATGGTCGTGAGTGCAAATTAAATTTTATTTGGGGCAACATTTATTATCGTAACTTAGTGGGACGTTTGAATGTAAACGCGACTGTTCCATATTCACTAGGAGAATGAACTATTTGATTTGACACTCGATTCTCTCTCTCTCTCTCTGCCTATCCTGTTATATATGTAATATAGCGTGAATAAATCTCTAAATGATTTTCGTAAAGGAGTGTTTTTTTAATAATTTTAAATAATAAAGAAATGTGGTGGTTACATTACTTTGTGGAGAGGCTGAGATGGATATTTCTTCATATTAAAACCGTATTGCGAGTTAACAAAAATTTATATCCTTTAACAATTGTATGAAATAGTTCAATATAAATCAGAATGGCCCTTGTAAATGTAGAACACGCCTACTTAGCCATATGACGACAATACTAGATTATTTGATCTTGTCTTTGTATTTTCAGATTGTTTTCACAGATTTCTATATATATACTACAATACATATACTACTAATATAAAGGAATAATGGTATATTGTACGTAATTATAAAAAACAAGAAATATATACGTTTAGAATTTGTGAGTACCTTGCGTTAGTTCTTCTCAAACGTGAGGCCTTAACTTTAGTAAACACGTCTGATTTTGAATAAATTAAAAAAATCTAATCAGCGTCACGCATTATCCCGCACACAACTGGGTAGGCAGAGGGAATCTAGTGTTAACACACTCCGTTCCACACTTTTCACCGATTTTTTTGAGGCGTTGCGTGTTGAGTGGCTGAACTCAACTCAAGGCTTTCGCCTTGGTACCAGAGCGAGGAAATGACGATATAAATAATTAATAATTATTTTCCTCGAGTGAGGATCAAACCCACAATCATTGCGTTACAGCCACACTTTTGTGCTCCTGCGCCACGGGAACCTCTAGATAATATTATAAATATTTAGCAAACCCAAATATACAATTTATTATAGTATTTAAGTAAGATAAGGCATGCAAGTAATAAACATATCAACCTTGTGACTGCAACAAAAGGCTTTATTTATATCTGTTTGTTCAAATATCACGTACTTTGCAATTTACTTGAACACGAAACGTGTTAAAAATGCTGTTTTAGATGAATAATAATAAATATGTATATAAAAAACACGATATTGTTTATACTAAGGTAGATAGTATTAGAGCTCTATGAGAGTACCTGTAGACGCTAAATGCCAAATTTCTTAATTTTAGTTCAACCGCAAGTATCCTATTAATTTTGATTCCCTTTCTAGTGTGTGCGAAATACGCATTTTATTTGCGATATAAATGGCCATATATTTTTTTTAAGTAAATGTAGAAATACATTTTTCATGATATCAAGGGAGTGGGTATATGGTTTAAATTTCATTTCGATATCACCAAGCGTTCCTCAAATAAAGCCTCATGACAGACAGACAGACGGACGGGCAATATAGTGATCTAATAAGGGTTCCTTTTTTCCTTAAACGGTACGGAACCCTAAAAATATAAAAGAATATCTTAACGGAAGCATATTAAACACTTAATACAAAAGTTTGACATCGTATTGTCTCATCAATTAACTGGCGACAAGCACACAGTAGTCGAAATTTCCTATAGACATATATAGAGATGTAGAGTAGGAGTTTTGATTGCCACTTTGTCACTTGGAATCATGTCCAGTCATGCTGATATGACCGAATGGACATACTGTTTGTATTAACATTCTGTGTTACAGTTAGACAAAACATGGCCAAACTTTCCCGCAATAACATTGGATTGTCTCTCCTCTCACCCTGCTATTTGCGGGGTACAGCGTAAAGCTGATTTACGATTTTTTACAAACTCATAAATTGGGCGATGAGTGGAGAACGAAGTCTTTTTATGCTTTCTCCCCTTTATCTAGGGCAAAGGAATAGAAAACAAAATCATACTTCCGGCTTAACGTTGTTAAGTTTAATAAAGTTGGTGCTTTTAAAAACGTAATTTTAATATAAAAAGTATGTTGCCAATAAGAATTCACATCAATTTCAACTTTCAGTGACAGTTTCGAGTCAACAAATCACTGAAGCACACAATCGGAACATCTAAAGTACTTTGTCTCAATACGCGCGACAACTGCGGAAGTGTAACGACTTGTACAACAACAGCTGGTGTGCTGTGAAAGGGTTCCAAGTGTGATTATTAGGGCGTGATTGTCATGGATGTCAGTTTCTATTGTTAGTTTAATATAATTGTAATTAAAATAGGTTGTCTTTTTTTTCATTTTTACTGTTTTGTTTTTACATTAACACTATGGAGGTGGAATGTATGGGTGTTGATGTAGGTTCGATTTTATTATATGGGATTTCCGAATTAAAAATATTGTGACTAGGAAAGTCAAGAACGAACTAAACGCATCATTAGGTTAAGTTACCAAAAGTAACCTTTAGGTTAGATTTGCCTTAGGTTTGCTTTATCCACGCAACCAAGCAAAATATGTAAATATAAATCGATATTAAGATTTGCGAGGAGAGATAAAACAATCCTAACATTTGTAGGTGCCTGCTTTGAATTTCAAATATTTCCTATCAAAACTGCCGTATGTATTTTTAACTGCAGCTAAACTTCAAATTCAAATATCAAAAATACTTTACAAAGAAATCTTCGTTTTACATTCGAACTCGATTTAGTATATTCTTATACCGAAATCTCAATAGAAACGTATTAAAATTTTGTGATAAGACATCCCGTTCTCAACTCTCCGTTCAGTTTTTGAAGTGTCGCTCGTTGAGTGGCAGAATTTAGCACTGCGTTTTGTCAATTATCAAAGAGAAATAAATTAAATATAATTATTTCAGTGGATAGTGACCTACCTGTTTTAAGCGCGGCGTTGAGTTCTGCCACTCAACACGCAATGCCTCCAGAATTCGGCAGAAAGTGGGGAACGGAGTGTCTTAACACTAGGTTCCCTCTGCCTACCCTGCTGTGTGCGGGATACAGCGTGAAACTGATAGTGACCTACAGCCTTCCCACTTCCTAATATATAAAAAAACTACCTAACTCTAACAAAATTAAAATAAATCACACCGAAATAGAACCGAATAATCTGCTAATATCGTTTACTTTTATAACCAAAAGCCACATTGAAATCGCATTAGAAAGTAACAATATGAGATAAATTATTTTAACGTCCATAACTTCCAGTTTTATTGAAATCAATTCGACACCGTTCTTATGAACTTTGCCATTCCATAAAGCTAGATTTGTAATTTAACGTGTTTTTTTTTTGTCTATTTTCACGCTTAATCTCGCATAGCAGATTTAGATAGGCAGGGAAACGGAGTGTTTAGAAACTTTTTTGATCTAAACTTTAAAGATAAATGTTTTGGATATAAATGGCGAGTGACGGAACTCGGCGTACTGATGACTGTACAAATGAGAATTTATTGCCTCAAGTGAAAATCAACGCTCTGCCAATGCACCTGTATTAGAACACAAAATAAAAATAGAAAATACAACTTAATTAAAAAAAGCAGAAGAATTTGTTGGTTTCTCTAAAGGTTCTTTAATCTCTGGATGTAATGGCCCTATTTTTTTAGGGCAACTTATTGAATTATTGAAAATTGCAAGGGACATATTTTACCGTCTCGTATTCCATTATCAAGGAAATTTTATGAAGATAACTAAGTAATATAGTATGTGATTTGTACGTATACTTTACGAGAAAATGTAATTATTATATAATTAAAATAATACAACGCTCTGTTTCTGTAAAGAGAGTGTTGAGTTATTCTGTCCTAAAGCCTAGACGAGATACCCGCGGGGGGCGCCCTTACCGTTGATGACATCCACTTGGTGCTTGCACTTTCTCAGAATTATGAAAACATTGTTCATGATAAAATATATCAATCTGTTGGCAAATGCAGCATAATAAACGTATTATAGGTAATACGCGGGCGAAACCGCGAGTGGGCCGCTAGTCTATTATAAGTTAGTCACTAAACAAATTAAAAATATCAAACTTTAGAAACATAAATAGCAAGTAAGCCTATTTCACTTTTGAGATTTTTTTATGGAATAAAAAATATCGAATTATTATCAATAAAACCTCATACAGCATAGCTATCTGTCTATGTAATGAATAATATGATAACAAATTAATAAATAATATAAAAAGCGAAAATTCAGCCTTCTCTCATCTCATAATCTGCATACGCTCGTTTACTCCACAAATAAGTGTAAAGTAACTAGCACTATCTTGCTAACGGTGTACTGAACTGTGTCCCAAAGAATAAGATATAACGTTGATTAAATGACAAGAAATAATATTATTCAATCATGCTGTATACCGCACACTGCAGGGTAGGCAGAGGGAACCTGTTGTTAAGACATTCCAGAGCGAAGAATTGGAAATATAAATTTAAGTAAATATATCATACCCTCGAGTGGAGATCGAACTCACAAGCAGTCACACTGTATGCCTCTGCGCCACGAATGGCCTCAATCTTTATACATATATATTATTCTTAGATACATCTTAATTTCACTTTTCATAAGGCATTCCATGAAACTTAATTAATTTATATATTTTATCACTTTACATCTTTTTAAGCAACGTTCAGTATGTCAATGTACGCGGAAAGTCTATTTAGAAAGTTTGATAGCGCTATATATATATTTTTTTAATACTATTAGGAGAATATATAGATACATAAATAACAATTATTATATTGTTAGCGTTTCGTATAAAAGCAGTGGAATTGTGTCAATCGCGTGTCAATTTCTCGCCCGGTGACGCTGTCAAGACCATCACAGGTCAACAGCAACAAAGCCAATTCGAAAAAAAAGTCAATCGAGGCACTTCTTTTGTGATACATATGACTTATTGCAATTATATAGAATCTCTTTCCGATTAATTCAGAAACATACAGACAATAATTTTTATATATAACGATATGTATTTTTATATATGTTTTTTTAAACAAAATTGACCACTTCCCATTTCTAACGATATGTAGATGCGCCTACTTGAACATAGATAGCTATAATTAACACTTCTATTTCGAGTTATTTCAATTTTAAAAGTGGCAATAGTTAGAAAATATGTTTGTTCAAACACTATGGACGTTGGCACTATTTTAATAGTATAATTTTTATGTTATTAATAAGAAATAAAAAAGTTAACATAATTGATAAAATTTATTTATCTAAACTTTAGTTTTCACAAAATTTACTAAACTATACAAATAACTCTAACAAGAACAACGCAAGCGCTTATAACATAAACATTTCACCAGGTAACGGTTCGACGCACGCGCAGCGATGCCGGGTATTCATACTATCTCTTTCACTCTTATTGACATTCTAGAATGAGCGAAAGGGAAAGAAGAACAATCGCCATTGAAGTCTGGGAAGACGAAGATTACATTATAATTAGGTGTGCGGTATGTGATAAACCAAACGATATACAATTGTATTGATAATGCCATGACATTGTAAAAAAATTGTGACAAAGGTATTTAACGCCGTCGTGGCGCAGTGGACGAATATTAGAATGGTTAAATGTTTGATATTTACTAGACGAATTGTAATTTTTAACTTCACATCTCGTCCTGATTGAAGCAGGGATAGGCAGAGATCCTAGTGTTATGACATTCTAATCTTCGCTTACAATCCAAATTCGTGGCATTGCGGTTTTACGTCAAAAACTGTATCCCGCATGTAGCAGCAACCCTGGAAGCTAAAAAAACCAATTCATTTGTTAAAAGATATGATACTATAAGTTATTTTTAAGTCACGGCCGACTAGATACGTGGTAAGTATACATTATATGTATATCGAATAAGGCTTTCAATATGCAATTATCCCTACACTCGATTTATTACGTTAATTTTATTGCATTTAAGGCAAAATTCTATAAATTCTATCCATATATAATACATTTTTAGTTTTTAATAACTGTATGAAAATGAAGTTTACTATATCGACATCTTCTGATATCTACGTAGTAGGTGGCATCTATAAAAAAATAATAAAGAAATTAGGAAAATAAAATAGAAACATAAAGAGGAAAAAAGATAACTTTTTTTGAACTTCACGCTGTATGCCACACGTTATAGGAAGGGTAGGGGGAATATGGAAACTTAATGTTAAGACACTCCGATCCCCATTAGGAACTTCCAATTCCAATATTCCACCGATTTCTTCAGGCGTTGCATTTTGAATGGCCGAACTCAACGCCAGCCACTCTTAGCCTCGTTACCAGAGATCGAACCTCTGATAATCGAACCCACAGTCTGTCGCGTTACTGTAGTTACAACTGCCATATCAGTGTTGCGGCTGATTCAATCATGTGTAACAAACATACTTGCCCACACTTTTGCAACTACTCGTTGTAAATAAGACGAGTGACACAGATACCAGGATTTTTGTTGTATTTGGATATATTAGCAAATTTCCCATGTAATAAAGATAGGCGCATGCATAGGTGAGCTATCGACGTTTTAATAATATTTATATTAATAATATTAATGTTAATAATATTAAAAAACAATTTTTATATAATATAGTTAATTAACCATACTAGTTAAAGCCCGCAACTCTCGTTCCATAGGAATTTCAGTACTTACTATTTGCTCCCAGCATTATCCAAGTACTCCTATATACAAAATTTTTGCGTTCTACACCGCTTTACTTTCCGTTGTGCGTTGTCTGCCAGTCACATATAAATGGAAAATATATTTTTTTACCTATGTAGAAAAGTTAAATGTATTCAAGTTACAAAGCAAAATGGTCCAAGAAGTAGATTCAAAAGAGGCTATTGTATAAAATAATTACAGCGCATTTAAAACTTCTGGCTACAAGTCTACATTTAATTAATTTTTTCCGCTTTTACTAAACAAGTTTGGAATTTTTTAACTGAAAAATGCGAAATATTTATAGTATACAATCTCAACGAGATAGCACACAAAATGTTTTTCAGTATTTCTCTTAGTGTTAGAGTTCGTTAAGGTAATGGTTTTGATATGATAAGTTTCTTATATTATTACTGATTTAGTGATAGGTCACTCTCTTTTCTGTTTTTCTTTACAACGCATAATGTTCGTTTCGTTTAGTGGAAGTTATATTTTGTGAGATTAGATTTTTTTGTGTAAACATACTCATACTAATACACTCATACTAAACAATAAACAATTTTATTACGTAAAATGAACGGAACGAATCGAGTGATATGAAACTCACACGTACTCCTGTAAAACTCTACTCAATATATTGAGAGTCATGGTGGAGTAGCACAGCGTGTGATTGAACGGTTGCAGATTCGAAAATTCCCATTTTGGAAAAAAAACATTGTTTAAATATTTTCATTTCCTCCCTCTGGGAAGACAAAGAACGGCATTGAATTTCGCTATTCAACACGCAATGTCTCGAGAGTTTGGCGAAAAATGGGACACCGAGTGTCTTAACAATGTTAGGTTCACTCTACTTACTGTGCAATGTGAATCTAAAAAAACTATACCTATTGACTTATATGTGTTTTTGTACTTTCCCGTGATTAAATTTCAAATCTAAAATTAACGCAACACTTTAAGATTATCTAAGTTATGAAGTTAAATAAATATCCTCCAGAATTCAGCAGAAAGTGCGGAACGGAGTGTTTTAAGAGGTTCCCTCTGCCTACCCTGATGTGTGAGGGATACAGCGTGAAGCTGATTTTAAATATATATATATATATATATATATATATATATATATATATATATATATATATATATATATATATATATATATATATATATATATATATATATATATATATATATATATATATATATATATATATATATATATATATATATATATATATATATATATATTTACCTCTATATAAATCTACTAAAACCGTAATTTAAAGGTATTTTAGCTATATAGGTCTACTATCTATCTTAGTAATTATTAAACCGAGTAACTTGTCATCTGACCTTATGGTTAGAACAGCTGTTACAATTATACAGGCTTCTGAGTTCCTCTAGCGATTGTCATTTATGTTAGATAAGGAACCTGACTGTATATATAGAGTGACCTTTCAGTAACGCCGGTCGTTTCGCAGAGGCACAAGACTGTAAACGTGACATGTAGTGGGTTCAATTCCCACTCGAGGAAATTAAATATTTAATATATTATTTTTTTCGCTCTGGTGTAGAGGCGCGGCGCTCAGCTTCGTGGAATTCGTCGAAAAGTGAGGAGCGTAGTCACTTAACACTAAGCTCCCTCTGTCTGTACTACATGCAGGATATAGCGTGAAGATAAGGAAAAGTACTATAGAGTATTCTTAAAGTATTTATTTATTACGGAAAGAATATATTATTGAGATCAGTCGTGGCGCAGGGGTACATCTAAATACATGCTTTCCACACGATTGAACTGACGACATAACCCACTGGCAACTCGCCAGTGTGGCTTGTGCATTATCTGAATGAGCTCGATAGGATCAATCAATGTGGTGATAATGTATACTTGTTTAATGTATCTACAAGTATAAAATACTTCTGTAGTACAGCAAGGTAGACAGCGGGAACCTAGTGTTGCCAGACGTCCCGATTTTTGTTCTCCCGAAATTTAATGTCTCGAACGGGCTAGACATGGTCCAACTTTTCGTAAAGATTCTACGCACTTAGATAATTGCTTTTTATCAGCTTCACGCTGTATCCCGCACACAGCAGGGTAGGCAGAGGGAACCTATTGTTAAGACACTCCGTTCCCCACTTTCTGCCGAATTCTGGAGGCATTGCGTGTTGAGTGGCAGAACTCAACGCCGCGCTTAACCTCGACACCAGAGCAAAGAAAATGGAAATATAAATTTAAGTAAATATTTCATCTTCTCGAGTGGGGATCGAACCCACAACCAGTCGGTTTTACAGTCACACTTCGTGCCGCTGCGCCACGACTGGCCTCATAATTGCTTTTTGGTATCTTTATTTTTAGTAATAAGTTACTAACAATTCCAAAGACAAATGTCCCGCTTTTCTCCTAGACAAAATCTGGCAAGGCTGGTTAAGACCCTCCGTTTCTCTCAGTGCTCAACGTGGAACTCAACGACGCGCTTTCACCAAAACGGTTTCCCCGTTTTGGTAAAAACTTTAAACTAAATTAAATACAATCATCCGCCCGAATGAGAATCGATATCAAGAAGACAAACTGAATAGTAAATAGTAATTATATAATATCACATATTTATCTCTTTCATAGGTAGTGATGTCTAAAATTTGCCGTCTAATAGTTGAGTAGTAATTAATTTTAAGATCGCCAAATACTTTCTGGTTTTGCAAATATATTACTTAAGCTGAGAGAAATCATGACAATATGACTACTAATTTTTATACTCTCTTTATTAATATCCTCTTTATACGACTCCTAGCACCACTTTTTTAATCTGATCAGGGAGTTTTTTAAATAAAAATATTATAAAATTAAATTTGAATATAGCCACTGTCATTTTAAAATACGTTTTTTTAAATAGATATTATTTGTAAACAAAGCTATTTGGTTATCCACCATAAAGATGGATGGATGTATAGGTTCAATATTATCAATCTTGATCGAATTTTTATGATAAATTGTATATACTTATAAAGTTTTAAAATATCCTCTAAAAGATGTTTTAAAATGTCACAGCGTCACAAATATGTTAAAAGTTGAAGTGAAAATTAGTAGGAAATGAAATGCAAGTCGAATCCGAGCGAAAGGAGCATTATTCAAGTGAAAATTTATTGGAAGAATTTGTTCGTTACTTTCGCGCTTTTCCAATATTTTAATAAGTTTTCAAGTTAAACTTAAACCAGAGTTTCATGAAGGAAGATTGTTTGTTTCTTTTGTAACTTCACGCTGTATCCCGCCTATAGCAAGGTACTAAGAACTCTCTCAGGATACTCCGTTTTCCACGTAGCGTGAAATTTCTTCACGCTTTTTTCGAGATTCCGCAATCGATTTTGCATTTCTTCTTCTTTCGAGACATTGTGTTATATTTAATGCTGCGCTTTATATTGTTACCGGAGCGAGGAAATGAAAATAATCCTTTTTGCCGAATGGGAATCGAACCCAAAAAAGTCGCGTTTACAGTCAAATGCTGTCCTTTGGGCTTGGCTTGGGCTTTTTGTTCAAGGCCATTTGAGTATTTATGCACCTTCTACAGTTTACTCATTCTCTCCGATGCAATTTACTGTTATTATTACTTATTTCAATAACTTTACTGTTAATACTTAAAAAAACGCTTCAGTTGATTATCTCATTAACTAAATTGATACGATGCGACTTATTATTGAGGAAAACGTCGAAAAAAATTGCCTTAAAACGCATTCACTGCCAAATTTACTTTGAAAAATCTGGTTTGGTTTGGTTTTTCTTAATATGGCGTTCCGAGCGTGCCAGTTGAAAACAAAATCACTTCGCCAATGTCACGTTGAATGGAGAACACACGAGAAAGCTTGTACGGTAAAAAAAGAAAATATTACACATCAGAAAAATGCATGTTTAAAAGAGTTCCCGGAAAAATACTGCCTTCATCTATAACAAGACAGTGAAAAATCTGTAAATAGGACTTAAAGCAAAACCTCCAAATTTTCAATCTACCCACCATTTTTTCATAATGCCGCTCCTCGCAAGCTGCTCTTTATCGCAGCCCTCGATAAACCGGCGGAGACCGTCGGTTTATATCCCATGCTATTAAACGACACTTTGGCCATTATTAGTTCAGGACGTCTTGCAAATCATTGCCTTTTGAGAACTCTTATACTTAGGGTCAGAATGTCTTTACTTTGAAACTTTCTAAGTCTGTGTTTTAGGGCAAATTTTTAAACAAAAAATATTTAAAATGTTTTTTTTTTTAAACTTTACCGTGTTTCAAAGACCAGGTTCAAAGATATCTCAAGTCTTACTCAAGGTATACCAATTAACTAATATAGAAGGTGTTTTTATACAGTTTTTAATGGCTGTGTAGAAACATAATATATCATATTTACATATGTATATCGCCAAAAGTGCCAGTAAATGTGGAACGGAGTGTCTTAACACTAGGTTTCCCCAGCCTACCCCGATAAACAAAAAAGCCAGTAAAATACTGCCAATGGCTCTCCTTCTATACAATGAATATTCACAAATTAACAAATCCATCCTGCGACCTATACAGTAGAAACACAAGCCATTGCCATATTAGTAGGCCAAGCAATTTAATGAGTATCCTAGGTTTAGTGTTTGATATATACAAGACATCAATCGTCTAATAAATTGCTTCAGTATTAATTTATTTCACGCCATGAATAACATATGTGTTAATAAATTATTTAGGCCCTATTTACGTTTAGATTTATACGCCCTGAAGATGGATGTTGGGTCACAGGTTCACTGACGTTTCTATATATTAGAAGATAAAAAGTTAATTTCTATTAACTCAGAAAGTATTTTATAGTCTTCCAAAATGTGGAGGAAAGTCCCACTTTCCCAACGCAATGTCTTAGCACTATGTTCCCATCTACCTACCATAGTTACCAGATCGAAAAAATCACTTAAAATGAATTTCATAGTTACACCACGTCTTAATTAAAACGAACCTACTACTATCCTACACAAAACTTGTTATATAAACTACTTTAATGCAATTTCCGTTTACTTATCCACAAACCAATTACATATCTGTATGCAGAAGATCGCTGAGTGTAACTTAGCTCCAAGTTTGTGATAGTTCACCGAAGATCCTAGCGAGGCAATCCAAAACTGTCGATGGAATATCAATTTTGCTATGTTCTTAATAGTATTAAAAAATCAAATTGAATCAATATTAAATCAGCTGCACACTGTATCCCGCAAAAAGCTAAGAAGACAAAGGGAAATTAGTATTAATACACTGAATTCCCCACTTTCCGCCTAATAATGGAGGCATTGCGTGTTTGGTGGCGGAACTCGACGCCGCGCCTTTGCTTCAACACCAGAGCCAAGAAATGAAAATATAATATAAATTTATATAAATATTTTATTTTCTCGAGCGGGGATCGAATCCACAACCATCACGTTACAGGCATACCCCTGAGCCACGATGACCTCGATTTCTTTCTACACTTAATAGTATTGAAAGGAAATAATTGGAAGGAAACAATTGGAGACGAAGGACTGTTAATATCTGTAGTATAATATACATGTGATAGATTAATTAAACAATTTATCGTAACGCAGCGACAGAGCGTCAGAATTTTTGTGGGTTTGACTCCCAGACAGGAGAATGAATTATTTTGATTTCCTTGCTCTAGCAATATCGGTAAAGCGCGGTGCCGAGTTTCGCCACTAAATACGCAATATCTCGAAAATTTGGCGATGTGTGAAGAACGGAGTGTCTTAATACAAGTTTCTTCTGCACACTCTGCTATTGCCAGCGCGTAGCTAAAAAAACAAAAAAAATAATTGATACAAAACAAAAACATTCTATTATTTATTTTTTCAGAGATTTCGCCCAAATTTTGTCTTATTTACATCTCATTACGTTGCGATTCGCTTTCTGCATAATTTATATAATCTGGCTCCTTACTGTCCTAGAGATTAATGGATATTCATATTATAAATTAACATTTCAAATTTAGAACCAGGACTCGATAAGGCAAATGGACCTGCCAATTGGGTTTTACCGTTATTTCCGCTAAGACCCATCCTCAACACTTCGGATAAATAAAGATTGCTGATAGACATTGCGTTGTGTTCGCGACAAAAGATTTTTTGTCTCAATATTGGTGCCAAGCTAAAAATAGAAGTACCAGAAATTGAAAATTTTAAATTACCATAATTTACTTGTAAAATATTGCTTTACTTTACAGGTATATGAAGGTTACTTAACAACACACTCATATCATGCTTAATCAAATCAAGGAACCTATCATTTTTCATATTTTTACAACGGTACATTTTCAAGGCAAATTTTCATTTGCCCGCAGTTAGAAATGACTGAAATGAAACGTAACATATTATTTTTATATATTTTTTGCATACTACAGCTCGTATAGGACAGATTATATGCATATATCTACTTGGGATTGAGTTTCCACTCGAAACAATGAATTTAGTTTTTTTGTCGATGCAAAACGCGGCGTTGAGTTTCTCGAGTGGGGAGCGGGGTACCTTAACAGTATGCTCCCCTGCTGTCCTGATACATGCGCGAAATAACTTGAGGCTGAAAAAAAAATCTGAAAGAAATCTACTATATAAAAGGGTATAAATAGTTCGGTAAATTCCAACATTTTGTCGAAAAGGTCGGCCAAAATATCTAAAAGAATTCTTAAACTTCCAATAAAATTATCCAATAACGCGTGTGAAGCGGGCATTGTTTGCATGTTATCCGCGGCTCCATCACTGGAAAATTTGTTATAAATATTCACCCATATATGAAATTGTTGGCAGTATTTACCTTAGGAGAGTAACAAGTTCGATTTCGTAGATAAGGTCTATGTCATTAGATATTTTAAGAAAATTATATAACCTCAAGAATTATATATTTTTGTAACTTTTACTTAAACGTATGTATTTTAAAAAGAAACTTTGCTTTTCAAATTTCACCCTAATTAATACTAGTCGCAATAATAATGAATAGGATATATATTTTCTAAACATCAATCATTTTATATGAAAATACAAATTAATTTCTCTATGAAACTCATCCAATATTAACGCAACAAAACAAGAAGTCAAGAACTTACAACCAGTAAAGCTCTACATGTTTAATACAAAATAGAAACGACGAAGACCAAAACGTACGCTGTATCAACAAATATTTAACTGTCCGTCCCATTATTTCTATTAAACTTTTCAATTATGGCTCCAAATGACAATACGTCACGCTGGACGGTCGACGACCTCGTCTGTACAAAGTTTGTGTACCGCATTGTTTTGTGTCACTCACTTTGCAGGGGAATGCTAATCAAACGTACGGGCACGCCGTTACGACGTTTATTTTTAAAAATATCTAAAAATTTTGACAATTTTACTAGATATTTTTTTTTACATTTGTTAAGTGTTAGTCCACACTTAGAAAGAAAAATATTGATTTAGAAAACGTATAAAAATTTGTACGTAGCAAGATTTGAACCAAACCAGGTCGATTTCCAGGAGGCGCGGGTTCGAGTCCCATTAAGTTAAAATTTTTGTACGTTTTTTAAATAAGTAATTTTATTATATTTTAAATTTTATTTCTACAGATACTGCGTTTTTGGGAGGAAAATGAATATATTTCTATAACAGCTCTGTTATAGAAATATATCATTATATTCTTCATATTATTAACTATAATAGAAGAATCCTAATATTAAGACATTCCTTTCTCAACTTTCCGCTTAATTTTCGAGACATTACATATTCAGTGTTGGAAATTACCTTCGTCTCTTTAGTTACAAAATATGAAAATATTTCATTCCGCCAAGAGGGAATTAAAAAAAATGCACTAATGACCATGCCATAAAGGCCTCCTTATTGTTATATTATAGTCATTATCTTTCAATACATAAAAACTATGACAATACACAATAATGACAATATAGCAGACATTTTTTCTATTTTTCTATAACAATTGACGATATTACCAAAAAAACAAGGCTAGGGAGCGACATCCAGCGATACATATTGTCCATGTTCCTCAAACAGAGCAAAATAGAAGCACAGTGACACATCTCTATTTTCTCTAACTCTCTGCACTCTCTACATTATGCATGATTATTCAACTACAAAAACATTATTTATTCCATCAAACCTTAGGCATCCGGAGATGAGTGACGTCAGCGGGTATTCACCTTACATTGTATGATAATCACTGTAGAGCCTCTCAACAAAGTTAACAAATGTTTGAGCTATAAATAAGATAAAACACTTTGTCGGTACAACTAAGTATATAATAAATATAATTTAAATACTTCTTCAAGATGTTTAATACTAGTACAGTACTAAGAAGCTGTGATTCCTTTTTTTTTACGCGTTTCTTCTTATTTCTTCTTTACCCGTTCGTCACAAAAACCAAAGTTCTCTAACCTTATCATACATTATATCAGACTATAAATGCAGTGGGTTATTGTAGGTCTGACCACCACACTAGACAAAGCGCAGGATTTAGTTAGGTCAATGAACATAATATAACCTATCATATAGTGAAAAGGCGGAAAGCAAACATATTTGCTACTGCTAAGTCCATTGACTCATAAAATAAAATTATATATATATATATATATATATATATATATATATAAATAAGAGTAAAATAAATGAAAAAATACACTAAAGAAGAACATTTTTTTCAATTACATAGCCGCCCTACACCTAGAGTCTACCTCACTTTTCAATAATTTCCCATTCAACAACCACTTTTGTATGAAGGTATCGTTCTCAACTAGAAAGTATGTAATGTTCCACAATAAGCCCTAAACGCCGTTCACTCTTGACCTCAATCGCGTGTCTTAGAAAATGTATAAGTGTACAGCAATTTCGTTGCGAAGAAGTTCTTACTGTCATTACAGATTCACATGATTTGTGACTTTTATGCCTCATGGATTACCGGTGCGTGATAAGAATATGAGGTAAATATAGTTCAAATTTGCCTATCTAGAAAACAAACTTAGAACTTGTTATAAATTATTATGAATTATCGAGAGAACTAGGAATATGTTTATACGCTGGTTTCTATTTTTTTTTCGATTTTTTGATATATTTTTTGTTCTGTGATTAAGCTTACTTCTCAGTATATATGTATAATAAAATCAATTTTCCGAGTCATGTTTGGATCCGCAGTCGTTACGCGTCATAGTAACTAACTAACTAACTAAATCAATAATTAACATAGGATCTGATTATAAACGGTTGTTGCAGGTTCGATTTCCACGTGGGGAAATGGGTTCCTCAGCCTATCATGCCAAAAGTTTATACATAGTACTACTAACTACATTTACTCTCCCGACCTAAAAAAATACGATAATGTCCAAAATATTTTTTTAAAAACTGATATTTACCAGTAACTACTTATCAGACTCCTTCATTACCTGAAAAAATAAAAATGCTTATTATTTTTGTGATATTAACTGAAAAATACTTGTTAACAATATCAAGTATGCATATAAATGATTAATTGGATAGAATGCTCGAACGGTTTCTAAGAGGAAAGAGCGGGTTCGTTTCCCGCTACAATATTTATTGCATGTTTCTTAATATTTATTATTTCACAATAATAAAAAATATAATAGAATTACTAAGGGTTATCCTTAAGAGATAGACCCACATTATAATCATATATACAATACTTTAAAGGATTTCTTTCATACTATGTAGATATTATATAAAAAAAAATTAAATTAGCTTCACGCTTTATCCCGCACACAGCAGGGTAGGCAGAGGGAACCTAGTGTAAGACACTCTGTTCCCCCCTTTCTGCCGAATTTTGGAGGCATTGCGTGTTGAGTGGCAGAACTCAACGCCGAGCTTTGCTTCGACACCAGAGCGAAGAAATGGAAATATAAATTTAAGTAAATATTTCATCTCCTCGAGTGGGGATCGAACCCACAACCAGTCGGTTTTACAGTCACACTTTGTGCCACTGCGCCACGACTGGCCTCCATGACAGATATTATATCATGTAGATTTAACTTGGAACTTCCAATTAGCGACCTTATAAGGCGACCGCTATATGGTCCTTACAAGTAACTAGAAACATTAGTTCTAGGAAATATTACTTCACGTTTACATTTCTTTGTATGTAGTAATTATATGTACGTATCGGTTAACATAGTTAAATGAAATATTCGTTTTAACCCATGAGTTCGGCCCGCGCTGATGCAATGGAAATAACTAAAAGTATATAGATTTTACTAAAATATAATTTTTCAAGTTAAATAGGTCAGCTATTATTTAAAGATTTTCACTGTCTTGTTTTATGTCTTAATTTTGAGTTTGAAGCAAGAAAATCTTTAAATAATATTTGACTAACAGTTAACTTAACGCTGCCTATCATTCCAATCATTGGCACGAAGAAAAAGAGACTGTACACACAGTACAGAACCGAAGGATATCTATCAAAATTACTTTTGCCAAAAAGATAAGCTAACATTTGCAGCAGAAATTAAAATGTTAAAATATTTACTAAAATCAAACCTGATAAAATAATTGCAGGAAACCAAGTGTTAAAAATAATTTTATATAATCGTTTAGTTCCGTTTTCATAATTGGTTATAATATGTTTTATAGGCAAAATAAAACGAAATAGTTTTAAGACTTGAATTGCTTATGTTATATTTTTACTCTTTTCTATTCTATGTATATACTTACTTAAAAATATGTAACATGTTTATTGCAGCCAGTCTCAAACTGCGTGATAGTTGTGAATGTTTTAATAACATAATGTACCCAAAAACAATGTTTTTAATATAAATATAAAAAAATATATTTTTTTTGTCTGTTTGTGTGTTTGTCTGTGCGTTTGTTTACGTTAACCTCAGAAACAGCTAAGCCGATTTAATTACAGTTGTCACTATTGTATTTCGGCAAGCTTCCCTTAACATTTAGTATTTCTTTATTTTCAATCGGTTTATAAATAAAGATGGTATAACATTTTTGTTGTTCGACAAAATTTGCTATAAATAACCGTTTTATTGAAATAGCTGAAATTTTACTTTTCAATATAGGTATACCAAGATATAGTTTTTGAAATTATATTATAATTAGAAAACGAAAGTAATGCAGATTGGTAAATTAATAATCATGTAGTTTAGGGAGGCGAAGCCGCGAGCTGGTCGCGAACAATATAAATATAACGAATCCCCCGAGTGACGATGTAGCTCACTGCGCCACAACGGCCTCTCGAACATAGTAAAAGTGGTCAATTTAACATTTGAAATACCTAGTGGTTTTCAAATTTTAGGTTGCAATGTAATTACCATGCGGACCGATGTCCGTGTCGTTTAGCAATTCAAAATAGGAGCAAAATTCAATTTGTTATATACAATACAATACATTGTGCGTTTCGAGTTTTGTTTGTTCTAGCTGCTTGAAATGGAAAACATATTTTCATTTCCTTGCTTTCTAAACAAAGCATAGCGCAGCGTTAGGTTCCGTCTATTTATAACGCAATGTCTCAAAAAATTGTACTGTCTTAACAATAAATTTCTTCTGCCATTTCTCCTGTAAGCGGAATACAGCGTGAAGTTGAATATAAAAATATTTTGTGCCCTCTTTTAATTGATATCAGTTTTATTGGCATTTATTTCACGGTAGTAAAATATAGCATTGTATTTTTATTAATTTCACGCTGTATCCCGCAAACCAGGGTAGGCAGAGGGAATAAAACAGTTTAATATTATAAGTTTTATTCCCACAAAGTATACACCAGTCTAGTTGGTGATCAAAACACGTCCTCGGAAGTAGGAGCTTCCGTGTATTCGCGCCAATTGAATTTATACCACCTTCCTCATGTAGAATTGAAGTAAACTTGTATATTGTTAAATAAAACTGTATTTAAAATACATATTGGCTTATAAAAAGAAAAGATAGGAATCTTTTTAAATTTCTATTTAATGCTCAATGTGAAATAATGTTATTGAAAAATAAAAAAATCTAATAATTTACCGCCAGTTCATTAAAGTTAATGCCTCAGACCTAAGAAGAATTGACACAATGATTCAGTGCATTTTTTTTGGCTGTAGAGTTAGTTTGTTTAAAAGCGCCATTCTCAGGAACTAATGTCGCGTTAACAGTGTCAATTTAACCCGCTGTACACCCTACATGTGATTAGAGACACTTCGGGTACTGTATGTGTCACATTCTAAGTGCCCGAAGTGTCTCTAATCACCTACATGTAATTAGAGACACTTCGGGCACTTAGAATGTGATACATACAGTTCTTTGTTATGTTCATTCGACGACGCGGACCATGAATGAAGGCCAGTGTCAGTGGCCATAAGACATGAGATGTGCAAAGATAAATAAAATATATTACACCTTCCTCATATTCGAGACAAAGAAAATTTTATATGACGTGTGAGGTTTGTAGGTAAAAATAAACCTTGGTTTATGTAAATAAAAATAAATTTCCAACACAACTTAAATAAAACGAACGACTGAGGATCATTAAAAGTATTGAATTGCGTAATTTTTCTATATACACAGATAAGATACGACGTATTACGATGTTATTATTCAAATTTTTATACTGTGTACGTACTGTACCAGTGTACAGTGGCAGCGTCAATTACAATTTTAAACGGTTATCGATTTGATTACTGTAAATAGATTTGTAGCTTTAGTTGATTTTCTATAGAGTTAGATTCTATAGATTAGATTAAAGTGTGTCTAATAATTTACGATAAGCAGGAGACCATGGCTGTCCCGTTCGGGACATTTAAATTTTGGACTAAAAATCGGGAAGTCTGGCAACGCTGATGTGTATCCAATAATTTTTCAATTCTATCCATTACTTCCTAAGATGCGCCCTTTAACCAAAAAAAATTATTATAATTTGTTAAGGAAATTCACAAAAAAAATAAACGCAGCGGGACTTGAACTCACTTCTTCTTGCTTGCGGTTTGAAAGCAATATTTTTTTAAACATATCATCACATCGGCTTTGAACCCACAACTGTATGTATTTAATCAGATCTCAAATACGCAATTATAACTACCATAAGTACCTACTTTGAAGTAAAGTATGCATTATTCATGATTATACAACAATTAATATGACTCGTGTCAATTTAAATATATTGCGTTTTACAAATGTTTGATAACTTCCATTTTAAATTTAATAAATGCTATAGCTTGAACCTAGAATCAACTCACTCCGTTCCCATTTAAACACTTCCGTTCCCCATTTTCCGATGAATTCTGGAGGTATTGTTGAATGACGGATCTGAACGCCGCACTTTGTCTTGTTACCAAAGCGACGAAAATTTAAATACAACAATATCATTTCCTCGAGTAGGAATCGAACGCACAACGTGTCGCGTTTACAGTCGTATGCCTGTACCCATGTGCCACGACTGATATTTTAGCCACAGAGTGGCAATAAGATTTTCTAATTACAGACACTCGTATTTCTACAGAGACACTCGATGTATACACTGAGTGTACCGTATAGCTACAGTTTCGTAGTCTATTCGTACTATGAGTGAAATATTTTATATATGTATGAATAATATTGTAGCTTTACGCTATATCCCGCATATAACAGAGTAAGCAGAAGAAACCTAGTGTTAAGACACTCCGTTCCTCCACTTTTCGCCAAATTTTCGAGACATTGCGTGTTAAGTAGCGAAACTCAAGGCCGCACTTAATCTACCAGAGTGGAGAAATTACAATAACTTAAACACTAATAAATATAAAATTTAATAAGATTTCCTACATCCAACTCGACCTGGTGGGGCGTTTAATTATATTGTCTAAACAGCGAATTTCCCGTCTGCGCCTTTAAGATAGCTTGCCCCAATTACTTCTGCATACGACGACAGTTGTCTCGTTAATTACGTTATACTACATTGTGTATGTATTGTACGTATAATACAAATGAAAACTGATTGGCATAAAGTAAATAAAAATAAAAAAATAAACCGGCTTCACGCTGTATCCCACACACAGCAGGGTAGGCAGAGGGAACCTAGTGTTAAGACACTCTGTTTCACACTTTCTGCCAGATAAGTATACGATCGTAAATTGGAGGTTACCGCTTCAATTCCCACTGTTACTGGGTCCCGGTGTAAATTAACCAATGATTACTGTTACATACAAATATGTATATCTGCTACCGTACTGTTTGGCTTTCCGTACATCCAAATTCTTTACTAAATTCTATTTTGAACTTTCCTTGCTGCAGAGTGATCAAAAGTTATGTAGGTATGACATACGACACATTCTAAGTGTACAAAACAAACGCCATCCACGTTAATTGACTGATAATAATGTTTCAAATTGAACCAGCTGTTCCTAAGCTAAGGGCATTCAAACCAAAGAAAAGAATTGAAATTCATAAAAAAAAATTAGAAATTACGTCAGCTTATACATATTATACTTACTTATCTTATTATATCTATAACACATCTTGAAATTATAATTAATTTGAATCAAACTTTTCCTGATAGCCCAAGAACCCAAAGCAGCTAGACCTACGTCATTATAGCAAAACTGAAATTTCGAGGACTATTAGTGTAATATGTAGTTTGGATATTATGCATACTCAATAACTTGAAAGTGGAGCCCTCACAGAGGTAGATACAAACAAAGGTATATGTCTGGTAGGATGATTGAGCCATAGTATTTGTCTGGGTGTTTATAGGAGGTCTTAATATAGTCCGTAAATAATATATGTAAAATTAAAACTTGCTAGTGTAACGTGTTTTGTGCCAACTTTAAACAATCTTTAGGACGTCTGGCAAGTGTAAAGGCTCACGTAAAAAAAGAATCCATATTTTTTTTATATTATTCTTAATAAGTACGAGAATATTTAAAAAAGAGCGTCTCTACTTTAACGGAGGGGGTGTACCTTAAGTTGGCGCTACCTCTGAAAGGGTCCCACTTTCAAATTGTTATCTACGCATATCGTCTTAACTACATATTAGACAATTAATCAAAATTTCAGCTTTGTTAAAATGACAATGTCTGGGGACTCTGGGATCTCAGTCTATAAGTATAATTTTGCACAACAAACACATTTCTATTGTACCTAGCGTAAACACAATAATTAAACGGAAGTGAGCTGCTTGTATCAAATATCTGTATAAGATAGTAATTAATTAGGCCAATAAGTTAGAAGTGTTGTTTTTAATTACCGTACATAATGGATGACGTGGGAATCGAACTCTGTACCTATTATTATAATATCGATTATAGTAAACAAGTATAGAGAACGGTAAATAATCAATTTTAAAAGTTATTATTATAATAAGACCAAAAAGAAAAATAAATATATTTTTTAAATGTCATAATTTTTTTTGGATTGGCGTGACGCAGTGTCACATAGTCTGACTGTAAGACCGGTGTTGGTGTTCGATCCCTAATTGAGAGAATGAAATATTTACACGAGCGTGCGACTGTCAACGCGACAGGTTGTGGCTTCGATTTCCGTTCGATTTTATCATGTTGTGGTAACGAGGCAAATGCGGCATTGAGTCACTATCACCATCTCTAAAAAATATTCCTCCTCTAGTTACTTTGCTTGGCATGACAAAAATAGACAGAATTGATCTAGATATGATATAATAAAGAGTCTTTCATAGTTTTAAATAAATGACTAAAAGAGAGTTCTTGTCAATAATCCATACACAATATAAAAAAAATATAAATATACACAAATATATTTAAATTTCCAAAGCCACTTCGAAGCGTTATAAAGGAATCAGCCATTTAAATCTCATCCGGCTTTTAAGGGCATTAAGCAAAGTGTCAGTCTCAGCGTGTTGGATTCATTTAGTTTGTTTTATTCTATCATAACATTTTGCTTTTCCAGCTTCTTAGAGTGTATCTTTTTAAACTTCTTATCTGGAATATATGTTAAGTCTGGAAATAAAGTTATTATTTACATTTAGTCAAGAACTGGCTTTTCAGCCGGAGGTAATTTCATGTTTATTCAACTTGAAATATTATATATTTTCAGTTCCACCAGTCAACACGCAATGCCTCCAGAATTGGGAGGAAAGTGGGGAGTAAAAAAAAATTAAATTAAATTAAATTAGCTTCACGCTATATCCCGCACACAGCAGGGTAGGCAGAGGGAACCTAAAGTTAAGACACTCCGTTCCCCACTTTCTGCCGAATTTTGGAGGCATTGCGTGTTGAGTGGCAGAACTCAACGCCGCACTTTTGCCTCGACACCAGAGCGAAGAAATGAAAATATAAATTTAAGTAAATATTTCATCTCCTCGAGTGGAGATCGAACCCACAACCAGTCAGTTTTACAGTCACACTTCGTGCCGCTGCGCTATGACTGGCCTCAAGTAAGTGGGGAGTAGAGTGTTTTAATTCAAGGCTCAACACAAGGCTTCATCTGCATACCCTGCTTCATGATACATCATGAATACCTTCGAGATACATCATGAAATTGAAAGAAAAAAGAAAAAATAAATATACGAGCTTGACTCGGATTCCGTCGAAGCGCTGATTAAAGCGGGATATTTCATAATTTCTATACAATTATTTGCTAGTACTTTATTGAGGGATTATTTACTCATAAAATATAATAAATAGTGAACATGTGATAAAATAAATTATTCCTACAATTAAATTAAAAAATATATATGTAATTCAAAATTCAAATACGTAAAAAGAAAGAACTTTCCATTTTTTTTTGTTTTTGGAAACTGGTAAAATATATATTATTCTTATAACAGTTCTGAAAGTCATGAGTAATCATAATAGATCTCGAAGGTCATATGGCAGTCACTTTTGTCGTACACCTTCTAAGTATGCTTAAATTATAGGACAAAATTTAAGAAAAAAGTAGAATTGTAAAAATAATAGTAGAAGAAATATTTTTTTTCAGGTGGACGCTATACTGTATCGAGAAAATAACATAGAAGGCAGAGATAACCAAATGTTAAGACACATCGTATTCCACTCTACTCAGTTTTCCAACCATTGCGTATTTTGTGTGCCGAAATTTTACGTCCTATTTTATCTTCTAACAAAGGGGGAGGAAATGGCAAAATTATTAATTTTCCTAAATGGGAATCGAAGTAACAAATTAAGAACATAAATATATATTATAATAAAATAATAATCACTCAACAACCTTTCACAAGATTGTTATACAAGTTTCTGATTGTTCTAGAATCTCCCACGAATGTGTAATGCAACGGTGTGATTTTTTAACAATACCCGCTTTAACTACCTGCCGTGGCGACATGACACCGTACTCAACTATGACGAAAATGTCATAATTATTTTTTATATCGTCAGTCATCCTGTATCTTGCTTTTTTGTAGCTGAGTAGCCTGTAGTAGCGTTAGAAACGTGGTGAAATAAATATAATACTTTTCTCCGAGTAGGAATCGAACCTACAACCGCCGCGCCTATAAACAGATAAGTGATTGAGAAGTCCTTTTAGTCAATAAGAGAAAAATAAAAATAAAAAATAACAGTAATTGTTTAATGTACTAATGTTTTTTGTTTGAAAAAATCCTGAAATCGACTACCGTTACTTTTCAGTATTAGACAAGGCTACCCTTTTACTTAACGCTGAAGGTTATTACTTCATTAAATGATATAAGAAAATTGAATGCAACAAGAAATTGTAGAAACATAATAATTTATTTACTATATAAAAAGTAATAAAATATAATAATTATTAAATTAACTTTAACATTGTTTTTATACTCTTATTTTTCTATTTCTATTTTTTCCATTATATTTTGACGTTTATCACACCATTTGCATATAGTCAAGGCCGTCGTGATGCATTGGTTCAGTGCGGGACCATTGCCATTCTATTTTAATTATTTTCATTTCCTCCTAGTGGCAGAGAGAGTTATCTCGCCACGTTACACTCAGAGTCTCTTATATCTGATGTTTTGGGGACGGAGTGTCTTGACACCTCATTACCTCCACCTGCAGAGTAAATAAAGGGAACGTGATTGCCAAGACCGTGGTGTTAGATATATGTAACAGCGTATACAGATTACAGCGTATAGGTGCTGTTTTTATATAATTTAAGAGAATTGTGGTAATTTTTTATATTTAACATTTCGAATTATCTAATCAAGATAAATCATAATTCATAAATGTAAATTTTCCCCAAAGTAGAATTTAAACCCACAACCATAACTTATTAACATCTCAACCAGTTCCATACAATACTATGCAAAAATAGACACAAAAACATAATTTATCATAATATAATCTTGCTTACACACGCACACACACATACATTTACTAATAAGTACAAAGACACGTGTGTGCGTAGACATGCGCGTGCGCAGTGCCTGCCCGTACCTATCACGAGGAGACTATTAAGTTCCGCTTACTGTATAGCTGATCTTCATACATACCTTATAAAATTGTGATATTGGTATATTCTAGATGCAATTTTATTATATTATTGTTAGAGAGATATATTTTATTGATAGAGATGAGAACATGATTTATTTGAGACTTTAATAATAATTATATCGTAATATTCTTAATACAGGCATACAATTAAGGCTTTTGTGACGTAGAGGCACAAAAACGCGGCTACAAACGCGACGTTTGTCGGTTCAAATTTCAGTCGGGTAAATAAAATATTGAATATTTTAATTCCCTCACTCTAGTAAAAAGGAAAAGCGTGGCGTTGAGTTCCGCCATTCAACGTGCAATGCCTCAAAAATTCGGCGAAAGACAGATGGGGAACGGAAATCTCTTATTAGGGAACGGTGTGCCTCAACACTAGGTTCATCTGCCTGATAAAGTTCAGTGAGGTTACATATTTTTCATATTTAATAATTTCTTCACAAAAATGACAACGGATTATTTTGTATATACTACGTCCAATTATTTAGTACTTATGTAATGTATTTGTAAACGTATACGTTTCAACGATTATTGCTTATATTCAAAATATTTGGGAACTATGGCTCAAATAGCAATGTAACCACGCACGTTGTTTAATGTAATTCCATAAACATAATAATGAACGTACCTGATTGACAACTAGTTATGAGTTCGATTCGATTCGCGGAATATTTAAAGTCTACGTGATTTTTTCAATCTGGTCAGACAAACCGCGACGTTGAGTTCCGTCACTCGTCAACATGTAAGATAAAAAATAAAAACCAGAGCAGGTTTTATCAATAGATACTTTAAAATGTTATTTTCAAAACTTATGGTCTAGAAAATTGAGCCGTGCGTTGGAAAAGCAGTGTCGCCCACACACTGGATTTCACTCTGCCTATTCCGCCATATCCGGGATACAGAGCGAAATTTAGAAGAAGAAGCATCGCATATTCCTTCTGCCACCTCCAGCATCCACTCACCACCACCAGGAGCCATCATCAGACCAGCTCGACCAAACTATATTGGCAAATGATTACCAACATTATCTAACCTACGCTTTTGCAATAACAACACGTTTTTTAGTTTTATGTTTAGTTTATAGACCAAGACAAACAATTACAGTATTCAATGACAAAATCGTGACTTCTTAGAGCGAGGTACATATATCGTATCGCATTTATTGGTTGTCATTTAATTTATAACCAAGGACTAAAGTAAGTATGACTTGAAGGTTAGTGAGTTAGTTAGTAGCCTTTATTATAAATTATAAAAGCAGCTTCACGCTTTTCCCGCAGAGGAGGACAGCCACAGGAAACTAGTTGGATTCTAGAAGAAGCGTGAGCATTGGTGGAACTCAACTCCGCGTATTGTTTACCAGAAGGAGGATGTGAAAATAATTGAAACATTATAATTGATCCCATTTGAAATCGAACCCTCCTTGCCAGCTACAGTCAGCTCCATTGAGACATTTAAAAATATAAAATCGTTGAAAATCCAATGTACAATTATATTATTCAATTATTTATTGAACAACAAAAAAGTTATTGAACAGTTTTAGTAACGTAGCAAATTATTAGTGTTCAGAACACTAAAAATTCCGCGACACAACATACTTTAAAAATGTGGTCTAAACCAGAATTGAACCTGTTCCTATTTTTATACACAAAAAGGGCTAAGACTCAATAGGAATGCTATGAAGTTAATTTCAACATATTAAGTAAGTTAGTTTCCTACATCGCAGTAATATGACGTTAGATTATTATTTTATTATGACCGCAACAATTTCCTAGGAAATACCAATTGTGATGATTGCCTATAACATAATATAGGTAAATATGTATCAGTCTTTTGTTTAACACAAATGTTATTATATTATAGCGATTTTGGGTCTGTGGTGCCGCAGTGGGACTGTCGACTATAAACGTGAATGTTGGGGGTTCAATTCCCAGTCGGGAGATTGAAATTCTAATTTATTTTCATTTCCCCGAATTGACTTACGCCACTCAACATCTAGAAATTGGAAAACGGAGTGTTTTAAGAATTGGTTTCCTCTGCCTTGTAACATGACGAGATAATCCAAGCAAAGCTCAAACAGCTCAAGAGCTACTGATTTTATTTCGTTACAATTTTTATTTTGATCGAGTTTCAATAAAAACAGATTCGAATCTACAACAATAATACTCCACAAGAAAACCACAAGGACATCTCTCATATTATTCTTTTAAAGTATGACTAAGCCGTAGGGAAATTCCCACTACATGCTCGTTGAATGCATCGCCAAGTGCTTTAGACTTATAAAGTTAAATTAGGTACTTGAAAATATTCAGCTACACGTTTTTCTCCGCATTTCACACAACTTAATAGGCAAAAGGAACCTTGTTGCAAGATCACCCCCGCACACCGCCAAATTTTTGAGACACTCCGTATTGAGTTGCGCATTTCAACTCCTCGATTTCTCTTCGTAACCGAACTTACACTCATCGCGTTTAAAATCAGATGCTGTGCAGCTGCACCACGACGGTACTTCATATAGAACGTGCCTACAAAAAAATAACACCAGCCATTCATACTGTTATAAAACGAATTGGAATACAACAAAGAGAGTTCGCAACATCTCTCGCGTCCATGCGGCAGGCGGTAGAGCCTAAAGGTCATATAGCGGTTATTTTGCATTTATGTATAGTTTATAACGATTTCCTGTAATGCAGATTTACGATCTAATTGTTTGTTTTTTTTCAGTTTCACCCATTTTTCTAATATAGGATATAGCAGAAACGTTTAAGGAATAGTAGCAATATAGAGTATAGTGTCAAGACACTGTGTTCTCCGCTTTCTAAGCAAATCCAAGAGATAGCTTTTTAAGTGAAAAAATATAATATCCATTACACTTGGGGAACGTAAATGTCTTAATGACAAGGAATGGAAACGGAGTGTCTCACCTAAAAAAAAAACAAATTCCAACAATTCAATTAAAACTATACAATAAACAATTGGTAAAGCTGTCGATTGCAAAATATAGTTAGTTGAAAACTGTAACTAGAACTAGATCTAGAACTAACCGCCTGCAATCGTCCATCACGTACGGTACTGTGCGGTACGTTTCATTATAACTTTCATAGCAATAATTGCGTTACAGCGAAAGTGACTTTAGTTTATCACTTTGTGATGAAAATTGCAATTTTTCAAAGCAAGTTCTTAAAAATGTTAACTTTTTACTAATTCGCTATATGGAATTATCGTTATTTATATGAAATAATACTAAATTAGTTCGATTATCATACCGGAGCGTAACATCATTATTTCACCACAAGTAAGCGTCACGACACGACGCAACGCCTGAAAGTTGAAACTAAGATAATTACATACAACAAGTTTTCCTTACACGAGAAAATTAACTTTCAACTTAGTTCAGAACAATGCAAAATATAATTCGGTTAATACTAAACTTAAAAATAAAACTTTACGTTTTTCCCTGCATAGCAGAAAGGACACAAAGAGTCTAGTGTTTTGACACTCCGTTCTCTAGACAACGCAGAATGTTCGAGATATTTCGTGTTGATTGGTGGAACTCAACAAGAAAAAATAAATTAAATATAATCGTTTTACGTTGAATGTAAAGAGGAGGATCAGGAGTTGAATAAGGCAAGAGAATCAAGATTGCGAAAACTTTTCTGCTCTTTACTTTTCGCTCATGTGATATTGCTTATTAAGTTGAATTAGGGTCGTCGTGGTGCAGAGGCGCAGCGTCTGACGATAAACGCGCGCACGACGATTGTGAGTTCAATTCCCAACCGGGGGATTGAAATATGTAATAGTTCCATTTCCTTCCTCTATTTCATATGGACGAGGCGAAGCGCGGCATTTGGTATCTCCATTCAGCAATCATTGACTTAAAAAGGAATCGAACCGGCAACCACCGCGACTATTGTCACGTTTGAGACAATTTATAAAATGATTATGTAAATAATCTTAAAACCTTACAATATGATTGAAAATGTTTCATACGATACACAACGATAAGTTGAGAAAGTCAATGACCTGCTTTATACAATTACCTAACTAGTAATACATTGCTGGTTTTAGGAGAAACGCCCTTATGGCGCAGTTGCGAAATTTCTATCTGTATTCGTGATGGTTATTTGTTCAATATAACATATTATAACATAAAGAGATATTGTAAATTATATTGTAAAAGAAAAACTATTGACTTTCTTGTCGGCTCCTCTCTGCCGTACTGGTGGTAGCTTCCTGTAGGACTGAACAGGAACACTATTGAAAAAGTTGTAATGCCCTAGTTAAATTAAAAATATTTTTGCTACTAACGTTTTTTTAATTTTTTTAACTATAACTAACTTTATAAATATAAATAACTTCGTCCTTTTCCTACTTAAGCCTAGGTAGACACTGCGGTTTTTCCCCGCAAGTGATAACCACCAAATTGCAAAAAAAAACACGAACTGTCTGTAGTAGGAAACTGGACTGAACTGTAGTAGGAAGGAAAAACCCAACAAAAAATTAAATAAATACGAGCATTCAAAAACATAAGTACTTACAGATCAATGTATACGAAATAAGATAGTACATTCGAATCATGTGCCAAGTTCACATACTTATGTTAATATGCACGAGTTTGATGAGTATGTGTCTGTCTGTCAATCGCTGGGGGAATTGTTATATACAGTTATATTTTACTATCTGTAATCGTCAAACGATAGTTAAAAGTATGGAATATTTTATATAATCCTTATATTCTTATTTGTAGGAGAATCTATGTAAATGAAACACCTGCTACATAAATTAATACATTAGATAGATATACATAGATATGTTTAAGTATGAACTTAATATGAACTTATAATTGATTATGTATGTATATATGACTGTATATTATAAAATTATTAGATTTTTATTTATTTCTTTAGGCTCATGGCGCCCCTGCTTCGAGGAAGTGAAATATTCAATATTTTCTGTAGGTACCTCGCTCTAGTAACGAGGCGGCGTAGAGTTACGCCACTCAACAAGCAATGCCTCCAGAATTCGGTGAAAAGTGGGGAAAGGAAATATATTAATAGTAATGGAGTGTGTTAACACTAGGTTATCAGTTCCCTCGGCGTACTCTGCCAGGTGCGGAAAACAACATGATGCTAAAAATGTCAATAATCTTTACAATTTGTGTTTTTTTTTTCCCGAATAGGAAGAGGGAACCTATTGCTTAAGACATTTTCGATCCAACATTCGAGTCATTTAATGTTCAGCGGCGGAGCTCTACGCCGTATTCCTACTACTATGTAGTTATTATATGCAGGTTCGAGTCCCGATTACAATAAAAAAATATACCTATTCTAACATAGTTAATAATATATTAAATTCTCATGCATACATTTTTTAACCCAAATAACTATCACAGCCACCGTGCCAAACGATACAAAAATATAAAATGAAAAACAATGAACAAATTAAAACACAGTGTCAAATAGAGCAGAAGCACTTCCTGTTAACTTTATACTGCCGAGCCGATAATTGAATCTACTGACTGCGAGCTATTTTAACTTGAATTGATGGATTTAAGACTGATTGATATTTTTTTATGTTTTTAAAATCACTTTGATATATGTAGATAAAGTTAGGGTGGCAACGGCGTTAGATTCCGCTATCTAATAAGTAGTGTTTTTAAATTACTAAGTGGAATGTATCTAAAATATGTATGGATTATGGCTTACAAGAATCACACTGTGCCCCGCATATAGCATGGTAGGTAAAGGGAACCTAAAATAACGCTGTGCCGCTGCGCCACCGTCTACCTACTATATTTAATAGTTTCAAAATAGCAAAAACATAAAACATTTTTGTACAATTTCCTCAAATAAAAAAAAACTTCTTTCTTTTACAAAAGCAGCTAACGTAACTAACTTCCTGGAGTTTCACTGATCGCGTGCAACTTGCAAGACGATCTGCTTCATTATAGATTGTTACCCAACACCCCAGTTATTAGTCTGTTGGGTAACGAATGTAGCGGATATCAAATGACCTGAGGTTGTTATACATTATCCACACTTATGTTCGATTAATTTAGAAGTTACTACAGAGATTGATATGAAAATTAATAAAAATATGATACATAAAAAGGAGCAGTCGAATCGTGGCAAAGTGTTTAGCTGTAAACGTGACGGATTTGGATTCTATTCGTATTGAGGGGAATTTTCGTTTACTCACTCGGCAACAAGAGAAGGCGCGTCGTTGAGCTCCGCCACTCAATACGTAGTGTTTTGAAAATTGGGTGGTACAGAAGTAATTGTCTTAACACTAGGTTCCCTCTGATAATGCGTCCTTGTTTATGCGGGATTGCTACACTTGGTACACTTGAATTTTTAAGTAATTGATACAATGTGTTAAGTGAGTCATTTAAAATTGTGAAGATAAAAAAATCGATAGATATTTAGAAATAAACAAATGGTTTGAAGCTGTATCCCGCATATAACAGTTAGATGTTATTCGCTCAATTTTTAAGCATTCAACGTATTTGTTGGTATTTAACGCCGCGCTTTGTCTTGTTGCTAGAATCAAACTCAAAGTCATCGCGTTAATCTCAATAATACTTTCGTTTCATATAATATAATAATTTTGAAAGAAGACAGAAAGAAATAAACATGTATAACGAATTCATAAATATTTCAATTATTTTATCTTATCTAACGCTTAAGCTGAACAATTTAAATTTTAATGAGGCACATCGCATTATATACGTAAGGATGGAAAGTGGAAACAGAAATCTGTAATTATTCATATATTGATATGAAAAAACTGTCATGAGTATCAACAAATCTATAAAATATACTGTTTAAATTAATATTGAGGCCAGTCGTGGCGCAGAGGCACAATGTGTGACTGTAAAATCGACTGGTTGTGGGTACGATCCCCACTCGAGGAAACGAAATATTTATTAACATTTATATTTTCATTTCTTCGCTCTGGTGTTAAGGCAATCCGCGGCGTTGAGTTCCGCCACTCAACACGCAATGCCATCAGAACTTGGTGAAAAGTAGGGAACGGATTGTCTTAACTCTAGGTTCCTTCTGCCTACCCTGCTGTGTGCGGGATACAACGTGAAGCTAATTAAATCTTTTTTTTTTATTTTATAAATAAATCACAAATCAGCTTCACGCTGTATCCCACACACAGCAGGGTAGGCAGAGGGAACCTAGTGTTAAGACACTCTCGTTCCCCACTTTCTGCCGAATTCCGGAGGCATTGCGTGTTGAGTGGCAGAACTCAACGCCGCGCTTTGCCTCGACACCAGAGCGAAGAAATGGAAATATAAATTTAAGTAAATATGTCATCTTCTCGAGTGGGAATCGAACCCACAACCAATCGGTTTTGCAGTCCCACTTTTGCCGCTGCGCCACGTCTGGCCTCTTTTTATTTTAAATTTAAAAAAAAACAGAACCATTTCTTTTTTTTGTGTCCATTTCAATGTTGAACGGCAAATATGACAATAAGTCATTCTCACAACGGTCTCTCTCGCAAATGACAAAAATATATTGCAAAAAAAAAACAAAATAATAAAAAGTTTATAATATAATAACTTTGCAAATAATCGCTAAACTAACAACCCTACTCGAATAGCGGTTGCAGAGTTCAAGGTGCCAAACCAGTTCGTGCGTCCTTGTCGCGCATACACCGTTAGAGAGGGATGGCAACACATTTATAACTAACCGGAGTGATTTTCTGGAAAATTTTCTATACGTAATTTTTTAGAGACGTGTTTACATTCAATATTATGATTATGGAATAGTTTAATATTATAATTTTAATAGAAACGAACGAAAAACATCCATTTATTTCCTTCATTTTTATAATTTATAAAAGATAAATTATTATCTTTACATACAAATTGTTTTGTGCCATTTTTTATTCTATTCTTGAACATTGGAAACATTTAATTATTATAAAATAACTCACAGTATTTATTTAACTTCCCACTGTATACCGCCTACAGCATGGTAGACAGGAGAAACGTAGTGTTAAGGATACTTCTTTTCTCAACTTTCGCCCAATTTCAGGACATTGCACAACGCTTTGTCTTGTTTTTAGACCTAAGTAATGAAAATAAGTCATTCTATCGAGTCGAATCGAACCGTCGCTTAATTTAATCAATCTTTTCACTTTAAATCATAATCATAAAAATCATAATTAATATTTTAATGAAATTGTGAGATATGAAAATAATTTTGCAGCATAAATTCAAATCATATATGATATTTTTTTAAATTTACCTATTAGTTTTAAATGTGTTTATATATTGAAAAACTGTTGAACTAATTTTGATGAAACTTAATTTAAATAAAAAAAGGATCGTCTCCAGGACTAACTGCAAACACGGCGTCCTTTATATAATCCTCCTTTTTTGAATTCATTTTGGAATATTATTATCAAAGACGATCCCTCCCCGCCATATTTTCCGCCGATCGAGCAAAGTATATATATAATATATAGTAAATATTTGCGTTGATTTAAAACACAGGTCAATGACAAATAATATCTAGACGAAAGCTAAAATGTAACCCACATACAATTGATTGGGGTCAAATATTGATTGAATGAGATATTTTAAACCTTGTACCTATGGTAAGAGAACCGAAAGTCCCGTATTTCATGTAAGATTCTTAGTAATACTTAAATGAATCAGTTAAAAAAACCAAGCCACTTTAAACCTTACTTTCAAGTCAATAAGATTTTATATTTATTAAAAGTATTTTAAGCCAAATCTGCTCAGTACTTCAAAACTAAGGACTGAGAAACAAAAATATCAATCAAATATAAGAATAGCATAATTTACATTTCTATACAAGAATAATTTTGAGAAAATAATAAAAAATAACTGCTTAAGCAAATTTGACTTAATTTTAAAAGTAATAAAGTTCATTTTCAGTTAGCAGTATGAAAGAATTGTCACCGGAAGTCCCTCGTTGAGTGACACGTCGAGACGAATCGACTTCCGGCGGTCAATGTCGAATGGATGAACGATGATAGCTCGTTTTAAGAAAGTTAAATAAACTTTATAGTATGACGACTAGTAAGAATAATAAATGGCTAACAATAATTAATTTCTTATATTGATTCAATTATTTCATAAAATTTTAATTGGACGTGAATTTCCCTTGTTTAGATTTTGTACAGTTTTGTATAAAAAATATTTTGTTTTCCACAGCAGAATAAAGTACTAATTAAATAAAAGAATCTAATTCTAATACCCTCCGTTCCCTACCTTCTAGCCGGATTAGAGACGTTTACACTTTTTTTTTTTGAGAGCGAGAGATTTATTAAAGACGAAAAAATGTAAAAAAATATATATGATTGGTAAAAGAGATAATAGAGAGACCAAGGTTCATTTTGGGGCCCTGCTGAAGAGGTTGATAACACTAGAAAGGGAAGATGTGATTGGAGGTATTTCGACATTCACTCCTTAACTTGCAAATGACATTTTTTAATTATTTCTTCGATGGTGGGGAACGATGTGTCTTAACACCAGGTTCCCAGGTGCACTCCGCTTACTAGGTAAAGATAAATGCAAAAAAATATAAAAAAAAAAAAAACGTAAATATTTTTTGGTTGGTTAATTTTGTAACAGAAATTACATTATTGCTTCTATATGCAAAAAAATATTAAATCAGCTCCAGACTGTATCCCACACAAGCAGAGAGAACCTAGAGTTGAGACTCTTTTTCACACTTTCCGCCGAATTATGGAGGCATTGAGTGTAGAGCGGCGAAACTCAATTCAACACCAGGACGAAAAAATAAAAATACAAACTAAATAAGTATTTCATTTCCTAGAGTGGGAATCGAACCTACAATCAGTCGCGTTTACATACACACTTTGTGCCCCTGCGCTACAACTGCCCTATACGCGTAATAAATACATATTATTACACATCGAAAATCATATAAAAAATCGTTCGTTTGAAAGAAAAAAGATAAATTACTAATAACATAATATATTAATAAATAAATTATTAATAAACAACACTTCGATCATTTAAATTAACATCACTTTCTAACGACACTCTTCCTTTAGTCTATAACGAAGTTAGTTTTCACACAGAAGTAAAAACGAGCGCGTTGATGTCTTTTAAACGCGAACACCCAGTCGAGCGTGAAAGCAAAACTGGAGATGACAAAAAATTGAATTATATAGCTGTAAATCGTAAATGCTAATAGATAATTACAATTTTATATTTATTCATGTTACTACAGTAAGTTACCCACGGTATCGTGTAGCTGAGATATTTTTTTTATAGTTTCATATATATATATATACAGTCAACTATCGCCTTAAGTTTATAGAATTAACGGACATACATACAGAGAAATGTACATATGTATATATAAGGGCGATGTTAGATGATCTTACTTAAAAAACACAATTTAGCAAACTAATAAGCGAACATAATGTAAAAAAAAAACGTTAAAATGAATTATTTGTCTAGCATACATGACGGGTCCGAGTTAATTTCTCACTGCCTACTTAAACAAACAGTTACGTTGGCACTTTGAACACCATCACTAAACATCCCTAAATAACTGAACAATTGAGGTGAAAGAAGTTATAAAATACCACATATTCTGTTTTTATTCCACAAAATTATTTAAAAAATAAAGAAAATTATATATTTTATTAATGTATAAAATTTCCATAAATCTAGTTTGCCGGGGTCAGGGTACAAAACAAAATACCGGTTACACGTCACGACTCACGACTATTTAAAGATCGTACCTGTTTATTATTCTAGCGGCATTATTGTTTTTTTTTAATATATTTGCCGTTGTTTAAAAAAAATTTTTCTAACTTTCAAATGATCAAAAATTGTGTAACTACCGCCTTTGGTTCTAGTTTAACTCCGATTATAGTAGTAATCTGACCTGATAATCTCCTGGTGTCCTGAGCCACGACGGCCGCCAGGAACAGCGTCAGCAAGAACGCCACTTCGGCGCCCTGCATCTTCACGCCACTGTCAAACACATCAACACACAACACACACTGCACACGTTGCCGAAATCCAGTTTTCCCCCCAAAAAAATAACACAAAAGTTGAATTTAACTAAAGTTCTGATTAATCAGTTTAAATATTTTAGGTTATTGTGTTTAAATGTGAAACTTATTTCGCTTGGGAAAGTTGATGACGTGTCGAGTTGTCGCAGCGAGACAGCGAGCTTGTGTTTAGTAGGAGCGCGCGAGAGCGACTGCCGGCCGGCACAGGTGGGGTGGCAAGCGTATCACTGTATTGTGCCTAACGCTGATTAAAATGTAGGTTTTATTACATTTCTTATTGTTCGCTTGGATATTTTAATGATATTTTAATACAAGATTAGATGTGTGTAAAATTTTGCTTTTGAAAAGTAAGGCTAGTTTGGAATATATTTTATTTTTATTTTCAATTAGTAATATATAACGTATGGTAAATATTATTAACATAAATTGCTATTATCTTTTGTTATGATATGACAATAAAAAAATACTATACTTAAGAAAAAAAATATTCGACATCACTTATACAGATGATCATATTTTTTTTAATATTAATTTATAAGTACATGATAAATGTGCAAAAATTAATAATAAATAAATAGCTATAAAGTTGGACAATTCGAAAGTTTAAAATCATTTAACATAATATTCAAACTATTTAAGAATTTTAGTAATAGTGATACATTTTTTTATTCTCATAATAATAAAACAAAGAACATCTCTAAAAATAAGTGTTACTTTGCTCTCAATTTGACAAACATTACACAAAACTGGCATCCCAACCTCGTGGTCATTTGGCTGGCTTCACTGACAACATCTAATAAACTCATTTACACGAAATTGTGTACAATTATTTTTTGTTAATTGTTTACACTATTTCACAAAATAAATACCAAATATAATATATACATGTAACAGTTTCAAAAATATATACATACAAATTTCCCTACAATTTGCCAATTTCTACATAGTACTGGCATCCCCAACTCACACAGGTGGTCGCTTGGCAGGTAGTCGCCTCGCTCTCAGTCACCGTCACTACTTTGCTGGCAACTTTTAATGAACGCTTCTGCACAAAAATTTCGAGTGCCACATTTTTTTTTATTTATACTTTTTTTTTATTTTTACGTAACCTAACGACTATTGTACAAACAGAATAAATGATTAAATAAATAAACTTTATATATTCCATACTATACAAAAATAAAAAATAGATTTTTGACAAAGCTCAAATACTTTATTTTAACTAACCTAACTTACATGCTTTAAAAGGTACTTTAGTAAGGTATGTCTTACTATGCTATCATTATATATTTGAATTCCATTCGGAAGCATGTTTGCATTTGTAATATAATTACAGTACGGTCAACGCGTCGTGGCCGCCTTAAGGTTAGCTGTAAAGTTGGCTAAATATTTGATTTAAAGATTATTCTTACTTCTGATAATTTTCTTACCGAGTGAACAATGCGCAATAGATCAGTAAGCCTGACTTCAGGGTGGCCACGACTTGTTGACCGTACTGTATGTGGCTGTACGTGTTTTGGTCATACTCGGTTTGGTGTTAGCTGCGGCGTTAGTTTACTTTGTCTTCAATAGTAAGAAAGTGGAAAAATAACTAATCTTATATCATTCACTTATGTTTATTTATTTTGTGTACTGGGGTACAGTATATTTTAACACATCAATTACAAAAAAAATTGAAAACTTCTCAAACCGAAAAATCTACTCTAAGAACAACACATTAATCAATTTGAAGCAATAGTTCTTGAGATTGGCGCTGTAATCTAAACAAAGTATTCAGTTTTAAAATGTTAGTATAGATATAAAATGTATAGACAATAGGCATTCCTTAGGAAATTATTATATTTAACAAAGAATTAAATCTTTTACAGTTCATTGACATTTTTGCGCGCAAACACAGATGTTTAACAGACTAAAAATGTACTCGTAATGTATCTATATTTTTTTTTTTTAGCTTCACGCTATATCCCGTACACAGCAGGGTAGGCAGAGGGAACCTAGTGTTAAGACACTCCGTTCCCCACTTTCTGCCGACTCTCAACACGCCATGCCTTTTTTGGAGGCATGGCGTGTTGAGTGGCAGAACTCAACGCCGCACTTTTGCCTCGACACCAGAGCGAAGAAATGAATAATAAAAAATTCAGTAAATATTTCATCTTCTCGAGTGGGGATCGAACCCACAACCAGTCGGTTTTACAGTCACACTTCGTGCCGCTGCGCTACGACTGGCCTCTAATAGATATAAAATGTATAGATAATAGGCATTCCTTAGGATATTTTTATATATTTAATAACGAATTAAATCTTTTACTGTTAATTGACATTTTTGCGCGCAAACACAGATGTTTAACAGACTAAAAATGTGCTCGTAATGTATCTATAATTAAAAAGATAATTTTAAACATGACATGTTTACATTAAGACTTTACCAATCGAATATTACATATTCATTATTAAAATTAAAAAGCTATGAATAGTAATAACATTGTTTTGATGTAATTTAACAAAAGCATGTTACAGATGGTATATTGTATTGATGGTATCTTAAGATCGCGGTAGTTGTGGATTCGTTGTCCCGTCAGTGGAATTGAAATTATTTAAATTGCGCCACTTTTCGGCTGCTTTTTTATATGCTAGAAATGAGTAATAGATATTATAAGCATAATATGCTTATTTAATTTCATCATAAATATGTCTACAAGACAGGTGTTAACAAGTAAATAAGCAAGGAAAAAACGTAGATCTTCAATTGCCTGGCACTACCACGCGCGAGACGATTACGGAAAAATCTGCTAAAATAACGTGTTGCGTACAATTTGCATATTGCTAGTGTTTTTATGTTTGAATGTGGTTTATCGTTTAATATTTATTTTAATACATAATCTATAAACCACAGTCTTTATTAGATGAAAAATAGAATTACTTAATAACCCGTTCAGGCAAGACAGCGCGGAGTTAATTTATGCCAGACTACACGGAATGTCTTGAATTCGGAACGACTTTAAGGAAAACGAAATGTCTTTTCTTCTGTTCTCGTTAAGAAAAATTTTTATAACTTTGGAAAATACCTTAAGTACTCTAAGTAGGTTGTGGGTTCGATATTTGCTTTAGCTTCACCTTATAGATACAGGGTAAAAAAAATTAAAACAGGATCTCGTTGTTGTCCATCCGTCCGTCCGTCTGTCAAGACTATTTATTTCAATTTGATATTAATACCAAATATTTAGGTCTATGGCACCTTGAAGCACAGAAAATGATTAGCTTCTTAATCAACGCAATCAAAAGATACGAGTGAGTGACTTTGTACTGATTTTGTTGCATTTTATATGAAATTCGCTGCGGTATCAAAACCTAAAGGGTCCTGTCCTGTGGACCTACAGTTATGAAATTTGGCACAAGTACGAACTTACAAAACAATTAAAGGAAAAAGAAAATTTATAGCTATTTCATAGAAAAAAATAATTACAAACTTATATTTAATACTTGTACTACACTTCCCGTTGAACTACAATCTTGAAATATACGGCCGGTTTTTTTCTCTAGAAAGAATGCTTATTACTCCAGAATTTTTTAATTTCCGCTTTCAGGATATGCTAAGTATACTACTACTGCCATGACAATTATTTAAAAAATGATGAAGAAAAAGATGAAACAAGTTTGGTAATAATAAAACTTGGAAAATAGAAATCAAAAAGAAAAAAGAAGATTCTAAAAATACCTGTAGTAATGAATCATCCATATGCTTTTCAAATTTTTACTATTGACCCGAATTACCTTTTTTTTCCACAAAGCAGTGTTAGCAGATGGAACCACGCGATTTTCAAGAAATTGCGAGTTGACTGGCGGTGCTCAACACCGCGCTTTATTTAACTGAGAGGAGAAATAATAATAATTGAAATATTGTCCGAGTGAAGATCAAACTCACAACCATCGTGATTACAGTGAGATGCAAACACTTGTCCTATATCCGGTACAGTTACACCTAATTTACAACATAATATATAGATATTAAAAATGACATCATTACACAAGGAAATTGAATGTTCAACATATTGGCTAAGATTTAACGACTTTAAGGAAGGATGAGTAGGCCTTACCTTTACATCCAAGTACATAATTGCGTACAAAATATAAATGTGCAACAGGATTTCCTATAGGCTTCCTATTTAAAGGAATAATTTATTGTTAATTGTCTTATTTGCTATTTAAATATGCAGATGGAAACCTTCCTAGCACAGTGGTATATGTAATCTTAATAAGGTACTACGTGCATTCGCATCTCACAATTATTTTGTATATATGTATATATATATATATATATATATATATATATGTTTATGCATCCGGTAGACGTATTGTAGTACAGGATATCTTTAAATAGGAAGTAAGTCGTCTCCAAAGAGTATAACGAAAAAAAAATTTTTCAAAATTATTTCTCTAAGTTTCAAAATCGTTACTTAAGCAGAATAAATAAATTATGTTTATTAACACACTCAAGCATCTAAATCACTCAAATGAAGGAGTTTATTACTAAAAATTACACGATAATTTGTGCTTATACCATCAAAATAAAGGCCTTCTTTAGCTTCACGCTCTATCCCGCACATAGCGAAATATTTAAAAGAAATCAGAAGAGAATCTAGCTTTAAGTCACTCCGTTCCCGAATTCAAGCATTACGTGTTAAGTAGCGGAACTCAATGCTGCGCGTTACTAGAGCAATGGAAATGAAAATATTTACCGTTATAGTACAGTCAAAATTTTTAATTTTTAAAAACATTTTTAAAACCCTACGGCAGTAGAGTGACCGAGGTAAAGGAATGTTGATAAAAATACGCTTGTACCGCATAACACGGTAGGCAGAGAGTCATTGTGGACAGTGTGTGACGGAACTCTATCATTCTCTAATGGTTGAGTTTTTTGGAAGTGTGTGTGTGTGTGTGGGAAAACGAAAACAATTTGAGTGTTATAATTATTCTGAATGGAGAATAGCTCTTTAATCACAAAATACTGAAACTGAGTAAACTGCGAATTTCCACTGTGTCGTACTAGTAGTAAACACTTTTATTTTAGTAAACACCTTTATTTAATATATACGTTACTCAAATAATATTAACCAAAGTAAATTAATATTACATAAATTCTATATAAATTGAATAGTAAAATAAGTGTATTTATAATCTGTTAGTTTAATATCTGTGGTAATCCTCTTGGCAAATGGCAACTAATATGTCAAATAAGCTGTGTTATAAAATTTGTCAATATTCAATTTTGTAGCGTTATTTTTGCCGGAAACCTGTTTTCTTGTAATTTTAAGTATTAATGTGTATTTTAAGTATTAAAGTTTTAATCTGGTGTCATGTGTTAAGATTAATTATAATATAAAATAAATAAATGCTATAAAAATGGCTACCGAACAACCAGATCTACTTTTTTTCGATACATTTTCACATGATACTAGTGAGGTAAATCAATTTTATATGTGTGATATTTTATATTTATAATTTTTGTATATAAATTTAGAGTGGAATTTATACATTTTAATACAAAATCGTACAGTGTGATGCATATAATGAAAGAAACAAATAATTTTCATATATTACTTATTACAAATCATATCTATAATATAACACTCAGATTTTATTTCAACAATATTATTTTCCAGGAACTAAATCTCGATTTGGTTCAGTTTCCAAAATCTGTATATGTCAGAGAAATAAGAATTATCCCACTGGGTGCTCGTGTTGAGGGTGACTTTCCTGGAGGTGTAAGACTTGGAGCTACAAACCCTACAAAATTTCACATTGATTTCTTTGTGAACGATCTGAGTAAACCTGGTGCCTCAACCTTTGAGGCCCTCGGAAGCTTAGATTATTGTCAAAATGGACAAATTCATATGGAGTGTGGAGCTGACGCTGAACAACCTAGGATACCTACTGATGGTCTTGTACTTAGAGGTAATAATATTTATTTTTTCTATACTTAATATTTAAGTTAAGATAACTAGATTATTTTTAATAATCTTACTTAATGCTTTTCTATTATCATCAACATGGCGTCATCTGCTGGCCATTGATATTTATTGTATTGTTATTCTGTTCATTGTTATATGTTAAGTTGTAGTGGTAGCTTTTTTATTTAGTTATTTGTATTTAATTATGAATTTTATAGTTCTAAAAAGAAAATTTGTCATAGTAACCAATTACAATATTCATCACCAGATATTTTAATGAAATACCCAGTTTTTGTTTAGTATGAAAATTTAGTTGAAGATTAAACCTGATTGTAATTGATAATTGAGTGAGGTTCATACCAAAATTTATCTTCCAGAGAGGATCTGTACTTAGCTGTGTATAGACCTTTTCATGTATACACCTTTTTATCATGTCATGTATATGTTTATAGCATATATTCAATATTAACCTCTTTTTAGGGTAACATAGTCATGAGCAAAAAACATAGAAACCTTATAGATTTGTCTTGTCCATGTTATTGTCTTAATGGTCACTTTATTTACAAACTATATAATTGAAACCTGGAAGCTAGATGAGTTTTGTGGGAGTGGTTATTTAAAAATTAAAAATGTCCAGTATATTTTTGTTAACTCTTTGCACTTGTAAATATATTCTATTGTGATTACACTGTTCTCGGATAATTATTTTACCTACTTATCTGTCGGAATTTATTTATGTGGGTTTTTTTTAAATATGCTTAAATTGCGTAGTGATACTCTATGTGTCATAAAAAAAAACTTTTTTTATTATTTTAGAAAAAAAATTGCCCAATTTAAAAAAATATGCCATATTTTTTTAAAAATATTTTTTTTTTTGCCCAGATGTTTATTCAAATAAAAACAATCATTAAAACATTAAAAGTAACAAATGAACCACATCAAAATTTACCTAATCATGTTAGTTTTAAAACTGAATAATATTCAAGACACAAAAATGGTGAACACATGAAAACTGAAGTGGTTGTATTACAACTGCCTAAAAATCTGAAAGAACATCAGTCTTTGACCAAAACAAAATGTTACCTACTTTGTTTTGGCTTTTCACTATTATTTACATTAATAGAATTAATAGGATGAATAGCGCGCCATAAACATCCATCTCAGTAGCAACTGTTACACAATGACTTCAGTCTGTGGATTTTAGATCCCGCACATAGCAGGGTAGGCAGAGAGAACCTAGTATTAAGACATCCCGCGTCGATCTTGCCGAGTTCTGGAGGCATTGCATGTTGAGTGAATCTAAAAATACACAATACTTTAAAATTCAATAATATTATGAAATAAAGTCATTAAGATTAAGATATACTTCTGTAATCATTCCAGGTTGGTACACAACCATAACATTGGCAGTCTATGGCAATTTATCTCAAGTGTTGCCAGACACACCTACTGCTGTCAACCCTCCGCCAAATATCCAAAGACCAGTGTCCCGAGAAGTTGGTGCTTTACCAGCAAATGTTCCACAATCCTCAGATTGGAACCCAGAACCATCAAATCCTATACCAGCTTACACTACCAATGTAGTTCCCACTAACCCAGAAAACTATGGAGCTGGGAATTATCCAGAAAATTATGATAATCAAATGTATAGAGGTGATTATTATGACAATGAAGCTCCCAAAGATCCAAGAGATCCAAGGTCTTACCATCATATGGAAGATAATGAGTGGGAAAAAGATAGACGTGACATAAGCTGTGAAAGAGATGGTGATAGAATGAGACATAGTCCAAGATCTATGGAGTTAGAAAGAGATAGAGACAGACGTGATAACAGAAGTCGTAGACGATCCATCGATAGGGCTAGGAGTCGCGAATCGTCTCGTCATCGAGATCGTAGTCGAGAACTCGAAAGATTAGATCGAGATCGTCTGCACTCCAGATCGAGAAGTCGTGATCGAGATTACGTTGTAAAGGGTGAATATAGATTAAGTCGTTCTCGATCTCGTAGCATCGATCGTGATCGAGATTGGGATCGTGGATCTTATAAGAAGGATGATTATAGACGTCATCGTGATGCGTCATATGATAGATCACGTGGTGGTTCCTATGAACCTAGGTCTCCTTATGATAAACGCGCGCCTTCTTACGAACGCAAACTTCCATATGATAAAGGACCTTACGAAAAGAGACTTTCTCCTTACGATAAGAGAAGCTCGTCATATGAACGTAGAGCTCCTTCTTATGATAAACAAACTCCTTATGAAAGAAAACGACATTCTCCGTATAGTCGTATACGTGGTTCTAGCTATGGCAGTCGGTCACCAAGTCGAGATGACCCTAGAAAGAGACCTAGGACTCCGCCTAGTGAAACTAGACGACCTATGTCACCTAGAGAGGGTGAAGTAAGCCCTATTAACTCGGTAAGATCAGAAGATGCGCCAGAATATGATAGAAGTGGAAAACAAATACCACGTATCGATTTCTATCATCAAAGTTATAGACATAAAAGCTCTATACGTAGTCCTTCTCAGGAAGTTGATAATACATATCCTGAAAATCAACATTCAAGCTTAGTCACTGTCCCTATAGTGGACACTACACCAAAAGCCATAGAGTCGCCCAATAGGGTTCTAGAAGGAGAACAGTCGATGGATGCTGAGCCTTTTGAACCAATTTTGTCAGATGAAGATATCTGTGATGATTTAGATACGAATTCTTATTTGGAAGCGGAATACGACGTGAATGAATATTGCGGTGTAGAAGACATTATAAAATATTACAATCCATTCAAAGCTGAATGGACTAAATACAAACACGTTAATAAAATAACTAAACTCGCTGATATCAAAAGTGATGATACTAAAGATATAACGAATGCAACGTTTGATGAATTATGTGATGCGAGTGTAGATCTGTTTAAAATAGCAGAAATTACAACTAATGTTAAGAAGAGAGAGCAAAAATTTTTCTCTAATACATTTTTGGAGATTGATAACTCGTCTCGTGAAGATTGGGTGCATCAATGTGAACAGCTTTTCATTTCTTTAACTAATTTATGCAGGAACACTGATATTATACTAAGAATATTTAGAACGTATGGACGATCAGAACCATCTGATGAATTTACGGATATATACAATCTACTCGTTACTTTCTGTAGAATTGGACTAAACTTCGAATTTGCGTTAGCTCAGCAACAGCCTACGTACAAAATACGACATATGAAGTGTGGCATTCGTCTTGCAGAAACACTTATGTCACACGAACATAACGGGCAAGTTATGAAAATTTTACTTAACAATGGTATAAATATGCCAATGCAGTTAATAGAAGTGTATTCCAAAGAATACATGGCTTTGAGTATCCGTTTGATGATACTAAAAGCTCTTAACGCTTGTCTTTCTTCAAAAGAATCAGTAGACCATTTCATGCAAGAGACAATATATCCGAAATTTGATAAAAACGAAAGTGATAATGCGAGAAAGCCCATGAACGGTTACCAAGCCTTAATTCGGATGATGCAAGCAAATCCACTGGGCAGAGTAAAATTTTCTCTCAGTGCTTTAATAAAGAAATTGAATGTATACGAAGTATTGAAGAAACTACACGATTTGGTGTTAAAGTTTAATAACTCGGCTGAGGAAAAGAATGAGGATGCTGAGTTTTCGGAAAGCGAAGTGAATTTTATAGTTGATTCTTTTCAAGAAATACTCTATATGTATAGGTCACAGTGCTTCCATCTCTCACAACCAAAGAGATTTTTACCTGTTTCTGCTCAATTCGAAATAAGCAAGGAATGCTCAAACGAAATATTATTGCAATTCTTCGATATACATCGAACTTTCGAAGTTTGCTTGTATCTATTAACATGTCCAACAACAAGCAACAACTTAGTCATAACCAGTCCTATACATGATTTGGTGTTTGAATTAGTCAACTCATATAATGGTCTCAAATATTTGTACAAAAATATGGAAATGAGCGAGTTAATGTTTAAGGTATTAGAACAACCGTGTGGGCAGCAAAATTCTGATGAAACACCATATCCTCACGATAGCACATTGAGCAATTACAGTGACTTGCAAATCGTGGGTCTTGAACTTGCATATAGATTAAAAGCATTATATTATTTATATTCAATAAGTGATTTACAAGCTGGAAAAATTGATGAAAATGAACTGATTGATAGATTGCAGTGTTTGTATTGCCTTAGTTTTGGAAGTGTTGGAAAAACGGCAGTGCCTAATGTTATAGTTATGGGTGAGAACTCTGAATGTCTCATGGAGGTGTTTGAAATTGATTTGAAAGGCAAAAGTAAGAATGATTCGCCATCCAAGCAAAAATCTCCCGCTAAAGGTTATGCTATCGAATTAATCGTGTCAGCTGTACGGTACGCCGCAAATGTGCCGTTTTTGAAGAAATATGGGCAAAGATTAATAAACGTTTCTAAAGAACATGATCGATTTGAACCCAGCGTGTCCAGCGTGTTGCAAGAAGTAATACCATATTTGAAGCCAGTTGAGAAACCGAATGTGCTATCAGGGGAAGATCTGGTAGAATGTGTGGAAATATTGAAAGGAAGCCTCGAGCATTCCGCAGATTTGCCTGGAGAACTGATGACATGTTTGAGAATCTTACGTCATTTTTGCATATCGGATTATGAACAAAATGCGTCGATAGTGTGCGAGACGCCCATCGAAGAATATGTAGAATTGAAATACAAATATAATCTGTTACAATTATTTTCTTTAGACGGTGTTGCTCATATTTCTGGCATTTTAGACAGACTGGCAACACATTTTGACCAACCAAGCATGCATACTTCATTCTTTGCATCTGTTAGAGGACTACAACTAGCTCAAATGTTGCTGCCTTGCTTAAGATTGTTAGATGAAATGTTAGCGCGAGTAGTGCGCTGTCGAGGCCCAAGATTCCGCGATTTGACTGCCGCCCCGATTATTTTAAAGACTTATGGCATCGCAAAAACATTTCCAGTTGGATGTATTGGGTATAGAACGGCAGCGAAAGCAGCAGAAGCTGCAGTTCGAGCATTATTAGCATATGCCCAGCCTATCGCCGATGACGCTAACGATGGCGACTCCATTCGTCGTGGACCGTGGACTTCTCTTTGTTCCGAAGTAATTTCTTACATTATGACAGCTCCATACACTTTTGTTCCCGGATTGCTGATCTTCTCTGAATTATTACCATTGCCTTTGCCAATGCAGACTAAAACAGCACCAACCGATCGTGAACTGGCCGACGCGGCGAATGAAAGACGAATGTGGTCTGCTCATTTACACGCCTTGTCAAATGACTTGACTGATATGATCCAAATTATATGCATGTCGACTTATCGTCCAGTGGTGCATATGCTACGTCGCGTTTGCGTTCAAATAGCTGATCTAGCTCCAAATACAGCAGCAACTGTCGCGAAAGCTGCTGTGGGGGCCGTTATGAGGGAAATGAAAGATAGTGAACCAGCTAATACAAGCGTAGCAAGAGTTCTAGGCTTTTTAGCCTGTCTGGTTTCTCACGCACCTGTAAAATGTGCAGTATTATACACAATGAGTAGTGGCACATCTAAATCCAATGATATACAGACAGCACTATGCAACATACTAAGTATATCTAGTTCGTCGCACGATCATCTAGCGGCTCAAGAATATTCAGCTCACATTTTAGCCGCGTTTTGTGATGTTGAAGTTACATTGACACCTTTAAATGGCTCCACAGATACTGTCATGGCTAATTCATTACCAAATAAGGAAGCTTTGGCTGTCTTCTTAGACGCAACGGCCTGTTGTTTAGAGTCTACGATTAAGACATGTTCGGTAGCATCGTCAGTATTACGAGCGTATTTCGTTCTAACTGAGCATGAATTCGGATTTCTGCAATTCAGGAAATTTGTGACAAGGAAGAAAGAAGCTCTTGGAAAATATTTCAAATGGGCTTTGGAAGGATCGGGGGATGATAGGAGTGTATGTTTAAATTTGTATGTGGATTTGATGAAGATTTTAAAAGCAGAGGACGGCGAAGGACCTGTAGGAAGGAAAAGTGGTTTAACGTTAAGTGAAATGGCAGATATGGTTGGATATTCACCGAATGAAGAAGATCATCCTGTAATGACATTGGAAAAAGTCCTTAAAGTAAGTTAAGCTTTTATTATGAATTTATATGATAATCTTTTATTTGCAATTAAACCAACTCCAACTGTTAAAATTATTTCTTTCTGAAGTTTGCAATTTACATAACAAAAATAAAAATAAAAGTTTTTTGACGTTGTGGATCCGATTTCCTTCCGTGGAATTAAAATTATTGAAATGTAATAAACATAGAAAAAATTAATCGCGCGATTATTCTAGAATTTCCTAGAGTAATTCTAAAAATATATCTGTTGTCCCATGAAAAATATTTTTACGTCAATAACTTAGTCCGTCACTAAAATTTTACAGGACCGTAACGCCGACGAAGTAGCGCTATCACATGCTAATTTCCTCATAAGTAACCTTCAAAAACTCAAGGTTGTTGAGGAGTTGGATGTCGCAGACCAGCTCTTACCATCTCCCGAACCACTTGTGGCACAATTTGCAGCTCGACAAATTTATGTGATAGGGGATTCGAGTGATGAGAGATTGACCACTGGTTACTGGTTGAATGTGCCGTCTGCGAGTGGTGATGATGTCAATGATACGGAATTGGTGAGTCTTTTGGATTATTGTTGTTTATGTTTAGTGTGTCTTGTCTAATCTTGGATGGTTTTGGATGTGATGATTGTTGTACAAATGAGATAGTGATATAAAACTACAACTTTTCGGTTAAGTTAAGGTTCGTAAATATGAAAGAAGAATTTTTGTCCTTTTATTACGAAAGAATAATAATGTATTTTTAAGTGGCTTAGATGTAATATTTCTCTCTTTTATCTTTGTTTGAGCAAAATATATAAAAAATACAACAACCAACGAACACAACGTATTTTCGCTATTTTATTATAATATCGTATTTAAAAATAAACACTTGTACCTAAGATACCGTATATTTTTTACACATCTCGAATATACATTCTACACCTTTCAGAATAGGCATACTAGATAGTATATAGATAATAACAAAAATTAATTAATTTATTGCATACGAGTACATAGATTAGGCATAAAGAAAACAAAATTATATAATTATTATTTTTATAACATATAATTATATTTATTTAAGATGTCTTGCGATATAATGGAAGTGGCAAACGCCCATGTCTCCGGTGGAGGCGAAGCCCTAGCGGCCGCGGTGCGACGTCTGGCGGGTTGCCTCGACACCCGCCCTGAAGCCTTACCTTGTGATGATAAGAGGCCTGCTGGTGAGATATTTGATGTATATTTCTTTAGCCTCACGCTGTATCCCGCACAACGGACATCACATGGAACCAGAAAACTTGAGTGTTAAGACACCTCGTTCCCATTAAGATATTTTCGTTTCCACTTTTCACCGAATTCTCGGGGCGTGTTGAGTGACGGAACTCAACGCCGCGCTTCGCCTTGTTATCGGAGCGCAGAAATGAAAATGTTAAATATAATTCCACAGAGTGGGAATCCATCCCACACAAAAAAGAGTAACTAAATTTGAAACGTAATACGTCGTCTGTCCCGCAGTGGCGCTGAGCCGGCTGCGCGCGGAGGGCGGCGCGGACGCGTTCCGCTCGCGGCCGCCCAACACGTCGCGCCCGCCCTCGCTGCACGTCGACGACTTCACGGCGCTGCACGCGCCCTACGCGCCGCGGTGAGGCGGGCATGTCGGCCTGTGTTGGGCTTGTTGGGTTTATGTTGGGGCTTGTTGTGATTGATATTTTTACTTACAATGTTGAAGTTCGTTGTAACAAATGCAAACAGTGAAAAGTATTTTTATCAATTGTTTGTAATGTAATCTTATATTACTAGGTTGTGTGAAAGGAGGGTTAAGAAAAAAAATATCATATGAACTAATTTTAATTAAATATAAAAAAATCACAAATGAAATGTCATCTTATATAGACTATTGTCTTCGGTATAAGAAAAACAATAATGAATGGGAAAAAATCAATTCCCACCGATTTTGCCATCATTTTGTAGCGGTCAGCCGCCCATCAGCTTGCTCTTATATGAAATAATTATTTCACCTGTGTGTCATATTTAATAACCAAAATTATGTATTTTTATATTTTGTTTAAATTATTCTCTTTTAGCTTACTATAAGTAAGTTAACTCTTTTAACTTAAAAAAAAAGTAGTGTGTTAAATTTTTTCATAACTTAATTTTGATATTGAATTAACAAACAATAATTTAAATATTCTTTTAAATATATAAAAATAAAATATAATTGAACGTATCAAATAGAAAAAATATACGATTTTTATTTCCCAGCGGCGGTCGTCGCGGCGCGGGCGCTGAGCGCGGTCGTTTCGGCGCGCAGCACGCACACTACCGACATCTGTGAGTATACACATTTTTTTTATTTATATTACTAGAATCCGCCACATGTTGTGCACGGCGGGTGGAACTGAGCGAGGCTATGTTACGCAAAATTTTACGATTTTTTTGGGAAAATTTTGCGAAATTACTTCCCTGGGATCACCGTATCATCCACAACGTTCCTGTAAAATTTCAGTGCAGGTTTAACAGTCTAGGAGGAGTAGCATTACAACGAACCACACTTTTGACCAGTAAGTCTAGTCAGTAGTCAATAATATCTTTAAAAGTCAAGTATATTTAAGATTAAAGTTATAGTAAGCTAATTTTCAAACTTATTATATCGTTTTATAATCTCTGATTCTGTGTTTTGAAATACATCCCAAGATGGTGGTAGCTTGCTGTAATATTCATATAATATTTACGATTTAAAAGTCCTTATAAATTATATATTTAGATTTAATTAAACTTGTTTTGACTTGATTTTGTCTTGAATAGTTTGAGTGTCGTGGAGAATGTCCTTAAGGACAGATGGAACCTTGTATTAATTCAAGGTTCCATCTACCGACTGCTGTGTACAGAATATATACTTTAATTTAATTAACTTGTTTTAACCTGACTTGATTTTTTCGATTTGTTTCCAGCGGTCGCGGCGCGTGGGAGATGGGAGGACAGCATTTTGGACATTTCCCTCCAACTTCACAGTATATGATGGGTGAGATTTAACTTCTAATTTTGGATTTAATTTGGTCCCCGTCATCAATTAACTGTACATAGTTAATAATGCAGCTCTTTTTAAAAAAAAAAAATCTATATTTATGTTAATTAAAATTTTCATAAATTAATTAATATTTTATAGCAGGGCAATCAGAGGGAACATGGGAACCTATTATTAAGACACTCCGTGCCTCATTTACCCTCTATTCCTCTAGACATAACGTGACTGTGTTCTTATCGAAGCAAGAAAATGTAAATAATTATTTATTCCAAAGAGGAATCGAACTCACAACTGTCGCGTACAGATAAAATATAATATATTTATAAATATAACAATTATATATTTTTTATTTGCAGGCATGGGTTGGGGCGGCGCCCGCATGCAGCGTGGACCACGACATCGCTCGTTTATGCGATAACTTCATAAATTATGAAATAAAATATAATTAAATATATTTTTTTTTGTTTTATTTTTTTATTATCTATTATTTCTATAGTATTAGCTACTTATTGATATGGAAAACTAAATTTTTGAACTTTTACACTATATGCTGCACATAAGACGATAGGCAGGGGGAATCTGGGAACCTAGTGTTAAGACACTCTGTTACAATAGAGATACTTATGTTCCCCATTTTCTGTGGAATTCTATAGGCATTTCATACATTACATAATTTGCCTCGTTACCAGAGCGAGGAAATTAAAATATTGAATATTTTATTTCCTTAAGTGGGAATCGAACGGACAACCTGTTTGAGTTTACAGTTGCACGCGTGTGCACCTCGCTACGACTGGCCTTAAAAATAATATATAAATAAAATTGCTTGAAATTGACTGTTTTCATTATTTTAAAAATTTCTAATTACAATGAAGATGTTGAAGTTAAATGGTAACCGTCATGTTTACAATTAGACTTTGCGTTCGATTTTATTTAGTTTTTATTTATTTTTTTAAAGTATTTTTTTAAATATTTCTAGATCCTCTATTTTTATTATTTTCACCTAAGTAAAGGTGACAGCGTCAGTGCCGGGCATCACTTGATAGTGCAATGTTTCTAATTAAAATAACATTTACAAAATTTTTCAAGAAAACTTTGTGAATTATAGTATATTAAATAGTCTTCAAAATATTGTTAATGTAATGTAAATATGTTTTTATACTCATTTTGATAAAAGTATTGTTACAAAAAAGATCATGGTATATTTTAATTGCATAACATTTTTCTACATAGTAAAAAATGGGGATAGAAAATAAAACAATTTTAGAAAATTTAGAAACAAATCAACTTTATTATCAAGATGAAAAAGATCAAATTATATATAATACAAGCTACGGAACAGATATGTACGTCGTAGAGCTTCTCACTGCAACACAAATCTCGCTATACATAATATACAGTACGCGATAGACAGACGATTATGAACCATTCCACAATCACTCATAATTTCCATAATTGATCAAGATAATAGCGATTCCGGTAACATTTTCTAAGGGATGCCAAGTTTAGAAGCAAAGAAATAATTCATAACAAGTTCAGAAATTATTTTGAAATATTCTTAATAATAAATTGATTTCATAATCATTTCATAATCGTTCATAATCGCCCGCCACGTTATATAATACAAAACAAACCTCGAAACGCTGAACGAAACGATAACAATGTAAAATTTCCATGAATAATAATACTCCACCGAAAAATTCCCATTAGCATTTACTATAATTGTCTTTGTTTTTTTTAATCATTAATTGGTAAAACATCTCACTAGCATAAGTTTATATTTACAAGGCCTGAGGCCGGATTTGTTCATTGTATAAAACTATCACACGCACGATGGCACGTTATTTGCATGGCGGGCCAGACCAGGCCAGCCCAGACCATGTCAGGCCAGGCCAGGCCATGGCCTCGTGGCGCTAGGCCACGGCGCGTCAGGCCACTCTGCCACACTAGCCAGGCCAGGCCAAGGTTCTTGGAGGCTTGGCCACTAGTCGCCAGGATGTTCGGGGCACGATCTGTTCACTTCAAACCATTGGTCTATACATCTGAAAATAGAAATATATGAATTTAAATATAAATTATTTATTACGCAATTAGCGTTTAATAGAAGGTACCTACATATTACATTGTAATAAAATGGCGTTATGACATAATATTTGGTAATATTAAAAATAATATATGAATAAAGACTGACTAGAGGCCAGTCGTGGCGCAGTGGTACAAAGTGTGACTGTAAAACCGACTGGTTGTGGGTTCGATCCCCACTCGAGGAGATGAAATATTTACTTACATTTATATTTTCATTTCTTCGCTCTGGTGTCGAGGCAAAAGCGCGGCGTTGAGTTCTGCCACTCAACACGCAATGCCTCCAAAATACGGCAGAAAGTGGGGAACGAAGTGTCTTAACACTAGGTTCCCTCTGCCTACCCTGCTGTGTGCGGGATATAGCATATAAATTTAGAAGAAATAATTATATTATATTAATCAAGGCCGGTCGTGGCGCAGTGGTACAAAGTGTGACTGTAAAACCGACTGGTTGTGGGTTCGATCCCCACTCGAGGAGATGAAATATTTACTTAAATTTATTGTCATTTATTTTTAATTATATTTTAAAAAATATTTCCTACACATGTCGTTACGGGCACTCCATTTTCCATTTTACGTCTAATTTAGAAACCTTCCAGTTTTGGGTGGAAGATTATAAGACTATTGAAATATACACCCGGCTAGGATTTGGACCTACAACCACTGCATTTAGCGAGTACGCCTCAGGTATGTGGACGTGCGTGTCCACATATCACAGCGCTAGTGTGTTGACATATAACAGGAATATTTTGATCTATTTTGTTTTGTATGTACAATATTAATTTATTTCTGTTAATAGATTTACCCTTTATGATAGATGCAAAGGCAGGGCAGGCGCGCGATGGTGTCTCCAGCCGATAGCTCCTCGAGGCAGATCACACACTCGCCCTTGGAGTCGCTGAGCACGTCCTCTGTAAAATGGAAATATTTTATTTTACTAAATTTAAGATACGCCGTTCTCCACTCACCGCCTGTTTAGTTACTTTCTATATTATAATTAAAATTAATTTTATAAAGCTTATTTGATTAAACGCACCAATCTCAGGAATTAGTGAATCGAATTGAAAAACAATATTGTGTAAATATTTCCATTTTATCCAACGAGCGGAGTCGGAGGCGTATAACTGATCACTCGAGTGAACGAGTGAGCCTACGATGACCCTCAGTATGGTACATTGTAACTGCAAAGTAATAGCGTCACGTTTCCAATTTTACTAAAAACTGACATGACATGAAGGCCTATCCTTGGATTCTATACAATTTTTTTAAATATTTTAAATTTCCATTTTTTTCCATCCTTGACCCAAATCTAAACTTACATGTATGCCCCTATGTATTTTAATAGATTTTTTTAGACGACAACCGCGAAATAAACATAAATATAATAACAATAACAGGAAGTACCTACCATTATAGGAGAGGCGAGGTCTCGTGAGACACATCACGAGGTGACACTCGATGTCGTCGGGCAAGACGAACTTGCTGCACACTGGACATTTTATACCTGGAAATAAACAAAATTATATTAATATAAGCAATTGTGTTATTATTTATAATCAAAGATGTCAAAATGGGCGAATCATACATCATACAGACCAGACAAGCTGCGTTAAGTTCCGCTTAATTGACGTGAACTGTAGATACAGATAATTTTCTTTATTTTTTTTGTGAATTGATTAATATTTGTTTTACTCAAAATTTAATTCCTGCTCCACAATGAGACATTTAAACTCACTTAAAATGGTTAAAAATAATAAAATGAGGCCGTCTAACAACACTTTTTAATATGTACGTATAGGTTTAAATCTGTACTTGTAGATTTTCTAATAACTACTATTAAATACAATGTAACCGACAACCACTGAATACATCGCATATAAAAATTAATAACGGCAACAAAAGGTCACGGGTCGGGTCGAACGTGGTGTTATCTATCGCCACATCTTTATATCCCACTGCAGGCACCTACAACAGCTACGACGCCAGTGAGCTCAGAAAAATTACAAATTCATATACTATTTAAATTTTTATATTTGTTTTAATATATTTTAAACTTCTTTTTTTATTTACTTACTGATACTTTTAAGTGATATACTTTTTTTTATTAATACATTTGAATATATCCGTTCGATTCCCACTCAAGGAAATGAAAGGGTCTGGTAAGAGGCAAAGTGTAGCGTTGAGTTTCGCCACTCACTAAGTAATGCTCTCAGAATTCGGTGGAAAGTGGGGAACGTCTTAATGGCAACTAAGTGTCTTAACACTGGGTTCCCTGGTGAGTATTAATAAAAAAAGTTTAGTAACGTACTTTCACTCAAAAAGGTGTCTTTAAAATTGGAAAGCAGAGTGAGAAACTGACATTGTGACTTCACACATGGCTATTGAAGGTAAAAAAAAAAGAATAAAATCCCTGTAAGCATCAAACCCATGATCTTATTATGGAAATTTATCATAATAAAATCGAGTATAAAAAATCAGACATTAAAATCTATACTTCGCCTCTTCACTTAGCATTGTACCTCGGTGGGTTGATATGAGTCCAACGCAAATAACAAAGCAAATTAACGAATTCCTTTTCATTTTAATTATACAACTCTTGATATAAGACAGTAGGTACATTTATAAATAAATTAAATTTCTTTACAAGTCTGTCTTGGGGCAGCGGACGAGTTACTGTAAACGCGACGGTTTGCGGGTTCGATTACCACTTATACTTACCACACGGGGAATTAATTATTTTCATTTCATTTCCAAGACAAGTTGGGACGTTGAGCTCCGCAAATCACCACCACGCTTTATCTTAAAAAAATGATAAAAAGTGGGGAACGGAGTGTTTTAACAATATGTTACCCCTGCCAATCCTTTATGCGAGGTAACAACACGAAGCGAAAAAAAGTCACTAGATTCATTCTACATTAGTTGTATAACGGATGGGATACATAAAAACTAAAAACACATTTTTATTTGTATTAACATTTCTTAAGCAAATGTAGAATACGTTTTACAGAAACCAATTCATCAATTGGAAAAGGAAATTTACATTTGAGAAGCATTTTGTTAAACAAATAATTTGAATAAATGATGATATTTACATACAATTATAACTGTCACTTCAGTTACTGTTTCTGTGATCATGTAAATGATAAATTATATGTTTTAATAAACTGTATCTCTTAAAAAAGACGTCGTGGTGCAGAGGACGGTTGGGTGTATATTCGACTCCCCAACGAGGGGATGTTATTGTACACTATAATTTAAGGTTTTTTGTTTTCTTGTATGAAGAGGCATGTAGAAACCGAAGCGTATAGTCGCTAAGTTCATTCTAGATATCCCTCTACTCTTTGTAAGCTAATAAAAAATCTATTTATATAGATTCCAAGTAGAGAAATTATTTCTCTTTAAGCAGAGAGCTGAGAAAAAAGTGATATATTGACACAATCGCCTTTGCCTAGCCCTCATGATATGAATAAAAATTATAGAAAAAAAGAAAAACAAATTTTCTAACAAATACTCGTGTTATGTCTAATATCGATTAAATTCTGTCATAAATAATTAATAATTTCTCGTTGCGCTATATTCAAGGTTATGTATACGTTATGTTGTAAAAATGTATGTTTTATACAAATATATTATAAGTTATTTACTTTTATCTATGTATCTTTTTTTCTTTTATAAAAAATATATATATGAATATATAGTGAGTTGAGTTGAGTTCTGCCACTCGATGCCTCCAGAATTCGGCAGAAAGTGGGGAACAGAGTGTCTTAACACTAGGTTCCCTCTGCCTACCCTGCTGTGGGATACAGCGTGAATTGATTTTTTTATCTTATTATTTTTGAGGCCGTACGACGGCCTTTCAACCAATCTTTCAAGTCTTGTTGTCTATATTTTTTTCGCTCTGGAAAACATAGTGCGGTGTTGAGTTCCGCAAATAAATACGGTATGTCTCAAAAATTGAGGGATACGCGGAAAATGGAATGTCTTAACACTTAAGTTCCCTGAGTCAAAAACGTGTAGTCAGTCTTAAACATTCCTGTCATACGTAATAAAAAAAAACACATTTTAATATAATATTTTTTTTATATCTTGTCTACAGCGCTGTAAGCAAATAGTGATGTTAAAAGACTCCGTTCCATACTTTCCATTCATTTTTCAAGACACGCAATGTCTCGCAATGTCTTAAGCGGAAATTAACGCAGTGTTTTGTATTGTACCACGAAATGAAAATAATTAATTACTCCAAGCGGGATCAAAACCCACAACCTACGAACCTAACAATTTATATTGGAATTGAATACGGTCGCTGCGTGTACAGTTAAATATTCCCCCTCAACAATATTACCTTATTTCAAATAAATATCGATTTCAACAAGCCAAATCGAGTTTCGTATTTCCTTTTGTGGAAATACAATTTCACCAGTCCCTCCAGCACCGGGAGACTGTCCCCGTTTATAAATATATAGTGGCGAATACGTAGTGCTGTATTTAAATTACCTATCTACCACAAAACAAAATTCACAACTTTAGTTTTGAAAGTAAACACCCAAGACTTATTTATGTGCGATGTATTTTGTAGAATTCAATTGTAGAATTAAAAAAAATGCTTTCCCGATATAGTCTAACAAATTAAAAGAGAAATCAAGAAGTAACGATTTAACTAAGTAATCTGCTAAAAACACACAAAAAAATATCTATTTTTTGAACTATAAATCTTTACAGTCAAATCTGATCCTTAAATCCTGAATTGACTTTTTAATTTTACAGATTGATTTTATCTAGCTTATATCGAACTACCTCTCATTGATAAAAGAAAATTAGGCTAACCACTAAGCTACGAAGCTACAATGCTCCTTTGAAGTATTTCATTTATAAATGACGGTCTCGAAACAGATAAAATATTTTCATAATAAAATGTCTTTAATTAAATGTCAGGTTTTATGTTTGCTCAAGTCTTATTTACTTACTTTTGATTGTATAAAAATATATCACAAAAAACCAATTTGTTATTGTATCGTAAATAGAGAATTATTTAGTTTTACTGTTGATTTTCATTACTTTTATCATTCTTCGTTATAAGAACACTTAAAAGTAAAACAATAATATGAGATAATGATTATTATGCTTAAAATATATTAAGAATTGAATGATTTAACTCTACCGGAAATAATCATTTATATTCCCGTTTCTTCGCTCTGGTGTCGAGGCAAAGCGTGGCGTTGAGTTCTGCCTGAGTGACACGCAATGCTTCCAGAATTTGGCAGAAAGTGGGGAACGGAGCGTCTTAACACTAGGTTCTTTGCCTACCCTGCTGTATGCGGGATACAGCGTGAAGCTGGTTTTGATTTATTTTATATAGAAATTTTAAATACTTCTCTTTTAGTACTCCCCTACTCCCTAACTGAATGCCAAAATAAAATTTTCTAAGTCCAATATTTTTGACTGTCAGTTTTGTCTCGGTAAAGAAAAAGTTTTATGTATATATTAGACGCACAAAAAACACATAGATTATATAAAAAAAGAAAACAATAAAACATGCATTCAACAATACAATACCATATCAAATAAAATGTTCTGAATTATTTTTTAAGCGAAATAGTTATATTTTATGGTTTTCTCTAAAACAAAAAACCACGTGAGACGCAGTGCATACAATTCGATTACGGAATTTATAAAAAAACGGCTGAATTTCAAAGTGGACAAATATGAAATATTTAGAGACCGATAGAGTAGTTTTTCAGTGTTAGCATTTACATATCAAATGGAGGTCAGGTGTGTTATAAATTTCTTCTTGTCGTTTTATGAGCGTAATATTTATTTAACTTAAAGATTATAAAGTACATGAGATCGTCGTGGCGCAGTGGCACAGTGTTTGACAGTAAACGCGACGGAAAGTAAACGGAAGTTCGATTTCTACTGGACTCATCCAGTTAATTTCATATCCTTTGTCAGGTAACAAGACGGAAAATTTGTTATTTGTACAGTGCATATAAACGGAGTGTCTTAACACTAGGTTTCTTTTTCCTACCCTGATATATGCGGGATATAGTGACGTCCATCAAAACTAACATTTAAGTAGAATTTTTTTTGAAACGTATAAAAAATCCTATACAATTTCAAAATGTGGAATTCATATAGTATTAAAAAGCTGGTGACGGTGAACACATACGTGATGATCGATCGAAGCTCGGACATGCGGCGATCAAGGAAATTACAACTTTCATTCAAACAACATAGTAGCATCAACATGAAAAGTCGATTTGTCAAAGTAAATTACTGTGACAATAATAGCATACATACTACAAATTATTGGCTCGACGTGGACGATCTATGTGACAATATAATAATTTCTTTAGGTTACACGATTATTTAAATTTTAATATTTAATAAAAGCGGCATAACGTCTGAATGTTAATGAGACAGTTGTGTTTTCGATTCTCACACGGGGGATGAATTAATTTTATTTCCCTATGATGCAAAGGAAAAAAATATGTTTTTCTTAAATTTCTGTCACATATTTTAAGTTCTAAAAAAAAAATATTACAATTCCTCATAATAGTACAAGGATTGACAGCCATGGGCTATCTTAACCTGTAATACCTACTTCAATAGTAATTTACCCCGAGGACTTTAGTCGACTATCTTATACAGCCTCGAGAATTTCTTAGAAATAGGTTCCCAGGTTCTATATGCACATTTCACCTTGCTATGTTTGGAATATAGCATGAAACAAAAAAAACTAAATTTATTTTCAGAATATTATATTCACTGCTACTACTAACAAGTACCCATATTATACCAATATCAGCCGTAGTAGACTGTCGTACAGCCTGCGGCCGGTGTGATGAAAGAAACGACCCAGCTGAACTATTAGAAGTATATTGTTCTATGTGCGAAGAATGTATGGAGAGGCGAGAAGAATGGCTGAGGTATGATGGGGACAGTCGACGAGGACGAACTGAAAGATATGATGAGGACAGTCGACGAGGACGACCTGAAAGATACGATGAGGACAGTCGACGGGCACGGACTGATGTTGGCTTTAGCACGCATGACACGCATAATAGGAAACAGTACCCATGTATACCAGGTAAACAGTTTTATATATTAAACATAATAATTTTAATAAATATCCTTAAATTTATAGCATCAAATGTATATTTAAACTTTAAATATATTGTATTAAGTATATATTTTTAAAACTCTTACATTACTAAATGATAGACAGACAACGCACAGACGAAACTACTAAGCTTATGTAGGTTAGGGAATGTATAGGCATTGAGAAATGATTTCTTAAATTCATTTAGGAACGGAAAAAAAAGTAGATTTTGTGTTTTTAAATTAAATCTTGGATGCGTTATACTACTGTCCTTCACGAATTAAATACGAATAATAATAATAATAGTGATCTATAGAAAATAAAAGATAAGTTAAAAAAGACCACATTTCTATCTTTGCTCACAAACATGCTAAGCAACAACTACAGCGCCGTAAAAGCCTTGACTACTAACCACTAATAACTAACTAGGTTGTTTTTGCGTACAATTTTTTTCTACGACAAAGTCGAATCAATTACATGACAGAGTGAATAGTGGGCAATTAATGGTAATATATTTTAATAAACACTGTTAATTAAAGTATTTCGCTTCAGTAGCAAGAAGTAGTTAAAAACAACAAATGTTATATAAGAATAGGTATAGTAGAATGAACCTTGGTAATGCTATAGAGGCTACTTACATGGCATTTGAGAAAAATATTTTTTATTAATATTCTATCTGTGATCCACAAATAACACAGCTAACACTGTAGAAAAAAATATACACAATTCTGAAGTAACTCGTTAATTAATTAAATATCCTACTGCTTCCCTGTAATTAAGATAAATTTCTAAAACCACCTAGTTGAGTTCCCCCGTTAGTACGCAATGTATTAAGTGTGGACAGAAAGTAGAGAACGGAGAGTCTTAACACCATGCTGCTTCCTGTTTTTTGATAATATTACATAAAACAAAACAACATTATCACTTGCAGATAACTGCATGCCACCGATAGACCAATGCCAACAACCTTTGTCATATCATTCAACACATGCTAGTTATGAGATAGAAGAAACAACAACTTCAACAACAACTGCTGCTACTACTACTACAAGAAGAAGAACTACACGACATCCAAGTGTTACTAGCAATGATAATCGTTGTTGTTGCCCCAGCATACCTTGTATACCGCTGTTACCAATGTGCCCCGGACTGTGTCCTATGCTAATACCAGCAACTACACTATCAACACCGCGAGAAAAAAAACTAACGGCATCTAAGCCTAGTATGGAATCTTTATATTTTTATTTGGGCGTCCCAAAGAAAATGCTGAAGGATTTTAAAATTAATTAGGCCTTTGGTAATGCACGATAAATAAAAGCAATTAAAAAATTAAAACGATTTCAAATACCTGTCAATTACTTAGACACCTAGATAGGCACCACAGGCATGAAAAACTATAGAGGTTGCGGACTTTTCGGATCTGGATATAAGAAGAACGCTAAGTCGGTTACGGAGATGGTTGGAATATTTTTTTTTTTTTAAAGAATCTGTTATACCTACAAGATGTTTTGTGATGTTGATTGTTTCTTATCTTTTTCTAGTAACAAAATTCTTTATTGATTTGTCAGTTTAGCCAGGCAAAATCAAAAATCTGTTATACATTTATAAAAATAATGCTCAAATATTATCCAATTCCAACAATATTACATACTTACAGGTTAAACTAATATTTTTTAAAGTCTGTTAAAAAAAGATAATTTTATTTAGGTTACTTTAAACAAAAGGTAAAACATGTTTGTGTATGTGTTTCTGTATATATGCTGTTACATTTTTATTACAATAGAAAATAGCTTCACGCTGTATCCCACACATAGAAGGGCAGGCAAAGGGAACCTAATGTTAAGGCACTCCGCTCCCCACTCTCTACCCAATTTCGGAAATATTGCGTGTTGAGTGGCTAAACTCAACGCCGCGCTTTGCCTCGATACAGCAAAAGTTGATTTAATCGAGTGTCACCATGGTTCAAATAAGCGCGCTGTGTTCAACTGTGTCACAGAGAAGTATAAATAAACAAAAATATTTTTTTTCTTTTCATAATCGCGTAAATTAAATTGAAACGTGACTATTTCAATATTTCCAATCAACAAACACACGACGCAAATCGAATGCACATTGATAGTTAGTTAAAATAAAAAATAAATCAGCTTCACGCTGTATCCCGCACACAGCAGGGTATTCAGAGGGAACCTAGTGTTAAAACACTCCGTTCCCCACTTTCTGCCGAATTCTGGAGGCATTGTCTGTTGAGTGGCAGAACTCAACGCAGCGCTTAGCCTCAATACCAGAGCGAAGAAATTGAAATATAAATTTAAGTAAATATTTCAACTCCTCGAGTGGGGAGTCCTCACTTCGTGCCACTGCGCCACGACTGGCCTCTGACTAATAGTTAGTTACAATCGATATTTTCAATACCGTTGTAAAACAAATTATATTTATACATTTAGGAGAGTCACTTAATCTCTACACTTTAGAAGAGTTCACTAAGTCAGTGACCCGCCACCCGTTTCATTTTTCTTTCTTTCTTACTTACTTAACAAGACGGGGAAAACACCTACATAATTTTGTTCGTAAGAAAATTACCATTTAACATTAAAAAACTATAAAACACAATATTTTATAATGTAATGATTCATTTAAATTACGTACATATAACGACACAGCGTATAATCATATAAAATTAATCAAACAGTTTTTTCCTATGATGCAATTGTAAAAATTGCGAGAAAAATCATTGTTTACGTTAAATGTAATAAGTAATGTAATAGGTGTTCAAAGTAAAAAACCAGCTTCACGTTTTTCCCGTACATGAGAGTAAGCAGGGAACCATTCCAAATGCACCGCCAATTTTTAGCGACAACGCACGTTAAATGGCGTAACTTAACGCACCACTTTTTTGTGTTACTAGAGCGAGAAAAGTAAAATAATTCATTCAAGTGAGTGGGAATCAAACCCAGAACTATTTACAGTCAAACGTTGAACCGCTGTACCGCGATGGTTTCTTTAAAAGGTACTGAAACCTAGCGTTACTGTTTCAAGACATTCCTTAGCTATACACAGTAGCGGAACTCAACGCCGCGCTGGATCGTTTAACAATTTGAATAATTTAAACATTATAATCATTCCTCCCGTTAAGATTCAAACCCGCAACCGCTGCGCTTACACAAAAATAATTTATTTTCATCTAAATCATTGTAATGTAGTGCAAAAGGTAATTAGTTAAAATTTACATTAGTGTTTTGTAGCGTTGAATGTTCTGTTATAATCAACAAGTGATCGCGTGCCTTGTGGCTGTACCCTTGAAACTTGAAAGTTCTAACTTTGATTTGCCTTATTACAATCTTTATCTTCATGTTAACGATAATTCTTATAATAACCCATTTTTTTAAACATCATATATTTCATATTATTAATAAAATATTTAAATTGAGCGGGATTTAAATTGAGAGTGCGGGATATAGCGTGAAGCTAATTTAATTTAATTTTAATTTTAAATTGAGGCCGACGTGGCGCAGTGAGATATCGTGTGACTTTAAACGTTTGTATGTTCTTCGATTCCTACTGGATGAATGAATTATTTTTATTGCCTCGCTACGGTAACAGGATGAAAGGCATTGTTCCGCCACATATCCGCAATATCTCGAAAACACTAGCTTCCCTCTGCCTTGTAGCGTGAAGCTAAAACAATGTTCTAATTGATAACCACAAATTCCTTACACTTGTAATTCATCCCAAATATAAAAACAAACATTAAGGACATAACAATAGGATAATATGAACCCAAAACCACCATCAGCTACGTGCTCAGATACCAGATGGCTAATTATCACCGTCTTATGGCTTCACCAGCAGTATAACCTTGCCTTGTACAACCTCACCTTTTTTGGTACCGAGGTGAATTCCATTTGGACGTCTGGAACTGCCATTACTAGTTTTTGCGGGCATTATAAAGATTGAAATTTCCAAGTAAGCTCAATGTAAACGTAATTAAAGACCGCTAATGGCCTTTCAAAGCACCTTTGAAATGTGTCCTTAGACATTTATATTGAAAATTCGTATTTATCTTAAGCTCAATTTAAGCTCGTTACTTTTACCCTTTAAAATATTATCAAAAATAAGATTAATTGGAGATTAATACATGTCAAAACTAATATCTAAGTTGTAAAAACAAAAAAACGGTCTACTAACTTAACTATTATTATAATTATTAACGAAATATATCTATCTATAAAATAAAACATCTTCACATTTTTTTCCGTAAAACCGGGAGTATTTTAAGACACTCCACTCCCCTTTTTTCTGCCCAATTTTTGTCATATCACTAGAGCGAGAAACTGAATGTTGCCATCGAGTAGGAATCGTACCCACAACGATCACTTTAACAGTCAGACCGCTGTGTCTGTATTGTTATAGAGCAACAACGTAAACATTATTCAAATAGTGGAATAGTCTACTCTAGTTACCATATAGTATCCTCCTGGGTGGTCGTCTGAGCTGAGCTCCGTAAGCCGCCGAGTCTGGTTCGGAGTCAGGCACACAGGTCCCTATTATGATGCCCATTGTCACCATAACACTACGTCCGGTCACACACCATCACAGCTATATGTACACGACTATATAACTACTGACGCTTGTTTATTATTAGAAATATTAAAGAAAAAAAATCTATTTTCAAGCTATTGATATAGACTAATAACAGAGAAAAATAATCTTTTTCTATTTTTTAAACGTCCAAATAAAAAATTATACACGTGACACCAACTATTTTCAGGGAAGAAAAAACTTTGAGCGTACGTTCGTTACGATGTGAGGAGCACAACTGCTCAGTCCCTAGCACAATGTCGCTGCTCGCACGCGAGGTGCGACGTCACAGCGGTCACTCTACGTCACTTGGCGCGGGCCCGACCTGGCATTAAGACGAGGATCCTCGAGATAAGAGTGGGAAAGTTCAAGAAACTGGCCTACTTCCTAGGCGCCTAATGAAAGGGTAATGACTATCCACTGACTTAGTCGTGTTATAAATAGATAACTTAAGAATAGGTTTATTTTTTTTAACTTTTACGCTATACCCTAGCGACGGTAGGGTAGACAGAGGGAATCTATTGCTAACTTTCTCTCCGTCTGTCCATATAATATTTGTGGCGCTGTTTATTGAGTGCCAAAAACAACGAGCATTATGGTATTACTAAGTTGAGGAAATAAATATTTTTTCCCCCGAATGAGAATGGATTTTACTACCGTCGCCTACGTCGACCAACACGACAGGTGCAAGGCTTAATATTAAAAAAAGCGATGGAAATTAAATTTAGTTGTTAAATGTTGTTGTTAAAACATTGGGAACAGAACAACGACCGTGAGTAATCAAGACGTTTCAATAAGAAATGGTTGTAAATCAATTTGGTCGTTAAATCGAGTGTTGTTCAGTTTGTCTGCTGTTTTGGCCAGATTCCTCATGGAGCATATCATGAGATTCATGGAATCCTTAAATTTAAACGACCTGTTCCTCATATGACACTAAAATATAGCGAAATGAAAAATATTAAACCACTGTTCCTCTCTTTCCTAACTAAACCTAGCACTAGATTTTCACATAAACATTTTCCTGCAATTCAATTTAATTAAATCCCAGATGTGTGTATCGAAACGTCAGCAAATGCAATACGTTTTTATTTTGCTAAAAAAGGCGTTTTTTTAATGAAAAACATGAATTTTTCAATCATCAATACGTTCCAACGGCGTAGTAAAACGTTTTCGGTTAAGTTAATTATTATTATAAATAGCCGAAGCTAATTCCGATAACGAGTGGAAATATGATGGGATTCCTTTAATTAGATTTATGAAATTTTACCCCGCGGCGGGCACGTGTTGAGCCGTAGAGCGTGTTTACTTACCGTCGATCTATATATTTATATCGAATATCTAAACAGACAGTTTTTTTTTTACTTTAGTTAGGTACATATGTTAAATTAAACAGTTTTTTTTTAATTAAATTTACCTTTAGTATAGGTTAATAATGGTATACAATAAAAAGCCTATTTAAAGAAATGATTATTTTTTATTTATATTTTTTTGCTTTACGCACACAGCAAGGAAACTAGTAGTAAGACACCGTTCCCCACTCATCGCCCAATTTTTTTAGACATTACGTGTTAAAAAGCGGAGCTCAACACCACTCTTCGTCTTGTGATGACTACATGACAAACAAAAACATAAATTTTAAATCGACAAAACCTTTTAATCAGATCGTATAAAATATACAGCACACGTACAGCAGAACGAGGAATAAGGAACATAATCAGAATGTAGAAGTCGTTACAACACTATAATATCCGTAACGAGCGTGGAGCAATGAAAACGGAAAAATCTATATAAAATATTAATTCTATCAAGGCTACACATAATGCAAATCCTGTGTTTCTTGTTAATTAAATGGAAAATGAGGCAAGTTCTGTCAATATTTGTGACGCAATGAAGTAGTATTGTGACGTCGGATCTCTCTAAATAAGCAGACACATCATTAATTGAAAGAATGGCGTTAAGTTCCGCCAATCAAGTGCAATGGCTCGAAATTACTTACTCGAAATTACTTAAATTTTAATTTATTTTAGTTTTTATCATTAATTATAAAGTATATAGAGACCCTTCACTCTGCTGTATATCCATCACTATTAAATATACGCCTTCCATCCATATAATTTTTCCAAATTTTGGGTATCTACAAATTCTACAAAATTTACATTTTACTCGACGACTCTGGAAGTTGGTTGCCATGTCACAATATGCATATTATATCCACTGTGTTTCTAAATATACATGTTTATTTAAAAATTAATGTGGCCTTTGCGTGTCACAAATCTTACTAACACTGAGACAATTATGGGCCACTACAACGTGCCCTTGAATGTTCTGTTGAGGACTTGACGTAATAAACGCTAGAAAAATGGCACCTGTGCACGAACTTAGCGATCCTGTATAAACTAAAATACTAATGATTTAAGAAAACAAAAAATATATATGTAACAAAAAATACCACTTCACATTTTATCCCGCAGAACAGGGTAAGAAGTGAGACCTAAGAAAGACACTGCTCCCCTTTTTCTTCAGAACATTTCATAAAACGTGCGTTGAGTTTCGACATTCAACAGGAAATGTTCTGCCTAGAACCTAGAACGGTGAAATTAAAATAATTTAAATATAATTTCACGTGCGGATATCAGACCGAAAATTCATCACATTCACAGTCATACATAGCTCTATTGCGCCACAAGGGTCTTGATAAGAGACTATTATGTACAGGAACAAATATAATTAGCAATCCATTCGTGAACATAATCAGGACCACATTCACATTGCAACTTTGCAAAGGGACCGCAGATGCCATCCACAGATGAGACCAATTTGGAAGCATAACACAAATAACACGACAGCTGTACGACCAGATTGCGGCCATCAGATTGATATACATCGGGCGATACTACCAACATCATATAGCAACGTTATGCGTTCTGGCCTTATCATATAAGCCACAAGGTTGATATTCCTTATGAAAGGTAAACACAAAAAAAGGTGAAACGCCTTACGTCGAAACAAAGACGAATTAAGGGTCTAAATCAAATAGTATCGAACCGCTCGCTGTTTGCGACAAGTTTTTCCTGATTGCTTTTTGTTTTCTGTCCACGCCACGGTCACAAAGACCGAGATTAGCGAACTTCTGAACGTTAAGGTATTCCCTATATTTTTATAGAAAATTGACCGACAAAAGGGACAATTTACAAAGTGGGTCGCAGCAAAGATTGCCTTTAGATTGGCTTGTCAATACTCTGAAAAGTCGTTTGGCCTTGTTCTGAAAATAAATATTTTTGTCGTCATCTGAGAGAACACAAAGGATAATATTGTTATTACCAACAATAAGCGTCAGCCTTCCCGCTGATTGATTTGAAGGTAAAGGATGTCGAGACGTCAGTCGACGTTATGAACTGATTTTAAACAGATTGTATGGCAAGTTGCTCATATAAAGTCTGTGCCAAATGTTGTATATAATAGTATGTATATGTGTTACGTGAAATCTGTGTATTCCGAATAGAATATTATATTTTTTCTAATTTTACTCCATTATTATTGGCTGTCTAGAATAATCTTCTAATATACCGAGGATGTCGTGGTGATGGGGTGAAACGAGAAATTTTAAGTTCCGACTCAAGGGATTAAATGATTCTCATTTCTTCCTTCTGGTGACAAAAGAAAGATAGACGTTGTGTTCCACCATTCAACACACAATATTACAAAAATTGGGCGATGAGTGGGGAACGGAGTGTCTTAAGCCTAGGTACCTTCTTCCTATCCCGCTATAACAAGTATACAGCGTGAAGCCACAAAAAAATATACATAGAAAGCATTATTATTATTATTATTCCTTAGTATGAGCTTTTCTAAATCATGTGATTCTTTGAAAAGATCTGATCCACGCTAGGCGACGACACTCATGCTTCATCCAGCTTCACATGTAAAGACTAATGACGCTACTAGAAGCTGGAATGGTGTAATCAAAGCTTGCTTTAGCTTATAGAATGCAATTTGTCAGCTTTATTTGCCTCATGAGACTAGTATTACCACTTTGTCGGTGCGTAAATTACTGAAAAGGTCAAGCACCTATCTATTTCCATTCATACGCTTGCAATGAATAGGACATAAATAACACCAATTTGTGCTAATATTATAAGGCTGAAGAGTTTTTTCGTTAATAAACAATAATCCCAGGAACTATAGATTTAAATTGAAAAATCTTTTTGTATTAAATAGTCAGTTTATCAAGAGAGAAAAGAGAGTGAGAGAGAGGCTTTGCTGTCAGAATTATGTCGGGAACTTGAACATTTTTCATGTGACAACACACGGCTCTTAGCTACGTCTTTGATATTTTTTTATCTTCACGCTGTATTCCGCATATGGCACATAGGAGAGAATCTGGCAAATAAGTGATAAGACACTTTCATACTTCACTTTTCGCCGACTTCAAGCGGCATTGCGTGCTTAGTGGCGGATCTCAATGGTAGGCTTTGCCTCACTTCTAGGCGAAAAAATGAAAATATTAAATATTTCATTTCAAGTGGGCATCCAACCCACGATCTCTCGCGTCTACAGCCCAACGCCTGTAACCTTGCCCTATGACTGGCTTTAACTGACCTAGTCTTTGATGTAATGTAAATAGATAAATACGACAAATCTAATATATTATAACGTGTAATTTATACATCAAACAACTGTACGTGGTTGAATATACTTTAGAATTTAGATAAACAAATTACTATGTATGGAATAAATAATGGCTACTTAGTTATAGCTTAAGTAAAGAGAAATTTCTTTCATTGTATATATTATCCAAATAAGCTGAATAAATCGTATTTAATTATATGACCTCATGATGTTAACACAAATTCTCCTTAAAACACGCTGTATCCCGCATACAGCAGTGCTAAGACAATACGTTCCCCCACGACTTGATTGGCGGAAGTCAACACTGCGTTTTGTCATGTGAAACATTGGAACAAACATACATACATACATAATTTGATAAGCACACTACCCTCCCTGGCGTCTTGTCATCGGGTAAAAAGTAAACTAGCAAGTTAACGTACAACTAAAGCCACCGGACGTATCGACGTATGTAATTTACTATGCAAATATCTATTAAGAAATGAAACATATATTCTTAACGTTAAACCGTATAATGTAGAATACATGTGATAGGAAAAGTTAGTGATAAAGCACTCCATCATCCACTTTCTATATTGTGGCGTTGAGTTTCGTCATTGAAAATGTGAGTGTCTTAACAATGGATTCCTTTTGTCCATCCTGCTATGCGATAAAAAATATCTAAAGTTATACGTAAAATATTTTATTTACAGTTTTAAGCTTTTTGCACTGTATTAGGTTGGACACACCAACTAAACATCTATTCAGCCAAATGCGAGAAATCATTCTAAATTATTAATTTATTAGATCGGCCAGACGTGGCGCAGTGGCACAAGGTGTGACTGAAAACCGACTAGTTGTGGGTTCGATCCCCACTCGAGGAGATGAAATATTTACTTAAATTTATATTTCCATTTCTTCGCTCTGGTGTCGAGGCAAAGCGCGGCGTTGAGTTCTGCCACTCAACACGCAATGCCTCCAAAATTCGGCAGAAAGTGGGGAACGGAGTGTCTTACACTACTTACCTCTGCCTACCCTGCTGTGTGCGGGATATAGCGTGAAGCTAATTTATTTAATTTAATTTTTAGATCGGCCAAAAGTGGCGAACAAGACTTTAATACAACAGGTTTTTCTTGCGGAAATTAATGGTTTTTATTATTTTCATAATATATTTTTTGTGTTTAATTTAAAAGTTAATATACTACAGGAAGTAATTTCGCGTACAAAGGAATCATTGAACAGTAAACTAATGAAATACGATTATTATTATTAATTTCTCGAACAAATTAGCTCTCAGAGATGTCAAGTACTTTTTAGCTAAAGTCCGACTCGAGTGATTTTTCACTTTGTTTTGATTGTTTCTTTCACTTTGTGTAATTTTTTTCTAATATTTAAGATAGCTTACACACCTAGCGTCTGGCTTTAAATTTAAATTACTTTTTCTTCCCCACAGGGGTCGGCATAATGGTCAAACTGATGTCAAATTACTTTTAAAAGTTCTTCACGTTTCGAAAATATATTTAATATTTATATTATTTAATATTATCCAAAATTATATAGCCAAAAGTATTCTTGAACTTCTAATTAGTGTTGTTTGGAAGAATAACAAAAAAGTTTCGCATATTATAAAGTCCGCACGTCTGCTTGCTTCTGCTGTTGTTTAAAAGTAGTAACAATTTTAATATGTTATTTTGTAGAAAGGGTAAAATTTACGTTATAAATACGATATAGTTGTAGGTTAGATCACTATTATTATTTTATTTACGTTCTTTAGAGGAACCTAGTGTTATGATGTTTAGTCTCTTCGTCGGAATTCGTCCGGCGGAAAGAGGAGACGTGTTGAATGACGGAACTCAACGCCGTACTGTAGCTTATCAGACAGAGAAACATACGCATTAACAAAACGCATTTTTCCGATTGGGCATCGAACTCACAATCATCGCGTTTACTGACAATGACATTGTGTCACACCTAAGGAATGATGATATACAATTAGTTCTTTCAAAAAAATCTTAATCCTATAATGAAAATAATAAGCTTTAATTTATGATAAATTTAATATTATTATAAACGAGTAAACAATTTTCCTTTTGCCAAGATATGTATAGAGTACTGCCAAGTGGGTCGTATTGTATAAAAGTGAAAATAAACCTGTCAACTATAATATACATCTATACTTCTATATTAATATTACAAATCTAAAAAAAGAGTTTGTTTGGTTGAACGTGCTTATCTCTGGAACTACTTGTTCAAATAAAAAAAAATATGTTAGATAATCCATTTATTTAGGAAGGATATCAATGGCTTCAATTTAACCACTTAACCACGCTTGAAAAGTCGCAGGTAAACGCTTATATAATAAATATATACATGTAGGTATTTTTTATATAAGCGTTTTATTTAAAGTTTAAGCCAAACTAATAAATATGAATTAATTCTACAAAACACGGTGTTAAGTTTCGCCACAAAGTCTAGAATTTAAGTGGAAACCGGAGTATCTAGCCTTAATTTTTTTTTATTTTGTTATATATGTGGGATAATGCTTGAAACGAAAAAAAAATGTTCCAACTGTTTATAATGTTCCTGAATTCAATCTGAGAGATGATAAATTAAAAAATCTTATGTTGGTATAGGAAAAGTGGAGACTCATTTGCTTTTTAACTATCTTCTAATACCGGAAACACTCGAGCACAATATCAGAATTTCTCCAACCAGACACCGAATCCGCAACTGAAAGCCTAATAAACCAGCAAATATAGTAAAGGAACAAACGACTTCACTAATAGGCTGAAACCTAGTTATACTAACACAAAATCGATAAAAACCATTGGACGCAGCGACCCGTACGCTGCTCTACAATGTGTCAATCTATGCACCAATTAAGCTTGAACAGGGGCAGGTTTAGCATTTTTTTTCTAAATGGAATAAACGGTTTGAGTAAAGTTAATAGTATTCACAAATAAATTGTATGAAAATAATGATTACTTGTTTTGTACTTTTGACGTATGTAGAGATTCAAATACTTAGACGTATTTGAGAAAATGTTTATATATATATATATATATATATATATATATATATATATATATATATATATATATAAATCAATTCCCACTAAGAAGACAAAGCGCAGCGTTAGAGTTCCACAACTCAACACACAACATCTCGAAAATCTGAAAGGCTGAAACGGAGTGTCTCAACCCAAGATACCCTTAGCCTATTCTGCTGTATGCGAATTATAACTTTAAGCTAAAAAAACATGTATATTTCAGGCAATCCATGTCTTGTTAGATAAAGTAAGGCGTTAAGCTACGCCACTCACCCGTCGTAATCTACCTAAATGTGCCAAATTCCGCCGCAAAGATCTTTTCACTTAAACATAAGCTAAGGCATTAAAATAAAACTGCGGTATTCATCAACATTCCTGTAATTTATGATTCTCTTTACTTAACAAAAATCCCGAGTTAATGGTTGTTAAGAGGAAAGGTATTAGAGTGGGCCTTGCCTGACACCCTCTGATCCTATCTGACTAAAAAAACATACAATTGAATTGAGAACCTCTTTTTTGAGGCAGTCGTAGCGCAGTGGGACAACCACTCAATGTAAGGGCGAGTGGTTTTAGATTCAGTAGCAACACGCGGGAGTGATTATTTTTTTATTTTTTCCTTCCTCTGCTCTGGTCCTTGAAGCGCGGCGTTTTATTACGCCAAAATGGAAATCTTAAAAATTGGATGGAAGATGATGATGGAATTATCTTTTTAAATCAGTTAAAAATAACAAGACACGAGTTAAAAGTAGTGTTGTGACTTAATAAAAAAAAATGTATAGAATTGAGGACAAAATTAACATTGTTATTTTTGAACTTCTTATGTAGACATACCTATGTATATAAAGAACCAGATTCTAGAACTTCTACTTTAAGGTTTTCTTCATTAACAAAACAAAAATAATATAAAAAACAAAAACAATAAAAGGCTTGACTGAAAAAAAAAAATAATTCCATATGACAAAAACAAACTACTGCACTACAAAATTTAAAGCCGAGTCCCAAATATTGTGAAGGGCGGAAGTGCTACACGAGTAAAATTTATTTTACTCCGAGAACCTCGTTTTCCATGGACTGCAAGCGTAAGGCCAATGTTTTATTTTTGTAAGAGATTGTGTGTGTTCAGATATATTAAAAATGGTCTTGACCGACGGACAACGATGTGATCCTAATAAATGGTCCCATTTTACTTTTTGAAAAACGTAACTCTAAAAACATTAATTAAAAAACAAAATTCAAAAGAGAAAAAAATTGTGCCAACACTTCTTTCTGCCTATCCTGCTAGATGCGGGATACAGAGTGAAAGTAAAAAAAATCGTCAACAAGTATTATATACTACGTAAACAAGAAAGGTTCCTTCATAAGATATTTTCGTTTACATACAAACAAGAATTAAATTAAACGGGTTAAGGGTATTTCAAAGTGAAACAAAAGAAAACATCAAAGCCGAAGATGAAACTTCCTGCATGCGAAATGAAACAAAATTAAATGTAGTCAGTACAAGAACTTTGATAATAAGATACGAGTCAAAGTTGAGTTGAAAGATTACATACTAGCGGCCCAAACGCGGCTTTACGCGCGTGCAAATATTGTAACCAAGTTATACAAAACTGTAGCCTAATATAATCTACTATAGATTGTAAAATATAATATAAACCTTCTTTTGTTCTATCCTGCTATATGAGGGAAGCTAGAGAAAAAAGAGAAACATTGAAGTGTCCAAAGTAACTCCAAATGCGGGTACAGTGAGTTACACACGAAACGAAGTATTTGATATAAAGGATATATCATTTCACGACTTCGATTCATTTCCTTCATTGAACACAAAAAGATTTTGTCAATGGAAACAAAATATTCAATTTTATAATATTAATATCTGCATTTTTTTTTCAGTTTAACGTTCTAACTATATATTTACCTAAAAAATATTATTATGAGAAAAAAAATCTTTTTAAATCGTTTTATATTAGAAGTACATCTACTTACTCTAAACCACGAACGCCCACTCAAAATTAATGAATATCGCATTTTTCTAATTTATCAAAATATAAAGCAAAAACTATCATAGACTATAAATCATGAAAAGCTCTCAATTGCAATATCATAAAAAAAACGAATCAAATAAATTTTCAACCATTTTTTTAACACAAATCATAATAATCAATGATAATCAACAAATAAATCAATCACTATTACATACATATATATTACATATATATTAAAACCACATAAAAAGCATCGCCAACAAGTCCTTCCCTTAAAACCACTGTAAAAACGCACTGCTTTAAATTCTACTATTTCACAAAAATGACAAGCAAATATAGACCGTAAAAATATTTAACAACTATTATTTAGTATTACATATTAATATTAGTTAGTTATTGAGTATATTTGGTTAGTAAATATGTTATATCGTATGTTTAGAGGCTCTGTGATAGAGATGTGACGCGACCGTCGGCGCTCAAGGCCCGTCGCCGACTGCCCGGGAAGCGACGGGCCCTAGACTAGCGAGTGCCGGTGCATTCTATCGACTTTATAATTATCTAAATATTGAATGTAATATGTGGTATAAATTTTAAATTTCACGAACCTTTAGGGGTTTTTGTAAATGGACTACTATACTGGATATTCGTGTCTTTTTTTTGTCCGGGAACATAAAACATAGGAGTCGTCTCGTTTGAATTCAAAACTGCATAGTATATTAGTGTGTAGTTATTTTTGTCGAATGAGTGAAAAGTGAAGAAAAATGCCGTCGTTTGCTACCGCTCCAATAGAATATTTAAAAAAAATATACTAGTAGATATTTTTTGCGGGCACATAATAAGCATCTATCTTCAAAAATCAATCGCAATTAAACGCGTTTTACTCTACAAAATAAAAACAATTCTAGTGAGATTTGAACCTACACCGAAGCTGCTGTGTATATATAAACTACGCCACAACAGAGTCATAAAATATTAAAAAAAAACTGATAAAAAAGACAAACAAACGTAATTACCATATCGATTCGAGTAACCATTAAAGGTAATATAAAACAATATTAATTTCGTAGAGTACTATAATACATATAAGTACATACGGCCTTGACATTAACTTATATGACATTACGTATCGAGTTACTATATTGAAATTGAAAGTAAATAATAAATATTCACCGATCTCATATATTTATCTGCACGTTTGACTGTAAGCGTGGTGGTTGTGGGTTCGATATAATGTCGGGTAATGAGTTATTTTCATTTATCCACTTTGGCAAGACTGAACCCGGCGTTGAGTTCTGCCAATCAAAACGCAATGTCCCACATTCAGGCGGAAGGGGTAGAACGAAGTGTCTTGACACTAAGTCCTGTTAAATTCGAGAGAAAGCGTAATGCATGAAGTACTTTCAGTTCATCAGATAGAAAATATTTATAAAAGAATAACTTAAGTATGAAACGAAATTTAGTAATACAAATTAGCGCAGTGAAAATAAAAACAAAACATCACTAACCTGCAAATAAATATATACAAAAATTACTTACAAATTCAAGATTTTAGACCAAGAAACGAAGCCGCAATCATCAGTACTTTTACCGCACTATAGAGTCACTAAGAGTTGCCCGCAGTACGTACGTACCTGTCTATACATTTTCCTGCCAGAGGGAAGCGGCCGTAGTCGGGAGTATGGCGGAATGATGAAACAAAAATATATGGAAGATACGCTACATAGTGGAATTATAAGGCATATTTTTGTTGCCCTACCTTGATTTTTAGTGTACTAGTTTCTGCTATTAGCTTTGTATGTAGAAATTTCACAATTCAAAGTATGAAAATGTAAAATGAAAAACAAATATATGTATAATGTGTTTTTTGAGAAAAAAAAATGAAGGCCAACTTAGCGCAACATTTTCGAAATATTGCGTATCACGCGGCGGTTCACAACGCCGCGTCAATTACAAATATTTATATTAATATTAGCACTAACCGTTTTAAAATTAATAATATAAAAGTTCACACGCAAAAAGTAGCTCAAGTGTATGCAAAAATGCGACCGCCAGAGCACTATCTAGTACTTACTTTGCTCTCTTCATAATCCGATGGCTTCACCTGCACTCCGAAATCTCTATATCTCCTTACAGCGATACTTTCCTCTTTTCCCTCAGCTATCCTGAGAGGATAGGATTTACATAATAGAAAATGACTATATATTTTACTTAAACTAATTTAAACTTTGATCTTTTTAATCCAAAGCGACTTTAACTATCTGAAAGATCAAGTCTCATAAAAAGACCTTATTCGAAATGAATACTAAGCTTAGTTATAAAACGTATAGTATTTTTATAATTTACACGTGCTGATATCTTCTTAATGGATTTCCGAGCTATTTTATACATTTCGCTTTAACAGAGACATAGCATTTTCTTTGGCGGAACTCAACGCTGCGTTTTATTTAATTAAACACGCGAGACGTGAAAATAAATTACAAGTGTTCTGTAATTTGTGTAGCTTCACGCTTTATCTCGCATACAGCAAGTTGGGCAGAGGGAAGCTAAGTTAAGACACTCCGTTAACACCGTCTAATTTTTTAAACGTGTTGAGTGGCAGAGTTCACCGCCACGCTTTATCTTTTTACCAGAGCGAGAAAATGAACAGTGAGTGTGTACGCTGTGGTGCTTTCCACGGCGGCCCTAAATTTTTCGATTGTTCGCGATATTACAATCCACAACCTCTGCCTTCTAATAATAGTATGTCGACTACGTCATAATAGTCAAAAGCAATATAATGATACTCAATTTACAATATGATACGAATGGATGAGTTTTTCATTTATTCAGTCAGAGCTTTATTATCTTTTTTTTTCTTTTATTTATTTTATTATATAATAACATTTTGTATTTCGTCGAGGCGCAACGTCTGATTGTAACCACGACGGTTGTGAGTTCGATTTCCAATCCATACATAAAGTGTAAGGCCAACCGAGTATACAGTGAAGTAAATAGAACTTAAAAATATAACATACACACACGGCTAATAAATATTTCGCTACGTTAAGATTTGAACCTAAACTTACCTATTTAACTTATCTTTTAATTACATCGACTTTGACTTTTTTGTACTCTAAGGGACTATACGCTCAATATTTGATATTTATTCCATCTCGACACCTCAACACGAAAGATGGGGACGGACAGACAGACATATTGACATCAAAGTATAATAAAAGTTTTCCGTATTGTGCTTTTGTATTACAAAATCCTTAAAATAACAAAGATGTCCTTCAAAGAATTTATATACAGCGAGCGAACCGAGCTGAGGGCAAAACCCTAGACTATTGGTATCTTAATATGTAAATGTAAATATAATTCCTTATCAGTACAAAATTAATTGTTGTCTCAGACAGTGTCGTATTTAATATGTATCGAATAATAAGATGAGGCCAGTCATGGCGCAGTGGCACAAAGTTTGACTGTAAAACCAACTGGTTGTGGGTTCGAGCCCAACCTGAGGAGATGAAATATTTACTTAAATTTTTATTTCGATTTCTTCGCTTTGGTGTCGAGGAAAATCGCGGCGTTCTACATCTCTATATACACGTACATTAGTAGATTAACTAACTGAATATAAGCTCATAAATACAATACTAATTTAATCTATGCTAATATAATAAAGCTTGTTTGTTTGTTCAAACGCTAAGATCTCATGAACTGCCTATATAAACATTACGTTTTAATTCTCAGTAAAATTCTCAGTTCCTTAAATAATGAAATATAACAATAATTAGGAACGCCCTCGAGTTATTTTAAGCGCGTGCGCAGCAGAAATTGTTAAATATGCGTTATGTATATTTAACTATTTTTAAATAAATTATACTAAAAAAACATTCAGTTTCATTAATTCCAAAATAAAGTATAGATGTTTTTTACTTTCACACAAAAGTATAAACATTTCGACAGCGGCCAACGTAACAGTATATGCGTATATTTTAGGTATCGCCGTCTCGCTGTTAATGAATGGCATCATAAACACATTTAAATGTTCACTCGGGCCAAATGAAATTATTACAGTTACTTACGGTTTTAGATTAAAATTTCAGCTACAAAGTGATTTTAGCAGACTTCTGAAAATGTTGGCTTATACTTTGTATTATAATTGAGTCATATAAGTTTAAAAAATATATGATTCAAATTTTAAGATATGCGAATGGGTGTGGTTAGAGTGGGTAGTGGGCTGTGTTGAGTGGCGGAGCACAAAGTCGAGCTTTGTCTTGATCGATGTAACGTATATTCCCGAGTGGACATCGAATCTATACCCGTCGCGTTTTCAGTCAAATACTGCCCCGTTGCGCCGTGACGCCCTCAAGTTTTCCAAACATATGTAATAAACAATGAGGAAACAACATTATCAATAATAATCTTGTAGGTTTGAAGTTACGGACCGTCGTGGCGCAGGGCACAAGGGTTGCTGGTTCGATCCCGTCGAACATGATGTCGAGTTCCGCCACTCAACAAGTAATGCCTGGAAAAATTCGGCGAATAGTGGGGAACAGAGTGTCTTAACTCTATATTCCCTCAGCCTTACTGAGGGATATAGCGTGAAACTGAAGGTTACAAGTTACAAAATACACCAATAACTTTCTCGCTTGCTATCTAAGTAAATAATTTATTCTACGTCGCTGGCCGTCAACGTACTGTGAGTATAAAATGAAAAATGCATACGCTTTCGCGTGAAAAATTGTCGAGACATGCTTATTTTACCAAGTGCCATTTGAAAATCCCATCTAAACCTGCTGAAACTTGTTACGGTAGTATCCGTTGCGCTGAAAAGAATGAGCTGGTGCAATTTTAGAGGTAGAAAAAAAAACTGAAAAGCCCGTTGAAGCCAGCTTTAAAAGTAGCGTTGTAGTACACTAGAGTTATTACACACGCTAAGCGTTACCGGTATGTTTAATATCAGTTTAAGCCTTTTAAATATGCAGATTTGAAGCCACGTCCCTTTTGAATAACGTGTCTAGTGTATATTATTCTTTATATATTCTCAAATCAGAAACGAATAAAAATTATAACGATCGTTTATGTAAAATCTGAGTTAACCCCGTTGTCACTTTCTTAAAGTTTGTAGCAAATGTAGCTATCTCTTGTACATTCTTTTTTCATGGTTCATTTGTTTCATTTTTTTTTTACTTTTGATCTTGTGTATTTGCAATTAGCTTTTATTTTTTATTATATAATTTTACATATATATATATTTAATATATTATTTATATTGTAGGTGTAAAACTAGCTAGCTAGGTATTTTGAATTAAATTTTGTACTCTGTATGTTCTTATCTTGTTAGTGTAAGCTGTGTTCTATAAATAAATAAAATAAATAAATAAATAAATTTCTTTTTTTATTTTATTTTTATATATAAATTAATTTTCATACCTTTTTTTAAAATAGCGAAGTAACAATTGTTAAATCACTCCATTTTCCTCTTTTTATCGGTTAAAGTTAGACACTGCATGAATATCAATACCCACGACATTCCCAATTTCCGTCGGTGGTAGCCTTATGTTCACACAACGATTCAAAAGTGCTTGCAAAATTCTATTTGAATAAAGAATTATTAAAATTTGATTTATATAGATAGATTTAAAATGTGCTTCCATTTCAACTGATGTTTGCGTTTAAGTTAAAACTCAGCCATATATACTATAGCAATAAGACATAAAGACTAATTAATAGTTTTATTTGTTTCTTTTATTCTATTTTAAAGAATATATAAAATAAAAATAAAAAAAAATTAGCTTCACGCTATATCCCGCACACAGCAGGGTAGGCAGAGGGAACCTAGTGTTAAGACACTCCGTTCCCCACTTTCTGCCGAATTTTGGAGGCATTGCGTGTTGAGTGGCAGAACTCAACGCCGCGCTTTGCCTCGACACCAGAGCGAAGAAATGAAAATATAAATTTAAGTAAATATTTCATCTCCTCGAGTGGGGATCGAACCCACAACCAGTCAGTTTTACAGTCACACTTTGTACCACTGCGCCACGACTGGCCTCAAATATAAATATAAAATAAAAATTTTAAAATATAAATAAGTAAAAGTCAACCTCATTGTGTACTATGAAAGTCAAGCAACACTAACAAACAACCTACACAAGAAAAGTAAAGGGCCTTAGAACTTAGAAAATTAGCAGGAGTTTTAAGAACGCTTCTTGATTCGGTACAATGTAGCACTTCTTTAGAAACTATATGCCGTAGTAACATTTCAAAAGGAAAAATGCAAGAATACTTCAGTTTTGTGATGTAGAGATAATAAACTATTTTTTTTGTGGCACTAGCTTTAATCAACGGATTTACGTGATAGATGCAAATAAATAATGGTGGTGGTATGACATTTTAAAGCGGAAAGTAAGTCTGGAGCTGAACGCAGGTGTTGGGTTACAATAAAATGAATAACGCGATGAAATATAACCATTCTAGCCAAATGGGCGTCACACAAATATTTTTTTGAATGAAATCAGTAGTTCCTGAGATAAGCGCCTTCAAACTTATCTGTATCATATAATATTAGTACAGGTTAATTCAAATAAATAATATAAAGTTGTACACCAAATGAAAGTTATTTTATGATATAAATATTTAAGATAGAGAGAACTTAGTGCACGGTGTTTGATATAAATCAAAAATTACACTTAGTCTTAAGAATCTGAGAATAGAAAGTAAAATAAAACTAATTCCCGAGCGGGAATTGAACCTGCTACTATCGTTTTACAGTCCCACATATTGTTCTGTGCCTCAACGGGGCACTAAAAGCAATTTTCTAGCTTCTTTGACGTTTCCTTATAATAAAGAGATAAGACAAGCGACGACAACAAGAACAAACATACAACATACGTACTCATATCCGTTATTCCTAGTATCCTGTGCTCCACGGATATTAAACACGACGAGAAACTAAATGGGTATATGCTTTTAGCATACAGAAACCTAGTGCTTCTACGGTAATATATGTATGTTTATATATAATATATGCTTCAACATAAATAAATCGGTCAACAATGTCAATAAAGAAAGTACACAGAGTGCAAGTTGAAATATCTATATATTGTTACTTATACTCTGTACTAATATAATAAAGCTCAAGAGTATGTTTGTTTTAGGGGGCTAATCTCAGGAACTATTAGATAGTATTGAAAAAATATTTACTAGCACTTTATAGATAGTCATGTACCGAGGAAAGCTATATAACGTCATGCTAATTGTTTCGATGTAACCCACTGTATATGCGTCAGGGTATTCTGGTCATGTCATACAACACTCTTAGTTATTTCCATATAAATATCCAGCTAAGAGTTTTTGTTAACATAAAGTTTAGCAATCTATTGCATATATATAATAATATGTACATATGTAGGCTTCGAACTCACAACCATTATCAAAAAAGAAAAAACAAAATACATATTCACTTATTCACTTTTCATAATAAACAAACAAACAAACAAATCTGTATAAATTACACAGAACATGTTAAATCAAGGGCGATTCACGGTTCGTCAGACAGCCATTGAATGGTCAAATTGAGAGCTTTTCCAATTTCCACGTCCCTTCTAACGGCGTCAATCAAGATAAATTGAGTGTAATTTAGGCGTGCCAATGTGTATTTTATTATTGAAATACATGTAAGCATATATAATATATGAATATAACAGGTTTATTTTCAGATTCACGTTGTATTCCGTATGTAGTATTAATTCCCACTTTCCGCCGAAATCTGGAGTGTGTTTTATATAGTTGTTATTTTTTTTAATGTAAGCACCCTTTTTGGTATTAGAACCCTAAACAAGTTACGTAGTCAATATAACAAGTCATATTTGTTTAAATCTATCGATTATACGAGGCCAGTCGTGGTGCAGTTGCACAGAGTATAACTGTAAAATCGTCTAGCTGTGGGTTCGATCCCCACTCGAGGCAATGAAATATATATTTACATTTATATTTTAATTTCTTCGACCTGATGTTGAACTCGGCGAAAAGTGAGAAACGGAGTGTTCGCTACTAGTTCAACACTAGGTTCCCTCTGCTTTTTCTTGCTATGTATACAGAGTGGAGCTGATTAAAAATACCAGCTGTTTTTTTATGATAATTTAATAGAAATAAAAGGTTTCATAATTGATTAACCTATTCGTCCTAAACGACACAAGGACGTGCCCTTAGTAAAAATTAAAAGAAAACAAGCACTAGTGCGGCTCGCACCGAGGGTTCCGTACAAAAATTGGAGGTCTCGAGCTTTTTCTGAAATTCAAGGTTTGCTTACCCAGAGCCCTTTCATCTGATATTTCACTTTAACTAGCTTTAATCTAAATGTTCCCCCTTTTAAGGGCTTTTATTTTTAAGATTATGTACATATCTGTAATTGATATTTGTAACAGAACCAGACCGATATATGAATTTTATTTTAATATTAAGTTACATGTATTGTTGATGTGTCAATAAATAAATAAATAAATAAATAGATAAGATTGAATCACAAATGTATAGTTTTCAGGTCTTTTCCTACTACCACTCGAGGAGATGAAATATTTACTTAAATTTATATTTTAATTTCATCGCTCTGGTGTCGAGGCTAAGCGCGGCGTTGAGTTCTGCCACTCAATACGCAATGCCTCCAAAATTCGGCAGAAAGTGGGGAACGGAGTCTTAACACTAGGTTCCCTCTGCCTACCCTGCTGTGTGCGGGATATAGCGTGAAGCTAATTTAATTTATTTTCCTACTAGTACTATCCGTAGATGCTAGCTGCCAAATTTCATAGTTCTGGTTCAACCGCAGGTACCATATGAATTTTGATTCCCTTTGTAGTGTTGAAATACGAGTTTCTTGCATTATAAACGGTCATATCTTTGTTTATTAAAGTAAATATATTAGAAATATCATTTATTTTAGGAAATCAGGTGTGGAGATCAACTCGATAGCTCCAAGCGTTCCTGAGATAAAGGCTCGTAACAGACAGACGGACGGACAACAAAGTGATCTTAAAATGGTTGCTTTTATCCGTAAACGGAAAAAAAGGAAAAATATAAGAAATGTCACAAAGAACTCCAATTTAAACTCATCTGAAGTAGGTATATTTATATCAGACTATTGACGTATTATAAAAGAGGGCGCAAGTCTGAACACGTGATCCTCAACTACTAAGGTCTACAAACTTATTAAATTTCGTTCTTTACCAAGTTTCCGAAAGTTGCCTATACTATAAAATAAAAAAACTTTTAGTCACATATACATACATTATAGGTTCGATTCCCACTCGGAGGATTATTTTCATTTCGTCATTCTTGTAATCAGGGCAAAACGCGGCATTGAGTTCCTTCACTCAACACGCAATGTTGCGAAAATTGAGCGAAGAGTGGGGAACAGAGTGTTTTAACACTAGACTCCCTCTACTTACTCTGGTGTATGCAGGATGTAACGTGAAGCTAAAATCAAACAATAAAGAATAATGTAAACAACTACGCCTGACAATATTTGACGGCAATAGTTCATTTACATGTATAAAATAAATAAAAAAATGACTTATAATAAATTATTTATATTCTTAGGGACAACTCGATTGTACTAATTGCTTCGAATACTTGAAGTTTAAAATAATATGGCGACAGAAAAATATAATCATTTATATAAACATTTGTTTCTCTATTTCAAATACAATAGAACAAAATACAATCGATAATAAAAGTTTTCTTTTTTTTCAATTTCCTCAATCTCTGCCCCAATTCGAGACATTGCGTGACTTTGCGTGTTGATTTCACGCTGTTCAAAGCAATATGTGATTTAGATTTTTTTGTTAGGTTCATAACATATATGCGGGATTAAGCGTGAAGGTCTTTATTTTATTTATTTTTTTCCATTTCTTCTTAATAGGTACATTTACAGCCAAGTTTAATTTCATTCAAATAAATTAAGCAAACGTTTTCAACCGATTTGTATCTTGTAGTGTATAACCTGTAAGACGACATTCGATAAAAATCGTATTGTTGTTGACATTTATCGTATTTTACTTAGTAAAATTTACATATGCCAGAACGTTCTTTATTTAACGAAATAATCGGCTCTTGGCCGCGAAAAATAGGCTTATAAATGTATTAAGTTACAACTTTTTAAAATATACTTTAAATTAGAATATAGTTCAAATGTCGGTCTTTTTCTCAGATAAATATGTTAAGCGAATAATAGATTTACGCTTTTTCCAGCATAGGCAGAGGGAACCTAGATTTAAGACGCTCCGTTCCTCACGAACCGCCCAATTTTCGGTAAATACTTTTGTTTCGGTAAACAATTTTGCGTCACGGAACTGAACGCCGCGCTTAATAAACATATAAAATAAAAAAAATGTTCCTTCAGTCTGACGTTAAAACGTGACCGTTTATATTATTCCTACATAATATTTTTTAAGTACAAACTTTTTATTGACCTTGCGATACCGCATGCAGTTGAATGCAAAACAAACAATTACCTGTAACGAGAAAACATGTATAAATATAAAAATCCATATTATTATTTTTATAAATAGCAATTTTTAAAAAAGAAAAGCTGTCAATATGTAAAATATATAATAAGAGAGGTCATCGTGGTGCGGCGGTGTCTTTTGTCTTCACGCTGCATCCCGCGAATAACTAGGTACGCAGGGAAAACATAGGGTGGTGGACTGGACACACTTCGTTTTTTGCTTTCCGCCCGAATTCGATATGTTGCGTGTTGAGTGACGGAACTCAATATCTGTTCCCAAAAGTCGTAATCGAACTCAAACAACAATCAACGCTTTTATAGCAAAAGGCTGTCCCACTGCGACACGCTGGCCTAATTTTAATTTTTGATTTATTTTTCAATATCTTTTGGTAACAAGTGCTTGTTTATGGTAAAAAAAAATATTTTCTTAATCCTAATTATAATTTACTTTGTTTCCGTCATTATAATAACAAGTAATTAAGTAAGTAAGAAATAAGTATGAACCATATATAAAAACGTAATCGTAGGTATATAATATGAGGCAGAGGTCAGAAGCTGTTATCGACATATAGAGATACCCCGCCTTACGTAAACATGCAATACTGTTAAATCACGATTTATGATGTTTATGTCCACACTCAAATACGTCAATTAGCATTTAAATTTCAATTAATATTAACGATATTAAGTACGAAGCTGTAAGTAGAAATTGTAATAAATATAAATTAATAGTGTCCATGCAATTTCATCCTAAAGAAAATCCAATAAGCGAACTTAATAATATAATGTTTTACATGAGGCGTCGCCCCAGTGGTCATACATAGTAGACGACGCTTGTTTCCTGCACATAACAGAGTAGGCAGAGGGAACCTAGGCACCTAAGACATTCCGTTAAGACCAAATTCTGGAGGCATTGCATGTTGAGTGGCGGAACTTAACGCCAAGTTTTGCCTCGTTTCCAGAGCCAGGAAATGAAAATATTCGATATTTCATTTCCTCGAGAGGGAATTAAATTTGAAACCTGCCGCGCTCACAGTTAATTTATAACACAGAACTAAAAGTTTAATCGAAATAAGCAATAAAAAATACAAAGCATTTTACAAAACCAGCGTAACTACCATACAACAAATCTAGAATTCCAATATCCATAAGCATTCGCATTGTTTTCCGTCTGCCGTACAGCACTAGCCTCGCCGCCCGGCGTCGGCCGCGATCGATACGTCGAGACTGTGCACTACCCGGGGCGCCGAGGTTCCCGTTGAAAAATAAACCGGATGTTAGAAATTTTGAGCTAAATTTTCATGGGAAAATGTGCCCAAAATGTATAAGTCTAGAGACGAATATTCTGTGAATATTGGAGTAGACAACGCTTTGACAATGAATGCATATTATGCATTTAAGAAAATTTATTTCTTCATATAGAGGTATACAAAAGTTTAATAAAGTCAGTACTAAGAAGGATGGAGTGTTTTTTTCAGTTTTCTTTTCCTATTTGTTTATCCTATAAAAAATGAGAAAAAATTAAGTTAATTATGAATCATTACTTAGGTACCATTTCTCAGAAATGTGTTTTAAAGTTAGGTAGACATTTAAATAAAAAAATTCATCAATTCAGTTTAATTTTATAGCGAATTTCCCTAATATAAACATATTCACAATTCATTTTATGAACATTGAGTTATTGAAGCAGTAAGCTATTTACCTTAAATATGTTATTTACTAACATATTTACACTATTTTAGCATTTATAAGGTACAAGGAGTCGCACGGACTGTTCGTTACCTTGAACTATAAAATATAAAAATGCATTATTTTTTCGTTTCCGTAGGAATTTTAAGAAAAAAAAAAACTATTAATGCTCCTACCCCAAGGAGCCTGCACCTACATGTTAAATTTAACCAAATTATCACGCAGCATTATCTAAATGTTAAAGCATGTGGAGGTATTTGTAATTTTTCCACTTCCCATCTTTTTTTTTTGTTATTTATATAAATTAAAAACTACATTTTACCCTTCCTTCTTTTGGAACAATGTTACATTAAGTTTTGTTCCAAACCATCGATCTTAATAAGAGGTTTTGAAGTCGCATTTGTCTACATCGCCGCTCGACGTCGGGTCAAGCCTGACATATGGGTTGGTTATCCCCCTTGAGATACACGTGTTTCATACATACATACATGCATGTCCGTTATAGAATTTATTTTAGGTTATTTTTGTTTGAAGTACCTATAGGCCAGTTGTGGCGCAGGGGCAAAAAGTGTGACTGCGAACGCGACAAAGTGTGTGTTCGATTCATACTCGAGGTAATGAAATATTTAATATGACCATTGTCTTGGTTCTGGTGTCGAGACTGAAGTGAGAATATTTCCCCTAGTTTTACAAAAAGGCGTAATAGATGTTGGAACGATTTTCTCATTCACAGTTGAGATTTGGCAAGATGGATTTCGTGGCGTTTCCCTCAGCACCCTTCTGGCACAGCAGCACAGTGTCTGACAGGTAACGCGTCGGTAGTGGGTTCAAATCCCACTAGAGGCAAAAAGTTATTTTCATTTCCTCGCTCTAGTAACAAGACAAAGCGCGGCGTTGAATTCCGCCATTCAATACGTAATGACTCGAAAATTGGTCGATGAGTGAGAAACGTCCCCGGGTATGTAGTGTTTTAACACTATTTACCTGTGGTACATAATGGGGCTATACAAACATACATACAATCCTGCATACAAATAACCATACCCATAGCCACATTTAACCAAATATTGGACTATAGTCCAATCTAGGTAGATGGATAGCATTCTGTTAGATCTAAAGCCCGGTGTCCTAATGAACGTCGCCGATGTTTACTGTACGTATTTGCTTGTTTACTATCGTGTAATGCAATAAACATATGGTTGATCTATAGTAGTGCTTGTCACAATAGTTATAGGTTCAAATATTACAAGGGGAATGGTTACAAATAGAAAGATATATTTTTTGTTAGCTTGTGGATATTTTCAATAGTTTTCATGTATCCAAATTTTAACAATTTGAATTAAGTTACCACAAAGTGTCTTAACACTAGATTTCTTTTGCTGTCTATTTTACTAAAAAATATTTTAACTAACGGCGACTGTTTTGCTTCTACCACCAAATAACTTAAGAACGAAGTGACTAATCACTTAATTCTATCCTTCTATTTAAAATAAGAAAAATAAACATTTCATTGACAGCACATTATTTTTTACAAAAAGCAGTCCAAATTTCAAAGACAATATAAGTATTTTAGGTGATATAACTGTACAAGATGAGACTACGGTAAGAAGAAATACAATATGAGCACACGAACAATTCTCACATTATTAGCGTTTTAAAAGTGGGGCATTTACGGAGACAAATAAAAATTTGTCAAACGCTTAGCGTATTGGTAGGTCGTGTAGGTCATTTGGGTCACAGATCGTGAATAACATTCTTAACTTACAAATGTATATAGCTAAACTAGTTGTCTTTCAAGACTTTGCTTTCGTGGACTTAAACATTTTTTTTAGCTTCACGCTGTCACTCGTATATGACAGGGTGAGCAGAGGGATTCAGGGTACCTAGTGTCATAACACTACGTTCCTATTAAGACACTACCGTTCTCTATTTTTCGCCAAATTCTAAAAGGAGAACACTTTAATATTTAATAAGTAAAATGTTAAACCCCGTTCTTTCCGCTTTCCCGTAGGAACTGAAAGAAAACCTGTCTTGAAGCTTCCTGTAAAAATGATAGAAAACCAAATTCTTTACATATACACAGGGACACAAAAAAGTCCCTGTCACAGATACAAAGCAACGAGGAACAATATGCTAAACTGCGTTCGTCAATTCACCGGATGCGGAGCGTCGACGTTCGATCCAATTACTGTAACGCAATTATACAACTAATGCATTGAATCACAACCCATTAAACTGATTGTATCGGGTGTATCGATTTATTTGAATTATTTGTACGATGTTATTTGATATTTTATTTGTTTTCTTTTAGCTTCAGGATGTATTATGCATATAGCAAGGTAGGCAGTGGGAACCTAATGTTAAGTGTGTTCCCCAACGGATTCTGGAGGCATTGCGAGTTAAGTGGCGGAACATAACGACGCGCTTTGTCTCGACACCAGAGCGTAATAATCTAATATGTTCGTAAATAAATAATATTAATAAATAAAAATAAATATAAAAAGTCTGTATCACAGTAAACACATAGACCTCACAAAAATGAGTCCAAAATATAGTATTCTTATGAAACTACTCTAGCACGCTTCGACACCGACACACACAATAAGCAATGAGCCGGCTCTAATCGCGTGCCATCATATAATTTGAAAATTTTGTAATAATATATTCTTTACACTAAATACACACATATATAAGAGAAAATTATATATAAAAAAATCTATATTATAATTACTATATAAAAGAAATTTTCTTTTAAAATTTGTTCACAACAGTGGATAGATGATGATATCTAGATATAAAGATAAACGGTGCATTTTCGAAAAAAGAAAGAAGAAAGGTGCGATTTCAAAAACACTTACTTCAAAAGAGAGAAAGAGAGAAATATGATAAGAGAAATGTTGAATCACATATAATATATACCGATTTCGTACCTATCATTTGAGTGAAAATCTGCTAAGTATCCTTTTTTAAGAATGAACATCAAGTTGCATAAAAGGGTACGTGTAAATATAACTTCGTTAAAACATATTTTTTGTAATTACCAAAATGTTATGAGTTAAAATTATCTATAATCCAAACTTTAATATTATAAAAAGAGAGAAGTTTATTTTGTTGAAGCTGTCGGTTAATCTTAGGAACTACTGGTATTAAAAAATAGATTTGAGTTCGATAGTCCATTTATACGTGTAGGTCAAATGTGTCATGTCACTTCATACATTACTCTCAGTAATTACTCATTTCCATTTTAAAATGCGAGTGAAGCCGCGTGCAAAATGTAGTACAATATCAGCATTAAAAATAAAATAAATAAAATTTGTAAAGCAGCTATCTTACGAGGAAATCAAAGATAACTTAACAAATAACGTCCATGACCTACATAAATATATGCTTGTAGATCGCACACGCATAAGCTCATTTAGAAGCAAACTGATCTTTGACTGACATAACTGACCTTAGTAGTTATTTTTACTACTAATCTAGGTGATGTAGTCTAGGTCACTAGATTAACGTATTTTTTATAAATCTTTTAACATTTTCAGATTTTTATTTTCGGGGTAGACAGATATAACCTAGTGTATCTTAATATTATATTTTCCAGGAGAATTGGGAGGTTTAATAAAACTCTTAGGTATATATATTTTTTTATAACTATCATATAAGTAACAGACCAATACCAACATGCAGCGTTCTACACCACGTAATTTCGGCATGTCTATCAGGCACTCAGTAACGGAACAAACAAAATCTTTAACAAATGATAAAATTACAAAGAATATTAATTTGCCTTTTATTATTTAATTTCTTACTAGAAATGCCAAGTACCTACTGCCAGCTAATAATTTCATATATTTGGGTGAGAACGGAAGTTGGATAGCAATGAATATGTAGCGCTGAAATTATTTATAAAATTAAGTTTACACAATATAAAATTATAAAATAAAAGATGACTTTTTTCTATATATTTTTTGTATAAGTTAGTGTTAGTGTTCAATTAGAGTTATTTAGTTAAGAATAATATTTTTTTAACTACCCTCAAAAATGTTTTTGGTCTATATATTTGTTTTATATTCATATTTGAATTTAGTTTTGAATTCACTGGTAGAGCATGACCCAAAACATTTTTTTTTTAAAATAATTTAGTTGCTATGTAACTTGTTATTTTTTAGCTTCACGCTGTATCTCGCACATAACAGGGTAAACATAGGCAATTTGGTAAAAAAACTATCAGACACTCCATTCCCATTAAACTTCACTTCAGTTCCACACTTTCCACCAAATTCTGGAGTCATTACATATTGAGCAACGGAACTAAACGCCGCGCTTTGCCTCGTTACCAGAGCGAGGAAATGAAAATATCAAAAATATATAGAGGGAATCGACAACCTATCGCGTTTACAGTCGCACGCCTGTGCCCCCGCACCACAGCTGGCCTCAACATTCATATTTACTTTATAATAAAAAAACTAAATATTTATTGAATACGGCAAGAGGACTTAGAGTAGGTACTTCAAGTCACTTTATAATATCAGAGGAACGAATGAAATATGCAAATATTATAAAAATAATGAGCGCTCCAGAGACGGGAAGCAAGACGGGCGGGACTTAGCGTATCTTTTTTAAAAATTTAATTTCATCGATAGATGATAGACGTTGGGGGGTTATTATTTCTGCTTCAGTCAAGAAAACGGGCTAAGGAACTAAAATAATATTGGTAAAACTTCTGCAAATACGTCATAATTTTGTTGAAAATGCGGTTGCATTAAAGTCAGTTAAGCCGTTTTTGATATTAGCACGCATAAACGTGCTGATAGACAGACCAACCGACGATAAGACTAAAATTTTAATAATAATTTTCAGATTTTATATCAGGTTCTATTTATTATATATATTATGCTGATTATTTAATATATTAAGATGAGGCCAGTCGTGGCGCAAGGGCACAAGCGTGTGACTGTAAACAGAAAATTGGAAGAAGCGTAGTGTCTTAACACTCCAACTCAGGGCCTCCCTTTGCCTACCCTGCTACATGCTGGATACAGCATTAAGTCAATTGAGAGAGACTTGGAACCAAACAGCAAAGGAAACCTGTGAAAACCGCTGAAAAAGACTGCTTGTTTGACGACATTTTTAAAACAGGACCAGACAGGAAAGACTTGGAAACATGTTCCCAAATGTTAAATACCCTATAACCCTCGAAATAGACTCATCCTTCCGGGGACAAGTAAGGGGAAGGATCATGTCTTAAGAGTTAATAAAACGTGTGTAAATTTATGATTATGCATTATTTTTATAATAAGGTCTTGCAAATTAAACCTACATTATCTATTATTACATGTCAACCATACTGAAACGTCTCTATACAAACATTCAATGGATCAGAAGTTTCCGTCCAATGGGACGCGCGCCGTTGGGCAGGAGATATTTACAGAGGTGTAACCTTTTTATTGTTTTAAAAGGTGAATAAAAATAGTTGGTAATGATTTTATAATAGTTTTACTAAATTAAAAATGTTTAAATAATGTAAACATCTTAATGAAATAAAGGGTCGAAAAGAAAGGAACGGAGCACTTTTCTATAGCACCCACAACTATGTCTCAGCTAGTAACTAGTTCAAGTTTTTTAAAATAGGTAAACTAAACAAAATATAACTTCTTAGAAAATTTACAAAAAAATAAAATGTAATGAATTTTGAACCTCCACCACTGGTCAGCCACTAATGCGCTCCAACAACGTTCTTGTGAGAGTAAAATTGTTTAAACATCTTTTTTTCCTGTAGTATATTAATTTAAAAAAAAATAGAATAAAAAAAAAGTAATATTAAAATTATCCAATACGAGTATGTCTCGTCGAACCGTAGTCAAATGTACACACAGGCGAGGTTCTATAATGAAATTGCAAATGAAAAGTGCTGCACACTAAGCGAATTGCTTTTAACATACTTTTAAAATGTCAAATAAACTAACAGAGAATATATATTACCAGTTGTAAAGTTCGTAAGGAGATGGTTGTAGATTCGATTCTCGGTAGATATTTTTATTAAACCGGTAAAAGTAAAGATTTGGCTTTACTTACATCAAAATTTGAACTTGAACAGTTTTTAAGCAAAAAAAATTTTGTTTACTAACACAGTACATTGATATATATATATATATATATATATATATATACATATGTATGATACATAATTTTTTTTCTACTGAATGTATGTATACCTATAACTTATATATTTAATCTCTTTATGATTCCTTTAAATGACGTCAAAAATAAAAAAAATAAAAGTTGTTCTTTACTTGTTTTAATTAAAATTTGCATTGAAAAAAAAACAAATAAAAAAACGTAACGCTCGAGTTAAATATAAAAAAAAATCCGATCATTACAATAAACGAATGTTCATAATAATAAAAATCGAAGTCACTGTTAACATTTAAGACTCGATATTTTTATTAGCTCGCTTTTCAATAATAATTTAAAGCAAACAAGTGACGCCAACACGGTACAGATTGAAAGTGTCTTCGTTATACATATAACTACAGTGTATGTTTCCTCAATTATTTTAAGCAAAAATCGTTTTCGATTATACTGCGAAACTTAGTTCCGCCACCCAAAACTTTGTATCTCAAAAATGAGCAAAAAGCAAACAAAAAATACAATCACAACTATAGGTTTACTGTGAGCTCTACATAGGTATATAGTAAAACAAAAATAGAGGGGCCGCTCTGACAGAGCATGCGACGGTCGTGAGTTCGATTCCCAATTTCCACTCTGAGGACAGAATCGCTTTCACTTCCTCGCTCTGGCAATTAGACAAACAGCAGAAACACACGGAAACTAAATAACGGAGGGTTTTAACACCTACTTAAAAATAAAACCAAACGATAAACCACTACACAAATAGATACTCTCACACCATTATTCTTTTGTGAAGCACCCATATAAAAAGCCAAGGAACCAATGCATTATCCATACGTACCTGATCACAGAGTCAGCTTTGACGACGCCTATAAACTTTATAGTCAACATAACGTTACTTCTCTTTGCTAATGAACATTTTAATATCTAGTTTTACAACTTTAACGTGATATCTGCTAGCGATGGATATACTACGACACTACAGAAACATAAATTTAAAAATAATATATAAAAATACCCACCTTCCACCATTTCGCTTTTTCTAAAAATTAGTAAAGATGTAAATATATAGAAAACATATTGTTTCACGTTCACCACAAAGAAGCAATGAAAATAATTCATATCCAAGAGTAAGAATCGAATCCACAACCGGTGCATTTACATCTCACCATGAATAATATTAAGAAACAAACAAGACCAGGAAATATCGAATAGTGATGTAAGTAGGTACCTACAATTTGCTTTATCGTTCATTAAATATTAATAAGTAATAACAATAATACTTCAGTCAAGGAAACCAATTATAGCATTTATTACGGAGAATTACCCGATGACGATTTATATATTTACTTTGTTGAGAACGACGCAGTGGTTCAAAGTAAAGAGAAGAGGAGAAGAGGTTGAAGATGAAATTTTGATATCATGTTTCACAATTATTTTGTAAATCAATACTATTTTTTTTCATCAGTTATCAATCTTTCTCTCTGTTTTTATATTGGATTAAATTATGTGTATGTCATTTTTATAATTTAAATATTATAATAGTTTCAGATGTAGAATATTCTATATGAGGAAGAACTATTATGTGCAGAACTCGTGTTAAATTTACACACTTTAAGAGATAAGCGAAGAAAACCAACTACATTAAGATGGAGGAAACCTAGTGTCAAGACACTCCATTTTCCACGTTCCGCTCAATTTTTCGACATTACGTGTTGTTTGGCGGAACTCAATACCGGGCTTTTTTAATTGGTAGTTGGTGTGAGAGCAAAGGAAAGAAAATATTATTAAATAAATAGTTAATTTCAAAAAAACTTGGGCTAAAACTAAATTTCATGATACTCAAAATAAATACTTTTACACTATCGGCTCGAACGTGGCTATGCCCGCTTAAGAAAATCTTGTTATCTTATAGTCGAATTATACTAAATTTATACATAAATTGTAGCCCATATGTTATTCTGATATCTGATACCTACAATACTCTATATTTTTATCTCAATACGTTCAGTAGGTTTCGCGCGGGACTAATATCCATCCTCATAAACTTTGACATTTATAAAATTATAGAAGGAAATAGGATTAAAACATGTATATAGAGCGCGCGGTTTCGAATCTGCTACTTTACAGATACTACACGGAAACTACCACAACGTGATTCAACTAGATATCATTAATAATGAAAACTCCAATTAATTCTGTTAATGATTCGTGATAGAGCTGCCAATCGCCGCCACCATATATCAAACCTACGTGTGCATTTAATGATGTCGTTTCAGCAATGTTATATTATATATCACATTGTAATTTACATAATTAATTGGGATGTGTAAAACTATGAAGACATAGTAAAAAGAAGTATTGTAGGTTCGAATCCAATTTGGTAAAATATTATTTATAGTATACGCATAATCCTAATTTAAATAGAGAAGACGATTGGAAAATTTAAAATTCTACTAATAAGTTCTTTGATTTTCACAATTATTATACATTTTTATATAATACTCGTGAAAAATCGCGTATATTAATCCGGTTAAAATAGTTTCATTTAAAATCAAAATTCTACTGTCTGGGACTCTATTCCTTAAAACTTTTGAAGTTGCTCTACCAGAGTGAAAGACACACGTCAACTCATTTTGCAAAAATGCAGGACAGCACGAGAGGCAACATACATAGAGCCGACTAGTGAAAGTAACAGTACTAAGAAAGTGGTATTAAAAAATTGTAAAGTTGATAAATTTATTAGAAAAATTAAACGATAAATAAATATATTAATTATTATTATTTACATATATAATTAAACCAACCCCTTTGAACAATTCACATTGGTCATACAATTACAACGCTAAACACGCGTTTCAATTGTTACTAGGCAAGGGTAAGTAACACAAGGGGATTGGAGTGACTCACCAATTTTCCATTTATTTGATTTTTTTTTAAATTGTATGAGTCACGTGTTAAGAAAATTTTATACGTCAGTCACTCAGTTTTATATATGTAGTATAGAACTTATATCTAAAAATATTTAAAAAATAGAAGTATTTTAGACGATATATATAAAAAGACGATTAGACGATATCGTATTATCACTAAGCGTAGAAATAATCACTATGTATGTTTATGATATATGTCAAAATATACGATTTTTTTCTATACTAATATTATAACGCTGAGGAGTTTAGTTGAACGCGTTTTAATCAAAGGGAGTAAATCACAGCACACACTACAGGGTAGTCAGAGGGAACATAGTTATAAGACATTCCGTTTCCCACTTTCTGCCAAATTTTTCAAGGCATTGCGTGTTGAGTGGCAGAACTCAACGCCGGGCTTTTGCCTTGGTGCCACAGCGAAGAAATAAAAATAATTATTAATTCCCTCGAGTGGGAAAACAACCCACAATTGCCGCGAACACAATCCAAGTTCGCTCTTAACATATTCTATTTAAGCAGCTTTAGCTTTGGAGAAAATTTAAATAAGTTTCGAAACACTGAAACTAAGAAACATCATATATATGCAAAACAAGGTTCGTAATACGTGGAGGCAATTTGGCACAGCGGTTGAGAGAGATTTTAAGCATCTCACTATTATTTTATTAGCAAAATCTATAAACCTATAGAGGAGTAAGAGGTAGGTAGGTAGGTTAGGTAGGTTATGTAGGTTAGGTAGGTTAGGTAGGTTAGGTAGGTTAGGTAGGTTAGGTAGGTTAGGTAGGTTAGGTAGGTTAGGTAGGTTAGGTAGGTTAGGTAGGTTAGGTAGGTTAGATAGGTTAGATAAATTAAGTTGATACATTTGTGTGTATTTGTGTGTAACGTGCAGCTTATTGGTCACACAATTTCTTGGAAATGGTATAGAGTTTTAGACTCAGCTCTAAGTCTTTCCTATAAATGTAATATTTTTTGGTATTCTATTCTTATTGCTATAGCCTGCTAGTATAATAATAATAACGTTGTATGTGACAATAATGGTTTTCAAATTCAAACCAAGTAGTTCCTGAGATTGGCGCATTCAGGAAAACATGCTCTTCTGCTTTTAAAGTATTATATTTTTATACAGTTTACGCTGATCTAAAATCATTATAATTATTGACCATTTGAAAATTCTCAAATTGATGATGGAGATGGGATTCATTAAAGGTTCCAAACTTCGCATTTGAATCAGGCGCATCTTCGACCCTTTCCAAGATGCACACGTTCGTTATTTATTTTTAAATATTTTTACTAAAATAAATATAAGTAGCACAAGAGCCCGTGACCTTAAACACTACACAACTTTCCAAACAATTAAGTCAGTTTTTCCCGGCCAGCTGAGCTTATATGAGCAGTTCTTTGGAACAAGTATTACCTTATCAATTAAACCAACAATTATAAGGATTGTTAATAACGTAATCACATACAATGCTTCTTATGTAAGACCAAATAAAACATACCTGTAAAAGAAATAATTAAATGGTACTAAATTACACATAGCATATTTTACTATCACGAGGCCATCGTGGCCAACGTGGCTATCGTGGCCAGTGCCACAAGCACAACAGAGTCTGATTGTAGACGCGGCGGGTGTGAGTTTTGCGATTCCCATCTAGTGGTAAAAAATATTTTCTCAGGTCGATCGACACACACAGACTAAATTGTCTTCACTTTACGGTAAAGCAAGTATTTATTTTACCATATAACACAAAATTTACGTGTGTAAAAGAAATAACAAGAAATTCTGTCGCGCAGATCATGTCATGTCATGTCATACATACATATACTAAGAAACACTTATCTACTTTGTACTCAAAAGTAGGTAAATATTATGACGTTTTCGTGTTATTGTTTGTAAATAATAAAATAATCTGGTACGTCAATATTTTTGTAGCAATCTCATTGTTAAGATTAAATAATCAGCTTATCAAGTCCAAGTGTTCTAGAACATATGCTATCAAATAATAATATTTAACGACAGTTGTTTAATTTAAGAGATATAAAAAGTCCCAGTATTCAGCCCCGTTTCCACCGCGAGCGGAGCGGGCCCACATTAAGGACTCCATTGAACTCGCAAGAGTAAACTGCATATTTAAATTTCTACCAACGAATAGTTGAGCGGAGAGGATCGAGCGAGAGTGGGTGGAAATGTAAACTTATTTTCCGAAAAGTCCGTTCCGCCTAAGCTCGTCCTCTTTCGCGGAAGAAACGGGACTTTAAGATTAAGGTCGAACCCGCGACCAAAGCATTCATAAATTCAATTGCAAAATATTCATTATTCAAATAGATTTTTGCAAGCACTTTTCACACATACAACCTACCGGGCAAAAGCTACCACCGCCTGGGAAAAGCCAACAAGAAACTCCACAGTTGCTCTACTCTTCTCATTATAAAGATTAAATTTATATCAGTAAATACACTGGTTAGCTATTCTGTATGGAATTCAATTGACATAAATAGGTTTACAGTTACTTTCCGTAGTGGCAAACTTAGGATACACTAATATATGATCGGTCTCCCTACGACACGACGACGACCTCTTCAAAAAAATAACAATAAAAAATAAAAAATGTACTACATAATGAGATAAGAATGAACGGAACTGGTAACATAACTAACAAAAGTCATACAAAAGTTATAACGACCGCGCTCTACATACAATATTCTACTCGACGTACTCTACAGCACGTCGACTTAGATCAACCAATTTGTAGAGACCGACCAAACTGGTAGTCTCATATATTATTTATTGTCATATAGCTTTCTTAAGATAACGTAGATATAATACATACATACATTACATTACATGAGAGTAAGCGATATCGATTTTTATTTTATAAATAAACTAAAGTAGTACCTATATAATTTTATAAATCCATAATTTTGAATGGATATAATGAAAACTGTCTAAAGTTCATTAATATTTGTGTTTTTTTAAGGTAAGCAGAGGGAGCCTAGTGACTAGACACTTCGTTCACAGCCCTTCCCCGAACTTGAAATATTGAGTTATGAGTAGAACTCAAGGTTTTTTTTTTTGTGTAATACAGAGCGAAGATTCTAAAATTATTATTTTCTCCAAATGGTCATCGAACCAACAACCATGGCATTTATCGTCATTACGACGGTCGTATCAACTAGTGAAGCTTTGCTTTATTAATCCATCATTTTAAAAGCGTGAAATGAAGGCTGTCTAAATTTTATGAATATTTAAAATGATGGGCAAAGGCAACTTAACTTAATGACAATTCGTTCCGCATTTTGTGCCCAATTTTCGAGGTAGGTGTTCAGTGGCGGAGTTCAACTCCTCGTTTTTAATATTTTTTTTATTTTTTAAATTTACGTCATTCCATCCACCGAGTGAATAAACGAAATTATTTTCAAATATCACCATTTTGTCAACTAAAGTGAACGAACTCCCAACTCTTGCGTAGCACGGTGTCACATATTTTCTCCATTTATATACATTATAAAAATCATAAGCAATTTTCAATGATAGAAGGTTACGCGTGCAGGCAGTTAGTAGGGCAATGTCTTAGCTCGTGCTATACAAGGACTACCACTTCTTTACGCCGTGTTGCCTTTAAATTCGTTTAAAATTCTATTACAGTGTACTGAGTGTAAGTCTTAAGCAAAAATAAATTTATTAAAAAAAAAAATCATAAATCAGCTTCACGCTGTATCCCGCACACAGCAGGGTAGGCAGAGGGAACCTAGTGTTAAGACACTCCATTCTCCACTTTCTGCCGAATTTATTAAAAATTAGTTTTATATTATAACAGAATTATTGATTGAATAAGACCGTCGTAGCGCAGCGGCATAGTGTTAGGATAAAAACGCAACGGTTGTGGGTTGATTGTTTCCATTCCGAATAGCGGAATGAATTTTTTATTATTTCTATGTAGTAATTACATAAAGCGCTGCATTGAGTTGCAAATGGGGAACGGAGTGTCTCAACACTAGGTTTCCTCTGCCTACTCTACTACATAAGGGATACAGCATGACGCTTAAAATAAAATTGAATGAATAAACAAAATTTAAATGAATGAAACACGGATCGAAAATCAAAACACAATTCAACGAAAAATAAAATAAAATTTGACTCATAAAATCAATTGATGACCCTCGTTAAGCCATGTCATACCATCATAAAAAAACTGACTGCTGGCTGACTGGCTTACTTTGTTTAAAAATTGTTTCGAAAAAGATATGTTTTTTTTATAATCAAAGTTGTTTTTTTATATTATTATCTATCTATAGAATTCTTCTTCACTTTTAGCCGTACTTGGCAGAGTGAACCTGGGACCCTAATGTTAAGCCACTCTGTTCCTATTAAAGGCTATTCTTTCTCAGTTACCGCCTAAATTTGCAAGCATTGAGTGGCGGAACTCAACGCTTTACTAGAGCCGTTATTAGAGCGAGGAAATGAAAATAGAAAATTTCCCAAAAATTCACGTTTAAAAAAAAACAATTTGAACCCATAACCTACGTAGACTGATAATATCGATTCGAATACGCTATAAAAGTGCTATTTTTATAAATAAAATTTATATTCGAGTAAAAGTAGGTGATCTACGAATGCGAATAAACGATAGGGCAAGTCAACGAACTTTTTATCTATAACATTACTTTATATATATTATTATATTATATTATAACCATATTTTCAGCTTCCTTGTTTACTTCATATTTAATTGTAGCAATTTTATGCCCGATGGATGTGAGTTCAATTCCTGATCGGAGGCGAGTTGATTTTATGGTCGCGCAACTAAACGTCACACTTCTGTTTTTAAATATGGAAATCTATAATATTTAATATACAAACAATACAATTATCACGCAGCCTGAGTTTCACACTTTAAATTCGCTCATTTTTAATGAAACAAGAATTAAAAAATATAATCAACTTTAAAAATACAGCAATTTAGGTTAGACGCCGTGGGTCGTTAGCAGAAAAGTAGATCGAGCTTATTCTTTGTGGAAACAATAAGCTTTGGATTGTGAGAAAAATGTATGGAAAAGTGCCGTCCCAGGCACGAGAGGACCGACTACAATGGGTGTTATTAGCCTACGCATTATCCTTTATATGACAACGGTACGCAACATATGACTGGGTAAAAGTAACCTAGTAACGGACCAGAGGAGAGTAGCCCTTTCAAAAATATAACTTCACAATAAATGCGATATTCCACATATCATTTTAGTTATTTTGACGGGCCTATAGGAATAAAATATGTTCTAAAACGCTATCTTTCTTTTTTATTCCCACTATATAATATGTAGAATGGTAAAGGCTATCATATTCGGCCCCGTAAGCTATATATCGCTCACATCGGTGTAAGAAGAGGCTGATTTCATACATTTAAACAAATATTTCATTTCCTCGAGTGGGAATCCTAGGATTCAAGATTCAAGAAGATGTCCCGGTATATTTGGCTGAACATCTAACTTTAAAAGCGGCGCGCCTCTATTTCCTGGCTAGAGACTTGACGAGAACGAAAAAATTCAAGTTTTGTTGGACCGCTTATGGCAAAGTATATGTGCGAGAAAATGAACATACCCCGATTATATCAATCAAAAATGAAAGCCAAATACATCAACTTCAAAATAGGCAACCCCAAACTGTGCAGCCCATTTGACTATTCCAAGACAACTCAATAATACATGGTATATCGTTCCTATTGTACTTGTTTTCTATACTTAACCTGTGTTTGCTTATTGTTTTGTCTATGCTTGATCTTATTTGCCGTAAAGCTAGTAGATTGCTTACTTATTGTTTGTTTGTATTTTTTTTATTTAAAACTTGTAATTCAAACTCTGTTCTCAATGTTAGCTTATGCTTCTATTTCCAAATTACTTACTTGCTGCAAAACATACATATCTTTGCATATGAATGTTATAAAAGTTATACACCTTCACTAAACTCCCATCACTCATGGTTCTTCAAATTGTTTGTTTGCTTACAAATAACCTTATCAATTTTACGCCTCTTTATTAGCACTTACACATTACGTAATGGATGATATTAAAGAAACTTTGAACGAAATAGACAGATTTACGCTAGCGCGAAGTATCGAATGTGACTACAGTAATTTATCAAAATATAAGCAGGTAAATAAGAGCGATTTAACAATTATTTCACAGAACATTAGAAGTATATATTGCAATTTTGATGACTTTATAATAAATTTGAGTTCACTGTCTTTTGATGTAGATGTAATTGCTCTTACTGAGTGTCGGTTAACTCCTTATAAGTCTCTACCCCAGCTTAGAAATTATTATTTGCATGCAACTACTTATCAGTTAAATCAGAATGACGGAGTTGTGGTTTATGTAAAAAATACACTTAAATCGAATGTCAAAGAAATTAGACTATCCCAAGCATCTTGTCTTGAAGTGGAGCTTTTAAATAATATAATTGTATGCGTTTATCGTTCACCGTCTAATACAAATGCTGAAAGTTTTATAAATTCCCTGAATATGTACCTGGAGACTATCAAGTCGAAAAATATAATTATTACAGGAGACATAAATATAAATCTAATAACTACAGATAGAGAACAATCATATGAATATAACAATAGAACTAATTATATTAATATGTTGTCAACGTATGGTATACTACCTGGACATACGCTACCAACTAGAAATAAAAATTGTCTAGATCATTTTATGATGAAGTTTAATAAAAAGAAATTTGATGCGCTAATAGCTGTTTTACAAAGTACTATTACCGACCATTATTCTATAATGTTAGTATTATCTAAGCAAAAAAATGTTAATCCTATAAAAAAAACATGCACTACCGTTGATTTTGATAAAGCTTTAAAATATTTACAAGAACAACATCTAACTGAATTACTTTTGTGTGATGACCCAGATCTAGTAACGGAATATTTAATAGATAAACTAAGTAAGGCTATTAAAGAGAATACTTCGGTTCGACCAATTCCAAAAAGTAAACGAATACTTAAGCCTTGGATTACACCTGGTATCTTAAGATGTATTAATAATCGTAACAAATTACAGAAAGATTTCAAAAAAGACCCACATGACAATGTAAAGAAAGTTACATACACGCGTTATAGAAACTTTTGTAACAACTTAATTAAAAAAATGAAAAGGAAGCATGAAAGACAATCGTTGGCAGAGTCGATGAAAAATAATAGGCTACTTTGGAGAAATATAAAAAATATAACATATACAAATAATAACAAAAGTCAACATATGGAACTAATAAATATTAAACCTACACCAACACAATCAGTCAATGCCATTAATGAGTATTTTGTGACTATAGGTAGAGACCTTGCTCAAAAAATTAATCCTTATGCTAACGAAAACTATAAAAAAATATTAAAAGCGATTCCAACACAATCACAGTCATTTGCTATTATGGAGACTGACATAGAAGAAGTAAACAGAATCCTAACAAATCTTAAATCTGACAGTGCCCCTGGATACGACAATATTTCCACAAAATTTCTAAAACATATAAAAAAAGAAATAACTCCCATTATTACTCACTTAACAAATCTCTGTTTTAAAACTGGTGTTTTCCCTGCTCCGTTAAAATGTTCCCTGATAACGCCAGTATACAAGGGAGGGAAGAGAGATGACATAAGCAACTATAGACCTATTTCTGTGCTACCAGCAATATCCAAAATTATAGAAAAAATACTCAACAACACACTTCTTAAGTATTTAGATAAATTTAGTATATTATCTCCATATCAGTTTGGTTTTAGACAAGGAAAATCAACAGAGGATGCCATAACTGCCCTCACTGGAATGATAACAAACCTTATAGACAAAGGAAATAAATGTTTATCTGTATTTTTGGACCTCAAAAAAGCTTTCGATACTGTCTCTCTTCCCATCCTTGTATGTAAGCTGGAAAGGGCTGGAATTAGAGGGAAAGAGCTGTCATTGTTCAGAGATTATCTTACAGGAAGGAGGCAAATGGTCAAATTAGAAGAACATATAAGTGAGAAAGCTACCGTGACATATGGCGTTCCCCAAGGAAGTGTGTTAGGCCCTACCTTATTTTTATTATACATAAATGATCTGTGCAACATGCAGATAGAACAAGCAAAAATCTTCTCCTACGCAGATGATACCGTAATTGTTTTCACGGGTAATACTTGGACTAATGTCAGGAAAATTGCTGAGGAAGGTATGGTTCGTGTAAACAAATGGTTATCCAGTAATCTACTGACACTAAACATCGACAAAACCAAATATATCTCTTACACAATAAATAATCAAACACAGCCTGATAATGAATTTTATATAAAAATACATGCATGCGGAGACGTGCACAACAATAGATGTAACTGTCCTACTATAGAAAAAGTCACATGCATAAAATATTTGGGTGTAATAGTGGACCAAAGGTTATCATGGTACCCCCATCTAGAGGAAGTCTCAAACAGAATTAGAAAGTTAATTTTCTTATTTCGTACCCTACGACACATAGCTCCAAAACCCGATACAAATGGTACAATAACCTCAAGAAATATTCTATCGGAAATATATATAGCACTAGCCCAATCAGTACTGATTTATTGTATCCCCGTCTGGGGAGGTGCTCTAAAAACAAGGTTTTTAACTCTAGAACGTGCACAAAGAGCTCTTATTAAAGTTATGTTTTTCAAAAATGTAAGGTTTCCTACAGACCAATTGTATAAAGAAAGCTGTTTACTGACAGTCAGAAAACTGTACATATTGCAAGTGATTTTAAAAAAACACAAATCAATACATTATGACCCACAATCTAAGAATAAAAGAAGGAAAGACATAATAGCACGTACCCCTGTAACTAGAACTTTTTTTGCTAGCATTCAATATGAGTCACGTTCATGCTTTTTATATAATAAGGTGAATAAAATAATAAATATATACCACTTGCGATATTATGAGTGTAAAAAGAAACTTAAAGGATGGCTGACACTACTTACATATGAGGAAACTGAAGCTCTTATTGAGCATGCTAAATAGCAATACACTAAAAACATTTATATACATACCTACGTACAACTGTAATCATAAAACAATCAATAGACACAAATACACATGAGTAACATAATTTGGAATAGATAAATAAAATAATAACTATAAAACAAATTTAAATATTTATATGTATGCATATGCATATATGTGCGTGTGTATGCGTGCATGTATGTATGTTAGTATATATGTAATAAGGAAATATATAGTGTTAAATAATATATTTTAAACTAAGGTTTCGATAATTGTTATGATTTTCTAATGCTAATGGAAGAGCGGAGTCTCCTGGTACAGGCAATAACATACTTAAAAGGAGGCTCCAATCACTAGTGGATTTTGTAAGAAACTTGCTTAATAAACTATTATTATTAAAAAAAAAAAAAAAAAAAAAAGAATCGAACCCACAATCAATCATGCTTACCGTCACACTTTGTGCCCCTGCGCCACGATCGGCCTCGATATGAAAATTATTAAAAGTTATATACGACATATAACATTCTTAACCCCAGTCATGGCGCAGGTGCCCTTGCGCTATGGGTGCTCCTAAAAACACGGCAGGATGTAGATGTGATTTAAAAAAAGGTGCCTAGTTCCCGAAGCATCTCTGACCGCAGGTTTAAAGGGCCACATAGAAATGATTGAGTTATATAAATGTAATGCCTTCTTCTACAAACATACTATCCAACATAAAACGAATGAACTTTTCAATTTAAACCTAAGTATTTCTTTAGATTAACGCATCCAAACAAATAAACAATTTAAAGTTTGCTAATATTATGATACCATAGATTAGCAAAAAAACAAATAATCAGCTCCAATTAAACCAATAAAAAAAAATCATATACGTAGAATATTCTACAACTATTTATTTACTTAAATATTCATTGAAATTCCACGTTTTAATTAAACCGATAAGTATGATTTCGTATCGCCATTGTCAGTGGCGGGTCAGCCGCCGGGTCACAGTCACAGTACAATAACAACTGGATGTGTGATTTAATTTTATGTAAATATTTTAATTAATAAAACGTACGACGCGACGTTGAATTACAACGACAAATAGAGAATCATTCAATTTTTTTTATATCTGGGAAGTATGTTAAGTAGAGACGGAAGATACGAAAAGGACGTTAAAGAAAATTTTATACCGTGGAGGTGAAAAATGGTGTCGTAAAATACGTGGAATCAGCCTAGTTGAAACCACAATTATGACTTACACAGAATGATAGGTTCTATCGAGGGCATCAAGTAAACATGAAAATAAACTGACTATGACATTCGAGCTGACAGACATACGCGAATCAAAAAGGTTCCGTCTTCGTACAATGTAGAAAACATAAAACCTGTTCGGTATCCAGATGGCGCGGGTTCGAGTCCCGCTGCGTTCAAATTTTTATACGTTTTTTAATAAGCATAAACATTTCGTTTTCTTTGCAGCCGTCGTAGGGCTGGGGCAAAAGCATGTAATCGTAAACGTGACAGTATGGCGTGTGACGTGTACGATTACCATTAGGGCAAGAAAAAAAATTTCAATTTTAATGCTTTGGTAACGAGGCAAAACGCAGTGATGAGTTCTGTCATAAAATGACAGAAAACACGCCTCCAGAATTCAACCGAAAGTGGGTAACGAAAATGTCTTAATCGGCACGGAGTGTTTAACATTAGGTTTCCAAATTCCCTCTACCTTCATCTGCCACTGTGAAGGGTTTAATTTAAGAAAAACATTATTTTGTTTTGCAAATTCTTTGTAACCTAATTGTTTTTTAATATGAGTTCTTTATCAATATGGAATTAATAGTCTTTATAATTTAAATCCTTAGATAGCATAAATTGCTATCTCAGATTAACTAGAACACGGCATAGAGGTACTTTTTCTTTTACACATATCACAATAGTTACAGAAAATTCTTTGAAATAATGTGAACACAAAACTAAAATTCTAAGCAAGCCAATAAAAATTAAAGTCAAATAAATCAATATTTTAGCACACATTTGAAACTGTAAAATGTACGGAAACAAAATATTAAAAACGTTTAATAACGTAGAGGGTATGGAGCTTAAATTTTAAGGGACGCAGGTTCGAATCATGTAAATAAAATTTTTGTTAAATAAAGGTAGTGATACATAATTTACTACAGGTTTGGCTTCAGATTTCACACCCAAGAATATAGTAATGACAACAAAACACGATTACCTTAAAGTTTAAGTTGTAAAAGATAATATTATAAAGAAAATCATAAGGAAGACACTGTTTAGATAATCCTACTAATATTATAAATGTAAAAGATTGTGAGGATGTATAAACGTTTAATCCACTTTCACGTAGAAACTACTGAACATCCTATTATATATATTTTATCAAAATATCCTATTCTGTATAGAAAACATAGCTTATTAGAAAATAGGAAACGGATGTGTCTTAACGGGAACCGAGTGTCTTAACACTAACACTTAATATATATGACTTATACTAAACATTTAGTACATGGCCTAAAAATTACAAAATCGCTATTACTTGTATAATATCATCGAAAATCCTTTACAAATCTAAAGTAGACATCTTTCATACAGTAAAACATACAAAATACTCATAATAGGTATATTGTAAAGCATAAAACATTTAACAGCGTCAGCGTAGTGTGAAGGATACGCGATAAGCCAACGAGCGTGAAGACGACCGTGCAGACCCAAATAGGACGGGTTGTCGGCTGTTGGCAGTTTATTGTACCTATATCTAAACAGTATTTCAGCCTGTATAATAAACTAATATTGAGTGATGATACAGGAGATATGTTCTTTATATACAAAAAAGTAACTTCAGTAAACACTAAGTTAGTCGTAGCGTAGTGGAACAGTGTCTGGTTGTAAGTGTGATGGTTGTGGGTTTGATCTGATTTGGGAAACATATTATCTTCATTTGGAGTTCCAACACTAGATACGCAATATCTTGAACATTGGGCTGTGCAATGGGAGTATCTTAACACTAGGTTCTCTCTGCTAATTGGACACGGAAAAGAGTAGAGGTGGTAAAAAATATGAATAAAAATAAGTTTCATAATAACCCGTCGATTAAATAACTATTTTGTTGGTACTGACTGGACTCCATAAAACCGCTCTGATTTTCTTTATTGTTAATTTTGCAATAATAAATACACTTTAATTTCTGTGGTCTTTCTGGTAAGTGCCTGAAATACAATAAAAAATACACCAATCTACTTTTTTAATCAAAAATCTTTAGAAAAATCGAGATAAATTTAAATCTAAACTCGAAACACTGGGCGGTTAGAGACGGAACTTAACGCCTTATTTTTTCTGGCCAGAGCGGGAAACTTAAGATAATGATTAATTCTACTAAGATTAAGCCCACTATCACGTTTATATTCACCAGCCAAACGTCCCAATGCGTCCATAATAAGATTTAAAAAGAAACAAACATATCTACCCTGATCTGCTACTAACAGCATCACTGTAGTTTTTCCATTAAGAGCCATCCAGAATCACGTTTCATTTGAGTGACCCCTACAATGTAACGTGGAGCTTCAGTCGGATATATCTAGTGTACATTGCGGACTCAAATTGACCACTTCAACTACTTGTTGTTTGTAGTCCAATTTAGAGTACCTACTACATATACTGTTTTCTTATATTAAAGTTTTGAATAACGTAACCCAACGCCGCCGTTCTTTATATTACTAGCTAAGGGAAACACTTGAATTATTATTAGTGTTAGTCACATACCCACCAAAACCAAATTTAATAGTTTGGTTTTAGTAATATTATTAATATAATGTACCATAAAGTACAGACAAACAGTAAATTATAAACAAAACAAATAATCCTACAGCATAAACTGAATTAATATAACCGGTGACACTCGCGCGATCGAAACAAATCACCCAAATTTATCATAATCGGTACACGGGTTTAACATTTACAAGGGAGCAAAGAAACAGACATACATACGCGCTAAAAACATAACATTTCATTCGACTTCACCGCAGTCGGGTAAAAAGCAACTTTACGCTTCACCCTACAAAGCACCAACTTACTATACAAAAGTTCTATAACATTTTCCAATAAACGGTTATTAAAAGCGGAAAGAAGCCACTATCCCCACCACACCTTTCAACCACCCCTATTTAAAACCGCACCGTACGAGGGAGCTGACCTAAATTACCTCGTTATATCTTAAAATATATTCAATAAAGTCATGATACGGTGTTAACTAGAAAATTCGACATTTTCGCCCCGTAATAGATACTGAACAGTACCGGAATGCTTCACTCACCACTAGCAATTTCATATGAAAATAAGCAACACTGTAGTAAAAGTATAGAGAAACTATAGAAATTAAAAGAGGTCATCGTGGCGAAGTAGGAATTTGACTGTCTGTAACCGCCGCGGTTGTAGGTTCGAGCCCTCATTCCGGTAAAGGATTATATTTAAATTATTTTCATTTCTACGCTTTGGCATACGAAACCCGGTGTTGAGCTACTCCAGCTCAAACGCAATGTCTTGAAAATAGAGCGAAAAGTTAGGAAAAGAATTTCTTAAAATTAAGTTCCATCAGCACATTCCAGTACACAGAATAACAAAAATCTACATAAATAACTATTTTGTAACCGATGACTGAATGAATATCCGCAATGGTTGTAAATCCAAATTTCAATCGAAGAATATGGTAATGTATTAAAAAAAAAAAAATCAGCTTCACGCTGTATCCCGCACACAGCAGGATAGGCAGAGGGAACCTAGTGTTAAGACACTCCATTCCCCACTTTCTGCCGAATTCTGGAGGCATTGCGTGTTGAGGAGCAGAACTCAACGCCGCGCTTAGCCTCGACACCAGAGCGAAGAAATGGAAATACAAATTTAAGTAAATATTTCATCTCCTCGAGTGGAGATCGAACCCACAACCAGTCGGTTTTACAGTCACACTTCGTGCCACTGCGCCACGACTGGCGTTGAACTGAACTTTAAAATACTAGATAGTTATTCTAAAGTTCAGTTCAGATCAGATCCACGCAAATTTAAGGTGTTAAATATACATTATATATAACACCTTAAAATATATATATATACATATATATATATATATATATATATATATATATATATATATATATATATATATATATATATATATGTATATATATATGTATATTAAGAAATTGGCCTTTACATAAATTATTATTATACAAATATACACACACAATATAATAAAAAAAAAACCCACACTAGTTTAATAAAGAGCTTTCTAAGCTCTCGAGCTTCTAATAAAGCAACATTATCCTGTAGAACGTAATTTACTACAACGGATGACCACAGTAATTTGGCAAGGACAAACACTTGGAGAGCGAGCACGATGTTATCTCAGCAGCTTACTATAATATAAAAAGTTCTCTTATAATATATAAAGATTATCTGAATTCTGAAGAAAGAGTATCTGTATCCCGCTTATAGTAGGGTAGATATAGGGAACCTAGTGTTAAAACACTTCGTTTCCCACTCTCCGTTCAATTTTTGGGACCTCTTTTATTTGCGGAACTAAACCGTCTCGGTTTCTGAAGTTTTTACGTTTTGTAAGTATACTTGAACTTTTATTTTTGTTTATATTATAAATTTATTATTATAAAAATATTCAAACGTGTTTTAGATGTTCTAAAAATAAAATGTTCTTAATATTTTTAGAAGACAAACAGAAACAAGCAATACAGGTTTCATATATGTACATTATATGAATCATTAACATAATTGTCGAGGCAAAGCGCGGCGTTGAGTTCTGCCACTCAACACGCAATGCCTCCAGAATTCGGCAGAAAGTGGGGAACGGAGTGTCTTAACACTAGGTTCCCTCTGCCTACCCTGCTGTGTGCGGGATACAGCGTGAAGCTGATTTATTTATTTTATTTTGTTAGCATAATTACACGAAAATCTTAAAATCACAGAAATAACAAATCCGATCGTGCCACGCAATATCACTAATACAGGAGACCAATTGAGAAAGATACGACATATTGCCACCAGTTTTCCTTTATGTTTTAGACGCCTCAGGTGCTGAAACCCAGGGCCACGTTTTTTAACAACATAGAGAAACAATCACCTAAAAAAAAATCAAGAGATAATTCAAACGAGCATCAACCAGAGAACACATAAACCCCATAATTTACCCATTTGACCCAAAATAATTAATTTTAATAGGGAATTTAGAGGAAAAACCATCGACGTTGGAGACACAGAGACGTTGACATATAATACTGCGGCCGTCGGCCAAGTGGCTCGCCTTGGGAGGCGCCGGCCGGGCGGAGCATCGCCAGCGTCCGCATGTAGGCTAAGCTGAGATGAACATTTCATCTGTTTTACAGTTTAATTGCTTTAGCGTTTAAACTGAAATAAACAAACAAACATCTCAATTAAACTTACTGATATATTTATTACTAAAGTCCATTAGATCTTTCTAAACAAGTCTATAGAAAAAATGGCTTCCCTCCCAATGGCAACTTTTTGTGATTTTTATCTATTTTTCTTCCGATTTTTTCTTTATTTATATTGTAAGTTCTCACTTCATGCCATGTTTCATAACTAGGTCCACGATAAGTATCCTAAAATGCAGCGTAATCAAAACATATTTTTGATTACGCTGCATTTTTTCGTATAAAATGCGGCATATTCGATGCATAAATGCTCGTATGTTTTGATTGCGCTGACTGAGCAACTTCATTTTTGCTATTCTTCGAGAGACCATAGACTTGATTATTTGATGTTAATTTCAGCATGATACCATCACGCGACCATTTATAAATTATCTTGATAGACGAACAACAAGGTGATCGTTTTACCTTTTAAGGAACGGAATCCTACAAAGAAATAAACGATTAAACCAAATATTTATTCATGAATCAAGAATAAATTTCTTGAAAAACGAACGCTAATTTTAATTTCTCTTAATGAATAAGAAAGGTGAAACGGTGAACTTAAAGAGACTTTGTAGACTTTTTTTACTTTGAAAACGTTTAAAGTTACCAAAGTTAGTTAAGCCGGTACCTAGACGTACTCTATCGATTTGTTACATTTCAAGTGAAAATTTTCCAGCGAGTTATAAACTTTTTATGTTCAATTTGCTTAAATATTTTATAAACATTTTAAGTAGAATATAATTTTAAAATGTAAATAATATAGTGTTATTATAGGAATCAATACTAAAATTTTCAAACTGAAGACTGAAAAAGATCCCGTTGTGACACAGTCAGACAGTAAGCGCGACGATTGTGATTGACAAAGCGCGTAATTGAGTTTCGCAACTCAATTCGGAATATAAACATAAGGAACAGTTCTTGGTGTCTTAACACTAAGTTCCATATGCCTACCCTGCAGATAAGGAGTGTAGCGAACAAAAAAATATTCCGGGATACAAAGTGAAGCCAACAAAATAAAACTTAAAATCTAGAAACTCTCTAAATCAGCCAATTCACCGAGGTCGGCCCTAACAAGTGCATCCGGCGCCGACGCATGACTCAACGCCCCTTCTTCACAAAGGGTTAATCTATTTTAGTACATATAACTAAGTATCAGCAAATAAATGAATGTGGCTCAATGTCCTAACTCGTGCGCATCTATTCATAAATTGTACATCTCATATAAAAAAAACAAACGAAAGTGAATTGTAGTGATTATATTCTCCTTATTTCCTCTCAAACGGAAATAACTAAGACTTGTGTACATGACACATTTTAAGTGCCTGAGGTAACTCTGAGATAGCTCTGATACAATGAAAAATGACCTTCCTCGATAAATTGACTATTCTATACAAAAAAATTATACAGAAACTTTTAAAATTATAGTTTTTAAAAAAATAACTCTTAAGAGTCAAAATAGTAATATAGAAGTGCAGATATGCTATGATCAGTGATAAGCCTTGTCCAAATTATCCGAGAGCTAGTTTTAGAAAAAAAAGGGTAGGTCGTATAAAAATTGGACACACAGACGGAAGAAAACTTAAAATCTAAAAATACTTGCGGAAGTATCCGAAAATATATGTTAAATATACCTTTTAAAATTAATACGAAACAAAGGTCACCTTGATAATAATTCTAATTACGTTGTCTTTTTTTTAATATTTTTAAATATAATTTTATATATAGACGCCGTCATGGCGCAGCGTTTACGCCACGAAATCTTAACGCGACATTGGTTACGATTCTCACTTGGGAGAATTAATTATTTTTCTTTCCTCCCTACACCATAACGCCTACAAGACAAAGAGCCACGTTTAGTTCCGCTACTCAACACATGTGCATGGAAAATGAAGTGTTTTAGCTCTATACGTACCCGATGTATGCTGAATAAAGAGTGACACTAATAAATATATATTTTTGAAATTCATGTTTAAAAATGTCAATCAGTGCTCGTATATACTAAAAGTACTATTTATAATAAACACCCATACATACATTTCACTCAACTTTAAAAAGCTAACGGCACGGTGTTTAATGTTATAATTATATAGATTCTCTGAGTCATGTTCCAAATTTACTTTTCCCTTTTTTGTAAACATAATAAATGAGTCAAAATTTATATAACATACATACTCATCGTTACAAAATTCTAAGTCATGTTTTACGTCATTTTTAAGATTGGAAAACTGTGCATAGGTACTAGTGGGATCAAAACATTTATAACTGTACCTTCTCTTCACCAACACAGATGGCGCCTTTAGTACTTTAAAATGGGTTCATACTTACGTCTCATCCAACCTTTGCAAGGTTAGTAAAAATAAGCCTATTTTAATCTAATGATATCTTTAGGTATATTATTCAAAGATACCTATAGATGCAACTTCAGTGCAGGCGTGTTTAAAGGAAGATGTTTACAAAAGCTGCTCTACATACGGATTATGACAAAAACAATCCTTTCACGAGACAATTTTTTTTTAATCAATTTTCACGAAAAAAAAAGGAAGTACCCAAGTCTCTCTGTCTATGCTACCATGTACGAAATACAGTGTAGGGATAGAAAAAAAATTAGTCGAGAATAAAATAAATTCTGACTACGTCAAAATCTTTACCATAATAATAGTGCAACTGTACAAACCTGTACAGGTTTGTACAGTTGCATTGTACCATGAAAAATTCAAACTCATTATTACCGTGTCAAAGTGTTACTTAACAAAATGTCAATATTTTTCATATCTAAAACAAAGCCGCGTCATACTTTAGGTAGGTAGATTGAGGAAAATTAGTGACTCTCCATTACTGACTGAAATATTGACACCTTCCGCCCAAGTTTCAAGACATTTCATATCGAGTGGCGAAACTCAACGCCGCACTTAATAATCACACACACACACAACTTTAAATTATAATTAAAAAAAACTAAAAAACAAAGTGTTCCTTTGAAAATATAACTAAGTAACTAATTAGAAAATATTGTTATGAATACAACTGGTAATGGAGAGGAAAACGAGTGTAATTATCCGCTAAATACCATACACAAACATACATACATAATATAAATAAATATATAATTATAACCATATACATCCTTCATTACCCTATTAGATATTATACCCTATATATAAAATACATTCTTCATAAGATAAACACATCGTACTATGCTTATTAATTAGCATTGTTATTGAGAAGTCGTAAAAATTGTAATATATATATTACAATTTTTATAAAAAAATATAACCGAAGTAAATTATAAATTAGAAAAAGGAATTAGATTCATATGTTTTACTGTACTTTAGTAACACCAAAATTGTTTATAAATTGAACACGACAAGATCCCCGTTTCCTAGACATTAATTTTGTCTGCCATAGCGGGAAAAAAAGGTGAATTATTCACCTTAAAGATTCACCTTTTTATTCTATACAAAGATATTACATACCACCAATATTCCTTGTTATTTGGTAAAAAAACCACCATGGAAGACAAACGTACCTGAAAAAAAAAAAATAAATAAAATCAAATACAAGTTAATATACAAGATTACTAAGCTTATTTTATAAATTTATTAAAGCCACGAAACCAGAGAGACTTAGTGACAATTTTCTCTACTTTCACCCCTAAAGTGTGTAACTGTGTCGTAATGTTTATTATTCGATCTAATGTATTTCGTATACATTTAGTATATAATGTAGAAATCTAGACGCATACAATAATCTATGTAAATATTACGATTTTAGTTCTTATGACGCACCTGCGGCATTTACATCTGGTGTAAACTAGGATATTATTAGCCGCATATTTTTGAAAGTTCAGCAAATTCTTACTTTCCCGCTCATTCAGCACAACAAGTGAGGCAAAGAAGTGTTAAGAGACTTCGTTCCCATTAAGACACTACCGTTCTCTATTGTCACGATATATTAAATAAAGTATAAAAGATGATTTTAACAATTTTTGACCTTATAAAAAAAACACATTTAAATATAAATCGTATCTACGACCATTGGAATGCTAGTATACACGTATATCCATAGACACTTGTAGCCTTGCTTAGTGTTTTTTTTTACTTTTCTTATGACCTTTAGGAGTAAAACATTTTAAAACTTCAAATATATTTAAATACTAGATAAGGCATTAGCATTTATTTCGCCCACAGATATACTAGACTATAGGTATGTATCAAATACACTTGTTGTCACCCGCAAGTTTGCTTCCGTATTTTTTTATCAGTTTCACGTTGTATGGCACTCATAGCAGGGTAAGCAGAGGGAATTTGGGGACCTAGTGTTAAAACGCTCCGTTCCCATTAAGACACTTCCGTTCCCCACTTTCCGCCAAATTCTGAAGACATTGCGTGTCGAGTAGAACTCAACGCCGCGCTTTACCTCGCCACCAGAGCGAGGTACGTCGGTTAAAATAAAAATTCAAATTTTTCTGCTGGGTTCCGTAGGAATTCTAAGAAATCCTCCCGTAGTTGCTCCCTCTAACTTCCTAAACTACATATCTACAATTTTATTCTAAGAGCGGTAGTTTCGTCTGTGCAATGTCTGTCACTAACTTGGTAACAGACGAAAATATCAACATTATTCAAAGTAATAAATAAAAATAGATAAGTAGATTTGCCAGACGTAAAATTAACATAAAGTTATATTTATAATCCTAGCTTTTCGTGTGAATATATTAAATTAATAAATTTCAATCAATTAATAAAAAACACGTCGACTGTAGACGCTAGGACAATATTTTCGTATATAAGATCAAGAACCTATCAAGGCTACCATTAAAAATTTTAAAAAATAAAAACAATGATCGCGAGCGGCTTTGATTCCGCTATTCAACTCGCGACCAAATTGAACGAAGAGTGGGAATAGAGAGTCTTGACACTAAGTTCTACCCTAGTGCTACTGCTATATGCGGGCATACAGCGTGAAGCTAAATAATTTAAAAGAAAATCATACTAAAAACCAACTAGGTACATTATAAATTAAAGTATATTTTCGAGTGGAATTTCAACCTAGGTCCATTGCGTCACCAATACCCACTAACACTAACTAATTATAATAGCCTAAAATCTAGAATCCAAATTGTTATATTATGCATAGATAAAGTTTGTTGGCTCACTATTAAAAGATAAGAACCGGTTAGATGACTATTACGAGTCGTGTCTGAGACAGGTAGGTACGGCAAGACAATACATGAAAGTTGCAGTTACAAGTAAATAAAGTAGGCCGGCGTGGTGCTGGCCGCTATGCCGCTGGCATAGCGTCCGACTGCTAACGCGGTAGTTGTGGGTTCGTTTCGCATAAGGGGAAGTTAATTATTAAAATTTCCGCGTTAGTAACAAGAAAAAAGAAAAACAAGCGCAGCAGCGAGTTCAGCCTGACTGGCAATATTTCAAATTTGTTTGCGAAAATTTGACTGTTCTAGGTCCTAACACATAGATTGTATTGTAACTGATGATTGAGGATAAACTTCCTTTTCAACTTCTCTGATAAAATAATTTACTGATTTAAAATATAAACTGCGTAATAAAAATGTACCTACATACATACATATCTTTACGATATTCTTTCTTATCGGAAATCTAAAATGAGATAGACAAAACGAATCGAAATCACGTTATCCTCTCAATAATTTATACGATTTATTATAATGTCTTGATTTTATATAAAGACTTTCTAATTCATGGCTACACGATTACTTGATTAGTATCTTTTGTTTGAAAGTAAAGAGTTATGTAAATTCAACAAAATGTTTTTTTCTTTCAAAATGTAATATGCAAGTAACGAATTTTGTATAAATTATAGATAGTTACAGAAGTATCATTTTTAATATCCGCAAAACAGAAGAGGCCAATCTATTATGTAATGTTTAGCTACACGCTGCATCCCGCCCTTAGCAGGTTGGACTTTCTCTTGTTACCAAAGTAAAAAAAAATAATAATTGATTTTCTTAATTAGTAATCGAACCCACAACCGTCGTAATTACAGACAGACGCTGTGTTGCTACGTCACGACGTCCTCCTCCTCCTCCTAAACAATAATATTGAAAGAATAAACAAAAACAATATAACTGTAAATCAAATCAGCATAAGCATAAAATTAACAGCTATCCTTAAAAGGCGACACAGAAGTTTATCACAAAGAACGATCCAGAGAGAGATCTGGTTGAACGAACCCATTAGCACTCTTCCGAGTCCGAGCGGAGTCACGGCCGGCCACTAGCTACCGTGCCTTTGTCACACGTCGGTATACATAACGTTGCTGAATTCAAGGACAGTTGGGCCGCGTCACGTCGCGACGCTTTTTTGTTGAAGTATCCGTTTAGCCTTTGTTTTTTGTATAATTCAATCGAATTATCAATTTATTGTCGCCTTAAAGTTAAATGTTAATTGTCGAGAAAAAAATTTTGAACTTGAGTTTTATCTCGAGTAAACACAGAACTCGGCACCCATACGGATCTCAAATTCTTTTGTCGGTGAAGTCGAGAACGATGCATTACTTATCATTTAACTTGGTTCTTTCTCATTTCACGTTTATGTTTTTGATAGGATTCCATTTACTTAATGAAATTAGCTGCCAATGTATAATGGGTTGTTTTCAAGCGTTTTAAAGCATCTCAACTAATGACATTCTAGAAAGTACCAAGTATTAAAGCTGCCGACTGCCTTTCTTACGACCTAAGAACGAGCACTTAGCGTGCCTTCCGAAGCGTGGAGGAGGTCGTATGCACTCCCATTATTATAATACCGGACTGCACGTTGTACGTTTAAACTAAACAATATAATATTACAAAATTTAAATTATACCTTCCTAACAATTGATAATACTTTTATACAGTAGCGACCCGCAACTTTCGTAAACTATATTAACTTAGAAAAATCATATTTCTAGTTCCCAAAGAAATTGCAAGAAAATCTTTCTAAGTGTTCCTCTGAGAACACATAAGGCAGCCAAAATTCAGCGTTCAACCCCGTGCAGTTCCGTCTGAGCGATGTCAGCCAGTAACTCGATAACAGAAGAGTTTTATACACAAATTATACATTCACACAAATATATACACATACACAAACAAAGATATACGTACGTATATAAAAATATATTACAGTAATAATTCCAAGAGCTGCTAAGACAATTATTTATCGCGATCGTCACGTTCGTGTTAATTACAATGTACATTTATGAACATGATGGATATTAAAAATGTCATTGTTAACAAATGAATTTTAGAGTTCCGAACTTCAGAAGGTAAAAAGGGAACCCTCACAGAATCATTTTGTTTTTCGTCTGTTCTGATTTATAGGTATTTTTTTCATCCATTTTTTTTATAAAAAACTTATATTTTTATTTCAGTCAGTCAATCCGCCTGGCACTTGAGCATATGTTCCACATTGTGCAGAAGGATGCAGAGAGAACCTACAGAAGAGGTCATTTTATTCTGTTCTTTTCTTCTATTACGGCATTCCAAATGTGCCAGTTAATCACTGATTGCTTATCACTCTGTAGGGAGAATATAAAGAGGTTGTTAGTCAAAAAAATACATTATCTCACAATAGGGCGTCCGTCCTATTTTGAGATATATGAAGAATAGAGATATAAATCCTAATTTGATATATAATATAAAATTATATATCCTAATTTGATATATCAAGAGATAGATCACTCTAACTAGAGTTAAAATACTGCTCGTGAGGTTAATTTATTCACCATTTTAAACATTACATGATGGATATCAACACGAGACTTGTAATCTGACAGGGTGCTAGTACGCTTCTTCTTGCAAAGTACACACCAATTTTTTTTTTTATATAATTTTTCTCTAAATGTAATGTATTCATATATTGGTGGTATTTATTAGCTATACATACATATTAAACTTTTTTAAAGTGTAATTTTTCTTTTAGAAAGAAAGATATTTTCTTAGATAACGTCTGAATAATTTAATGTATCGGAATTTCAAAGTGTCTTTAAATCATTTAGTTACTTTTTTAGTTTTACACTAGAAAATAGGATAGAACAAATTAGTATCATCTAAAGGCAGTTGGGAGCATTTATCAATCTCAAGAAACGCCTTTATCCAATATTTAGATAGTGTCGAGTCCACAAATACAACTTCTAGAAGTTCTTTATTTATAATATTGATAGACGTATCGAACGCCTTATCGTGGACACTAGAATAGACGCCCAAAGTGTTTCACAAATAAATGTGATAAAGCAATAATGACCGTGTCCTTAAGCGATAACAACAAATTCTTATAATATGCCTGACAAGAGCGGGTTAAGGAAAATTTCATGGCTGGGAAATGAACTTACAATAACCGCGAAATATACTTTGACATTTTTTGTTGAATCTTAATACGTATTATTGTAGGCGCGAAAACGTTGAGAGACAAAAGAATAAATAAAATCAGCTTAAAGCGTTTACCCGCATAGCAGGGCAGGCAAAGGGAGACGTCACGCTTTGTCTACCGGAGCGAGAAAATGAAAATAAATGTAATCATACCCCCGAGTAGGGGTCAAATCGTGTGTACAACCAGATTCTGTCCTGTTGCACCACCACCATCAGTCACGACAGTCGAAATAGTTATTTTTAAAATTTAAAAGAAAACCAAACAAATGATTATATATTAAAATATTCTTATTTCTAGATCTGCTGCGAAACGAATCTAAATGCAGTTATACCGAAAAGTAACTTAACATTCATCATACAAATATCTTCTCCAGTGGCCGAACCTACAACCCTTATTACAGTAATCAGGATTCCTAACAAATAAACCAACAGACCAGTCAACTTTATACCCAACTAAGCTGCTAACATTTACCAAATTAAATGTAATTCATTAGATACATGTAACGTGAGAGTTAACTAACTAATTTGAGTAGGAAACACGCAGACAAGGCATGGCAGTCACTTTCCAAATGTATTTATTACCTTTAAAGGAAAACCTTTCTCTTACAACGTTTACTAAATACTATTTTACATAACAACTGTACATTCAGACAAAAGAAATACATTGTAAGAAGATATTTTAATTGTTTGAAGAAAGCGCGTAATATGAAAATGTAAAATTATGATAAATATATCCCATATAATAACGGCGTTATGTTCCGCTATTTAATGCATAATGCTATAATTACTATATTACATGCTATAATCCGTATTAGGTTCATAATAGTAAAACTTCTCACTATATGCCGTACACATTAGGGTAGGTAGAGGGAACCAAATGTTAACTTCACACTCCCTTCCCCATTTTCCGCCGAATTCTGGTGGCATTGCGTGTTGAGTGGTAGATCTCAAAGCCACGCTTTGTATCAAAGCCAGAAAAAGCGAAGAAATAAAATATTATTTTTGTAATAAAAAGTCCATTTCTTCGAGTGGCTACCGAACCCACACCCACACCCACCAACCCACAATCAGTCGCATCAGTCAGTTTACAGTCATACAGTTTTGTATTAACAAATATAAATTTGGGTCAACATTAAAGTTCGAAATTGTTTATCAAACGGTGATAAGTGAAACTATGCAAGTCATATGTAGTACCAAAATACAAGAAATATAGATAACACGTATCAATACATTTATATAAATATTCCTTCACACTGTCAAGTGTATGCTGTAACTATCAGGTTCCTTTTATTTAAGTTTTAGAATTATATTGACAAGCATAAGCTTATATAAGGCAAAGGTAGTGACGCAAAAGCAAAAGCGCGCGCGCGCTGTTAACGCGACAGGTTGAGGGTCCAATTCCCACTCGAGGAAATGAAATATTTGGTATTTTCATTTCGTCGCTCTGGTAACTAAGCAAAATGGGGTGTTCAGTTCCGCACTTAATACGCAATCTCTCCAGAATTTGGCGGAAAATGGGAAACGGAAGTATCTTAATGGGAACAGAGTGTCTTGTTTCGCAGGTTCTCTCTGCTTTGTTAAAAAACAATTTTTATATTAAAAATAATATTATGCTGAAGTCATGTGTTTGACTCAACAATTATTAACTTATGCTGAACTCATGTGTTTGACTCAACAATTATTTATATAAACTTTAATTAATCTTAAATCATAAAAAGAAGCATATCGTCGAGGAAATACTAAAAAAATACTAAATACACTTGCAAGGTGGAAGTAATGAAAACTTAAAAGTCAAAAAATTTAAAAAAAAATAAAAATTCTAACACCATTCTTTTGCTGTTATATTTGATCGATTTATTAAATTTCATTTGAAGAGTACCACCAATTCGTAAACATGTTCACTTGGTTCCACTTGTTGAATGGCGTAATGTGAGTAGATACTCGCTTAGTTTGAGTATATCGGGATCACTTCGATGAGAATCGTACCCACAACGTTAACCAAATTACTTTATTAAACTAGCACCAGCTGACAGTAAAATAAAGTGTTTCCTTATAAGGTATTCAAGCTGCGCAGGCGCATGCAAAACCTATATGTAGGTCGCTTATCCAAATTCATTCGTGTCTCTTATCGCGATCGCATGTCTTGCCATATGTTATGGTAATTTATAGGATTATCCTTTAATAATTAAAGAATCAGCTACACGCTATTTCCCACACACAGGAGAGTAGGCAGAGGGAGACACATCGTTCCTCACTTTCCGCCGAGTTCTGGATATGCATGTTAAGTGGAGGAACTTAACGCCTCGCTTTGCCTCGACACCAGAGCGAAGAAATGAAAATATAAATGTAAATAAATATTTAATTTCTTCCAGTGGGGATCGAACCCACAACCAATTGATTTTACAGTCATACTTTGTGCCCCTGCGCCACGACTGGCCTCAATAATTATTTAAGTTTTAAAACAATGAGGTTAATTCAAATGTAAATGAAACATGTAGTACTGAAAAATGACTAGTACCTAATATAAATAATTTCTATAGATTAAAAAAAAAATAATAATAATGTTTAAGTAATTAATTTACTTTAACAATATGTATGTATATATATATATATATATATATATATATATATATATATATATATATATATTAATCTGTTTTTATTTAGGGACTTTTTGAATAACTTTAAATTTCATCAAAAAATTACGTCAATACATGGCAGATGGGGTTAACATAATAAAAGAAAAAAATACCGTCAGTAAATTATCAGAAGGTTTAATTATGTATTACAAAGTGTTTCACCGACATGCCAATATCTGTGTCACCGGAAGTGGATAAACATATGTACGTACATACGTAGTCTACTTTGAATATAAAGACGCAAATGTTATATTGTAATCGTGCTTTTGTTTGTCTAGAACTCTAGACTGTATAAGAATTCACCCGTAATTGGGTTCTAAAACTTAAAATAAAAAGTATATTTATTTTACGTTTTCCCGTCTCCGCATGAATTTCGAGAAATCCTTACTTCGTTAATAAAATTACAAAACTTTATTTAATTTAATTACATACTCTTTTGTTTTATTTTAATAGTATTATAATAGAAATATAGATAACGTTTAGCTTCACGCCGTATCCAATGAATAGCAGAGCAGGCAGATGGAACCTAGGAACCTGGTATTAAGAGAAACACCGTTTCCCATTCAGACACTTTCGTACACCAATTTCCTTCGAATTCCAAACTGGTAAAATTAAACGCGGCGCTTTGCCACGTTAACAGAGCGAGAAAATGCAAAACATTAAATATTTCATTCCCTCGAGTGGGAACCGAACCCTCAACCGTCGCGTTTACAGTCGCACGCTTATGTTTTTGCACCATGATTCTCTCTTGTAGTATAAATAAAGGGCACAATATAAATCATCCACAATCTCTCATCCACTCAATCACGTGAATAGATAATAACATATTTAATTAATAGAAAACAACAATGCAAAGTAAAACATAGATACGAGACGTTTACAGCGGAATCACGTGTAGACCGCTCACGTGAACTTCTTCAAATTGAAGAATAACACTAAGAATAAATATTAATATATTGAAACACTTAATTAATAATATAAATAGAAATAGTGATTAATTTTATTACGCTTATTGAAAATAATTACAAAAACAAAAAGAAAGTTTAGTTATTCCATTTGTCACAGAAATAAAACACATATAAAATAATATAGTCACCATCATGGAGCAATGGGGCAGAACTTGATTAAATTACAGGTGATAATTGTGGGTTTGATCCCCGTCAAGGCCACATTGAAGTTACGCCCAATATTTTTAATAAAACCAAAAGTAGAGAACAAAGAAGAGCTTTAAACTATGAAATAAATGGAACTCAACGCCACACTTCACCTTGTTGCCAGAGCAAGAAGATTAAAATAATTAATTCACCGTCGCGGGAATCGAACCCGCAATCTTAGAGTAAGTCTCACCATTTTAATAAAAAATAATGATAACATAAATATTTAATATTACTGTTACAATTCCAAAGTAACTACTACGCTCGTACACTGAATTCTATTAGTCTGAGGACTGAACGATCCAGCACGTTCCAAGTTTAGAGGTCACGTCGCCAAACACTCAACGGCGACGGTTGGCTGTCGATTGAATTAAAAAAACATGGCGCAAAAATTAAGAGTTTAGCCAACGACAAGGTAACAATGAATAAAGTAAAATAATTGAATACTTTATTTATTTGATTTGTATTGTAATGGGTTTTGAGATCTAAATTTATTTAGTTATAATCTAATTTATAGACCTTGTGGAAAACATTACCAGAATCTTTTTTTACAACAAAAGTTTGAATTATTAGATAACTATGGTCTAACTACTAAATCAGAACATGCCATGTCGTAATTAGAACGGAGTGTCTCAACACTATTAAATTTTGTTACGCTTCACGCATTGAACTCACATGCTTATCCTTATAAATTTGGAAATGCGTGATGACTAACATTATTTATATATTATTTTGCAGAATCTTAATAATCATCTTTCACCGAAAAAACAAGCATTACGGAAAAAACTAATTTGAGCAAACACATAAACATGTTATATTTTAGACGTTTGACATAATATGTTCATACGAAACTTTTACATTTCCTGTTGTGTCTGGGTTCCTTAATCTAGTGCCAATAAAATTCCACTCTCTTGTTTCCTTGGATACTGATTTGCGGATATCAAAGCAGCGATTTGAACTGTATAGCAAAAACATTTTACTCAGCGAATATCGAACTGACAACCACCACAAAAGATCGTTCATTTCGATTTATATAATATGTAGATAGATGTATACAGCTGTTTACTCCCAACAGTACAAAGGCACTGGCTTTGTGGCATCACGTACCAGCTCTTAGCGTTATTGGATGCTATATGAACTGAGTGTATGTACTGTAACTTACTTGTAAGCGAATGATCGCACCACCGTATTGTTGTTGTCTTGTTGTTAGTTGTAGTTAGTATTGATGTTAATGTATTAGTGGATATGCTGTGGTGTGATAGATGTGTTATAAAGGATGTATATTAAAAGATGATTTGATTTTTTAAATGAGTTCCATTTAAACGGGATTTATAGTGTTAGTTTAGCATTATATATTTTTTTAGCTTCACCTTGCATACCGCAGATATTCACGCTGTATAGAAAAGGTAGGCAGAGCCTAATTTTCGAGACGAAAATTAGTAGCGGAACTCAACACCGCGCATTGTTTCACCAGAACACGGAAGGGAAAATAATTAAAAAATAAAGATTTTCCGCACAGCTTTAAAAATGATGATTTTAAACGTTTCCCATGTTATGTTTTGATAAACACGTGAATTAACTACAGGCAATTACCGTGATTCATTGCGATAACACGATCGCAACGGCCGATCTCAACTCTATGGGCGCTATAAATAAATCTGAAATCATCAGCAATATTATATCCGTTGTAGAATATACAAGTGTGTGAAACGTAAGTAATCACTTAATTGTACCCGATATCTTTGAGGCCATCTGACTGTAAAAGTGATGGTTGTGGGTTCAATCTTACTCGGGGGGAATGATTATATTTAATTTATTTTTATTACTCCGGTGCTGTAGACAAGACGCGGAGTGTCTCATTCCAGTGGAAACAGAACGAAGGGTCTTGACATTATGTGTTCTACCTACTCAGGTACACGGGATAAAGGTTGGAAATTTTATTAAACCTGTTAGAATCCAAAAACGGCTGCAACGGTTTTAATAAAATCTAATCAGCTTCACGCTGTATCCCACACACAGCAGGTTGCTCAGAGGGAACCTAGTGTTAAGACACACCGTTCCCCACTTTCCGCCGAGTTCTGGAAGGATTACGTGTTGAGTGGCGGAACTCAACGCCGCGCTTTGACTTGACACCAGCGCCAAGAAGTGAAAATATAAATTTTAATAAACATATATACATTATTTATACAGGATTTTGGTCCAATTGCTAAACTGTTATAGTTCCAAGAATATGTACCCAGAAACTATTTATAGAGTAAAACTTTACAAAAGACAAACATAATAATAAGAATCATACAGAAGCAAAATTAAATTCCTTTCTAGTGGATACATTGACTTCTAGAAATGACAATGTCGAAAATCAAACATCAAAGTTAGTTTTTTAAATTACACAACATAACCGTATAAATATCAGCTGCAACCAACAGTATGGTAGTGACCTCAGTTAACGAAATGTCAACGTTGACATTATTGGAAACAAAACCAACCTCGTAAACACCTGCCTTATAAAATTAAAAAAGAAAAAAGAAACCCACAGTGGCCGTCGTGGCGCACTGTAATGTGACAGTTATAGGTTCAATTTCTGTTAAGGAGAATTAAATATTTAATATCTTCAATTTCGACCAAACAAATTGATCGGTGACGAAGCAAACGTCCCCAGAGCGAGGCATGCGGCGTTGAATTTCGCCAGTCAACATGCAATGCCTTTAGAATTAGGCGGAAAGTGAGGAACGGAAGTGTCCTAACGGAGTGTCTTAACACTAGTTTCCTAGGTTACCTCTGCCGAAAATACCAAGTGAAGGATACAATACGGCGCTATAAAAAAAATTTACAAAGAAATACCCCACTTGTTGATACTGCATGTACAGTTAACACATGAATACTTTATTATTTTTTTGTGTATTACACAACTTCATTATACGAATGTACATGTATGTAGATAAATTCAAGCTTTATCTCAATATATCGGCCTCTGACCGCGAATAACCAAAAGTCACGCCAAAATTTCAAGATAAAAAACAAGTTCCAGGCGGATTTGCACTTAGGTATACTGTACTTTCAAAAACAAAATAAACTTACGGGTTTTCTTAATTTTTTGTATATTTTTTTAAGTAAATGCAGTTACGTTATTTGCTTTAAAGTAATATCGTCGTTCTGTCGAAACAAAGGGATCGCTATTTAAAATAAAGTATAACATCAAGGCTAGTTGTGAAACTACATTCATACAAGTCGTAGCCCACAACTTCATTTGCGTACGTATAATCCCGGAGTTTCCGGTTTCCTGGAAATTCTGGGAACCCCTCTCTTAGTTCTTCTCTACAATCTCCAAGGATTGAAACAAAATTCAGCGTCATTCAATAACGGAACAATTTTGTAATGAGGGCAATCACCCAACAAACAATACTCTAATATGTGGGAAATTAATAGGAGTAGTGGTTAAAAAATTACAATGAAATCAGCTTCACGCTGTATCCCGCACACCGCAAATAGGCAGAGGGAACCTAGTGTTAAGACACTCTGTTCCCGACACTCCGTCGAATTTTCGTTCGTTTCGAGGCAGTGCGTATTGAGTGACGGAACTCAACGCCGGGCTTTTGTCTTGGTGCCAAATGCGAAAAAGTAAAAATATTAATAAATAATAATACGTTCTCTCGTGTGAGGATCGAACCCACAACCTATAGGTTACATTACAGTCACAGTGGTTACTAACCGTCATACTGTTATACAAAATTAAATTAAATTTACATCAACATATTGTTCAGTGATTATAGCATTGACTTAAAAAAAGACAACTATATTAATATATAAATAATTGAAATATATACGACTTTGTTAGGATCAGACAATGTGTAGAGCTAGCTGTTTCCATTCAAAACGCAGTATTCACCTACATTATCAAAAAATTGTTTGGTTGAACGTTCCAATCTTAGGTACTACGTGGTTTGAATAATAAAAAAAATAATACATTTTATTTATTTATGAGCAAAGAATATTTAGTGTCAAGACACTCGGTTCTTTACATTCCGTCTGATTTCGAGACAAAGTGGTTAAATTTCAAATACTAAAATAGAGTTAATAAATGTAATAAAATCAACCTTGGCTATTGATAACAATTTAATATTGAAGTAAATATTTTAATGCGTCTCGCGTATGCCACAATTAATTAAAACGTAGTAGCAACGAGGCTACCATCGTGCATTAGGACAGCGTCCAGCTGTAACGTGACGATTACGAGTTCTATTTCCACTCGGCATTATTTTTTTGCGGCCAGTCGTGGCGCAGTGGCACGAAGTGTGACTGTAAAACCGACTGGTTGTTGGTTCGATCTCCACTCGAGGAGATTAAATATTTACCTAAATTTATATTTCCATTTCTTCGCTCTAGTGTCGAGGCTAAGCGCGGCGTTGGGTTCTGCCACTCAACACGCAATGCCTCCAGAATTATATATATATATATATATATATATATAAGAAAGTGGAAAACGAAGTCTTAACACTAGGTTCCCTCCCTTGCCTACCCTTGCGTACAGGATACAGCGTGAAGGTGATTTTTGATTTTTTTAAAGTACTTGAGATCTGCTACTCAAAATATGCCTCGAATGTTTGGCGGAAGGAGAAGATCAGAGTGTTGTAACAATTGGCTCCCTTTACCTAAAGTAGGTTTTGCGAGAGAAAACGTAAAGCTGCTTTCTTTTATATAACCTAACTTTCAAATCCGAAACAAACTAGTTCCGCTAATTGCACCTACAACAACAACAACAACAACAAAAACAAAACCCAACCAATATTATTTCAGTACACGAACGCATTTAAGCGAGAGCGTATTTAAATTGCGAAAACAGATTACGTATAGTAGAGAACAGAACTGCATGCAGTTGCAACAAACCTACCGATTTCCTTTCTGATGTAATGCCTTTGCTCGCTATTGTGGGAGTTTGTTCCGAAAGCCTGGCCCATTTTGATGAATCACTACTTAAAATCACTATTTATTTTAGTATCGAAGTATTAGATAACTCCTTTATAACATAAACACTGAACGTAATACGTATCTTCTCATAGCACGAGGCGTCCGCACCGTACGCCCGTTCGACAGACACTGAGGATTGAACGAATGGTGACCGATAACGTACAGAACTGACCTAAATGATGATATCTTGTTTACTTTATTGATAAATTGGGATGTTTTGTGCAGTTGTCTAGGTTACGGTACAATAATATTGTAGGATGGACTTAAAGATATAAAATTTAAAAAAAAAGTGGATAGCTACGCCTTTCAGAGGAAAATAGCAAATAATTTCGTAATTATGATTTTAACATAATATAATTTTTTATTATTTTAGCCAACTTAAAAACTTTTTTTACATGTCACTCTAAACTATTCTTAAGCAAGTGTCAAACTTTAACGAGCGATTAAGGAGCGGCGTTAAGTTCCGCTTAAAGATATAAAAAAAATAATCCACACAACATTGATTTAGGGTTATCTATCTATCTGTAAATAATTATAATAACAAAATAATCTAACAATACATCACAATACTTTCTAATAAGTCTAATTATTTATCTAATTCACTCATATATGACAAAAAAAATACAAAAACAAGGAAGAACATAATCTTAACACCATTATTTGAACGTATTTAGAAACAAAGACCGTAGTATCTTGCGCAAGGTGAGGTTTCTACGCGTGTTATCATTAAAAAGTAAACAAACAATCGTCAGTGATAACTGATAAGGGACGAGTTCTCATTGTTTTCAATTACAGTCTATCGCGACGTGGATGGAGCATAATGCGCAAGCGAAATTGTTAGGCCATTTCCTACAAATTGCTTCGCAATATTGGATCGTAAAATCTTTATTCGAAATATTATTAAAACGCAATTAAAGGTTACATTTTATTTATTGTTATATTATAGTTTGCATATCTAATATTAAGACATTCTGTTCCCCACTTTCTGGTCAATTTTTTAAACTCTACGTATTAAGTGGCAGAATTCAATGCCGCAAATGATATGACAGAAAAAGTACTCTGTTTCTCATAGTGAGTGTTAAGACATTCCATTCTCCACCTTCTGTTTGATTTTCGAGACATCGTGCGTTGAGAACAATATGTTGCGTTTTGTTTATTTAACAGAGCGGGGGAATGAAAATAATTTAAATGTAACCATCCCCCCAGTGGGGATCGAATCCACGCCACAGCAGTCTGAATAGTTATCTAAATTTCCGCTTAAAGTTGTTCAACTGACATTATCTATTGTTCTGAAGAGGCAGAACCAGACTTCGCCGTTTAATTCCGCACCAATTGCCCGCAGCGTGAACAATGGCTGGAGAGAGCATCCAATCTACTCTTAGATTGTATAAATTATTATTTTCTTTTACCAAGGGAGAGGTAGTCAATTCAAATTATTTGTAATATCAAAATAATTTCTAGTCAAAATAAGATTTACGTCATTTTATAATATTTGAGGCCGTCTGACTATAAACGTGTGGTGTGTAAATAAATCAATCAATGTCTCAAAAATTGAGCTTAAATTGGGGAACAGTCTCCGTTCCCCACTTTCCACCGATTTTTCCGAGGCATTGCCTTTTGAGTGGCGGAACTACACGCCGGACTTTTAGTGACAGAGTGAAGAAATGAAAATATTAATAAATAATAATTAATTCCCTCGAGTGGGATCGAACCCATAACCGTTGCGTTACAGTCACAAACTTGTCATCCGACACCACGACAGTCTCAAGTAAGTAAAACTCATTGCTCTTACCTACGCCACATGACAAAAGCCGGTAGTTTACGTTTGTTTCACCGTAGATATACTGCAAGATTCGTGTAAGTGACGTCAAGCCAGTATCAAGTATCTTGAATCACAAATGTTCTCAGAAATAATGTAATGATGTATCAACATGTGACGAAGATGATAAAAAATGCTTTTAAATCACGAATATTATTTTTAATGAAAAAATACATCTACTAGAGACCAGATCTCTTTCTCTCTCTCTCTTTCTCTCTTTCTCTCTTTCTCTCTCTTCCTGTTGTATAAATTGGAATGATAAATCGGAATGCAAGATCAGTGTAAATTGTAAGATATTAGAGTAAAGTGGTATATTTCGGACGTATGTTTAGTATATATAAAAGATACGAAATGGATGATGCAGAAAGGCGTATTGCTGCCGGTAACAGGGTTAACGAGGAGCCTTAGCTGTATTGATGAGACGACGAAACGTCAGCACAGCTGCACGTTTAGCCGTACACAATGCAATGTTGGTACCGACGATGTTATATGGCAGCGAAACGAGGGTATTATAGAAGAAGAATAAAAGAAAGATGAATGCTGTGAAGATACGATCTATTCGTAGGATATGCGGAGTCAGCTTAGCGGATCGAATCCTCAATGAAGAGGTACACAGAACGGTACGTACTAACGAGGACGTCACGGTGAGAATGAAGAAGTACTCAGCTGGTTTGGGCACGTCAAACAAATGAGTGATTGAAAAATGGCAAAACAGGTTTTATCCTTAAAGTACCCTTTTAGGAAAATACATTATTTTATGTCATAGCTCTGGTAATATGACAACGCGCGGCGTTGAGTTCCACTCCTGTCGAAAATAGAGCCGAAAGTGGGGAACAAAATGTCTTAACACTGCTAAATCTTGAGTACAGTGTGCAGCCTAAAAAAGTCAATGTTTTAGTCTGTAGAGATTTTTCGCTTTACGGTTTTTCCCGCATATCAGGATAGGAAGTGAGAACTTAGTGTAAATACACTCCATTTCCCATTAAATGAAATCAATATTTATTAAAATTCTATATTTTAAAGTGTTATCGTTTTACTAATGCAAAATATTTATTAATAATGAATATTCTATTTCAATAATTAAACTTTTCAACACAGGCGCACGTCTATTTATAAATAGCAAACGCTACGTTAAGAGTTTTTGCTTATTAAATTTTCACAGGCGTTTCACGAGAGGCAAGTTGAAAATATTTTAATAGAGGCACTCTATCTCACTTAATTAAAGTCAAATAGTACATACAAAATTGAAATGGTGATTTTGAAATATATATATTTTTTAATTTTCGTACATATATAGATAATATAATTGTGTAATCTGTAATAGAAACACAACATTTTCTTACCACATAAATTAATATTATAAAGCTGAAAACTTTAGTTATTTTTTCAACTTAACCAATCTCAGGAATTCTAGGAATCTCTGGTTCGAATTGAACATCTGTTTTGTATTTGACAGTGCATTTAAGAAGATAAGATTAGGATACATAATCACTTTTCCTTTCATTCCATTTCGTTATAAATTATATGTATGTGTCATAGAAACATGTACGTGTACAACGAATAGTTATTTCGAGTTCAACATGGGGGTGAAGCCGCAGGAAAAACATAAGGAAGTTGCAGTAATAAATAAGTATTAAAATAAATAATATTTTGCATAATTTTACCGTTTTTTGTATAAACTAAATGAAGTCCTTGAATATAAATATCACTTGGTGTTTAAATTACAATAAAGATAAACCAGTTTCGCTGAACATTATATAAATACAGTAACAGAAAGTGCAACACTTGAGATTTTATTTATTATTGCTTATTTCAAATATTTACATAACGAATCTATTGAATATTTGTTTTACGAGACACTTTGAAATGTGGTAAGAGAAGTGAACAACATTATTACATGTCAAGCTGATATGTAATAATTTAAATACATTATTATTAACACGATTTTTCTTATTGGTTTGTGAAGTTAAATTTCATTGACCAAATTAAAAAAAATGGCACAACACAAATAGCCAGAATTTAGGTTGTTTATATTTATATTTGGATAAATTTAATACACATATAAATTAAAAATATATCATACATTAAATACAAACTAATACCGTTTCATTAACCAAATTTGGGCTTAAGTGATGTTTATTGCTATAATAATTTACTTTTCACACCAAATGAAGACCTAAAATTCCATACAAGCCTGTAGTGTTGACGACTCCATACAAACATTATATTAATGACGTACAAATCATCATCATTTTAGTACAAAGTAGTGTTCGCGCATCCTTAGTCCAGAAGAGGTGACGATAAAGGCTTGGTGCGTTAACCCCTTCGAGAAACTGGTATAGAGGTGGTCGACCCGAATCCGTTGCTTATATAGCAAATAAAAATCAACAAACTTATATTTTGTCACGTTTGTTGGAGGAAATGAAATATTTATTAAAATTTATTGTCATTTCATCGCTCTGGTGTAGACTCAAAGCGCGGCGTTGAGTTCCACCACCTTCCACGTGGCGTGGCTTCCACGTTTCGAAAATTCGTCGTAAGTGTCGAAAGTTCGAAAGTGGAGAACGAAGTGTTTTAACACTAGGTTCCCTCTGCCTACCGTGTTGTTTTTTTTATTATTTTAACTAATTTATATATTAACACCAATAACCGAAGGAAAAGCACGGCATTCAGTTCCACTGCTCAACACGCAATAATGGATAATTCGGATAATAGAAAATGGAAGTGTCTTAATGTCTGTCTATGTACAGGATACAGTGTATAGCTAAAAGTAACCATAAAGAAATACACTCAATTTCAAATCTTTAAACGGATTAATCGTGTATATGAGTATTATATATTTTTGGTTATTCACCCTTTCAAGCACTTTGCGTAGTCCGTGGTGACCGTCAGTCTAACCGTGACCACAGACGACTCTGACCGCAGTGCAAGTAGAATGAGTTATATCGAAATTATTAACGTGTTGTAATATAGAAAAACAATAAACAAAATATTTTTATTTTATTTCGTACCAGGCGTTCGAGATTTTTCTATTATTATGAGTTGTCTGGCGCCATAGACTTTGTCGTTCATGCCTTTCTTTTTAAAATGTGAAGTTAACATTTATATTTTGGCTCGTCTGCGTTACTTTTTGTCAATATTCGAATTTTGTGGTCGTTGATCATGTTCATTGCGATGCAGTTAATTGGTTACGTAATCTTTTTATTCATTTCTGTAGGAAATAACCACTTTGATGTTGTGTTCCACTATATCAGTCACGGAACCTTTATTTGCCCGGCGAATGAACCTGCCGATAGCGTCTTCCTCGAAGTCAGTGTAGTACATGCATACTTTTGTATATATCTTGTGAAGGCGACGACAGCGAGTGACATGCTGTCGCGTAGGGCGTTCTTAATGGCCTAGATTCGTTGATAGTCAGGATGCAAGTTGTCCGTTGGGCTGAGTAGTCATCCAATGGATAACTTTATGATCTCGTCAGCTCTTCACTGATTGCCGTCACAAGGTTTGGGCTGATATAGTGTATTTGGAAGAGGTTTAATCTGTCGATAAAGGATAGTTAGTTTATGTCCCCGATAAATATAAGTGTTTGGGCCTTTAATAATATGGCCGTCATTACGATTGCCCCAAAATGGTTCATAAAAGCCTCATCCATGATAGGCCTTCCGGCCTTTTCTGTAACACTGCTTACCAGAATAGAAGCGAGGCAATCGTGCGGACTTAGATTTTTGCGTCCCTGGTGCAACTAAAAGGGGTCTTCTTCTAAGGTCCTCGGCTGCCTCAGTTGTTGTAGTTACTATCCGATCACTATCGGGGTTGAAATTGTTGGTGGACTTAAATCAGCCAGGAACTCCATTCACTCATTATATGTCAGGTGGTTTCCAATGCCCTCAGATGCTAGTTGGATTATTGGAAGTTTGTTGTACTTAAGTATCCTTTGTTACAGCGCTTCCTCCGTACATCGAGATACGACAAGGATTGAGTTGTTCGAAGATGCTGTGTCCCTGGGTAGGGAATTTTCTCCTATTGACTAGTCATCCATTGTCACTTGTTTGTCACAACACAAAGTTATCTTTCTCGCTGTAAGCCGCCATATGGGGGGATTTTAGTGGATTTTCCTTGGCGGCTTTCTCATCTTCGTAACACTCTTAGTAGACTTTCGTTTCCGAGTTTAAAGGTCCTCATAATTTTCTCGCACGTTGTAAGGTTGACTTTGATGGTACCCTAATACTACTAATATTATATAACAGAAAGTTTGTGATGATGAATGTTTGTTCCATTTTTACTCTAAGACTACTAAACGGATTCAAACTAAATTTCACAGACACTTAACTTATACATCAGAATGACATATAAGCTGCAATTTATGTAAAGGTTTTGTATAATTTTGCTATAATATAACAATAAGTTGAAGCATGCCGCGTTTGGGTTGCTACTATTACATATACAAACAAAACAACTTTATTCATCACTGAACAAGTATCATATTTCTATTTTCAAGTGAAAAGAAAATATTACAAGAGATTTGCCAGATAAAACGTAATGGACAAACAATATTAACTCAAGGCTGGCAGCGTTGGACGTCATCATACCGTATTATTACCGACATCTGGCGGAGGATTCAATGGGTACATAAATAACTTACAATTATAATAATTATTATAATTAAAAATAAATAGTAATATGTATTCAACATTAAATATTAATTTTATAAAATCTCTATTTCATCAATCGTAGCCGTTCGTTATTCCATTTAGAAATTAAGCAATAGGCAGCGCACAATAACTCCTTGACTAGACCTCCTAGACTTTAGATAGTCTAGACAATACAATAACATATATTATTTTTTATAGATTCCACGTTTTCCAATAGGCAACCAAGCGCACTTCTCTAACACATTCCGTTCTGTACGCAAAGCTCACCGTTCAAATTGTGTGGTTAGTGGTGGAACTCAATTCCACGCTTAATAACATAGGTACATGAACATACCCCACAACACAGAGATGTCGTCGGAGTTGGACAAGGCCAAAAACGACCAAGCCTTTTTTTTTCAAATGGACTTGAGCTGATCTTGACAGCGTCACCGGGCTGGGAGGGGCGAGAGTAGCCGGCCCCAATGTCTATGTCAATGTCTCCAGCCTTAAAAAACTATTTAAGTGTTTATTGTGTATTATTTTCATAATGAAATGTCATTATCATAATTAAATTTGATCATCATCAAAAGAAAAAAATAAAGAGGCCAGTCGTGGCGCAGTGGCACAAAGTGTGACTGTAAAACCGACTGGTTGTGGGTTCGATCCCCACTCGAGGAGATGAAATATTTACTTAAATTTATATTTCCATTACTTCGCTCTGGTGTCGAGGCAAAGCGCGGCGTTGAGTTCCGCCACTCAACACGCAATGCCTCCAAAATTCGACCGAAACTGGGGAACGGAGTGTCTTAACACTAGGTTCCCTCTGCCTACCCTGCTGTGTGCAGGATATAGCGGGAAGCTAATTTAATTATTTTTTTTATTTTATATCCCAAGTTAAATTTGAATCTCCACTCAAAGTTACCTATTACCTAACATAGCCTGTACCAGTGTAGCTTCATTTCCCTATCGTCAATTTCGAAATTTAGAACGCAATCAATCCGCGACAAGCTGATGCCAAATTCACTGAAGTCGGTGAACTCGTAAAGCATAATTTGTATACATTGTATGCCAAAACTATATTACAGTTCTTGAACTATATTCAGCATTGATATTAAATATCGGTTAGAAACAGAACTACATTACACTGATGTACTTGTATGTATAAAGAATATACATATATTAGAACTAGTAGTCCCTTTCATTTTTTTTTTTGCTCCACGTTGCATGTATCGGGGTAGGTAGAGACAATCTGAGAACCAAATATTAAGACATCCGTTCCCATTAATTCACTTCTGTTCCCTAAAGGCACCGTAACTGTAGGCAGAACCTTCTGTATTCTGAGGGAATTGCGTATTGAGTGGCGGAACTTCGTCGCAATTTGCGTTTTACCGACCTGAGCGACAAAATGAAAATATTTGATTGGGAATGAAACCCACAATCTATCGCATTTACATCATCTGAAACCATTTTAATTACTAGTAAAACATTCAAATCAAAAAAACCACGCGCGTATATACCTATCACTATCAGTTCATTAATGCTATTAATATTATTTATATTATGTATGCTACAAAACATTATAAAACACGCTTACAACAAAACAATGTATAATTAATTTAAGAGTACAGATAATAACTATTATCTGATAATAATTATTTATATTTATTATCAACACTTCTGTTTCTCTGAACGGTGACTTCGATATATGATAAGTATCTATGTGTAAGTGTTAAATAATTAATGAAATTTAATACATTTTCGACATATCGCGTGGTGGAACTCAACGCCGCGGTCTCGTCACCACAGCTTGGACGTGGGATTGGTTAACATAAAATATGAAAAATAAAGCAGAGTATAAAATGTTTTAAACTATATTTAAATAAGCAAATCAATTAACGAGGACTGTAGAATCGTATTTTGTCATTTAAAATATTAAAACTTTGTAGTCGGTCCTATAAGAATCTGTCAATGGTCTGGAAGGCACTTCTGCTGTGATGAATCGAAAACGTAAAGTCAGAGAATTTTATTCAAAACAAAAAGTAACACGTTTTACTCAAACATTATGAAATGAGTACTAAAAAAGGTTAACTAAATGTTAACCCTCAGACCTCAGAAGGGCTCAGAAGAACGGAGGATATTTTTATGTCAAAAATTTAAAAATTACTACATATTCATTAGATTACATTTTTTCGAATTAAACTTAATTTAATTTGTTAAACACAATCATATATTGTAGCTTTGCATTTTAGCTTCACAGTGTCTCCCGCACACGGCCGGGAGGCAGAGGGAACCTAGTGTAAGATACTCCGTTCACCATTTTCCGCCGTATTCTGAACGAATTGTGGTCACATAATATGTTTTTATTCAAAATAAGAACACTTCAACCTCTAGAGAAGCTGTAATAAAATGTACTAGCACATAGTACCTATTCAAAAGGGGCATCCTTGAGTTAATTACGTTCCGAAACAACGGAGCCAGTATTGCGGGGTTATGTAAAAATAACAGGAGTACAGAGTGCTGAACAAATATTTCAACTTCACTTGTGAAAATATATACTATAATAGTTTTAAGAATAGGAAAATTAAATGAATATTGGTCACCACAGAGGCCTGGGGAGACTATCCTCAAAAGCAGTATCTATAGTACCGGAGGACGATAAGAAACTCTGTTCCTCGCCTTCCACCAAATCGAGAAATTACGCGTTTAGTGGCGAAACTATACGCCACGCTTCACTAGAACGAGGAAATGCAAATATATATATATCATTTCCTCGCATGGGAATCAAACCTAAAACCTGTAGTGCCTTTGACGCTTGTACTCCTGCGCAACGACAAAAGATAATTATAATTATTATAAATGAATGTCAAGAAACATAATTTATTTTACGAGTCTAGTTGTCACCGCCACATGCCTCGGTTACTGGAAAATATTGTCGGTAACAAAATGTAATAACGTCGTAAAGAGACGAGAAAAATTATCACTTTTTATATTTCATCACCTTTATACTGTCACATATAATTTTATAGAATTTGAAATTTAGCTTTTTTTTATGTGAACCAAGATGATGATGATGCTTCATCGAGACAAAAAAATAAAGAGTGAGTTCGATTCGACTCTTAGGTTGTGAATTAAATTCGAGATCGGGGGTTAGAATTATTTCGGACTAGTCGGCCTCGGCCGCAACTTCGTCTGCTTTAAAGCATAAAAACAAAAATCTGATATATTGGAATTTCAATAAATCCGTAAGAAGCCAAGTTGCAAGTTTCTACGCCCATTTTCTCTGTGAGTTCCCTGTGCATCTATGTGTTTTATTTGTGCGTTATGTTTCAGTCACTCAATATCGGATGCATTTTATACAATAAACAGATTATTAAATTTTATCAAGGTTGGAAATATCTCAAAATTAAAAACCTAATTCAGAAGATGGTACATGACTAGAGTATAAAAAAATGTACAAAAAAAGAAAAAGGACTGTGTAGTAACTAAGGAAAATAACTTTTAGTCCTTAGAACGTCACACAAGATAAACTTTCAATTAAAAAGAGGCCAGTCGCGGTGTAGCGGCATAAAGTGTGACTGTAAACGCGACTAGTTGTGGGAATGAAATATTAAATTAAATTTCTGTTTCTTCGCTGTGGTTTCAAGACAATCGGCGGCGTTAATTTCCGCCACTCAACACGCAATGCGTCCAGAACTAGACGGAAAGTGTGGAACAGAGTGTCTTAACACTGGTTTCTCTCTGCCTATACTGCTGTGTGCGGTATACAGCGTGAAACTTATTTGTAAATTCTACAAAACAGAAAATTTCATACAATAAAAACCTCCACTGCCCTTGACATTCATTTATATTAGCCACCTTGAACTTGACTCAAAACGATCGAGCGTTACACAGGTCAAATAGGTTTGCGAGACCTATGTCTTATTATAGAGATCCTATAAAAAAAAACGGTAGGTAGATTCCATCATTTAGCACACAATGGCTCAAAAAGTGTATGAACAGTAAAAAACTGAAAAACTTGACACTAGGACCCCGTCTGCCTCTTCTATGTACTCGTTTGTAACTCGTTGTAGTTGAATATTAGGAACAAACATAAGCCAGGTTTAATATTTTTAAATTACGTTTGACATTTTCTTTTTTTTCTACTACTGTCAAAACTTGATAAAAATCGATCAAATCGATAAAAAAAGTGACAATATTTTAATGTCAATTTTAAGTCAAAGTTACATTTGAACAGTTAAGAGTTTCTACTCCAACATCTTATACATCGCCTACATTCTACATCCGTTTCCTCCATTGCGGTTTACCAGAAGTCGTAAAAAGATATCATCATCCAACATTAGCAAACATCATTAATTTTGATGTAACAGGATGAATGCTGTTTGATTTATATATAGAATAGTTTATTAAATGTACGATCATAATATTAGCGGAAAATTGATTTTTGCATATATATAGCACGGCAGCAGTAGTACAAACCTAGTATTGAGACACTACGTTCTCCACTTTCCGACAGAATTCGAGAATAATTTACTTATCAGAATTATAAGATTAAAGAGTTTGTTCCCTTGTTTTCTCTGCCGACCTTTTTTTTTAAACAAGAGCTATGCGCTGGATAGCGTGAAGCTAAATAAAAAATATCTTATATAAAAGTAATAGAGCGGAGGAGAGAAGCGGGTTACTAAATCACTTTCAATAATTCTTTTTACCATCAACTACTACTACCTTATTCAGAGACAACAATTTAGGTTAAAATAACGATAAAACAACGTTACAATAGTATTTAAGTTACTTACTTGTTAATACAGGTTCAATAACAGTTAAAAGTATTTGAGGCCAATTTGGACTACATTAAATTCAATAATCAGGTCTTTGTTAATAAAAAATATAATATAATATAATTACAGTTTAACATAAATATTCGATTATATGAATACCACACAAACCAATACCTATAACTTAATTAGAAATTAGCCGCTCCATAAGTAAAATAAGACATTTCCCTCTCATTCGAACTCGATCTTTACAAGTTTAAGAAAACGCACTCGAGGGATAATGCACTCATTATATCGGTATTTTCGTATCACTGCCTTGTTTCAAATAAAAGCAAAATGTAAAAGATCATTGAACCGAGGCCAGGTATCAAAATAAACAATTCGGAAATTATTTATTTACTTGAATATATATTTATTTAAGACCTAGTTTGGCTTGGTTCTTTCGAGAAAATAGTATCGTTTATATAGGAGAATAGATATTAGTTGAATAGAGAAAGAAAAGGTCACGTGAAAAGCACGAGGGCTTCCTTAGATGTAAGTTGACGAGGCGAGAGAGGTACGTAGAGACCGTAGAATTGGTGTTTCGATTTCAATTGTTAGGAAAGCTAGTGAAAAAGCACAAAGCTAACAAAAAACCATCTCTTTTTAAATAAAACTATTTTAACCGGATTAATCGCGTATATTTAGTTTTTACATTTTTGGAAACCCGACGTTTCGAACACTTTGCAGTAGTCCGTGGTCACGGGTAGACTGAGGTGGCATTCGTCTGTCAGTTGACATAATTACTATATCAAACTACCGCCAACGATTTCTTAATTTCCTCGCGTACTGCCCTGGATTCTTGCAGAATGAGCTAACTGTATCTTGCCCTCTGGTATGGTGGGTCTGAGACTTCAAAGATTTGATGAGTGGGTCCCAGGTGTTAGAAAGCTTCCAGCCGTCCTCTCTATTGAAATTAGGATATTTTTGTATTTCAATAGCCTCACGGATCATTCTAGGAATATATCTATTTTCCTTAGCGAGGATGAGGGGTTTATCAAACCTTATGTAATGGCTAGGTTTATCCACAGTGTGCTCACATACAGCCGACTTTGATACATGCCCATTCTTTATATCTGAGATGTGTTCCTTCACCCTAACACCGATGCTTCTCTTTGTTTGACCAATGTATGATAAGCCACAGTCACAATCTAGTTTGTAAACACCTACACACTGTAAAGGAATGTTACTTTTAACTGGTCTCAAGAATTGGCTCACTTTCTTGTTAGGCTTGAAAATAGTTTTTATGGAAGCTCTTCTTAAAATGTTGCCAATCCTGTCCGTAACCCCCTTCACATATGGTAGAAGTGCCGGCTGTCTCTCTACTGTGGGTGGCTTGTTGGTCTTCTGACAACGCTGGCGGGGAACTGGCAGCTTGTTCTGATGAAGGGAATTCTTCACCTGGCGAAGCTCGTCCCCTAGATGTTCAGCGTCACAGAGGTGGTGGGCTCTCTGAAACAAAGATTTGCCAACGGTAGATAACTGTGTAGGGTGGTGATGCGATTCACCATTGAGGTATCTATTGGTGTGCGTGGGTTTCCTATATACTGTGTGGCCTATTGTGCCATTGGGATTTCTTATGACTAACACGTCGAGGAAAGCTAGGGAATTATTGGCCTGTAACTCTATTGTGAATTGAATATTGTTGTTAATAGAGTTAAGATGGTTTAAGAATATATAACTATAGTCCGTAGGTAAAATTTTAAAAGTGTCATCTACGTACCGCTTATATATCCTAGGTAGACAAGGCGCAGAGCTAAGAGCCATCTCCTCAAAGTCCTCCATGTATATATCTGCTATTACCGGGGACACAGGCGAACCCATAGCAATGCCATCTATTTGTAAATAGAATTCTTGATTGAACATTAGATATCCAGATGTGAGGCAATGTTCTAAAAGTTCAAGATATTCCATGGGCATATTGTTTTCCTCTAGTTTCCGCTTGACAATCCTGATGCAGTCCTCAATGGGTATACTGGTGAACAGCGACTGGACATCAAAACTGACCATGGTTTCATTGTCAGCTAGCTTAAGGTCTTTCAGCTCGCTAACAAAATGGTAAGAATCCCTGACATAAGATGTTGTGTGGCCACGCAGTGGAGAAAGTACTCTAGCGACATGTTGAGCCAGTTTATACGTTGGTGTATCGATTTGGCTGACTATTGACATTAAATCTCTCGTGCCTAGCTGTGTAAAACCTCCGAAGTTGTATGGGTTACCAAAAATACACAAAAAAGATGTACCTCTTAGACCAATAGTCAGCCAAATCGATACACCAACGTATAAACTGGCTCAACATGTCGCTAGAGTACTTTCTCCACTGCGTGGCCACACAACATCTTATGTCAGGGATTCTTACCATTTTGTTAGCGAGCTGAAAGACCTTAAGCTAGCTGACAATGAAACCATGGTCAGTTTTGATGTCCAGTCGCTGTTCACCAGTATACCCATTGAGGACTGCATCAGGATTGTCAAGCGGAAACTAGAGGAAAACAATATGCCCATGGAATATCTTGAACTTTTAGAACATTGCCTCACATCTGGATATCTAATGTTCAATCAAGAATTCTATTTACAAATAGATGGCATTGCTATGGGTTCGCCTGTGTCCCCGGTAATAGCAGATATATACATGGAGGACTTTGAGGAGATGGCTCTTAGCTCTGCGCCTTGTCTACCTAGGATATATAAGCGGTACGTAGATGACACTTTTACAATTTTACCTACGGACTATAGTTATATATTCTTAAACCATCTTAACTCTATTAACAACAATATTCAATTCACAATAGAGTTACAGGCCAATAATTCCCTAGCTTTCCTCGACGTGTTAGTCATAAGAAATCCCAATGGCACAATAGGCCACACAGTATATAGGAAACCCACGCACACCAATAGATACCTCAATGGTGAATCGCATCACCACCCTACACAGTTATCTACCGTTGGCAAATCTTTGTTTCAGAGAGCCCACCACCTCTGTGACGCTGAACATCTAGGGGACGAGCTTCGCCAGGTGAAGAATTCCCTTCATCAGAACAAGCTGCCAGTTCCCCGCCAGCGTTGTCAGAAGACCAACAAGCCACCCACAGTAGAGAGACAGCCGGCACTTCTACCATATGTGAAGGGGGTTACGGACAGGATTGGCAACATTTTAAGAAGAGCTTCCATAAAAACTATTTTCAAGCCTAACAAGAAAGTGAGCCAATTCTTGAGACCAGTTAAAAGTAACATTCCTTTACAGTGTGCAGGTGTTTACAAACTAGATTGTGACTGTGGCTTATCATACATTGGTCAAACAAAGAGAAGCATCGGTGTTAGGGTGAAGGAACACATCTCAGATATAAAGAATGGGCATGTATCAAAGTCGGCTGTATGTGAGCACACTGTGGATAAACCTAGCCATTACATAAGGTTTGATAAACCCCTCATCCTCGCTAAGGAAAATAGATATATTCCTAGAATGATCCGTGAGGCTATTGAAATACAAAAATATCCTAATTTCAATAGAGAGGACGGCTGGAAGCTTTCTAACACCTGGGACCCACTCATCAAATCTTTGAAGTCTCAGACCCACCATACCAGAGGGCAAGATACAGTTAGCTCATTCTGCAAGAATCCAGGGCAGTACGCGAGGAAATTAAGAAATCGTTGGCGGTAGTTTGATATAGTAATTATGTCAACTGACAGACGAATGCCACCTCAGTGTGACCACGGACTACTGCAAAGTGTTCGAAACGTCGGGTTTCCAAAAATGTAATAACTAAATATACGCGATTAATCCGGTTAAAATAGTTTTATTTAAAATGTATAATAATCGTGAAAATCAAAGAACTTATTAAAAAAACCATCTCACTGTTCAAAAAAAAACAATAGTTTAATTATATGCAATATTACTTCGGTTTAAAAATGGAACCAAAAATCACAAAAAAAGATGTACAATCTACATAAAAACTTAAATTAGTAACGACGCAAAGCAACTCCGCTCATCGTAGGCTGCTAAAAGCAGGTCAACCGCGATCACCTTGCCGAGCTTAACGCCACTCGCCGCCAACCTTCAGCTGCTACGTTTCATCATTAGAGAAACAAATGCTTGTTATATTTTTACATTATAGGTGATAGGTAAAAACATAATATATAGCAATTCTTTTGTATATTTACTAATCAGTAGTAACAACTATTTGTTTTATTTTTCTTGATCATAGTAGAGTAAGCAGCAGTAAGACACTTCAGTTCCCTACTTTGTGCCGAAACCTAGAGATATTGTATATTGAGTGACGGAACACAACGGCGTATTTAGCTTTTTTACCAGATCGCCCTGGTATAGTGAATTAACACATTGAATATTTTATTTCCTCGAGTAGGAATCGAAACCACAACCAGTCGAGTTTGTCGTTGCACTGTATCGCTCCATTTGAATTACAAAATTCTTTTTGTATTGGTAAATAGACTCATTTATGAAGGAATAAATATAATATAGCCTATATTACATGATATTTTTAACAATTTCAAAGTGTTAATCCATACTAAGGAAACAAACTTATTTAGAAAACGTATAAATATTTGAACGTAGCGGGACTCGAACCCGCGCCTCCTGGCAACCGACTAGGTCCAAAGTAAAATATTTATATTACATGATGTTATCGTTTCGCTGTAACCTACTGTACTTGTGATCGGGTTACATCGGACGATTAGAATGTGTCATATGAAATTTTTATGCTCGTATTTATAAGTCTGATATCGATCTTGAGATGACTCTCCATAAATTACATATCAATGAATAATAACGGCATCTCAAGATCGACTTCAGACTTGACAGCGATTTATAAATACAGGCGTTAGTTGTAAACATTCGGAGACGCGGTTTTAACCTAAAGCGGGCCTTATAATATATGAAATTATGTATATAAACAATTTTTTTAATTAAAAAATTAAGATTAAAACATCGCGTGTGAAACATAAAGGGACAAAGCGTAATATGATTTTCACATACACGGTCCGAACAAAACAACATGGTTAACTACAGGAAATATGGGTTGCATGCGGGATAAGTTACTCACTCAGTGCAGAGTACAGACGAGGAAAGAATTTATAAGATATTAATTCTTTAGTTTATTACGTTTACATTTATTATGAAATCTGCCAAGCGCGAGACGGACTCGCCCAGCAAGGATTCCGTGCCAATTTCAAGTTACTTATGTGTTGTTACACAACCCTAATTTTTTTTGTATTTTTGCTTATTTTTTAACAAATTACCAGTAAAATTCCGATTTAAAAATAATCATAATTTTTTTTTAACAAAATCGATATTGTTATCGAACTTTATTATCACATATGTCCTTCTTATTTTGTTTTTAAAATAACATAATAATTCTCCGTTTTTGTTTATATATATATATATATATATATATATATATATATATATATATATATATATATATATATATATATATATATATATATATATATATATATATATTTACCAACTTACACATAGCTCTTTATAAGTAATTCCTTACCTGTAACAAAAAAATAAAAATTATTAAAACAAAGAAGTCATTATAATATAATTATAATCTAGTAACTATGATATGCATTTTTGAGTACCTATGGTGATAATTATAATTTGTAATCATCAGGTTCGTCACGTCATAAGTATGTATTAAATTGAGGCCAGTTGTGGCGCAGGGCCACAAGTGTGCCTCTGTAAGCGCGACAGGTGTGGGTTCGATTCCCAATCGCGGAAATGACGTATTTGATATTTAAATTTTCTCTCTCTGGTAACTACAAAACTACAATACCTTGGTAATCTTTACCTATAAATATATAGACCAAAGAAAACGAAAGCATGTTGTAACTATAAAACCACCATATTAAATTTAAGAACACATAAACCACGATCTACTATACCCTGTGTAGATATGACGAAACTGTAAAAGTAACGTTTGCGTCAAATAAATATTATTTCCTGGCGTTCGACCAACGTTGTGTTGCGATTGTCACTGTCAAAGTAGTTAAGATAAAAAATGAAAATAAAAATAAACCTGTTTTCTAAATTGTACGCAGCTCCAATGCTTGAAACGCATGTCAAAGAAACATAAAGGAGTATTTTTAATTAAAATATGTTAATTTATTTCTGTGTGATTATTTTTTACCAAGACATATGATTAGGTCCAGTCGTGGCGCAGGGGCACAAAGTGTATCTGTGAAACCGACTATTTATGGGTTCGATATCCCACTCGAGGAGATGAGATATTTATTTAAACTTATATTTCCATTTTTTCGCTCGGGTTTGGAGGCAAAGCGCGGCATTGAGTTCTGCCACTCAACACGCAACGCCTCCAGAATTCGGCAGAAAGTGGGGAACGAAGTGTTTTAACACTAGGTTCCCTCTGCCTACCTTGCTGTATGCGGGATACAGCGTGAAGCTCATAATTAGTTAAAAGATGTCTGATCACAATCAATGTATTCCACTAGGGAAAAAAATCCAAATCGTGATATTGATTATATTTAAACGTATTTCATGTTTGTTTTTCAAGTTTTTGAGACAGTATGATGCTCTACGTCTCTCTGTGCAAGTCACAGAAAAGTAGCACGAAATAATAACATAAAACATAGAAGGCCGTAATGTCAGCGTTTGACCGTTAACTCGAATATTGTGTGTTCGATGTCCGCTCAGGACAATACATTATGTTCATTTCCTTATTCTGAAATGGCAAAATGCAGCATTGAGTTACGTTACTTAGCATGCGATGTCTCAAATTTAGGTGAATACGGAATCTATGTACATTAGGAACCCTCTGCCTACTCTGTCATAAGCAGGATATAGTCAATGACGCAAAAAAAGAAGGGTACTTATAAATTATTACACAATATTATTAATCTTATATATTTAAACCATACCTAAAACATAATAAAAGTCAAAATTCAAAATTCATACGATTATAAAATATTTCACCACCATATATCTAAATACCACAAAATATCCAATATACAACAAAACGGTTTTCCATATCATTTTAATATAAAACAGAAGAACGAACCAGGTCACACCGGGACGGTTTAATTTTTCAATTTTTCAATTCAATTCGCATCGCAAGTAGCAAATTGGTTGCATCCGCCACCTGATGCCATACGATTGAACCTGAACCCTCTACATCTATCTGTCATTATATAAAACGTAAGACGCTATCGTGGCACAGGTGTCGCTTTTAGAAATGAATTCAATTATTAAGTGTTCAAAACTTATAGCGAAAATAATTAAAATTAAAAAAAAAACTAAAAAAAGTGAAAAAAATATAAAATTACCTTTATAGATACATACATTGATAAAATACAAATAAGACAAGAAAAAAAAGTCTTAGTAAAATCTTTTATTTTCGCGAGTATGACACATTTAAATGAAACTATTTAATCGGACTAATAGCGTATATTTGGACGGATAGAGTCGACCCGTGACCACGGGATACTGCAGAGAGCTCGAAACGTCGGGTTTCCAAGAATGTCCAACACTAAATATACGCGATTAATCCTATTACATAGTTTCATTTAAAATAAGATCTTATTATTAAAAGTATATTAATATATTTGTCAAAAAACATTATTTTGTTTAATAGGCTTCGTCGACACACCTTTTCCTAGTTTACTCACTTAGAAGTACACCTGTTTTACACATACTTTATCATTTTATTTTATATCGGACTTAAAAACAAACAACATTCAAAACTTCACTAGAACTTATTAAATGACAATTTCGTTACATCCACCTTAATACATGAAAAGTTAAAAATGGCATTTGTAAATTGAAACTCGACCAACAATCAATATCGGAATATAATCGAAGCGGGCCGTATTGCACAAATTGGCAACGTCCGCGCTCTCAGGACCGCTACGGCGGTTAATCCGATTAATGGAAAAAGGTTAGAACAATAGCTATGTAGTGTTAGTTATTGGTTTTAGTATTAACGAGCACGTTTCGCTATGTAAACTAAAAAGTTTTCTCGCTCACGAGTTCTTGATCATGGAAATCACCAAGAGTTCTTTATGACACGTGACACATTTTTAAGTCCTCGGATAGCTCAGACCACAGGTACAGTGGATTAAATTCTATAGATTATATCCTTTCTATAGAATAGTCCATCCAGTGCGCATTGAGGATTATTTAATCCAAATAATATATATTTTTATTCGTATCAGTAGTTCCCGAGATTAGATAATTTAAGCAAACAAACTTTTAGGTTTTATAGTCATAGTATAAGTAGATAATAGAAAAGATTTAAATAGAAGCACGTTAACATCTCTAGACATCAACAGAGATCAATTTCTCTTGATAGTACCTTAAGACTGTCGTGGCAAGCGGCACTGCGTCTAATTGTTAACGCAAAGGCTATGGGTTCGTATCTAAATAAAGTAAAAGCTAAAAAAAACTAAAGTAACGAAGTAAAAAACTAAGTCAAAGCGTGGCGTTGAATTCCACCACCCATCACGCAATACCTCAAAAAGTGAGTGAAAAAAGAAAAAAAAAGCATACTAGTGGTAAGACTCTATGCAACTGCACCACAATAGCATCAACAATTCCTAATAAGAGTAAGTACAGATCTCATAAATAAACGCAACCATTTCTCTCGAAAAATAAACAGTCGTCAGGTCGTATTTTATTTGGATACTAAATTAGTTTGCGAAAACAAAATGAATTGGCCGCTTACAATTTTATTATAAAAAGCTCGGTCAATGCCAAGGAAATGCTTTCTTCCGCTGTCTGTCGCAAATGTGTCATAGTGACAGTGTATTCAAATAGAATGTATTAAAAGACACTAAGTTCCTCCAATTTTTATAAAATAATTCTTTTTTATAAATCTTTACATCTCAGGTACAAACTGGGAATATTAGTCCGTTTTCCAGTTTCTGTTCAAACATCGCGTTTTGAATATCGAAACCCAGTGCCAACTACTTACTTGTAACCATAGATGTATTAACATTTTGAGCATTCTAGACATTGACTTGTATAAAAAAACAAACACACAACCAACAATCTCGTGCATACAACGTGACAAAGATACGTGATTATTATGAGAACGACCGGTAAAGTAAATGTGTTGATAGTCTGTCCATCGAGTGTGGCTTAGAACCTATAGAATATATTTCAAATTGTATACAGTACAGACTTTTAAAATATATTTAAGTAATATTTTTTTAAATGTGATTCGAACTCACGACTACTGTTAGACACTTCCAACCGCACCATTTCAGCGTACCAAACATACTTTTTAATTTAAGATAGTAAAAACAAAAAAAATTGGCACAAAATTGCCATTTGTTACAGTGATATAATCAAACGAGTGAGTTATCTCGGGGCGGTGTCGTAACGTCTGTAATTGTTTCAGTCGGTGCGGCTGCAGCGAGCCGTTATTGAGATGAGAGTTATTCAATTAAATTTCTAGAAAAGTAAAGAAAATCTTTAAAGGATGTAGGTAAATATTGGCCAATCATGGCACTGGAGCACTATCAAGTGACTGTGAACGCGACAGGTTGTGGCTTCGATTCCCACTTTTATATATATATATATATATATATATATATATATATATATATATATATATATATATATATATATATATATATATATATATATATGTGAGGGCAGTCGTGGCGCAGCGGCACAAAGTGTGACTGTAAACCGACTGGTTGTGGGTTCGATCCCCACTCGAGGAGATGAAATATTTACTTAAATTTATATTTCTATTTCTTCGCTCTGGTGTCGAGGCTAAGCGCGGCGTTGAGTTCTGCCACTCAACACGCAATGCCTCCAGAATTCGGCAGAAAGTGGGGAACGGAGTGTCTAAGAACAGTAGGTTCCCTCTGCCTACCCTGCTGTGTGCGGGATACAGCGTGAAGCTGATTTATTTTTTTATTTTATTTTTTATATATATATATATATATATATATATATATATATATATATATATATATAACCACTTCATTGTTTCAGCGTCAATCGAACCCACGATCACGTATATAGTAAATAATGATAATATAACATAAGTGACATATATGTTATACAGTAAAGTAAAGAAACAGGCAAGTCACGTCTAAAAATATCAACAACCGAGCCCCACGAGCACTCGCCGGGTGGCCTTCGCATCTTTTTTATACACCGACGACTACTGATCGATTAAACGACAAATTTGCAACTTTTAAACATATCAATATATAAGATGTATTCAGTAGAAGAAATTATGAAATATTTTGAATTATAGTTTATTTTATAGAATAATTGTATGATTTAGTATAAATTGTATTTTTTAATGTATTTCAGGAGATAGGAGTATTTCTGAACACAGTGACGTTAACTTTTATTTTCATAAAAGTGTAATATACTTGATAATTGCACTAAATGGGTAAACTGTCTCAATAGGTTGTTTCAGGAATTAGAGTTGCTAACCATAACTTTAAATTTAAAAGTTTCAGCATCACGCTTTATTCAGCAGCAGACGTTCCCCACTTTCATTGGGTGTTGAGAGGCGAAACTCGATGCCACACTTTGCCTCGACGCCAAAGCGAAGAAACGAAAATATAAATTTAAATGTAATTTAAAACAAAATTTATTACGAACCCACAACAAGTCGATTTTACAGGCACACTTTGCGCCCCTGCGCCACTACTGGCCTCTAAATATAAATTTTATTCGGAGCAAACTATTGTAGACCCAATTTGTAAAAGGAGAACATTTTTAATTGCTATTTAAATAAGAAATATATCTAGATTTAACGCAGGGATAATATTTAAATACAAGGAACAAAAATTATCCTCTTTAAATTTTGTTAAAGTGAAATAAAAATTTACCTAATAAGACATACAATACATATATCTCAGAGACATAACAAAACAATGGGACAATATTAAAAGAAAATAAATAAACGGACACTGTATAATCGTATTACATAACTTTAAGTGGTTTCTCCAATAAATAGCGAAAGCTTCACCAGCGAAGTTTGCAAAAGTAGCAAAAATTACAACATATAATTGTTCTCTACATCCCTTATTCCCCGAACCGACTGAGTCATTCCAGTTTGCGCTGGAATTTATAGAGAGCTTACAAAAGTTCGTAACAAGGTATGAAATGTAAAAGCTTAAAGCGGTTTATACTAATGTTAATAGAATATACCGTAAACGCAAGGATGCATTTAATAGAATGAAAAAGGATTCGTATACTGCATATGGCAGAGTAAACAGATGCAGTTAATTGTAAAAATTTTTTTTCTGCACTTTCGAAACTTTGCGTGTTGAATGGTAGAGCTTAACACCGCGCTTTGTTTTGTTGCAAGGAAGTAAAAAAAAACACTTGCCCCTGTGGGACTCGAAACCACAATGCACGTGTGTGGCTGTAAAAATAACAATGTAAACGAACAACTCGTTGAAGTCTAACGACAAATTTTGTGTCAACTATCTAAATATACGTCTCATTTGATATATCATATATACAGATCATAGATGTCAAACAAAATAAATATAGATTTCATATTGTACCATAGTTAAAAAGTAAAAAAACAAACAAAAACTTTATGTAGAATACAGTAAGCTCTAGTCCATTCCATATATTTGTTAAATATTCACATATAAAACAACTTTCAAAATGACCTAAGATTTGTTTGTGTCACATGACACATTCTAAGTCCGGGTGAGACGATTAAAGTGATGAAATATGGTGTTCTTCTTCGATAAATTATCCAACGCAAAAAAGTACTTTGAACTTGTAGTTGTTGAGATTAGCATGCTCAAGCAAACGAACTCTCCAGCTCATAATGTTAAAGATGAGATGATGAGCAAATTTTAGAGTTATAAGCGTAGCCGAACAGCGGACAGTGACAGCTTGACAGATGGATATAACTATTTCCACCAGCCTCGAAAAATTAATAAACTACGTCATATTCGCGTAGAGTGAATGGAGTAACTAATTTAACTGTAAAATCGATATTTGTAGGTTTGTTTCTCACTCGGGGGAGCGAATTTATATTTTTTCGCTCGGGCGATAGGACAATGCGCAGTGTTGGGGCCTGCCCTCAACACGCCATCTTTCGAAAATTATACGAATGGACGGTAAATGAGAAACAGAGTGACTTAACTCTCGATTTTCTCTGCCACACTTGCTATACAGGAGAAAACGTGAAGCAGCTTTTATTGCCTTTTGAGATCGAATCAAAGAATTATGACTGTACCCGAACAGCGGACACTGCTTGGCAGGTGGATATGACGTTTCTAGCAGTCCCGAAAAATTAATAAGCTTAGCGTTATATCCGTACAGAGTGAATGAACTGTACAAGTTATTTGTAGAAATTTGATTGACGCCTTAGTACCGTAGATCCAAAATTTAAAAAAAAGTGGCGGAACTCATTGCTGCTCTTTTTTTGCCAAAGTGGGAGAATGAAAATATAATCAAACCCGCGAGTGGGGTCGAATCCAAAACCACGTTAACAACATCTTTATATAATACTAACATTCAAATCATGTTATTATATTTCAACAATAGTCTTGGTAAATTGTACTTCCAATCAAGAAATGAATGTAAGGACAAAAGGTCAACGAGCTTCAACCTTTAAAGTTTAAAACATTAATAACAATTTTGTAAAGTACTGTTGTGGGTTATATGATAAATTTGACAAGAGATATTTTTCCATATTAAAAGCTTTTATATCATTCATCTTAATATACATTGAATTATCGTTATAAGGTGATATTTCTTAAACTAAATAGATTTTTTCTACAGTTTTACGTATCTATAAACATCCTTGACTATCATACAATTAAGTTTATTCAATTTAAACCACTACTTCCTACACAAACTCCCTAGCTTAAATGCTTTATCGGTAGATAAAGATGTTAACACAATATCCCCAAATGGGAATAGAAACTGCAACCATCGCGTGCCACTGCCTAACTACGCCAAAAAAATAATTATGTACCTACATATATTTAAATTTCACACTTAATATAAATCAAATTGAAAACTTCCGCCAACGTCATACAGAAATTGCGATAATACTTCAGATTTATACGTGAAACGATAAAAATAAACGTGACTGTCGTGACGCGGTTGCCTTTTATTTGCTATAACACTTTTTAGTTGCGTGAAAATTGTGACTTCGAATCCCACGTGACAAATGGGAACGTTCTTTTTTCAAGCTGAATCTCATATGCAGGATATTAATTTGACCGGGAAAACTTAGTGTCAAGGCCTAATGCCTTGACACTAAGTTCTCCATTTTCCGATTAAATCCGTAGGTTTGATATAACATAAAAAATATAGGTAAACATTATATTTATTATTCTTGTGCCAAAACATATTATGGAGCTTTTCAAACGTTATTATAATGTATTATTACTTCTTTTACAGAAAACAGTTTTATACTCATATAAAATATGCAAATTGCCTAATTTTATCAAAAATATTTTTGTATAGTAACTGAACTACTACTTTGATTGATTTGTGGCCAAATTCAATTTCACAGCATATCTTAACAGATCGTGGGATTGATAAAAACTTCAACATAAAAGTGTCTTCGAGTAAGAAATGAACCAAATTCGAAGGCAATTCTCAACACCACAGTGCAGTTGTGTCGAACTCTCTCATATTATATATTTCCGTCCGTCTAATTGAATACACTTAATCTCAACGCCCACCACCCAATGTTTCTGGTCAGTTCCTGGGTTCACAGACCGAAGACCGATAAACAGCTGGCCAACATCCAACGGTGCTAATAAACTTGCATTGTTTTACCATCTCTGATGTGGGATCTAGTTCAAAGACCCCGTGTATATTTATTTGCCTTAGTTAATATATATATAGTATATATTGTTCAGGTCACCGAAAAAGATACTTCTGTTGAACGGGCAGCTTTTAATTTTTATATGGTATGGTATGGTAAGAGGTGAATCATCGCGCTTTTCGATTTTCCATATAAATAAAAAAGAGTTGTATTTTTAAATTAAAATTTTGTTGCGATTAACCGGATAATCGGTTTAAAAACCAATATATATTCTTGTAAGAAATTAAATGATCTACAAAATAATATCAATTATAAATACTATGTAAATACATTAACGGAGAAAAGAAATTTAATTAATGTATAATCTTATTAAGAATTATTACAACTAGGTATCAAAAGGCTTACATAACTAACGTATTTTCGTTTTCGTTCGATCAGCGTTAATGCGAAGAACTTGTGTTGGTAAAACTATTTTCTAGAAGAAAATTGAACATTTATGGAGTAGGATTTCTTTTTTGAAAACTTTAGTGTTGTAAACAAAAAAAAAGAAACCATAATTTCATCCGTCTTATGTAAAGAGAGAAAGAGATTTTCTAACCAACTAAATAGCATACAGAAGCTGATCCAAACAAAGCTCATTTTCCCTTAAAATATTTTTTTATATTACAACCAAATTATACAAAAAAATAAAATACATAAATTGTAGCCTTATCTATCCTTGCAAACTTTCACATTTATATTATATGTATATTGTAAAATTGACTCGACCTTGGGGACTTTCCCCCATTAACTTATGACATCCCCAGCTAGTCAGGGAGGTGGAGGGGAGTGCATCTATTTAAAGAGCAGGTCAGTGGGACGGTGCTGGTGAACAGGCCGACCGCTGCGCTATTTCAGTCTAGATTCAGTTACAGTTAATTTTGTGCGAGTAATTACTTGACGTTTTCTATTCGAGGTGTTTGATTGTCACTTGTTGCTGTGCCGATAATGATACCAGAATTATACGGCCTAGATTACATTTATATTTTCGCTCCTTCCGCTGGGTTCTGCCACTCAACGCATTGCCTCCAAAATGCGGCGGAGAGTGGGCAATGGAGTGTCTTAACACTAGGTTCCCTCTGCCTAACCTGCTGTGTGCGGGATGCAGCGTGAAGCTGAAAAAAAAATACGGAAAAATTTGGTTACTAAACACCAAACAGCTTCACGCTGTATCCAACATGTAGAAACCTTTCTATAGCAGAGAGAATCTTGTGTTAAGATATTCAGTTCTTAAGACATCGCTCAATTTTCGAGACATTGTTGAGTGGTGGAACAGAACGTCGTGCTTGAACTTGTTACCAGATTAAGAAAATGAACTTCCATGTTATTTCATTAAAAAAATACAAAAAAGTATACATCTACAACACAAGCAAAACAAGGAAGGCAAAGCTTTTTAAATCACCAATAAAATTCATGAAAAGCTCAGTGCAAGAGGAAATTATTTTTATTTCAAAGTTTATACACTTCCAAGCTTACTCCGCAGTGTTTTTAATAATGGATGATTGATTTTAAAATTAAATACGAAATTACTTTTAAAGAAACATAAACTTCACGGATTTCAAGCTACAAAAGGTATTTTTTGAATGTGTAGTAACTTTTCAATATTGCACTTTATATAACACCACAGGGAAAATGATTACATTATTTAAATATAATTTTCTCTTAGCCGTCGTGGCGCAACGGCACAGCGTCTAGCTAGCAACGCGACGGTCGTGTTTTCTATTTCCACTAGGGCTAGACTTTTCATCCTCGTCCTGATATCAAAAGCACGGCGTTGAGTTACGCCACTCAATACGCGATGTTTAGAAATAAGAGCGGAAAATAGCGAACGGAATGTTTTAACATCTCTCTGCTATATGCAAGATACCAGGTAACGGAAAACATTTAATTTAATATTTGAGAAATGATAGCACATATGCCACATTACTTACACTCAGCATAATCCTTAATATTTGTAAGACGAGTTAAGCTACATACACAATCGCTGCGCAGTGGGACGTCTGTCCCGTTAACGCGGTTGTTGTGGGTTCCACAACCCACAACGACCGACTTCTTCCAACTCCGACTCAGCGGAATGATTATATTAAAATCATTTTCATTTCCCCACTCTGAGCGACAGACAAATGAGTCGAGATCTTCTCAACACAAGATGACCCAACAATAAATGGACAGAGAGTGGAAAACGTAGTGTCAACACAACGTTCCCTCTGCCTAACCTTCTATTAAAAAGGCGAGTAAAAATTTTATAAACCATAGATAGGTCAATCTATCTGGCGAGTGGCGGCGCTCGCGCCAGATGCGCCGGCTATTTCGGTACTAGATTTGGTTACAGTTAATTTGGTACGGATAATTGGTTACCTAGGAAGATTTACATATTTTTAAGTGGCGAGCTCGGGTGAGTGACGAGAAAGGTTGAACGTTGGATGTGTGCGTGTAAAAAATTAAAAAGAATATTTAATTTTGCATATTCCACTTGCATTAGAGGTGTACAGAAGAATATTATGTATAGAAGTTGTTTTCGTGGCACACTTGGAACGTATTCTAGGATGTTTTGCATACTAATTCGTCTAGAAATACTTCTGTTTTTTTTTTTTAATTTAAATAAATTAGATTTAAAAGCCAGGCGGCGCAGGGGCACAAGGGTGAAACTATAAAAAGACCAGATTGAAGTTTCCATACCCACTCGAGGAAATTAAATGTTTAATATTTTCAATCTGGTAACGAGGCAAAGCGTAATGAATCCAGCGAAAAGTGGGGAACACAAGTGTCTCAATGGGAATGGAGTGTCTTCATACTAGGATACAACGTAAAGCTAAAAACATAGATACATATAATTTCAAACATACATATTTTTAAACTCTACAGACACGTTTCAGAACGAAAAAATAAACTTATCAATTTAAATATCAATTAGGTATGAACCTATATATCGATAATTAAAAATCGATAATCGAAGTGTCCTAACATTAGGTTTCCTATGATAACCATTTTAAAAGTAAAACTGGCAAGTGATCGCTTACCTATTTCCAACAGAACATAACTGTGTCAGTTCGGACTGCGGACCTTGTACTAATGTCGCAACCGTTTATTTTGTCCCAATGACACAGAAGAAAGCTTAACCCGACACCGACTCAAGTGGCACGCGATCAAGTGATAGAAAGATTCGAAACGGAATTTCCTTTGTTTTTACGACACGAACACGACGGACGTGGGTTCGAATCTCGCTGGGTTAAATAAGAAAGCGTTGGTATTCGCCTGTTAATTTTAAATACCAACAGATAAGAGTAGGAATTACGACATTCTTTCATAAATATACATAAGTAAAAAAATATAAAGATTACCGATACATTACTTTCGTTTCTCACTGACACAGCTTGTGACTGTAAGCATGCGGATAGTGGGTTCAATTTCAACAAGAGGTAATAAGTTATTTTTATGTCTAAGTTCCGGCACTCGACACGTAATGATTCGACACTTAAGCGATGCGTAAAGAAAGAAATATACAGCAAAAAAGGAGATATCTATTAAAAGCTCAATTTTTTTTTCTCTTTTTTTTCTACCAAAAGAAAGCTCTGGACTTCCTACTATGCTTATTCAAATGAACTTAACGTTTCAAATATAGTTAAGTAAAAATATACTTAAGATATAAAATTCAGGAACGTTTTATGGCAGTCATAAAGTGAAGTCGAGTCAAAGCTCACAAAGTACAATAGTTTATGTTCCATACACAATTCGAGTCTATTGTGACTTGTTTATATTTTATAAGCAACCGCGGGATAAAATGTTTTGTGGCCTTTCACTCCTGAAAGATTTCAAATCTCTTAGGATGGAAGAGATTATTTAAAATTAAATTAGTTTATAAATTAAAATGCACTTTAAAAAAGTACGCTTTTCTGCAAGTGTGTGCAAGCGCAAGTGTTGCAAGTGTATAGAATGTACTCAAAGATATGAACTTACGTTAAAGTGGTACTTTTCAGTATTTACTAGTACGGTCCACTATTCAGATCCTGGCTCCATCCATTCCATTACTTTGTTTGACTATATCATATCATTGTATTGCACAAATAATTGCAAAGCTTCATAATTATGAAATGAATTAGACTTTTTGAAAAGTTTCCAATCGTACCTTGTCATAGATAGAATCTTATTCATATTTACAAAGAGTTTGTTTCGTCGAACCCACTGTTCTCAGTAACTACCCTAAACTTTTAATCGGTTTTTCTTAGGTGTATGGCTTGTCGCACCACTATGATGGAAACATCTTCAAAAGCTTGCTCTTAAAGTTAATTGAAATTTAATTATTTTTATTGTTAAATTTATAATATGGAAGTCTCTGTAGAATAGACATGATGTTTTCCTGTCGTTAATAAGAAATTTAGTACATTCATTATAGTTTGTAACTTGAGTCGCGTCGTTGAGTTCTGCCACTCAACCCGCAATGCCTCCAAAATTCAGCAGAAAGTGGGGAACGGAATGTCTTAACACTAAGTACCCTACCCTGCTGTGTGCGGGATACAGCGTGAAGCTGATTTTTTTTATAACCTGTCATCCGTAGATAACGAGCATCATTTAAACTTTTTTAACCAAATTTTTAAAATTAAATTATTTTACTTCTTTGCCTAATAAATTCCCCTTCCTCTCTAATACAAATATACATTTATGAACTAATAAAACAAGTTCGTATTGCCCTAGCCTGCAGTTGCTACGCATACAATTCCATAAACAACATTAATAAAAACTATTTGAATGATTGATTTGAGTCTAGTCGCGAGGCAGGGGCACAGACGCGTGACTGTAAACGCGACAGACGTGTTTGATTCCTACTTGAAGAATGAAATACTTAATATTTTCTTTGCTCTGATGTCGAGGCGCGGCGCTGAGTTCCGTGCAACACGCAATGCCTCCAAAATTCAACGGAAAATAGGGAACGGAGTGTCTTAACACTAGGCTAAAAGTAAAAATGATAGACCACGCGCCGCTGAGTCGCCGGTTCTTCTCGGGTCTGAGTCAGTAAGTTTAGTGGTGGTAAATTATTGACATTAAAAAAAAATTAAGCATCTAACTTTTGATCCTGAATAAAATAATTTTAACTTGAATATCCGCTACATAACTTGAAAGTTCAATACACCGTCAACAAAAGTGCGAAAGGTGGCCAAGCTTGTTTTCTTATCGAGTGACGTTATTGTCGTCACCTTAATGCAAATTAAATGTTAATGTAATTTAAAATTTAATGTTAATAAAAAAAAATCAAGCAAGAAGGTACAGTTATTTTACATTTATTAACCAAAAAAAAAATTTCTTTTGGTTTCATGCTGTCGGCAGATAGCAGAGTAGGTAGGGGACACCTAGTGTTAAAACACTCCATTTGGCATATTTAAGTTGACAAGACTACAGTAAGAATACACACTACTACCACAGCCGGCAAAGTAGCGCTCGCATTTCGTCTGCTTAAACTACAACTTTTTTTTTCTCTATTAAATATTTTGTAGCACATTAATCATTTTACTATTGTATGTGTATATATATATATATATATATATATATATATATATATATATATATATATAGAAATAGAGAAAATGGCATTTAAATTGGTGAAGACGTTTCTCAGATAAGCGTACACAAGCACACGGACAGACAAAATTCAAATACTAAAATTCACGTAGAATTAAAATTGAACGTCAGATCCACTTAAAGAAGCAGTCTCCAGACTATGTTGAAATTAAATGTCATGCGGTAATTTCCTTTAAAATTGGCCCGGAGAAGAGGTTAAGTGAATTAATTTGTTACATAAATATCTTATTATAACTATACGAGCATTTAAAATGTAGGTTTATGGTCTTCTATATTAATATTACTAAGTAGTATATACTAGTGTGAAGCCAAAATGCCTTTTTGGCTTAAGACACTACTGGTTCGAACTGAAGAATGTATTAGATAGTGCATTTATCGATAAACGTGAAAAACGAGACAGACTGTATTATGTCACATTAATCAATTAAATCATTTTCACGCTGAATCCCACAGCACGGTAGGCAGAGAGAATGTAGTGTTAAGACACTCAGTTCCCCATTTTTCGCCGAATTCTGAAATCTGAAATTGTTGGTTAATTTTATTTGACGACGGGGTCGAAGGCACTGGTAAAAGATATTATAAATAATAAAAACACAATGATTAAAAGAAGAAATTCATGTTTAGCAGAGAGGTCTTCTGCTTTAATGCTGATATTTTATGTAGATACATAAGCATTGCATGCATGAAATGCATTTACAAATAGCAAAATTGCGAATTCATATATATTTTAGCTTCACGCTGTATCTCTCATATAGAAGAGTGAGTAGTGGGTACCCTAAGGGACTCCGCTGGCACCATCCAATTTTGGCTTCAAATCCAAGACATTGCACGTAGTGTCGCACTTTATTTTCTACATAATAGGCTTGAAGATACATATATTTCGCATACTATGTCAGATAACAGCTAAGATACCTTATAAAGATTATGTATATTACTATAATTAAGTGCTATTCATGTCATGGGAAATAACCTGGTTTTACTTGTGTTTGTCACTATTGTTCTGTTTTTATGTACAATATATTACGATATGAGGCTGTCAGTGCGTTAGTGGTGTAAATCAACGCCGCTTTTTGTCCCGTTACCATAGCGAGAAAATGCAAATATTAAATATTTCATATCTTTGAGTGGGAATCAAACCCACAACCTGTCGCGTTTATACGCTTATGCCTCTGCGCCAAAACTGGTTCAAGTTTTCATAATAATTGTTTTTTTTTTAATTCAAATTATAGAGAATTTAAGTTAACAAAGTCTCTTTAGCAGGCTTATAACGTGGTATAGGTTCAAATTATTAAACACAATATATACAGTTAAATAATTTATAGGATAAATATGAATCTGTAATTCATTTGCATCAATTACAAAAAAGAAAATCTTTTTTCTGTTACAATAGAGTTTTATATATGTACCTACATACAGATAATAAAAATATCTTTAAATTAGATCATTTTTCTAAAAGCTTACTTAAAAACTGTTAAGTATTAAGGTTAAATACCGAAATAGCTTCGCCACTGTGTCAAGTGTGCAGGTCTGCAACATACCTAGTACCTACCTAGTGCACGGTTTTGTTCGAAATTTCACAATTTCAATGACAATTCCCACGAGTAAAGGTGGCCTTTGGAAGTCTAGAATATTATTTTTTGGTTTTTTACTACTGCAGTGTAAAACCAACTCTTGCATTTTTTTTTACCTTTATTCAACGGTTCTATTTAGCATGATTTCGTCGTGGGTCAAATGTAATATACATTCGATTTAGTGATCGAACTAGAGCGTACTTGTATGGAATTCGTCGAACGAAATCATTAACATTTTCTAAAAGTCTAAAAAATTACATATTCATTCACATCTTAATTAAAATTTAAATAAACATTTAACAACGATAGGTCCTGTATATTAACCTAGTAAAAAAAATCAGCTTCACGCTGTATCCCGCATGTATACAACTCCGTCGGATTTTCCGAGGCATTAGTGACAGTATTAATAAACAATAATTCATTCTCCGAGTGGGGATCGAACACACCACAACTAGTGCCATTGCACCACGACGGCCTGTTAACCTGGTAGCTTCGAAGAATTGAAGGTGACATTACAACGACTTATTGTGATAAAAAACAACAATGTTAGATAAGTAGCTCTGTTTAATACGCGTAATAATCTATATTACACATCATATACGAAGATTACGCGGGAATGAGCTGACAAATAAATCAAATATTACGAGACAGTAAATTTATTTCTTTAGGACTTAGTCATCTTAATTCTTATTCAACGAATTAGAAATATTTCGTATCTTAACGCCGCACATCCACAACACAGAAACGCCTTTCTGACAAAAGTAACTCCTCCAAAGAATCAAATTGTATAACAAAAATAACAATAAGGACAGTGACTAGAGAGAGACATATCTAAAATTAATTAGATCAAATACAAACTTTAACAATAAAACATAAAACGAAAACAATTTCTATTACTGTGGCTGATTTATTAACAAGCCCGATGCTCTGTTAGCAACTACATATTCTAATAATAGCAAACGCGGCTTACATCATTGCTCGAATGGTTAATTATAAAAAAAAGTGGCTCAGTATAGTTCAATAGAATTTTGGACACAACGAGATAGGTTGTGGGTTCACGATTAAGATGAGTTGTTGAGACCGGCCGTAAATCAACTAAGGAAAAACGGTAAAAAAATATTATAAACAAAAGACCCGAATGCATAAAAAATAAAAAGGGAAAAAACAAGGAAAGTAGTTTAATAGGATTGAGAGGTAAAATGTGTTCTTCAACAAATTTAAATACAAATGTAAAATTTAAATGGATTAAGATTAAGACAAGAAATAAGGTTGAATCGAATCGTTTGACGTAAGAATCATCAAAACCGGTCAATCCGATTGGTCTCTTCTACGCCACATAGAAGCAAACATACATACATACATAAATTGATAAACACATTATACTACTTTGCGTCGTGCTGTCGAGTAAAACGTTTGTACTTATATATTATGAAAAGTTATTGATATAATAGTTAATAAAAAAATGCAGATTTCTGGATTATATAAGAATAAATGTTAGAAAAAGGGGCACTAAACCATAGGCTATTTAATAATTTATAATTGAAACTGTAAAATACGACCCTCACAACCCTACAGCGATCATTTAAGCTATTGCATTAACGAACCTAACTAAATCGTTTTACCCTCGATGGGGTGGCAAAATTTAATAGAAAAAATTATAAGGGGTTAAATTTCCATTCCCCTACAGTGTTCGTACACTTGCAGTGGACTGTTGAACAATTGTGAGAAATAATTGCAACTGAGGCACTCTCGTTAAACGCTGGATGCATCTATGCATATACAGCCCGCACTGAATCGCAAATGACTTGGCTGTACCACTTTATACTGTGTACTAGTTTCGTTAATTAAATACATTAGTGATAAAGACTGTTTTAATTATAGAGAAATGGCGTTAAGCTCTTGTTAAGAATGTGCTTAATGCATTGTGCTCTCATAGATACAAATTACTTTTTTCAGCTTCACGCTGTATCACGCATGTAGCAGGTTAGTTTAAGAATTCTGGAGGAATTGAGTGTTCAGTGGCGGAACTTAACACCGCACTTTGCCACGACGCAAAGAAATTAAAATCAAACCAACAACCTATCGCATTTACAGTCACATGCTTGTACTCTTGCGCCACGACTGGCCTATATATTTTAAATGTTGATAAAGAACTATATTTCTACAAGATCGCCAATGAAAATGCAATATTGAGTCACTGCTGATCCTTACGTATAGCGTAGATAGAGAGTATCAATGACGACACTTTGTCCGTTAACTAGCGGAACACAACGCCATACTTTGTCTTGTTATCACAGGAAAGAAATAAAAATAGTTTATTACTCCTAGTGGCAATCAAACCCACAACCAACGCTTCAACAGTCAGACGCTCCGCCACCGCGCCACACCTCGCCTTTCGTACATATTTAAATAGATGTATATTAAATTATTAACTAATTTCAATCTCAACACCCGCACTTCTAAGATAAAACTATAACCAGCCAACATAAGTACAAAAAGCTCTGATACTAAACACTCATGGCTTCAATTTTAAAAGTTCTACATAAAAAAGAAGAGTACAAAAAGTAAAAGGGAGTAAATGCGAATTATTAGCAAGTAGCACATTAGATGGAGTCGGATCGGTTATGAATAGCACTCCCACGCTCCAGTTTCCCGATGACCTAAAATCCTAGGCCAACTTGCGCGGCTAATATAAACATACATACACCAATCATCTCTCACACATAGTGACAACTATTACTTTAGTTATGAGAGACGATAGATAAATTATTTTTTATTTCTATTTTCCTGCTTCACGCTTTATCCCGCATAAGGTAGGGTGGGTAGAGGGAAACTAGCGTACTCCGTTCCCCAATTTCCGCTAATTTTCGAGCATCGTTGTCTTGTTATCAAAGCGAATAAATGAAATTATAAAAAAAATATTAATTCATTATAATTGAAATCGAACCCACAACCACGTTTACAGTCCTACACTTGTATCACTGCGCCACGAAGTCATCAATTGCATACATTTTACATTTCTTTTATAAATAAAATTAATTAATAGAATTTAAAATCAATGGTGTGTTAATATTTTAAGATTTTTTTTATAAAAAATGGCACAGTTAGTGATGCCGAGGCGGATTAATAAAGTTTGTAGATTAAAATTTTCACCTTTACGCCTGCTCTGATACAATTCTTTTTTTTTACATAGAACAAGTCTTCACTTCATTGGTATTGCATATGAACGTATAACATTTAGACATCTAGTTACCTCTTAATTAAGCTTGAGCAAATTAATCCACGACTGAAGCAAGCTCTTAATTGAGAAACCGTGGTTCATTGAAACTTTTGGGCAATTACGAAAGAGACTAACGTCAAATCACTTCGTCTTTTAACTACCTACTTACGTCTTTTTACAGACTGTATGACCAAACCGATATTATAAGTAGTTAAAAATTGTGAAACGGAGTGTCTTGACACTACGTCCCCTCTCCATGTTCATATGTCCAATGATAAAGCACGAAACTGCCTTTTCTTATCTATCTAAAAAGAAAACTATACGACACTAAGTGATAGCACCTCTTACATTAGCTGAACGATCGTTTCACCGGTAGTAGGCACTGAGCGCTACCAACGTAAACAATGTTCGAACTGGGTCACTTAAAAGGTTCCGCAGTTAACGAACGCACTCGACAAACGCTGCAAAGTAAGGATTTCTCTCAAAGAGCAGCGCTGTTTGTTCGAGGTAAGACGTTTTGTTGGTAAATAGAAATGCTTCCATTTAAATCTGGATGGAAAAGGTTGGCGAGATTAAAGCTATCGAACATTATTAAGAGGATAGAGATGGGATTTTGTTCTTACACTAATTTAGGTATATATTATGCTTGTATTTTTTTTAGTTTGGATACGTGATTCACCGTAATACAGCAGGATAGCCAGAAGGAATCAAGTGTTATGACATCCGGTTCGGAGACACGGAACTGAAAGTCGCACTGTGATTCCTCACCAGAGCGAGACAAAGAAAAGAATTCATTTCCCCGAATTGGGATCGAATTTATAATCGTCGCGGTTAAAGTTATACTGCAATATTAAAAAATTCTATATTTTATTCAAACTTTGACCACATTACAAAAAATAATAAGTATTATAAATTGTAAATCACAGATCATTTTCAAATTATACCTAGTAGAATGTAATTCGAGACAGACCTTCGCTATTTACTTTGTCAAACTCCTTGTTTGAGCCTTAGTAGGTCAGTCATTGTTCACCGCACAAAGACTCAAAGCACCGCCTCCGCCACTGGATAGACGAAACTAATATACTATTATATTTTATTGCTAACAGTACCTATTTACGTTTATTTTATAGTAATCATGTAAAAGCATACTGTAAATATTTAATTAATGGGACCAGCCTAGTCAGCCAGCCTAACACAGGGGCAGTGTCCAGATTGTATACGCGACAGGTTGTGGTTTCGATATTCGCTCTGGTGTCGAGGCAATACGCTGCGTGGAGTTGCAAACACGCAATTCCTCCAGAATTCGGCGGGAAATGCGTGAAGCTAAAAAAAACAAACATTCCAATTAACGAGGTAACTATTCCCGCTGATACGGTGATGTAATATTTTCCATTTGTAGTTCCTTAGATTAGCCCTATCAACCAAACAATCTTCTCAGCTTTATGTCATTACTATACCAAGTTTTTAACCCCATAATATATGTATTCTTGGCGTGCACAACTTTTCGCATGTTACCGAATTGCACCGTCAAGGTCAAAATTGTAGTAGGTATAGAAAAGAAAAACCTGCTTTATTTATATTTTTGGCTGCTTCCCGCACGTAGTGCGGTAGACTGAGAGAAGCTGTAAACCTAGCGTTAAGACACTCCGTTCCTATTAGGACTGTAAGTCACACACTTGAGCCACGCGCCACGACTGGCCTCAAGAAGAATAAAATCAATAAGAGTTATTTCAATTACGCCACAGGGGCGAAAGCGCAATAAAAAGCTAGCTTTTCCAACTAACACAGTAATTATGATAATGTAAATTGAGTGTAATTACTACGTAGTAATTACTACGTACTCGCGTTTCGAATTAATTGAATTAAAACTTGGCTTTGTTTGGCAACTTCTAATCCCTAGACGGCTCAGTCAACATGTGGACACGTGAGTATAAAGGGAATATCACTAAGTGGTTTATCACTAACTTTAATTTGTTTTTTTTAAATTGGCGTTAGTGATCATTCTCTTTGTTTATCATCTTTCGCTAATAAAAGAACAACTTAAATGAAGACGCCATTTTGTCATTTTTATATTATTTTATCTTTCAACTACAATATGTAACTAGGTAATTTTTTATCTATGATTTCTTATGAAATGGATTATAATGTACACTTTGTTTGGTTAAATGAGCTAATCTTAGAAACTACTCATACGTTTTTCAAAGTGAGTATACTCTATATTACATTACGTTAATTGTTTTGAAGTAACTTATTTATTTAAATTTAACCACGCGACCAAAGCTGGTAAACACTAGTTTAATTGTATTATGTAATTTTGTATCCAGAATTGGGCGCAAATTGGGGAACGGATTTTCTTAACACTAGATTCCCTCTGCCTACCCTGCTGAGTGCGAACTACAGCGTTTAGCTGATTTATTTTAATATTAAACTAGCATTTCAATTATAATAAATTAATATAAATAACGATATTTATACTGTACGTACGTTAGAGTATAAAAATAAAGACAAAGAGCACAATAATCAGTGTTCACAATTTTAAAATCATATAACCTTGTTAATTGAAACGGTGCAAATCAATTTAAGTAGGTGCTAGCGCGTTTAATTGATGTGCATGGACAGATTAGTAGAATTATAACACATATCTATATATATAATTATTATTATATATTCCTATACTATGAATGCTTAAATATACCTATACTATTAATGGGGCCAGTCGTGGCGCAGTGGCACAAAGTGTGACTGTAAAATCGACTGGTTGTGGGTTCGATCCCCACTCGAGGAGATGAAATATTTATTTAAATTTATATTTCCATTTCTTCTTTAGCTCTGGTATCAAGACAAAAGCGCGGCATTGAGTTCTGCCACTCAACCCGCAATGCCTCCAAAATTCGGCAGAAAGTGAGGAACGGAGTGTCTTAATACTAGGTTCCCTCTGCCTACCCTGCTGTGTGCGAGATACAGCGTGAAGCTAATTGTTTTTTAAATTTTTAATAATCAGCTTCACGCTGTATCCCGCACACAGCAGGGTACGCAGAGGAAACCTAGTGCTAAGACACTCCGTTCTTCACGCTCCACCGAATAAGGTAGAAGAAGGTAGTTTTTTTAATTTTTAAATTTTTCCTAAAAGGTCACTATCAAAAAAATACATGATAAAAAAAATATATGTAATGTGAAGTTTGAACCCTACAATTTAAAAATTAATTACACGAATTACGACGATAGTAGTCACGTCTCTAATAGGCGGACAATAGACAATCGATCTTAACATTACAATATCTTTATCCCGCACAAAATCAGGAAACGCCTAAATATAAAAAAAATATTATATATTAAGTATATATAAATCTTTATGGGGGTTAGGGTAGGTCATTCACACCACACAACAGACCTTGCGCAGTGCCGGCATTTTCATACTTCGATTTGAGCTTAGCTGCGGTCGCCCGCGCATCTGACCTCACAGTGTCTACTGTGGACGTGCGGGATGAGAACGAGAGTGTGGTGGAGAACGTAGAAGAAAACGAAGACCCCAGGCCCAGGCCCAAAGTAGTGCGGTAACGACGACGATACATGGTTAAAAATAAACGTCTTTCCCCAAAGGCGTCTCGCGAACAACTGAGCTTTCGCTGTAGAACGATGCGCGGGCGCAGTGTAACCCGGAAAACAGATTTATTACGAACTAGACGGATTGATGCAAAAATATATTGACTTACGGCATATCCCGTGTTGTTAATAGATTTTAACGGGAAATCTTTTCTATTTGGAGTAATGTTATGCTTATTTAGAAACAAAGTTGAATGGTGAGCTTTTAATGCGTTTTTATAGAACTCTTTCATCTTTGAAGCGCGATTTTCACTCGCGATTTTGCTCGTGTGGTTTTCTATTTTATATATTTTAAGAGTACAATAGTTAATAAACATTTTAAACTCTATTTTACTACGAAATTTCTATCTTATTATTCACTACAAAAGCTTTTTTTTATAAACCGATAAGTAATTAACATTAACCGCTCCAAAGTATAGTTATACATATTTGCTTTCGAGCGTGGTACAGAATAGAATTAATCGTAACTTTTTTTTACTGTGAACAGAAATATTGAGTACCAATATTAATGTCTTATAAATACAAATCCAATCAAAATATTTATAAATACAAATCCAAATAATAAAGAAAGAAGTGATTTCTACATATAGATAAATATCCATAGCGTTCTACAATGGCGAATTGCGAAACTGTTAAACAAAACACAATATTTTACCTAAAACACATTTGGCTACTAGAACGACCTATTGTTACATTAGTGTAAGATATATTGACATTTTGGGATGACCATAAATTGGCGGGCAGACGTGGGGCAGACACTGATGGAATTAGTACTCTAGAATATGCGTGGACATAAGAATGTATATGTACAGACAAGCATCGACGTACTAGAATCGATGTTCGACAATATATATATACATATATACCATGGGAACGTATGGATTATTGGTCAAAGTGTCTCGTCGGTTTCCAGGAGGCGCAGTTTTGAGGTTTTATTTTTCTTTCCTAAGTGTGGAATCACACTTAAAAAATATTAAAAATATAACAAAACTTTGTATTCGCGGCGTTGAGCTCTGCCACTCAACACGCAATGCCTCCAAAATTCGGCAGAAAGTGGGGAACGGAGTGTCTTACACTAGGTTTCCTCTGCCTACCCTGCTGTGTGCGGGATATAGCGTGAAGCTAATTTAATTTTTTTTAATTTTTTGTATTTAATATACTCAATTTTCCACTTTATTCTAGAGCCGGGTAGGAAATAACATATTGTTCATAAATCAGACAACAACCGGCTCCAACTACCCAGAGTTAAATGCTGAAATTTGGCAGGATCTTTGAAGAGTGGAGGAGAGAACTGAGAGAGGATTACTTGAAAATCTTACTGGTTTTTATATTATACAACTCACGGAGACAAAGTTGTTTAATATAATATATGAGTAAACACATCCCACAACGCAATATCTTAATCAGATTAGAGTACGCAGTAATTCTGTTAACGAACGTCATTGTTTACATTTCTTCACGTTATAACTGTATACTTATAATTTGAACGAAATTACATTTTTAGGTCCGTTTTTGTGAACCGCTTCCAGCTCTGAGATCGATTTTGAGATACCATAACCTGAGATTCATAAAGCTATGAATGAAAACGGCATCTCAAATTCGCTCTCTACAGTGATTTACTTATCAATACGTATCTTAAAAAACTAAAATTATTTATCTCTTCAGCAAAGTAACCAGAGAGAGCCTAGAGTAGGACACTATCCTCCGCTTTGCGTTCAATTCAAGGACAGAGATGACATTAGACAAAATTACCAGTTGAACACAAATTCAGATTCTTGAAACTTAAATAACACATTCGCATTATAATGTATCGTGGTGTAGATGGATAGTGACTGGTTGACACACATAGCAGTGTAGGCACCTAGTCACCACTCCGTTCTCCACCTCACTCAGAATTTTCAAGACATTGCGTGTTGTATGACAGCGGTTTCTTATCATTGCAAGAAAATGAAACTAATTCCCCCGAGAGGGAATCGAAACCACAACCGTGTCACGGTAATAGTCAGATGTTGTGCTGCTGCGCCACGACAGCTACAACTTGATGGTTCAGTTCTGATATCCAATAACCTTTAATGTTTTATTAGCATGAGTTTGAAGAGCGTAGAACAGAGTTTGTTATCACTAAATCCCATCTATTTACTCTAAATAATATTAAAGACATATACATACATTCCTACATACAAGAAAACAAAAAACAAAACAATATAAAAATCAAAATACAATAACCATTTTCGTTTAATATGCCCATATTCGACTTATATCGTAATACTCGCGTACATTATTGTATGAAACAAAACGCAATTTAATCAATATGGCCATTGGCAAAACGCCGAGTGGAACAAACGCGATACAATCATTTCATAACAGCACCTACTTTAATAAATAGGTAGTTATAGCGAAAAAAATATGTCGACTCTATGCTAATAATCTAACGCCTCGGCAATATGTGCCTTATAAATCTTAATTTCAATAGAAAATCCATTGCCTTACCTGTCTAAAACTTGTATCTATTAAACGTCTTATATATTTTTATATGCATTTACAATATTTAGAAAAAATTTAAATTTTTAAAAGCTAAAAATTAAATATATATTTTTTTATAAGTACATATGAAAAAGATTTTTCTTGTCTTAACTCTTAATACAGCACCTAGATTAACTATTGTTGATTTTAATATAGAAATATATTATATGTGAAAATAATATCACTTGAACTCTATTGAAATAAATAATTACTATTATATTACAAAAATTATAATAATATTGTATTGAATTATAAAAATAATATTGAATTATTGAATTTTATAATAAATAGTAACTACTGAATTTTTACTGGCTCCTCTCAGAAGAACAGCCTTGCAAACTCGTAATAGCTATGTTTATTAAACAATTTAAAAGTGCTAACAAAATTTCATTTGAATGAAAAATATTATAAATTAGATTTTTTCCCTGTCTGTTGAGACATGCCTGATTGAGCAGAACCCACACTATACCTAAAAATATTCCGAGTATTTATGTATTATAGATGATGAATGAAATGGAAATACACATAGCTGTAGCATAAATATTATATAGAGTGTTCAAACACATTTAAATTATAATACAAATATTGCTTATTGAGCTCTATTTTTTATTTACATAACATACATCAGAGTATACTTAAAGTAGTCAACAAATAAACATTTTGAGGGAAGTTATATTATTGAAAATTATATAAAACTTTTAACTTACAATTAAATGTAGCCAAAAAATGTAACAAAGCAGAAGCTTATTTTATTATTATGAATATTGGGAACATTTCATACCATTTTCCGTTTTTACTAAGTTATTAGCTTTTTTTTATTTTATTTTTTTCAATAAAGTAATAACTTGAACTACTGGATCGCTGGATATGTAGTTCTTATGAGAGAGTATAGATTTTTGGATTGCATATTTGCAGCAATATCACAATATAAACACACCATTTTACAAAGCAAATTATGTCATGTTATAAAACAAAGCCCACTGCTTAACGGTCAATTGCTTTGTTTTACAAGACTTGCGTCTTAAGTTTTATTAGAATAGATACTATAAATAGTGCTACAGTGTAAGGCTTCAATGAACATGTTGTTTAGTTTAGTATTTAAAGAGGCCCCATTTTAGAGATTTTGTAAATCATAATTTCATTAATTGTGCCATTTTGTTTTTTTGCAATGTTGAATATTGTGTGGCTGAACTAAACACTGCACTTTGTCATCCAATGCAGAATAGCAAAAATAATGCATTGACACAAAGTGAAAAAAACCACCCCACAACCATTGCATTTTATGTCAGGCCATGTCCCACTATGTCATAATAGACTTAATTAAACTTTAAGATGTGAACCTATTGTGCTTGTTTTGTAAAAGTATTTTCCATTAGCAAAACAATTTTTGTGATAACACTGTTTTTGTAATAATATATATTAAGTAATATCTCTGTTTGTACTGAAATTGCCTAAATGAAGCACTTTATCATAACTAATTACTTTTATCGAGAGTATTCTCTTGGTGGTTTCAAATTTAATAAAAAATATTATTATAGCCGCTACTGTATAATATAACTAACTATATATTTACAAGACTATTTTTTATCATTGAACTCTCTATCATTGTAACTAATCTTATAAACCTAATTGAAATATTATATTTTAGTATTCATTTATTTTGAGATATAATTTTGAGACTGCTGGTTGTGATTCTCTCTTGTGAGAAGGCAAAGCATGGCATTGACCAGAATGTGCTTAATAGAGTGCTGCGTGTGTAGCTAAAAAAAAGATTCAGCACCAATATTTGAGAGTATTTATACCACTATTCATAAAAAACAAGTTTGGTATATATTTTTGGTTTTAATTTATTAATCAAAGAAAAAAGGTAGGTTAATAATGTCACTGTCCTTGATCAAACAATATTACTTATTAAGAAAATATATAAAAAATTGAATGAAGGGGTATATGAACCTGTGCCTCTTTGGAAACCTATGTGCACTCTGACCAACTATGCTATATATCCTTAAAATTTTAATATAGCAGGATTTAAATGGCACCTCTTTAAAAAGCGCTCTGATTCTTATCAGAGTTGGAGATTTGGACAGTTTCTATTAAGGTGTGTGTACTATGTGTGGAATAACAACTTAAAAATGTATAAAACATTATCAAAAAAATATAAAAAATCTTATTAAATTTTATGTTTTTTGCATCTAAACTTTACAATTCCATATTTATTCTAAAAAATATGATTTATTTGTTATGATTGTAATAAATTTTATAATATCTGAAACATTTGCATCATGACATGTTATATAAATATGAGCTTGAATCATTTTGTTAGTGTTATCATACATGTGAGAAATCTCACTAATTTCAACAAGCAATGATAAAACTAAATAGTACCTACCGTTTAAGGACCAGATGTGTGAAGGCAAGGAGTGTGCTGCATAAACCCTGCCCAGAGCCAAGGATGTACCAGCTACGGGACCAGTTTCTTCATTGGAGCTCGAATCAGTATCTGGACTAGCGGCTGCCGAAGCCTCGTAGCTTTGAGAGTTAGGAGGAATTGCTATAGCTTCATGAGAAGCGTGTAGATCTGGAACTGATGACAGGGATCTGGCGCGCTGCCTGTCGTTGGACACTTGTATACCGGGTATGGCTCGTAGCAGGCTGAATCCCGCGCCACCGGAGACCACGTCAGAACTGGAGCTGGTTGAGAATGTCCTGGCTCGCGGACTCTGCCCCCCGTTCGCCGTGCTAGCCTTAGCGCCCATCGCAGCTACGTTACGCAAATCACACCTGTCACAATACAATATAACAACCAAGATCACGAACACTCGCTCAGTACGACACCCGCGGCGCAGGAACACATCGTATAAAACACGAAACGATTGCGAGAAAAACAAACGCTAGCCGACAAACAGAAAAACGTCGCGAGCTCCTACTTGTAAACAGCGTTGCATGTGCCTTCCTGCAAAATTTTGACAGTTCTCATCTGACTCTTGAAACGATTCCAATTGCAATCGACTCGTATACAAATTACCAACGATGGTTATTAATCCAAACAAACTTTATGTTTGTGTGTATGTGTGTGTGTGTGTATACTGCATAATAATTAAAAGAAGTAATAAACGAAGAAGCAATTATATTAGGCTACATTATGTTATCAACATATTAATCTATTAACAATATATATGTATATATTTTCATTCTTAAAATATTGGTTTATTTTGTTCATATAATGTAATGTAAGCATGAATTACATAACTTAAATTATAATATACTTATATCCCAAAAGTAAATTATTTAAATGAAAGTAAGTTTTTGGGAATGAAGGAAATTTAACGTATTACTTTTAAAAAGAAAGAATATTGTAATATCATTATTTTCTAAATAAACGAGTATCGATTTCAAAGATGCTAGGCAATATCGATTTCAAAAACGTTAACACTGCGCAATATTTTTTTCGTTGAATACTTTTATATAACTAGAATGTTTTACGCTATAAATAGATCTACTCGTATATAAGATCCTTTGTATCATAAGGTCTAAATAAATTATACTATGAATCAAACAAAAATTTAAGTTAATGTTACATATAAAATAGTAAAATTGATAACGTATGTTTAATATTGTAGATTGTGGAGTTACAATTTTAAAAAGGATATAAAAAATATTATATTAAAATCGCAAAACAATTAAATAGATAATATAAATAATCCTAAAGACTTATTGTGATTTCGGCTTCTATAAAATAATAAGGTGCCAAGGTGTCTAAGCCAAAATTATTAAAATGTTTACTTAGTCTGTATGACGTTGACAATTGACATTTGATTCGACATCGACACGATTTGACAGTTTGTGTTTTTTCCCAGTTGAGATTACAAATTATATTTTTCAATATTAGTAAATATAACTAGCCAATTCGTACTATATAATTTGTGATGAAATTAAATTAATAAGCTATAAAATATATACTACAATTTGAATTAGCAAAATCAGCAGTTATTTACAATGAATTCAGCGACTGTAAGTACAATAATTCGAAACCAAATCCAAATCTCATTCATATTGTTCGATAAAATAATCAACATTTAACGCAACATTATTCATAAGTAACTAGAATCTTCTTTCATTTAATATCATTTTGATATATATAGCTACTTTATTTTGCACTGTTTTCTATTAATCTATTGTTTAACTAGACTAGTGTTTTTGATTTGCTTTGCACGGCTTGAGCTGACGTAGTTGTTGATACGCTATTACAGCCAGGTGTGCCTCAGGTGCCGCTGCTCGACGACGACACCATCGCGTTTGGTGAAGAGGATAATGCCAATAAACAATTTGTGTAAGTTGATAAAAAAATGTGTAACAAAATTTAGTACTTTATTCTTATGCAGAAAAAAATTTTTTAAATATATTTTTTTCCTTAGATCAATGATACAAAGAATACTTCCCACACAACACAATTTCGAAATTTTATCATTTTCAGAATTATAATTAGATTCTCTTTAATAATGTAGTTGTTAGAACATTTCTAACTTATCAGCCAGCCAGTCAATAAACAACAAATAACAAATAAATTAATCAAATAAATAGCTTCATGCTATGTCCTGTAGACAGCAGGCTAGGCAGAGAGTATCCATTGTCAGGACACTCTGTACCTTACTTTCCGGCCCTATTTTCCAGACAGCATGTTGAGAGGTGGAACTTATCTGGTTATCAAAACAGGCAGATAACAAAAATAATATTCCTTAATATTGTTATTACCCCCAAGTGGATATTAAAGTCATATTTACAGTCAAAGTTAGTGCGCCTGCACCACAACAACATACTATATAACCAACTTATTTTCAGGCATCCCTACATAGTGTTCTTCCACTTAATATTTAGAAGTGCAGCCATAGTAGTCTACATACTGTGTGGATGGTTCTCAGACTCATTCATTGCAAGCTTTGTATTGGTAATTTTACTGTTATCTGCAGATTTCTGGACTGTTAAGAATATTAGTGGTATGTGTTAGTTGTTTATATTTCTTTTATAATTATTGTTTTATTTATAATATTGATAATACTTTTGAACTTCAAAACAACTTTTGAATATTACAGTATTTGAAGCCACAGCTCTTAAACTACTGCTTAAACTTTTAATTAACAATTTCTTGAGGCCATTGGAGTGAAGTGTCAGATTATAACTATGATGGTTGTTGGCTTAATCTTCACCAGGGGGAATAGATTATTGACATTTCCCTTTTTTTATCTAGACAAGGACAGAGTTAAGTTACACTGAACTCACAATTGAGGCAGAAACACTGCATCAAAATCCATGCAAGTGCATACAATTTGGAAAGAAACTGAAGAATAGAGTGTCTACACTAGGCTGTCTTTATTATTAGACCCTGCAATGTATAGAATGATGTATTAAATAAAAAAAGAATACTTTATTACATAAATACTTATTCCCGCAAATGGATCAATAATTTATAATTTGTTTTTGTGCTCTTTAATGTAAAAACAAACGAATACTATTGTTTTTTTAAACATTTTTTAAAGTGTTATTCCACACTTAGGAAAAAAAATACTTATTTAGAAAACATATAAAAATTTGAACGCAGCGGGACTCGAACCCGCGTTGTTAATGTTGCGTTGCGAATTTTTAAAAAATATTTAAAAATAGTTTCTCTCTTGCCAAACGATAATTCTAGTAATTATCTTTGGGTAGCGTAAATTTGTAAAAATCTTCCTACAGAGAAGTTTCTACAGTGTTCTACAGTGAAGTTAAAAGTTTCGACGTAGCTTGGCGAGAACGCATGGCTTAGTGGTCAGAGCGCCTGGTCGGTTTCCAGGAGGCGCGGGTTCGAATCCCGCTGCGTTCAAATTTTTATACGTTTTCTAAATAAGTAAATACTATTGTTGTTTTGTTCTTTTTTCAGGGAGACTACTAGTTGGTTTGAGGTGGTGGAACTATGTGGATGATGATGGCAAGTCACACTGGGTGTTTGAATCTAAACAGGTACATAGATTTACCATAAATGTATATTTTTATGACTTGAACATATAATGAACCAAATGTATGATTTTTGGCCAGTTTCAGCCAAAAATTACTGCTTTTATAAAAATTTATTACTTTTTTTTCTATACTCAGGGCTAGAATCTTTTGACAAATCTTTGGAAAAATCTCCATACATAGAGATGCTAATAACACATGTAAATTGTAACAAGCATATAAGAATTTCGAACTTTGCTCGATGACAATGTACAGCTTATTTGATATTTAATAATAAATTTGGTATTTAATAATAATTAATGTTGTATTTAATAAACATTAACCTAGAGCAAAACCGAAAATTCGGTTTCTGCTGGAAACTTTGTTTCGGTCGCACACTATTTATATACTTAGTACCTGTTCTGTTTTGATTTTTCAGACCAAAATAGTAATTAAAAATTTGTAAATACAAAAGACAAGAAAACACACATAAATGTTATTATTAAATGCATTATTAAATTATTTAGAAAAAATAAAACTACAAAATGCCTCATATGTTAATTGAAAATCAGAGTGACGTCATGTCCTGGTAAACAAATTGACATGACACTTAGACTTGACGTCACAATCGATGCCATACTCTTCAACACCTCTTGGAGCGATTTTTAACCTAATATATATATTTTTTTTAATACTAAATCCTTATTTTTTACAGCAACCTGAAATACATTCTAATTTTAACTTATTTCTCAACATTATAGAAAAGTTTCTCAAAATTGGTCATTGTGTAGGCCTATTGAACATATTGAACATATCAATATGTCCAAAAATTCTGTTTTTTTTTATTTAATTCAATATATATATATATACATATATTAAAATATAATTGTCTGATATTTTTAGAATCGAATCAACAGCAATGAAAGCAGATTGTTCTGGATGGGTTTGATCCTGTGTCCTCTTATTTGGTCTGGCTTCTTCATTATATGTTTGTTTGGACTTAAATTTAAGTGGATGGTAAGTTATATGTATGTATATGTAAAGAATAATAATATCGATTTTTTTAAATTTTATATACTTATAGCATTTTTACTAGTATGTATCTAATAAAAGTATATATATAATATATGTATTTAAAAATGTTTTTTTAAATACATATATTTATATTGGTATTTCATATATAGAACAAAAATATTTACAAAAAACATAAAACCGTCAGATTCGAGTACTGCAACATCCTTTTTTTATATATTTTATATATAGTTGCTAATTTTTTTTAAATAAAATAATTGGAAAAGTTTTGACATAAAATTCTTCTATATTTATATACATATTATATTTACAGCTATTAGTGTTAATCGCGTTAACACTCACAGGAGCGAACTTATATGGTTACGTCAAATGCAAATTTGGCGCCAAAGAGAACCTCCAATCAGCGACCACAGACTTCGTAAAGAAACAAATATTCCAAAATGCTACATCGTTTATGTTCACGCAGCCAGCCCCGCCCACAACTGGCAATACCGGCGTTGTATAGACTAATTATTAATAATAAATTATAATTGTAATATTAAAATAAATTATTAAGATTATTTGGATATTTTTTTTTTTCATTTCAGTGACTACTTTTTTTTTATGTTATACATTTTACCTTACTCTATGTAAATAAAATAGCCATTATTACAATATTTTTCACTTTATTCTATGAGTACTGGCAACTTAATTTTTACATATTTAGTTGTAAGTTTATTGTAACTATTTATGAATAAACTATTAAGAGTATATAAGGGTACTTTCTTTTTAATAACCTGTTTACTTTATACAATATAGTCACGGGATGAGATTAACAGTTCCCACATAAAAACCCCAGGACGTTATTTTATTACTTTCACAAAATTTATTAGTTGTACCTAACAGTTAAAATTGAAAAGTCTTTAATTTTTTTTAGCTTTACTCTGTATCCTACACGTAATAGGTCATTCTACCTGAAATGTAGTGTTAAGACACTCCGTTTCCACTATGACACCACTCTCCACCCAATTTTCGGGAAACTTCGTGTTCAGTACCAGAACTCGACCCCGCGTGCCAGGGATAGGAAATGAAAATCATTCAGTTCTTCGAGAAGAAATCGAACTGACAGCAGTCAGCTTACAATCAGATGCTGTGCTGCTAGGCTACAAAGGTGTGAATCAACTCAGTCTGTTCGTGTCCACTGTTTGATAAAGGCGTCTCTCAGGATGCGTCAAAGTTCCGGATCCTTTACCTTTCTATCCAATCCAAGCCAGCAAACTTTTTTATGTTACTACTCCATCGAGAATCCCTAATTTAAATAAATTTAATAAAAAATATCTATGAACGCAACTCACGAAATTAGTTGCACTAGTCCATTTTTATGATGAAATACAAAAATATTGCTCCAGGTGAGGCTCGAACTCACAACCCCGGCATGTCTCACACGAACACTGTCTTATAAGTACCGTGCGCTAACCAATTGCGCCACTGGAGCTGCTTGTTGTAGGGTCAAAAACTTGACTCTTATTGTTTAGATTTTTATTTATTTATAAAAAAATATATGAATTACCTTTGCTTTTTGCAGTCAGTGATGATAAGTATACTATTATAAATTATCTTATTTAAGAAAGTGTAATTAAAATATATTTTTTTTAATATTTTTCAAATTAGTTTTCTTACCGACTCCTCCTTAATTGTTGTATTAATACTAAGGTCAGATACTTCTTATATATTGATTTGGGATCTTAAACACCGAATTCAAAATAAAATATACCATGCGGGCTAAGCCGCAAGTATAAGTAAAAGTAAGTTAAAATTAAAATAAATAAATTAGCTTCATCCCGCACACTGCAGAGTGGGCAGAGGGAACCTAGTGCAGTTAATATTTATGTAAGTAGTATAATGCTTAACCAATACGTAGTACTTATAGCCAATCATTAAATATGTTATAGGAGCATGAAGTAAATAAATCATATTTAAAGATTAGATTTAAAATTTGATTATAGTCATATACAATGAATTAGTAAGTATATACAACACAATAATACAATATGTTCGAATTCAATGTAAAAAATATTTGTAATTGATCCAAATGCGGGGTTATTCGCGATTATGGAACGTGGAGAAAGGAGTGTTTTTTTTCTACATTCTTTCCTACCTCGCTACGGGTAGTATCTGTGTGACTTCAGAAATAGTTCTGATGTTTAAAACGCTTGACATTGATGATGATGACGTTTCTTCGCTATGCGTTTTCTACCGTATTTATCATGGAGATTATTCTAGCGAACTGTTTTTTCTGGATCTGGATCACCATCTGGATACGTGGAACTCCACTATTGTGCGGTTTCATAGGAACTTACTCCCACGCTCCAAGCAATTGTGGATTGACCTACTTACAGTGTTCCCAAGTAGCTAGCACCAGGGTACCTTCAAAAACTCACCTTTAGCTCCTCTGCTGTTGCACAGGGTCGTACGCGGTGGTCACTTACCATCAGGTGACTCATACGCTTGATTTGTTCTTTCCCTTAAAATAAAAGAAGAAAGACATCTTACATATAACAGGTAAAGGTATAGAGGAGGATGGGGTAATAGCGTCCATTTGAGAAATACTCGCCGTATTGTTATATTTGTTTTTAAATATAATTATGAAGGTTAAGTACAAATTTTTGTACTTAACCTTCACATTTAATATTATATATATCAAATATTTATAAATGTATACATCCAGGCTAAGTCTATCTATAAAAAATTAAATCAAAAGTTTACAATTTCATATTAGATTAAAATTTAAGTTTTAAAAAAAATAAATCCAACAAAGGCTAGTCGTTGCGCAAGACCACAAAGTGTGACTGTACGACAGATTGTGGGTTCGGTTCCTGTTCGAGGAAATGAAATATTTAACATCTTTATTTCTTGGCCCTTATCACGAGGCAAAGTGTAGCGTTTAGTTCTGCCACTCAACATGCAATGTCTCCAGAATGCGGCGGGAAATGGGAAACGAAGTGTCTTAAAACTAGGTTCCATCTTCCTACCGTCCCATGTGCGTGATACAGCGTGAAGCTGAAAAAAGCAAATAAATCTATACTCACTTCCTCCTTTTCGCTCGAAGCTAGTAATGAGGTGCATTCCTACTGACAACAATTGTTATCGTATTATAGTGAAGAGCGGCATTACTCCATGAGTGCATGTAGCCCTTCTTCCTCTACTATAGGTCTTGACTCAAATAAAAAAAAAATCATAAATTTTATCTAAAATCTACATAAGAGGCCGTTGTGGCACAATGGCATGTGACTGTTGTGAAAGGCGGCAGTTGTGGATAGATTCCCATTCGGAAGAAATATTTTCATTTCCTAGCTCTATTAACAAGAAAAAATATGTTGTTGAAAAAATATGGAGACATTTTCGAGTTATAGCCTAATATAATTCGAAAATGTCTCCATATTTTTTCAACAACATATGTTCTATGTTTCCTCTGCCTACCCTATATGCGGAGTACAGCGCGGAGCTAAAAACTCTTTAAAAAGAGCGAGCTTGATTCGATAATATTGAACCAATATATTGTCCTTAGAGTGACAGCTACGCCACTTAATTTTGTACTTTTCATCCACAGGGATATGACAAATCACTGTATTATTATTAACGCATAAAAACAGAATGGCGGTACCGACAATCGGTTTATAATACAATGTGGTGATAAATACGTAATGAGTCAGCGGCCTTTGGTGTTATCAAACGTTGTTAGAAATTTAAATATTTGGTTGAACATATAAATATGTCGCGTTTTAATCATACAGTTAAAGTAGCACTAAAACGGAATAATTTCAAGGAAATTGTGAAAAAGTAGGTACTTTACTACTTTTTACTATAATGCGTGGGGTGTATGTTTGACATTTTTTTTTCTAACAAGTACTTATCTATTCTTCGGCTCTCAAAAACATTAGTTAACTAGCAATTGAAATTTAAGTATTCTGTTTATAACTTTTTTACTAAAGGATTCAGTTTGGTTGAACGTAGGAACATATTAGGATTTACTGGAATGTAAAAAAAACATTATTTGTAGGTATTGCATACTGAATTTAATAAATTGATGTTCCAAATGAAAAGATGTTACAAAATCTGAAAATCAAATCTCCTAATTCTTTTTTTTATATAGCTTTAAAGTTAAGGTCTAAGTTAAAGAAAAAATAAGTCGGGTTTTTCCCTATATCACGGGCAGCTCCAGTGGCGCAATTGGTTAGCGCACGGTACTTATAAGACAGTGTTCGTGTGAGACATGCCGGGGTTGTGAGTTCGAGCCTCACCTGGAGCAATATTTTTGTATTTTATCATATAAAATATACTAACTTAAGTAATTTTGTAAGAAAAGTTCATAAAATTTTTGAAACAATCATTTGTTTATTTGTTTTCTGAGCTAATTATTTTGATTAGACCTATAATATGTATGTTGTAATGCTTATGTTTACTGCTAATTTATATTTTCACATAAAAAAAAATCTTCCATCGCTAAATTGCCATAAGCATACATGGCATTACAATTAATTTTAAAGTTGGTGCATGTTAAGAGGTTTTATTTAGATACAAAACTATTTAATTAATAATTTAAATATTATACCAACAAAATAACGATAGTCAATTATTCTTCTTTATTATTTCTGAAATAATGAACTAAAAAAAATCATCATTAGTTTATCATTACGAAAATCCACGAATATGACTTTCAGGCTTTAAACATACGACTAATCATTTTGTAAACCTGTGCATATTTAAAGATAAAAGATCGATAACTTGATAATTACTTGAGTAATAGACATATAGATGAATAATTTTTTTCTTGGAAAATCAAGCATATTATTTAAACGTATTTTTTTAATGTCTCGTTATAGAAAAATAAAGTAAGAAGAAGAAATAAAATTATAAAGTATTAGACAACTGAATTGTATTATTATAAACAAATTAAAAATACAAAAATAAAATTAATACAGAGAAAAAATTCTCTTATAATCTTAATTGCAAGAATTAAGAAAAAATATATCTGTACCAGGAGACGCATTTTATATTTTAATTTAATAAAAAAATAAAAATGCAAACGTATTTAACTTATACAGAACAACAAAAAAATTCAAATATACTTTTCATCAAAAAGAATAAAAATAAATAGAATGGGTTGATAAAAAATTATGCTCCAGGTGAGGCTCGAACTCACAACCCCGGCATGTCTCACACGAACACTGTCTTATAAGTACCGTGCGCTAACCAATTGCGCCACTGGAGCTATGGCTCCAAACGTCAAATTATCGTAGCCGTTCTTTGATGATAGATTGAGTCAAACGACATTCTTTTTTTTAATAATCAAATGTCAAAGAGTAAATAATCAACTCAAAATATTTTTTCTTCATTAAATATAGAAAATTAAGTCAGAATGAAATAGTATTTTTAATAATTTAGCTGATTTATATTAGCATTTACATATTTCAAATTCTAAAGTTTTGTAATTACTAAACTGTGTAAAGATAAACAGAAAATGGAATGTAAACGTCACTTATGTGATTCGGAACTTGTGTTGTGATTTGTGATTTGCTTCTGTAAAACAATAACATATGACCTTTTTATTAACTGGACTCTGTATATGTACGAGTGTTTCTACGTAATTTACTTTTCATATGTCTAATGTTTTCACACAATGAATTGGTTCGATACTTCTGGACTAACGAGCTTAGCCAAGTCAGCACTGAAGGAGGCGCAGAAAACTATCGATAAAGCATTAGATATTCAAGATGATAGTAGCGAAGAACAAGAGGAGGAAACCCCAGGGCCATCCTCCTCAAAATCATCGCCAGGGACAGGCACAACTCCTCAAAAGGATAACGCGGATTTTTTTTCTTCGTGGGGTCTTACAGTTAGCGCTGAAAGTGGAAAATCTGATCCTATAAAAGAGCAACCAGTTGTTACTGAAAGCCCATCAAAGAACAACTCGCAAAGCTTATGGGGCTCATTCGCAGGCTCGTTCTTTGAACAACCGAAATCTGACAGTAGTACAATAATTCGTCCACCGAAAGCAAAGTCTCTGAATGTTATTTCTGGTAAGTATGACAGTCAAGACGATTTATTTTCTAAAAGCCAACTTGTTATGTCTGATGGTGCTGAATATTTAAATTTCAAAAAGGAGGATGTTATGAAATGTGATGACAGGAGAGACTCAAATAAATCAAATGTCTTATCTTTTATGTCGAGTAGAAATAGTTCTGATTCTGTAGAGGTGTTGTCACAGAGCTTAAAGTCCACGCCCGATTCTGAGCTAGCATCTTGTCATTCCATTTCGCACAGCAGTAGTGCAGGCCTAAAGCTTAATTCAGAATCTGTAGAAATATTACCAGATAGTCTTATAAGTCCAAGTTCCATAGAATGCATAGGCTTTGATAGTTATGCAAGTGATAAGAATAGTAGTTCTTCTTCAAACATATCAAATGATATTTTTAACAAGAAGTCTACTCCGTGTGGAGAGAGGACAGAGAGAGCTGAAACAGCTGATAGTGTCAGCTTAGTTGCTGATGATGACGAAGATACTATGTCTTATAACTCTATATCAGAATGTACTGCACCAACTGTGTTAGACACTGATGAAAACCCAATTAATCCACATTTAAAAATTTCTAAAATGATAAAAAGTGATAATATTATACATTTGGAACAACCTTTAATGATACAGAAAATGCAAATTAGTGAAAATTCTTCAAATGATGGCTCTTGGTCTGATAGAACTCTAAATGCAGATAATGACAGCGTTACTTTAGATCAGGCAGAAGAGCAAAGAAAGGAAAATGAGCCAGAAGATATTTTCATGGAGAAACTAAGTGACTCATCATCATTTTACAATGTGTCAGCAGATCTATTAAGATCTGAGAGCTCAGCATTTGTGAATGTTGAGAAAAAACAATGTAGTGGAGACAGTAGTGATTCATCACAACGAGAATCTAGTGTAAAAGAGAGAACTTCACCTGTAAGTTCTGATAGCAAAAGCGATTTAGTCAAAATCGGCTCTGATCGAACATCAGGCCACACTTCTGGTGATGAACTGGAAACTGCCACTTCATCAGATATTGAAATTATACCTAGTCCAAATGGAGACAGTAGCAATGGTTGTAGAAATAGCCCTGGGAAATATTGTTTTAAACAAAAACATGATGGTGCTACATCTCCTAACCTTGTAGACTTAGTTCTTGGCAAAAACTTAGCAACTAAAATCCGTGGGCACAATCGAGAATTGTCAGAAACATCAGTACAAAGTAATACTAGTGATGAGAGTCAATGTTCAGAGAATGATAGATTGATGAGAAGGCTCTGTGAAATGGCAGAAATTTTAGATGCAAGAGAAAATAGACTAATGGAAATAAGTAGGAATAATGTGGAGTTGGCAGAATGTAATGCTAGTTTAAAGAACCAAGTTGAAACCTTGATGACTAAGCATGAAGGTGGCGATATTAATACTATAACAGAAGATTATACTCAAAGAATGTCTGCCCTGGAGAAGAAATTCCAACAAGCTATCAGGGAAAAGGTATGCTTTTATATTTTTTTATTCCTATTTTAAAGTGATTATATTTTGATACAAAAAATGTTTTCATGTTGACTAACTAAAAACCATATTGTATGATATAAATCACAAAGTATTATATATTCTTATTTGTGATACAGATAAAATAATACACAATTATTGAAACTATGAAACATAGAATATTACTTAAATTAAAGATTTGAGATCTCACAAACTCAATGTTTTATTATTGTATATGCTATGCTTAAAACAAGCAAGCTGTATAAAAAAATATTCCCCTCTCCTTGTAATTCTATATAAATTATAAAAATTTACATTTTAAAATGACAAATTTACTAACTTTGCCCTCCAGGATCAACTACGTAAACAACTGGACAATTTAAAATCAGATATTTCACGTAAAAACTCCTCTGAATTAGAAACCACTTTGAAAGAGAAAGACGACATGATAGCTCAGTTACACGAAGAAGGGGAGAAGTTAGCGAGGCAAGAGTTACAGCACTCTAATATTATAAAGAAATTAAGAACCAAGGAAAAGGATAATGAACAAGTTATTAAAAGTTTACGGTAAGTAATTTTTTTTAACATGACACATCAAAAAAAAAAATTTTTTTGTCAATATTTTCGAATATTATTTTTGCAAAATTATCGTTTATAAAGTGACTTTATCTTTCAGTTTTTTTAAGAATTTTTTTTTATTTAAAGTAATAGTGAATTTTTAGGTAGAGTTTTACTGTCATTTAGTGTTGAGCAGATTGATACTTATTGCTTTATTTTTTTTTCTTGTTATATCTACAATAATATGGGTACTATATCTGAGAAAAAAAAATAGTTTGTTTTATTATTTCCCCAAGTATGTAGATTATATGCACATATTTGTATAGCGAATATTTGGATATAATCATAATTTTTAGGGCATTGGTTTATTCAGAACTAATAGACTTCATAAAGTAATAATTTTATTTGAAATATTTCTTAAGAGATGGCATGAGTAGTATTCTCAATCGCGCTATCGTTACGTTCTATTCGTCTGAATATTGGACGTTCGTTTTAGTGATATGTTTAGACTAATATCGAAGTAAATAATTATTATTTTATTTATATAATAAAGCTATAAAGTGGTTTCATCTTGGAAGTGAAATAAATTGTTAAGTGATCAAGTGAGCTGTATCTGTAAGTGTTGTACGTTCGAAAACGTCGAACATTGCTGATTCAAATTTGTGTCTTCCGTTGAGGCATCCCTCGGGAATACCACGGGATGGTGAGCGCCGGTAATCACTTATCATCTGATGACTCGTACGCTCGTTTGCCTTGTCTTTTTCCATAAAAAAACGTATATAATGTATGCTACTGCTGCTACTGTTGCATTTTTTCAAATACGTACTAAGTGGTGCACTGATTGGAATGTTTATATTATTATTTTATTTTCCTTATTTACATTTGAGAGCGTCGTAGCGCAGTATCCACTTGGATAACATGGGTTTGATTCCCACTCGAGGAAATGCTTTCATACTCTCGCACCGGTAATAACACAAAGCGCAGTGTTGAATTTGCTACTCAACATGAATGTCTCAAAAGTTTGACCGAAAGTGAGGAATGGCGTCCCTTAACATTAGGTTCTTCATCGACTACAAAATTCAGCGTTTAAGTTGGCCATTTTACGATGACTTACCTTGCATTGATGAATTATTTCTATACGATAAATTTATAATAAAGGTCAAAGGCCATGGGTTCAATCTATAGTCTGAGTAATGGGGTTATATTGAAATAACATTTTGTTTAATTTTATTTCTTAGCTTTAATTAAACGCAGAGTTGGTCTCTGCAAATTAACACGTAAACTAAAACAAACATTAAAATACTTTGAAAAATAAGGTAAAGTATAAATATATATATAAAATAGAGAAATTAAAACCCTTATTCTAGAGACAAAATATCTGAACAAACAGCAGAATTAGATCGGATAAAAAGATCCATGGCGGCCAAGGAGGAATTGGAAGTGAGTCAAATAGAAGCTGTGTATAGATTGACCACAACCAATAAGAAGATGGAAGCTGAACTTGCTGAGGTATTTTTGTTTTTATTTTATGAACACGTTTAATATTTAAAAAAAAAAATATTCCATCGTTGTGTGGATACTAAGATAGTTTTTTTTATGAAATGGTTATACTTTACGTGTTTTTTTTCTTTTTTTGTGAAAAACAAAGTAAATCACAATCACAAACAAAGTAAAGCCACGATGCTTTTGGATTCCATTTGGATTTTTCCGCTCTCGTAAGACAATGTGCGGCAATTAGTTTCGCCCCTTCCGTAAGTGAAGCTAGTCTGTGCCGAAAAGTTCATTGGTGCGAGAGAAACAGAGTGTCTTAACACTAGGTTTCCTTTGCCTGCCTTGCTATATGCGGGATACAGCGTGAATAAAAAAAAAATAGTATTCAATTTCGTCGGCTATTTATCTTATCTTACTTGTGTTAGCGGCACAATCACATTCAATTATAGTGACACATACATACATACATATAAATAGACAAAATCTATTGACTTCAAGGACTAATTAATATTCAATAACGATAATATGCTTTCTCAGTTTGTTTACATGTGGTGGTTGACATTATACTATTATATTATTGTATTTTGTAAATGAGGCCAGTCATGGCGCAGGGGCACAAATTGTGACTATAAAATCGACTGGTTGTGGGTTCGATTCCCACTCGATGAAATAAAATATTTATTTACATTTATAATTTCATTTTTTCGATCTGGTTTCGATGCAAAGCGCGGTGTTGAGTTCCGCCACTCAACACGCAATGTCTCCAGAACTAGGCGAAAAGTGGGGAACGGAGTGTTTTAACACTAGGTTCCCTCTGCCTACTCTGCTGTGTGCGAAATACAGTGTGTATATTTTTATTTGTTTATGCGATAGAATTTTTATTATAGTTTATACCATATTAGAGAATCTTGATTAGATTTCTCGGTTCCTCTTAATTGTTTATTTATATTAGAAATACTATTATAAGCAGAGTTCAAATTTTGTGTATATCCTTCTTGTTATGGTGCAGTGTATCGATTGTAAAAGTAATCTATAGGTAGCTTCATATTCTCGTTCTGGGAAGACAGAGAGTGGCGTTGAGATCTGCCACTCAACATGTAGTATATCGAATTTTATCTAATAGCCGACGATGGAGTGTTTAACTACTATTTTTTTTCTTTTCTTATTGTTTAGGGTTAAAACGTGAAGCATTATATTATCTCAACCAAAATTAAATCATCAAATTATATTTTTTTCAGACAAAAAGTCTACTAGACGATACCACCCAAAAGTTAGAAAGTACACGCACTTCCCTAGATGCCCTCAAACGGGAATTGAACGAGTTACAGCGTAGTAACTTAGAAATGCATAAATTAAAGACTTCGTACACGGAAGTCGAAGCCGCCAAGGAGAAAGCGGAAAGGGACGCGGACATATTGAGACACGAACTGAAACAACTGAGAGTGGAGAGGGCCAGGGGTGAGCTTGTTTTTGTGTATAATTTGTGCACATCAAATATAGAATATTTGAATACTCACATATATAAGTTTGTCGCCTACAACACCTAACGACGCACGTACGCGAGCAGAGGAGCAGCGCTGGCTGTCGCGCGAGGAGGCGCTGCGGCGCGAGGCGGCGGAGGCGGGCGCGGCGCGCGCGCAGGCCGGCGACGACGCGCCCGCCGCGCTGCTGCAGCAGCTGGCCGCGCTGCAGCGCGCCGCGCTGCGCCGCGAGCGCGCGCACGCCGCCGCCGCCGGGCAGCTCGCGCACCGCCTGGGTGAGCGCCGTCTTGTGTGAGTTTGGTTTGGTGCGTATTGTATTATCCTAAATATTTACCACCTTCCAGCCACCGTAGAAGCCTCACTGGCCAAAGCGCAGGAGCAAGAACGCCTCGCCCGAGAAGAGAACCGACTAACGCTGTCCCAGTTGGAGAGCCTTCAAAGCGAGCACGGCGCCATCGCGGCGGTCGCCGCCGAAGCCAACGATAGATTGCAAATGTTGTACGACACACAGGAGAAGTTGAAGTTGTAAGTTTTATTTTTTAAATTCTAAGTAGCGACTGTAAACGTGACAGATTGTAGGTTCGATTTTGTGAATCGAACCTACAATCTGTCACGTTGAGGAAATGAAATATTTAATATTTTCTTTGACTTGCTCCAGTAACGAGACAAAGCGCGTTGCTGCGGCCCACCACCTAACACACAATACTTCCAGTGTTCGACAGAAAGTGGGGAACGAAAATTCCTTATATGGAAAGAAATGCCTTGATACTAGGTTCCCTCTGTAAACAGAGGGAACCTAGTATCGTAATATAGTATCCCGCATATAGCAGGGCCTACCCTGCGGGATACACTGTAAGGCTACAAAAAAATGTACATATACATTTAGCCTCATAGCCTCATACATTATTTACCTAATAACGGAAAAGCCATTCAAGTACACTAAAATACTTTTAAGCTTTCTGTTATATATATACTTTACAATTTTATTATATTGTATTAATACCGGTTATTCCAAAGTTGTTACCCATATCTCACACCCATAGGTCGCGCGTAGAAGAATCCATGCCTCGAAAATTTTCTTTTTTTTAATGCCGTACTAATTAATGACTAGACTTCAATATTAAAAAAACGATATAGTATTCGAATTTTATTTTCCGATAATAAAACTGAGCCGTTTTTTTTTAAATAAATAGTTGCATTTTTTTATAACAATGTAATTGTACAGCTAAGCTACTAATTTTGGATATATTATTCGAGTGACGTAAATTCGGATCCTGCTCCTTGATCCTTCTTCTAAACATTATATACAGCGTTTTATGTTAATTTGTGTCAATGACATTTTAAATAGTTAATTTTCTTTGTTTTTTAGAAAAAACCTCGAACTAGACAAGTTACGTGAAGAGAGCGAGAAGGAGATAGCGGCGCTGCGTGCGAGAGTGAGTGAGATAGAAACACAACTAAACGCTGAACGCACCGCTTTGGACACTGAGAAGAAACGCAATGCTATATTACAGGTACGGAAGTTGGTGTGCTAAGAGGTGATAGTGGGTTTGAGAATATTTGAATGTGGTTTTGGTGTTGTAATTTTAAGTAATATTAAGACACTCCGTCATATACTCTGGGATCAGTTTTCGAGACATTGTTTGTCCAGCGGCGGAAGGTAACTTTGCACTTTGTCCACCAAAGTGATATAGTGAAAATGATTTTATTATTATCCCAATCGTTATCTCAAGTGACTTTTTAATATTAAATGGTTTTCTTAGAAATTTTAATATTAAATGATTTATTATTTCCAGGAGCAAATATCGACTCGAGGCGACATATCGCCGTCTCACTCTGTCGCCTCCGACACGTTCTCCACCTCGTTTTGGCAAACGGTCAGTTTTTCTAGAACATTTTTAGTTCTATGGCGTACACATATTGCAGTTTTAAGTACGTAGATAATCTTAGTATTAACCTAATTTAATCGAATAAATTTGTTTCGTTCACTTTGATAATATCACATTTTTTTTCTTTTTTTTAAGTCAACATTGTTGTTAATGCACAATAGTCGCTGCAAAGAATAGGCAGATTACATTTTTTTCTAAATTGCACTTGATATGGACGACCCAAAGAAAATACACCTTAAAAAACATTTTTTTAAGGTTTTTTAAATTAGTATTTTGTTCATTAAAAAACCAAATATACAATTGATCTTGTGGATAATAAAAGTACGGAAAATACTGGATGGGTAGTATGAGTTTTATTATGTACAGTAACTTTCATCAAAATAAGATTTTTTGTCACAGGACGAGCCAACAACCTCCAACATGGGCATGGCGCCGAGCGCCGGCGTGAGCGCGGGCGTGGTGTCGGTGGAGGAGCACCTGGCGGCGTTGACGCGCCGCGAGGGCGAGCGCCGCGGACAGGGCGCGGCGTTGGCGGCGCTCGCGGCCGAACGCCGCGCGCTCGCACAGCAGCTGGCCGACGCGCACCACCGCTTGCAGGAGTACCAGGTGGGTACGGTAGGGGTGACCAGTTGTAGCCGAGCTGAACTTAGGTGCTCTAAGCTCTTGCGCGGGCGGCGCAAAAAGTAGTAATTTGTCCTGCAGACAAATTGAAGTTTACTTATCGATAAAACTGTGAAATCACAAAGTATTACCATTGATCTTAAAGTATTAAAATAAAAATAAATAGAAATATCATTTTTGAATTTATTAAAATCTTAGGATTGGATCAAAAATCTTTTAAAAAAATAATTATTATATTAATAACTTTTTGTGTTGGCGTATTTTAAAGATTTTTATTATACAATTTGAACTGATTATTAATTATAAATAAATTTAAACAATTTGTTAAAAACAATCGCTCATATCTTTCAAACTCATTTCCTCACAGAGCGTACAAGAACAATACGACGCTCTCCTCCAGATGTACGGCGAGAAAGAAGAACAACTCGCAGAACTACGCCTCGACCTGCATGACGTCACGCAGCTGTACAAGGCACAGTTACACGACCTGGTCGAGTTCCGAAGACAACAGCAGCGATAGCATCTGCTATTACACCCTCCGTGCACTTCGCAATGTATTCCGCCACCGACTAGCAAATTGCGCCAACCAAGTGCTTTGAAATTCCGCCAACCAACTATTCTCGAATTTCACCAAATAAATTCTTCGAAATTTCGCTTCACACACTCAAATACAAATCCAATACAACTAAAAGAAAAACTAAATAAATCCACGTCTAGTCCATCGCTGAACACAAAATATATAAATTCTTATCTCTTACTGCGTTCACTATCACTCAATGATATGACAATAATAAATGAAAAAACATATTTTGATATATTTCAAAATCCCTCATCATATGAACTAAGGGATTCTTCAACAACTAAAAAAAATCTTTATAAATATGTGAAAAATAGTTCATTTAAATCTACAGTAGTAGTTCAGGAGAAAAGGTGTGACGCACTTTGTTGTTACAGCAGGTTCGATGTTTGAGTCACGCAAATTATTAAATTAGTAACAAGCATGCCACTCGAATCTTGGTTCAATTTTAAATCTTAATAAATATAAATTCACTCATGCACTCTTAAGAGTGCTGGTGAAACGGTTATTAAAATAACATAATATGAGATATTTTTAAACGAAAAATAAAAAAAAATGCTTTTTATAAAAGATAATTTAATTTTCTCAGAAACATGAACATGAAATGGAGTTGTTTTCGTAGATAAATAAATTATGCAAAAATAGTTTTTTTGTAGCGGACATTATATTTGTTTCTTACAAAACCTATTATCATAATTTTCAACTTGTATCATTTAGCTCTACAAATAATTAAGTCATTTAAAACATAAAATAAATAATGTGCAATTTTAATATTGTAAATAGCTTAGCTGTGATCAGTTTTACTTCAAGATCGTTAATATTACATTTTACATTTTATTTAAACCTTTATCTCTTATATAATTGTATATGACGGCGAGTTGCTCCACTCACGTCGCATTGTCTGCTGAATTTGGCATAAAGTGGAGAACGGAAGTGTCTTAATATTAAGTTCCCAGGTACCCTCTGCCTATCATGCCATGTGCGGGATGCAGCGTGAAGCTACAACTAAAATCAAAACGATTAATTGTAATAACATTATTTTATAAATGCTTCAATATAAATTACATTTTTCTCTTAGTTTCTTTTGCTAGAAAATGGAGCAACGACGAAGTATATTACGTGTATATGTATGTAACCATATTATAAAATATTAAAATCATTCTTAGTATAATGGGAATCAAATCTTCACTCAATTTTAAATGAAAACAAAGCTATCATATTCATTAATCATATATTAAATATTAAAAAAATATTTTCTTCAGGATACTTTCAATTATTTAAATTAATTATTTATGTATTTCCTTACAGTTCTGTTTATTTTTTTATGTAAACCAATAAAATATAATTGTTTTTATTTCTTCATATATATTTTACTACTTTTTGTAAAGTAAAAAAGAATTGCTAGTTTTTTTCATTATCATATACATTTCAATCTTTTTTCAACATACATTAAGATATGATTTTAACTATTATATAGAGGAATTTAGTATTATTAATATATGATTCGGCGATAATTTGGGTGATTAATAATAATGTTTTCAATTGTTAAAACATTTACTTTGTATTTAAAAAATACTGAGTTTTAAAACTATAAATTAAATATATTTTATATTATAATAAGGCCATATTGTTAGTAGAAAATTAGTTATTATTAAAAATATGATTGTTAATTTTGTTTAGTTTTATTGAAGCTATTTGTATGTAAGTTACACGATTTTGTTTATTATCGGAGCTAGCCACTGTATATGAAATAAAAAAATATTCAATATTAAAGTTTTGTTTTATTTAGATTTTTTTAATGTTTATATATAAATTGTGTTTTTTACCTTAAATTCATACTTTTATACCTAATATTTATTATTTTATAATTCAAGTTTGTTGTTAGAAAGGAAATTGACACAGTATATTATTAGTTAACGACATCTTTTTGAGACCGTAGTGAAGTGGCGAAGGCGACTGCAAATACGACCCTTGTGGATTCGATTCCCACTTGGGGAAATAGAATAGTTTGGTAAACATATCGATTTGGAAAACATTTCATATCGATTTTTTTATTTATCCACCGAATTAAATAAAACAAACAATAAATGTTGAGAGAAGCTTACAAGAATAAACATTATATTATATTTTCAAATATATTATATATATGTGAACAAGAAATTAAATGAATCATTCCTAACACTTAAATTAAGCTTTAAATTAAACACAACAATCAATTATTATTTATATTATTAAATTGTGATGTGATGTGTGATTTGAACATACAAGTATTTATGAAACCAGTTTTTTTTAGTCTAACGCTTCTTTCTGCGCAATAATAAGCAGCGAGAGTAGTAAGTCCGTCCTCCAAATTTCGAATAAATGTAATACACAACGTCGCACTTTGTTTTCGTCGTAGTCGTTCCTCCGAGTGAGAATCGAATCCACATCCACAACATGGAGACTGTCCCACTATGACAGAAAATGTTATTTATCCAATATATAACTAGGAGTATTTTTTTTAATTATTATTTTATCATATATAAAGGGTATCAAAATAAAATAACACATTTACATACACCATTTATTTAATAATAAAAAATACAAAGCGATACAACCACACACAGTGAATGCCGAAACATTAGTTAAGAAAAATCACCAATTACTGTGACAGAGTATCTAAAAATGAAATATAAAAAAAAATATCTGAGACTACATTTTTATATTAATTTTAATTAAATATACATTTTCTATTAATTTTAAGTATTTTTGATTAATTAAGTATAAATAAATAGCATTCACTATCGCATTTACTCTAAAAGGTAAATTTAAGTAAGTTAATAGGTAAACTGACAGACAAACACGCACACACACACACACACACGGGCTAAATGCATATATATTATAATGGAGCTTGTTTTCTGTTGAACATTGAAATATTTATTTAAGTAATATTAAATTGCTATAGTTTAAAACCAGCAAGTATATTGAAAGTGCTTAATTTTTTTTTTTATCTAATCGGGAGTCGAATACAGGTTCTCCGTGTATATATAGAATATATATTAGGTTATATACAACATGAAAGAAAAGAATGATATAGGTTTTTATTTTTTTCTCTTATTGAATAATAAAGAGAGTGAAAGATAGACATTGTGTACAGTGACGTATCTCAACGCAGCATTTATATGACTTAAATTAGAACAGAATTTGTATTATAGATGTAAAAAATCCTTTAAGCGGATTTTGAACGTACAACTACTATATCCAAGAAAAGTTGTTATGAAATATTTTGAATATGACAATAATAATTTTCACAAAAAATATTTGAGTCAATTAATGCAGAAATATCCCATATTTTTTTATTTTATTTAACAAAATAATTTCAATGTAATTAAATTTCATTGATTGGAAAGAAAGATAGAAAGGGTAGTGATATAACACTATTTAAGTAGTCTTGTTAATAAAATCGATATTAATAAGATAGACATACTATACCACATAATATGGGTTTACCCATGAACCACAAAAAAAAAACTACAATCAAAAATAATAACAATAAAAAAATCAATGAACACGTAGAAAACAAGCTCCCACTAGTAATATAATAGTAATAATGATAAACACTAATATATAATAAATCGTTACTTATCCGTAATTTGTATAAGCGATTAGCATACAGAGTCGAAGTCGAAGCGAAGTTAATTATTTTTTTTTAAACCGTTTATCCATTTTTTCCTCACATTTCGCGAGAATCGTATTCGTTATATGAAAAGCCGTACTAAGTAAGTCTAAACCTAACATCGACCTGCCGACTACCTTCTAACGATCTTATGCAAATGTATTTTTTTTCTACTAATAATTAGGGTTCCATCATATTAAATGTAAAACTGATTTAATATTCACATCCAAAAACATCTAAGCATTACTATCCATGGATGTGAACTGGTTATCTCCTCCTATATCAAATTTATGGCGTCATATGATAAGTAGCGTTTTACAACATTTACATGACTTTTTTCTATGATTCTACATCTATATTTCCAGACAAAGTGATAAGGGGTCAATGGGGTCACAAGGGGCAAAGACTTATAGACGAATAATTTAACTTTTAATTTTACATATTACATTCAGTGAGAAGTTAGATATTTGAAAATTATGGTCGAAAGGAATTAATAGTGGTTAATCGGAGTCAAGATTATGATAAATTATTTACTTTTGACCTTATAAAATGCGGTTAAGGTTAATAAAAATACCTATTAACGTTTTTACTAGTCACTAGGGTCGTGATTGGGAGAGCCCGAAATGTTCTGCAGACAGAGTAGATCAATGCAATTGAAATTGTTGTGAGTCACTAGAGCTCAACTGAAGTCACTGGAAAACTATAATTGTCACTAGGGCGTCCGTACAAAGCATAGCCCTAGTGTCTATAGGGCTCCTAATGATGTGGTAACAGAATGGATAATTTGATTTGAAATAGGCATTTGTGTATGTCACTAGAGGTCAATAGGGTTCAATAGGGGTCACTAGAGGTCGATCGGGGTTATGTTTTGTCAAGTGAACCCCTGTCGCAGTGGCAGGTCGACGGTCGCAGGGTGTCAACTCGTCGTGTGACTCCGTGGCTCCGGCGCACGGGCCGGGCGGCGCGGGCGCGGGGCCTGGAGCTCCCGGAGGTCCGGGTTGTGCCGGGGAGTCCCGGGGGTGCCGGGGGGCGTCAGGGGGTGCCGGGGGGTCCGCTCACACCCACGCCATCCAGCCCTCGTACATGAGGCACAGGTTCTCTGCGCTGGTCGCTTCCGTTATTATGTAGTCCACCTGTAATTTCATATATATTTCAGTCAATTTAATTTAAACATTACTTTACATATGATCACACGTGTACATATGTCATCTTACACCCACACATGCTAGTTAGTTACCTGTTCCCTGGCGTGTGTGTGCGTGTGCGCGTGTCGCTCGCGGCCCTCCAGCTTGAGGCGGACGCGCTTCCACACGCCCGCGCCCGTCGCGCTGCGCTGCTCGCCGCCTGGGGTGTTGCCAGTGTTAGTTTGGTTTGTATTAAATAATCACAATAAGAGAAAGTAACAGCTGTTATGTTTGTTTTTATATTTGTATATTTATTATATTATATATTATTACCGTGTCTGATGGACAATCTGTTGCGAGAGACGGCGGCCTGACGCGTAAGGCGGCGACCGCTCTCCGACGCAGAGGGCAATCTGGAACATATTCATTATGTTAATATTATATAATATTTTTGTTTTGGATTCTGTACCCATTGGATAAAATTGGAGGCATTGCGTGTGAACCCCCAATCTAACGTTTGTACAACTTCGCCACGATTAACTTCTTATTCCCTCTAAGAGTGAACAAAGCGCAGAATTTACCATATATAGTGATGATAACTATATATTTATAAGTGCCGTGAGTGAAAGTACTGATTGTGATAGTGAACATATAGTGTTATCATAACTTTACACAGACGTTTTAGTGCAAAATATCCTCTAAACAATAACCGTGTACCGGACTCAGCTCATCTGACTACCGACACATAATTATAAAAGTGCAAAACTGCTATTTATTATATTATTTTTATAATTTTAAAAGGAAAGATAATAATAAAAATATTAAACTCTTATTAATTTAAATGATAGAAATAAAAACATATATAAAATCGTCACTATAAACATTTATTTTTTACTAAATTGAACTTTTTATTGTTTGAAGTGCCATCTAGCCATTATTTGGGGTAAACTAATTATCGATCTACAGTCGCAATGGCAAATAAATGCAACCATTGTGGTAAATTCCTTGCGACAATAGAGGGCGTCAAGTGCACGAAGTGTGTCTCACTATATCATAAGGCATGTGCTAATGTTAGCCCGACAAGCCGCCCACCACTGAAATGGCTCTGTCGTGGTTGTAAGGCTCCTGCTTCTGAGAAAGGAGCCATCCAAAATTCCTTAAGCAGTTCAGATAACACGGAGGAGGCGTTTGAAGATGCGATTGAAAATAAGACCCTTGCTCAAGAAATGAGGTTGCTGAGAATCGAACTTGCATCTGTTAGCACAGAAATGGCCTCTTTTAGACAGGAACTGTCACGGTTGAATTCGGTTGTTGCCGATTTTCACAACAGAGTTGACAACGTTGAGGAACGCCTAACGAACCTGGAATCGCTCAGTAGAAACCGTCAACCTGTCTCGGCGGAGGAAAGTGACTCTGCTCAAATTTTTACCCGCTTACAGTCTGAGCTAAATGAACGTGAGCAAGAAAACCTCTTGAATGACGTAGAAATCTCAGGGCTTGAGGAGAAGAGTGGAGAAAATGTGACGCATATGGTCATACTTTTAGCAAAAAAGCTTGGCTCTGAATTGACGGAACAAGATATAGTCAGTGCGGAACGGTCGGGCCCGCGACGTATCACAGCGGATAAGAACGCGACTCCGCGCTCGCGCCCCATCGCCGTGCGTCTGGCGCGGCGCGCACTGCGCGACGACCTGCTGCGGGCGGCGCGCGTGCGGCGCGGGACCGACTCGGCCGGCATCACCACCACGGAGCCGAAGCGCGTTTACGTAAATGAACGATTGACACTTGTCAACCGGCATTTGTTTTATAAGGCGCGGGAAGAATGCCGTCGTGTCGGCTGGAAATTTTCTTGGACCAAAGGGGGGCGTATTTATGTTAGGCAAACTGAATTGTCAGAAATACGTCGCGTTCGTTCTTTAAACGACGTCATCAAGTTTTTTGGCAATATAGCTATTTGAAAAATGTATTTGATTGTTATCGTTTGTTGTTCTTATTATTTTTCTTATTTTTATCTACAATACTATTGTTGCTCAATTTGTTTAGTGTGTCATGCTATTACCTTATTTGTTTAAACGTAAGAATGGCACTTGCAACTTTTGTAATCGTGTTTCCTTTAGAAGTTTTAAAAGAATATATTGAAATCTATGTAAATAATTATTTTATGATGTGTTACAGCAGTTTGTCGTCCAGTTTTGGGAGTAGAAAATTATTGGTTGACCTGTATCTATTTACATTTTATATTTTTATTGTAATCTATATACTCGTATTGCATATTATTTTGTTTATTTTATATTTTAATTTATTAATAGCTTTACTGTTTATTAATATAGTCAGTGTTAGATCATTTATTTTTCTCGTAATTAAATATCTATTTATCTTAATTAGCAATGATTAAACCACGCAACCTAAGAATTGGTTTCTTAAATGCAGGATCGCTGGGTACAGGTCATGATGAATTTCTTTTTGCAATGGATCGACATAATGTGGATATTATGGCCATAAATGAAACATGGTTAATTGATGGGGAGGAAGGACGCGCGCCTGTTGTATCAGGCTACTTTCTACGTCATAAACCCCGTCCGTCTGGTCTTCGTGAGCGAGGGGGTGGTGTAGGTTTCTATGTTAGACGTGGCTTTTCCGTACAAACACTGTCACACTCTGAAACTTTAGCAGTGGAGCAAATGTGGTTAAGATTTAAGACAAATGGCAAAATTATAATAGTAGGTACTGCATATAAGCCGCCGTGGTTAAACACCCGAATTTTTGTTGATGCTCTAATGGAAACATTTAGCACCTTCAGTTACTATGACCATATTGTCTTGTTAGGTGACTTTAACATTAATCTTCTAGATGTAGATAACTCCCATATTGGTATTCTCAACGAATTTTTATCCGTCGCTAATATGCGGCAATTTGTAGATAGGCCTACGCATTTCACAAATAATAGTGAGAGTCTTATTGATCTTATTTGCTCAAACTGTGAAGTTGATGGAATTTGGGTCGATTATGTATGCACTCTAAGTCATCATGCTTTTATATCGTGTGAAATTAAAGTTGCTAAGGAAAAACAGATAATGAAAAAAGGTTACTTTAGACAGATTTGTGATGTAGATAGGGATATGTTAAAATCAATGATAACTGCGTTGCCTTGGAAAGATATAATGGATAAAGAAAGCGTCAATGATGTATTAAGTGCTTTTAATCATAATGTTCTGGAAATATTTAATTTTTTGGCTCCAATTAAGTTACGTTACTTTAAAGATAGAAATTACCCCTGGATAACCTATAATATTAAGCTTATGATAAGAAAACGGAATGAAGCCCATGCCAAAGCAAAGAAAACAAATGCTAGTACCCAAATAGAGTTTTACAAGGATATGAAAAGTGTGGTGGAAAGAGCTATCTTTAGTGAAAAGAGTGCGTATTTTACCATCTTTATAAACAGCAACAATGTTAATTCTCCGTATTTATGGAAAAAATTAGAAAACTATCTTACTTTTAAACCCAATAGAAACCAATGTTTGCCTGATCATCTAGGTGACCCTGAAAAGCTAAATCAACATTTTCTTAGGGCACCTGGTAAGCAGCATGCATCTTTGACTAATATAACATATTTCTATGCTCATACCTATACTGCTTCTGAGTTCAATCTAAGTCCTGTTGATACAACGACTGTACGTAAAATAATAGGTGGGATTAAATCCAATGCGATGGGTTCTGATGGAATTTCCCTTGAAATGTTGCAAATGATTTTCCTTTATATACCTCAGATTATCACCGATATAATCAATAATTCTATAAACTCCTGTACATTTCCAATAGAATGGCAGAAAGCCATAATTCGACCTATTCCGAAAGTAAATAGTCCATTGGAGCCTAAGGACCTTAGGCCAGTTAGTATTTTGCCTTGTTTTTCAAAAATTTTAGAAAAAACAATCTATAATCAAGTCACGGAATATCTTAATTTAAATAATATTTTGCCAGACAAGCAATCGGGCTTTCGTAAACGGCACGGAACTGCTACCGCATTATTGGATGTGGTGGATGACATATTGAGTTCTCAGGACAATGGGGAGGGTACAATATTGGTATTGTTGGATTTTTCAAGAGCGTTTGATACTATAAATATCCCACTCTTGCTTTCTAAATTACACTACTACGGTTTTAGTCATGCGGCTATCAAATGGTTTTCTAGTTACCTAAGCTTTAGAACTCAAGCAGTTGAAATTAAAAAAGAAGATGGTTCTGTGACTGCTTCGGAATACAGTTCTGTGGGGCGTGGGGTACCTCAAGGTTCGATACTTGGTCCTCTGCTGTTTGTTTTATATTGCGCAGATATTGTTACACATATTAAATCATGTAGTTTTCACATATATGCTGATGACATACAATTATATATTTCTTTCAAACCTAGTGAAACGCAAAGCGCTGTTGATCGATTAAATAATGATTTGAAAAATATAGCCCTGTGGTCGGAGGCTAATTGTCTTGCGTTAAATCCGAATAAAACAAAGTTTTTAATTTTGGGTTCCTACAATCAAATAAAAAAAATCTCATGCAGATCACCTCAAGTAAAAATCCAAAACGAAATAATTGAACGTGTAACCGAAGCTCGGAATCTGGGTGTGCTAATGGATGAAAACCTTCGATTCGAACAACATGTTGTCAATACGGTTCGCAATTGTTTTTATAGATTAAAGGTTCTATATCGCATTAGACCATTTCTAAGTTCAGATTTACGAGTACACCTGTGTGAATCTTTAGTACTGTCCAAATTAAATTACGCCGATGTTGTGATAGGGCCTAGGCTTTTAGCTAGAACCAAGAACCTCATACAAAGACTACAAAACGCCTGTGCTCGTTATTGTTTTAATATACCACCGCGTACACATGTAACACCGTATCTTAATAATGCCAGTATGTTGAAAATGGATTTTCGCAGGCAGCTACACTTTGCTACCTTGCTGTTTGGTGTTGTGAACTATCGTACTCCTAAATATCTATACAACAAATTGGGCTGGTCACATGAGTATAGCAGCTATGATACTAGAGCTTCATCACACTTGATGCTGGTGCCAGTGCATCACTCAGCAGCTTTCCGAGGAAGTTACAAATATATGGCTTCTAAATGTTGGAATGATCTTCCTCCGCCGTTGCGCGGATTGAAGTCCATTACCAATTTTAAATTAAAATTAAGAAATAACCTATTGATTATACAAAAAGCCATGTATTTGTAAAAGGAATAATGTTTATTGTATATATATATATATATTTTATTTTTTCTATTGATCTATGATGAAAGCCTAATACGGTATTATAAGAATGTATATGTTGATAATATCTTTATTTATATTATATTTTATTCATATTATATATTAATAACTTAAAAAAAAAGTGAAAAACGTAAAGGACAGAATAGTTTCTTGTATTGTGTTTGTTAAACAGTTTCGTTCGCAGGCGCGTCTTTTTCTAGGCGGTCACTGAAAATCAGCGTTGGTATATTGTTACGCATATACCAACATCTATGCTGAGTGGCCTACCTTTTTTAACGTCACACTGCTGTACACTTTGTTTTTAATTTTTGTTTTGTCAATGTATAGTATAAAGTATAATGGTAAGATTATTTGCATGCTTAATCTTGTTGTATTATTATTATTATATTTTTTTTTTTTTTTTCTTTGTCATTTTACTTTTTCGTTTTTGTCTGTATAGCAGTTGTATTGTTAAAATAAAGTTTAAATAAATAAATAAATAAATAAATAAATAAAGTGCACTTAATTTAGGTGGGCCACGACTAATCGACCTTACTGTACTGTAACTCACTTTAACATCATATCCACGAGCATGGGTAGCTCCTTCAGTAGCGCGTCAGCGGCGGCGCGGGACGCACGTGTCGGGGCGTCCACGCCGGCCTCCGCGGGAGCCTCCGCTGCTGCCAATTCGAGGCGGTCGGAGGCCGCGGACCAAGCTGTCCAGAATTCTTGGGCGGAATTGTCTACCTGTTATTTTGTTTGTTCTTATAAATTAATGAAAAGAAATAAAAATATTTTTAAATATGGAATATAATAAAAATGTTAAGATAAAGATTATTTTCTTTGTTAGTTTCAGTTGGACACACACATGGCGATTTAGTAATGGCATCTTTAAATAAAAGGTACTCACGTCGTGGGCGGCCAGCAGCGCGTGCAGCGGCGCGCGCAGGTCCAGCAGCAGCGCGAGGCGCGCGGAGGCGGCGCGCGCGAGGCGGCGGGCGGCGGCGCGCTGGGCGGCCGCGGCGCGCCCCGCCGCGCCCTGCGCCGCGCCGCGCGCCGCCGCGTGCGCCGCCGTCGTCTCGCGGATGAGGGCCGCCACGGACGACACCTGGTGGTCGATGGCCAACTTGTTTTAATTAGCATTTAATTATTATTTATTATATAAACTATACAATAATACTTGTGTATGACTGTTATTATTAAGTATAATATACAAAGACAGCGAGCCGCTTACTTATTTAGTAACATTATCATTTTAAAGACAATAAACCAGTGAAAACGCATTTCAACAACCAAATAACATTTTAATATAATAAAAAACACGTAAATTTTGAACGTACCCATTGTGCATCAATATTTCCTTCTGGGTGTAACATTTCCATGAGCGATTCTTCAACAGGTGACACTTGTAATGAATACTTCTCGGCCAACGCGCAGGCCTGTAATATAATATATTAACTAATGATTAAAATCTATACTAAATCATCATCTAATCATTTTTTAACATACAATAGAGAAAAATTAATTGAATATTTAACAAATTTCTGTTAGCGTCGCGTTGCATTGCGCACGTGCGTTCTACGTACCTTCTCCCAGTGCGCGAGCGCGGCACACACGCCGCGGGCGGCGCGCGCCCCGGCCGCCGCCCGCTGCCCGCGCGGCGCGGCGCCCAACGCCGCAGCGCGCGCGTGCGGCGCCAGCGCGGCGCACAACGCGGCGAGGCGAGCTGCGCGGCGAGTGCGCGCCGCCCAGCTGCTCTCGAATGTGTGCAGGTTGGTCTGCAGGGCAGGGTTAGCGCCCGCACCCCACTTCACTCTGTTGGAATAACATAGTATTAGTGTAAAAATAAATGTTGGAATTGAATTGATAAGTGATCTTTTCTTACTTTTACTCTTTTTTAAATTAATTTCATTAAAGTTTCTTAAATTTTACATTTTTTACTTAGTTTACTAGTACTTGCGGGTTCGCTCGCATCCCACCTATAATTCCTTTACTATGCATACATATACACATATTATATTCAATTATTTTTAATTACTTAAGGCTAATTACAGTGGCGAGCATTAGGAGAGGCCTATCTCGAGCAGTGGATTTCGAAAGGCTAATGGATGGATAGAATTACAAATTAAACAGTAATGTTATATTGCCTATAGTACTCCTTAGGAATATAGCTTTTAGGTTTTTTGAAAAACCTCTACACACCTCTACAGAATCAAAATATAAAATAACCATATACAAAATTTTCGTACACGTAATTATTAATACCATCGACAACTGCCACTGACCTCTGATGAGCAGCGCTGACCAGTGCCTGCGTGCGCTGCGCGGCGGCGTCCAGGCGCGTGCGCGCGGCGCCCAGCTCGCGCGCGCGCCGGCCCAGCGCGCTCGCGCCTGCCGCTGCTGCTGCGGCCGACGTGCTGCCGCCCTCGGAACGGGATGTTAGTACCTGTGTATATTAATATATAGGTTTTTCATTCCAAATACATTTATTTATTCCATGTTACAAGAAAAAAATTTCCAATTGAAATTAAAAAATTTAGTACAAGATGAATAAGCCTACAATATTTTGAAGAACATATAATTAAAAAAATATAAATAAGATTAAAATAATAATATAACATTAACAATAACACAAAAATGAGAAATGCTAACCTCAGCGTGCAGTCTCGCGTGCGCGGCGGCGCGCAGGCGGGCGGCGCGCGCGGCGCCGCGGGCGCGCTCGGCGGCGCGCTGCAGCAGCGTGGCGCGCAGCACGCGCGCGCGCGCGTTCTGCAGCGCGGCGGCGAGCGACGACGCGCGCGACACGACCGCTCGCGGCGGCGGTTGGATTTTATCACAGAGCGATTCCAGTGTTACGCTCCATGATGCGCCTGGAGGTAACAAAAAGATATTATTAAATTATGCATTGAATAATTTGCATTTTTTTTGTTTTAATTCTTATTAACATTTCTATATTTTAAAATTACATATATTTTTTTTAACTCCATATTATAATTCGCAAATAACAGAGTAGAAAGAAGCTAGAAATCAACGCCGCGTTTTGCTTTGTTACCAGAGCATGAAAATGGAAATAGTTAATAATGCATTCTCTCGAGCGGAACTGGAACCCATCATCGTCACTTTTGCAGTCACTGTAAACACTTGTGTATAGTCACACAAATACGGACATATTAGATATATTTTAAATATCTATCATATTTACTTTTCAGCTAAATTTTGATTCGTATATCGTAAATATATATATATAATACACGGTAGGTAGACATTGGTTAAAATACACTACTGTTAGATCAATGCACCTTTGTAAATGTAATGTGCAAAAATACATTACATAGTTATATATATACATTTACTAAATCATTCATTTTTCATACATTATTTATTTACTGGGTCGCATACGGTCAATACGATCATCAAAGTTTGGGCTCGTACCATTGTAACAAATATTATGATTGTAATCATTAGCTTACCAATATTATTAACAAATAATTCAACAAATCAACACTAATATAGTACTTACAACCAATACAATAAACATAACTCCTATAATTGTATCCATCGTTTTTATCCTTCAAATAATTTTTATTAACCCTCATCTAATATAAAAATATAAAACAAAAAAAAAGTCAAACATAAAAAGCCCATTTAATAACGAAAAGCTAATATATAACGCAGGTGAGGGTAGTGTGAGAGCAAACTGATCTTCCGTAGAGCTCTTCCGTCTTAGAGATTAGCATAATCGATAGACTCAATCTGCATCTACATGCCATTTATTAGAAACGTAAGCTTCTTCACCTCCAAATGTGAAATGAAACGTGTCTTATCTTTGGATAGTTTTAAATTATTTAAATGGCTTAAATTTAAATAAAGTATCAAGTTTCTTAATGATTCCCAAGAGAAGTGGTGTTAAGTAAAAGTATTAAAGCTTTTGTGTTAAGTAAAAGTATTTATATTTCTGAAGTACATAACATTACATTTAACTAAACAACTTGAGATAAAAAAAAAATTTCAACTGCTATTAGAACTTAAATTAATTAAAATGGTCATTTATTTTTTATTTTACACCTTCAGTATCAGCTTCACGCTGTAGTCCGCGTACAGCAGGGTAGGCAGAGGAAAACCAAGTGTTAAGACACCTAGTGTTAAGACACTCCGTTCTCCACTTTCCGCCGAAATCTAGAGATATTGCGCCTTGAGTTACGGAACGCCGCGCTTTGTCTCGACACCAGATCGAGTGAATGAAAATATAAATTCGACGGAAAGTGTTCCGCACGAATTTTGGATGTATAGCGTGTTGAGTGGCGAAACTCAACGCCTTCACACTGTCGACCGCATATACCATAGAGGACGGAGTGTCCTAACAATAAACAGTTTGGCCCCCACGCACCATCAACTGAAAATTGAACCTGCAACCGTCGCACTCACAGACAGACGCTGCGCCAAACAGCATTAAATATATTTGATACGTACCTATCTCCTTCTGTTCGACTTCAGCGTGCAAGTCAAGTCTTGCGCGTCGTAACAGCAGACACAGTACCGACGCTAGCGCCTTAGAATGTATACCCAAAACGCATCTCGATACGTATTCTGCTGTGAATCTGAAACAATAATAAACTAACTATAAAATATTGTATTTAGTTTTAACATTTTTTGTTTATAATAAACTAGATTTATATCATCATCCGTATCATAATTCCGTTTAGTCGTTTTTGCGTGAAAGTAAAACACACATCTATCCTTACACACTATCTCATTTTATACTCATCGAGATAGAAGTTTCAAAAATAAATACATTTAATATTTGCATTAACTAAGACTTTAAATTATAAATTACACGTTTCTATATTTTAAAACGTATTTCATATTACAAACTTTTTACTCGTATTGTAGATTTATTTACAATATCCACTACTACCTAGAGTCGACCGAGCTGATCGTTTAAACATATATCCCATTCCGACCCTCTTTGAAATTCTACGGAAAGGAAGGAATAAAATTCTTTACACAAAAGTTTATATATGTAGAGATAAAAATTTACCGTTTTTTTGGGTACTAATTATTTTAATCAACTTCGAGTATATGGATGGGTTCCGACAATGTTTTTATATACATTGTTTGAAATCCATTATATAGCAGTAAATGTGTATTAAAAACGTTATTTGCAGTTAAAAAGCAAGTTTAATTCCATTTATCACGCGACTATAAAGTTAGTTTCTCGACAAGAATAAGCAAGTTTAAAATAAGTTAGGGGCGACGACGACGGTATTTCGAAAAGTTTTTATTAAACGCCCTGAGGGATGTAATTGTAAAAAAGTTCTTTTTTCAACAAAAAAGTAGGAAATAACTTAAAAGGGTATAGAAAAAATGCTTTTTTTTTATAATTTTCTGAATTTTATCACATCTGAAACATTGATGAATGAATTCAATTGATGTCTTTGAAATATTTCTTTCTATTGGCGGAGTACAACAAATTATAAATTGATATAACAACAATAGATTTCCCCTTCCTTTCATAACATTAGCCCTTAAAGAATAAATTATTGAAAACACATTACAATATTTCTCCTATTTTCTTTTCATTTCTAAACAAACTTCTTTATAATAAATAAATGAATATTCTTTTGGTTGAACCTGCTGTTCTCAGTAATTTTCTGGTGCAAATCGAAAAAATATTATAGATTTTTTTGTTGTTATAACTTGCGTTTAGAGCTATCTCGGACTTAGCAGCACTTAGGTATTTCCATTTGACCAAGAGTGCGAAGTCGGAGATTAAAGTTAATAGACTATAAAAAAAAGTCATGAAACTTCAAAAAACGCTTACCTTTTAACAGGTTTACACAAGGCGTTATCGTCCACCAGCGCCTGCGTATACCCGTCGCCTCGGAAGGCGGCTGCTAGTTGCGCGCATAGAGCGAACACTTCAGCCACCGTTTGTATGCGACGTACGATGAATATATCCTCGAGGATTGAACGGAGAGCTGGACTTTGCATTGCCGCCTGGATTGAGGATAAAGGTGGTTTTTCTTATAGAAATAAAATAAATAAATCGGCTTCACGTTGTATCCCGCACGCAGCAGGGTAGGCAGAGGGAACCTAGTGTTAAGACGCCCCGTTCCCCACTTTCTGCCGAACTCTAGAGGTATTGCGTGTTGAGTGGCAGAACTCAACGCCGCGCTTAACCTCGACACCAGGGCGAAGAAATGGAAATATAAATTTAAGTAAATATTTCATCTCCTCGAGTGATGATCGAACCCACAACCAGTCGGTTTTACAGTCACACTTCGTGCCGCTGCGCCACGACTTGCCTCTTATAGGTAGTAAAAAATCACAAATCACTAAATCACTGCTCAACGCTAGTTAGCTGTTTCTATATTTCTTTTGATACTTAAACTAGGTTTAGAACAGAGTATAATTCCAGTCCAGACATTTAAATTGACTTTTTTATATAGCTAACTTAACATTAGTTAAATAAATTATTACAATTAAACAAGTTAAACTTTTAAGAGATCAGATATTATAATACAATTTAATAGTAAAACAGATAAAATATGGACATTTTGCACTTAAAAGTAAATAACATAAAATAAGAAACACTAACCGACATCCTCATAGCATCGTTAATATGATCGATTTTCCTCCACACTTGCGGTATGGGTGCGGCGAGATGGTCCGCCAGCTCCCGCGCGCGGAGTTCCACGGCCGCGAACAAGCCGTTGAAACCCATAAGTAGCATACGACCGGCTGATTGACCCTCACCCTCGGGAGCTGACGAGAGGAGAAGCTCGTAACGAGATCGGAGTTCCGCTGCTAATATTTGGGAACTTGATGCTGGTGACTGGAAATAAATAATTTAAATTTAGATGTGAACATATAACAATGGATAAAATCATTCATTTTGTATTTAACCCTAAAAACAGATACGGAGTGCGATATAAATATAGGTTATTTTGGGTAGTTATTGGACATATTTAAATGTAGAAGTAACTTACCTCCATGTCCATGACTAAATATCTAAAGTGAATTTCCAATTGTGCAAGTAAATCGTTCAACGGCACCGGAGAGTTCATTATTACAGAATTAAGCTCGTTAATCATCAGTAGAGCCGACGGGTCTTCAGAATGAACCTTTTTCAATGCCTCAGGTAATATAATAGTGCTAAAGTTATAATTCAATTGCACCAAGTCCGCTAGCAATAGGTTTGCGTTTCTAACACATTCTACGGCGACCGGCAGGGCGGCGTCGTCGACAGAAGCAGATTGTAAGGGCAGTAGAGATAATAGCTCCACTGCTTGCATGGATAAAGAACTCATATCATCTAAGAACCATTCCCCTTCCCTGGAAGTCAAATCTACGAGGCAATCTCCTGCGCTCTGAGCCCCATTTTCTAACATTAAATATCGTCTGTTCAAGTTACAAAGCATGCCAATTACGACGTTTTCTAACGCCGCTGCTGCACCTTCGTCAGTTCGCACCCAATTGCTGATATTAGTTTTAGCCTCCATATAAGAATCTTGCGCCAAAATTATGGCTTCGGAGCCACCTTCCAATTGCAATCTCTCGAGACATTTATTTAGAGTTGTGTTCACTTCAGCGTTAATTTGCTGTAATCGATAATTGTACGCCAAAATCTGTTGTGCGTCACCACAACTTGATTCCGCGTTGACAAGAGCTGTCACTTGGTTGGATACATCTCTACACACTTCAGGTGATTTACTTTCCAATGCCGTGGCAAGGTACTTACGGAACATTACTATGCGATGGTACTCGGTCTGACTTTGGGGATAGTACTGAGAAACTGCAACATATTGAGTCAAGAGTTCGAGACATGATCTAACCAAATGATTGGTTTGCTGCATACTTTGGTTTAATTCTTGTTCAGCTTGTTCACATTGCGTTATCATGGAGCTTTGTCCAGCGTTTGTTAAAAATTCTTTTATGTGTTCGAAAATTGGTTTTTCATCGTCTTCGTGTGGTCCAGAAAATTCTTGAACCCAAGTCATTAATTGAGGCCCATTTAACACTTCATTCGTATTATTAAAGCTCTCTATTTGTGTATCAAAATCATTAAGGATCTTTACAAGAGCTTTCATAGAGTCTTCGACAGCGTTTTTCGCTTGTTTGTACGAAGCATATTTTTGTGATATAGCGTATAGAGGATGATTACTAAGATTGTTGCCGAAAGCTTCGATTTCTTTAATAAGAGCCATTTGTTGGTGGCATATTTGGAGCTTAGCATCCACAGCTCTTAACTCTTCATTTTCTTCTAACCATTTATCATTACATTGTATGACTTCAGGAAGTATTGCTAAAATTTGATCACTGAAACACAAACAAAAAACCATTAAATAATTAAAAAAATTAGTAAATATTTAAAGGCGTGGCGTCAGTCGTAAAGTTCTTAATAATTTACATGGGATACAGTAAAAATTTAATTTAAATTACATTTTCGTTTTCCTTACACAAAATAAATAATTTGCGCACAGTTATAATCTGCTACATGGCGCGCTAATGTCCGCATACATAATTTAAGGGTAACTTTGCGGCAAAAATAGAAAAGCTCCGGTATGATGGCGTGCAAGTTCAATATAAACTTGATATATCAAGGTTAAGATTACATTTATGCGAGAATATCTTCAATAGAAATATGAAGGCTATTTACTTTAAAAATATTATTTTATAATTTCTTAAATCTTTCACGATAATGAAAGAAATACAAAAAATGAGTTTATGAAAAGGGTTCTAGTATCAGAAAATGTACGATAGTTACAAAAAAATATGTAAATATTTTCGTAGAACTTGTCGCGGTTTTATCTCCTCGCTGGAATACTAAGCTCCGCTCCTCAAACTCAGTCATAAAGATACGTCGCCTGTATTTATTGCTCCTTCAAGTGTCGGGGAACGAATATGAGATCATGTTTTTGTCGTCGGGCCATTATGCGCGCAATAACCAAACAGTCAGTGGAGCGTAAAGCTTTCTGGGGCTCGCTTTATCTTGATTGTTAAAGGAAATATATCGTATAAAATATACTAAATATTATAACAGACTTTATCTAGGGTTTCTCTGTAGCAATATGCAATAAAATTAGCAATTCATAAAATATACATACTACTAACATTCTTATCTTTTGAGTGGGTTACTATCAAGATATATTGGGAAATTTAAATTAAACAGTAAGTCGGGAATGGAGTGTTTTAAGTTTTAACATTGGGTTCCCTCTGATTACCCTGATATTTACAATACAGCGTACAGCTAAATGAAAAGGAATATACTATATTTCACTTCTCCTAATTAAGAAATATTAAACTAGCAACGTAGTATAAAAGTCATAAATAAACGACTAAAAGGGAATAATTCAAAATACGTTATGAATAATCAAAGAGAATGTTTAAGCGGTCCCCGCGCTATATATTTACGTCTCCAAGGCCTGAACACTATTAAATTGCATCAAAGGCAACTTGTGGAAAACGGGTGTAAGGTAAAATTGAGTGTAGCTGTTTCCTCATCAACATGACTATTTTGGGATCACAATTTCTAATAAGCATTTCAAAAGCATTCATCTGAAAGTTTTAAATTTGCTTGAGTCGAATGTTTTTCACGGGGATGAATTAATAAAAAAACGATAATCGATTATCGATGATCTAGGAGGAATACTTCCATAATTGATATATTATCGATGATAGATAACTGGCGATCGATTGCTAACAAAAACGATTAACCTCGATAATATATATTACAAATGTAACTCATCAATTAAATCAATAATCCATAATACTGACTTAACTGATTTTCGATTATTTAGTATTGAATATGAATATGGACTATCTATATAAAGTGACTGACTGTATACTCGATGAAGGTTTGTAGGTAATAAAAATAGTACTCGGAAGAGTTTTTTTTTGTAAAGCCTTAAAAAGAATAAAAAACAACTTACGTGACTTCATTGGCGGTGTGCTTCAATTCCCGCACTCTGACCGCCAGCATTGCCCGCGCGGCTCTCACGTGTCTCGCACCGCGGCGTTTCTGCCCGCCACCCCATTCTACTAACGGGTCGTATACAAAGGCCTCTAGGAGGGTCAATAGTGTTTCGCGACCGCGACGCATTGTTCTAATCACGTGTTCGCTGGCCAGCCGGAATATACCCTGAGGGAGCAAAAATATTTTTACGTTTTAAATCATTTTATTACCGATGTATATATATATATTTATCTATTTATAATATTAGAATTAAGTTTACACTTCCAGCATCAATTTAACATACTTCGTCCGTTTTTTGCGGGATAAAAAGAATGAATTTTGGGACAAATGTCTCCGTTCCCTACTTCTCCATTCAAAGACAATTTCAAGGAAGAATTAACTTTGATCAACAAACATAGATTATTTCTTATAATTAAGATGTTTTAGCTGAACAATGTATCACGCATATAGTAGGGTAGGTTTCCCATTCTGCTCCAAATTTGCGAGAAATCGTGTATTAAGTGGCGATAATTGGCACCGTGCTTTGTCTTGTTACCAGAGTAAGAAAATGAAAATACTGCAATCCCCCGAGTGGAACTCGAACCCACAACCGGTCGAATATACAATGCTGCTGCGCCACGACGACAGCTTTAAAAATGAGGTTATATATATATTTTTATTGTTTTTATTAAAAATATTAAATGTGGATCAGACTAGATTTTAATATTGACTCAAAGATATTAACGTCTGATCTGAAAAAGTAGGACGAACTATATCAATTGAAATCTCTTGTTAGATTTTTTTTATTTTCACTAATTTGAATAGACTAGACAGAGAAAATCTAATGACAAGGTACTTCGTGCTCTATTCATTAATTTGTATAAATTTAGGCAACATTTTAATCAATATTTATTATCTTTGCCTCTCTTATTTCGATATTGCGTCTTCAGAACGCAACTTTATAATATACATTTATATAGTCAAAACCAAAGCATCTGTAAGAAAAATTGTATATAAACATACATACATACATACATAAATATATAACTGATCCAAAAACCGTTTAGTTAGTTAATAGAATATTCAAGTAACGGCATGACGCGGTGAATCGGCCTAGACGTCCCGCGAGACCCGACCGAGAAATACTGTAACCGAATATTATAATCATACTTTGCACATTTTATCTGAGGATCTAGTCGTGTTGTGTCGTTGAGCACGTCGAGGGATTCACTACGTACATATTTATTCCTGTTCGACTACTTTTCGTTGTGAATAAATTATATATTATAATATAGAAACTTATTTTAAATATAAAGTTGTTTTAATTTTATTTTATTGTGATATATGGCAGATGAAGAAATGTAACGATGAATCTTTCTGTTCGTTGGTACCGATTATTCTTTTTGAACGGTTAAAGCTCAAATCAAATCAGTCGACTTCATTAAAAACTGCATGTGTATAGCATGAGATTTACACTAATAACTATGGTGCAAAATAAAAAAAAACTATAATAACGCTGTATTTACAAAATGAATCAAAATCAAATCAAATCAGTATCCCGCACACATCAGGGTAAGAACCTAGTGTTAAGACACCCCGTTCCCCACTTTCTGCCGAATTCTGGAGGCATTGCGTGTTGAGTGGCAGAACTCAATGCCGCGCTTTGCCTCGACACCAGAGCGAAGAAATGGAAATATTAATTTAAGTAAATATTTCATCTCCTCGAGTGGGGATCGAACCCGCAACTAGTAGGTTTTACAGTCACACCTTGTGCCACTGCGCCAATGACTGGCCGTTTTTATTTGAAAAAAAAAAAAAATGATTGAAATGATCAATCAAATTTACATAATAGTTATATTTAATGTATTTCACAGGAGACCAGCGGACACTAAACGGCCGTCAAGGGACAGTGTCATGTGTCTGATTACGTCCTATTTCCTTATTTGACAGACGTAAGGCTAGGGAGCCATATCTCACAGGCACAGATGGTTAAATTAATTTACCTAAGCGTACATACATCGGAAGTGGTAAGATTGAGTTTAGTTAATTTTTATCCGACAGTGTCAGTAGGAGGGTAGTGTTTTTTTAAAAGTATGTACATTATACTTACATATTGTATAAATGTATATAGGACATGTAACCCCGGAATGGTTTATAACCTAATGAAAAGAGCAATTCAATAATAAAAATAAAAGGGATCTAAAATTATTATTATAAATGTAGGAAAACTCAATTGCTTATAAGTAATGAAAAACATGAAAACGAAGAAACAAGTCAAACTAACATTGAGGTGCTGCAGGTGGGGACAGGAAGATCTAGAATTTTTTTTATCTCATTATGATAAAGGTTTTGAAAGATATGAAGAAAGGACGCAAGATCAGTGTAAGTAGTAAGATATTAGAGCAAGTGAATGAAGTGATATATTAGGGAAGTATGTTCAGTAGAGATGGAAGATATGATGAAACGGCGTATTGCTACCGGCAACAGGGTTAAAGGATCCTTAGCCGCATTGATCAGATGGCGAAACATCAGCACAGCTGTGCGTTTGGCCGTAGTGTTGGTAACGACAGTGTTATACTGCAGCGAAACGTAGGTATTACAGAAAAAGAATGAAAGAAATATGAATGCTGTAGAGATGCGGTATCTTCTTAGGATATGCGGAGTCAGCTTAGCTGATCGAATCGCCAAAGAAGAGATACATAAAATTACAAGTAGTAGCGTGGCTGTCACTGTGAGAATGAAGAACGTGCTCAGCTGATTTAGGCACGTCGAACGAATAAGCGATGAAAGAATGGCAAACAAGATTTGTGATGGAAAATTGAGCGGTGAGAGAGGTAAGACCTCGGTTGACCTTCGAAAACACAGTATCAAAGATTCTGGAGAAATGTCACATAAAAAGCATGAGGACACCCCGGACGGCATGTATGAAGAAGTTTATGATAGTAGACGAGGCACTTTGATTTTTTTTAAATATAATTTTATTTAATAAGGTATTATAAGTTTAACAATTTTTTTCATAAAGACATTTTCAACAATAATATATTCGAATCCCTACAGTCCGATTTTGCCGTAACACATTCATTTATAGCCGTGTCTGATTTGAAACTATTTTGTGATTTGGATTTTATTAATTCATTGTTATTTTTACCTACAAATAACAGATATAGCCTCAGTAATTTTTTAAATATTAAAAATGTAAATGTTATTTTATAAATCGAACCGAAAACGTCCGACATCAATAGTTACAATAAAACAGTACCTAAACAACCAACCACTAATTCCTTGCATTTTCCTTGCAATTCAGTTCATTAGCAGAATCCAAGTTGAATTCTCAGGAATATTAGAGAATGTGTGTGACAAATGTATGGCCTCGGTCGCGAGGCATTCTTCCGGCCATTCAGTACGTGCCCAACGTGACGCGCGCCAATTCGGGGATAAGAGCCTTATTGGCTTAAGTTAGCATTCTCTTGGATGAATATAAACGAGGCTTTAGTTGGCTGCAAATATTTGTATAGTTTTATCTATTAATAATGCCACGAGTTTAGTAGCGTTTTTATTCATTAAATTATGTGATGTAAAAATGTTTATGATATCCTTTTTGAGCACGTTGCTTAAGTTAGTCTTTAATTTAAATAATAAAAAGGTTGATTTTTATTAAATTTTGAATATTGGTTCCAGTTTGACATTTATGTGTAAAAGATATTCTTAGAATTTTATAATATTTAATACCCCTAGATCCCAGCGCCGCCAGACCTACGTCATTTTAGCAAAGCTGGAATTTTTAGCATTATTAGTCCAATACGTAGTGAGCACGGTATGGGTACTCACTAACTTGAAAGTGGGGACGTTTCAGAGGTAGCTCAAACTAAAGGTACCTAAAAACCATGCCTACCTACGTCAAAGTAGCAAGGCTCGTATTTACGTATGTTATTAAGAATATTGTAAAAAATATGTATTCAATATTGCCAGACCATTTACTGGGGCCGTTACTCCCGCCAGACGCCCTAAAGGTTGTTTAAAATTGAGGCAAACTACGTCATACTAGCAAGCCTAAATTTTACATATATTATTTAAGGCACTATTTCGAGACCCATTCTAAGCAGCCAGACCAATCCGTGGGGCCAATCGTCCTCCCAGACGCGATAAATCTCCCGTAGGAGTGAGGACAAAAAACTCCTTGGGTGTGTAGCGCGTTTTCTATATAGTCTGTGATTGTGTTGTCAAAGTTGTCAAGACGAATTAAAATATTAGTTTTAATTATAAATAAATATAAGGAAAGAAACTGGAGGAATGGAAAATATATTACAGTGTGTTTTTTGTTATAAATCAGATAGAAAATTAATATTATTAAATAAAGATACGTTAAAAAATTGTCAAAAAGTTTTAATATATAGAAAGGAACATAATTTAAAATTTAAACATGTTGATTTACCTACTGAATTATATGAGTGTGGTTATCATAGAGAGTGCTATAAATCGTTTACAGGATTAATGAAAAAATATAAGTCAAAACCAGGAAAACTTAATTCAGAGTATACTTCGTCTTCGTCTTCATCAACAATAGAGCCTTTGGTTTTACAGCCTTTACATCCAGAAAATATTATTTTTCCTAATCAGAGTACAATTAATCAGCAAACTGAGTTATCCGAACCTTCAACATCTGTTTCTCAAAACGCCGCCTTTCTACCTCAACACCTGAGCGATAAAATGGAAATATAAATTTAAATAAATATTTCATTTTTTTATGGAAAAAGACAAGGCAAACGAACGTACGGGGCCGCGGTAAGTGATTACCGCGGCCCAGGACGTTAAAAGCGTTTAAGGTGGAGATAGACGTGCTTTTTGAAGGTCGATTTCCTCGAGTGGGGATTGAACCCACAACCAGACCTCAAAAATATTTTCCTTTATTTATTAAAATATGTTCACAACTTCAATTTATTACTTATTTTACATAGAGGACCCAAATGTCGATGGAGATGACGTCGAAAATGAATATAATATTCAATGTGAATCTGATTTTGAAGAAAGTAAAGACTCTGACAATAATGACATTGATGAAGATTGATATAAATATATTGAATAATAAAAAACATAAAATGATATACTTTTATTTTCACCAATTCATTAATTTTTAATTATTTTAATATTAGTAAGTAATTACAATTTATTTACTAAACAAACAGACCCACGCAGTTTTTTTAAGTATGGTTGGTCTATACTGTAATACGTATACATGCGTATTATGATTTTTTGAGAATTGATAAAATTTTGCTCGAAAAAGTTCCTATATAATATAATTAATATTTTAATTCTTACATTAGTAATTCGTCTTGACACCTTTGACAACACGATCACAGACTATATAGAAAATGCGCTACACACCCAAGGAGTATTTTGTCCTCACTCCCACGGGAGATTTATCGCGTCTGGGAGGACGATTGGCCCCACGGATTGGTCTGGCTGCTTAGAATGGGTCTCGAAATAGTGCCTTAAATAATATATGTAAAATTTAGGCTTGCTAGTATGACGTAGTTTGCCTCAATTTTAAACAACCTTTAGGGCGTCTGGCGGGAGTAACGGCCCCAGTAAATGGTCTGGCAATATTGAATACATATTTTTTACAATATTCTTAATAACATACGTAAATACGAGCCTTGCTACTTTGACGTAGGTAGGCATGGTTTTTAGGTACCTTTAGTTTGAGCTACCTCTGAAACGTCCCCACTTTCAAGTTAGTGAGTACCCATACCGTGCTCACTACGTATTGGACTAATAATGCTAAAAATTCCAGCTTTGCTAAAATGACGTAGGTCTGGCGGCGCTGGGATCTAGGTCTATAAGGGATCTATTAGGGCAAGCACGTATGTAATATTTTGTAAGTACACACTATTTGTATATTTGTATATTGTCATAGATTTTTTCGTAATATATATATTCACATAAAATTAAAACCTTTTAGTAGTTTCTCATAGAATTGCCGCATGATAGATGAGCCTAGTAATTGGTAACAGTGACACTGAAATTGTAAAGATTATGTTCCAAACTATATTGCGAGTCATTGGCTTATTCTTTAGTTCGGTCACATTAATCAAGAATATTCGGTACCAACCTATGGTTGGGAGGAAATAAGAATGTGGATTTTGATATGATAACGGCCAAAGGAGATTTTATTACTATCTACATTATTTTATCACCATTGACCCCACCGTGGCACAAGTCATCGTCTAACTGTCAATTTGATGGTTGCATGGTTCGATTGAAGCACATAAACGCCAAGAAGCGAAGTGTATATAGAAGTGTATTTTATCATGTGTATATATTTTATATATTTTTGTATTTACTTTTAACCGCTACAGAAACAGAAATAAAGATTAATTTTCAATGATAAGAAAAAAAAAACTTCTAGCAGCCAATAATCTTTTATATAAAATTCAAACAGCTTAACAGTCTTTCTTAATGTATTATATTATCCTACAGAACAGCAGATGGTATCGATGCCGAGTCAATCCGGAAGTCATTTTTTATATAGACGAAGCGATGTAATGCGAACCGGCGCTGACATTAACGACATCTATGTGCACTATTTGTCTTAATCCCACGAGTCGAGGAAACTTATATCGAGATTTTGCAACATGAGGGGTTAAAAGATAGAACCTATCTATATCTATCCGGTACTTTATTTAACAGCTAGTGTAGATATATTGCATTTAAAGTACCGAAATCTAAAGATAGAATTAGAAGTAAAAAAATATAAACAATTTCCTAAATCTATTGTTGTCGATTTCACACTGTATCCCGCACACAGCAAGGTAGGCAGAGGGAATCTAGTGTTAAGACGTTCTGTTGTGGTATAGGTTTAAGTCGTTGATACGAAGTCTTATATTTTTTCACTGTTTTACAATTATAACTTTTAATCATATTTTAATTAAATTATTTATTATTTACGTTTTTTATGATTAAGATAATATTTAAAAATTGTCTAAAAAATAATCCACTGGATGGCGACGAAAATAATATTAATAAAAGATGCATAGGCGCATTTTATATTTTTATAGTATTTTCGTACAAATTTATCATCCATTAGTCAAAATTATTATCCTAGTACGAAATTTCACAAGGGAAATCATTTTAATTTTCATATGAATATGAAACAAACAATGCAGAGGGAAAATTGTTCCACACATTTTTCGGATAGTGTGTTGTGGGACATAGAGAAAGAGAGAAAGGAAGATAGAAAAAATTTGAAACACTAACTTTATTTTTGTTAACGCTACGGTATCTTATATAAAAGGTCAATATACTCTATTCCGGAATTTCTTGATTTGTCTTTTTACCAGTTCAAAAAAGCTAAGGTTTTTTTTTCCGTTGAGTGTAAATATTTCACCAACCAAACCTATATATATACCTAACCATAACTATCGAGTGTACAGACAGACATTCTCCAACTACAGCACTACGGAGTTTCTAAATAACGAAGTTGAAGCTTCAAGTAGCTTAGTAATAGGAGATTAGGAGATAATTGTTGTGAGAGAGCTATTAGTGTCCATCGCAAAGGAGACGGTACAGTATTTACGTTCTTGTTCTTGGGATTTGATAATGATAAAGTTTGGTTTAGTGTAGTATTAAATTACGGTTATTGGGTTTCGCAAAAAAGAGCAAGAGTTTTCTATTTTTTATTTTCCTAGTAAGATATAATGTTTAATATTAAATAATCATAATAATACCCTGAGTTGAATGAATAATTTAACAATGTCATATTTCGCCCTTTGTTACACGACGATGCGCGGTGATAACTTCCGTCACTCCACACACACGCAATGCCCTAAAAATTGGGTAGATCGGAGTGTTTTTACACTAGACGGAAGACAGAGAGTAAAGTAAAAGAAAACTTTTGACGAATTTGAACTTGCAATCGTTCCATTAATTTAAACACGTCCTAAATTAACCATCAAGTAGTTTGTTGTAATGCGTAATTGCTAAATTATTATCGTTAATTGTTATAAATTATTGTGAACCAGTTAAAGCGTACGTTGAGAAGATTAATGTATGAAAATTAATTAATCATTAGTTATTAGTATTTAATTAGTACGCTATGTTACGTATAAATTCGATTTACACATTTACAATATTAGAAATATTTTTGTACATTTCAAATTTTTTATTTATTTTTATAAATTTTTATTTTATATGTATATTATATTTCATTAATTTATATATAAAATCTTTGGGAGGAGAGCCCTAGCGTGGATTTCGGGATCTACTAAAGCGCAGCAGATACTGGGGGATCCCGTAGTACTTCCACCAAATATGATCACTAGTATATACATATATATGGCCGCCAGTCTACGATAAGGTAAAAAAAACTAAATCATATACATATGGATATTTTACTAATCCAATAATTTGAGGGTGACGAAAAAAAAGGGAAGGGCTACAAGTTTAAAAAAAAACGATATTTCGACATTCTTGAGCGTGACTTTTTTATTTTAAAGGGAATAATTCAAAGATGCGGCGTTGAGTTCTGCCACTCAACACGCAATGCCTCCAGAATTCGGCAGAAAGTGGGGAACGGAGTGTCTAAAACACTAGGTTCCCTCTGCCTACCCTGCTGTGTGCGGGATACAGCGTGAAGCTGATTTATTTTTATTTAATTCAAAGATTACGAAAAATATCTAAGATCTATCTAAAAATATAATAAGTACCGCCTTATATAGACATCCAAATTGTAATACATTAGAGTCTCATTCTCAGTCATTTTGGCGAGAAAATTATATATGATTATAAAAAATAAGTGTAGTAATCGTGGCTCCAACGACCATTTCATTTTAGTAAGAAAAAAAAATATTATTTTACTAATAGTAAATAAAATTTGTAATAAAAAAATAAATAGAAGTACAAAAACCACGTCCAGACTCGAAACGTAATATTTGCGAGTTTTCATTACACTAGCACTACAAGAACAACAGAAATAATAATAAAAAAAATGATTATACACGCTAAAAGCTAAAAAAAATGATATCTATGAAAGTAAGCTGGCGTTACCAGCTTACTTTCATTTGCAGTAAAACATTATGTATACTTTTCGTTCAAGGTGGAGTAAAATTTCTTATAGAAGCGAAAAGTATTGAAAAATTCCACGGGGACGGCAACTATGTGTGCCGACGTAATGAGGGCGCGTTGTGAATTCCCTACAAAAGTTGGAGAGTTAAGCAGGCCTGGTATGTACATATGTGTATATTTATTTATAACATGGGCTTAGACCAGTTTTCTTTAGATTATTAAAAAACTAATTCACAATGTTATTCTGCACACCAGGGTTAGTAGAGGGGAGGGACCTAGTATTAAGACACTTCATTCTCCACTTTCCGCCGAATTCTGAAAACATTGCGTGTTCAGTGGCGGAACTCAACGCGGTGCTTTACCTCTACACCAGAGATTCTTTAGATTATTCTCTCTTGATACGAGATTATTTCTATACAGAAGTCGCATTCGAGATCAAACTTAAAAAAAATCTCTGTAAAATTTGTAAAAAGCTAAACCGTTACACATAAACCTCACTAACGTAAACATCATCCGAACAAAACATTCATACTGTGCTTGTACATTTATTATTTTACACCGAGGGGACTATCTGCAGTACTGTGATTATTTCAGCTTGCATTAATTAAATCAGCGTTGCGTAGCACACTCGGAGTACTTACGTATGTATATTGTAAAGTATTACAAGTTAGTAGCGTTTCCCCAAATAAATATATTGTATACTTTGTAGAAATTACGTGAAGTAAAATGATATATAAAACTAAAAAAAAATCTGTTATTTTTTTCTCAGCTTCACGCTGTATCCCGCACACAGCAGGGTAGGCAGAGGGAACCTAGTGTTAAGACACTTTCCCCACTTTCTTTCTTTCTTTCTTTCAACGCCGCGCTTTGCCGCGGCACCAGAGCGAAGTAATGGATAGAGATAGATTTAAGTAAATCGTAAACTCGAGTGGGAATAGAACCCACAACCAGTCGGTTCACAGTCACACTTTGTGCCTCTACGCCACGACTAGCCTCGCAAGCCTCGCCTTTTTTGTTACAGCTAAATAAAAAACAGAATGCTGTGATCTAGGTTATTCATATTATAGAAAAATAATAGAATAAAAAGTAGGTGTTCTTGCTAATATTTAAAAAAGCGCTAGACCAATTGCAATAAAATTTATATGGGACCATCTCTTGAATATGCGCTACGATACAAAAAAAGAACTAGCAACCAATATACATATATACATACAAAAATAGAAACAGCCGAATTGATAACCGTCTCTTTCGCTTTTAATAACTTTTAACATGTAGTTGCTACATGATGAGAAAAAATCAAGATTATAGAACAATGAAATATAATTATGAAATTGGAAAAGCATTTGAAAACAACACTGTATCCATCTTGGGGATATCGTAATTACCAAGCGGAAATTAGCTAAGACCTGAGTAGATCTCTTGAGATTAATAAATTTTAAACTCGGTACCAGTTGCTACGGAAGAAAACTTATCTTGTTTCTTTATCTCCAAGGCCACTGTGGTGTGGTGAGTTTGAATTCCAATCGTGGATTGGAAATCGAATTATAATTTTTTTTCCGTCCTAGTAAATAAAGTAGTAAAACGCAGACATAAGCGTGACTTTTTAACCATAACGGTTGACGGTTTGATCCCCACCTGGGGGAATAAAATGTATTTTTTTTTATTCGGCTCTAGTAACAGGGCGTCACTGAGTTTTGGCACTCAATACACGTTGTCAACAATTCAGCTAGAAAGCGGAGAACAAAATGTCCTTAAACTACTTCTCTCAGAATACTGCTATATGCGTCCCACATAAACTATGATTTATAAAAAAAACAAACATTTCCAAAAATGTTTTTTTTTATTGATTTAGTTACATAAACATTTAATGAATTACTTACTATACATTTGAAAGTTTATATTTCAAAGTATTCTTTAAAGCGCTTTACACTGAAAATAGTCTTAAATAAACCACAATAACAAATAACAATTTGTGTTGTTTTCTACCAACTCGCCGGAATTAACAAGTTTAAAGCGTTTGTCGGCCGAGGCTCAGGTCGCAGCATAACGAGGGTAAAAGTTGGGACCAACTCACCGCCGCTAAGTTTTAATGAACGTTCGCTTTAGATACTTTATAAAACACATTAGATCCGTTTTTATAAACCGCTCTCAACTATGAGATCGCTCTTGAGATGGCGTTTTCACAAATTATATATCTATGAATGTAAGCGGTTTGTTTATAGATATCAAAATCGATACTCTATTATAAATTAAAAATATAACTTCGTATTGAATAACAACAAGACTTTCTAAAAAAAAGTATATATATATAATATATAACAAACTAATAAACAACAACAAATTAATTTATAAACTCCGTAAGAACTGCATACAAAGTGTAAGCGTAAGAAAGCAGCTCTGAGCTTGCTCGCGAGAGGAAAAGTTATCGGTCTCAAACTTATCGTGGGCAAGTTTTAATGAACTGTCGCTGTCAACTAGCGGTTTATAAAACGTTAAGCGATTCGATTAAATCTATTTTAGTACTACAATAAAGTTGTTTTTCTTGTGATCTGCAGTGTTAGTTTTCTATCGTCACTCTAATACGTATAGATAACCTCTTGTTATTTCCTTCATTTCTCTGTTTAAAATAAATTAAATCAAATCAGCTTCACGCCGACAAAGACACTCCGTTTCCCTTAGTGGCGGAACTCAATGCCGCGCTTAGCCTCGACACCAGAGCGAAGAAAATGAAAATGTATATTTAAATATTAAAAATTACGCGAGTGGGGATCGAACCTGCAACCATTTGATTTTACAGTCACATTTTGTGCCCTTGCGCTACGACTAGCCTCAACAAAATAAAAAAAAACTAAATAGTATATTTAGATACTATATCATTACTTTTAGGTATATTATAAAAAAGAAAGTTACCGTCATCGAACAAAGCGCTACAGTTTGTGCATACCTCCTTCCCTTCGTCCTCTGACAACAATTTCTTTAATGCTTGGGGTTGTGCTCCCATGCTTTTTGCGCAACTTTCCCACAGTATCATCGATATGGTGTTGTTTAAAGATATTGTAGTGTTTTATATACATATAAGAAAAATTACAAAAATACCTAGTAAAACGGAAACAAATATATATTAAAAAAATATATATTCCGCACATTGATAAATCGAACTCCTAACCATCGCATTCGCTACAACACTGCCACACTACGCAGATGATGTTATAATAAACAAATATTATTCGTAAGACGTAAAAATAGAAATACATAAGTGGTTTTAAAACTTCCGAGGATGCTACGCCGTAGCTGAGCTACGGAGCTACAATCACAAGGAGTAAGCAACGAGTAGCTCTTTGATATTGCTGAATATAAAAATGCATTGTTGTAGAAATATTACGTTGCGACCACAATAGTATATTTAGACGAAGCGTGATATGTCTGAGACGTCTATGAAAAGGAGAATTTCTGTATTTGTACTGTTTTATCTTTTATTTCTTTGTTTTTTTTGTGTCACGCTCTATCTTGAACAAAATAGGATAGGCAGATCAAACCTAGTGTTAAGACACTCCGTTCCCATTTTCCATAGATTTCTGGAGGCATTACTTGTTGAGTAGCGGAAATCAACGCCGCACTTTACTTCAACATTAGAGCGAATAATACGGAAATAATGTATATTTTATTTCCGCGAATTGGAATCGAATCCAGAACCTGTCGCGTTTACCGTCTTTACGTTTTGCGCCTAAACTGGCCTCACTATTTTATAGCTGTAAAATATCTTTAAAATGTAACAATTACGTACATACGGTTTTATAATTATTAAAATTCGTTACGAATGCTGAAAGACCGTCGTAGCGCAATGGCCTAAGCGTGTGACTATACGTGACGGTTATGGGTTCAATTCCCACTCGAAGGAATGAATTAGTATTTAAACCTTCGCTTCATTTCTTCGCTTTGGTAATAAAGCAAAGCTCGACGTTGAGCTCCGCTATTCAACCCGAAATGCCTTAAAAATTCGGCGGAAAATGGGTTTAAGACCAATTAGATTCAAAAAAATAAGTCAATGCAGGTTGATTGAAGAATATGTTTTGTTAACGCTAAAATGTGCTTCACGCTTTTTCTGTGCAGCCAGGGGGTTAAGATACTCAATTACCCACTTTTCGCCGTATTTTCGAGACATTGCTTGTCGATTGTCCGAATTTAATAGCGCGCTTTGATAGAAATAACTCCAAAAATAATCTACGTAGGCCGCACGCCTGTATTACGAAGCATGCGATACGCACGTTTATTTATCAAAGAATTCAATTAAGGAGCATAAAGGCTTTTTGAGAAGAGTAAAACTCATTATACCAGTAGATTTGCCTCACAAAAGAGATCAGATATCCACTCAACCGATTAGATTATTTAAAATATAATCCGTCCGTTGCACGTACGAAAAGAGGAGAGGCGAGTTATGAAATAAAGGGGCCTTGTTATATATTATTAGGTTAGTACAAGATTATTTTAGATATGTGTGATCAAAGATTGTTGTATGTTTCAAATATATTAAATAAATAAACTAAAGGTATTACCTAGTTTCGTCACAAATGTTAAGTTGGGCTTGTAAAGGAGAAATTAGTAATATTTTATTCATCTCTCTACCTTTTTCACTCTCAGACATCAGACGAAGGATTTTTACCTTAATTACTTTTACCTGTAGGTAAACACAAATTAACCGTACGTTAGTTTTCTAAGACTAATTTAGCAAATAAAAAAAGGGCACCTGAAAATGTTTCATTTTATATACAAACATTAAAAATAATAACCAAATGTTTACATTTAATGAAAAAAACAACAAACGCCCTTACAAAACACTCTGAGAATTTTCAATTAAAAATATGATAAAAGAGTATCGCCAGCAAAACACTATCGGGGCTTCGTGTAAAATTACTTTTAATTTAACAAGTCGGTGTCGGACAATACGCCCGCAGCGTCTCGTCCACGGCCACGAGGTACAAGTGTAAAAAAATTGGAGATCTATTTAATCTTAATGAAAGAGCAGGAAACTCCATTGAGCGGAGGTGTGAATGTAAAAAAGAAAATTAGAAACGGTATTTACCTGTCATCTGTAAACAGACGGGGGAGCAATCGGGACCCGTCGAGACATTCGAATTGTTGTCGTTTTAATTCAATCATATCGATTTTTATTAATCTACTATATATTATACTGACGTTACTGAGCGACTGACAGTGACACAGTCGGAACCACGTGGAGTAGACAGATGCCAATTTAATATATCGGTTTCGTTACGGGAGCATTAAGAAAGCATTTCTCGATTATATCTTTCAATTCTATCTGTTTCTCGGGAAAAACAAAGTTTTATGTTGTATAGTTCACGTCAACAGAATTGAGGGCGGCTAATAGTTTTTTCGTAATAGAATTTTTACATTCAACTAACAAATTCGAAGCATCAACACAACAAAACATTTTTTCTATTTACTCCCACTTCCTAGGTGAGGGCCAACGACAACAACAACAAAAAATTTAACGCGACGCAATTTAATCAGATTTAGAGAGGAACTAATGCATGACAAAAGTATACATTCTTCTTTTAAGTGTATTTTATCTAAAATTATCAGATTTGAAGAAGAATACAAGTTAAAGAAACTTATATTGAGTACCGTTTCCATCTTGTATATTTTACTTAATTACTACAAATATTTTTTTATCAACTACTACAAATGTTTGGTGACCCTAATAACCCAGTGTTAAAGTGACAATTTATATTTTCGCCGAGTTTTGCCAAAATTAACATTCCGAGCTGACAGTCGTCCAATGGTGATTGACTGAGAGCGCTTTAAAAGAATTAATATCCGTAAACAACGAACGAATTCAATGAACATTTAACGTTATAACCAATTTAGTTTATAATGAAAAATATACTTAGCAAAATGTTGGATTTTTTTTTGACAAGAACTTAAAAATTATACAAAAGTTAAAAAAAATAAATTAGCTTCACGCTATATCCCACACAGCAGGGTACGCAGAGGGAACCTAGTGTAAGACACTCCGTTCCCCACTTTCTGCCGAATTTTTGGAGACATTGCGTGTTGAGTGGCAGAACTCAACGCCGCGCTTCGCCTCGACACCAGAGCGAAGAAATGGAAATATAAATTTAAGTAAATATTTCATCTCCTCGAGTGGGGATCGAACCCAGTCGAGGACCACAGTCGGTTTTACAGTCACACTTTGTGCCACTGCGCCACGGCTGGCCTCAAAATTATACAAAATTCTATATATAATAATAGCATGTTCAAGTCATGAGCAAAACAATATTAAAATGAATATATATATATTTTAATTTCACACATACTGCACTGTGTGCGATAAGCAAAAACACCTTTCCAATTTCCGCCAAGTAACCAGACTTTAAGGGAAACTTATTTAAGGAAATCATCCATCATTCGTGTACTGGAACCCTTTGGGTCATGGTGTTTTTTTTTATTTACATTATATATAGCATTGTAATGATATTTACATAGATGTGTGTACATATATACGTCTAAATTACAGTATATCTATACGTGCATATAATATTAGTAATACATTATGATTAAGATAGAAAAAAGTTCTACAAAAACAATAAATTATGCCTTCCCCTGATGCTACACTAAAGTACGTTAGGAGGCACTTGGTTTATAGGCACTTTAGGTGCAATACAAGAAACCTAATATACTGAAGTGCCCCTAACACTTTTATTACCCTATGATTGACTTGAATATTATCTTTTATACGAGATATTTATGGCGTTTCAGCAAACATATGACTTTCTCTATATTAATATAGTTTTTTAATAGCTCAACGCTTGTTCATATACAAATACATACATACGAGTATATCGCTAGCTTCAAACGCTTTACACTACGCTTTCTCATTTTTACGTCGGCAGAGGGAACCTAGTGTTAAGATGTAAACGTATAAAAAATTGAACGAAACGGGATTTTTATACGTTTTCTTGATAAGTATTTTTCTTTCCTAAGTGTTGAATAACACTTCCAAAAATTAAAAATTACTCTGTTTTAATTAAGAAATTTCCGTTCCCCATATTCAGCCGAATTCTGGAGGCATTACGTGTCGTGTCATGTGTGTTTATCTTTAACAACGCGCTTTTGTCTTTTTTACCAGAACGAGGAAATTTAATTATTAAATATTTCATATTCTCGAGTGAGAATCAAACCCATAACCTACCGTGTTTATAAGTACTCTAGTGCCCCTACAACACGACCTGGCATTGGTCGCAAAAATATTGTTTTATTATTATCATATCATATATTCATATTCTTTTGTATATTTAAATAAATAATCATTATATTTATTTAAATATACAAAACACAAGTTTTTATTAAACAAATAACAGAATCGTTTTCGAGCATATGATGTCTATCAAATTATTTATAAGTGGAAAACCAAGCCAAGCCAATTTAAAAAGATTAAATTTTTCCTGTAGATATACATTTGTATGTACTCAAACTCGATACAATCTTCTATTCTCTATCACGAAATGTAAATTGTAGAAAGAATAAAATTGTTGAAGTTTTCGGAATAGTTCGTTTCTAGAGCTCTCGATGGTCATACAATTTACTGTCGAAGGCACATACGAGAACCAATTGGAGTGCACTATTTCACCTGCTTACTGTCCTAAAAGATCTTTGACATTTCGACAAATGTAACTTTTATTAAAATAGTGAATATATTTATGTTTAATTTTTAGGTTCTTTATAATTTTCCATTTTTTATTTGGTCCAGCTTCACGCTATATCACCTCTACAGGAGCGTAGACATTCCCCGCTCCGTTGGCAAGGCAAAACGCGACGTTAAACTCTGCCACCCAACACGCAATGCCATAACCGGCGACAAGTGGGAAACGGTGTGTCTTACTTAGCACTAGGCTCCCATGTTGTCTCTGCTAGATACAGAGTAAAGCTTAAAAAAAATCAAACTTTTAAACCCACATTAAGACAAAATACAATTCGATTTTCTAATAACAATTATTAAGTAGAGTTTAAGTATCTACTTAAAATAGACAAGGCAGGAAATAATAAAATTTTATTCGCTATACAAACCCAACGTTACGTAGTTGTCGTTACGCGAACACATGTTCTGAAGTGGCGCCCGATGTGACTCTGACCTTGTATAAAGACCTCGAGTGTGAATTTTTGAAATAATGTTTTCTTATTTTCGTTGAAGAAAAATAGTGTTAAGTTGTCAGCTAAAGTATATTATTGCAAAATTAAAATTACATATATGTCACGAACCGCTTCCAAGAGTCACGTCTCTACGTTATGAGTTTTTATACTTACATAAAAATTAAACCTGACGTGGCGCGGGGGCACAAAATGTGTGACTGAAAAAGAAAAGTTCTTTTCTATCCTAAGTGTGGAATAATACTTTAAAAATGATCCAAAGAAATATTTACTATTTTCATTGTCTTCGCTCTAGCGTCGACGCAACGCGCGGCGTTGAGTTTCGGAATTCAACCCGCAATGCCTCCAGAATTCGGGGTGAAAAAATACAAACGGAGTGTCTTATCACTTGGTTATCTATGCATACTCACCACCATAAAAAGATTTTTCTGTATTTAGTTTGGAGTATAATACATACTAATAATAACTTCAAATTTGCTGAAACCAAGACTTTACATGTGCAGAATTGCCAAAATGGTGGAGAGCTCGTTATCTTGCATGATACGTACTGAATTATTCATTTGCAGGTAGGTGCCACCTCGATTGACAAATACACGTGGAAGTCATGTGATCACACATGCTGATACAAGCGTACAGATGTGCCTTGCACTGGTGCAAGGCACATGCAAGTTTCGTATTAAATGCAATCGCGCGGGTATTATTTGAAGATTAAATTGCAAGTTATAATATAAAAATCTTAAAAAAAAGTACAAACATAAAATATATTTAGTTATTTTCCTAAAATTTAAGATTGAAAACAATTCTTTAATTATTTTTTTTTAATAATATAACTCTTGGTCGACCTAACATGGATTTTTAAAAGTATATATATATATATATATATATATATATATATATATATATATATATATATATATATATATATATATATATATATATATATATATATATATATATATATATATTTATATTTGACAGCTGCTACCAGACCATCCAAACGGCGTTGATTTATACAATGAGTTTGTAACACGAATGGTAATACATTATACCATAAACATTCATGTAGAATTGTATGATACTCATACATTTTAATGTAAATATTGACTCTTTACTCTCAAAGTTTCGAGCCAAGTTAGCCGTACCGTGAGTTACAGACATGTATTATTCAAGACGGAATGTATAAGTAGCGTTATGAAATAAATAAAAACAAAGGGAAGATAAAATAATCTAAGGCGTTTCTAATTTGTTATGGAAGCTAATGCAAGATAAATGACATTAGCTAGTTGCTAAAAGAATATAAATAAATTGTTGCATACATGTTGCTTTAAATGTATTTTAATCTTCCATATTAACCGAGATAGGGCACTTAGTATTAAGAGATTAAATATTTTAAGTTAATTTATAGACACTGTGCGAGGGGTTCGCGAGAGGAACCCAACGTAAAAAATAAATCAAAATAAACCAGAAATACCTAGGATCTTGAAATACCACTAGGAATTTAATTTATTTGGTAATACGCGCCTGATACTGCATAGCAGAGTAGACATTAAGAACCTATTGTCAAAACACTCCACCTTAAATTGGGGCCAATTTGAAACATTACGTTTTAAGTAGCGGAAACCAACGCCGCGCTGTATGAAGCCAGAGCAGATAAATTAAATATTAAGTACGTTTTATATTAGTCAGTCAATAGCCTTCATTATTCCTTTCGAGCGGTGATCGAACCCACAACCATCGCATCTATGCCGCCGCTTCCAAATATCATATAATTGCTACAATTTTAGCAAATATATGTATAATAAAACAAAGACATTCTCAACAGTTAATCACAATTATATATGACCGAGTTGCATTGCGTCCGCCACCGCTACTACTAGAAAGTCGCGCTATTTGTTTTTGTTCACATTATAAGGCATATTTCAGACGCGAGTTTTCACAAATATACGATATGTGACAAGTATAGAGAAATAGATAAAAAAATAGTAAGCTTAAATGTTTTTTTTCTCTTTTACTACTATGCTACTATAGAAAAATGTATGCACATACCGTGGCGTTTAGCGCTCTGCCGTTCTCTTAGGCGAATATATAAATGAAAATAAATTTCTAATGACCAGAGACCATATATATTACAGACATACAAACTAAGCAAAAATGTGTGTCTTTTTAATATGTATATCTGCAAAATTTCGAAAAAGTTACTGACTTCAAACTTTTACACTTTTTAATCCACAAAGTAAAAATTTATATGTATTTCGTAAAAAAAATACATACTTAGTTTTGTAGTTTATTCCCTACAAAGTAGGTGCATATGGCCGCAAACTTAAGTTTGTCAATATTTATAAGATATACTTCCCGTGGACATACAATCTTGAAATAGGTACACACGCCTCGGTAGACTTAACTACTCGCACTTAACTGATTTTATAATAACTATGTGTAGATAAGTATAACTTTAAAATATAAGACAATAATGTGCAACATTCCTATGCAGCTCACCAGACTGCTTGGCTCCATTAGTCGTCATGAAGGCAACACTGACTGATGGTCCATTGCTTACAATATACTAACTCGCAAGAACTTATTTTTAATGAGTCTTAGCGCTGCTGTGACATTGTATTCGTAGAGTCATTTATATTCATTTCTATGAGAAATAATTTGCACCAATTATCTTAAAATATACATTTATATCCGCCCTTTCAGTTGTCAATTTGTGCTTAACCTATATTACTTATTTATTATATACTTTATAAGATTAATGCGAAGAAATGATGTATTCATTTGAAAAAAAAACAATTTATTATAACGATTTTTGAAAATGATGAAATATGGTTGCAGTGGTGGTCTGGATAAATAACAGACGAACCTATAGCTCAAAAAATTACCTCCAAACTATGGCAGCTAAGATTTTATGCATAAAGACAGCTGATTACGTTTTTGAGTAATCCCAATGACAAGATCATTTACATAACATTACTCTCTACATAGAGCCATAGAGATACAAATTCAAGTTATATTCATATGTAAGTGAATAATATAAGAGAGCCAATTCACAAAGCCGTGCCGGCACGACTATAGCAGTCTAATACGGGCTCAGTATTGTTACAGAGCGTTATCGAGGTCAGTATTTAAAAATTCATGGGTCTTTTGTGCCCCCTTTGCGTTCTAAGAGAAGGCTTACAAGTTTGTTATCTATTCAGGCTCCACTGAACATTGCATAAGTTTGGTGAAACTGATATAATATATTAATTTAAGGAGATTTCTATTCTAATACCAATGTATATATTTATTATCTTTTTTTAACTTCACGTTATATCTATCTAGTGTTTTAGTGTTAAGGCAGTCTATTCACAATTAGGTCAGCTCTGTAGCTCATTCCTAGCCGAATTCAGGAAACAATGCATATTGCATGGCGGAAGTCAACGTGGAGGTTTGCTTTGTTACCATAACCAGGCAATGAAAATATTAAATACATTTCCCTGAGTGCGAATCGAATCCACAACCATTTACAGTCGCAGGCACGCACGCTTGTGCCCCAGCGCCACGAATGCCACAATATTTTTTAACTTATGTAGATTATTTAATTCATATGGTAGACAGAGAAATCTCAACTCTGAGATCGATCTTGAGATACCGTTTTAATATTTAATATAAAAATGAAAATATCAATCTCAGAATTAAGTAAAGTTTCATGAAATAATTGTATTTTAACTTGATAAAGTGAAAAGCACAACCTGAATAAGTAGAGAAATGATATTCTTCTTATATTACTTAGTTACCTCATTCAATTACTCTTTGTAAAAAGGACTCAGTGTACGTTAATTTTAAAACAAGGCGACGCCCCCAGCCCCTTTGTGTCGAAATGTATTAAAGTTTGCGAGAGAGCTTCAAATTTGCTTCTTTACACAGCATCTTTATCTCGCTGTCGTCGGCAGCCTCCACATAATATTCGCGCAGAAAAATTTAAATATAAGCTTAGCATATTTTAGGTCAGATAATACACTTTGATATGTTATTGTGAATTCAAATATTTAGTTTTCTTTACTGTGAACGTTTCCACATAGTATATAATTTCTTATCTTTACTTTAGTTTTTATTAAGTGATAGTGATAAATAATATTTAGGTTATCTTTAGGAATGTAGTGAAAGTGAAGTGAAACGTCTCATCAATAATGTTTGAGAGAGAAAAATAAGTTAAATCTGCTTACAGAGATGCTAACCACGTACTTATATGATTGATCAAGCATATAAGAATCTTCGACGTTGTTTGAAAATAACGTATGGCGAACGGTTTTTTCTATATTTTTTTTATTTTAGTGTGAAAAAGCATTTTAAATATATTAAAGAACAAACTTTAATAGATGCATAAGAATGTTGTCCGCGGTATTAGGTTTTTAGCATATTTAAAGAAAATTAATCAGCAATTATTCAGCTTCATGCTATATCCCACACTAAGCAGGGTAGGCAGAGGGAATCTAGTGTTAAGACACTTCGTTCCTCATTTTCCGCCGGATTCTGGCATGCATGCTGAGTGGCGGAAGTCAACGCCGCGCTTTGCCCCGACACCAGAATCAAATCAGAAATTATATTTATCGCAAGCAATGCGTCATTCTTCATAATGAAGTTCTATCTCATGGCGGTACTGTAATGCTAAATATATGACACAAGATTGATAGTATACATGTAAATTGTTAAGTATGCTGGGACCCAAACGAGACAAGTGGAACTATAACGTTGGTTGTGAAGGTTTCGATTTAATTTAATAAATTTGCTAATGTAGTAGTTAATATTTAAATGCACGTTAGTTTTATGTTTAATAATTTTTGGCGCTCCGTTCTCTCCGGCAAGGTAAACAATATTATGTTTACTACTGACTTTGGAATTTAATATGTAAAATTATGTATATATTTCCTTCTATTGAGACCAGTCGTTGCGCAGGCGCACATAGTGTGACTGTAAAACCGACTCGTTGTGGGTTCGATCCCCGCTCGAGGAAATAAAATGTTTATTTAAATTTATATTTCCATTACTTTGCTCTGGTGTCGGAGAGTCAGAATTCGGCAGAAAGTGGGGAACGGAGTGTCTTAATACTAAGTTCCATGCCTGCCGTGAGCGGGATATTTTTTTATGTATATATTTCGAGTTTAAAACCAATATAATTATTTGCAAAAAAAATGTCTCTGATCCATTAAGACAACGTTCAGAAATCAAATACGTCCCAACCAATCAAAATATTTCCTCCAAAGCAAAAAATTGGAAAAAAAATAAGGGTCCGCCGCCATCTTTATCGTGGCACTTAATAAAAAAAAAAGCGAATAAAACTCACAATCCACTATATTACAAATTGGCATCGCGTCCGCGGCGAAGCCATTTTGGTGGGTAACAGTACTTTTGATCTCGTCTGAGGCTAATAAGTCACGTGCCAGTCGCACTCATCCCGCATTCCGGGGGAAGCCCCGGTCTAATGAATATATACATTATCATGATTGCCCCGCACTTGCTAACGGCTGTGAATCTAAATAAAGATTTGTTTTTGAGTAGGTGCTATTTATTTTTTATGGATGTTTTTGTATTTATCTTCGTTTATCTTTTTGTAAAAAGATAGATGTAAAAAATTTTGTAATTCTTCTTTTATCCTGAACAACATCGAATGCATTAGTAGCATTCGAGATTATATGTTGAGCGGTGAAATCCAATCTTAAGCAGCTTAAGAAATGTTTCTAGAATAATAGTAAAAGATCCTTCTTTAATTTATTCGTAGATAAAGCATACCGTTGAGGCCGTCGTGGCGCAGTCACAAACGTGAGATAGGAAGCGCGATATGTTGAGGATTCGATTTTCAATCAAGAAAATGAAATATTTAATATTTTAATTTTCCTCGCTCTGGTGAGGAAAACGCAGTGTTGAGTTCCATCACACAACACAACACGCAATGCCTCGGGGAATTGGCAGAAAGTGGGGAACGGAATTGTTTTAATGGGCACAAAGTGTCTTAAAACTACGTACCCAGATTTCCTCTTTCTATCCTGCTCTGGGCATGATACAGCGCAAATCTATAAAAATATATATATCATAATAATAAAAAATCTATTTGAAATGTACAATATATTATTAAAATATAATTAAATTAGGTACTGCAATTGGTTAAGTATACCAATTAACATCCATGCACACCGTGTCCGAGGTCGTTAATTTAAATAATGCAGGGCACTACGGACACGTTACATTCGAATAGTGTTAAAATGTAGCCCATTTTGGTGTTATATTTCAATTAATACGGTCTACTATTACATTACAGGCATAGCTTATTCTAATACCTACTACTATTATTAACTTATATATTTTTATGTTTATTGTTTTCCCTCATTCTACAAAATAAGTGATTAATCACTCTGTGCTTTAGTTCTCCATTTTCTTAACTAAAAATACCACTATCTGCGAAATCAAGATAAAGAAACATAACACCGCACTTCGCCTATATAAACAGAGAAAATAGGTTCTATAAATTTTCTTACCGCAAATAGCGTAGCATTATGTCACAAAACAGTTTTTTTCAATTTACTCGTAATCTTAAAGTACTCGACAAAATAATATTTTTATAAAAATTTTACATGGGAAATGTAGTTTTGTATGTTTTCCACACTTAGCTGTATTTTTTACTCTAAGATGTAATTCAGATTCAATTCAGTTTTCTCGTTAAAGCTAACCGCGTCTAGACGTCTCGGTTATTTCGTATAAACTTTAAATAAATTATCATTTTTTTAAAAGTACTAAAACACTAACATTGAGTTGTCGATTGATTACTACTTATATTCAGCAATATTTATTAAATAATATTAATAAAAGTATTGTCCATATAACATATTAAAAAACAAGCCCTGTATATTGGGACTGAAAATTTAAATATAATTTATGTATTTATGACTCGTATTCATAGCTATAAGCAATCTTATAGACAATAATTGCGCTGTAAGAGGCGTCCGTATATTGCGGTTTTTTTTAGTAACACGCAACTTAGTGTTAAGACACTCCAATTTTCCTCCAAATTCTGAAGGCATTACGTATTGTTGGCCGAACTCAATTCCGCGCTTTGCCTCGAGACCAGAACGACGAAACGAAAATATGAAATATTTCAATTACAATACATACAATTATATTTATAGTAAAAAAATCTAAAAACCATATCCAAACTCGAAAACGTAATTCGTAAAACCCTGCAATTAAAACTTCATGTCCAACATAACAAGGATCGAAGGGCGACACGAAAGGCAGTAACGAGCAACGACACAATTAAAGTTTATAGTACGTCGTCAACAGCGAGGCAATAAGAACATCTTTTATTCATAAATTGCCCGTAGTAACATTTCAATCTGGGCTGTCGTTAAACCTATAAATAACTAAGTCACTGTATTGATAATGGGATATTTTACGGGCTTTTTCTTTTGTTTTCCAACATCACGCTGTATTCCGCATATAGCAGGTAGGCGGAGGGAGCTCAGTGTTAAGATTCTCCGTTTCTCACTTCCAGCACTCAACTCGGAATGCTTCTAGAATTTGGCGGAAAATGGGGAACATAAGTGTCGTATGTCATATTGTAGAAGAGTTTTTGAAGTTTCTTTTAGTAATCTGTAATTCATACAAGTTCTATTTCTGTATTCCTAAACTCTTTCATTGTGCATATTATGATAAAACCTAAAAGTTAATTTTTACAGTCAGTATATTGTTTTGTAGAGAAATATATATATTTTCAAGGCCGTTGTAGCGTAGCAGCACTGCTTCTGAATATAAGATTCGTGGTGATAGGTTGAGATACACTATTTAACACGCCGTGTCATGAAAACTAGGAGGTAAGTGGCGATTGGAGTGTCTTAGTACTTGGTTCTCTATAGCAGACTACATATGAAAAAAGCTATAATTTTTTTCTTTCAGAAAAATGAATTCCATCGAACGATAAATAATATTTTTTTAAAAAGGTTAATATAATACATAAGAAAAAGCTACCAAATACATAAGAAAAAATAAAATTCTAATAGGAACATTGCCTATGGCGATTCTTAACTCACGATGTAAGCCTTACTTAGGGTTAACTTAGCGTAATCTAATTTTCGAAGCTCATCGAAACCGCGACCAAGTTCCATTAGGGAAAGTTAGTTTCAAGTCAAGGCACAATTTGAGTGTAGGTATATATATAAATATATTACTATTTCCAGTATCACCAGTTCAAAAGTAAATCAAAATCACAGCATAATACTAATATTTTCCTATTACCATACAACCTCATTTACATGTTCTCTATACAAAGTGAAATTGGCAAAATGATACGTGCCCGACTGGCAAGCTGGTCATAATTAAAGAATATAACAAAACAGTTTTTTTTTAATATATCAGTAAAGTTGACTATTCACGAGTTAATTGTGAGTTCGATTCAATTCAGTGAAACTTCGGTGAAATTTAAGTAATCCAACACGTACACATACTCTTTAAGGAACGAAAAATTAATAAGGATAGGCGTTCATACAAAGTTCCTTTTATTCATAAATTAGGAAAAACTCAACACTTTCTTAAGGAAGATTATAACGATTTAAAAGTTCACAAAAAACTCACATCTATGAATATAAAAGCCAACACTCGGCACAAATGTAACAACCGTAACGTACCGGAGCCCAGAGGAAGTCTTGCTCATTAGCGCCGCTCTTGACCCGTTTCAGAGGTCGAGGGCGGATGGAATTAACTAATATTACAATGAAATTTTGTCAATTTCGTGTATTACGTATTATGTATGTCATTTACTCTTCTTTGGAAGTCATAAATCAAGAAATTATTGTTAAAAGGGGTTGACGCTAAAATGTGAAAATCTGTTTTTAATTCAATGTTACCCAACATGCGATCGACGGCGTTGTTAGACTAATATAAGTTAAACATAAATTTAGTTTTGGAACGAAATTAATAAAATATTTCCTATAAATTCAACCAAGAATCATTGCAAGCAGATAGGCACCACTAACCGCACCGTAACTGTATTATCATAAATAAATATAACTCATAAATAACAAAGAGATGGATATAGAGAAGTAGACCTTTTTTCGTTCTTATGAGTTACGATAATATTTATTCGCTCACACACATAGAAATGTGGTGCGTTTTGAAGGGGAAGTAAAATGTCGTGTAGAAAGTTTTCCTTAGGGTCCACATCAAATATTTTATACAATTTTTGTTTCTTTTTTTTTTTTCAAAAATTCTCTTTAGTAGATTTCATGACAAATTCTATTAACAACGAGTACTGTTAATATAATATAACGGATGGACAAATATTTTCATTCATATTATCATTTAAAATAGTGAAAAGTAAATTAGTAAATATGAACAAACACTGCACGTCACTGAGCGACTAACCTTAGCAGCCGGACATTACCCAAAAGTATCGGTCCATCAATATCCGTTATTATCCGTAAATTCGTTATGTAACGAGAAACATTTCTATTAATTAACGTCGCACATGTAGGAGTTGACGCACGACAAGCTCAAACACTAATTAAGTGAACCGCAGCTGTGCGGTCCAACATGCATTCTAAGATTAACGTTCAATGTACCATTATACAGATTATGATTGGGAGAACTATTAATTTTTTTTTTATATTTTCTCGTGAAAATACTATTTTTGTTTGATGTTACGAGACCAGTCGTAACGCATGGGCATGAACGTGTAACTAACTGTTAATGCGACAGGTATTCTAATCTAAAACCTAGTAGAGAAAATAAAATATTTTATACTCCGTTCTTGAGTCCGGCGTTAAGTTCCGTCACTCAACAACAACAGCTAGGTCACCAGAATCCGGCGGAAAATGGTCAGCGGAGATTCTGTCACTAGGTCCTTTGTGTAGCTTTTGACAAAAAAATGTAAAAATAATAATCAAGTACAATAATTTTAAACATATAGTGCTATCGCGAATATGAATTTACTTACTTTAATATCATCAAAATGCTAATTAGCAAATCAAGCTCTAAGTAATTCAATTAAATTTGCCTCTTGTATCATAAGTATCATAAGTTTTGTTAACTAAGTTAATAAGTATTTATGACGAGCGTCCGACTAGAACGAAATTTTAGCTGAAAGCCAGTCAGTCTAAATTTGAACTGAAACCAAAACGATAATATAATAGTCACTAGTCACCTCCCATGTCACGTTAACGCGGAAGACTTAAAGGACATAAACCGGATACAGATATTTTCATAATCACTATGGCAACCGAAGACATCAAATTGACTGGAAACTAAGACATTGCATTTTATAATCATAAAAATAAACATTTTTTTTAACGCGAGTGTCTTAAAACTAAATTCTTATTTCTCTGTCAATCTGTGAAAGTAAAAAAATGATTTAAAAGGGATAAAACACGTTAAATACCATGAACCAGCATCACATGTAACCAGACACATGTGGAGTAAGTAGGGTCGCATTAGTGCGCTACGGTCTAGGGAATAGCTTATTACGGCCAACGCAGACGTCCAACTAAAGAGATTACGCTGCATTTACTGCTAGTTTCACTTTAACGTAAGTACGTTTGCTTTTAAGTTATTTAACGTTCATTAACGACTTATTAAAAGCGAAATGATATTGAGGCCAGTCGTAGCGTAGCGGCAAGTACGAGAAACATCGAAAATATTATAAAATCGTTCTTTTTTAATCATATTTGTATAACAAAATTAGAAAGTAAGTTTTACTTTATGCTAAGTAAATTTATTTTGTAATTCTTAGTTGATCTTCGGGTTTTCTTGTTAAAAATTAATTTATGACATATAAACAAAGTTTTCAGATAGAATAACAAACTAAATAAATATGTAAAGAAACTAAAGTTATCGTACAAACATGATCAATTTAAACAAATATTTCCCTAGTATAATAACGTAGTCTTGGGTGGATTGTGTACACATGGGTAAATCGACAATAGGTTTAAGCAGCTATGTTTACTCGCTGTAGACCGATGCTCACTCCTAAGATAGGCTATTGATGGATTATATATTAGTTACATAATACAATAATTTATGCAAATAGATAATAAAGATGGCTCAATGTTTTCTTTCAGTATTTTGATAAAATCAGCATCTACCCGCACACAGCAGGCAGGCAGAGTGAATCTAGTGACCTATTCTTACCCATTTTTCGTAATCAGATTGGTGTACATACGATCATGTATGAACATATTGAATAATTTCAACGATTTTGATTCGGATAATTGTATACAAATGCATTACAATTATTATCACTACATTTTCTCTCTCTCCAAAGAATGCGCGAAGATAAAAAGAATACTTAAATGTTACTAAAATAGTTAACTTTATTTTAGTGTAGCTAACGAAAATAGCGCTCCGTCCTTAAATACAACGAGAACTAAAATATCGCTCAGTAAATACACATAAATGTACACAGAAAAGTATTTTTAGCAGAAATGAAAACAATTTTTAACAAAAAATAAGTATTTTTTACTAAGTTCGTGACTAAGTAGTAAAAAATACTTACTTTATATAAATCTTCATAAAGTAAAAAAAAACGAATAATGTATCACTCCGGTAGAGAGTCAGATCTCGTTTTTTTAACTATTCCTGTTAGGGATTTCGAGAATTCATATCTTGTTAAGTGATCTTCTAAGAAATCTACACGATATATATCTACATATGTATGTATATAGATAAATCAAGTTCTTATTTATTTATATTGCTTTTTACTAAATTAGTGTACTTCAATGAATATAAGGGCATTTATTAAATGCTACGGACTTCGTAGCATCACGTAGGCAAACGTAGCAAACGTTTGAATGTACTGAATTCATATTTGTAATTTGAAACAGTAGGAGTACAGAAAAGAATACTTTATAATAATAATATCAAGTGCGAGTCAAATCGGCAAAATATTACTAGGGATTTAAAATGATAGGGCATTTTAAATAATGATTATTAGTTTCACGCTGTATCCCTCATATAGCAGGGGATGAGGGATTCTAGTGTTACAACACTCCGCTTTCCACTTTCCGCCGAGACATTGCGTATTGAATAGCGGAACTCAACATCGCGCTTTGCGAGGACATCAGAGCGAAGAAATTTTCTATATTCGGACAGGAATCGAACTCGCAGCCTATCGCGTTTACAGTCACACGCGTGTGCACTATAAAATACAAACCAAATCAAATATCACATTTTCTACTCTGAACGGAATCGAATCTTCATTTTCATAAGATAGGTATTTAAGCAGGAGCTCAGGGGCGAGCCGTCACGTGGTGGCGTCTCAAGGGTACGCGCCGACACGTGTAAGCCTTAATTTAGTTTAAAGTGATGTTTTGGTAACGTTTACTACGTTCAATTTGGCTCAGCGTACTAGTGATAAATTGATAGTTCTGTCTATTAATAAACGCATTGTTAAAGTCTTGGCACATTTAGAACGTGCTCTATAGCAATTATTTCATGGTTTTATTAGGCAAAATTGAGTTTCGTTTTGAATTTCGTTACTTACGCCCACTTATGTTTACATGGCCAACAAAATATTGTAAACTCTATTTAAGAAACTGGTATATTTGTATTAACTATTTAAACTAATTTATAAATATTATTTAATGGTTGTTTGTCAGGTAAAGATGCGAAATATATCTATATTAATATTATACGAGTTGAAAAAAATCTTTGTGAACCCGTTAATCTCAGGAACTAGTGGTTCGATTTTTTTGTATAGTATATGGCCCATATCAATTATAAAGGCTTTTGCATAGGTACGGGTGTTAGAAATCGGAAGAGGGTAACGTTTTTAAAAAAAACACGTTTAAAACACACATCGTCTATATGATTCTAAACTATTTGGAAAGGGATGCTATGTAATTGCAATATGTGATATGTATCACCTACTAACAACACTTCACACTAGTTTCCTTCCAATAGGGGCCGTCACTTGCAAGCAACTGTCCCCCGATTGACACAATTCCACTGCTTTTATAGTTATTTTCCACCTAAATCTACCCTATTTTACACGAATACGCTAACACGGGTAAAACAAATATACATACAACAATTATCAAAAGGGGACGATTCGTCAAAAAGTAAATAAAAAAAAACTAAAATACAAGCATTATAAAGTCCATGTTGTTCACAAAACAACCATCTAATAATAAATCAGTGTCGTTCATAAGGTGACATCCGGCGGCGGTAAACAACCATAACTCATGTGTCAGTTGATATTAAAACAGAACGAAGGTATTGTAACGCCAATTTATCAATAAATCAAATTTGAATAATTCTACAGTGTGATTGTAAAAGGGGGTAGGTTATATTACAAAGTTTATTACGTTTATTGTTTATTACAAAGTACGATATGTTTTTTTCTTCAGCTTCACGTTTTAACTCGCATAGGAAGGTATACAGAAAAAACCTAATAATAAGAAACTTTTAACTTAGGAACTTGATGTAGCATCTTGTCTACGTAAAAACTGTAGTAGAACTACAAAAAGAAGATTTTTCACTGGGTAGTTTAATATTTCATTTCGAAGAAAAAGTAATAGTATAGTGAGATCAGTCGTGACGCAGGGGTATAAGTGTTTGACTGTAAATGCGGCTGGTTATGGGTCCGATCCAAACTGGAGGAAATAAAATATTTATTAAAATTTATATTTTCATTTTTTCGTTCTGGTGTGGAGGTAGGGCGGGGCGTAGAGTTCCGCCACTGCTTTCCAGAATTTAGCGGAGTTGAACGGAGTATCTTAAGATGTTAAGACAATCCGAGGTTCTCTCTGCCTATTCTGCAGTGAGCGCGATACAGCGTGAAGCTAATAAGCAACAGTGCAAAAAAAATATTTCCCAGGAGTGACCAGTCTAATGTGAAATTCTCAAGACAATATTAGTATCAATTTACAAATTAAATTCCATATAAATCGTAATAACAAAGTAAAGAAATAATATTACACGGTCGATGGTTATTGAATTATTCGATTAAGCATCACAAGCGCTTGAAGGGCAAACAGAGTTTGCTACTAATCCAGCTTTGTATATCGGTGTTTCCACACCGCTCGCTTGACGTTGTGAGAAAGTGAAGCGTAGCGGTGCATACCGCTGTACAATCACCATAGTTCCATTTACGCGATTATTTATTGAGGTGATGATTTAGTGTAACAAATGCAAATATAATCACTTTATCATATATTCGATTGTTGGTTTGTTTATTTGAGCTTCATGTTTTATCTCGTATAGAGCAGGATAAGCTTGCCCTTTCCTGTTGATTGGCGGAACTCAACGCCACGTTTTGTGTGTTACCAGAGTGAGAACATGAAAATAATGTATGAGTAGGAATTGAATGAACCCACAACCGTCATGTTTACCGTCAGACACAAAAACTGAATCAATCGGTTTCAGAAAATATGGGAAAATATTAGACTTTGACAAAAATTTTACAAACAAAACATTTTTTTAATGTTATAAATTTGTACTACTAGTGTTAAAAATATTGACACTACAGGTTTATTTTTAACTAAAAAAAAAAATTATAAATTTCTTTTGTAAATCCCCGGGGCTACGCGACACGTACAAATTTAAAGCAATTTAAGCAAGTTAAAATTGAAGCGTTATTTTTTCCTGTTTTCAGATTAAAAATAGCCGACTCACTTTAAAATAAATAAAATTAAAAAAATGCATTAAAATTAATAACTAATAATATTTAAGCAAATTTGTATCGTAACACAAGACCTATTACTTAATTTATTACTTAAAAGTTTGTAAGAGTTCAAAATTACAAAGACTACATACATACATATGTCTACAGCGAGATTTACCAAACGACTAAAACTAAAGGAATTAGCATAGGAAACTAATCCGCATAAATAGACGACGGTACTCTAACAACTTTTGTTCAAGATTTATCTCGAGATTGCCGAATCTTTTCACTTCGAGCTATTCATCTCTAGTGAATTGTCAAAAACAATAAAAGATTCCAACAATAGTTCCTGTGGGGGAGAAAATTTCGGCAACTTTCTGGCAAGTTTCGCGCCTAATTTATATAAATTGGATATTAATCTGGATCTCACCTAATGCTGGATGGGGCAACGAACAGCAACTTTTGGTACGTACCTGAAAAAACAAGAAAAGTAAATTTACAAAAATGGTTCTTAATAATGAATTTCAATAAATGTTAAAACTTTTAATAAAATAACTACCTAAATAATTACAAAAAGTATTTTTTTGCACAAAATGGTGGTACACAACTCCATCCTTTTGTGTAAGTCAGAAAATTGAAAATATAATAACATATAAGGAAATGCTTAAAAAAAGACGAATCCACATCTATTGTAGGTGCAAGTGGACACGTTTCAAATACACGTCTCACCTTTTCCTTTCTAATTCAAAATAAACTTAAAGCATAACATCAATTCAAAAAACCCAAATTGACTTAAACTACAGAAACAAAATAAAATTCTAAAAATATTTTATTACAAACTACAAACTACCAGTATCATTCTCTGAAGAAACTTTAAAATTCATACATATTTCAAACAACAGTAGACGAGTAGAGAGACAAAGTAAGACTGGCATTAAGAAATCTTTGAGGGGATATTACCATAGTATTGTACAGGGTGTTCTGGCTCATCGCAGCTGACTGCAAATGTATTTTTAAACTTGCAAGCTTTGGTTTTTATTATAAAAGCACTTGTTGAAAGTTTCGCAGAGGAAAATTGGAAGTTCTTGGAAAAGAGAACGGGCATTGTACTGTGAGGGTGATAAAAATTTTATAGTGACACCATCATGACGCAGTGGAATATTGTGTGAGTGATAGTTATAGATTCGATACCCACTCAAGTAAATGTAAATATTTAAAGTAGTGTCTTTGGTCTACCTAAAGAAAGTGTAATGCATGGCACCGTCTTTTTCTTAAAAATAATATACTTGTATTTTGTGTAGCTCCTTGTACATATTTCCGTTCTTAAAAATCCTCCTCAGGTTTTCTTTTAATTAGAACGTCAAAATAACTATATTATGAATATAAATATTTCAATTAATAGTGTAAATAGGCTAAGGGAATTTAAATGCCCGAGGCCTGTGACTCTTCGTTGCCTTCTTGTCACCTTATCTTAGAGATATATATCTTAGCGTGTTTAGTGATGGAACACAACGCCGCGTTTTCTCTACTATATACACATAGATAACAACATTCTGTTGAGTGGCGATCGAGCCCACAACCACCCCGAGCAAGACTGGACGCTGTGCCACTACGCCCTCTATATTGCATACGTATACAAAAAAAAACGTAAAATAAAGTATCGAGGGAGCAATAACCGTTCCGTCGCGTCCAGCTCCAACACAGAGAAGCCAACTCTTCCATTTACATAAACATATTAAATTCGCACATAAATAAATATTCATATCCAAGTATATTAGCATAATTCAAGTTGCTGTAAAAACAGAACATGTTCATTTGGACGTAAAATTGCTATACAATTACTAATTCATTATAATAATCATTTATTATGAGAGATAATATTTTTCACTTCAGACTCAAGTATTATATATGGATATGTAAATGTTAATGTTTTTGTAACAGAAGCCAGTCGTGGCGCAGTGGCACGAAGTGTGACTGTAAAACCGACTGGTGGTGGGGTCGATCCCCACTCGAGTTGATGAAATATTTACTTAAAATTATATTTCTATTTCTTCGCTCTGGTGTCGAGGCTAAGCGCGGCGTTGAGTTCTGCGATCGACACGCAAGAATTCGCCAGAAAGTGGGGAACGGAATGCCTTAACACTAGGTTCCCTCTGCCTACCCTGCTGTTTGCGGGATACAACTTGATTTTATTTTTTATTTTTTATGTTTTTGTATATGTTTACTTCAAGGTATATCCTTCTATTATATGTACTATATACTTACACGTCTTAGCTAACTAAATAACATTATTATCTATATATACAATTTGAAGCCAGTCGTGGAGCAGGGGCACAAGCATGTGACTGCGAACGCGACCAGTTGTGAGTTCGATTCCCGCAAAATATTTAATATTTTCTTTGCTCTGGTATCGAGACAAACTGGTGCTTTGAATTCCGCCACTGAACACGCAATGCTTCTAGAATTCGACGGAAAATGACCTCTGCTTACCCTGATATGTGCTAGATACAGCGTGAAACGAAAAAAAATAAAGAGTGGAAAAAAAATCCGTTCGCGCGCGGCGATTACTTGCTCACAGCAAGCTTTTGCTTCGATGAGCACCTAAAGAAATCGATTTAAAGTGGTAGTCAATTCTCGTCTTGAGAATTTTAAATTTTTTTTTTTTCATGACTCAAGTACATTTTTAACATGTCGTCTTTTAGCTAGTCTTACTAAACTTTAAAATTTTTTCTACATAAATTCCAGTAGTTCTAAAAACTACATCTGAAAAATTACCTAAGGTTTTTTTTTGCTTGAATATTGAAAGTTTTTGCTAAAACTTAACTTATTTAAAAATCTATTAGTATTTTAATCTAAGCATTATAGACTGATAGGTTTTAACTAATACATATATGATACGAAAGTTTTATTATTGAGCTATATTTAGGGAAAAAAATATCACAGCGCAAAATCCAACAGTCAGGCCGGTATATATGAGAATTCTGTTGAAGAATTCGTAATTTTTTTCACAAAATGTCAAATTCCCTAATATCTGTGAAAAGGGGTGGATATTAAAGCCCCCTACACATAGACTACCGTTGATCCGTCGATAGAGTTACAGGAGGGTCTTCGTTTAAACACTACGTCTCCTCTGTCCACACTGCTAGTTTCCCCGTTTAGGATCTATGCGAACAACTAGCACAGTCAATCAAACACACACGTTTCTATCTAGGATCAGCTACTAATCCAAGTTATCTATCCATCACTGGCAGCAGTATATATTTCGTTAAGCTTATAAAAGGATAAGTTTGGCTAAAGTTTAATACACCCGGATCAACGGCGGTCCTTGCCACGGGGACAGATAAACGTCACGCAGTAAGCCGTCCCGTCCCGCCCGCCCGGGAGGCGAGGAAGAGAAGGAACAACGTTCAAATTACATTTTCAATTATTAAATGAATTTTATAAATTAGTTAACTTTCATTAAATATGTTTTAAACGCGAAGGTTGTGGATTACGTTCCCACTCGGAGGAAAAACATATTTAATATTTTCAATTTCTCGCTCTGGTAAAGAGTTCCGCAGAGAATACGGCAGGAAAAAAAAAGTGTCTTAGGTTTACAGGTTACCTCTGCTAAGCTAAAAAAAATTTAAAATATGAAGTCTAGGAGAATAGTATTTGGTGTATAAAAGTTGATTTGCATCATTAGTTAGTAGTATCCTCGTGGGCAACAACAACTCAACAATACAGTACTCGTAACTCTATATACATACAGAGACATTGCACGGACACACACTTACGTGCCAGAATATTATATATCACTCATGCATATATATTGTAAATATAAATATCAAACGCACACATTCACACATTATGAACGAACCTGTTCACTTATCATCTGGTTTCTATTGAAGTAAAAAAAGTCCCTTATGATTTCCCTTATCAAGCTATAATTTACTTTATTTATAAGACTGGTGAATCTCAATAAGTAAATAAATAAATTATCTCTTAATAATTTATTTATTTATTTATTCACATTTACACAAATTTTACAAAAATATTTTTAATTCTAAATTTCTTATCACTAAATGCATTACCTTTTAAAGCGAATATCGCTAGCAACATTGGAGATTATTACACAAAAGTGTTTATGTTAATTATTGGTAAAAGATATATATAAAGTCGAATTACATAAATTTAAAAAGGACAAGTTACTTATAAAAAATTAAAAAAAAATAACGGTTATGGTAAAAATTACATAAAAAAATAATATTAAGGTAAAAAAAGAGTCACGTTTAAAGCATAATTTTCGTTTGCCTTTGATATATAGTGTTTTAACAAAAGAGAAAGTGCTACTAAATTACGAGTACTACCTACTTGAGGCCTATTATTAGAAATAATTGTAAGGAAATCTGAAACATTGCCTAAAATGTTAATAAGACGAATTTATTTTTGTTCAAGAATTACGTGCTTTTTATAACAAAATCTTAAGTATTAAGAAATATTATTGCCGCCAAAGCTTTCTATCAATTTGGTTATTTGAATAAATTCTATCGTTATTTACGTAAAAGTCGTTATTTACGTACAAAAATGTTATATCAAGGACACGACTGTTATGAAATAGAAATGTTAAGAATGCTATATTTTTACTCTACGCATTATAATGCAAAGAAAAAATAATATTATTCTTTGTATTTTCATAGTTTAATGAATTTATAAATATATAATAATAATAAATCATATCGAATTGAATACCTATAAGTATTATCAGAAAAAAAACATTTCAATTTTAAATATAAAAAAATTAGATCATCGTGGCAAGGCAAAGCGCAGCATTGAGTTCCACTACTACACACAATGTCTCGAAAATTAGGGGTATAGTGAAGAAAAGAAGTAGTTTAAATACTAAGTTCTCTTTACATGTAGGATAAACCGTGAAGCTTAAATTAACTTTTCCTTAGCAGTCGGGAAAAATAAACTATGAACAAAACGCGCTATAAATAAATATAATGATATAAACCTTTTTTTCCATCCAAAAATTTCAATAGTCAATAGAAAATTATATAATCAGTAAATATGTACAAGTTCTCAACTCTAATGATGTTTCAGCGTCTCGTCAAGTGTACGCTACGGAACATTTAAAATGCATTTTTTAAGACACTAACATAATTTTTTTTTGAGATATTTCTTCAAAATCTGCCATTTATTAATTACTATAGATCAATTAAAAACAACACATTAAACGTTTATTACCTATATTAAGCAAAATAAGAAATATGTTAAGTCACTCCGTTCTTGAAATTCATGCAAATTTCAGTTACACATCCGGTGCCGATAGAATATTTACGTATGTATGCATAAAACATTTATTCCCGTTGGAATCACAATCCATAACCATAGCTTACAGTCAAAAATATCCATATTTTCCACGATATCGATGTTATTTATTTCACTACTTTTTTATAGACTTCGTATAAACATATTATGGTATAAATTATTACATACGGACGGCATTATAAATATACGCCGCTACTAAATAATCTAAACGAATAGGAAAATTACTGCTAATTAATATAAATACTCAACAAATGGAGTGTAAGATGCACTGGTGCATAAAAGAGTGAAGACTGAAGAGTGTTCGATGGAAATTAATTTGCACTAACGATGCAATTTGTAGTACCCAGCGTCGAGTTCAAACCGTCCTCAACCGTTCGTAGATAATACAAACAAATAGAAATAAGACTCTTTATTCTCATTTTTTATGATTTATTTTAGTTTTTTTTTCACTGTATTGTGTCAGCTTAATTATTTTTCTCGCTTAGTAGGATAGCGGAAGAAAGCGTAGTATTTTAACACCGTTCCTTACATTCCGGCCAATTTCAGATATTGCCTGTTGTGTGGCGGAACTCAACACTGCGTATTGTCTACGCGGAAAAACGTAACGAATTATATAGCTAAGCAAGTGTTGATTTTGACCTCACCTAAGAGACGATAGTAGCAAGGAGCTGGGGGGTAGAGGGTTAAAATGGTTTTAGCCTGAGTAACTAAGTGTCTCACTATGGACAATGTCATTTCTAATTTTATTCCCAACAAAATATAAAATATTGAGCTTTATAATTTAACTTTCGATAAATTAACGTTAGGTACTATTTTTTCCATCTTAGTTACCTAATAACTGCCAAAGTAACGAACACCCAAACTCCATATATCCTGATAGTACTTACCAGTATTGGGCACAATAAATAATTTCACTCTCTCCCTCTCTAATATAAATATTTCCCATAAATCATTTCTTGCTTTGAAAGATTTTAATGTAAATAATTAAGAATCTATTTTTTTATTTTACTATGTAGTGATATAAAGTGCGGCGTTAAGTTCCGTTATCCTACGCAATATATTTATATACGCGAAATACATACTTATCTAAATAATAGTTTTAAAAGAGCTGTAAAACATATAACGTTTGTTCAATCCGAATCCTCGTCCATTAAAATATCGCGCATAGAAGATGAAAGTGTTAGGGGGTTGGTGTATCGGAGACGCGTTTATAATGATGTGGCTTGCTTTGTTCTGACAAGACTGCACTTTATAAAATTTCTTTGCGACACAGCCACAACAATATTTTTCATAATAATTAAAGAAAAATGTACTCCATTTCCCAGCTCCGCCCAATTCCAGACATTGTGTAATATTTTCGAAAATATTTCATTCCCCAATATGGAATCGAAGCCACAACCGCCACGATTTCGTTTTTGCGCTACGCCGCGACGGTCTCTACGATTTATATAGCTTTATAAATCTTCGAGGACATTATAAAACAAACATTCTTAACAACATTAATAATAGTATTTCATTGAAAACCTTGGTTTTGACTTTTATAATTTAAGATAATATTGCATAAGACAAAATATGAAATAGAAAACTTTTCTCCTAAACGAAAATGGCATCTATAAACATCGCAAATATAAAAACCAACTATGGTACAATTTTATAGTTTATCACGTATAATGAAATACCTAATACCAAGCGAAACCACCGATCACAACTTTTCACATAAATTCGATAAATTGGCGTTAAATAGCGGAACAACACGCTAAAACAAACGTTGATTCCGATTGGGGATCGAAACCAAAGCAATCGCTCTTACAGGCGCTGTCCCACTGCGCCACAGTGACCTTATAGTTAATAAGATAAAAAAAAACATAATCAAGTTAATATCTACAGTATTTTTTACCTTAGAAGCACCAAACGTGAGCGGGACCCCGGCCCGGACGCACGTAAGGCATAAATCTTCTCGAATTAAAGGTAGATCTCTCCGGGGGAAGATTAAGGAAAAAGGTAATGCACACAGATAAATATTAATCAGGTTCTGCTTCTCATTCAATTTATTGTAGGTATATAGTATTTATTCGAAGTAAACTAGTATTGTTATATTATCAGGATTTTTTTTTAGATTTTTTTAAATAATCTTTTTAAATGCTATAGTTCCTACTATATGAGGAACATTGCAATTATTTTAGACATTTAAAACAGTAACAGGTTTATATTAATATATAAAGTTGTAAGTCACTTCCGCACATTCCGCCGAATACTGGGGGTATTCCGATTTATTCCGATTGAGTGGCGGAACTCAACATCGCGCTTTGCCTCGTTTTGACCACAAATTCGAAGTATTATATAGACCTGGCTTCAGAATTTTACATCCAGAACCGTACAACGTGCCCTTTCAAAAACAAATTAAGCCAATTGTAGCCAAAACCAATAGTACATTCATGCACAACACGACTGTTGCTTAACCCAATCAATTTACCTATAAAATCAATTTAAAAACCAATTATTTTTCACATCAAATTGAACAAATAAATATTGCTAGCGTAACCCACATACAAAATTCACAACAAAACAGTAAAAACAGTAAGCAAACAGACCAAACCGACTCTACAATTTACACCGTGGACTGACAAAGGTCTATCATCATAACAGCTTTTCATTTCCCAACATCGGCTATTCAGCACGTTTAAATGGACTGGATTCGTGTCGTTTCATTAAACGGATAAAAAAGAGGAGTCTATGGCTTCGTTGAAGATGAATTTAATGATCCAAATTATGTATAAATGGTGTAGAATAATACTATTTTAATGCTTATTAAAAAAACATTAATTATAACGAAAAAGATACTATTAATATTAGAATTATTAGATTAAATATTAAAATTACTATCAATTATTAGGTTACAGGACTAGCAACTGTAAGATCTAATGTATAAGTAACATAAGTAAAATGAGTAAAATTAAATTTAATTAAATCAGCTTCACGCTGTATCCCGCACACAGCAGAGGGAACCTAGTGTTAAGACACTCCGTTCCCCACTTTCCGCCGATTTTAACAGTCACACTTTGTGCCACTGCACCACGACTGGCCTCAAACAATATTATTTACAAAAATATCTAAAGGTCTACTAAAAACAAAAATAACTTCAATATACCACCGAATGGAAATCGAGCTCACCAAATAATTTAAGAGTAATAACTGACGCTATCCCACTGCACAATAATATCCACAATAAATATACATATAATGTAAGCACGAGAATTATAAACGAAAAAAAAAATTGCATAAACTAACTTAATGTTTCCAATAACACACTAGCCATTAATACAAATCCAAAGACGTATAATTTGGGCTTCACCGCAGTTGCGTAAAAAATTTGTTGTTTCGTATAAACTTAAATTAAAATTACAAAGTGAGGGTAAAAGGGTAACATTATTTTATGCAATCTCGTTCTCGCGTAACTTTACACAGGGAACTTTGAGTTTCATTAAAAATGTATAAAAAATTCTACAATATACTTTACCTTGGTTAACCGCAACTTAATGTATAAGTAACAATTCATACATATACGCGCTTACTTAAAAAAAACTGTAAAAATATCTTCAAAAATTAAATAAAATTTTATTTGTACTTTGACCAGTGGTCGGGCACAAGAGTGCCACAGTAAATGCGACAGGATGTAGTAATATTTGGATTTCCTCTCTCTAGTAACAAAAGAAATGCGGCGTCGAGCTCCGCCACTGTCTTGAAAATTAGGTTGAAAATAGAGAGACAGTGTCTTAACAAGTTGTCAAAAGCAATTAGATCAGAGGTCATTTCAATGATCACATATAGGCAGACACACACAGCATTTCGAATTCTATATATAAGATACATATATGTGTGTCTTTAAATTACTCGTAAATATTTTCACGCAATGTGTAATTATACGTATGTACATTATGTATGAGAGTAATTTTCCACTTAGGCTTTGTTAAGTTAAGTTATTTATACGGGATGCTGTTTGCGTTTTGTAACGATAGAAAGCTCTTTGTATTCACAATTTTCAATGAATGAAATGAAATTGTGGTGAAGGATATATTCTACGAACTTTACTTTCAAAATCTTTCAACGACCCTAACTATTGATTTTAAAAATCTATTAGACACGTCTATCTAAGACTCTCGGCTAAAGTTTAATTAAAATGCATCGTTTTCAAATCTGTCCAAATCCACACTGCACCAAGCACACAGAACGGAAGACAGAGGTAATGTAGTGTTAAGACACTCCGATTTCCATTTTCCACCGAATTCTGGGAGCACTGTGCGTTGAGTGGCGGAACTCAAACCCGTGCCTCGACATCAAAGCGAATAAATAAAAAAATAAATTTATACATATCTATATATTTCATATCTACATTTGTGCCCCTGCACCATGACTACCATAACTGTTTTACTTTAAAAAATATATATAATAATAAAAAGGATTATACCTTTATATGGGGAAATATAAACATGTATACATACGACCGGCGCGCTATAGTCGTCACCTTGAGATAATATAAAGCTATTAAAAGTCATGTGCACAGTATTGCTAGCAACGACATCGCCCTTCAAACATTAATAACTTTGACCTCGTGAAATTTAAGCATATCTAAGTTGTTCGTGGTTTAATATCAACTATTTAAAGTCGAAATGTTAGAAAATTTATATGTACAACATAAAATATGTGAATATATACATATATTTATGTTATTATAAAAATATTATTAAATTATTTAAGGTTATTTGTAATATCAGGAAGTATCAGTTAGAATCGTAAAATTATTTTATGTTTGGTAGTTCATTTATTGAGGGAGGGAAAATGTTGATATAACCCACTAGTTGCGGTCAGAGTTACCTCGGGCACTCAGAATGTGTCATGTGTCATACAAAACTCTTAGTTATTTCCGTTTGACCATGGGAGTGAGGAACCGCAGGTAAAAAAAATAGCTCTAAAATACAAACATATTTGTTGTTCCTAGATTACACAAAATTCCTTCATTGTCATCGGTTACGCCGGTAATAGAATCGACGACGTTGTGTTTAAAACGTTGTTGTATTTCCCGCAGCAATATTTGAACACATAACCATCGTGTGCTATCAAACGTCCAACGACACCACAAGGCGTCTAATGTAAAGCGTGTAAAATGGCCAATTTTACTTTTATCGTGTGACCGCGTCACTTTGTAATTATCAAGTTCTATCAGGCGTCGTATCGTGTTGCCGGAGCAGAATCTCCATTTGCATTTTAATTGCGGCGTCACACCAATGACTGCATTTGTATAAAAAAAACGCCACCGACGCCTGTTTACTTTTGCCCACCGCATAAATATTTTCCGCAGTCTGCTGTTGCTGGTTTCTATACAAGTGGAAAATATAAAACATCGCTGATGACTAACGAATCTTGTTTAAAATGTATTTTTATATACATTGTGATCTAATCAAGACAGCTTTCCGGTAACGGTAAAAAAGAAAAGGTTAAAATACTGCAAAAAGTAAAAAAAAATCTTTACTGAAATATTTGTTAAAGTTGTTTATTATGCATCGCTGCACTAAGCCGAAGTTAAGCCAAGTCGCACTATACAATGTTAGGTTAATAGAATTAAAAGCTGTTTGTTTAGTTTCTACCAGAACTTTAGTTGGCATGACTCACTAAGAGATTCCAATTTACACAATGGGCTAAACTTTAATTAAAATTATATTTATTTTGTACAATACCATGCTTTATAAAGCACATAACCTAGTGTTTAGATACTCTGTTCCCATTAAGACAGTTTCGTTTCTGATTTTCCGTTGAATTCGGGAGGCATTGACTGTTGACTTTCGAAACATAACACAGCACTTTGTCTTGATACAAGTAAATTCTCTGGAGTCAAACCTACAGCCGTCGCGTTCACAATCAGACAGTGTGCCTGGCGGCCTCAAGAATATTATGTTATTTTAAAACAATTTGTCACAAATTGCAATGAATGAAATAAAAAAAAACGTAAAGCATTCTCAATTAACGAATCTGAAAGCCCACGCCTCTCCTGTATTTGTGCAATCCGAAAACAATTAGATCTCATACAAGCCAGTCATACAATGCTGATTGAATTTTCGCGTATTTCACTCGAACGTCGTTTATCTACAGGGTGGTCGCCCCCACCTTCTCACTAACTCGTCGGGTCACTGCATTCCAATTTAGAACCGTTTTCATAAACCTTCACCGTTTGTCTTCTAAAAATAGTCTTCGGGGCAAAATCGACTTTATTTAATTGAAAATCGATTCTAAGTGACGATTTTGTAGCGCAAACACCATTTGGCAGATTTCAAAAACGAATGAGCGTTGAATTGGGCGGAGTATTTCAGGGGGCAATTGTTACGTTTGCACCCGTTTATCACCTGACATAGCTTTGATTTATTAAAAAAAAATGGTTATATAAAAAGGTCAGTGACTGTTCTCACCTTAATCATAAAAAAAAAATATAATAAAAAACTCAATATAAACCGACAGATTCATAGGCATTTCTATAATTCCTATAACTCAACTGCCTTATTTATTGCGCTTATTTTATTGCGCATTCTGCCTGATGAACTTTGATTACAGTTCTTTTGTAGTCCCACCAGATGCAGCTAGTTAAGTTAACCTAAAGAAATAAGAAATCTAGTCTAAGTCGTTTAAATTACACAATCGCTTTTGTTGCATTAAGCAAAAGCCTAATAGCATATAGTAGTATGCTAACAAACAAAACATACAATAAATTGAAGAGAAATAGAACTATGGCACAACTATGCTACAAAGCATAAATTGAAAATGAATGCATTGTCCGTACATACATAAATACAACCAGTTGTTTGTTTGGGTGGACTTCAAAACTTTCAAAACGGAATTTCGAAAACATTCTATTAGTGCTTCTCTACTCTCCGCTATCCGTGGTACGTCAGTCATTCTGTAAAAGAATAACTGTTCTGTTCTTCACATACAGCAAGATAAAAAAATTAAATTTATACACACTAAAATATTTATTTTAGTGACAAATAGTCCATAAAAATGATTTAAACTTTAAATAATCCTTTCTTATCACATTCCATACAAAGGATATGCTTAAGATCAGCATCTGGGTTAAAATTTTCCTAAGGCTTGTGTAAATTACGACAACGGGAGCGCTCATTCTTAACATTAAGCACCGTAGAGTAGTCGTCGACGGCGGTCGTAATGATGATAAAGTTGCGGCAGTGCGAGTACGAACCGCGCAATGTATATAGAATAGGTAGGTATCATTTTTCCGCAGCTTTTCTGTAGCAATTTAGGGAAATTATATACATTTTTTTCTAGCTTTTATTATTAAAAGGGTCGCAGCGTACTTTCCAGGATGATTATAATAAAAAGAGGATAGTAAACAGCGGACTGTTATAAAAGAGTTCAAAGCACGGCCGTCTAGTGTGTTTTATATTATGTAAGTAATATTTTTATACATATCATTTGTTTACACAACTTTGTATTTTTTTGATATATGCGAAAAAGGTAAAGTGGAGCGCACAAAAAAATAAAGAGTTCAAATACTTAAAATTTTACAGATCTTTAAAATCATATCTATCATTTAATATTTTAGTCTCAAACAACATAATCTACTTGTATTACAAAGACCCCATACATATATTTAATTCGAAATATTATTTATTTAAATAGACTAAAAGTGCAATTTAAATTTTCGTTTAGGTACCAAACCCACCACATTGTACGACGATGTTGATTCATTCTGCAGGAATTAAGGGCATTACGAGACTACAATAGTTGGAAATCGATGAAGACAATCGATGAACGATGAAGATATTACCTGGTGATGTCACCCCGTTTCCCAATTTCCGGCATTCCTTGTAGACAGTCTAAATTAACATCAATTTTGGATTTAGGACAAAGAAGAATAAAACAACTGTCTTATAAAAGATAATTGTATGTAGTGTTGATGGAGATAAATAAAAGTTCACTTACGGTTAGCACTAGGTATATTCAACACCACTTTATTGTACATATAGTTTGAACATAAATAATAAATCACGACACAGTTTATACGAAAGTCAACCACAAACATATATATACAATAGAACACAAAAGATACGAATTTAGAATAAACTACTAGATAAAACAAAGGAACGTATGGAAAGCGCATCGAGTGGCAAGCATCGACTGTGATTATTAAATATGCCGTCGACAAGGGGGTAGGCGTGGATGTCGAACGCTTTACCGGTTCGGTCGACGGCGATGGAGCGCTTTCATATAAATATACTAAATACGAATACTTACTATAAAATATATAAATCCTATTAAATGTATGTATGTTTTTATGTGTGTATATAAATTATAAATAAATAAATTATAATATTGAAATATATAAATGACACATTAAATAAACTATAAATATAAATAATAGTTCCCTACATCACTCCCCTCCAGAGGCCGTGTCTACGGACGATAATAGTCAGGGAAACGTACATGTCTCCTTGACCGAGTAGTGTGTCTGAAGGGTGAGTGACATAGTTGTGTGTCTGTGTGTGTATTCGTGTGTGTGCTTGTGTGTGTATCGGTCTGATTGCCTGAGTGTGTGCTTGCGTGTGTGCTTGTCTGTATGTTTGCGTGTGTGGCATGAGGTGAGGTGTTGTGAGACGTGTGTGGGTCGTGCAGTATATAGGCTGGCTTCAGGCGGTCTATTGAAACTGTCACGGATTTACCTTTTACGTCTATCTTGAACACTTTTTTGTCTCTTGACAAAACTTTATGTGGACCGGTATACGCAGCTTGCAGAGAACCCCGTAGCGCGTCTTCTCGGAGGAAGACATGGCTACAGGATTCTAGATCTTTAAAAACAAATGTTTTTCGTTTTAAGTTATGGTGCTGCGTAGGTACTGGTCGCACATTCTGGACAAAATGCTTCATCCGCGCTGAGAAATCGGTGATGTCAGTGGTGGGAGTAGCGACGTTATGCCCGAAAAATTCTCCGGGCAGTCGCAGTGCCTCACCGTACACCAGATCTGCGGATGAAGCTTGCAGGTCCTCCTTGTATGTGCTTCTAATACCGAGAAGGACGAATGGGAGTGACTCGGTCCAGTTGCTGTCACCGTGGCAAACAATAGCGGCTTTCAATTGCCGATGGAACCGTTCTACTAAGCCGTTGCACTGTGGGTGATATGCGGTTGTCCTACGATGTTCGAATCCAATGGACTTGGACAATTGTTCGAACAGGGCGGACTCGAACTGTCGACCTCTGTCCGTAACAATGTCGGTAGGACAACCGAATCGAGATATCCAGCAGGATATTAATGCTTTGGCCACTGTTTCAGCTGTGATATCGGTAATGGGGACAGCTTCAGGCCATCGCGTAAAACGATCGACGGCTGTCAAGCAGTACCGATATCCATCGCTTGAGGGCGGTAGTGGGCCGATCAGGTCTATGTGGACGTGTTTGAATCGCGCCGAAGGTACAGTGTGCGTACCTAAAGGTGAAGACACGTGACGATGTACCTTCGAGCGCTGGCAGGGCAAACACGCCTTAGACCACTCACGGCAGTTTTTCCGCATCAGTGGCCAAACAAAGCGTTGTGCAACTAGCTTAGTGGTTGCGTTTGCACCAGGGTGACTCAGAGAGTGCAAGGAGTCGAAGACTTGCCGGCGAAGGTTAGCTGGTACGTAAGGCCTAGGAGTCGGTGTACTGACGTCGCAGTACAATTCAGTACGACTCCCAGGGATTACCAGCTTTTGCAAGCGCAAAGAAGTTCCACCGGCGAGGATGATTGCGAGGTCTGCGTCTCCTGTTTGGGAACTGGCCAGTACCTCTAAACTGACAGGCACCTGCAATTCATCGACCCGAGACAGGGTATCGGCCACGACATTGTCCTGGCCGGATATGTGTCGTATGTCGGTCGTGAATTGCGAGATGAAATCCAGGTGTCTATACTGACGCGGGGAGCAATTGCTCTTCCGTTCATGAAATGCAAAGCACAACGGTTTGTGGTCAGTATAGACTATGAAGTGGCTGGCCTCTAGCATATGGCGAAAATGCTTTATACTCTCATAGATGGCAAGGAGCTCGCGATCGTAGGGTGAATACTTCACCTGCGATGGGCTCAGCTTGCGAGAGAAGAATGCTAGAGGCTGCCATGCTTTATCTTGGAGTTGCTGGAGGACTCCACCTATCGCCGTGTCAGAGGCGTCAGTGACCAGTCCAAGTGTAGCAGTAGGATCGGGGTGTGCTAGGAGTGCGGCCTCGCAAAGACTCTTCTTGCAGTGCTCGAATGCTTGTAGTGAATTTCCCTCTATATGGACGGGATGAGACGCTTTGACGGAGCCAGTCAGTAGGGCGTTGAGAGGAGCTTGGATTTGAGCGGCTTTTGGTATAAACCGTCGATAAAAGTTTACCATTCCCAAAAACCTTCTAAGTTCCCTTACTGTTTTGGGAATGGGAAAATCAATTATGGCCTTGACCTTTGCCTCCAATGGTTTAGTACCTTTGCTAGAGACGTGGTACCCCAGAAATGTGACTTCAGGAACGGCGAAGACGCATTTAGCCGTGTTTACGAGTACTCCGTAGTCTCTCATACGGGTGAAAAGCTGGCGTAAATGGTCTTCATGTTCCTCCTGTGTTCTAGAGTACACTAAGAAGTCGTCTAGGTATGGATAGCAAAAGTCAAGTCCGCGGGTCATTTCGTCGACGAACCTCTGAAATGTTTGCCCAGCATTTCTCAACCCAAACGTCATAAAGGGAAATTCATACAAACCGAAGGGAGTTGTAATTGCGGTCTTTGGTATGTCCTCCTCGGCGACGGGAATTTGGTTGTAAGCCTTAACTAAATCAATGACTGAAAAGTACTTACAACCAAATAAACTGTTAGAGTAGTCCTGAATGTGACGTATCGGGTACTGGTCCGGAATGGTTCTGGCGTTAAGGAGTCTGTAGTCCCCACAAGGACGCCAGCCATTATCTTTTTTCGACGCGAGGTGCAGGGGTGATGACCATGGGCTATCTGAAGGTCGAGCCGTACCGTTGGCCAACATCGCGTCGAACTCTTGCCTAGCTATTTTTAATTTGTCGGGAGCTAGCCTCCTCGGCGAACATGCCACTGGTGGACCTGGTGTAGTGCGTATGTGGTGTACAGTATTGTGTTTGACTGTCGGTGGTGCACCAGCGGGACGGGTTATTTCCGGAAATTCGGATAAAATATTATGATATATAGTGGTACCACCAGTCGATACTTTGACACTTGTGATTAAAGATTGAGAACTTACAATACTAGCGACAGTGCTAATATTGGTCAGGCTATCAATTAATTTGCGGTTGCTGATGTCCACGATAAGTTTATAATGAGAGAGGAAATCTACGCCAATGATAGGTTTCGTGACGTCGGCGATTATAAAACGCCACGGAAAATTTCGACGTAACCCAATGTTTAAAGTTAGGTTAATGTAACCATACGTTTCGATAGCCGAACCATTAGCAGCACTGAGCTGAAAAGGTGTCTTATTACGTTTTTCACAAATGGCACTAACTGGATATACGCAAATGTCACTACCAGTGTCAACTAAAAATTGGGTTTTTGTTTTATCGTCCGTTATGAAGAGGCGGCCCGAGAAGTTATTGCCGTCACTGGTCGTCATCAGTGATTTCTCGGGGTTTTTCCTGACTGAGCATTGTGGGGTGTGTGGCGAGGTAGACCGAACCGAGCTTGTTCGGCTGGAGTCTCTGTCACTCGGTAGTGGCTTGTCAAAAATATAAGATGTAAGCGCACTAACCTGTTTGGTCAACTCTGCGACTTGCTTTGTCAGCAAGTCGATACCTGGTGCTGATGATGGTGATATGACAGCTGGCTGATGTGATGGAGCTGCTATGTCCTGTAGCCTGTCGGCAAGTTCCGCCAACTTGTCCAGGGGCTGAGTTGATTGTGACGCTATGATTGTCTGCATCTTCACAGGTAAGCGGCTGGTCCAAATATTTTGAAGAAATTCTCCAGGGATACCAGGTCCAGCCAAGTGCTGGAGGTGACGTAGGTATTGCGAAGGCTTCTGAGTTCCCAGATGTTCGTGTGAGAGCAGCTGTTTAATTTTACTTTCACGCGATGGTGAAAAGCGCTTAATTATTTCCGCTTTGAGTAGCTTGTAATTAGGTGGGCCAGTGATGACGTCTTCCAGTTCGGCTGCGTATTCTCGGCCTAACGTGGAAGACACGAGATAAAACCTGATCACGTCATCGGTGATACCGTTTAGGAAGAATTGGCATTCGACCTGTGCGAACCAAATCGCAGGTTTTTCTGGCCAAAATGGTGGTGTTCTCAAATGGTGTGTGGGTAGAAAGGTGGGTGGGTCATCGCTGACGGTTTCTACCCGCTTCATTTTTCTTGCCCGTTGTGGTCGGTTAGTGAAATATTGAGTTGAGTCACTATCACTGTGCATCGTGGTATAGTCCATGGCGTGCAGATCGGGGTCACCAATGTAGTGTTGATGGAGATAAATAAAAGTTCACTTACGGTTAGCACTAGGTATATTCAACACCACTTTATTGTACATATAGTTTGAACATAAATAATAAATCACGACACAGTTTATACGAAAGTCAACCACAAACATATATATACAATAGAACACAAAAGATACGAATTTAGAATAAACTACTAGATAAAACAAAGGAACGTATGGAAAGCGCATCGAGTGGCAAGCATCGACTGTGATTATTAAATATGCCGTCGACAAGGGGGTAGGCGTGGATGTCGAACGCTTTACCGGTTCGGTCGACGGCGATGGAGCGCTTTCATATAAATATACTAAATACGAATACTTACTATAAAATATATAAATCCTATTAAATGTATGTATGTTTTTATGTGTGTATATAAATTATAAATAAATAAATTATAATATTGAAATATATAAATGACACATTAAATAAACTATAAATATAAATAATAGTTCCCTACATGTATATAGTATAGATTTGAATATATTACCATCGAGTTAATTTAAATCTGAGTCAAATGTATTAGACGCCGACTAGACGCGGCACATCGTCTGACTGTAAACATCATAGTTTTGGATTCGATTTATGCTGGGTAACGGAGTGTCATCAGTGTGTAACACAAGGTTCTATCCACCCACCCACACTATATACGGAAAAAATCAATAGCAAAAAAGTTGTTAACGTAAAAAAAACCAACATAATCACTTAAACAGAAAACACACGAAAACCAATACGATACCACGTAAAATAACCTTCACTCTCCTTCCGTGGAAGGTCACAACCATCAAGTGATAAGATGTCGAATCGATAGTGGTAGACGCACAACCTCGGGCGCTGGCAGCGTGCCAGCGGGGTCAAGGCGTGTTCTTGATACTCGGACATTAGTCACACCCCTAATATATAGGAAGCGGAGCCTTAGCGGCAGTGAACTACAGTGCTATCTATGGAGAGATGCAATTGCAGATACTGTATTATCTATACTTATAATAAAATCGTAATTAATCGGTGTCAGTACTGTAGAAGAAAAAATGTTATTAGTGACATTTAAAAACGTAATAGAAACAAAAACATTTATTTTAATTTTTTTTATGACTGATTGTGAGTGCGTTTGTTCACGCTTATCTCAGGTCGCTTAGACAATGATTCGATCTTTTCTTAATAAGGGGGGAAGAAGGAGAAAAGATTAAAGATTACAACAGTTAAAGCCATACTTTCGAAGATTAATAAGAAAACAAAGTGCAGCGTTGAATAATCTCATCATGGAGTTATCACACTTAGTTTAGAAATTAAAGAATACCTTCTTTCACAAATAAACTTTAAATGAAAATCCCTAGATTATAGATATTTCGAAAATTAATTAGGCTTTTTATGGGGTCAGTCGTGGCGCAAGGGCACAAGCGTGCGACGACAGATTGTGGGGTCGATTGCCACTTGACGACATCATTTTGTTTCTTTTTCACGCTGTATTTTGTATATAGCAGGTCAGGCAAAGGGAACCTAGTGTAAAGACACTCCGTTCCACACGAATCATTGAACGCGTGTTGAGTGGCAGAGCTTAACGCCAGGCTTTTACCTTGGTAGCGAAGAAATGTTAAGATTAATGAATAATAATAATTTATTCTGCCGAGTGGGGATCGAACCCACAACCATCGCGTTACAGTCATACCCTTGTGTCGCAATGAAATATTTAATATTTTTATCCTGGATCACTTTGTCTAAGCGGGTTTATTTAATATCAGAATAACTTGTTTTCACACAGAGGATATCTCTTTATTTCAAAATACATTTCCCTCATTAAACTACAAACATCAGTACATATAAAATAATACATTCTTAAAGTTATAATTAAGGTTCTATATATTCCTTTTGAGGTCTAGTATTCTTGAAAGCGGCAATAAAATAGTAATTTAAACACAGTATCGCTAGACGCCGCTACCAAACATTTGCGGAGATACAAAGTTTGAAGGTTAAAATACGGAATAAAATTACGACACATACAATATTCACTTTATATTTTATTTTCAGGAGAGGAGAGCGGATTGTTATACGTGTACCTACGTGACTTTAGTTTTAAATGTATATGTAGGTATACTCAAATTACATGTATAGATTCAGTGGAGTTACTATATTTTTTAAGCTGTAAATGCCGGAAATATCAAAGATTTTTTTATCGCATCTAATATAGGCGTTGAGTTCCGTTACTTAACAAGATATGTCTCGATTATGGGGCGGAGTATTCAGTGACCCTACCATATGCTGAAGAAAATTTAAAATGCTACTAAACAAGAGTATATAATCATACAATCATGCAATAAGACATTTTAAATGTACAACACAATGTCCACTTTTCACTATCACAATTTATTATCCAAATGCTTTCTAACACAATAACTTTCCATCATCTGTTCTACTACTATGCTATTAGTTAATTGATTCTCACACTTTTCTAGTGTTGCCAACGTTACCAATATATTTTTATATTTATATTACGCTTAAACTGTAATATGAACTATCTTATTTTAAATAATATAAAATTAATTGGAAATATAAAATATTTATTAGATACAGCTAACTAGTTAAAACCAACAAAAAAAAATGCTGAATAAGAAAAGCGTAAAAAAATTAAATACACTAACAGCCTCATTGAAATCTGATAATAATAAGTCCATATATAGTCTTAGATAGAGTCCTAGATATAGCCCATTGGTTTGATCATCATTTACTATTGTAAAGCCGGGTTACGCTACAATAATTACTTCAATTTGCATTTTAACGAGCACCCTGTATATACAACGCACCGCTTCTATTACAAATATGGGTGTTACAACAATACCCGTTGGTAATTAGATATCTGGACATAACCGTATCATAAAAGAGTTTAATAGAGTTAGAGTTTAATTTAAGTTTTAATAGAGTTGTATACTTTGTATTTTTATTGGGAAGAATGTGATGTTTTCTCTAGTTTTTCTTGTCATATTTATAAAATTGTGAAATTTATCCTTTATTCGTATAAATGTAGAGTATGCCTACATTAGAAAGATAAAAGACGTTATAATATTTGTCACGTCAACAATTTATTTCACATTATTATTCTTAACATTCTATATTAATGCTCTTATTGTTTTATATGGTTCAAAATCCCTTTGATTTTCAGGATAAAAAGTATAAATTAAAATAACACGTGCGTGTATTTTATTTGATTATTATTTTTATTTTATTTTAAAACACGCGAAGTAAGCGTGTAAGTGATAAGTCATTTTATTACAACTATCATAAATTTTATGTGACTAACTGCAAAACCACGGCGTTAATAATTTAAGTGCACCTATAACCAGAAAAAAAGACCTATAGTAGTTTTACATTATTCAGTATTATATATTCATTTGTGGCCGTCGTGCTGCAGTTGCACACCATCCGAACGTAACGCGACTTTCGTGACTTTGATTTCCACTTTCTGGTAACAAGACAAGGCGCGATGTTGACCTCCTGCACTCCACATCGACGCACCAACTGATTCCAAAATTAAGTGGAAAATAGGGAACTTATGATAACACAAGGTTGCCTATTCCTTCTATACTGCATATATATTACATACCGAATACAGCATCAAGCTAAAACATTATAGTATATCGTTTCGTTATGTATATATTATCTTATTTTATTCCAATCTAAATATTTCAACCTTTCCATAAATGATAAAATTTCAACGATAAAACGTATGTACCTATATAATGCTCGTGTAGCAAAATCCATCGACGACGGCGGTCATCCGGCAAGGGGACAGGCCGTCAGCGTTAATGGACAGTGGAAAAGCTTCGAGAGCTAGACGATAATAATATAAATTTGCAAGTACAAATAGGCTTGTCTCTTCGTAGTCATATCAATATTTTGTAAGATCGAATGTCATACATAATTATGACATTCGATCTATCTTTTATGGAAAGGTTGAAATATTTAGATTGGAATAAGATAAGATAATAGTGTTAAAAAAAATATTTGTAAAATGTTATGTGCGAATAAAGCGTAAAGCTAATAAAAGAAATAGCATTAAACCATAACTAAAATCACACAATCAATAACTTCCTCACAAAGACCAAATAACTGAAATTTAAAAAAAATCGAATAGAAAATAAAATTACAAGAAGACCGTCGAACAAAGACAAAGAGAAAAACTTGAGTGGGGACGTTTTGAAATAGATCATCCATCGAACGCCGAAGGCAATACTTTTATCCAACTGCAATCAACAGTCCAGTTCCCACGTCCCAGATTACGAGGGAGCCTTCATGGAACCTTAATTGATGCTGATTTAAAGAATCGGGTCGAGCTACAGATAGTGGCTAGATATATAGATGAATATGTCAGCTTGGTATCATTGAAATATATATATATGTATAAATAAAATCACTTTTAAAAAAATCAGCTTTACGATATCCCGCACAAAGAAAAAGTAGGATAAGCAGGGAGAAGGGAGTGTTAAGACACTCCGTTTGCCACTTTCAGCAAAATCTTTCAGGCATGATGATAGCGTGCTAAATGGCATGGAATGAGAAGTAAGTGGAATTCAACGCCACACTTTACCATGACACCAGAGCAAAGTAAGGAAAAAATAAATTTAAATAAATACTTTATTAACTCGCGTAGGGATCGAACCCACAACCAGTCGCGTTTATAATCAGACTTTATGCCACTGCGCCACGACTAGCCTCCCAATTACTAAACCTATTTCTAAACGTCTACAAACCATATATTACTTGTACAAGTAATATATGGTTTGTAGACGTTCTAACGTTCGTTTCATATTTGTTTCAATTAAACATAATTACCAAAAAAAGACCTAATACATAAAACAAAAAGTAAACCGACGTAGAGTATCAGTATTTACGTACGCCAGCACGTTGCCAACAGATGTTCACAACGTTTCTAGTCTCGAAAGGGGGCTGTGTCGGTTAACCGGATCGGTGCCGAAAATGTTGTAATGCAAAGCCCAGTTCAGAGACAGACTAAGTTGCTCGCCAAATTAGGCCGAACCGTGGATCTATATGAGGGTTTGTAGAGGGTAGGCACTCTGTATGAATGTTAAGCGAATATCAAATGAGCTAGCTTCTTTAGTTTCGCTTATATGATACATAAACTTTACTAAAAATAAAACGTTTTATATGTGATTTAATTTTATTGAGAGATAGAAGCAGACAATGTTGGAATCAATGAAGGAGAAATGAGGAATATTGATCTATTCCCAGCTCATTAGAAATATGAAATAAAATTAATACGAGGCCAGTTGTGGCGCAGGAGCACAAGTGTGTGACTGTTAACATGACAGGTTGTAGGTTCGATTCTCATTCGTGAAAATGAATTATTTAATATTTTCAATTCCTCGCTCTTGTAATAAGCCGCGTTAAATTCCATTATTCAACTCGCCATGACGACAGAAATCGGCGGAAAGCGGATAACGGAAGTGTCTTGACCCAGGTTCCTTCTGCTTGAAGCTAACACAATCATTAGAAAAAAATATGTAATTAAATATAATTAAGTCATTGGCTGCAGTAAAATGAAAATCAAAAATTTTATTGAAATACGGTAACAAGAATTACATACAAAATCATTACATGCAAACTAGATTCGCAAGATCTCTTTGAACATGGAATATTAAGAAAAAAAAAATTAAGGCTTTTCATTTGACTTTTCATTTCAAAGATCCTTTTTATTTTTATTTTGATATAATCATTACGACAACTGACCGGCGAGTGCCATCTCAGTTGGGTGTCCGAAAAAAGTATATTACTAGATATACGCGATTAATTTGGTTAAATATTTAATTTCATTTAAAACTGAAAAATAATTTACACTCCCGAGTTAGAATCAAACCCACAACGGTAGGTTCAAAGTTAGCACTATGCCATAAGGCCGCTACAGCCTTTTTTTATAAAAAATATATATATATTTTTAAAACTGTACACTACCAAACAAATTAGAGGGTACACAGAGTTATGAATGCGTTCAACACTCATGTAGAGCGGCGTAGTCACGATTCGTGCACAAACTTTGCGTACGTGCGGTGAATATCTAATAGTGCTTACAGTTCCACACGACTTATACATCGACGTACTGAATGACCCTCAAACCTTACATAATTTCAAAGCCCTATCCGTTTGTTTGTTAAGACTGAAGCGCTTAAGGCCAAACATGAGAGGCCAGTCGTGGCGCAGGAGTACAAGAGCACGACTGTATATCGGTAAGGTTGTGGGTTCAATCGACCCACTCGATGAAACTTAAAAAATATATATATATTTTTCTCGCTCTGGTAAGGAGGCAAAGCGCAGTGTTATGTTCCACCATTCAACACTCAGTATTCAACAGAAAATGGGGAACAAAATGTCTAAATTATAGAAGAGTGTCTTAAGATTAGATTGCCATGTTCAGTAAAGCTTAAAATAAATTAAAACACTATATGTGTTAGCAGGGTAAGCAGAGGGAACCTAGTGTTAAAAGATACCGTTCTCCACTTTATGCCGAATCTTCAAAGGCATTGAATGGCGTAACTTAACGTGGTACTTTGTCTGTCTTATAGAGCGAGGAAATAAAGACAGCTTGCCCCTTCGAGTAGACTCCACAAATGTCGCCTTTCCTGTTATGGTGTCGTGTGCAAGAATGTTTAGTCCTATTAAATCCTATGTGATCCAACGAGATGGTTCCGGGTACAGATTTTATTAGTTAATTGAAATATTTGTTCATCATATTTACCTTAATAACAGCCCGACGTTAAAATAGGAGATAGAAAAAATATATTGTCATAATTACAATTTATTGATAATTTGAACTAATTGAATATACAATTTGATCTCCAGCCAAGGGAATGATTATACTAATTTATTGTTATTTCCCTTCTCTGGTAGGCGAAAACGGCGTTTAGTTTTGTCATTCAGCGGAAATTTCGGTATGCCTAAAACTGGAACTTTTTAATGAAACCAATAGTAGGAAAAAATAATAATTTCTCACAAAATATTCTCCATTTACGTTCCCAGATATAATATCAAAAACTTATTTTTCACTAAATGTTTACTTTTCACTAAGCACTGTAGTCAGGCAGTCTATAGAGCGTTGGTTGATGGAATATCGATTATTGTTATCGTGTTTAACTGCTAACGTATCAGCTATCAGCTGTAATCAGCCCGACGCGAACTTAATTAATTTGCTGTTTATTATTATACACGGCCATTCATAAATTGATATAAATTTATACACTTCCATAGATGACAATCAATCAAAAAATGTGAACCTCTTCTTCGACTCTTACATTTAACTTAACCCTAATTGAAAATTTTTAAAATAACATTTCTTTCCGAAAAAAAAAATCAGTCGACAAGACGGATCTTTTCGTTAAAACTTATTATAAAAGGAATGCTAATGATTCTGTAGAGTTTGTTAAGTGTCCGCGCTTTAATGTTGTTTATCTTCAAAGGCCAACTGGCATCTAAGAAAATCTCATTATAATTTAACTTCTTGACAACAAAAATATTCAAGGATTTAATAATAATAATTACTACTCAACACACAATGTCTCGAACAATAAACGTAAATTGAGGAACGAAGTGTCTTACCACTAGGTAACCTACATATATCGACCATACTAAGAGATATATTATCATCGAACCGAAATATATAACGTAGTTTAATCTATACTGTCGCGTGACCTAAATTCGGCTCGTCCCAGTTTTTTTGCGGGATTAATACCCAAAAACTCATCTGGTTACAGAGTGGCCATGTATCGCGGAATTTAATAAGAGAGCAGCGGCATGGCACCGGCGCGCGGCGTCGGCAGCGCGCCAACGTTACACGACGCCAATCTACTGTACAACCAATTAGTGACATTTGTACTTGTTGCAATTATGGCTAAAATTGTTTGTTTTTTGTTTGAAAAAGAAAAACTAGTGTTCTAATTATTATTTACTATGTACTGTCACTCCCTTCTCTATGTTGAGAAAACTGGCGTTGATTCCCAGTGGGGGTGAATGAACACAAACAATTATTAAAATAAATCTTAATTTTAACAGTAGTTGATTTTCTTCCATATTTTCTTAATCTCATCTAAGAAACTAAACCTAAATTGGGTTTTATGATGCATCACTGTTGCATAAGCAGACATTATCTGGGACCGGTTCTAAAATCTCCAAAGAGGATTTCATACGAATTAGCATATTCTGACATCCTTACTCGAGTTGGAATTTCATAAAGTGGAACCAAAATTATAACACTTTAAAGCTGCATTTGGTTAAGTTGAGCTTTATGCTCTTCTTATTTGCAGAACTGAAGTAACTTATAGGAGCTGTCATTTACGCAATTTTTACATATTTTAAAAGACTACTGTAAAATATTGGAAATGTTGACATTCCCCTAATGTTTTTTCGAATACCAAAATATGAATGGTCTTCTTTTTATTCGTTATATATGTTTGGATTGTACAAACTAAAGTTAGTCCTGTTTAAATTATATTATTAAAAAAGAAAAAAAAAACTTTCAAAATAAGTAACACTATAAAGATGATGATAATGATGATGGTTAAGAAGATGATGATGTTAAGCCGCTTTAGTAATGTTTCCTTTAAATTTTTAAATACAAGACGATATTTGTTAATATCGTCTTGTATTTAAAAATTTAAAGCACACTTGTGAACAACCTAATTAATACAAATAATTACTTGCATTTATTACTTGCATTTAAACATCAAAATAAACTCATCGTCTTTGTGTTCCTATAACAGTTTTATTTACGCTACAGAAACAATAATATTACCAGCTAAAAATATAAGCAAAACATGGATTACATAAACACATTTCAGCCCCTACAATGGTTCTCCTCATGATTAAACCCGTAATACCCTCTCAATGAAAAGGTATTAGAATGTAATCGCGCCAATTTAAAGCGAAATTCTTTAACAAAAGTGTGAGCGAGCTTTTGGACGGCAATTTATTTCTTTCACGAAGTCTGAGATGCTTTAAATTATTCTCCTACCGATATAGACGCGATACATTACTAGAAAAAGAAAGGGTATCGGTGTGAATTATTTTGTACAAGGATATTTATTTTACACATTTCTCAAATACATTTTCTTATATATTAACATTTATTACAAGCTAAGCGCAACTATTGAATCGTTAGAACTAAACAGTGGTTTAGCAATGGTTAATTATTTCAAAGTCATTGGCCGCATAATTAAACAAAATATTGTAGCTCAATGAAGTAAAAATAAATAACCTATTCGTTGCGTTGACATCCGCCACTCAACATGTAATGTCTCGAAAGTTTTGCGGAAAGTTGGTAACAGAGTGCCTTGACACTAGGTTTACTTAGCCGATTCTGCTATATGCGGGATACAGTCTGAAACTATGTATATAAGACAAATATCTAACTATCATAAACATAAATAAATATATAACATCAGCGAGGTGGGTATCTTTTATCGTAGGTCTAACTAATCACAGCTATTTTACACCACTAAGCCAGAAATACATATCAACCCTAATTTTGTCAGTACGGTACAAGCAAAAGAGTAAAAATTATCCAATCATATTATAGCTTAAATTACATATCGAGTGAACAAAAAACTGTGCACCTACGAGTTTATCTCAGATCTCTGATTCTTTTGTCGTTGAATTCGAGAACGATGCATTATTCAATATTAAACTGGTCTCTTATTTCACATTTACGTTCTGTATGGGATTGACACTAAGTTCAGTATCCCTATATCGATATTTCTTTAAACGGATAGAAACATTTCAAAATTTTAAAAATACATTTAGGTTACGTCCTAGAAAAAAAAATTAATAAAGCTTTGTTTTTAGGACTTTATGAAATAAGCGATATCCAAATAGTAATAAAAAAATAATAAGTTTCATACTTTTAGCCACATTTCAGGTGTATCTTCTATGACCTGGATTTATGAGTTATTTGTAATTCTTATTAGATCCGTACTAATTATTCGAGAGTCTGTTTTATGGTAAATTAATTTTACTCTGAGACTGTTTTCGGTACAATAATTACATTTAGAAACGGTATTCGTGCTTATAAATAGGTTTTGTTTAATTTCTCTTATATTAAATATAAATAATAAAGAACATAAAATGTAAATATAATGAATATAATTTGATTGAGCTCTGTCTATAAATAGCGAGAAAAAAATATATTTTTTTATAAAAGTTTTGTATTGTTTACATAGTATACAGGTAAAAAAAGCAGTTTAGACGTACAAACCCAGATGATAACACCAGTATTTTATGGTTAAACAACATAAAATTAGGTAATTAAATAATTACATTTTAAATTTTAATAGCGTTTCTCGAACGCTCTGCCTTAATAATTTTGTTTTAGAAATAAACAAAGTTAGTACTGATCTGAATAATGTAAGAGGCGTGCCTTTTGAGTTTTGTATATAATATTCTTTCCTTTGTTATCTTTTTTGAATGGCTTACATTTACATTACGAGGAAACGAAATATTTATTTAAATTGATATTACCATTTCTTCGCTCTGGTGTAGTGGCAAAGCGCGGCGTTGAGTTCCACCACTAAATATGCAATTTCTCCAGAATTCAGCAGAAAGAGGGGAACGGAGTGTCTTAACACTTGGTTCCTTGTGCCTAATTTTAAGTAATTCATTTCCTCGAGTGGGTATTGAACCCACAACTTTTCGCGTTTTCGAGTATATTCACACACTCGTGCCCCTGTGCCACGACTGGCCTCTATCTTAAATAATTAATTGATAATATCAATTTACATCAACAACCCAGCGTCATTGATGTTAAATGTGGTGTTACTGCTAGTATATTTTGTATAACACTATCTAATCTGGTTCGGATATCATGTTTTCGCGTTAATAAGCTATTTACTTGCTTTATGCGTCCGATGCTGAAAACAAGGTGAATGCCTCCTAGATTAAGTTGGGATAGTAGCTATAATATGGAAATTAGAGATTTATTAGAGGGAAATACCGCCATTTCAAACAAAAACCTTTTTTTACTATGTTTTGCTACCATCACATATTCCTTATTTGTGTGTACAAATGTATGTATCAAATAAACTGCTTTAAATATGTACGTGCCTATTTGTTCACATAGTTCAATAATAAAATATGTATCAGATAAGAATATATAGAGATAATGTATAGACACTTAAATGGCGGATGTCAATGTCAAATTGTGTTAAGATTGGAAGTCCTTATTTTAATTCATTCAAGTGAAATTTGATCCCATAGACGACACAATAGCGACAAATTTGTGAATTTCAAATAATTGGTACAGATTTAGGATAATTGGGAAAAGCGAAAATTTCGATAAAATGAAAATATATTGAAATATTAAATTATATATAAATTGCATCATTAAATCAAAAATGTTCTTTACACTACGTACAATACCTACCAGATGTGAATATCGTTTTTTTGTCAATTTGTAAAGGGCTTTTTCGTGTAATATGTAAAAGAACCTTTGATATTATATTTGCATTGTAGCGTTTCTTATTCTCGTTAGAAAGGTATGTTTTTAATAAAATTTAATGCGACACTCCGTTACGCAAATAAGACCCAATGGGACCCAGTCGTTGCATGCTGAGTAACGCAACTAAACGCTGCACTTAAGAAGACAGACATTAAACTAAGATATAATAGGTAATTTTTGTTTCCCGTTTTCCACGCATTCAACATTATATATTGGTTGACAGGCCCAATCAAAATCTTCGCAAAGGATAAATAAAATTATATATAATTTGAACATACCCGGAAATAGAATCAAATATATTGCTATAGACATACAATTGAGGTTAGTCGTGGCGCCGGAGCACAAAGTGTGACTGTAAAAACAACTCGTTGTAGGTTCGATACCCACTTAAGGAAATGAAATATTTAATTATACTTATATTTTCATTTCTTTGCTTTGGTGTCGAGGTAAAGCGCGGCGTTGAGTTCCGCTACTCAACACGCAAAGCCTCCAAAGCTCGGCGGAGAGTGGGTAATGAAGTGTCTAAACACTATGTTCGCTCTGGCTATCCTGCTGTGTGCAGGATACAGCGTAAAGTTAACATATAACTCACAGCTGCACTATGAAGTAATATTACATAATCAGCTTCACGCTGTATCCCGCACATAGCAGGGTAAAATTACATCTTAAAATATAATTTTTAAGCACAATACTAAAGCGAGCGTGAACTCTAAATACCGCACGTTAATAACTTTATAATTATGCAACTTTTACAACTTACGAAGCAAGAAAGAGCTTGCTTTCTAAATACACGAGGGACCTGCCCTGCTCCCTCGCCTTTAATAGTATTTTAATGAAATTGAAACAGAAGTTTACTTAGCAAATTTGTTTAACATTTAGTTATTTTTGCATATATTTTTAATTGCAATTGTAACAAAAATGAAATGTACGTATTATCTTATATAGAGCGTATATTTTTTTGTTTATTTATAAACATTTCGTATTCTACCATTATCACCATCATCATCATCATCATCCCCGTCATTATATTCGCCTATCAACAACCTCCTACTGGACAGCGACCTTTCTCAAGGATCTCCACGACCATCTGTTTGTCGCTTTTTATAACTTAAGCAAAAAATAAAAATATATAATCGAATCAATCAAAATCACCGCCTACAATCAAACGTCTTCCATTGACTACACTACCTTGTAACATTTCCTTATCAACAAGCTATATACAACATAATAAACATTCTCAATAAACGCATATATATATCACAAACGGAAATAGGAAAACCGGAAAAGACATTTAAAACAAATTGAAAATTTATAGCACGTAATGTCGGTAGTGATCTAATTCGGTAAGAAACTAGTTACAAATACGTTACCGCCGTGCAACCTGCGCAATGAATTTTAAAGAGCGCTTTGGCGTCGCGTCCCTACATAATGTTACGTAACCTAACTAAATAAGCTTATTTCAAGATATAATTAAATATATATATTCTTTAAACATTTTTAAAGTATTATTCCACACTTAGGAATGATAAAATTAGACGGTTTCCAAAAAGGCGCAGGTTTAAATCCCGCAAAAATAAATAAAATATATTTTTGCCTCTATCACTAAAAGTTTGATATAGAAATTCGATTGAGAAAAATAAGGACGATTGGCCGGCGTAGTGAATGTAAAGTTGGTTAGTCCTCTGTAAACAAAGCGTACATTTGCGCCTCACTGGTCAACACGTTATATCCTAAAAAATAAATAGCGGGATCGAACTTATAGTATCTTTTATAGAGAAATGGAAAAAACATTAAAAAAACTTATTAAGTCTCTTATTTTCTTTATAAGACTTTATGTAAAATTATTTGCTTATCAAATAATTTCATATAAAATTCTTTATCAGTGTAGTACGCGACTACTGTAGGCTCCAATACCACACCGCAAATGAATACAATAATTACCCAGTCCGGTACTTCAGTGAGAAGTTATCTTTCGTCCCCAAAAAAAATTATTAAATTGCAAAATTTCTATTACAAATCTTCAAGATGTTAAAAAATGGATATTGAGGTTCTACCATTATGCATAATAAACACAAGAGGTAAAGATTTATTATTTTTTATATTGTTATATAATAAAAACAAACTCACAATATGAGGAGGTCATGGCGCAGAGACTCAATGGTGAGATCCTCACTCGAGGGACTAAATTATAATTTATTCGCCCTGGTACCAAAAAAGCAAAAGCTCGGCGTTGATTTTCGCCACTCAAGAAGTCCGGAAAGTGGAAAACGAAGTGTCTTAATACTAGGTTACCTACCTACCATGCTGTCTGTGGAAATAGAACGTGAAACTCATAATTTAAAACAACTATATATAAATCTATAAATAAGTTGAAATTAGATATTAAGCAAGAGATATTATAAAGCTTTATATTATAACGCTTATAAGCGTTGTTTTGATTGAATTTATTGTATTAAATTTCTTAGAACTGTAGTATACCTACTAGGTTTTATTTCAGTAATAATTTTTGACCTTGGCTTAACCTCGAAAAACATTAATCTTAAACAAGAATTTCAACATAAGACAAAATTAATATATTTATTTTTAACCGAGTTCTCAAAGTGGGTCTCAAAAAATATTCATTTTGGTCTAACAATTATTATTTCAAGATCATTTCTGATAATTTACACGAAGAAAATTTCACGATACTTTATTTATAAAACCCTAAACTACATATAAAAATAGTATACTGTATACTATTATTTATTAACTTATATAGCATAAAGAAAGATTCCAATGAAACATTGTGTAATAATAGCACATCCGAGCTCAGTATGCAAACTAACTATTCAATAAAGCAACCGTAGCGTCGTAGCGCCCGTAACGCTCGTAGCTCTACGAACTTCGTAGACATCTATTGCAATCAAACTTGGAAGCGCCATATTACATACAAAATTGACAATTATAAGATTTAATTTTGCGGTTGATTTTTTACTGAAATGCAAATAAATTAATTAGGTATTGTAATATATCATTGGCCTTATTTTGAATACTATACCAATTTCAATAGATTTAACTAAAGACAATGTGTAATTTTTTTTTAACAATAAATACTTTACCACATACATTTTTTTCTATTCACAAATCACTTTACGAGGCAAAAAAGTTATTTAAATTTAACTGCATTTTTAACTACCTACTTGACAAGACGATTGTATAACATGTGACAAAACTCAACACTACTATATCAGACAGAGGAAATTACGTAAATATGGAGTCAACGTATGATTCAAACCTACCGCCACCCACAGTGACAGCTATACTATATAAAGGTATAAAATAATTTAAATCCAATTTTAACATTTTCATATGTGTTATTCTACACATAGGAAATAAAAATATCTTTTTTCTAAAACGTATAAAAAAACTTCATGCAGTATTTGTACTCGCGCCTTTTGTAAATTGTGCAAACGCTCTGACCATTATACCAAACAAATAACTTTCAAATTCTTATACGTATGTTACAACTTATTTATGTTCTTAAAAATTTACTATCTAAAAGAATAAAAAGAAAGCAATTTAAAAATATTAAATATAATTTTTAAATTGTTCAATAACCATAAAATACCGTTAGATTATCATTTTAAAATGTCAGACATGTTCACAACAGGTCTAAAGTAGATAACAATGGCACAGCATCTGCTTGGCTCGCTGAGAAATAGGGCAGATGCTTTGTGATGTCACCAACAGACGTAGCTACAGTGCTGTAATATGATAACTGCACACTTAACTGGAATATATCATATACATATATTTGAAAAATAAACTTTCTTTTATCTTGACGCTATATTCTGCATATAACAGGGGAAGCAGAGGTAACCTGGTATTATGATATTGTAAGTGGAGTAGCGGAACTCAACACCGCGCTTTATCCTGTCATCAGATATGAAAATTACCCAACCGCTATGCCTTAAAAGTCAAAATCTGTGCCGCTTAAATATTTTTTTTATCTTAAAATGTTATGTAATCATATTTTTTGAGCTACTAATAATACTTAAATTCCTTTTCGCTAATTATAATTTAAAATAATATATTTTATAATTAAATAAATATGTATGTATTAAATGATTTTATTAGCAATATTGTAAGTAACAGCCCGTCTAATTGATAGCCAATCTAGTCTAAGTTAATTGAGGTAAACATAAAAAAACCTTAAATGAACCATGATAAATTGAAAAGATACACAAAATATAATCAGAAAACTAATCTATTTTTTTTAAGCAAACAACGACAACTTGTTATTAGATCCATAAATAACTTTCAATTATTACTTTCTTAACAAGATTTTTATAGCCTATAGCATATTTAAGTCAGTTTTCTAGAACTATTGATATTTCATAAAATTGCTATGTAAAATATAGATTTTTCTTGTTGTCAACATATGTTTCTTTTTAGCTTCACGCTGTATCCCGCACACGGCAGGGTAGGCCGAGGAAACCTAGCGTTATGACACTCCGTTCCCCATTTTCCGTCGATTTCTGGAGGCATTGCGTGTTGTGTGGCGGGACTCAATGTCGCGCTTTGCCTCAACACTAGATCAAAGAAATGAAAATGTTATAAATTTACTTATACTCAAGTAAGAATCAAATCCACAACCTGTCATGTTTACAGTCACACTTTGTGCCTCTGCGCTAGAACTGGCACCAAGTTTTGATAGTAATTATAATCTGTTGATGATTATCCTCACAATGAACGGAAAGTAGAAAACGAATTAACCTACTCCATTAATTACATTCCAAAACAAAATATATAAAAATATACAAAAATCATATAAACAAGTATTATAAAATTAAGCAACAATGTAACTTCATATTAACGGCGCGGCGTCTTGAACAACAATATATATATTCAAAATGATTTATATGGACGTTCCAGTAAATAAGAAAATTTATTCCATTTGTGAAATAAGGTGATTATGTCTAGTGCCCCTTCTGAGCTTACATTCGTATATGAAACGTGACTTCATGCCGTTCGAACGCCTTATTGCTCGTAAAATAATATTAAAATGAATCTTCTCCACGAATTATAGAAATATATCGTTAAATTTGCAAATTCTTTTAAAATTTAAATTTGGCCGTAGAGGGGCAGCGGCACAATGTCTGACTGTAAACGTGATAGTTGTAAGTTTGATTATTATGGCGAATGAGTTACGTTCGCGCTAATAACAATACAAAAGGTAAAGTGAGGTGGTTCCGCCACTACCACGCTCAATGCCTCTAAAATTTAGTGTAAAGTAAGGAACGGAGTAACGAACAATCATCGGGTTCTCTGGAACCTAGTGTTAAGACACTCCGTTTTGCCGTTCTTTGTTGGCCTATATATAACAAAGAACATAGAAGCTAATAGATAAGCTGTAAGAGAACGTCACAGTGGTGCAATTGTATTGGAATATTATGAACTAAAATTTAGTACTATTTTAAAATATATATTAAATTCCAAAAATAAACAAATTGAATTAATTAGGAATAACTCCAACAGATAAAAAACAAAATAAAATTTCGATAATACACACACTTCAATGGACTCAAAACATTATGTATCAATATTAACAAAATGGTGCTTTAGAAAGTCATATGGCTATACAAGGTTTTAAAATAATTTGTGATAATAACAAGGGACGTCGTGCCAGCTTAGCAACTCGTTAGACGGTCGCGTTCTACGATTTATTATTTCATTAGGCTAACTAGTGCACTTACGTTTTCATTAAACTTTAGAGAGTAAATTTATACTTTTGAGTATACTCTCATGTAATATTTTTATATTACGTTAATATGTATTTACCAGGAGACCAGTCGTGGCACAAGGGCATAAGATTTCTTGATTTTTTTTCATTATTTATATTATTGTATTCTCTCGCTCTGGAAACAAGACAAAGCGCGTCGTTGTGTTCCGTCAATCATTCAGAATCGCAAACTTTCAGAAGTCGCCGGAAAGTAGACAACGGAGTGTCTTCAATACTAAATTCCCAGATTTCCTTTGCCTACTCTACTACTATGTGCGGAATACAAAGTGAAGCTAAAAAACAATGTATTAACTGAGAAAATTTGAAGGAATTTTGAAACTCACAAGTCCATATCAAACATATTCAAGATAATCTACCAAAAGCCAACCGATCCAATATGTGTGTAAACAACAAACAGTGTACTCGTATGTAACATAAACGTTCTTTATTTACGGAGTTGAGCTTTGACGGTTTTTTTTCTATGTTGAAAAATGGGCTTTGGTTGAACGGTTACTGAACTGTTACGTGTTGAGCTTTTGACAAGCGTAAAATTGCAGTTGTTTGAATTTTCACAGCCACACTATGCTTTTAAACGGCGTTTATTCTCATAGGTAGGTATTTAGGCATATTAACAGAAAAACATATAGCTTCTCGCTTCAGGAACTCCAAATATTGTATTGAGAAAATTCATAATTTTCTTTTATTTATTTGTTAGCAATTTCAATATTTGAAAATAACTTGGTAACTATAATAAAACAATGCACACAGAGGAAGCTAGCAACTATAGAAACGTACATATAAAATGAGATCTGCCTTTAACAATCAGAATACTCTCTGTAACGAATCTCGTCGATCCCCTCGGATCCACTGAATATGCGAAAACAAATCGATGACCTACAAATTCTAGATTCGGATTTCATTTCAGCAAAAAGACGGAACATGAACGATCTGCGCCACAGATGGCACACGGCCTTTTATAAATTTACGCCTCTGTAACACTTTTCATTTCACGTGTATGTATTATTTATAGTAAAAAAAATAAATACACTGATAAAATTATTATGTATAAAATAATAATTTTATTTTTTATTAATATTTTTTGTAGAATCAAGTATATTATAAAAGTCAGTCATGGTACAAGGACACAACCGTGCGAGTGTAAACGCGAAAGGTTATGAGTTCGATTCCCACTAGAAGGAACGAAATTTATAATATTTCCATTTTCTCTGGTGACGAGGCAAAGTTAAGTTACTCCATTCAACACGCAATGCCTCCAGAATTCAGCTGGAAGTAAGGAACAAAAATATCTTAACACTTTAGGACTCCCTCTGTCTACAGTTACTATCAACATTGCTATTGCTAACATACGTGTATAACAGCGTGTAAAAATATACTACGAAGAAAATTTTTAAAATTGAACGACTCAAAGCGCAAAACGGAAAGATGAATCAATCAGTTTCTAATTTATCTTGTACCCTGTACAGATGCTCAAATATTTATCTGTGGCGCGAGCGGTACTAAATGCACTGATTTCGACTAGCCCGGATTATTTATTCAATATTTTAGACCAAACAACCGGGTATGGTTGCTTGGTCAAGTTATAGAAAATGAATCTGTATTTGATGCGGAATACAATTTCAGTTCTTCTACTTCTACTTCTTCTACCTTTTATTGAAAAAAAAACATATATTTAATCTATAAGCGTTGTTTAAAATGGATCCTTAGTACAAACTTAATATAAAAATATATTAAAAGACGTAGACATTACCAGGATTTATAGTTATTAAGCTCACGTTTTTGCTTAAAATTACTATAAAAGCTTATTTGTGTGTAGAAGAACGTCGCCGTTGCTTCAAATTTTCCTTATAAATATATATTTCTTCGTTGTTTATTCTTTATGAAAAGAGCCCACCTACGACGTGGTATCAAGATTTGTCCACAATTCTGTAACTACTTATTGTATCATTTTCTACAAAATATTGAAATTACTCTTAAACAATTTTACTTCCCATATTTGGCACTGGAAATATTAATAGCTTTTTTTTCAGATTTACATTGTATTCCACATATAGTACGAAGTGTGCCTGTAAGACCGACTTGGTTTGGTTGTGGGTTCGATCCCCACTCGAAGAGATGAAATATTTACTAAAATATATATTTCCATTTCTTCGCCCTGGTGTCGAGGCTAAGCGCGGCGTTGAGTTTTGCCACTCAACACGCAATGTCTCCAGAATTCGGCAGAAAGTGAGGAACGGAGTGTCTTATCACTAGGTTCTTTCTGCCTACCCTGTTGTGTGCGGGATACCGCGTGAAGCTGATTTCATATTTATCTTATTATGTCACAGTCGCTATCCGAATACGTGATCGTGAATCTGGCAATCCACTACTGAGCGGTTTCGTAGGAACTTCCTTCCACGCGGCACTCAACAGTGGAATGACCTGCGGCAGTGTTTCCAGGTCGATACGATCCTGGTACCTTCAAAAAGCGCGTCTATCTCCATTTTAAAGGTCGGTAACGCACTTGTAGCTCTGGTGTTAAACGGGGTCGTGGGCGGCAGTATGTACTTGCCACCAGGTGACCCGTACGCTCGTTTGCCTAGTCTTTTTCCATAAAAAAAATTATGCAAACTCTAAATAACATTATAAATATTACATTATGTTATGAAGTATATTGCCTTTTATTTAATCACCATAAAGGCAAAACATCAACATTTAATTCCTCTTTAAATTCGTTTCGTGCGTTATTTCACAAATTTATTCGAACGTGTATTAAACTCCCCTTGTACCAGCATAAAAATATTAAAATATGATTGTTCATATCATAAACTACTTTGTAAAGTTGTATTGATTATTCTAATTTAATAAACCCTATTAGCGTGATCTACCTATATATCAACTATATTTTTATAATTTATATAATATATTTTTATAAAAACTTATTGTCCCTAGGGACGCAGTTAGAGGGAACGGAGCGCCAAACGCTACGGAGGACGGCTATATATGTTTATAAAGAAAATGATATTTAACATTACTAGGTAGCTTATGACAAACGTCACAGTTCAGTTCTACCACTTGTGCTAGAGTTAGAAGAGCTAGAGCTTAGAGTACTTAGAGTGCCTTAACACCCAGTACGAAGTTACAGAAAACGATTAGTTTAATAAAAATAAAGTTCAGCTTAAATTAACATATTATTTAAGCGTACCAATTTAATTTCTTTAATACCAAAAAAAAAGGAACTTAAAATTAAAAAAAAAGGAAATGATAATGTATAGAAGAATAAAAAAAAGTTCAATATATCATTATAACACAAAAACTTTATAAGAATTCAAAGCAGAAGCGAGCTAACAGAGCTATGTATATCCACTTCACCACCATTCCGTCGACAATGTTCCGCACCGCTTCCATTGTCAGCGTCAAACAAAGCTTAGCCATCGAACCTTACAACATCAATACAAAGATTGCAGTGCACTTGTACTTCATTATTGATCGGCACAGGAAGGTATTGTTCGATGTGGATGAGGGAGCGTATGTACGTTCGATTTTCTATGGTATATTTACAATCTTAGATTACGTTTCACGCTGTATCCCGCACATAACTAGGTAGGCAGAGAGAACTCGGGATTCTATATAAAGTTACATCAGACACTACGTTCCCATTAAGACACATTCGTTCCCAAATTTCTGGCTAATTCTTGAAGTATTTACGTAAGTGGTGGAACTAATTGTAGCCGCGTTTTACGTCGTAGTAAAGAACTAAAGTGGAAATCAAACCCAACATCATCGTTTAAACATCACGAAGGCTTCCTCACATCTCACATACCAAGCTACTACAGAAGATATACCAATCAAATAACAAACACATTTTACTTACACTAATACATTTCCATTTAAAACAAAAGAAAATTAAAAAAGGCAGGGAGTAGCAATTTAATTTTGTACCGTTATCAAAAAACAAAAGAGCCAGGACGCCATTACCCAACCCGATAGGAGGTGAGACGCGAAACGATCACAAAACGATTCCGTAATAAGGCACAAGCTACCCGGGCCGGCTAATTGCATCTGGTATTATCCGTTCTACGGAATTGAATTGTGTGGACAATTTACGTTACTTTGCTGTTTGAGAACGTGTTTTTACATTTTGGGGGCCCTGTGATTTTATATGGATAACTAGAGATAATATTGTACTTAGGCAGCTGTGGAAATTTTATATTTTTTTTATATTATAAAAACATCAGTTTTGAAATTTTATTATTTACTATATGTTTGAAAACTAGTCGTACTTCCTCTATATAGACTAAATCCAGTTCACCCACTGAGAGCAGTCTCTTAAATAATTCTTAAACACATTACTTTCCTTTGCGCCGCAAAATAGGTAAAAAATCGAGTTCTTTATTAATAATACGCCTACAAAATTGCTTTAAATGCCTACAAATAAAAAATATAAATAAACATAACTTCACATTGCTTCTTAACAGTTTAACAAAGGCTTATCAAAACATATGAAAAACAACCTATTCCGCCTACCTAAACCAATACCGACAACCACGCCGGCTATACAACCCGCCATTACAACATCTTTTATGATAGGTTTTCGAACATGCAATAAAGCTATCTGGTGTAATAAAAATTTGTATGTCATCGCGGCGCCACCTTGAATGAGATAAGAAATTATTATAACGTTTTACAACTTTTTCGCTCGTAATCACACTGTATACGTTTGTTATACTTAGTTTTACAATTTTGACTTTAGAAAATTAATTTCGAAATGATAGTTAACGTGGCGCAATGGCACAGGCGTGCACAGGTTGCAGGTTTGAAGTGGATTCGTCCCATCAAATATTTAATGTTTTTATTTCCTCGCTCTGGTACCGACGCAAAAGAGCGGCGTTGAGTTATGCCACTCAATTCGACGGAAAGCGTGATACATTAAGTGTCTTAATGGGAACAAAGTGTTTGAACATATATTTATCAGGTTCCCTCTGCCTACTCTGCTAAGTGCGGGATACAGCGTGCAGCTAAAATAAACATTTAAATTAACCATTACATAAGTTTAAAGTAATTGTATGAACAATGTGATTAATATCAGTCTGTGCAAGAATATTTATAGATAAAGATGAATGAAGTCGTGAAAAATTGAGATTGTCTCAATTATATGCTGGACCGATATCTACTATTGTATGAAATATTAAAATCGTATTTATTTATTTTTTTTCATTTAAAAGATGAAATGTATAGATTCTTGTCTACATTTTTCTTTCTTGTCAACAGAACAAACCTAAATTTATACCTTTTAGTTAAACCCTAATTATACTTTATATAGGCAAGTTAGTAAAAAATGCAATTCTTTATATTATGGAAAATCGAACAAAATCTCAACGCCGCTGTTATGTATCTAAATTATATGAAGTTATAATTTAACTAGCAATTGATATATTTAACGCCAACAAAATGACTAAAATAGCACTAGAAGAGAAACAAACTTTCATATATTTATTTACGGAAAAGGCTACCAAAGCTTTTTAGTGTCTTGCCAAAATATCAGCGTAAATATCGGTCCAACCTGCACTACGTCACGTGCCATTGACATTGGCACGACCTGGCAACGCGCCAAAGGAGCCGACATAGCGAAACCCCTTTGAAAGCATTATCTATATATATAATAAAAACTACTTTAGGGGTGGTTTTATAGGGGCATTGCTTCCCCCGTATATTTTTCCCGTTGTGGTTTCTTCTTTAAATATAATTATTGAGATTGTTATTTGCGAGATTATTAGCGAAAGAGAACTTCTAAATTTAGGTATACATTTAATATATGATATAATTATTATCATTTGTATATATTTTAAGCTTTAAGATAATGTAATCTTTACATTATTTTCGTAATTTAAAATCTGCTATTCTTTTTCCTTATCTTTATAGAAAATAAAATTACAAAAAAATATATAAAATGAATCAGCATCTATTGTATTTATAAGAACAAACAAACCATTCTACGGAAAAGTACTTTAATATTATGAACTAAATTGGCTAAATAAAAAAAATATTCACAAAACCACCGTAACTCCAGAATCATTGACTTATATCCTGCTGAAACATTTCAATTTTATAACCTACTTTTTATTGCCTTTATTTTTAGGATTTCTTTAATAAATATTAAATAACATTTATCATTTATGTCACTCACTATATCTGATATCAGAGGTACCTCGGGCATTTGAAATATTACATTTGATTTTATTTTACATAACTGTTGCTATTGACTTGAACTTTGACTATGACTTCCAATTGGGAACAGGGGCCAACCCACAAAGCAAGTCTTGCAAAGCAACAACTTAAAGTTTCAATTTCTCACAAATTATAATTTACATACGCTTTCTAACAATTTTGTTTTTATTACATTAACCAGAATTTCTTATTGTTAACTTGATGTTGTTTGGAACGTTCTCCGCTGTTTATATAAAGTATACGTATAGCGAAGTTGTGAGTTAAATAAACAGTAAGTTAATTAGTAGCACCTAATTAATAAAGTTAATATTTTTGAATAAAACAAAATTAATTGTAGCGGAGCAAACTCTCATTAAAATTGATAAATAACGATAAATTTAACTTAGCGTGAAATCTCTCTTTAACCATCTCTTAATGTAGGGTACATTAAAAGATAAAAAAATAGGCATACCTACATAATAAGCCAGTTAAAACTTTAACATACCAAGGTTTCAGTCTTGAACTAATAATGTGCTCTTACCTGAAAAAGAAAACATATTATAATGATAAATATAGTGTCACAAATTTCACAGGTATTGATATAAATTAGAAAAAGATGACTTGTACATATTTACATTTTCTCATAATCTTCCTTAAATAAATAACAACAAACTTTTTAAGCTTCACGCATTATCCCGCACATAGCAGGCTAGGCAAAGGGAATATGACACTCCGTTCTCCACTTTCCGCCGTGGTGAGTGGCGGAACTCAACGCCGAGTTTTTGCTTTAATACTTCACATTACATCGTACTCTCTTGTACTACCACATAATTTCGTAGCATATTTCGTAGCACATCTAGTAAACGGAAGGCAATAAATAATGCAGAACGGAATCCAATCAATTTAAAAGTCAACTCTATATCAGTAATCAGATTGAATACAAATAGCGCCACGTTATAGTAATCATTTTAAATGAACGAATATTTTTCTCCTTTCAAATAAATGTACGGGTGTGATAAATAGTTTCTTTTGTCTTATTTTCATTAATCGAGATATATTATTTATCATATAATATTAAAGATATTAGCGTTTCTATTACCGCTCGGTGGAAATACAATCTATTAAATATATTTTGCAATATCACGAAATATCACTCAAGGCAGAAAGTATATAACGAAACTATATAAATAAAGTTCTATCTGATTTAGGTTAACTTTAATATAAGCATGTTAAAGTTAACCTAAATCGGATAGCAGTTATAATTTAATATATTAAGCAAAATTGCGAAGCCAAAACTGTCACACTTTCATATATACTTCGACCTCATAATAGTTTAACTAAAACCACAAATTATTATGAAAGTGTATGTATTCAATAATATTCCATTTAAGAAGCATTCAAACCAAATTGAAAATTAAAATTTAATTAAAGCTACCGATTTATATTTCGCGGTAGTGGGTGTTAGTTATTAAAATACGCAAAGTATTCACGCTGGCCTCTTAGCCGAATTAACTTGTAACTTAACTTCAAGATTTATCCCTAGCGGGGTAGTCGGAGAGAGAGAACGGAGCGCCAAACGCTACCGTATCTACATACCTCTTTCGCCTCATCTGTCATCCACCTCTTCCTACATGCCTTTCGGAGGGTCCTCGTGCATTTTACGTGACCTTCCTCCAGTATCTTAGATACTGTGTTTTCGAAGGTAAACCGAGGTCTTCTTAACAAAGTAGAAGTATATTGTTTTTTACTAATTTCGTTTCTACCAACATAGTAATCATTTTTTTTTTTCATAGAGATAAAACATATATATTTATAAATCATGTACAATGACATGACATGTATAACTGGGGCTACCGTGAACGCGTACAGTGAACTCAGTGGTTTGACCCTTTATATAATCGGGGTAATATGCCCTCTGAGGATGTATTTCCTAGTAGAAATGAATTATTTTTATATCTCCGTTCAGACAAGGTGCAGTAATAAAAACGTGTCTTGACTATGTTATCACTGCCTAAGCCGCTACATACGAGATAAAGCGTGAAATAAAAAAAAAACTCATCAACCAAACAAAGGTTGCGAATCAATAAGCATATTACAACCTAAAACCTACGCAGAGAAACCGCGTTCATGACATTGACACTTCTGGCGTACAGCCAAACCACTGCGCCCGTCTTCTAGTTTACTATACACGCCTTAGATTACAAAGAGGACGTAACAGATTGCAAATCGGTAATTAAGTTGACCAAGAAATTTAGGCGTGCTCTAGTTTCAGTCGGAATTTATCGCAGAAGATATATATGACAATAAGTAAGATAGATTTCACTTTTCCCAATCAATTAGCCTCCTAAATTTTGTATAGTTGTTGATCCTTATTTATTGTTGAACTAGAGACGTGCACTGTAGATTGATGGTAAATATATTATTTACCATCAAACTACGGTACGTCTCTAGTTTAACTTTAGTTGTAATAGTTTAACTTTCAGGGTTGGTTATTTTATTTTAACAGTTTTTAGGGTTTTGTAGCTCAAAAGAAAAAAATGAACTCCTGTTTAGGACACCTAACCCCCGTGGATGTACAACTATGATATTTGACAAGAGAGAAAAAAACCTACGAAAAAATTTAACAAATCCAATAAATGGAAATTTATGGATAAACAATAGGAAGATATTTTTACAAGTCTAGATTTGTAGTTTTCTTGCACATCTACACATTTTATTCTCTCCCATGGTTGACTGGTAAATAATGCTTATATAGCGTTAAGCTCATTTAGTGCATGTTTTGTATACGTACGTCATCCTTTTCGGCGGGCTAGTCCGACACGCACTTGACTGATTTTTATTTAAATATTATTTCATATAAAGAAGAGAAAAATATTAAAAATTCCCATATATGTACCTCTAAAGTCAGATACTGCCTAACTGCGTCACGTCCATAAAATATTATATCTACAACATTACATCAGCCCATTTTTATTGCTATTGCTTTCCATAACAAATTGCGCCTCGTTTTGGTACATAGCCTCAGCCCTTAAATTGGCCAACTCGGTAACTCGCAAGCCATTTGATTCAAGTCGTAAAGAAAAGATTATAAGCTTTATAGACCCAAGATTATTTTAATGAAAGTTGCATTTGAATTGCTTCAGAAAAGGCAATTATTTAAATTATCAGTACATTCTTTTTTAACTTCACGCTGTATTACGTACAAAGTTGGATCGGAAAAAGAAACCTAAGAACCTAATGTCAGACACTATGTTTTTATTACTTTCGTTCCCCACTTTCTGCTGCATTCTAGCTAGGGGCATTGTATCGTTACCAGATCGAGCAAATTAAAATATTAAACATTTAATTTCCTTGAGCGGGAATCGCACCCACAACCTGGCGCGTTTTTAGTCACACGTTTGTGCCAATGCGCCACGACTGGCCTCAGTATCTGTATATACGTAATGCAGATTACAAAGTGCTACGCCACGTTCACGCTACGATTTTATCAATAAAGACAAAATAATCCTGTTAAGAATTAAAATGTTGACATTACTGATCATTATTAGTTAGACATCAGCTTGTGTTTAGAGCAACAATTAATAAATGTTTTTTTTATACATTTTTAATGAGAGAGATGAGATATTTGACATTAAAAATGTAAAAAAAAACACAATTATTAAGCATAGATTAGGATCCCGCCACGTACAGAAATTTACAAAAACGTACAGTTTAAATTCTACTAAAGCCGAACAAAATAAAACTACACAAAAAAATTAAACACAAAATCCAATACAACCACAAAACCAAAACAACAAATAGAATGACAATATCTAAACACAAACAAACATACAAACGTACATATGTACATACATACATACATACGTAGATATCTATCCATACATCATACAAGAGGTACGCCGCTAGTTGAAAACAAAAGGCGATGAGAAACACCGTAAATATGACCGGACCGGCGGTATACAAGTGTATACAAGCAACAAATGCATTCAACAGTTCATTGTTGTGAGCACTACTAACAAAGCTATAAAATAAACATATATATTTGATACAATGAAGTTTTTACCATTTGACTTTGCACGTGATAGTTGCGAGTTCAATTACAATTGGGTGTATTTTTTTTTTTTGTTCTTGTAAGATGTTCCGTGGCGTTGAGTTTCGCCAAGAAATAATATTTAAAATACAAATGTATCTTTAAGTTAATTTTTGCTTATTTTTAATAATGTGTTTCTTTGACACATTAAACCCAGCTTCTCTCTTTCCGAATGGTAGGCGGATGGAACCCAATCATAATACGTTTAGTATTTTAAAGTGGCCGAACTTCATCTATTAGAGCCGTGAGCTAAATATAGTTTAAATATAATTATTTATCCGACTGAGTGGAGTCGATTTCACCACCATAACGTTAATACGTTGTCTCACTGCGCCACGACGGTCTTACAAACTTCAACCAACTACCAATAAAGTTTAAATATAGATGTGTACATACATAAATATTTATTATAAACAAACAAACATACATACATATAAAGCTATGGATGGCAGTAAAATCCGTTGCCCGCCGTAATCCACTTCTGCTTAAATAATGAATGAGCCAGATTAATGAAGCTAGCTCGCCCTCAGAAATCGCTCGCCGTGAGTTACCGAGATTTACTAATACCCTACATACTAAATCATAGAGTGAATAGAATATATTTATTTTTAAATTCCAACTACAATTTATGTTATTGGTAGGTTTTATCTTTATATCTAGTAATAGAGATCAAAACAACATTTTCTATAAAAATTAAGCAATAATTGACAGATTTTTGGTATAACATTTTCAACAACGTGCGGTATCTATGACGTCGTCTCATAGTTAACTCTATAGACTGGACCAGGGCCCCCAGACCAGATCCCAGGCGTTGGTGCTACTTCTGAAAGAGATCCACTTTCAGGTTAGTAAGCACGCATATCGTCTTAACTATATTACTATAACAATCCCTGAAATTTCAACTTTGCTAAAATAACATAAGTCTGGGGGGCCTGGGATCTTGGGCTATTAGATATAAGCTTACATTATTAACTAAATTGAAATAGACGCGCAAACGAAACTGCTGGACTTATGTAGTTGAAATTCGGTTCAGCTATCTGGTAGGTCAAAGAGAGTGCTCCGAACAGAAGGTATTTGTCGAAACAACTACAGAATTGAGAAGATAACAAGATTTCCCATAAAACCACTTTAAAGTACAGAAAACCAGAAAAAAATAATGTTTCTTAAGATTTGAGACAATTTTACAGAGAAAAAATAAATATTAATTGAACGTAAAAAATTTCCTAGTCAAGAACAAGATCTTTCCTTTCGATTAATTTCAATTATTATAACAATCAACTTATACAGTTTTCCAATAATGCAAGCACATACTATCTATAGAAGTATTATTACGGTAAAATGATTCTAGATAAAAGATATCAGTAATCTCGACCACGTGGAAACATTACTCACCATAGTTGTTTACGCGCAAATCTATATTCCCTTGCAATATGTTCGGCAATAAATAACGTATTAACAAGAATACTCTAAGATAATAGTTTATTCCCGTTGTAAGTAATTTATATATTTAAGTATTTATGGAAGAACAACTACTAGTAGCCCATTCCACAGTACAGAGATCCTATTGATATATCAAGTGATATCCACTTACGCAAAAAGGTACAGAGAGGGTTAAATTATGTTGAGTGGCGGAATTCAACACCGCACTTTATATAATCAAACCAGAGTACTGTTCTTAGAGAGTTCAGGTTTAGATAGAGTAAGAGAGCATGAAGAACTTCTCATAATTCCTTTGGAAACGAGAAAGAATAACTGGATTAAAATTTTTACAGGCGACGTTATAATAGAAATACACAGTTTTAATACAAACACACAATAATACAAAGTAGCCAGGAACAGTCTGAACAAAAACAGCGCAAATTAAACACAAACAGTATTGACTTTTATTCGCTTTGAAAAAATAACCATAAAATTATGAATTAAAAAGCAGTTTCTGTCCTATTTTCGATATGTTGCGAGTTCAGGCAGAACTCAACGCAAGGTTTTGACTTCTTAAATGATCGAGAAAGTAAAATGATAAAAATAGTTTATTTGCCTAGTGGGAATCGAACCCACAACCGTCGCGTCGATAGGCACTGTGCCGCTGAAACGGCGATTTATAATTTCTTAATCCATTTTATAATTCAAAATCGTATGCAATATTTACGTATTGAATATTTAATAGTTAATGAAACTTGCTGAGCTTTCTCACAACAAGGTATATTGTGCAGTTGCGGTAACCAGTGAGATAGAGCGCTGCTACGACGACCTAAATTAATTTTATCAAAATAAATAGCTTCTTTCAGATTTTTAAAAGAGTATACCGTAAAAAGTTGTACTAAGTTTTTTTTTATGAAAAAAAAAAAAATTTTTTTTATTTTTATAAGGTCGACACGTTCTTCACAATTTATCCCAAACATTTAAAGCAAAGCAGGGTAAAGATAATGTAATGTTGAGGGTCAAAACTTGCCACTCGATTATAATAAAGCTGTAGAATTTATTTGGTTGAGCGCGCTACTGAATCGAACTCTTTTTGTGTTAGATGGACCATTTATCGAGGCAAATTTACCAATTATGGTAATATGGACCGTAATTGTTTCAATTTATCCAAGGGGCACAAGTGCGACGTCAAACGTGACAGCTTGTGGGTTCGGTTCCCTGGTCGCGAATATGAAATATTTAATATTCTCATTCCTTAAATATGGTAAAGAGACAAAGGCGACGTTGAGTTTCGCCACATAACGAGCAATGCCTTCAAAATTCGACAAAAATTGTCTTAACACTAGGTTCCCAGGTTCACTCTGCCTACCCTGCTATAGCGTGAAGCTAAACCACAGTGTAAAACACGTTTTATAGTTAATTCCATTTGAATACGCGAAATCCGACAAAAGTTAGTATAGTATGTTTATAAATCATAAAAAAATTAAGCACCACTATAAATAATTCATATATATATATATATATATATATATATATATATATATATATATATATATATATATATATATATATATATATATATATATATATATATATATATATATATATGAATTATTTATAGTGGTGCTTAATTTTTTATATATATATATATATATATATATATATATATATATACATAATAATGTATACATAAAAGTTTTGTTTTCGTAAAAAAGCGTCTTTTATTTTTTTAAGCCGACCATAAAATTATTCATAGCTGCGAGTTCGAGATAACACTATTATTTGAATTACTTAGTAAGTACGACGATGAATAATGCGCTGAATTTATAATAAATATTTTTTATGGAAACGGAGAACAAAGTGTCCTAACACTAGGTTCATTTTGCTTACCTTACCACATTCGGAAAAAACGTAAAGCTATATACATATATACATAGAGATTAGTTTAAAAAACAGATCCTAGCACAAAAATAAATTGGCCATTCATCTTTTCTTCTTAATTAAAATTCTACAAAAAATTAGGTCGCTATCAAATAAAAGCAAATTGAAAATAGATTTCAAATGGGTTGTTAGTTAAATAAAGGAGCCTCTTTTAAAGCAATGTTGAAAAATTCTACAATATAATAAACTTTTACTAGAAATACCTTTTTTTATATACAAAAGTATTAAATATTATCATATTTGCATATTACTCAAGAATTGAAATACAAAGTAATAATAATCTCTAATGGCTCTATAAAAAAATATGTTTAATAATATTTAATATATATTAAAAAGCAACTTGACTATTTTCTCTGCATAATTGTACCGCACTTTATCCACTAGAATGTGGAAATGAAAATAATCTAATTCTTCATTCTCCCACATAATGCTTCAGCATTCGGGAAAAAAACTGGGGAACGGAAATGTCTTTATGAGGACGGAGTGTCCTAGCACTAAGTTTCCAGACTCCCTCTGTCTATGTCTACGTGAAATCAGAAAAAAAAAAACAATCTCCCAAATTAGAATCGAAAACACAATCATCACATTCACGGTCAAACCTTATCCCACTTCACCTTTACACTATACGAAAAAGATAGGTTGCAAAATATACAACATTTCAATAAAATATATATGTACTTCATACAAAATATTAATATTTAAGTTTACTCGTGTGCTTCAAAAAGGGGTAATGTTGATCCGTCGGGAAACAGAGTTGTAGGATGAGTGTGTAGAGCGTAATCCCTGTATTAGATACTCCAGTGCACAAACAATATTCAGGATCGTGCTTACAACATTCTATTAGGGGATTTGGTAATGTTACGTATATTTTCATTACAAACGATAAGTTTTAATGTATATTATTAATGTCAACATTAGGAAATTCAGTTTTGCTCATTGAATTTTACGATTCTAAGCGTCATATATAATAAGTACATTTTTTACTTAAACGAATGTATGTAGTTAACTTAATGATGATTCAGAAAATTACGAACAGTTTAAAAAAACTCATTTAAAATCCAATACGTTACGTTATTCATAAGAAAGTAAAAATATTAAAAGAAAATAGAAAGCAAAGTAGCAACCATGTTTAAAAAAAAAGATCTTCAAACATTATGCCACGTGTCTAAATCTTTATGAGATAATATTTTATCCAGAAATGTGTTAGTTTAATTAAAGCGCGTTTATAATAACAACAGCACTTATGACGTTGTGGCACTTGTCGGTCTTTCTCCGCCTGACTGCGATGTTGACCCAAAAAGCCTAAGCTGAGCAAAATATTTCTACTTTAATCCATCTTGCATCCACGTTCCGCAAACAGCATATACTTTACGCGCAACTTCGTTTACGACTTTTAGGTTAATATATAGACCCGCGCAAAACAGGGTACGCAGAGTGAACCTGGAAACCTGGGAAGATACCACTACCTTCCCGTTGAGACACTTCCGATCCCCTAGTTGTACACTATCCTCAAAGCATTGCCCCTTGAGTGAACTCAACCTCAATGACGAAGAAACTGCGTTCCTCACTTTCCGCCTATGGGAAATCGAAAATGTCGATTACAATCACAGGACTGTTACTGCGATACGAAATCCTGAAACAGTTTCATACCAAAAATCATCGAATACTTACAAACATCTCAAATGAAACAAAATAGCGTCATAATCCCTGTATCGACAAAATATTTCTATATATAGTTAAATTGAAATGATTCACAGCATTATTTCAAAGCTCTTGAAATGTTATTAAAGTGTTGCAGCTATAAAATATCAAATTGACAAGCTCCACTACATAGACCGTAAAAAAATCTACAAAAAAATCTCATTTCTTATTATACTGTCGATACGAAGCCAAGTTAGATGAAAACGACAATTTACTTTGCAATAAAACAAGTAAATTAAGACGAACTGGCAAAAATAAACAAAACTTTCCCTTTCGTAGGCCAAAAACCAAAGAAAAACCACATTTGGCATTATCGTACTCTAACACTCGGAGTAGCCGGCACCCGCATTAGTTGCGTGCCGACCGCCGAGCCGAACGTACATGCTTCTCGCGAATTTCCAAAAAAGAAAAAAAGAAAGAAATCCTCGATTTCTGAAAGTTGCCAAAGTTTCAGTGTAGTGTTTCCAAATTGATCACACAAAGTGCACATAAGTTGGTGTGATGATTGACATTTATTTTGACGGGAAGTGCGCTGAGAGAGTGCCGCCGTAAGTACAGCCGGCGAAGTAAATATTGACACCGGACGAAACTACGCCGAGGAATCCGCACTACCGTTGACGATGTCCGTTTCACGTATGTTTGTAAAGCAATCGAGTTCGCTACTTGACGAACTCTCAAATCGCAAATATATTCACTAGGGAAAATTACTCGGTGAAACTAAAGTATTTTATATTAATGTAACTACTACCATATAAAAAATTAAATGATTGAAAATATTAATTAAAAATAAAAAAAAAACATTTTCAGCATCTAAAATCATATAATAAAAATTATACGATACGGATCCGATATGGTAATTAAGCGCGTACTAGTCGCGAGCGTTCGAAGTTTGCGCTTTCCCGCGATCGAGGGTAAGTTGAAGCGAACCCCCAGCTTTCGTAGTAAAGCTTCCAGACGTACTTACGTAAGCTTTCGGCTACACCGCGCCCCCACTTATGTAACCGGTCGATTTGCACTCAACTTTATATACAAATTTAGATATAACAAATTCGGAAAGTTAACTTTTTTTTTGAAAGATAAATAATTTATGTCCTTATGGAAAATAACGCGATGGTTATTAGGTAAATATTTATTTAGAGAATTGTTAGTATTTTTTTTTCAATTTAGCCGGTTAAGTTAGAAAATGTCACGAGCCGAACCTAATAAAACAGAGTGTCTTATCACTACCAACCTTATCAGTGAATCCTCTAACTGCTCCGATCAATAGAAAAAAAGCGAAATAAAAGGGTGCTTACAATCTAAATGCCCTTGACTATGAATTTTTGCTAACACGACTTATTGTTTTCCCTCACCGGGTAAACATTGCGGTAGGAAACAGTACCGAACGTGTGCAGGTTGGCTGCGATGTAGGTCAGAGTGACCTTGAGATGTTTATCCGCGGATTTATCATTACTCGTGAATTGAATATGTCGCGGCATCGACCGCTCCTATGAGATACACCAGATGTACAAGTGCTTTAAACTTCACTATTGAAATCTTCACAAATCACTGTATAGAGGTCGATTGTTCAATATTTTGGTATAATATACTGTATTTTTTGTAGAAATATTTAATAAAATTTTAACAGAAGTGATGAAATAATAATAAAATGTGTTTTTTTCTTCTAATATATTTAATTTGTGTTTATTGTTTATTAAATATTTATAATATGAAGCATAATACTAAATACCAAGTTGAAACTTTAAATTTTTTTGGTTTAAATCTAAATACACTATGCACCTGCTGTTACATTAATAATTAAAAATTAAAACCCACAAAAAAAATAAACGTCAAGCCAAAGGGCAATATCTGAAAGCAATAGGGAGTCGAGTCCATCAGTACTGACTTCCGGCGAGCACAAACATTCCAAACGAGACAGAAATTGCATTTCAGCCGTTGAGATCTTTATTTGGAATGCATCTCAGCTGAACCGATGAGTTACTGGTGGTAATTTACAAACAGGAAAAGCCGTTCGATGATTTCGATTCACTTCGTAGTTTTTTTTTTAATTAAAGACGTCATGGCTCAGCGGCGAAGGTTATATGTTTAATTCCCACTAGAGGCATAATTATTTTCGTTTCCTCGCTCTAGTAACAAAATAAAGCGCAATGAGTTCCGTCACTCAGCACTCCATGTCTAGAAAATTAGACAGATCGGAACGGAGTGTTATATCACTAGGTTAGGTTACATACACATAGGGACACAATTTTAAAAAAAAAGTAACGCATACTAATAAAGCACCATCATAGTGACCATATGTTTTATAGGTAATTGGTTTAAATACATTTTCAGAGTATTTTTTTAATGAAAAAAAAATGGCATTTCCTAGATCAACATTTAAGAACGTAATGAAGGATCACCGTCACTAGTCCCTGTTTGAGCGCCGCAATTAACGAAAGAGGTGTAAATATAGAAATAAATAAATTTTAACATGATTTTATTACACAAGTTAATGTGAATAAAATATTAAAAAAGCTAAATTAACATAATAACTCGAGAGCTTTGAACAAATTTAAAGTTGGAAAGGTTAATATTATTTTTGCTTGGGTTATATTATGACGCCGTTCTGTCGGAAGATTCAAAATATAATTCATAAATTTCATATTTCAACGTCGACACCGAAAGGTCAACAATAGAGCTGCGGCCTAACGAAACTCATTTCACGCACACTGCACACAAACCTCGCTACTTTACTGATTCATACACTTGTATTCAGAAACTTTGAAAAGATATACACCATATTGTACTGTAGCGGTGGAGAATATTTCACGATTTCAGCTGAAAGAAGCTGTTTCAATACAGCTGTATTTCATAACAGGAACAAAAATTTGGTATTAAAAAAGCACAAGCAAACAATGGAATTATTTTTCATAATTTTAAAAAGATACTAATGTATTATAAAATAATACCTCCATTAAATCAAAATATAATATCAAATACGCAACATAGTAAAATTGTTTTTAGTTTATTAATGACATTGCCGAGAAAATTGGATGTAGGTAATTGTATGTATCTGTTGGAGCGCGGAAGTCATCGAAACCACGAACATCGGATTCACAATCACACCTTATTCCACTGCGCCACGACGCCCACGAGCGCATAAAATGTAAGAAGGATAGAAATTAATATACTACTAAGATTTTTCTTTTCATTTTTATCAATTATAACTCTGGAGAGTAACTCCTCTTTTTTGAAGTCGGTTAAAAATGTTTAATTACAACATGTATAGAAGATAAAATAAATTATCGAGTTGCACAAACTTTGAACAATTGTAAATACAAATTTCACTCAATCTTGTGCCCCGTTGGGAGAAAACCTTTACGTTGTGAAATTTGTTTAACTTACTCTGTTAATATACACGTATAATATGTACAAAGTTAAAAAATAATATCGAGTAAGTATAATTGTAAACACGACGGTTGTGAGTTGTAATTATTTAACTTGATAACAGGACAAAGGTGCGGCGTTGGGTTCCGCCACTCAAAAAGTTTCGAAAATTAAGGGATCAGAATCTAGGTTTCCATTGCCTACCTTGCTATACGCGAAAATATCATCGCATAAGGAAAAGCTTCTGCTGTATTCTATTAGTTACTGCAATTTTGCTGTTAAAACATCTAAAATGCAGCGTGTCAAAGGCGGTGAGTTTATTTGCTTTGAACTAAGTATTCGTTCGCCCTTGGACTCACAATAACGCCTCATTACTAGCAACTTAAGCCCGGGAACAACACGTGCAGAACCAACTAGGCAATTTTGTGAAGACACGACATAAATTTAAAAAAAGATCAAAAGAATAAGTGAGATATATAAAACTACTTTAAACAAACTGATCATCGTACTATAATAGTTTTAGAAGGTCTGTATGTTTGTCATTTTATACAAAAGCTTAATCGATTTTAATAAAATCTTACTAGTCATTTCGACAAGAATCTCGTATATTAAAGTTACTTGAATATAGAAAATGACAATGATGTATTTTTTATGAAAAGACTTTATTATATAACATAAACATCTAGAACGGGCCGTTAGTTTCTAGGATAATTTAATAGCGTCCATTGAGAAAGGAAATTCCTAACACACGATATTGCACATCGAGAATTTACTAAAAGCAAAGCAGATGAACGTTCGTACGTCAAATAAAATTATATTCGAATAAACCATACATACATTTTTTATGTTCACCTGTATACCGCACAAAGTAGAGTAGGCACTCTGTTTAGACACTCTGTTTCCCACTATCTACACCATTTATGACTTGTTTTCGTAGTGACTATATGAAAATAATTCAATCTTCTGAGCGGGAATCAAACCCACAACCGTCGCTTTTAAAGCTAGACACCTCAAAGTACAATAAGTACTTTAAATAGACAAAAGGTGAAGATAAAATTAAACAATATAGTTAGAACATTTATATCGAACGCGACTAGATTAAAGCTGTATTGTTAATAAACATGGCCGATAGTATTCAAACCCATTCATTCAGACGATTGTACGTAAATGACTTTTGTAATCATATTACTAACGCGCATTTAGAACAGCTTATACTAATAAAATAAATTAATAATTGCAAATATTTTCAAGTATTATTAAAATTAAATATTTATTGTATAGTAAAGAAAATAATACGCTGTATCTCGATTGTAGGGGTGAGAAGGAATCTGTTAAAGCAGTCCAGTCCCACATGTATACCCAATTTTCGAGATATTGCGTGATGAGTAAAGAAGAAAATAGAAAATTTAAAAAAAAACTTTTCAACTCAAAGTCATCATGTTTACAATCAGACTAAGATATTAAAATTATATTTCAATAGTGATCGATATATACATAAATGATAAAATAAACATAAAAAAAAAACTGTAGCCGTATCAATTAACAGACGCATAATGCCGACTTACATTTATTTAGCCAGCCCAAGCAAATAAATTCATACAAATTTACATAATATGCAAATAACACATAGGTGATATAACGTACGATATTCCTTACATACTCGTATACAAACAAACAAACGAAAAACATTCCACAAAGTTTCAGTTTCAATTTCAAGGCAAGCTACCGCCTCACAAAAGCCTAACTTTAGTTTCATAAATATCACCTCAGTAAATCAACGACCTCCGCCATATAACCTTCGGAACATTGACGTGGAAGCCCTTCGGGCCGCCACATGAATCTGTAATGCCGTCACCCCATCTAACATCGCCACCGACCAATCGGGTACCGTATAGCAACACATAAATTCATTATATATACAATATATGTCTTCCTATATATGGTCTTTTTGATTTTTTTTCCATGGTATAGTTAGGGAGTGTGTTGTTGTTCGCGATGATAGAAAGTTCGAATTTAATTCTTCCTCGAAATTTTAATATTTCTGTAAGAGACCGTCGTGGCACTTTGGCACAGCGTGATGATTATTTGTGATTTTGATTATTGCTCGCGAAAACTATTTTATTTTATTTCGCCGCGCTGGAAAGAAGACAAAGCACGGCGTCAAACTCCGCCACTCAATATTCTATGTCTCTAATATTGGGTGGAAAGTAATGAATGGAGAGTCTTAGCACTAGGCCCTCTGCCCATGTCGCAACAACGGAGAAAAGCTGATTTTTTCCTATAAATATACATATAACGACGCTGGATGATATATCTACAGGATAAGTTAAGATTTAAATGACACTAAGACCGTGCCTCGACTACACAAAAGCAAATAAAAAAAACATGCAATTTTTCAATATTTTTTTAATTACCGCAACTACCACCCACGTGTCTACCTACTCGTGTTTCATTATACGGCGAGAGTACTCGTCGATTCAGAGAGAACAATCAATTTTCACAATTGACCCTATTATTTGAGTTTACAATATACTATACAAGTACGACCACTTATTTATTCATCTGTTGTATAAAAGTATTCAATCATTAGTGTAACTAACCTAAATTAACTTTTAAAGATACTTAAAAACGTTGTACTTGTATACAATATTCTGTTCTACATCATCATCATTTTTGGTCTTTTTTGAGAATTTTCGGGTAGAGTCTAGTCACTCCGATTTAACATAGCACAAAACCAGTACGATGTATTTTTTAAACTTCACACTATATTCCGTATATGGCAGTGTCGGCTGATGTTAACACACATTGTTCCCCATGCATCGCCTAATTTTCGAGACATTGCGTGTTAATTGGTGGAATTCAATGTCGGGCTTTTTTAATGTTACTAGCGTGAGAAAATAAAAGTAATTAATTTTCTTGAGTGATCGAAATCAAATCGAAACCACTACTATTTCGTTTACAGTCAACTACAGCGTCACTGCGCTAAGAATCTCCTCGTGTCTCTTATATGATAAAAAAAAAACCAAACAAAATACTCGAAACCAAAACAACATATTTACCAATACACTTACTCTTGAAACAACATCTCTAGTAAAGCCTATATTTACCTACAAAAGTCAACATCGTAGACCACAAGGAACTACCTACCACCAACGTTATTCGACAAAATTAAGAAGTAGATCACGATAACCAATTGAGATAAGTTGGCTTAACTAATGAGTCTAATCATTTAGGGTGCCGCGAAATCTTCGAAGTGTAATGCGATGACATCATGGAGCCGACTGTAGTGACACACACGAGAACCAATTACTGTATAGGAAATATTAATAATCTTGACAATTGTTAAATACACTAGTGGATACTAGTCTTAGGCCGCAACGTTGCTTGACTTAAACGTAGACTTTATTTTACCCGTTCCCGTAAGAATATTGCGAAACCGAATTTTTTTTAAAGTTCCCCTTCACTCCCTATCCTACCTTAATGCTTAATTTCAACTTTTAAGTCCACTAGTCTCTTCTTTCAGTCACTCACTAAGTTTTATAGAATATAATTTCAAGTCGACAATTTAGTCGAAATTTATAATTATTAAATTTTAAATAATACGTATGTGTGTTACGATAAATGATGGATTATAATAAATCTCGTTTTTCATTTAAATTTCTTATTTACAATAAATTAATAAATTACAAACCTTTAAGATTATATATGAGGCCAGTCGTGGCGCAGTGGTAAAACCGACTGGTTGTGGGTTCGATCCCCACTCGAGGAGATGAAATATTTACTTAAATTTATATTTTTATTTCTTCGCTCTGGTGTCGAGGCAAAGCGCGTCGTTGAGTTCTGCCACTCAACACGCAATGCCTCCAAAATTCGGCAGAAAGTGGGGAACAGAATGTCTTAACACTAGGTTCCCTCTGCCTACCCTGCTGTGTGCGGGATATAGCGTGAAACTAATTTAATTTAATTTAAGATTATATATATTTTATAGTAGCTCTTTACGATAACAACATATTTATATATTTCATCATACATCGAATTCCACCAAAACTGCTAATTTCCTTAATACATTTTCACACATAACCGTACGTGAGTTAAAAGAATATTTGACACTTTAAAGTGCCTCTAGTGACGGACATGCGTAAAAGTGTATATCAACAATGTAATTAACACGGACGGAGTCTCTAGTGATGTGTTCATTGATCCTTATACTACTATTTGATTAAAAAATGTAAAACGAAAATATTATTTGTATAATAATGTACGTATGTAAAGTCCGTTTCGGCTCCTTTTAGTTTTATAGAGAAATAATAATTATCCCGATTAAGCCAAAGTAGACAGAGCGAATCTAGTGTTAAGACACTCTGTTTTCCACTTTCCGCCGAATTCTGTAGACTGACCAATTGGCCGATGTATGAGAAGGAAGCCGTAGATTTTTACTTTTTATGTAATACGAAAGCTTCAAGTCGATGAAAACATATATAAAACTAAATGATATACTTAATACTCAATCAAAATATTATGTAACGCGTGACATTAAAAAAAACGTTATATTTCGTCAATGTCATCCACAACACAGAAACGTCCTTCGGGCCAATCGATCCGTGACAGTTATAATACTATTGTAGACAAACCATTGAAGTTAGACAATGGACTAAATAAAAGAACATTACATGGCTTCTATATATATAATCGTTTCGTAGGACTGAATGCTGATATACGCATCTGCGGCCCAACTCACGTACATACATACATGTACGAACCGTATACGTTTTAACACAAAAATTTTAAAGAAAAGTTTCTTTTCTAACCTTTGAAAGTTTATGAAAAGTAGTTAGTTATATTCCCCATATTTATAAACTAAGGTACATTATTTTCTTTAATTTGAGTCCACTTATAAAAGTGTAATCACTAAGAATACTCCATTTCCACTCGAGCTTTTTGACATTTACTTTTATTTTTTTCCGCCCACGATTAAAACTAAATATCGATACAACATTCTGGGAAATTGCATTCCTTGCAATTGATTATAAATTAAATTAAATTCTTCTTTATACATCTTATATTTGACCAGTCGTGGCGCAGGGGCACAAAATGTGACTGTAAAATCGTCTTGCCGTGGGTTCGATCCCCTCTCGAAGAAATGAAAACATTATATATTTTCATTTCTTCACTCTGGTAGCGAGGCAAAGTGTGGCGTTAGTTCCGCCAATTAACACGCAATGCCTCTTCACTCGGTGGAAAGTGTAGAACGGAGTTTCTTAACACTAGGTTCCCTCTGCCTACTGCTGTGTGCGGGATACAGCTTATATAAGGTAATATATCTTAGTAGTGTATTGAAATATTCGGTGTAGCACGCTATGTATGCACAAGTTGGTCAATATTTGAACCGAGCACTATCGTAAAGTTATTTACGTGTACAGACGCTTACAACATTCTTAATTCGGTTGTTTTAATAGAATCAATGATATTTTCATTTATAGTCAATTACAGTTTCTTAGCATGTTTTTGTTTAATCTGCCACAAATTCGAGGTCGTAGTAGGTTCTATTTATTTATATATATTTTTGAAGTTCTATTCCACAGTAAGTATTGAAAAAATATTTATAAAATATTTAATAATTTGAACGTAACGAGACTCTAACATGCGCTTTTTGGAAATCTATACCTAAGACAAAAATGTTCATTGGTCAGAGTGAGGCACAGGTTTGAACTCGCTCTGACAAAAAAGCAGTAAAAGTTTTAAAAAAACAACTGTGCAAGTTTGTTCATTAAATTTATTACACTAATCCGCATCTCAAATTATTAATTTAAAAAAGAAAGTGCTGTATCACTTTATAAAGTTTAAATAAAATAATTTAATCAGAATATAAAAAAATCAACTGAATTTTAATAAATAAAAGTAATTCGTCTATATAAAACTCAACACTCGATCAGAGCGTTGCATCTGTCAAATAAATACAAACGATTGGAACAAGCTGTTGCATACAAACGAGTTGCATTGATCCTCACCTTAAGTACATTGAAAGGGCATATAATAAAACCTAATGTAGCAATAAGTGATCCGCGACCAGAATACATATAATTTTCCTTAGAACGCGCCCTAGAAAGAACTTTTCTAGACGAATCTATTACCGAAGAGGTTTTAGTCTTGTACACGAGTTGTTTACAGATAACTCTACATAAATATTCAACAATGTCTTAAAATATTAGATTCGTCTGAATAACTCACAGCCTAAGCGTTATTGTGAACAAAATACAGCTTATAAATAATTTAACAGACCTCGCATAGACCCCAGATAAATAAAATCTTTTTATTTAACAAACAACTGTATACGGTATGAGAATTAAGTTTAAATGGTAAAAGCTTTAAAAGATTAACGCAGGTTCAAATCCTCGCACGATCAAAAAACTATATACTTATTTCAGCTATCTGTCTGGTTAAGTGAAATTATTCATATTAATTATTAACCCCGAGTTATCGAACCTACAACCACGACCTCTACAGCCAACCACTGTCCCACTGCGCCATAATAGCTTTAGCAAAATATCTATCTTTTCATTCTATATTCGGCATCGGCATAAACCATATTGTAATTTCTGTAAATTGAATGAACGGCGTGCACAGTACATCCCGGTGACGAATGATTTACGGTTACGGCGTCTAAAAGCCACAGTAGAATTCCCATTAATCAACAATCTGTTCGATCTCGATTATTTTAATGAACTGTTTTGCGTTCGCGTGTATTTGAGCTTTACTCAAATATTTGCTTTAAATGTTTAGTATCATTAGTTAAATTATATTTTCTTATTATTACTAGTTTAAATTTTATTAATACTTTTAAAAAGATCATATAGTATGTACTAATATTACTATAGGATCTTGGCGACTGGTTGTGGGATCGAGACCCAAAAAATGGGTTATTTATTTAAAATATATTTCTTTGGTGTCGAGGCAAAGCGCGGCGTTGAGTTCCGCCACTCAACACTCAATGCCTCCAGTATTACGCGTAAAGCCTGCTCTGTGCTAGAGACAGCGTGAAGCTGATTTATTAGACATATTCTTTTGTAGTTAGACTACAATAGTAAAATATGAAACAAAAATATTAAAGACACAGCGAATAACCGTTAATCCAATTTAGCGTCAGATTTATTGTATGTCATTTGTCCTTGAAGTAAACGTTATAAGCCGATATGAGTGTATAAGACTTTTATGTCGACATTTAGCTAATGCCACAATGTTACATTGATTTCCCTATAGGTTCCTTACTACCAATCACTTCACTTTAATCTACGAAGGTTAAGAAATATATCTATCTATATATAGTATATACTCAATATTTAAAAAAATGAAGAGTTTGTTTGACTCAACGTACTAATCTCAGCAGATACTGGAACGAAATGAAAAAATATTTTTGTGTTGACCAGCCAATTAATCGACGAAAGTTAAAATAGTCTTTATTTTTTGTTTGAGCTTTACTAAATCGTTTATACTTATTACATCATTTATATTTTCAAAGCAAACCTACAGTACCTACGATCAGAATTACCTTAGGTCGTTGAATGTCTACTAGTGTCATACGAATGCGCGCAAAACCACAGACAATCTATAAAGCATTTTTATATAATAACCAAGATACCGTCAATATTGGAGTAACTTTCATAAATGTATTTTTGGTAGAAATAGGATTTTCACTCTCAAATCATATTATCGATAGCGAGGCACTCAATTTGAATATATGTCTAATTACGTATGTGTAACTGAATACACAATCTTTTTAAGTGGTAGAAGACAGTCTCAATTTCCAGCATCACTTAAGAAACATGCAATAATCAAACTTCACGATTTGTCATATTTATAATATATTTTTTGGTTACAGGTGCAATCCGCGATAGAAATGAATAGTGCCAGCTCGTGTTTACGTATAATGTGTAAAAAGACTATAGTTGCTAGTGCGTATAAAACGCTTGTAGTGTTAAAAATCGAGACAATGCGCGTGTAAGGTTCGACCACGACGTCGAATCAATCCGAGTGGGGGTCGCTGGCGGCCGCGACCCGCGATGTTATGGACGTTGTACTGGGCAATGAGAGTGACGAGTGGTGGAACGCGACGGAGACGGTCGACACGCCCGACCTGTACAACTTCTGGGCATGGAGCATCGTCGACGGCGCCCTCATGCTCCTCATCGTCAGCGGGAACACCCTCACCATCCTCGCCGTCACGATGAGCCGCCGCCTGTCCTCGCTAGTGTCGAACCAATTCGTACTGAACCTAGCGATATCAGATCTGATGGTGGGTCTCACTCTGCCCTACCATCTGGTCTTCTACCTCGACGATGACTTCGGCAAGATCAAGTGGTCGTGTCTGATGAGGTTCATACTCATAATACTCGCGTGTCTCGCCTCCATTTACAACATCATCGCCATCGCCGTAGACAGGTATGGAAAGATTGTGGTCATAATATTAAATCCTGTACCTATATAAAAACTAATATCGAAAATCAATGAAAGCTGCACGCGACGCAAAATTTTAGATTCATGCAAGCAAAATGTATATAAAATTAACATAAATGCTGTAAATCACGTTGTATGTATATTACAGGTATATAGCCATCGTGCACCCATTACACTACAGCCGCTATTTGACGAAGCTGGCGACGCGGCTACTGATGAGCGCAACCTGGTCAATAGCGGTGTGCATCAGCTGCATACCAATGTTTTGGAACGACTGGCACGACGGTGTTAGTTGCGAAATGAACATGGTAAGTTTTTTTTATTATTTAATTATTTTTATGTATTATATGCACATATATTAAAGCATCATATCTGATAGCACGTGAGATTTGCAGGTTCAACTCCCACTCCTGATTATATTTATACATCATTTTTTTCGTCCAAAAAACCTTTTCAATATTTTTCATTCAGTGATGAAGCTCATGTGTAGTTAATTAAAAACAAATACCAAAATAAATATACTTTAAAAACCTTATAATAATTATAAATTTTATAACATTTCAGGTTGTACCAAAAACGTATACGACTAGCATCCTAGCGCCAATGTTCTCACTTATCTGGATGGTGATGTTCATTTTGTACTGGAGGATATGGCGCGAGGCTACTTGCCACGCGCGTCGCATGCGGGCCAATACGTGCTGCCCTACCGGTGCCAACGATTGGAAAAGCATACAGGTAAACTGTTTAAAACAAACTGTAATATATCATTTAGACTAGTAAAAAACCTGATTATTTTTTTTATATTTTATAAGTTTAACGTTTTTCTTTTTTTTAATTCCAGGTGGTCCTGTTAGTTCTAGGATCTTTCTCAATTTGCTGGATGCCATTCGTTGTAGTGGCATGTGCTCAGACGTTACCAATCGCAAAGTTACATAGCCCGATCTTATACCGTCTTACATCGTCCCTTGCCATGTCTAATTCCGGCATAAACCCTCTAATATATGCATGGAAAAACGCAGGATTTCGTGCTGCATTTGCTAAATTATTACGTTGCAAGCGGCCTGACACATCAGAATATCGAGGATCTCCAGCACCGGAAAGAAAACGAGGATCAGTGGCCCTACGTGAAGGCTCTATCACACGAACTGCATCTAACAACCTATCTGCAATGGGAGGAAGACCAGCTCGTCTACTGTACGTGGAACGCGAGCCTGATACGGCCAGATGCAGGATTATAGAAAACGCCGGGTATGTAGATTCAGAGAGGGGTGACACGAACCCCTCATACGCTCCCGACGGCCCGACGCCAGTGCACAGGGCCACGCGGCCGCCAGACGTAGTGTAGTGTATATAACAATAAACGTTTTGTGGGAAACGTGAAACGCTTCTAGTTCTTAATGTTGTTAGTGAGTGTAGGTACTCCACTTGCATTAGGTACCTACCTGTTCAAGTCTACGCTCAAATTTATGAAAGCTTTATTGTTAAATTTTTATTGAAAAATTCTAATAAGTTCCCTGCCATATGGAAAATTTTAATATGAAGATATTCTTTACCATCTGCTATCAGATGTTTAAATACCGATAATACTTAAAATGTTGGATGTAAAATAAAAATATATTTAACAATATGAAATCTAAGAGTTTCATTTATCTCTTTATTATTAATTTAATTGTGATAGATATACATTATATTATTATTATATTGAATTATAGTTTTAAGAAAACATATTTTGTTGATAGGTCTATAGTTTATAAGTAGTCGCAGTTCACGAGTATTAAGATGAGCTTGCACTTGTGAATGATCATAAAAGTGGAGACAAAAAAATATATTTGAAATTAATAAAAAAAAAACCAATGTAAACAAATATATATCTATGAAGAATACGCCGCACACATCGTCATAATTTTTACTCTCCAACACTATATGAACACTCACACAAATTTAAAGCGCAGTTTAGACTTCGCAGACTGTATTCTTTGTGTAAACTACGTACGTATGTTAACGCCATCTACTAAAGCGTTTGGGAAATACAAATCTTTCAGAACCTCTCTCAGACCAACATCCTCGCTATGTACGTACAGAGGTCGCTTTAAGACAAAATGATGAGGAGAAATGATTTTTGGTTTTTGTATTTTTATTTGTTTACAGTAAACAACGTAATTGAATGAAATGAATACCTATATAAATAAAATAGGGTAAGTTTAAAAAATATATTAAAATGACTACGTTTTAACACAGTATACAAAAATATTAAAATGACGACTATCTTATAATAAAATCAGTATGTATGTCATCACAATTTCCGTTTCTCCATTTACTTTACTTGACACGTTTGTGACCGACTTTGATATGGATTTCATTGCTATTGAAAGATAATCTTTTGTATAATAATTATTATATAAAAATATAATTAAGTTGAAAAAAAAATCATTATATTATTACAAAATTTACACAAAATTGAATGTCGCTCAATTTTTTTTTGCAGCAACATCTTACGTAAGTGCTGGCCATCGTGGCACAGTGACAGAGCGGCTGACTGAATACACCACAGTTGTGGGTTTGAGAGAAAATGAATAATTTCTATTTCCTTCCAATAATAAAGACAAAGTGCAGCGTAGAGTTCCGCCACTCGATACGAAGTGGTTTGTCTCGGGCGCATCTTACGTTAGATATAATTTAAGAAATATTACAAATAAATGTATAAAATGTTTATTCTAAGAAAACGTAATTGTATTTCCTCTAGGCTAAACCTTGATTAAAATCCGCGTTGATGTATGTAATCTTTTAAGCTGAACACGTAATCGTTTTTATCTCTATATATAATATTAATATAGAAAATAGTTTGTCAAAGTTTACTATAAAATTTTATCGATACAAATATGAAAATAAGGCCATTTCATATAGCATTTAGATTATTTTTACAGTGGTAGTAGTAGTTGTATTTCCAACGCGGCTAATTTGCAATAATTAAAACATCAATATTGTATATCGTCATAATATAGTTTATATAAACTAACAAAAATACGATGACAGTGTGATCACAAGCACTACTCCACGAAAGTAAATATCCATATTACGCCAAGTGAATCAAAAAGTAATGAGTGCATTAGATACAATATAAAAGAAATGTATAATCAAATATTTTTTAAATCAAATTCGCTTTCATTCATCCATCAACGTAGTTATTTAAATATTATTAAATTATTATTAAACTGTTTCTACCACATGATAATTCATTTTAAATAATACAACGACCTGATGTCATGAACTAAGCTAAAAAGAGACGGATGTTTAATATAAACTCTTAAAATCATCCCAAATGCTAAAATAACAAACAGATAACATTTACAGATAGACCGTTGCGAGAATTTTATTATGACGATTATTAAAATTAAAGTTATAAGCAAATGGAATTGCACGTTTAACAAAAAAAAAATAAGTAATTAAAATAATTTTTATATACGCAAAAATGTGAGGCCGAAGCGGCACAATGGTACATGTCACACTGAAACGCGACGGTTGACGACGTGTATTGCCACTAAAACACGTACTGGCTCGAAAACTGGGCAGAAAGCATGAAACTGAGTGTCTTTATACTACGTTTCCAATCCCTCCTCTGCTATATGTGGAATACAGGGTTAAGTTAATATGTGCAATAGTTCGACCATGAAATATTACAGTAAACGACGACGTATTTTTAAAGATGAAAAATAGAAAGAAATTTAAGTATCTTTTATTTTTTACTACTATTTAGAAGAAATCATGTGCGAAAACTTATTTTGATATTAAGCATGCATTATATATTATCTTTCCTAATATCTATAACTAAAATAAAACATGGAATATACTAAATCTAAAAAGTAATAAATTTAAATCCTAAATTTTATAAGCAACACTTACCTCGACTCCAGTAACGCCAAGGGCTGTGACCAAGTTGGGTGTCATCCTAAAAGGCACCTTCTCGGGAACGCGCAGGGTCTTCCCCTTCTCGAAGCACACGTTATAGTCAATATGCACCACCTCACCAGACGTCAAGTCCACTAACACATTGTCCAAATGTCGGTCTCCCAAACCGATTATGTAGCCTATAGTACTCATTACGGCAACCGAGTAACTATACCGACGCGTCATTTGCCACCACTGTTCTGGACTCACGCTGCTACACCACAACTCCCTCCATAGTAAATCTCGTGGAGTTTCATCTGACAACTGCTGTAATACCTGTTTCAAGATGGATACAGGCCATTCTTTCCTATTTTCAGTGGGAATTCCTGCTTCTTTTAATAGCGGATTTAGTTTACTGTAAAACAGCTCAGAAGGACGAAGCACATTGACAGTTTTGTTCGTTTTAGCAGATTGAATGGCCGCTTCGCGATTTTGCCAGCGCTTATATAACGCAAATAATGGAGTTACGTTGTCTACCCAACTTATGAGACCTGATCTAGGACCAAGAGGAATGACCGAATAGTGTCGAGCTCTGTACGTTTGATTATCATTATTTTCAGAATCGCGTGCCAGCATCGTATTAGTTATCGACAGCAATTGCATTATTCTTTCGTCTAAATGCAAGTCTTCTAAGCCCTTGAAAAGATATGTGTAAGGTTTACCATCAGAGCCGTAAAATACTAATTTCTTTGGCCGCGTCTTAGTAGGAAGTATGGCAACATTATTTTCTATTGATTTTATTGTAATTCTCACAGTTCTCGTATTGGTGTGCAAACCAGGCATCGTAATCACTGTATCTTTCATTTCAGCTAAAACTGGGCTGATATCAGACATTTTTAATATATAAAATGCTCTTTTGTTCACCTTTTGTTGTAATTTTATTTGTAACTGTTTAAGGGGCGCCCAGGATTCTTGAGGCTTTTCAGGATTGGTTGGATCTTTCAGTTTATCAATAACATCGACGATGATGGCTTGAAATTTATTTTGAAACCCGATCTCATGAGGTGTTTCTGGCTCGGCAGATGTTATACGATTAAGTTCTTCGAGAACAAACACTATCGGTTCAAAAATTATACGATGCTTTTCTTTAATCAGTTTTTCTTTTTCTTCTGCACTTAAGTTGACATTGTTTTTTACTTTTGTGATTTCAGTCTCTAGTTGAATTAAACGTTTACTAAATTCTGTGTGATGTTGCACTAACGTTCCTAGACACAGTTCATCCCATAGTAAGTTTATCCTCTGCAACTCTTTTACTAATAATTTCACTTGTGATATAGTTTTAGGAGCCTGCTTAGCAAGAGTTTCAACCATGTCCAAGAAACAAGAATTTAATTCGTTATTAACCACTTTATCACTAGCTGAGTCTTCCAAATCCAAATCGTCCTCACTATCAGGATCATCATTCGACAAAAATGACCTAGGGACGTGTAAATTTGTCAAGCTATTTTGTTCATTTTCTACAGCACCAACGACTGCTGGGAATGTAATTAGATGCGGCGTATCTTCTGCTAGTCTGCACAGCAAATCAGAAACACACTTCCTTACATAAGTCTCTGGATGATTAAGCCTTGAAAATAATTGAGGAATAATTACTTTCCACGGTTGTGTAGGCGTGTTTGCTAATCCTGATTCAAGGACAGTTTGTAATTCCATAGCGTGTTTTACTATCAATCGTAAAAGTCTAAGTGTCGCATTAACAACAGCATTTTCGCCACTATGATTAATATAGTCTGATGCACATATTAATTGTAAAAATTTAAAATAGGCATCCGCTGATAACTCAAAGTATGAAAATACTCTTTTCTGAGCTTGCCGCCATATGTCTACAAGCAGAGCAAGGTGTTCAGGGAAAGCGTTATTTAAAGACGGAACGGTACGCAATTGGTTTTCGATCATTTCTGAGGTATTTATTTCATTCCAATCTATATCTTCTTCATCACACGTCGCTTTTGTTTTTGACAATATCTCACAGACAGCTTCGAAATCTTGAGGTGAACAACCTATCATTACACTTTCTATTTGAAGCTTGTCGTTATCAGTAAGTTGTTCTCGTGTTTTAGAACTAAACTCAACCATTTTGCGACCCCATCTAAAACACCAAGCAGCAAAGTTAGCCCAAGCTTTAGCCAGACCTGGACATTGGTTTACGCCAAACTGCAATAGTTTACCAACTGCAGAGTCAGTCAGAGGAATAACGTTCTCCGATATATTGTTATCTACTAAGCCAATTTCAGGTAAAGCTTGTACTAATTTTGACAGAGGTGAATCATTTTCTAAGATATTTTCGTTTTCATTTTGGACCCATTTTGAAAGTGTCAATAACAACCTAGTCCCCTTTTCTCGTAGTTCGTAATTTTGCTCTCCCATAGCTAATCTTTGAGAAAATCCAAGGGATATACTCGCACATAAATTGATAGCAGTAGCTTTCGACTCATCTTTAGCATAGGTAACTTTGCACAATTCTGTCAGTGCAGTGGCGTTATTGAGTGTCCATATATCAAGGTCATATGTATTGGTCGATACAAATAAAACATCGCTTAAATCTTCCAAAGTGCTCACGTTCAAGCACAACTGAAAAGCAGAATTGTTTTTAAAATGCTTTAGAAGCTCTCTCTTCGCCAGTACCAAATTAACGTTCTTTCTAGCGCTTTTTATTACATCGAGTCTTAAACATTCATTATAAAAGACATTTTCTTCGGTAATGTTAAGCTTCGTGAAATATTGATTCCACCATAAAACGCGAGTCAAGTTTTTCATTTCTGTACCATAAATATTTTCCTTAATAGCAGATGGCTTGAACGGATTAGTTATTGTTTTTCCATTCTTTATTACATTCAGTAGACCATTATTTGCCAACTGCATTATAGCTATATCTTTAAGAAAATGGACGGCATTCGTCCGCGAAAACTCTTCTGCACTTGAATTTAATAAACTTTCACATTCTTTCAATAGTGATTCGTATTTGTCACTATATTTATTATGATAAATATTAATCGCTGAATATATTAACGTTGTCTCAATTTTGTCTATTAGTCCTTGACATGAATAAGCATTTTTAGGCGAATCAGATGAATCTATGTCCAAAATGTTCCAATTACTAAGTTCCGGTATTTCGTTAGCATCTTCAAAATCTTGTAAGACGGTAAGTGGTTCCCAAATTGAATTACGCATAATTCCTTCAGTATTCTGTTTCCATTCTTCCATGTCAGCCCAGCTTTGTATATTTTTATAGCACTCTAATACTTGCTCGTCGATGAACTTACTTGCCTTAGAGCCTACTTTACTTTCATTCTCGTCATTAATTTCATTGATCTGTTGATAAGTCTTTTTATAGAACTCAGAAGCTAATTCAAATCTAAAGTTAGCTTGTTCAGCAACACCTTTAAGCCACGCAAATTTGAGTTCAAACTTTTGCTTTATCCACACATATAAACCATGAAGAACTTCAGGTTCCTTCATATTTATGAGGGCTCGTGCAACACTTATTGTTATCGCTTCTATATCTATGTTCGAGTTGGTTGAGGCGTTTTGCAATATCAAAGAAGCGTGATATATCGCCGCCCCATAATGTCCACCGTAAATACTCACAGCGAGTGCTGCCGGACGAACTCTGTTATTCCACTCACGGCAAGTTGTCCAATTAGTATGGAAAAATGTTTTGACGGGTTTAGCAACTGCTGGTAGCACTGTCGCCGTACCTTCCGCAGCATTATAAGTATATTTTTCTAAGAACATCATAAATTCTACCAGCCATCGTGCCCTAACTTGCTCAGCTGTTGCTATATCTAAAACTTTTGCACTCTCCAAAGCTACATATTTCGTTTCGGATGATGATATTTCTCTCGCTACACCTTTTAAAGTACCTTCAATCTTTGTAAATGTCTCCTGAGGTTTACCTAATGGTGTACGAAGTTTTAATAAAATACATGTCTGAGCCACTTCAGACAGGGCCCAGCTGGCACTTATTGAAGAGAAATTTGTTGCGCATTCCCGAAAGAACAACAAGGCGTTTTCATCTAAGTCATGACACTGAAGAGGCCAAGATGATATGAAGATGTCTCGTAAAAAGCTCTTATTATCTAAATTAACTTTCGTTAGACAATTCATTATAGATAAGAAATGATGATTGGGTAATGTTGTAAACGATCCTCGCATAAGATACTCTTTGAACGAATTTAGTTTTGTATCACAGTTTATGACCAAATTGTTCATTTTGCGACTAGTAAATGTTTTTACGATTTGTTTATCAAATTCTTGTTGTACAATGTCCCATGGAAGTTCAAACAAAACTTTCTTGCATATAGAGGCCAATACTTTATTTTCATTGTCAATATGTAAAATACATACCACTGCGATTGTTTTGAGCAAAAGCATATTCCACACCATGCTTTTATTCTTAAGTAAATATTGGAAATTTTTGATCACTATTAAAACAATTTCACTGTCAAAACTATGGGCCAATGTTAGCATATTGGTTGTCAATAAAAGAAAGCTTTTCGATATGCTAACAATAGGTAAATAATTGTCTAATTGGCAAAATATATCTGATATCCATGTCAGAATAAGAGTTAATGTTTCATTGGGCATTTGTTCATCAAGGACTATGCTTAAAGTGTTTAATATTACAGTTAGATGTCCAGAAGTTGGGCTTGAGCTAGACACATCTCCTAAAGATAAGTTGGTTAAACCAAATAAGTCGTTACCTCTTCCTTGGGAATTTGTCACTAAGTCACTAGAAGCAATGAAATGGTTATTCTTTTTACAATGAGAATAAAGCAAAAAGAGAATAGCGTATTGTAGTGCTGGATGTTTCTTCATTAAAATTTCATCATGTGGACACATTTTGATAGCCAGTAACTCCAAAATGCTAGGTTGCAATGCCCACATTCCAATTATAGAGTTACTTGCATTTGCCAAATCAGAAAGACATTGTAAGTAAAATATAATGTTTTTTTCTGCATCATCTTTCGTATACTCCTCTGTGTAATCAACTTGTAATATTTGCACATCTGGTATTAAGATAGTGTATGAATTTTGTATGTCACTTAAAACAAATTTATATGCTTCTTGTAAAAGTGGTATATTTTTCAAGTTAAGTAAATTACTATATATGAACATAATGCCATTCAATATCCTAGTGTCTTCAGAGAAACATAAGGGTCGGAGTAAAGAACCGGGACCTATAGTCTGAGAAATAAAATCTAGTGGAAGATTTGAGGCTATTTCCTTGATAGTAACTGAGATTAGGCTTATAATGCTCAAACAAGTGTTTTCATCTATTTGCAAATAGTTATTAACTTCCAAAGTTATAAGTGAAAACAAAGCAGGTTGACAGGAAGTTGATTTAGTTTGCAAATACTTTAATAATAATATAATGCATTTGTTACCTGCTAAAATTAGGTCTGATTCTGCATTTTCAGTGAGAACCTCAATCATTACATTTAGAATTTTACTCAATGCATCAGTCAGAAATGACCAAGTAACCGACTTTGAGACTGTAGGGCTCAACAAGTTACCCAAACTTTTAACCACTGTGTTAAAAACATTTAGAAATGATGAAATCTTTTGCATGCAGTCTTCATGTGAGTTAGCATCACCATCTTTATCACTTTTATTGGAATCCAAGTCATTACAATAAGCAACCATATCCTCTACAAACTGATTTAACAGATTTATTGAAAATCCCACATCTGCTTGCCAATGACGACTCAATTTAAATAATGATTGTACAGCAAAATCTTTAATCTTCTTCGGTTGGGCATTATCAACATGCCATCCAACTAAAATATCTACTGTATCCACAAAATGGTTAGCAAAATGTTCTGGGTATGAATTAGACATTAAAGTCATGGCATTTATGGCAGCCATAAACACTTCGGCAGAATCTGTAGCTTCAATAATAGTTTGTATCTTTTCTAATATGTCTTCTGCAAAATCAGATAGGTTGGGAGTTTCAAAATCAAGTTGAAAAGTTTCAGTGAAAGAAAGAACTAAAAGATGTTTAATAGATGTGTTATGCACAGAATATGTTGATATAATCCAATCAAGATGTTTTCTAAAGTCAGGTCCCATAACATAGCCAATTCTGCCTAACACCACAGCAGCACCCTCCTTTGTCTCAATGCTAGGTGCATCATAAAGCACATCTAATAATGATTCCACTAATATATCATAAGATCTTCTAATATAACGTGCATTTTCAGGCATCATTACAGCATCTTGTAATTTGCTACATATTGTAAGAGATTTCTCGACATCGACTTCCGCACATAGACGACGCAAAAGCTTAGAAATACGCGGATCCTCAGGTAGGTTTACTACCAAGTCCGATCTCTCATAAAATTTATTATTGTTTCCTTGCGACCAATTGTCAATTTTGGCAGTGCCTAACGATTCGTGATATCTGTAGGAGTTTTCATCTCGGTCACCTCTTGGCGGGAAACCGCCACGGCCTCTGGTGCCGCCCCTGCTTCCACCTCTGGAGTGCCGGAACTCGGTGACCCGTCCTCGCGACCGAAAACGCGACTCCCTAGGACCTCCGAATGAGGAAGGTCCATCGTATGCTCCAACATAACCTCTGACCTTATCATCCGCAGTGTTTTCATGTCCAATTTCGTCCCGATCAGAAGCATCAATATTATCCGATAATTTTGAACCTTTTACTTTACTATTTGAGGTGGTGGATAGCATCACTAGAACTTGTTTTTGATGTATAGACGTCACAACACATTGCCGTAATATTAAGAGCGAAATTCAGTTAAAACTTCAGACACAAACGCTTTTTGTCGAAATTCCTTCGCCAACAGAGATGTCACAGACACAGACGTTATACATATCAGTTATCATCTGTCATTCTGGTAGTTTCTGAACGATACGTTTTATAACTATCATTTATTACCATAGGTTAAACTAGTACGGTAAATATAAAAAAAAATATTAAAATAATTTAATAGTTTGTTATTGAAAATATAGTTTATTCTACCTTACAATATAAAATAATTGTCTATCCCTAAAAAAACTAAAGCTCTATTTCCTATCTGTTATGTGCGTAATGGATAAAATCAATATATACATAAAGAACACTTAAATGCTATATAACTTCTCACTAACTGTTTTATAAAATTAATTATTTATTCTTGGGCAGCTTATTACTCGAATTTTATATTATTATTAGTCTGTAGCAAAAAAATTATACTCAATAAGTTTATAGTTATGGATATATCATCCTTTGGGTATATGTGTTCTGTGGGATATATAGTCTCCAAAATCACACCCTGTGGGTATATAATATGTTCTGTGGTCTTAGTTGAAGGGAAAACAAATACAAATGTCTAATTTATTAACTAAGTAGGTTATCCTCTTAAACGTGGAATTTAAATATTCATTAACACTTATTTGTTTTTAATGTGATAAATAACAATGAAAGGCACTAAAAGAAATCACGATTTTAAAGGTAATTGTAATAATTAATATATAATTTGATATAATCCATCACTCTTCAACTAAGCTTTTAACCGGATCTTTCGTTTTTAACTAGGGAGAGGATACCTAATAATAAGCTATTTCATTTATATTAAATAAAAAATACTATACTGAATTGCTTGAGTCTACAAAAAGAAAATATAGTCTAATATAAAATACACAGTTTAACATATTTTCATTTTATTTCTTTACAGCATTGGAGTTAAAAGTCGATGAAAATTCTACTTCTCCCCATATAATATATTTTAAAGAACATACTGTAAGGAACCACACAACTGATAAACCTTCAGGTAGAACACTCTTTATTGTTAACGTCCCACCATATGCTGATGAAAAGGGCCTTAGAAATGCATTTAGTGAAGCCGGTACAATTACCTCTGTTATTTTTTACGAAAAACCTACTTCAGAAGTAATTGAAGAACAATTCGTAAAGAAAGCACAAAAACTATCATTTAAAGTTTGCTATTTGGTGTTCAAAAAAGTTTCAGAATTAGATAGAGCACTTAAATTAACACAATTAAGTCCTATGAATTCACATGGCCATGAAATAAAAGTTGGTTTAAAAAAATGGGTGGAAGAATATAATAATTCCATAGAATTGACAAAAGCATTAAAAGAAAGAATTGAGACTTTCATGAAAGAATATGACAAGAAAACTGCAATTGAAGAAAAGAAAGAAAAGGCACTGGGACAGGAGGATAGTGAAGGATGGGTGACAGTTACTAAAAGGGGCAAGGTTCAAAGTTTTGCTCGAACAGAAAAAGTTGAAAATAAAATCATGGCTAAAGAAGAAAGAAACAAGAAACGAAAAGAACTCAAAAACTTCTACACTTTTCAAATTAGGGAATCGAAAATGAAACACATTGTGGCTTTAAGGCAAAAATTTGAAGAGGACAAGAAAAAGATTGCACAAATAAAACAAAGTCGTAGATTTAAGCCATTTTAATTTTAATAATAAATAACTTCATATTTGTTAACTGTTTTTTTTTTAAATTTCCATAATATACTTTATAAAATTTACAATTACAATGATAATTTTCTTCTCTAGTTTACATTTTACATACTGGGTATATAATGATGTGTTGTAAACAAGATATAAGAACTTATTGTTAACTTTTTTTTAATTTAAATAAAACAAATTTCTGACTGCATATTAAAAAAATATATTTTAAGCTTAGAGGGGTCTCCTATAAAGTTGCCAATTTTCACATCCAACAATGTTAATAGGGACAGGTGATTTAAGCTTCATACTTTATCTTGCATAGCAAGAAGGCAGAGAGAGTCTAGTGTCAATGCAAACCATCTAATTTGAGTAGAATTTGAATCTACAATTATCTTTCTCTCTCTCACACACAACAACCATAATCAGTATTTAATATTATAAAACAATTATTTAATATATTTTACTTACCTTCTGATATTTCATTCTGTACTTCATTGTACAACAAAAATAATACACAAAATTTACACTTATAACTTAACTTCCTAATTGTAATCAATCACTGTTTTTTTAAATTGATGGTTTTAAAGCATACGTCAAATACTTTGTTGATGACTTTTAATAATAATCCTTAAAAGCCTATTCTCAGGTAAAGTGTCCAATGCTGCTAGGAGATTGCTAATATTGCCATAGACACAACCATTTGCCAGTGACACTTGTATTGCTTGACCTATTCTGTCAAGGCAGTCCTGTAACAAATCAGTATTTTTATTTTTTATTTTAATAAAATTGTGACTTAAATTGTTATGGTATTTAACAATGTAATAAACCTCAAAAAGATGACTTTAATTTTATTTGTCTTTTGTTTTGTGCAAGCTTATTTAGGAAATGGCTTTAACTAAATTAAATACAGTTTTCAATATTTAGCGAACTTTGGTTAACATTTAGTATTTGTTTCATTTCCAATCAATTTCAATCGGTTCATAAATATAAAATGTTTTGTTTGCCTCATCTGTTTTACAATAACTGTTTTATTCAATTGTCTGAAACTGTAGTATAAATATTTTAATACAGTATTGAGTCCAGCCACTCAAAATGCAATGCTTCAAGAATTAAAAATAAATGGGGAATGGAAGTGTTGTGATGTCGACTGGAGTGTACTATACTACTACACTAGTAAATATTTATTACATTAGTAAAATAATTATAATTACCTGTAATTTCGTATCACTCTGTAATCTAACACCCCTCTTAACCAACTGATGTCCATATGCTTGTACCAAAGGGGTCAATGCAGCTAAATGTTGAGCATTCACAGCCGTGGGAGGTCCATGGGTTCGTCTCCCAGCTCTCAAACTATGTAACACTCCTAGATGTAGCTTTATGTAAAGTTCAGACTCTGTTAATGGTTTACTAGATACTGATTTCACTATGGTGGGCTGTTCATCTTCTATTTTAATTTTCTTTATTGGTATTTCATCCATTTCCGTGTCTTAAATGAAAAATTAACATAAAAAGCATTTATATGTTTTAGGCAATTATAAACAAAAAACGAGTCAAATACTGGGGTTCATACATTAATTATACTTATTCATACAATGCATTTTATCTAGGGGAAAACAATAACATAAATACATACTGTTGAAGTTGAAATTGGTTTTCATCTTAGAAAATTTATTTACTAATAATATGAAATATAAAAAAAGAAATCATAAAATTTCAATTTCTATACATACATACTTTCATGTGCAATATCATATTAAATGCCAATGTGACACACAGACCAAGACATGCGACTGTAAGCGTGACGGTTGTAGCTTTTATTCTCACTTAGGGGAATGAAATATTAAAATATTTTCATTTCTTTGCCATAGTAACAAGACAAAGTGTGGTATTGAGGGGGAATTCCCAACACACATTCCACACACACTCAGGGGAAAATAGGGAATGGAGTGTTTGAGCATTAGGTTCCTATGTTCCCTCTGCCTACCCTACTATGTATTTTGTGTAAAGCTAAAAAATGTTTCATAGTAATGAACTGACTGAGTGAATATTTACTTGACTAATAAATAAATGGAATATTTAAAATTACCTTCATCAATAAACAGCGGCGCTAAAGCACACCAATGTATTAATCCAGCTAAAGGAGTCACTGCAGCCATTGGAATGGAACCACTGGGAAGTGCTGCTGGGTTTAATTGTGCTGACATACATAGTGTTGGATTGGAATATACCTGGGGAAAGTTAATTATTAGTATGATACAGCAATTTGTTAAAAATAAAAATTAGAATGAATAACAATGTTTTCGTCATGTCGAATGAATCAATAAATATTACGTTTAAATTTAGCTGTCCACTCACATATCATGATGTTGCAATAAGGGTGACATAGTAATATTTAAAAAAAAGTATATATCTGTACTACTATTTAACTACAAGAAACTACTACAAGTAATGAAAGTACATTTTGTTTTTCTCATAAATAAGAATGATATACTTTACCCACGAAGTAATAACCTCCAATAAATTTTTGGGGGGCATTTTCTTAGCTCTTTGTCCATCATGCATGTACAGTTCAGTTACAGCAGTTATAAAATTTGATACAAACTGTGGAGCAGTTGTTGCTAGGGTTTTCAAAGCACTCTGGTTGGAAGTATTCAAATAGAAATGGTCTCTGATTACATTTTCAACTAATTGTAGTGATTGTTGGGAGGAACAACCCATTTGTTGAAGCCACACACCTACTGCTAACAGCACCTTGAAAATACAATAAATAGTTAAAATTGTAGTTTATTAAGATTCTTAAGTTTAAAGTTATCATAACTCTGTGATTAACAGGTTTATTTCAAAACACTCTATTGTTTGCCTTCATTCAAAATATTTGTGTAATTGCAAATTGCAAAGATAGAAGTTAATACCACACTTTGACTACCAGAGAAGGGATATACGAATAATTAACAGTTAGAAACTATTCTATTGCACTATGACTCAAACCTAATTTAAAATAATAAAGGAAATCAATACTTACAGGAGTACTTGAGGCAGAAACAGCCATGCTAGCAAGAATGCTTAAAACTTTCAGTTTTCTCTGACTTTCCATTCCTCCAAATAAAGATAAAAATATTGTGTTTTTTGTAGTCTCATTTGTACAAGCTGATATATAATCACAAATAATATCTATGAGCTGTAATTCCTGCAGAGGATTCAACCCACGTCGGTTTCCGCGACGGTCCGTCTCACAAAATACAAATTCTGATATAAGCTCCATTGCATTATCCAGTTGTTTATTAGTAGGAGCTGATCTTCCCACAAGCAATTGTTCTGAAAAAAACAATAAGAAAAGTGTAAATAGTTCATTTTGTAACGTTTTCAGAGTTAGCAATGTAAATGGAGACAAGTACCTATTTTTAAAAGAGCTTCCTTTGCACAGGCTGGAAATTCATGCTTTCTTAAAGCATGTTTTAACTCAGAAAAAGACATTTTAAGTAAAAGCTTTCAATACTTGCTAAAATTCTTAATATTTATAATTCTTATGTGTTTTCATAAAATATTGGTCGTATTACATTGACAGTTGACATCTAACTTGTTTAGTTCTTCAATATTTTTCATGTATTTTTTATATTTTGTAATACAATATATGTTGTAAACAAATTAACAATAACTAAATTTTACACAGTTAAGATATTTGAATATATTTCAGTAAATTATGATTAGTTATTGATATTAAGGTTTGTACGGTAAAATACAATTATGAAGTTACATTTTAGTACGGAACTACATATATATAAGTAATAAGAGCTTTCTTAGTTAATTTTGGCTTTTTACCATTTGAAATTAAATCCAATATTTCTTAATTAATTTAATTATGTTTTGAATTAGTAATCTGTGTATTTTTTTTAATTAGTAATCTGTACTAAAGTTTCATTACATTTGACAACTACAGTAAAAAGTCACAAACTGACTTTTAAATTTTGACAGCTTGCGTTGGTGCTTCTTCGTAGATTGCAGGCCATTATTTTCGAATTAATTTCGGTTATTTATATTTAAAATAATTTTTAAGTCTCTTACTCAAAATGGAAGTTATAGTAGCTAACGTAGATCATATTAAATTTGATATAGATTATGCATTAGAACAGCAGTATGGAGCTTTACCGCTACCCTTTCCCGGGATGGACAGTAAGTAGTTTATTTAGCTATATATAATATACATATATAATAACAATATAGCTACAAAAAATATTTTTTTGTACATTAATAACAATAGAACTAGTCTTAATAGAACTAATATAAATATAGAGAATATAATATAATATGTCGGTACTAGGTAGGCTCCCTTGACAAGCTTATTTACTTTTGAATCATTAGATAATAAGAGAATATTGACATTATTATACTTCAAATATATTACATATTTCAGAATCCACAGCAGCAGTGTGTGAGTTCTTTAGCCAGCCAGGAGGTTGTACTAATGGCCCTCAATGCCCATACAGACATGTAAGAGGTGACAGGACAGTTGTATGCAAACATTGGCTCCGTGGTTTGTGTAAAAAGGGTGACCAATGTGAATTTCTCCATGAATATGACATGTCTAAAATGCCAGAATGTTACTTCTATGCTAGATTTAATGCTTGTCACAATAAAGAATGCCCTTTTCTTCACATAGACCCTGAGAGTAAAATAAAGGATTGTCCATGGTTAGTTTGACATGGAATACTTATTGCATTATTTTATTCATTGTATAATATATATTTTTGTTACAGTATATGTCAATGGTAGTGTTTGAATATTGTAAATACATAACAATGTCACAAAGTGTGGTTAGTACTGCACTAGGGTCTATCTACATATTCTACTTGATATGCTTGATAATTATGCAGGATAAAGTAGTCATATATGATAATAATACACAAACTTGAATCAATTTGACTATACAGTCATATAATAAACACTTACAACTTTACTTACAGGTACGATAGAGGTTTCTGTAGACATGGACCGCACTGTAGACATAGACATGTAAGGAGGGTGTTATGTATGAACTATTTAGCAGGATTTTGTCCAGATGGGTCTAATTGTAAATTTATGCATCCAAGATTTGAATTGCCTGCACCTCCAGAACAAACTAAAGACGCTAAAAGGCTTCCAGTCTGTCATTACTGTTCTGAAGTTGGACATAAAGCATCTACATGTAATAAGATTCCACCTGATGTAAGTTTTACATATATATTTAATTAATTTTAATAATAAACCATTAAGGCCTTTGTGCACTGGGATACAAGCATGTGACTATAAACACAACTATGTTGGATTTAAACTCAGAGAAGTGCATTATTATTTATTAATATTTTTTTTACCTCTCCTCTCCTTTTTGGTTACCTCTGCTTGCCCTACTATATGCAGGACACAACATGAAACTGAGACAAAAAAAAATGTTTTAGTTCTCTGATTTTTACCATTCTCCAATATTTTTGCTGGATATACAGATTCTTTATTCTAGTATTTAAACTGACAAGTACTGTTTATTTTAGGCAATCTAATATTTTAAACAAAAAAATGTGATATTATTATCAACTTTCATATAAAATAAAATAAAACAACTATCATATACTAAATTATAAATCAATTTTCCAGCAAAGAGAAGTAGCTCAAAAACAAGAAGAAGCTAGATACAGAGCTCTAGGTTACGTAAAGACCACTGACAATGATGAAGCTCGACGCCTCCAAAGGCTGATACACAAACCCTTGGAAGAGGTTACTTGTTTCAAATGTGGGACGAAAGGTCATTATGCTAACAAATGTCCTAAAGGTCACCTAGCATTCTTATCTAATCAGACGGGCCAAAACAATACATTTAAAAAACCTAACTAGTATAAGCTTATGAAGCCAAGATGAGCTTCAATGACTTAAATTTATAGTGAGTGAAGTGATAAGTATATTGTGAATTGTTAATCTATATATATATATGTTTTTTTTATTTATTTGTGACAGTGGTGTATTTACAATTATTTTTATGAAATTGGGATGTCATTATCAATGTTAAAAAATTTGTCCTTCTGAATTAATAATTCTTAAATATCTGCTGAAGATTACTTCAGCTTCATTTATAAAAATCTTCCTATAAGAATTGTAACATAGATAAGTATAATATGTAAGTACTAGTAAAATTTTCTTGGAACTTTCCAAAATATTTTGCTATATATGACCTTTCTTTTTATTTATATGAAGTATATAATAAATTTTTGTTTGCCACCATAACAATTTATGCCGTAGGCTCAAGTCTGCTAGTTAAACAACCTAGGAGTATATTGAAGATGTTTTTAATAAGTATGTATAATAAAATTCCAAATTTTATTTTGTTGTAAATGAGATAGGAATATTAATAATGTATTACATATTTCTACATAAAAAAAATAATGTAAATAAATAAATAAGCATAAGAATATATTTTTTTTCTTCTTGAATTGATGTTAAACAAACACAAAGTAAAAAAAAATGTTTAAAAAAAATGTTTAGACTTATAATATTTTGTATGGAGTAGGATTAGATTATGTTATGGTTTAAGTGGCTGAAACACTTAAATGGTTTGTGTACAAGAGTGAAAACAAGAGAAAGTTCGGGCAGGAATAATGGAGTGTTCACCCTAAAATTTTTATTTACAAAAAATTTACTCTGGAAAATTTATTAAAAAAATTTTGCACAAACGTGTTTATCTTAAATCGAAATCCAGATCCCCAGAAAATGGGCATGGTGCCCTCAAAGTATAAGTCCTTCTAAGTTAAAATGATTATATTATATATCTTAATATTTTGATATAATATATGTATAGTTAATTTGTGCCAGTCTTAAACAGTAATTATCAAATTTTATAAATTTATCATATAATAAATATAAATCTCTTTAATTATGTACTTGTTATTATAAATCAAATTATATATTTATTTATATGTACTTTATTGCACTAAACGTCATGGATAAACAAATCGAACTTATACTGGAGAAGATGGGAAAAATCATCACAAATATAAACAACATGAAAAAGATTTTGAATATCAAATAAACGCTAAAACAGAGAAATTAAGAAGTAGCTCCTATATTAGATGAAATGTTAAAACTGCTTCACTGCTTCAAGAGGAAAACCAAATGGAAAAAAAATGAAGTAGAAAACTTGAGACTAAAATTGGCTTAGTGGTCAGAGCGCCTGGTCGGTTTCCACGAGGCACGGGTTCGAGTCCCGCTGCGTTCAAATTTTTATACGTTTTGTAAATAAGTATTTTTCTTTCCTAAGTGTGGAATAACACTTTAAAACTGTTTAAAAATATATTATGGAGAATATATCACAGAAATTGTACAAAAATATTATTTTCATAGATGACAGTTACACTCATTCGTCATACAAACTTGTTTTATTAATAGATAATACATATTATTACTGTTAATATATTTAATAAGTCTATAACAACAAACATCGATTAGTTACATACTATACGGTACGGCAACAGCACATTATTTTATTTCAATCTAAAAAATTTTTTTTTTTAATCTGTGATTCAATCAAATTCCATACATCTGTAGTGTCAATGTCAAAATTCAAAACAACGCTAATGCTTTATGCTCGTATATACTCATTGTCGTTAGTTTTGTTTCTTATTTTGAGGTTAGCACCTGGACACTACTTGTGATTGTATCAATCTCTAATTGTTTGAGTGATTTTTAACTAAGTAAACTATATAATTGCCATTGCAGCAATTACAAGGGTGTTCTGAGTCGTAATTAAATACATATTTGTATAAGACTTCCTCAGTGAAGCGAGAAATCGCTGAGAGGTCTAACTTATATTTCTACAGAAGACGCTGAACCTAAAGAAACATGGTAAGTTTTGCTGTACTATTTTGTTATTAAATATATAATTTGCTACAGCAAATTTTCGTTGTTAAATCAAACTTTACTTATAAAAAAAAGGAAATCACGTGTGACTTTTAGGTTATGTTGTTAGTACCGCAAGGCGGGAGCCTGAACGCAGGGCTTTAAAAACGAAATATATATTTATTTATTATATATTAAATATCTTAATCAGAGTATAATATTTTATTTGTTTCTGTTTCAATATTACAGGCTGAAAATGAAGCAAGCGTAAACCCAAAGGCCTACCCTTTGGCCGATACTCCATTAACTGCTAAAATATTGAATCTGGTCCAGCAAGCAGCTAACTACAAGCAGCTTCGGAAAGGGGCTAATGAAGCCACTAAAACCCTTAACAGAGGACTATCAGAATTTGTCATAATGGCCGCTGATGCTGAACCATTAGAAATTGTTCTTCACATTCCTATTTTATGTGAGGATAAGAATGTGCCTTATGTTTTTGTGAGATCTAAGCAAGCTCTGGGGAGAGCTTGTGGAGTGTCCAGACCTATAGTTGCATGCTCTATTACTATTAATGAAGGCTCTCAGCTAAAACCTCAGATCCAAACCATACAACAAGAAATTGAAAGACTATTAGTTTAAGTTACTTTAAGAGTACAGTGGAAATGTATTTTTGTAAATAAAATTTCCATAAATATATTGCATTTTATTTATTGATTTTACAATTTTACAAAAATAAAATTATAATTGAATATTTATTATTATTTATATGTAAATTGGTCCACCTTACATACTTAAATTTTCTAGTATCAATTTTCAAAGAAACTTTTTACTCTAAGATTCCAATTGTCCTCCCATCTTAATTTTTGGAATTTACATAGATTATTTCTCATTTTTTCCGAAATTTTATTTTGTTGCACATTGTTTGGGAAATTTTCAAACCAGCTCACTATTTGTTTGGATAGTTCATCAGAATTTTTGAATGTATATCCATTTTCACCACTTTGAACCAATTCTTCGAGACTAGAAAAAGAAATAAAATCATTATTTTAAAATGCAAGCTAATTGATGCAATAAGAAAAGTGAAATGTGACATAACATCAATAGGATCTCCTACTACTACACGAGACCAGTCGTGGCGCAGCGGCACAAAGTGTGACTGTAAACCGACTGGTTGTGGGTTCGATCCCCACTCGAGGAGATGAAATATTTACTTAAATTTATATTTCCATTTCTTCGCTCTGGTGTCGAGGCTAAGCGCGGCGTTGAGTTCTGCCACTTAACACGCAATGCCTCCAGAATTCGGCAGAAAGTGGGGAACGGAGTGTCTAAAAACACTAGGTTCCCTCTGCCTACCCTGCTGTGTGCGGGATACAGCGTGAAGCTGATTTTTTTTTTTTTTTTTTTTACTTACTGACTCTAACTAAGTATCTGACTTGATCAACTTTTTGTTTTTAATAACAATCCCCAAATAATTAACTAAAAACTAACCATAAACTGATATAATTTTTTTTTTTAATATTTTAAAAATATTAATCCACACATAGGAAAGAAAAATATTTATTTAGAAAGCATATAAAAATTTGAATGTAGCAGGACTCCAACCCGCGCCTTGTGGAAACCAACCAGGCGCTCTAACCATAATAAAGACATGCATAAAGAGGTTAATGACCATAGTGTTTGGTGATTCATTTTCTCTAGCTTCCCCACTAGGGATAAAAATACTGTTTAACAAATCAATTTAAATACTTACCAATTAAAATCATAAGCACACACCGGGAGTCCTGCTCCAAACATATCAACAATTTTCATAGGTAAATCCAAGCCTGATGAGCTGGTATGCAGACACACACCTAAATCTGCACTGGCAACCATTTTTGGATAATCAATGGCCTCTAACCATGGTGTAACAACCTTTATGTTTTCCCATTGGCATGATATAATTTTTTCCTTATAATAATCTTTCATAGGACCCTTACCAGTTATTACACAAATCAACTTAGGAAGTTTTTTTGATAGTTTGTATGTAACTTCATATACTGAAAAAGAAGTATTAAAAAAGTAAATAAAAATTAAAATAAAAAACCAGCTTGTGTGTGTGTTGTGTTTTCCACCTTGCAGGATAGAGGACCTAGTGTCAAAATGCAGCATTTATCAAAACTGAGTGAAGATTGAACCCAGAACTATCACATATCGTATTACTGTATAATAATATTAAAGATTAATGAAGAAGCTAAATATATTACATTGTGTTTTAATAAACATTGTGGAATAGTTTGTGATAGTGATGGGTTTATTTTCGACTCTAACAAATGTCTATACCTAAAATATTTCATTTTCCTTGTCTGTTACAAATAATTTGCAACACTGTTTACTCTAGCTTATGTTAGAGTTATAATTGAAAGCAAAATATTGTAGCAAAGTACCACCGGACTGCCACTATAGCGACTTTGCTTGAGTGGCAGCCATTAAACTGATCATAAGAAAATTAATAATTAAAGAAGTGATAATTAGGAAGATCCTCAGGAGAGGCCTATATCACTAAGACAAAGTACCTTGTAAAGCCTCCATTAAAACACTAAAGTCTTCATCAGGGGTCCAACTGGTACTACTAAATAAGAGTCCAGGTCTGTCATCTCTTAACTTTACAGAATTTTCCACCACTTCCGTAAATGCTGTCTTTTCTATACTAGAATCAAGTGTACATCTAAATTCTTGATACTGCTGACCAATTTTAAGGAACCAATTATGTTTTTCTTGAAGATTAAGTGGCTGGAATATTTTTGGTGGCCTATCATAAAGAACAGTGGCCCTAAAATGTAGGTGTTTGTAAATAAATAATAATCCTTAAATATTCATCTCATATTTCTATTTTATGTATTACTTACATCACATTCCAGTTTTCCAGCAAATCTCTTTTCATAGCATATGTCACACAAAAATTATTATCAGATGATTGCCCAAAAAAACTCTCTATATAAGTTGCTAATTTTAAAAGAGGATGTTTCGGATTTAGGGACAATGCCATTATAGAATAAGCATAATTATGCCAGTCAATTAAAAATTTTGTTCTGGTAACTAAACAATAAAATCTACATACAGGCAATGTGGGTATGGCTGGGGGATTTTGGCATAGTAAATAATTGCATTTTCCAGTAACAAATAACGTTAATAATAAACTAATAGCCTGCCACAAAGCTTTTGCAAAGTATTGAATAATCTTTGGAACTTTATTCAGTTTAAGTGGATGTAGCTCTGTAACAGTGATAAGAGGGTTTTCTTGTATTTCGATTAATGGTTTTGACTCCACGTAGCCAATAATATTGACATTCAATCCACAGCCGGCAAGCGATAGTGCATGGTACTGCATTCGGGGACTTCTCCCGATATCTCCTAAGACAACTACTTTGACGGTTTTCCTACCGTTTTCATTAGCCATATTCGTTGCCTAATAAAATGCTTTTTTAATATGCTAAAAAAATATTCATATTTCAACAATTACTTTTGTAAAATAGAAAATTCGAATTCTGTCCCACTATCTGTTGACACAGGTGACTTTGACAATTACAGGGGGAGAGATCATGACATGAACTGACACGTTCAGACGACAGATGGAGTAAGACTGTTTTATATTAAACACAAACAAACTTTATACGTGACACTGGTAGATTATTTTGCGCCTGTCATCGCAAAATAAGGCCATTAAATATAAAAAAAAAACTAAGTTTTTTTATGAGAAGTATTCTCATGAAGTGAATTATGGGTTAAAAGTTTACCTTATACCAAGATTAGTTAATATAAAAAAAATGAATATTTTGTTTGTAGGTTTAGAAACCAAGTACAAGAAAACAAAATATTATGAATCTGTTTTGATTGCTGTCAAATTTTAACTAGAAGAAAAGTGTAAATATTTTCAATTTGCAAGAAGTTTGCCTCAAACAATAAATTTGAATTTATCGCATGTCTTGTTGTTATTATACATTAATAATAATAAAGCTAATACATTAATAAAGCAGCTCATAGAATCATATGTATATATATAATAAGTATTTATACTCAAATTTATTGCACTTTGTTGAAATCGGCTCACTCAGTCAAATCACTGCTTGAATTGGTTAAATAACTTCAGTATTAAGTTATAGCTTTGTTATAAATAGTGGTGGTGTAAAGTTTCTTTTTCTGCTTAAGAATTTCAATGTATTGAAAACAAAAACTGATTCAAGACAATCATGTCCAAAATACTAATAGTCAAACATCTACCTTCTAATTTAAACTTTGAAGAAAGAGAAAAAATGTTGAAACATTTTGGAGCTGTTAAAGTTTGGCAACCAGCAAAGAAACAAAACTACTTATTTGCCGCATTTTCAAATGTTGAAAAGGCAAAGGAATCACTACTCCGATTGCATCAATTAGAAATGGCTGGAAGACGGCTGGTGGTGGAATTTTCCTATGAAAAAGAACCAATCACACATTTTAAGCAAACTGATAATACAAACTCTGCAACAACAAATTATATCAAAGAGTTTTTGGAATCACTGAATGCTTTCAACCCCTCTGTTGACTTTTACCAGCCACCTCCACCACATTTACGTTATAAATATCCCAATATAAATACTTCTGTAGCTGTGAATATAATCTCAGCCTTGTTTAAGCACAAACCATTTTATATTCAATCTTTACATCTCATGAATAAGATGTCTCTTGACTTGCCATTTAAAGAAAACAAAGCTGCATTAAATTTTTTTAAAGAAACATTTAGAGAGATTTTCATTGATGAAATAGCTATAGTGCCGCCTGAAGAACCAGAATCAGAAATTTCAAGTGGTGATGAGGAACAACCACAGAGTCCAATAACTTCAACAACTGCTTTGATTAAACGAAATCATTCTCTTCCTAAAACAAGGAAAAGACCTGCAGCTGTTTTATCAACTGCTAATTTGCCACAAACCTATAAAACAAAAGAGAATGTAGATCAGAGTGAAATATTTGAAATAGTCACACCTAAAAAAGCTAAAAGTATTTCTCTGGTAGTATCTCAAGATGCTCTACAAAAACCTTCAATAGAACCAGAAGTTGTTGGAGAAATTGGAAAGTTTGAGAAAGGACAATTACCTGTGATAAGCAAGGAAATAATTAAACAGCCTAAACTGCAAACAATTAGTAAGCAGGAACTTATGAAAAACAGAATCTCTTATGAGGACATGAAAGTGCTGCCAATATACAAAAACTATCATCCTGGACAACCATCTATGAGATTGTATATAAAGAATTTAGCAAAAACTGTAACAGCAGAGGATTTAAACAAAATATATAAGAGATATGTGGAGGATATATCAGAGGAGGACCAGATTGGTTTTGATGTGAGGGTCATGCAAGAGGGCAGGATGAAAGGGCAAGCTTTTATTACATTCCCGTCAGTAGCTATAGCTGAGACAGCATTGAATGAAACCAATGGTTATTTAATGAAAGAAAGGCCTATGGTTGTGCAATTTGCTCGGGTTGCTACAAGTAAACCTGTGGAATGATGGGTTTTTAACTATATATTATTGTATTTAAGTGATTAAAAAAACAATAAAAATTGTTGCAATAACTTCTACTGTAGAAGTTCTTTAGATAATTTTTATTGCTTATTACAAATATATATGTAGCACAATTTAATTGACCATATTAAAGATGAAATGTTAATATTTCATCTTGTAATATACTTTATATTACTCAAACTACCACTTGATGTAAGTTTTAAAGAGTTCTACAAACTAACAACTATTAAAAAAATATGTATATTGAAATTCTCTTAATAATATTAATAACATTTAAAAGATGGGCTTGAACCCAAATTATTTTATAAAATTTCAATGTAATGAAAAACCTTATGTTTAATAAGACTTCTTACTCTAGTCATAAGATATACAGCGATTCTCTATTATTTAATATACTATAAAATTAAAAATAAGGAATATTGAAGCATACTTACAAAATTATCATTTAAGAAAGGTCTAAAATTAATTTTTACTTCATGTTTACATAATCGTTACTTATAAAGTGAAACTGCCTAAAATACGAAAATTTTGTGGTATGATTAAGTTTAAAGTATAAAAGAAAAAAACTATAATATAAGACTTAGCTATTAGTAAGGTATATAAATGTGATTATAAATCCCATTTTTGTTCTGACTGATCATAGTACATTTTTATTTTGTAGGAACAAATTGGTTTTATTTTGTAAATATAGTGACAGTAAGTATTCATATAATCTGTAATTTTCTGAATTGTAAGAAAAGAAATATATATTATTCTTTGTGATATATTTTTAATTACCTCATTTAGTATAAAAAAAAAAACAAAAATTACAGTGTAAACTTATATTTCTATCAATTCAATTGCATATGACAATGATTCTTCCTGCTCAACCATTTTTTTACCAGACAATATTTTTTGTAATAAAGCCATAGTGCTATCAATCGACATCAACTGATCAATCAGATTTTCTACGACTTCCTGCATTCTTTGTAGTACATTAGAAACTTTTTCGTCTTTTGTCAATAAGTATTGTTGATAAAAGGCGTCCATGAGTAATATACACCAATCATATAACTTACTCTCATACTCTATATTTAAATTTTTTTTCGAGTCCTTAAGTAAACATGATATATACGACATTAAAAACAAAGCATTATCTAAGGATAATCCATTTCTCAGAAAAGGTATTAATAAGGCGTCACTAAAACTAATTTTGAATACATGGTTTAATAATTTGAACTTCCCTCTATGTATCATAAGTTCTAAATTAGATTCACTGCATCCCAGTACAAAATTTGTAAATGCCTCCTGATCAGTTATATCTACATCATCAGGCTTAAGTACTTTAATGGAATAATTAAGTAATAACACTAACATTGATTCTGGTACATCTCGAAATTCTTTTACTAGTTTATATACAGGATACCAATCTTCTTTTTCCAGTAATAGTGGTAACAGTTGTGCACACATTGCCCTCTCTGTCAAACCAAGCTTTAATAAATCTTTCATTTCATCGGCCACTTTGAATGTAGGTTCAGTAGGGGTGTCCCAATCAGCTATTTCTGTGTTACTATCTTCAATTACATCATGAGAGCCTAACAAACTTGATAAATTTCTATTAGTTTCTAGTACGTAAGGCAACATGCCTATATGATTTGAAGCTTCGAGTATAATGCGGCCATTAAAACAATATAATTTAGCATGTTCAGAATACATTTTCATAGGATATCTACATGTGCCGACTCCTAGGATGATGTTGTAGGCTACTATTATAGCACCATCTTGATCATTGTTGCTACCAAATAAAATTAAATGGTCAGTTCCCATCCAAGCTATGGAGACACTTGATAAAGTAGAAATCCATGGTACAGTTCCTACAGTTCTCCACGCTTTTTTCTCTAAATTGTATACAGTAAGTTTTCCATCATTCCCTAGAATACAAGAAAATAAACATTTTAAAATATATTAAAGAGTTAGTTAACTCTTATTTGAAGTTTTTCCCCCTCTAGCCAAAAAGCAAATATTCTTATTTCTTTCAGGCTACCAAAAGAGTGTTCCAAATGGAAATAACAATTTGTATATGTCACAACAAATTTTGAGTCCTAAATATAACTCTGTGAGTTATAAATATTGGAAAATGAGCAAAAATTCTTAGATAAATGGGTAATGCAAAAAAAAAAATTTTTTACATTTTAAACTAGTAAAATTTGTTTGTGTATACATATATATGAAGCAAAAAATTTTTTTGGATAAATTAATTATTGTGATGTACTTAATTAAAAATTATGCACTTACATAGAAAATAAACTGAGAGATTATAGTTGCTTATGAGTTCCCCCACAATGTATGCATCTTCATTCCTCTCAACTTTTATTCTACTGAGTTTAGACTTGTCCATATCTCCCAGTTCCTCCCTTATAGGGCATGTTAAAATATCATAGCTATCTTTACTATTTTTTATAACATAGCAAATATAATCTGTATTTTGTATAGTATATACAGCTGTGTCAATAATTGTTTCAGATTCTTTAACAAGAATTTTGCTTTCATATGATTTTCTATTATCTAATGCATATGTTAGAGATGCACAATTACCATTATTAAATATTATTAAGGACGGCTGTTCATGTCGAGGAAGCAGTTTTAAGATATTTACTGGAAACTAGAAATAATAATGTTATATTGTTTTTTTTTACACATATAAAATAATTTTATTTAATTAAATTGATCTTGAATTTTACCTTGTATTTTTTTATTTTATCTAAATTATCATCTTCTTCTTTCCATATTTTGACATTATTTTTATTGAATACGCCACTGTAAGCATTTTGTTCTTTATCATATATAACTGTCGACGTGACATGATCTTTCGAAGTCCAGCCTCCAATCTGTTTTTGATCTGAAAGCTAAAGTTTAAGGGTAAAGTTATTTAAGATCCATTTTCAATTAACTTTTCTAACATCAAAATCAAAATAATGAATATAGGCATTACCCTGTATTTATTAACAACATTTCGGCCTAACGTAACGATTATGTTTTCATTTTCGCGATCTTGAGAAACACCTAAGAAACTATTTTGATCAATAAGCGGACACAGTACATAATAGTTATGTAGTTTTGCCATTATTTTTATAATAAATTAATCGATGCAACAGTAAAATTAATCTCATAACCTATTCCAAACTCAGCGTGTTTATGACTTTGTCACATGTCAATTAATTTGACATTGACAATTTGTTGATAAGAATAGACTAAAAATAAATGTTGCAAAATGTTGTATTTCACTCTGAATATATTATTAAATACAAAGACAATTTACAATATTCTATTCCTAATAAATAAAATGAAAAAAATACACAAGAGTACGCATATAACTTTTGTTTAATATTTTGAAAACTAATATATTTAAATGATCTAACTACAGACCCCAATACGGGCCTCTCAGTTACAAGTTTGAAGTTAGCTATAATTCTTATATACTCAAGGTCAAGTTCATCAATGAACCGCCAAATTCGCTTCATCCTTTTCTCTCATATGAAATTAAAAACGTGTGATATAACTTTATGCCTTATCGCTTAAATTATTGCAAAAACTCCATTTATCATTGAATAGTGAGTACTTTGATTTAGTTATTTAATTAATTAAAACATTCATCCATTTTATTTTGTCCACTCGTCTGGTACGGGCGTGTGACATACTATAAAATGGCAACAGCCGGTAAAGTGATTAAGTGTAAAGCAGCGGTGGCCTGGGAGGCCGGCAAACCTCTCTCCATCGAGGATATCGAAGTGGACCCTCCAAAAGCTGGAGAAGTACGTGTAAAGATATTTGCTACTGGTGTCTGTCATACTGATGCCTATACTTTATCTGGCAAAGACCCTGAGGGTGTGTTCCCAGTCGTATTAGGTCACGAGGGCGGCGGTGTAGTCGAGAGTGTGGGAGAAGGAGTCACTTCCGTTAAACCAGGTGACGTTGTTCTACCCCTATACGTCCCTCAGTGCCGAGAATGCAAATTTTGCTTAAACCCTAAAACTAACCTATGTCAAAAAGTCCGCATCACGCAAGGCCAGGGTGTAATGCCCGACGGCACCAGACGATTCCGATGCAAGGGAAAAGAATTATACCACTTCATGGGTTGTTCGACATTCAGCGAATACACTGTTGTTCTAGAAATTTCCCTTTGCAAAATTAATGAGAACGCACCTATCGACAAAGTCTGCTTGCTTGGCTGCGGTGTTACTACGGGATATGGAGCTGCGTTAAACACTGCTAAGGTTGAAGCTGGATCCAACTGTGCTATATTTGGTTTAGGTGCTGTAGGTCTAGCTGTTGCTTTAGGATGCAAAGTAGCTGGTGCTAAGCGTATCATTGGAGTAGACATAAATCCAGACAAGTTTGAAGTTGCAAAGAAATTTGGTGTGAATGAGTTTGTCAATCCTAAGGATTATGACAAGCCTATTCAACAAGTATTAGTGGACTTGACTGATGGTGGTTTAGATTATACATTTGAATGTATCGGCAATGTTAATACCATGAGGGCTGCGTTAGAAGCCTGTCATAAGGGTTGGGGTGAATCCATCATCATTGGGGTTGCTGGTGCTGGAGAAGAGATCAGCACTCGGCCATTCCAGCTAGTAACTGGTAGGGTATGGAGAGGAACTGCTTTCGGAGGGTACAAGAGCAGAGATAGTGTACCTAAGTTGGTAGATGATTATTTAAGCAAGAAGTTACCATTAGATGAATTTGTAACCCATAAAGTTCCTCTATCAGAAATCAATGAAGCGTTCCATTTAATGCACATTGGCAAATCCATCCGTGCAGTAATTACATTTTGAAACTTTTATTGAATGAATACTGAAATACTTTTATAATTAATATATTTATTTGAGCATTTAACAGTTTATTGAAAGTGATTATTATAATATGACTGGAAAATAAAAATCATTTTGTATATAATGCAATCGTGTTTTAATTTTTATTCTAACTAAAATATTATTTATTATGTATTATGTTATGTGTTTATATATTTTAATTCATAATAAGATAAAATATTTATTTTTTAAATATAACCACCTATATAATAGTTATATTAAATTGATTTATACAGAATACATGACAAGAAACAAAGTTTTTTTTTTAATTCTTTATTGCACAAAATTTTATACATAAAAAAAATGTACAATAGGCGGGCTTAACGCTAAAAAGCATTTTCTACCAGCCAACCTAAGTCATGTGGAGAATAAAATGTGTAGGTGCAAAAAAAATAAAATAACAGAATATCAATGTCAATATTCAAGTTAGTAGTAGTTTAGTAAAAACATTCTAAAGAATACTTTCTAAGTATATTCACAAAACAATAAAACAGTCCTTAGTTGATCTTCATATAAAAATTTTAATTAAATTAATTAATTTAAAAAATGATAAAGTAAAAAAATATATGCAAAATAAGGTTTAATGTATATATAATTACCAAAATTTATATTTAAATATTATATATTGCGGAATGACATTCGAGTGACCTATGAGCTCTGACCCATTGTTCTTTAAAAAAAGAATTAATATAATGCAAATTGTAATATAGTCGTGAAAAAGAATTACAGTCGAATTTTCCTACGTTGAACCTTCTTTTCTTGCAGAAGTCGTTTAAAAAAAATCAGCTTCACGCTGTATCCCCCATACAGCAGGGTAGGCAGAGGGAACCTAGTATTAAGACATTCTGCTTCTCATTTTGCGCCCGATTCTGGGGGCATTGCATGTTGAGTGGCTGAACTCAACGCCACACTTTGCCTCGATACCAGAACGAAGAAATGAAATTATACATTTCAATATTTTTCTTATTTCCTCGAGTGGAATCGAACTCACAATCAGTCGCACTTGTAGTCACACTTTCATTTTAAACCATTCCATTATTCGGGGCATTTATCAATGTAATCCAAAACAATGATTTTTAAAATCAGTCTGTCTGTGCGTTTGTGCACGCTAATCTCAGAAACGGCCTAACCCATTTAAATGGAGTTGTTGCTATTGTATTTTGATAAACTTATTTTAACAATTAGTGTTAGTTTTATTTCAATCAGTTTATAAATAAAAAAAAAATAAATAAATAAATAAAATAAAAATTAATTATATTATGCTTTAATCTCCATAGTTGCAAAAATTGTAAAAGTTGTCATCGTGACGTCTTATGACGCGCATGTTTTTAGATGATTACTATTTTATAATTGTAATGGTTGAATTTTGTTGAACGGTTGAATCCAAACAGGATGAATAACAAAAAAGATTTATGATGGAAAAGTGAGCGGCAAGAGAGGTAGAAGGAGACCTTGGGTGACCTTCGACAACACAGTATCCATAGATATTGGAGAAAGGTCACGTAAATGCAGGAGGACCCCTTGAAGGGCATACTCGTATATGAAAAACATGACAACAGTGGACGAGGCGAAAGATACCGACCGTACCATAGAGACCGTACTTTATGGCGGTAGGGATACAGCGTGAAGCTAAGTAGGTACTATATATCTTTTTTTATACCAGCCTCGATCTGCGGTTTCTCTCGTTTTCACGTCTTTAATAAATGTCAAATAACTTAAAAATCCTTAAAATTTAATAACATTGAATTATTTTGAAAATTCCTTTTGTGAGGTATATGGTTTTTTTATGAATATGTATTGTTTTTTTTAAACTATACCATTTGCTTGAGTATTGCGCAAAGGTACAATACGGTCAACAAGTTGTGGCCACCCTGAAGTAATTTTTTTCCGATATTTTGCACATTGTTCACGAAAGAAAATATAAGTAAGAAAAATCTTAAAATAAAACCTGCGCAGTCGTCTACAGCTGACATCAGGGCGGCCACAACCATGACAGTCAGTTGAATATTTTACGCACAAACAAATTCACATTTATTCTTATAAAAATTAAGGAGCCAATAAAATATGTTTTTTTTTTAAGTTTTGTTGATTTGTGTTAATACATAATTTTGAAGACAAGGCTATCAAAATCGTGAGCACAACGAAATCTTAGTATTCAAAATGAAACTATAAAACAAATATGGACATAGTATAATTTTCACAGTCAATGTCAAATGTATGTATCTATAAGTAAATATTAATTTTATAAATCATAATTACTTCACAGCAGGGCAGGCAGAGGGAACTTAGTGTTAAGACACTCAGTTCTCCACTACCCTGCCTACCCTGCTGTGTGCGGGATACAGCGAGAAGCTCAAATACTTAATCTAACGCATTGAAATACGTAATTCTTTATAGATAATTATTGGTAACTGGAATTAAAATTATATAACGTTATTTATCAAATTAGAAAAAAGTTTTACAAAGATTATTACAAATAATAATAAGAAAATGTAATATTTTCTTTTATTACCAAATTGATGTCGACTAATATAATATTTTCTCTCTTTGATCATATTTTTAATTCCCTCACAACTACAATTTATGAAGTACATAAAGGAAAGTCAAAACCACGCTTCCCACTCTTTGCTTTTAAATACACTTAAGTAGGTAATTTATTAATAAACAAACATACCTAAGTTTTAAACATTTACTTAAATATATAAATAAATATGGATGTAAAGTATGGTCGTCGAGTCGTGGCCTCTGTGAAGTTTGGCTAACTGAACTTTTACGCATTGTTCACTCGGGAAGAAAAGAAACAAAAGTAAGAAACATTCAAAAATCAAATCTACGCAGCTATTTTCAGCTTACTTCAGGGCGACCACGACGCGTCGATCTTACTGCCATGTATTTGTATATTATTATATAATATTAAACATACACAACAATATGATAATGTAGTCTCAACTACTATCATTAAACATTTATACCTACAAAGATCACAGTCTTCAATCGGGAACGGAACCTTGAACCTTGGGTTAAGAGTCAGCTGTCAGTTGCTTGTAATGCTCTACGTAGACGTCGCATTGTTCACCTGCAATTTAAAAGTTCTTTAGAACTAGCACTATAATAGATATAAAAGTATATTATTGTTAAAAGTTTTAAATTATTAGAGAGACGAGACATTGAGCATATGCGTAATGAAAAAATGGCAATAAAATTTATGAACTAAGAGTGAGTAAGAGAGGCAGATGGAGACCTCGGTGGACTTCCCAAAACGCAGTGTAGATGTTATTGGAGGAAGGTGACGTAAAAAGCAAATGACCCCCCATATATAAAGAGGTTGATGCGTGTGTGATGACGCAGTGGACGAGGCGAAAGAGATACGCAGAAACCGTAGCGTTTATAAATATTTTCACAACCAAATATTACATTTTTCCCATAGAGGTATATCTAATAAGTACAAAAATATGTTCTAATCAAAGATGATAATAATACGTTCACGTTATATAAGTTATTTTGTACATATTTAATGTACATAGTTTGCGTTATAACCCAATATTTTACGTTGACATATACATACTTAAGGTACTTTTGAATTTATAAATATCCAATTTTTTTAATCTTTGATAAAATTTTGAGGCCAGACATGGCGCACAAAGTATGTCGAGGCAAAGGGCAGCGTTGAGTTCCGTCGCTCAACACGCAATACCTCCAGAATTCGGCGGAAAGTAGGAAACGGAGATCTTAGCACCGAGTTCCGTCTGCCTACCCTACTGTGTGCGGGATACAGAGTGTGGCTGACTTAATAAGATTAATTTGAATTGAATACATCTAGCGTAACTTAACGCCGTATTTGTTAAACGGGGAAATCGAAAATATCAATAGTATAAGCAACCGTTAAAATAAGGAAAACACGGTAAAATTGTTTTTTTTTTGATCATTTATTTTTTAAGGCGGTAATGTTGACCTTTTGTATTCAAATGTTATCTATAGAGATATCACGCCATACTATATAGATTGTATGGGTTAAATTATAAGGATAACCAGAATTAATGTACAAATGACTTAAGATTTAACCATCAGTTTGTACGTCGAAAACTACTTTACTTTGGTATTTAAAATCAAATTCGACACTCTCACACATTCGACAAACTCGACACCAAAGCGAAGAAATGGAAATATAAATTTAAGTAAATATTTTACCTCCTCCAGTGGGGATCGAACCCACAACCAGTCGGTTTAACAGTCACACTTCGTGCCGCTCTCTTTGGTATTTATTTTGATAATAATTTTCATGTTTCTACCGAACCTAATGAACAACTCCACCGTTTCCCGTTTTAGAATTATTTAATTATTTTACTTTGCATGTTGAATTTTTTTATTTAATTATTTTTTTATTACTAAACATAAATTTAAAAAATCCAGTAATTAGCCGAACCCAAAACAATTTGGTTTTTTAATACTTCTTTAGAACGTTGCTAATTCGCAGTTTTCGGGGGATTTAGTGAAACTCTAGAGGTGTATTATAATAAGATATACAAACAAACTTCCGTTTTATTATATTAGTATAGATTTTGACGCAGGAATTGCCTACTCAAAGTGAAAAAACATAAATAGCATATTTAAAATAAGTAATTAGGTATTTATATAAGTATACAATTCAGCACACTTTTTAAAAATGAAAGTAACATCGATAAGATAACCTTCGAACAAATATTGATATAAAACTCCAATCATATAATACTGGAATGTAATTTAACAATGTTTTAGGCTAATAATAATCTTTATCTTTATTTTGTCTACGTAAGTGCCACGTAACCGCTGTGATTAGCTATAGTAAATATAATTATTTTATGTGTGTGTTTGCTTAACAGGTGTGTGATATTTATTTATTTTTTTTTAGTTTCACGCTGTGCGGATGCATTGTGTTGAGTGGCGCAACTCAACGCTTTTATTATATTTTATTGCTTTATTAATCAGATTTGTGACTAGTAAAGGGATTAAAATAAAATAAATAAATCAATATCAATAAATTGAGGCCAGTCGTGGCGCAGTGGCACAAGGTGTGACAGTAAACCGACTGGTTGTGGGTTCGATCCCCACTCGAGGAGATGAAATATTTACTTAAATTTATATTTCCATTTCTTCGCTCTGGTGTCGAGGTTAAGCGCGGCGTTGAGTTCTGCCACTCAACACGCAATGCCTCCAAAATTCGGCAGAAAGTGGGAAACGAAGTGTCTTAACACTAGGTTCCCTCTGCCTACCCTGCTGTGTGCGGGATATAGCGTGAAGCTAATTTTTAATTTTTTTTTTTAAATCAATATCACACTGTATCCCGCACACAGCAGGGTAGGAAAGGGAACCTAGTGTTAAGACATTCCATTCCACATTTTCTGCCGAATTCTGGAAGCATTGTTCAGTGGCAGAACTCAACGCCGCGATTTGCCTCTACACCAGAGCGAAGAAATGGAAGTATAAATTTAAGTGAATATTTCATCTCTTCGATTTCATTTCTTCGTGTGGGGATCGAATCCACAATCAGTCAGTTTAACAGTCACACTATGTGCACTTGCACTACGACTGGTCTCAAACCTGGAAATGGCGTAACCACTCACTCTTAAGAAAATGCGGACTGCCCCTCAACCTTTCATTCCTGGCCAGCAGCGCGTGATACACGGCCAGGAAGGCTCTCGGGTCGGCGTTCATCTTGGCGGCCGCCAACAACTTCCTTGGCTGCAGTCCGCTCAAGATGGCCGCCTGCTTGGCCACTCCCGTCGCCACCGACGGCTCGTCCCAGCCCAGGAGGACCTCCACGACATGTCCGCAGGCCGACAGCCTCCACATCATGTCGAGGGCCAGCTGCAGGTAGCCCAGGCTCAGCAGCTGGCAGGCCAGGGGCCTCGCGTCGGCCAGGGCGCCCCTGCGTATTAAGGAGCGAAGGCGTCCCCCGGAACCGCGCGTTACTAGCGACCGCACGCACAGCTCCGCCGTGGTGTGTTGTACTAGAATGTCGTGGCGGGATAGTGAAGCTAGATAGGCTGTTACCACCTAAAATGGAAGACTTTTTGGTTTATTAACTGGGGATGCATTAAATGTATGGTGAAATCGAAATAACTAAAATTTGTATATTTAAAGTGCAGAAGGTAGCACTAACCACGGAACTAAGTGACGATGTAGTATAAGCTATAGTCTTCCTCTTATCCTATAAATATACTCAATATTTAAAACAAATAATTTACTTTCTGTTAATTCTTTCAATATTTTTTTACCTTTTTAAAAAAAGAACCAAAATTTTTCAACATATTTAAGATGTAGTATTCAAAGAAATATAAAATACCATAATATTCCATACCTGTACTAAAAATTCAATGTCCTGCGCCTGTAGAACATGCTCGCATATGTCCGTCTGAGACACTATGACGGGAAAATGTCCCGAAGTTCCCGAAGCTGAACCCGTGACCCCCGCCGTGTTGCGCGCCACCTCGACGTCTGCCCATTTTCTATTGAACAATGTTCAAATCACAGTATCAATATTTTGGACATTTGGAAATTAAATACTTATTTATAAATTTCGATGAGACAAAATATTTTTAAAAACCTATGTCAAGATATTTCGTTCTCAGCTTTCCGGTTGAACAGTCTTTTGATTAGAGGAACTCAACGCCGCATTTTGTCCATAGAGAATAAGTGGATTTGGTTAACAATTACTGTAAGTACAGTTTAAATTGAGACTTCTAAATGTTTTGAAAAGAAATAAAATAATCATTAATTGGCAAATATTCTTATATTGCGATTGCAACCAAAATGATTATTAAAGAAAATGATTAAAACTTACATAGAACTATTAATTAATTCGGCCGTGGTGGCGCAGTAACGAATCGTGTGTGCAAACGCGATGCTTATGGGTTCGATATCCACTCAAAGAATTGAAATATTTAATATTTTCCGCTAATCAACACGGATTGCTAAGAAAATTCGATCGTAAGTAACTAGCGGATTGTCTTAACACCAGGTTCCCTCTAACACATCTTAAATATAAAAAAATATATTAAGTGGCTAAAAAATATTGTTTATATTTATACAGACCTGTATATAGAATTAATTTCGTCAAAGGACTTGCTCAGTTCTACCAAATAGTTTCCAGCGTCACCTACCAATTGATTAAGGATCCTATAAATGGTTTCCTTACTGTCATTTCGCCTTAGTAATACTGCTATTATTTTAGACACTTCGTCTTTAGACACCTGTAATGTTGATATTGAATGAGATAATTAAATGAAAAAATGGTCAAGTGCGAGCCGGAGTTTTTTTTACTAATAATTTTTGTTTTTTGGATACCTGTACTTTGTGTCGTATTTCATAACTCTATGTCAACAGAGAGAAGCTAATTACGCGGCATTTTTCATTACATATGCCGCAAAAAAAAGCATAACCGTTCGTTTTCGTTTGCATTGCCTTGAACTTGGAGCCTCCAAATTCCAAGGGAATATACACCTTGAATATTTGATTTTAATGTCAGGTTGTTACTTTCAAGCATTCCTGAGAAAATGTCTTAAACGACAGACAGCAAAGTAAGCGTTACGTAACGCTTACTTTGTAACGTCGTACGTTTCTTTTGTTGTACGGAACCCTTTAAATGTATAAACATGATACTCACAGAGTACGCTAAGCCGGGCAGTATGAGATTGACCCTCCACAAGCAGCCGAGACGCGCGTCTATTATATAATCTGGTTGAAAAACCACCCAGTTGCCTGAGTCTAGACTTCATTCAGAAATATTATACAAAATAATAAAAAATTTTTTTTGGCAGTATAACTTTCGACGACGTTGATTGGCGAAATTCAACGCTGCGCTTTTCTTGTTATCAGATCCAGTGAATAAATAAATATCCCTCTATCCATTAAAGTGGAAAACGAACCCACAAAACACACAAACGCTGATTCGCCACGGCGAGTAGCAATAACACACTCCGTTCCCATTAAGATACTTACCGCCGAATTCTGGAGGAGTTGCCTGTTAAATGACGGACATTACCAGAGCGATTAAAAGGAAATATAAAATATTTCATTCCCCCGAGTGGGAATCAAACACACGACCGTCGCGTTTACAGTCACCCTTACGTGTATTGCCAGTCAGACGACCTCTATCGTGATGTTATTTAAAACAAAGGATACACATCGGACACAATTGTTCATCAACAAACGCCGGCTTCATAGAAATGCCTTGCACCACCGGTATGTGTATGGCTATATTATTCTCAACTTTTGATTCTTCCATTATATCAAACAGTTGGGAAGTTTGACTTGACTGGAAAAAAAATATGATTAAAGCAAAAAAATCAATGAATTGGTAATTCAAAATACCACAATTATCAATTATCTATGTAAAAAATAAAGAAACTTCTCTATTGTTAAACGCAATTTATGGCTTAGCACTAATTTTTAACAAACAAAAAAATGATTCAAATAAATCAAATAAATAAACAAATCAGCTTCACGCTATATCCCGCACACAGCAGGGTAGACAGAGGGAGCTTAGTGTTAAGACACTCCGTGCGCCACTTTCCGCCGAACTCTAGAGGCATTGCGTGTTTTGCCTCGACACTAGAGCAAAGAAATGGAAATAAAAATTTAATGAGTGAGATGATGAAATATTTAACGCTCATTTGCATCTGCCCAAAATCTCAACCAACTAATTACTAAGGTGTAATTGAAAAACGACGATATTAAACACCAAATCTCAAGGATAGGCACATAGCATCGAAACATGGTCTTGTCAGAGCAAGAAATTGTCCAATCCATTATGGCTTTGTTAAATAATTTTATTTTTTAATTTTTTTTTTCGTCAATATTAGCTGAGTTACGTCTTTTATCATAACATCAAATACAATATAGTAACTATTTTCTGCTTCCATGGCAACAAACGTTCTTTTTTTAATTTGTTATTGTCATTTATTTAACTCACTTGATGGTGAATAACAAGCAGATCATCTATAACGCTGACCGCAAAACGACCCACGAGACCTGTTTTAAGAACATGTTGAGTTGAACCACCTCCTGAGATAGGCATTAACCAAACCTGGAATTTCGATCATTTGATGTTTTTTTTAAATTAGAAATAGTCTAAATGTAAAATTAAAAAAAACAGCTTCACGTCTTTCTACACATAGCAGGGCAGACAGAGGGAACCTAATGTTAAGACACTCCATTGTACATGCCGAGACAAGAAAAATTATAAGTTTAACTCAATTAATTATTTTATTTAATCTAGTCTTTCTATCCCAACATTTTTGATAAAGCTTAAAATCATAATAAGAACTTTCATGTGTGTGATGAGACCATACATATGTCAAATATGTAGCTAAAGGAGTACCTAACATTAAATTGAAAAATGTTGAGTTTACATCTAAGAAAATATAGTAAAATACAATATAAAACTGATTTATTTATATATATTTCAAAAATATCCATTTATATAATCCTAATTATATTTCTTATTACTTAACACATTTTAGTTAATATTTAACTTAACAAGTAATAATATCTCTACACATACCTCAGTAGGCCCACTGATAGGCGAAGTGCTGTGCTTGAACAAGGCACACCATGCTGCACCACACAGTCGTAGAACAAACACATCTCGTTCTACCACAGGTTTTGACCATTCCACTGCAAAGTAAATGAAATGGTGTGATATTTATGATGGTTTCCTTTCAGCTTCATTTTACAAAGCAGGGTAGGCAGAGAGAATTCTCTCTGCCTATCCTCCACTGACACTCCATTCACCATTTATGTTCAGATTTTAGACTTGAGGAAAAAAAAAAAATATAATTCATTCTCTGAGTAATGTGATTGAATTTAGAACAATTTACAGCAAGATAATACAATAGGCATTACAAAGGCTTCTATGTGTAAAATAAAAGGTAAAATAATAAGTTATTCCTATTTATGATATTTTGATAAATATTGCAGTAATTTTTAACTAATATTTTATATCTGGGAAGAATAGAAATTTTACATGTCTTTTTTTTGTTTTAACTCAAATTAAAAAAAATAAACTATATGTTATATATTATTTGATATATACCTTCCAATTTCTGTAATTTAGATATAGTAGAGTTATTTAATGAGAATGGCTGAAGAAGAACTCCATTATTACCAGCTAACAATATTATATTGCTTTGGGCACACCATGAAAACCAGGCACCACTGAAAGCACAAGTTTTTGTTTAAAAGTAACAATATAATAAAAAGTGCTATAATATTATCCATAATTAAACAACAAATTTATATGTTGCAATGATTTATACCATATTAATTTGTTTCCATGCTCATAACTTTTAAACAGAATAGTTTGAAAAAAATAGCTTCACACTGTATCCCACTCATATTAATGTAGTATGGAGTGTATTAACACTATGTTCTCCACTTTAAGCTAAATTCTAATTTCTGGAGGCTGCATAATGGAACTCAGCACAGGCATTCACTACTTTTCCTTGATACCAGATCAGAAACATTTAAATTTAAATAAATATTTACACTTTTCAAGTGGGGATCCAACCTACAACCAGTAGCATTTACTGTAACACTATGTGCCTAAATAGTTTGAAAAAACTTACATTAAATAATGTTAAGCAATATTCATATAATACACTCTGATTGTGTATTTGAGCTTACAATCCAGTTTACTAAAGTATTTCTCTACAACATATACAATATTAATTCTTACATACAGTAAAATATTATTATTAAATAATTATATTTACAAGAAGATTACCTAAAAGAAGTACTCTTTAAAGTTTTTAGCTGCCTTTTTTCGGCAACCACTTGCAACAATTCTATTCCATGGTCAGTTATAAAGGCAATCTCATTAGTCCTTGGCCACACAAAGCCTAAAATCTTAGCATTTTTCCATTTACAAGTATGAGAATATTCTACATTAGTTGGAGCCAGATCTTTAAAATTCGCAAATTCAACAGTTGCGTTTTGACCTTCTAAGTTTCTTTGTATTGCAAGTATTCTGTGATCTGGTGAAAATTTTATAGATATGATAGGTCCTTTATCCTCCATGCGAAATGAAGTACTTTTTGAATCCATTCCAGTGACCGTCACACCAGTCACTCCGCCAGAACGTACAGTAAATACCTAATTTTTCAAATGTATATTTTAAATTTCATAACAAAATCAATATTTGATGGTTAATTAACAATAATATCCTTTTTTTATTTAACTATTATAAAGAAATATTACTAAAGTTAATTACCTCTCCATTTGTATCATCGAAAAATACGTTAGTGACAGGACTATCCGCATCAAATCTCTTAGGATGTTCCGAAAGACAAAGATAGTATTTATCAGTGTCTTTTAATGAAAACTTAGCCATGCTTAAATTTAATTAAAATTATACAGCAAAGTAAACACGTACTTTATTTTTATTGTGATTTTATGACGTTTACTTTGCATTTACAGCTGAATATGACAGTTTGACAGTTGACAGTTATTTGGTATGAACTAAAATTCGATTTAAAAATTACAATTTTTTAAGAAATTTAGATGAATAATCATATTTTTTTGTGTTACTAGGCACGTACTTAGTTTATTTTTGTTTACATAAGTGATACTTTAAAGTGATTAAAGATATTTTCCTACTACATAGTAACCGTAGTAACGAGCGTCAATACAACAACAGCGTCGTTGAACTATTTAGTTACACATAAAATAAGTGAACATGAACGAAATTATAGAATTAAAGAGCTTTAGCACAAGTTATGCTAAAGGGAGTGACTCTGAAGAATATCATGAGATAAGTTTAGATGCAATTGACGAAGAGCCACACGCGAGTATAAATACACCTTTTAGTGAACACGATTTTTTTATACAATATGAAAATAAACAAACAAAAACTAAGCCAAAGAAGAAAAAAACAAAAAAGAAAGAGAAAGTAAAAGATGTTATGGATGTCATACATGCAGAAATCGCAGCACAACCGTTTCTTATAAAGAATAATATTGTTACTTCGGATTATACTGACGAAGTCGGTAAATATTTAAAAATCTCCAATATTAGAAAAAAATCCCAAGCACGATCAAGTTATAGAGACGCTGAGTGTGGGTAAGTGATACTATTACATAAAGTCTCTTACATACAAGGTAGCTAATAAACAAAGATCACGTTAACAACTGATGAAGTTACAAATACTGCAGCGCAGCGTCAGCGCCCACGTAATTTAGGTACCGGTTGCTCCAAATATGTATTGCATGTGTATTCTTTATACAGATAAAATGTATTAAAACAGTAAAATAACTGCATACATACAATAATTTTGAAATTCATTAAAATACCAAAAAAAAAACAGTAATATAAAGCATAAAGGTAAAATTACTAATAACATTACATCGAGGTTTTCTATTTTGCTGCACATACAACGCAATTAACAGTTGTGGGTTCACGTGTTCTTAGTCTTATAATAATAGATTCAGATTTATTCAATTTACTTTACAGTTATCATATTAAAGGTATCGCAAATATTAGTCCAATATTTCCTTGTGTTCTGGAAAACACAATCCTCAAAGCAATTGAAGACGTACAAGTTCAGTACATGGAACCGGCATTATTTAGCGATATTATCGCTGAAAATGAAGAGAGCAATTTCAACAAGTCACCTAAATTTTTAGACGTTATCTTACGAAATATAAAATTTAAACATCATCACGATTTCTCATTAGAAAAATTACTTTGCGTAAAAATAACCGAAGTTTATGAGGAATATATATTTGTTAAGACAGCTTTGATAGATTTACTCAAAAATATTGATATATATAGATTAACTAGAACTAACTTAAAAGAAAAGTTGTTAAAAATCAGTTCGACTAAAAAAGATGACGCTAGATTCGACAGCAATGTTTTAAAGTACACAAAGCTAATGCTTGATTATAAGGAAAGATATTTTAAAATGGTAAAAAAGGAAAAGCAACTATTACATAAGGTAATATCATTGTGGTCTGACATTCAAATTATTCGAGAAAAGTCTGAATATAAGACAGATTATATTTTGGAAGTAAATGAAGTAAGCGCGAATGATGAAGAATTTAAAAACAAATGGAATCAAATTTTCGAGAGAGAATATTCCGATTTAATAATAAAAATTGAATATGAATTTATTATTAAGTATAAAGAATACAAACAAAGCAAATTCAATAAAGATGGAGAAGAAAATAATAAAATTTCCAAACCTATACTGAAGATTGATTATGATGAATTAAAAACGGAAGTCGAAAATATAGTAACGGAAATACTACCAGAAGACAAAATAGAAGTACTATTGAAACAAGATAAAAATATTTTAAGTAATTTGTATGACTATAGTAAAAGTTTTTATAGAAGTAGCTATTTTAAAGTTTATGTTGATAATGTTTTTGTGTGTGAATCAGAGGTATATGAAAGTAAGAGCGATCAATGGAGTTTAGATTTCGAAGAGTGTTTATCTATTGAAATTTTACCCCGAAACGCTGATTTAAGGGTAGTTTTATATGAAAATGATGATAACGTGTCCACACTGAGAGTTGATTTATCAGATATAAAGAAAAATACAAATGAAACAAACTTCTTTAATAAAGAGTTTGATTATAATAAAATAGTAGAACCTACTACAAAAACAATAGGTAGCGGATTTGATATTAAGCGTATTTGTTCAGAGAACAAAGTGAGATTAAGATCCAGCAATATGTTCAAAGGCAAAATATGCACAAAATGTGTGGTTAATGTTAAAATAGGATGGAATGAGAAACTTAATAATAATACATCCGAATCTATAAAATCATGTGCAGATCTCGGTATTCAATTGAAACGGTTGATAAGCTCAAAAGACAAAGCGAACGTAAGAGTTTTAATAGACATGATAAGTGATTTATATGAACGTAAAATTGACGATGATGAAAATATTATAAATAAACTTGAAGACATTTGTAAAGGATCACTTACAAAGAAAGAATCCTTCGAATTTAAGGACGTTGAGATTGATATTACTAGATTTAAATTATTATATCAACGCCATAATGGTGGTTTTGTTGATATCAAAAATAAGGTTATTCCCTTATTTCCAACACAGCTTTCTACAGAACAGTTAAATAATTTAGAAAAAAGTAAACAAAAAGATATAGATTATATAAAATTTGAAAGTGACACGGACACGAATGTAATAGATTTGCAAAGATATATAGGAATGAAATATGTTGAGAAATTAAATAAAAATTTAATTATGAATATAAATGAGCACCTTCTAAAGAAAACATATAAAGATGTCGTAAAGGAGTTCAATATTTTAAATTTGAGGTGAGTCATAAGTTAAATAATTTTTAATGTGATATTATTGTTTTTAAAATTAAATGACGCTTATTATTTTTTACCTTATTTGTATATTTATATGTTTATGTTGAAATTCAATCCTTTAATCATAATATTAAAAGTTGAATGATCACTTTGCTATAAGTCCAGCATGTCATTATCATTTAAGTTTGTTGTGTTATGCATATTGTTAAAGCCGCATAACATTATTTAAACTTTTTTACTTATTTACAAAATTTATACGTAGATCTGATGCGCCATTAGATATAATATCAAATCAACAAGTTCTTCTAAAACAAGAATCTTCAAAGGAACAGGAAATATATATAACAGTGCTTAGAGCATTCAATTTGTCTGTCAGAAGCGCTACTTTATTGGAGGAGGAAAATGACGACGATGAAAACATAGCTGGTACGTTCAACTGTCAACGGTCTTATTAATTTATTTTTTTAATAACACTATGAAATAATTTATAAGTTTTTGCTACAATTTTTATTCTAAACATTTCAATAATTTTTAGGTTTTAAAGTACATCCATTGCGGCCATTTGTTCGTGCGAATTATCACGGAGTACACGCGCAGACAGCGACGGCTATAGGATGCTATCCCACTTGGAATCATACTATGAAAATAAAAATGAAGTACTTCAAATATTTTAAAGCATTTTTTTTTTGTTTAAGCAATTTCCCGCATAGACTTTGAGGAAATGAAATATTTAATATTTTCATTTTCTTCGTTTTGGTAACGAGGCCAATGCGTGGCGTTGAGTTCCATACTTCAGAATTCGGCAGAAAGTGGAGAAAAGAAGTGTCTTAATAGGATCGGAGTAACGTGACACTAGTTAGGATTTAGGTTCCCTCTGCCTACCCTGCTAGCACAGGTTATAGCGTGAAGCCAAAAAAATCATTCTTCGGAGTGAAGATATAACATTAAACAGGTTAGGAGATCATAATCTATATATTATCATATTTGGATTTATTGTAATTAAAAACACTAATATTTTTTTAGATTTGAACCCCTTTCGTCCATTCATATAAATATATACGATGAATGTAAGGATAACGCAAGCGAGCTGTACTCTGACGAGCATTCTGCACAGGGTACTGTTTACTATAGGAAGAGTAATAAATGGCTAGGAACTGTTAAAGTGCCGCTACACACTGTATTGACTTTGGGAAACGTATGTTTTTCACTTGATTAAAATATTAATAAATTTAAATATATAATGTAATGTATATTTTATTTTCACAGTACCGATATTTCAAAAGCTAAGACTTGTGTTGGCGTATCATTTAAATATGAAACAAAATATCATAGAAATATGTGATAAAGATTCAAGGGATTATCTAAGCTTATTTCATTTTATTCCAGGTCCGAGGTGCATTTAAAATCGCTTCGCCGCTCTTTACATTTGGTTACGAAAATACAACATCGAAAGAATCTCAGTCATTTATTCCAGAAGTATCAAAACTATTAAAAAAAGATACTCCTTTTATTGTTCTCCAAATATCCACAAGCATGTCACGATTTGGGGATTTTAGAAATTATAACCAACCGATACCTATTGATACGAATGACAGCCTAATACGCCAACTAAATGATTTTGTAACGGAATACGTAAATGATTTCCCTACAAGGAATATTTCCCTAACTTTTATAGATAGTTCTGGAAAAAATAAATGTGCTTCAGAATTTTTACAGCCTATTCCCTTACCTGATTATGATTTTACTCCAACTAACCCAAAAAAGGCAGAATCCGCTATTTCAAAGAGTTCAGGACATTCTCGAAGTTCGTCATCAAGAAGTAGTAGAAAGAAGAGTTCTATCACAGAAGAATCTTTAAGTGGTTTTGAGGCACATAAAGGCGAAGAAAATTTATTAGTTAAGAGTATGGAAATGGCAATACGATATGTATCTTTGATACCGACTTATGAAGTAACGGAAAGTCATGTTGTGACTTTGATGGGAATCGTAATGTATTTTTTTACTACCTATCTTGTATATGTATCGTCTGATTTGGAGGCAAGGAATACGGTGATAAGTCTTGACTTTCCATTCAGCTTCACGCTGTATCGCGCACACAGCAGGGTACGCAGAGGGAACCTAGTGTTAAGACACTCCGTTCCCCACTTTCCGCCAAGTTATGGAGGCACACAAAGATTAAAATAATTATAATTAGGTAAATTAAAAGGAAATGTGTTTTAACTAATTTAAAAAGGAATTAACTTATGGTATAAACTCTAACCATTAAAAATTACAAATCTTATTTTATTGTCTTTAACTTGTTACAAGGAATTCGTATTAAATTTTATTTTTTGCTGATTTTCCACTTAGGTATGTTGTACAATATTCGGCATATTTTTTTCAGGAGCTTCTTAAGGTGTTGTATGGATCTCCACTAGACCATACAATATTACTAGCAAGTTTCTTCATACATTTAGGCATAAAATGCTGGGTTATCGTCGGTTTTGGCTTACCCCGCGGTCTAAGCTGCTACGTTTTAGTGAAATATCAAAACAATAAGGTCTTTATGGTACATTTCGAAGAGAAACGCGGCGGATTGTTTAATAGAACTGATGATGTACTTTGGTACATTTACGATGCGGTGGCAGGTGAAAGATTTGAGTTGAGAGATGTCGGATGCCCTTTGAAAACTGTTAGTTACGTTTTTGATTGTGAAAATGTAAGTTTATTCGTCGTATTTCATCGTTTATTATGTATGAGTTTTACTAAGCCACTCGCGTTGCACGGGCACAACGATACAACTTGTGGGTTTGATTGCATATTGTAATTTTCCTCGCTCTGGTAACGAGGTAAAGTGTGGTGTTGAGTTTTGCCACTCAATACGCAACGCCTCTAGAATTTGGCTGAAAACAGGGAACGGCAGTGTTTTAAAGGGAACGGAGGATCTTAATACTAAGTTCTCAAATTCTCTCTGCCAAGACTGCTCTGTGTAGGAGACAGAGTGAAGCTAAAAAAACGAAAAAAAAGAAGAACGAGCTTTGCGCTTTTTCCCGCATAGCAGAGTAGGCAGAGAGAACCTAGTATTAATATATATCTATATGCACATTTCGCTCTTAGTTAAAATAATGTTTTTAGATTTTTCTTTCGCCGTGGAAATCGAACCTATAATCATACTGTTTATTGTTTAACAATCACACGTTTTCCTTAATGGTAATTATCTATTCATTACATTACAAGCTTTAAAGATTCCTCTTTTTCACTTAGAGATGTCTGCACATACTGTTTATCTGATCAGTATAATTAAGTGGTATGTATATGGATATGAGATCCTAATGTTACCTAATCGCTAATTAATATTTCTAAGTATCATTGGCTTGATTTTAGGCTTATTTTTGATGATAATATTATTTTTTAGATATGGGTTAATATACAAGCGACGGAGGACTGTGAAAGTGTTTCTTTTGATTTTAATAAGACTTCAAATTGGCAAGCTGTAAGTAAACCCTGAACGTCATAATTTTTTTTCTAAATATTGTGTTCTTTCCTTAATATGAAATAATACTTAAAATTATATTAAACAACATAAAATGTTCATTATAGGTCTTCGACAAACCCCTCTTAATGACAAAGTCAATCATTACTCAAGGCTTTTACAGCAAACCAGGGGACGTGGAAAAGTTACGTTCAAATTTAGAGATGAAAATAAAGAACAAGGTTCAGAAATGGCGTTCTCACGTGAAAACTATTTGGAATAGGTAAAACTTATAATGTAGTAAAATATTTTTAAGAAGAAAATAAAGCCAATTATGCATGTTTTTTTAATAATTTTGTTTTCTCGCTTATTGCTTTGTGAGATAAAGTAGGTACGTTAGAACACATCACACCATATTAGAGAAATGAGCGAAAACCATAGAACATGATGGTAATCATTCACACGACGAGGCCATCGTGGCGCAAGTGCACAAGAATGTGACTGTAACGCGACGGTTGTCGGTTGATTTTCCACTTAGAGAAATAAAATATTTGTCTACCCGTGACCACGGACTACTGTAAAGTGTTCGAAACGTCGGGTTTCTAAAAATGTATAAAAATACAAAATATACGCGATTAATCCGGTTAAAATAGTTTCATTTAAAATTATTGTTTATTAATGTTTCATTTCTTCGCTCTGGTACTAAGGCAAAACTGCGACGTTGAGTCTCGCCACGTCACTCAAAACGCAGTGCCTTGAAAATTCGAAAGGAAGTAGTAGGAAGTTCCCTGATTCTGTTTTGCCTACCCTGCTATATACAGGACACAGCGTGAAGCTGAAAAAAATTATGGTATTCGCTTCAAATTCAACTTGTATTTTACATCTGCGGTTCGTTGATATGTTGTGTTTAATATTTATTTAAGTACGTACGTTAAGTTATATCGATGTTTATATTAAAAATAGGTATTGTAGCAGTCTACTAAAAGAAATGCTACCGTATTACGAATATTGGGCGTTCAATCCAACAGAACCTCGTCCACATCTTGGAAACCGATTGAAGCAATTGATGGCCACTTACAAGGTGTGTAGGTCATTTTTTATATGTGTCTAGATAGCCAAAGAAAATATATTTATCAATCACTCTATTCTTCATTTTACTACAAGTTTTCCTATACATTTAGTAAAGATGAACCAAAACGCAATTGATTATTTATAAAATCTTAAACAATTAATATTTTTCTTTACTAATTCCAGATTTTTGGTTTTCCACTGAACATGCCGTATGTAAACACCAAATTAATAATTTCAAGTGTAAAATCAACTGCTTTACATGTAAATGACGATCCCACTGTTGAATTTGGATTGGGAGTGGAAGTCTATTCATATCCTAACAATGTTATAAGCGTTTGGGTGTTTTTAGCTAGTATTACTAGATTATAGTAAGAAAAATTGAAAAAAAAGGATGCTTTAAAAAGGTTAGGCCGGGGAAACCTAGTGTCAAGACATTGCGTTCCCCGCGCACTAATTTTGGAGACATTGCGTGTTGAGTGACGGAAATTATCGCTGCGTTGTGTCTCAAGTAATAAAATAGTTTAGAGTAATATACTTTTTGTGGTAAACCGAAAGAATCCATTAATATTTTCTTTTTGTTAAATAAAAAGTGTAATAATTTATGTTTATTTTATTTAGTCATTTTCCATGAATTTTTAGGATAAGCACTTGCATTTTAGGCGTAATCGTAATTCGTAAAAAGTTTAAGATACAAGTTTTATAAAATATTTTAAATGTAAAAAATGCGCAGAGGGATTCAAATCTGCGTTTCTTCATCTCTAAGCTATAATTTCTTATTTAAATGAAAAAGTTGTATACGCCTATTCTGGTTATAACTTTGAAGGTTTTTGTGCCATTTCTTTCAAGATATTTACAAATTCTTTCCGAGTTTTCTAGAGGCGTGGATTCGAGACTCGCTATATTCGAAACGTTTTACATTTTTTATGTTTTTATTTTATTACTGTGTAAATAATAATAACATAAAAAATTATCACGATTTTTTATAACAAACAAAATTAGCAATAAGACACCTAAAATTATAAACATAATAAATGTGAAAATAAATGTCTTCATTATAAAACATTAAATATTTAATAGAGAATATTAAATATGTCCGGGTTCCGGGTTTTTCCGTTTTCTGTTAAAATTTTGAAAAGAGGAGCAAATGCAACGCAATAAACAAGACCTTTCAGAAGAGCAATATAAAATTTATTTTTTAAACTCATTGACAAATATTAAAAAAGACCAAAATATTTTTTAAAATAAAAAAAAACAAATATGGAGATTGTATGTCTTTTCGTTTTAATGCTAACAAAATAAAAAAAAATACATTTATTCCGTTGTTGTATAAAAATATGCGTAAAAAGTAGAGAAAAATGATGTTACAAATTACGTGTCGATTGTTGCCCAAAGCTTTATAAGATATGGTGAAGCTGTAGACATATTGCAGTACCGTCTTTGCTTTAACACTTTTAAAATATATATTACTGCCTTTAAAAATAACTAAAAACAATTTAAAAAACCGATTATATACAAAATATTTTTTTATTACCTTAACGCTGTATCTTCCATACAGTTGGGTTAGGCAGATTAAATCTAGTGTTAAGACAGAAGAGACTCCATTCCTCAAGTCATTACTTGCCCAATTGTGCACTGAATGGAGGAACTAAACGCCGCACTTCAGCTTCTTACCCAAAGCATTCCAGGGGAATGAAAATAATTCATTTCCCCGAGTAGAGATTGAACCCACAATCATTGCGGTTCAAAGTCATACGCCAGCAAATATACGTAAAATTGATTTTATTCTAAAACCATTTTCGATGTGTTGTAATGTCATAAATTTTTAAAGGCAGTTTGACATTTCATGCATATTTATTTTTAACGTTAAAATAATTTAAAACTAACAACTATAGCACATTATAAATTAAAATAACATATTTAATCTCTTATTTTTCAATCCATTGATGTTTAGCTTTATTAATATTAATTACTTATTAAAGCTAATTCAATGGTTTTTTATTATTATTTTAATGTAATTGTTCACAGTATTATTGCAAATAATAGTGTGAAAGTTTTTTTACAGATTATATCTTGATCTTATTCCTGAATGTAAGCATCTTGTATCATGTGACAGAAAATAATAGGAATATATAAAACTTATGGTATTTTTATATAATTAAAAAAATGTATATACCATTAAATTATACATAAAACAATTACATTTTTGACATAGCTTATAATTATTTTAAATATTTAATCTGTAAAATCCAGTTTCACTAATTCTGTATAAATAAGTAAAATATGTATATTTAAGAAAAATAAAAAAAATATAAGATTTAAATTTCATATACTACATTATTTCAAACAAACATACATACACAAATACATACAAACATTTTTAACCATTTCAAAATTTTAAGTTATAAAACACGCTTGTTCTTTCAAATTGTCACTGAAAGGCACAGAAAACTTCCATGTTCCATTCATAGGCATACTATTTATAACAAAAAGAGGCGCCATTTGCATACTTTTCCAGAACACTCAAGGACATGCTTACATTTACTCTGTTCCATTAGAAGAACAATTCAACCATTTCATATAGTGTAAGTATAAAATGGCAAATTGAAGCTATTGTAATAGACAATGGGCTATAAGAAATGCATGCACATATTTGCATTGAGTGAGAATAGAACACCTCACCCCTGTGTTCCATTTCCACTGTACCTGACATGACATACTTTAGTACACATAGTAGCTATTTTGTATTTAATATTGAAAAGCTTGACAATAAATAAATAAAATTATATATATATAAATATCTTCCAACACAATTATTACCAACAAAACTTTATTAAACAATATTACATACACAAGATTAAGTACCAAGACGACAAAAACCAAGACAAGACGGCACTGCATGTACTAAATCTAGATCCAGACTTAAAGACTTGGGCTTAGCTGGGGTCCTCAGTTTTTTGCTTGGAGCGCTTCAATTGTTGCAAGTAGTGACGTTGAATGGGCTTGTGTAGGGCCAGCTGGGCTAAGGCGTCGTCAATGGAGAACCACTGGCGCTTACGGCCCATGAGACGCGAATCCTCCCACTCGGCCAGCTCTTGGGTGACAGTCATAACATATACTTCTGTTCTGTGTTTGTGCTCTCGGTTCTGGAAGAATTTGTTGTTTTTTGTTATAATTTTTTATTTAGTATTGTGGCATGAAGTGCATTGATTGATAAGCTGATAGTTATCGGAAAAGTAGTAGGGAAAAAGACCTAGCAACAGAGCACCTAGCCGTTGGTGTGATCAATTGAACATATGGATCTCTCAACAACAACTGCCCTAAAAGAAGCCGAAAACCGAACAAAATGGAACCCACAGCCACCGCATTTACTTTCACACAGTCCCAACTGCGCCACGACAACAAATAGTAATAATGTCCACAAATAGACAATCAGTGAAATCATTTACAATTATGATTATATGGCCACACACAAGTAATCCAATTAGCGTTGAAACACGAGATAATTACCAAAAGACAATGTAAAAAGCTTATACAACCAAATAATCATTAAGAAAATTAAAACCTATTAAAAGATTATGAAGTTATTAAACAAAATTATTTTACATATTTTTTATTGTTTTTCAAATGGCTACTACATTGTGGTAAATAAATTTTCTAAATATGTATTTCTAAGTTTATATGATGATTTAGGTTTTTGTCTTTTTTTATTATATGACTGGTTTCATTTCACTTACATATTTTTTTAGCTTCATAGTTAGGGAACCTAGTAGTAAGAAATTCCCATTAAGACATTTCTAAGTCACTTGCAACTAACGAACACTTTGTTTACTTGACTCTATCCCAAAAAATACACTATATGAAGTATATACGTAAAATTTTATGCTTCCTTACCCCTTCATTCATAAAAATCATAAATAACATAGTATTAGTATTATAACATAGTATTTCGTTACATAATAATTGTATTCTTATCATTAATACTTATCAACATTTATCATATTTTGGTCAGTACCTTCTAAGTTTCTTTGATGACTTACTATATTTTTATTGCAACCAAAGTTTTATTGTGAAATGGTAATTAATATTTGTTAATTGCTTGTTGTCCTATCATTTTTGATAGAGGATCAATTTATCTTACTATATTATTTCTTTTTGAGGACAGCCACTGCCCAGGGGTACAAGTGTGTGACTGTAAATGTAACAGGTTGTTGGTTCAATTCCAAATGGAGGAAATGAAATATTTAATTTAATATTTTTATTTCCTCCTATAAAAAAATTTGATAAGGATATAGATATTTCCTTCTATAAAAGAAGAAAACACTAGTTTCCTTCTGCCTACCCTGCTGGGTGTGGGATATAAAAAAATACCCCCTTTTACCCACAACCATAACATTTGCAGTCAAATGCCCTCCCGATAGTAAAATGTTGAAAGAAGTTACAAATAAAGCTTAAATAAATAGTAAATAATACAATTACTAATAATAGCAGTATAAAATGTATAGTACAAAGGTTAATAAACTATTGCATAAGCTATCGAATTTCAATCACTTAAGTGATTTGTTTATCATTAACTTTAATCAAAATGTTTACTAAAGAGGTTAATATTTCATAATTAAGAGTGCAATATAAACATATAATAACATGTTATTTAATTTTTTTACATAATAATATTATTTTTTATGTCCAAAAATATCTAAGTTGAATAAAGAAATAAAAGCTACTAATATGTTTTCATTGAATTAAAAGAAATTATCAATAAATGATTTGGTTGTGTTGTTTGACTTGTTTATGATAATCATAACTTACTTTGTACTAATAAGCAGTCATAATGCTGTATTTCGCAACAAAATTTTATAGCAACATATGGGGTCAATGTTGACATGTCTTTGTGCTGTCAAGAGGTTATGACATACAAAATGTTTTTTTCTCATACATTTACCTCAAAGACCCCGAGGCATCTGCCCAGTTTGCCGATGACGCCGGCCTCTTCTAGGACCTCACGCATGGCCGTCACCGACGGTTCCTCCTCCGGTTCTACGCCGCCGCCCGGCACGATCCAGTTGTCAGGCCGACGCGAGGACGTCACAAGCAACACCTACGCACAAAACACAATATAGCAACTTAAATCACATTACAATCACTGATATTTAAAGTGTAAAATCAACACTAACCTCCGTTTCGGCATCCGACCGCACGCAAATACAAGCCGCACGGCGCCTAAACCCTTCGTCGTCGTATATCCGTATCGAATTGGGCTTCTCCTTGACCATTTCGATAAAACACGTAAACACGAACAAAACAGACGTTTAGAAACGAAAAGCAGACATCAAACGGAAAGTAAATTATCAACCGAACAAAATAATTTAGTGATCAACAAACGCCATAACCGAAGTATCCTAAGATAAACGTATCCATTTTCGACTAATTTATGAGTTACACAATGTACATATAAAACGTAACTAAAATAACAATAACACTACGATTAGAGCAATATTTCAGCTATAACTAGCTATCGATAGCGTATTTCAAGCCCATGTTGAATGGTGCCTGACGTTTTCTCTGGGAAAATCGAAATAGGTTTTGGAAAGCAATTACGACGAGTCTATCAGCTGACAGCCGGAAGCTACAACCAGTGTTGCCATCTCTAATACTACTTGTTTTTATCCGGTTTACATTAGAAAGTTTACAATATAAAATCAGTACCGTACGGTAGATGTACGATACAATATTAATTTCAAATATTTCTTGAAAATAAAAATATGGCACTAAAAATTTATTCAAAGTATAAAAAGATTTCATAAAATCTTGTTGATAATGAAAATTATAAATGGTAAGAAAATGTAAAAATAAAATAAATATAATAAAATTTTAACTTTTTTAAAAATAAATCAGCTTCACGCTGTATCCCGCACACAGCAGGGTAGGCAGAGGGAACTTAGTGTTTTTTTAGACACTCCGTTCCCCACTTTCTGCCGAATTCTGGAGGCATTGCGTTTTGAGTGGCAGAACTCAACGCCGCGCTTAGCCTCGACACCAGAGCGAAGAAATGGAAATATAAATTTTAAGTAAATATTTCATCTCCTCGAGTGGGGATCGAACCCACAACCAGTTGGTTTACAGTCACACTTTGTGCCGCTGCGCCAGTGGCCAGTCGTGGCCTGGCCTATTTTTTATTGAAAAAAAAAAGTCATGTAAATAGTCTCGTTTACGGTATTAATATAATTTAACAATATTTAATAACAACACCATTGAAACATAACACATACAACAAATAACACCATTGAAATATAGAGGCTATTGTCTATGAAAGATGGTGTTTGAAAGAATTTCGGGTTAGTGACAGTTACATATTTGAAATAGTGCGTTTGTTGTTTAATATTTTTCCTTTCCTTTTTCTTTTTCAGATTCCATCTAATGGGTAAATATTACTTGTTAAATTTTATATGTTTACAAAAACATCTAAATAATACTCTCCACCTAAATAATAAATTATCATTATATCATATTGACGTTAGACTAATAACAGCTTAAAAGTTATTCAAGTATAAATTTAGTACATTAAGTTCTTTGGATTATATTACGTTTCTTAACTTCACTATAAAAAATACTTTTATTCTATTTTCATCAATTATTTTCAGAGAAGAGTTTTGATTTCGGCAAGTTACTGCAGAATAATGAGAAGAAACACAAAAGCAAGCCAATGCAGTTTGTAAGCGTAGCTGGCGGGGTACTGTTTCCAGTTTTATATTAGCCATTTTGTACTCATATAGACCCATAAATTTATCATAACCATGCATGACATGGTAGGTCGCGCCTAAAATATACATTTTATTAAATATAAAAAAAAATAAGAGTAATAATATCTCTTTTATATATAATCTTTCCTTAATTTACAGGTAAAGAAGAGATTGGAGAGTGATATTAAAAAGCGAAAAAAATTACGATTATCCGTTTTCGACAAAATCAGAAATATCCCAAGTGCTGAGAGTCCAACACCTATCAAAGAAGTACAATCAAAAGTTGAACACAGGCGGATGCAGTTAGAGAAATGGAAGGAAGAAAAGGAGAAGAAGAAGAAAGAAGCCATGCTACAGAAGAAAAAGCCTTTTATAGCTGGTGTGCCACATAATGCTCTAAAGTTTGCACCTCCACCACCACCAGCAAAAGCCATGCCCAGTACTTCTGGACGTGTAACTAGGTCTCAATCATCTAGAAATACTAATAATGTGTCTAAACAAAAGCTCCCCAAAGAAATTAAGCAATCTAAAAATGATCCTCACTCCTTTGCTCCTAAAAATGCAAAATTTAATCCAATTTTGAAAGATATTATAAAACCTACATTAGAAACTGCTATTAAAGTTGAAAATAAAAATAATACAGAAGTTTTAATCAAAGAAAAGAGTAAAGTTAAAGCTAATTCTAAAAAAGAACCTTTAAAACAATATGAGAGAAGCTTAAGAAGTAGGCCTGATAGAACTAATAATAGTAGGAGCAGAGTAAAAGATGTTAGTCCCCAAAAATATTTGTCGGGCTCATCAAGTAGCGTCAATTCTGGTGCAAAATCTCCTGTAACTCAAATAAAAACACCAAGAAAGTCCATAGGGAAATCAAAAATGGTTACTCCCAAAAATCCTGTACCAAAAAGTGAGTCAAGTTCAGAAGAAAAGCTTCGGTCTCCAAAATCTATAGAACTATCAATGACACCTCAACAAATTGCAGAGGAAGCTAAAAGAATTAGTCCTTGCGTAACTCTGTCTCGTGGTAAAGATAATGCCAGGAAAGAAATGAAAAAGAAAATGGAAGAAGGTATGACATATTTTAATTATTTACAGTCCAGTTTGTCCAGTTTGCTTCAATAAGTCCCGCAGAGTTTCTTGTGTTGGTTCTTCTCAGGTCTGAGGCATTAGCTATAGTGAACTGGTGGTAAATTATTTGATGTTCAAAAATTTTTTTTTGTTGGTTTCTTGCTTGGCGATAGAGTGGTTTCTGGGACGAAAAATATAGTGTATATGGTCTTATTTGTTTGATTTTTTGATTTTGTTGGTCAATCTGTGGGAATTAACTAATGATATATAAAAAAAAATATAAATGTAAATATCCATATTTCTTAAATTTTGTAGGTCTCTTAGGTGATGATGTATGTGAAATGGACAGCGTAGAGCATTTCCGAAGACAGATGGACTCTGAAATCAAAAGAATGACTGAGATGTGCGACACTTGGGAGAAGATCTCTGAACAAATGCAATTGCCGGAAGCTGTGCAAGTTAGTTGAAATAATAAGTTCTTTGATTTTCACAATTATTACATATTTTAAATAAAACTATTTTAACCGGATTAATCACGTATATTTAGTTTTTTTATAGATTTTTGGAAACCCGACGTTTCAAACACTTTGCAGTAGTCCGTGGTCACGGGTAGACAACTGTGTAGGGTGGTGATGCGATTCACCATTGAGGTATCTATTGGTGTGTGTGGGTTTCCTATATACTGTGTGACCTATTGTGCCATTGGGATTTCTGTTGCACTTACTACCAGACTGCACTACAATTGCCTGAACACAATAAAAACGATTATTAAATTTAACTAATAAAACATAATAGATACACATGTTCACAGGAAGCAATCTTATCAGCAATAGGACAAGCAAGGCTGCTCATGTCGCAAAAATTACAACAGTTTGCCAGTCTCCTCCTGCGATGCCAGTGTCCGGAGCCTGGCCAAGCCCTGGTTACACCCGGAGATCTCCATGGCTTCTGGGATATGGTGTTTATGCAGGTGATGTATGATATGATGCATAAAACATTTTAAGTGCCCAAGGCATACCATGATGTATAGCTTATACCTTTCCCTTGATAAAACACCCTTCACATATAAAAATAACTTTTCAATACAAACCAGTAAAATAAAAGTATTATATGATGATAGTGGCATAGAGCCACGTTGAGTATAACCAGTCAACATGCAATATTTCTGGAGACGTGGAAATGGGCGAGAGAAGTGCCCTATTGGGAACAGAATGTCTTAACACTAAGTTCCTAGGTTTCCTCTGCTTGCCCTGCTATATGCGGTACACAGTATAAAGCTGAAAAAAAAATATAGTAAAAAGTTTTGTAGCTCATTGATAAACTGTAAATGTTTGAGAAATTTGCTTATTTGGTTTAGTTTTAATTGATCAAGGATTTTTTTTTCTTTTATACCTAACTTTTTGCCTAATTTTTCTTTTTGAGTGGCGGAACACGAGAATGGCCTTTTGGTCGTGTTTCCAGTAAATTATTGCATGTCAATCGAACCCATGACCTTTGTGTTTAAAGTGAGGGAAAAAAACTGGCTACTGTTGAAATATTCTAAAATAATTAAGTTTATACATCAAACCATGTCTAAATTTGTATGTAATTGTTGTAACTGTTTATAGTTTATAGAGAGTAGAACTCATTATAAATATATTAAACTAAAAACACTCCGATCTCCACTCTTGGCTGAATTGAATGGTGAAACTCAACTCTGCACTTTATTCTTTTTCCCTTAATAATATAAGTTTTTTTTTTATATCTTACAGGTGGAAAATGTTGATATGAGATTTAAGAAATTAGAAGAGATGCGAGCTCGTGAATGGGCGGAGGAGAAACCAGTGGAAGTTAAAAAGAAACCTGTGGCTAAACTTGCAGTTAACAAAAATAAACCGGCGGCGACTAGCCGCTTAAGGGATATGATTGCTGGTATTATATCTTATAATTAAAAATAGTAATAATGATAATAATACCAATAAAAGCTTTTTATTACACAAACAAAGAACATTTTCTTTGCAAAAGTGACTTTAAATAAGACAATAATATTTTTTCTTATTTTCTTTCTTTATATTATATCTCCCGTCTCAAGGCGCCTTAGGGCCCCTAGGTCTCCTTCAGCAGCTTCCAATACTCTTAATTAGCTGTAACTTTCATTCAGTATGGTCCCAAAGTTAGTGAAATATCATCCTCCCAACACCTGAGAGGTCCTGAGAGGCGAGTGAAAAATGTATATCTAATGTTGTACCCATTTTTCACAGCGGCAAGAAAAGCAAAGAAAGAACAGCCAGATCAAACACCAACCGAAGAACAACAACAGGAAGAAAAAGATCAAAAGGATCAAAAAGATCAAAAGACATTTGAAGCTGGTTTCTTCTGTATACAGTCGCCGGTGAAGTCACCTAGGCCGGTCACTCCGTTGGTAAAGCCGAGTTTGCTAAAAGCCGTGTTGTCTAGTGAAGCTAAGAAGGCATCAGCTTCAAAGGTATTTTGTACTTTTTAATATAAATAATGTTAATATTTTCTTTTATAATTTAAAAATATAGTTATGTATGTATTAATCATCATGTGAAAGATAAGCTGAAAAGCCATTTTTTCGTAATAAGGGAAATTTCGGGAAAGGAAAAAATAATATTTTCTTGCTTTGGTAACGAAGCAAATTAGCGTTGAGCTCCGCCACATAACCTGCAGTACTCAGGAATACGACTGAAAATAGTAAATAGAAGTGTCTTAACATACATACAGTGCAATGCTTAAATAAACATATATAATTGCATCCAAACTAAAAAAAAATGCTTTAAAACTAACATTACTAACACTCTATTCTCTACTATGCATTAATTTTCATGCTTTATACCGCTTTTGTAACTAAATGACAAAAAAGCTTGTATGTAATCTCTCCTATAAGTTGGATTTGAACCCGCACCACTATTTCATCATAAACGTATTAATAATCATATAATAGTTAACCAAAGCTAATATGTACATATATATCAGTGCGCTGCATCATACGCCATGCTTCGCGCTTCACTCATTGGGAAGAATGTAGAGAACGAAGTTTTTAATGTAAGTAAAAATAACTATTTAAAAATGTTTATATAAAGTATATAAAATAATATATACATATGATAAAATTGTATCGCTGTAATAACAATAATAATCATCGAAGATAAGAAAATGAGAAAATCTATTGTGGGGTGGTGTTCTATTACATTTAATAGAATCGAAAACAATATTTTTTGTATGTTTGTCTATACTTTTGTGTGCGCTTATTTCAGATATAGCCCAACAGATTTTAACTCACTTTTCACTATATTACATTTTGTCAAATTCTCCTTGAGTTTTAGTGTTTAAATTAAATCAGCTTCACGCTGTGTCCCGCACACGGCAGGGTAAGCAGATGGCTTGTTTTCGCCGAATTCTGGAGGCATTGCGTATTGAGTGGCGGAACTCGAATCCATTTCTTCGAATGAAAATATAAATTTAAATAAATATTTAATTTCCTCGAGTGGGAATCGAACCCGCAACCCGTCTCATGTACAGTAATACCGTGAAAGTGTGGAACAACACTTTAAAATTGTTAGAAATAGTTATGATCTTATAAATGATAATATATTACAATCAGATTAGTCGGATTCCGCCCCTCAACGCGCAATGCCTACAGAATTCGGCGAAAATGTGAAATGGTAGTTTCTCAATGGGAACGAAGTGTCTTAACACTAGGTTCCCAGTTTCCCTCTCCCTACCCTAGTACGTGTGGGATACAGCGTGCAGCTAAAAAAATTGACATTTTAATCAATCACATATTTTAATATCATTATCATCCAAGCCTCATTAATTATCTGCGAACTTTACAAACATGCTTGTCACGCTTGCTTAAATAATATATAAACTTGTTTTAAAATCTTTTTTGTTAAGATGTAAATGACCTGACAGAAAGAAAAGTTGCGCTTTTTTGTATATTATAAAAAAAATGACAATGTAATCGCTATGTTGAAGTATTTTGCACTATTTCCAACAAAGTATGTTGGAATTTTGGTTGCATTCTAGCTTGGAACCTGCACATTTGTGTGAGCATATAGAAACTAAGAATATCTTTATTTTATTCAGCTTGATGTTGTATCCCGCACAGCAGAGTAGGCAGAGGGAATCTGGGAATCCAGTATTAGGACAATCCCCTCTTATTGATACTTCCGTTACCCATTTTGTGACGAATTTTGACAAGTGAAATAAAAATATTAAATATTTCATTTCCTCCGATTGGAAATTGAACCCACAATCGTTGGGTCTTACGCTTGAGCCCCTGCGCCACGAAGGTCTCAAGGCTACTACTATAGTATATGTACTTTCTATTTATAGGATCCCACACCTCTTACGCCTATCAACTTAACTGCTACACCATCCCGAAGCATACTGAAATCAAACAAAAAATCATCAAAAAAATCAATAAAAGTAGTCCTCTTTAATGAATCCGATCAAGATATACAAGAAGCTATAAAGGATATACAAAAGTTCGAAAAAGAAGATAGCGAAGATCATAATGTAGATAGTGGGCTATCCTCTATGGACACAGAAGAAAAAGAGAACAAATCAAGAAGGAAATCTAAATTGACAAGACAAGAAGCTTTTGAAGGTAGTCCAATTATGACAAGAAGTAGACGTAAAAGTATCCAAGTGCCAAACGAAGAAGATACAAGAAATAGAAAGAAGTTGCAAGAAGTGAATGTAGACGTTCAAACCCCTAGAAGATCGAGAAAGAGTATTCAATTGTAATATTTTGTTTTTTCTAAATAAAGCCTAAAGTTGCTTTTTTTGTGTATGTTTTAATAAATATTAATGTTATTATGCTTTATGTTTGTGTATTTTTTTTAAAATGGGTAATTTTGTGGTTTTTATGAATAGGGATGTGACATTTTTGTACAATTTATAAAAACTTAATTTCATATTTAAATGAATATATATTTTTTATCTTATCTTATTATTGATTTTAATAAAATGGTAATTGTCAATTGACATCCCTGTGTGGCGGTTAGAATAGACTTAAACATGTCTAAAATCATATTATGAACGTGCCTTGTATTTTTAGCTATTATATAATTGTAGGTTTTTAATATTACAACGATTAAATAAACTATTTGTTGTTTTATTTTGATTTTTGATAATATATACACATATTGATATATTCTTGCTTTGGAGATAAAAAGAGTCATCGTATAAGTAATTTTCGAGACATTTAATAATAAAGTGGAACGGTGTTTAACTGTAAAAATCACAATGAATAAAAAAAAAAGAAAAAAAAAATACAAACAATAAAAATGTTTTTTTTTAATTTTAGAAACAAAACATTTTTTTGAGGCCAGCAAAGGCGCAGCGGCACGAAGTGTTACTATAAACGACTGGTTGTGGGTTCGATCCAACCCAAGAAACTTGAGGAAATTAAATTGAGTTCCGCAACTCAACACCAACGCAATGCCTCCAGAATTCGGCGGAAAGTGTGGAACGGTGTGTCTTAACACTAGATTCCCTCTGCTCTGTTTGATAATTATCAATAATAGATAATAAATAATATGCATAATAATTAACAACTAATCGATAATAAGCGTTAATTAAGTGAACAATCGATAGACAATAATCGATAACTATCGATAAGCATATTATATTATCGATAAGATATTTCGACATATATTCGTCGGAAACTTAACTTGAATTTGTAAAAACAAAGAATCACTAAGTAAATTATTCATAGATCTACATTGAAAATTTAATTATTCTAAATATAATCATATGAGGCCAGTCGTAGCGCAGTGGCACAAAGTGTGACTGTAAACCGACTGGTTGTGGGTTCGATCCCCATCCAAATATTTCATCGAGGAGATGAAATATTTACTTAAATTTATATTTCCATTTCTTTGCTCTGGTGTCGAGGCTAAGCGCGGCGTTGAGTTCTGCCACTCAACGCGGAATGCTTCCAGAATTCGGCAGAAAGTGGGGAACGGAGTGTCTAAAAACACTAGGTTCCCTCTGCCTACCCTGCTGTGTGCGGGATACAGCGTGAAGCTGATTTATTTATGTATTTTATTAATAATCATATGAAACTAAGTGCGTCGAAAAGTAGTGGAGGAAAAAATCTGATGAAACATACATATATTTACATATCCCCCAAGTCCTAAATCACAGTCACACAAACACACGAAGTGATACATCCAAACAGCTGATTACACATTGAATTTGATAGATCAAATTCAAAATACAAGAACGATCAAGATCAAGTAAAAAACAAATACTAGAGTACTTACTGGTCGTGTAAATTGGCGCTGGCCAGAAAAAGATGACATCCTCACATACTATTATGAAGACGTTATAAGGAAAATAAAGGCTCCTATACCACTCAATAAACGAGGAGTTTTCTCTGTAGTAGATATATAGTTCAACATTTTGATTTTTTTTTTATTTAAAAAAATGCCGCCAAATCATTCAGACTTGAGATAATTAAGTTATCATTTTATTAGATAATGTTATTGTTTTATAGCTTTATATTTTGTTGAAGTGTTATTCTTTATTTTTTTATTATTTAATTTTATTTGAGTTTACTTTTATTACATATGTTCTTAATCATATGGTGTCATTAATCAAAGAGAAAACAAACTAGCACAGCTTCAATTAATGAGACTTGAATTTAGTTTTAATTTTTAGTTTGAAAATTATAAAATTTTCATGTCGTCGTAAACTGATCTCATCTTAATATTTTTAATTATAGTTTTTTTATAATTAAATTATTTAAATATTTATGTTTTTTTGTTATAAATTAACTTTACTTGCGGTGTAAAAATGTTATCCCGAATCAGGGGCCACAATTTCACGAACTTAAAAACAGAGCTAAATTTTATCACGAATTAGGGTTCAAACAAGAGGTCCACAAATAAATTAATATAAAAATTAAACTTAAGTTAAAACACATATAATCACATATTAAATTACTGCCTAAAGACCCACCTTGATCACACAAAAATTAGTAAATTCATATAACCTTTAATAATATATTTAAAATAGTTTGAAGTTATAAGAGCCTTAAACTACCGAAACCATGGACACTTTTACCTTATTTGTTTTTTTTACTTGATCACATTTTTTTCTTACTTTTAATCAATACCAGATGAAGAAATGAGTATGACCGTATACGATAATTATAGGTTAACATATTTCTCGCCATCGTAGATAGATTTGTATCCGAATCATAAAAAATGGTAAAGGCTTACAAATGTATGGAATAATTTGTATTTTTGACCAAAACTTGTTAATTATTATCATTAGGAATTATAGACAGTTTTTATAAAGATTTAGTTTAAAAATACATTAAATTCTTAAGCCGTATTGTAAAAGCCTAAATAAAGAAGAATTTGTTAAATTGTAACAATAATCAACGAAATGATAACAAGAAGTAAGGGCGGCAAAAAATAACCCATCTTATAGCTCATAAAATGTATGTGACCTGTAAGAGATCTAGATTCTATTTCCATTTGAGGGATAGAGTTAAATCATTGTTCCATTGTTCAACGTGCAATATCCCTAAAAAATGTTTCGTGTGTAACGGTGCTAGATTCCCCCGGTGTTCCCGTTTACGTCTATATGCGTGATATGCAACGTGAAGTTAAAAAAAAATTACAAACAAACCTAAAGGTATCGAGCCCGAAACCTTCCAACTTTCCTACACTACAATATTTCCCGTGTATCATACAAATGTATCATGAATGAAGGCAGAAGCGAGCCAACTCGTGTTAAGATAAGTTCATCTGGCGACTTTACTACTGCCCTATTTAGCGTTCTGCCAAATTGCTGCCAAGGATTCTATGTTGCTAGATATGGTGGGAAGATGGTGAAATCTGTAAGTCTATGGGTACAAATACAAGGGTGTGATTGTAATGCGTCAGTTGTGAGTTTGATCCCCTCTCGAGGTAATGAATCATTATTTATTAAAATTTTCATTTCTTCAGTCTGACAACAAGGCAAAAGCTAATGCTGAGTTCCAAGATGTATTTTTTTTATATTCAAGATACAGAATTGAGTTTGTTGCAGTATTATATTCAAAATTATATATATTATTAAGATACCAGATAAATAAAGTTTATAATATAAAACTACTGACGCAGATTTTCCATTTTCTACATCCTCGTTTTGGACAAAGTCCAATCGTGGCTTAAAAGGCAGTGTTATGTGTAGATTCCAGTAAAGATGGTGGCGGGCTCGCAGTTTGTGTGGCCAGTTTCAAATTGGATTGCTGTAAGTTGTACTTTTCGTTTCTAATCTACATATGAGGTGGCACGTATGATTTTTGGCTGATTTTTAAAAGAGAGGTGGTATTTTCATTGTAATTTAGTTGGTTCATTTAATAGGTAGATAACTTTTAACTTCACGCTGTATCCTGTACACATTTCTAGCAGGGTAGGCAGAGGGAACCTAATATTACGACACTCCGTTCTCCATGCACCACATAGTTTTTTTTTCAAGACATTGCGTGTTCTGTGGTAGCCGGTACCGCAGGTTCAATACCACGCTTTGTTTTCAGATCGTGGAAATGAAATTGATTAATTTCACTGACTTGAAATCGAACCTACAACCATCGCGTTTACAGTCAGGCGCTGTGTGCCACGTGGGCCTCAGTTTCAAAGTTAATCAGCAATTGGACATGCAATTAAAAATATCACCGGTGTGTCCGGGCCGGACCGGGGGTGTTTCGCGGGCTCGGTTTACGTAAATCTATGCAAATTTAGGCTAAAGCCGACCTAATGGCGGGCAATTAGACCTTGTTTCAGCACCAAAATGAGCTTTTGTAGTACACTGCACAATTTGACTTGCTCTTTTTTTAATGGAATAAAGAACAAATATACGTTTGTAATTATTTTTGAAATATCTATATATTATCACATTGAAAATGATCGTATCTTTAAATTGCGTTTATTTATATTACAAAATGACTTTTTAATGTTCTAAAGTTAAAGGGAATGATTTGTAACTAAACTAAAGTAATCCTAGTGCTTTCGTGTTTTCCTTTTGAGGATGTCTCAAAAAACTAAAAGCGGAGAGCGTAGTGATGTTATATAACGTGACAAGTATTGGAGATAGTCGACATAGAAAGACGTCGCGAAAATTGAACATAAAATGGAGAACGGAGAGTCTTAATCTTAGCACTAGATTCCCTCTGCATACCATGCGGAATGCAAGTTTAAAAAATATCAAAAAGTGTGAACCTAATCTCTTTATTCAATAAAATATACTTATAAATTGTTATATTCAATTGAATTATTATTTTAGTACAATCTATTTTTTAAATACTTTTAGGCGACACTGTGGTAAAGCATAGTTCGTCGCTCAGTACACAATACGGTAATTAGCGCGCTACGTGCTATTGCGCTTAGTAATTACATACGTTTAAATTTTCACAACGTCATTATTACTTATCTCTCCATTTATTATCTGTTACCTTTTTATAAACAACCAGAGACTATTAAAATGGCATTTATTCACTCTGCTCCTTCAGATGCAATATGTTATATTAATCAATTGTATCCCGTACATAGTAGGGTAGGCCGAGGGAATGGAATGTCTTTGTCTTAACACTAGTTAAGACACTCAGTTTCCCATTTTCCGCCGAAATTTTCTAAGTATTGAGTGTTCAGTAGCAGAACTCAACGCCGGGCTTTTGCCTTCGTGCCAGAAGCAAAGAAATGAAAATATTAATAAATAATAATTCATTTCCCGGGGTTGGGATAGAACTCACAACCGTCGCGTTATAGTCACACTCTTGTGCCTCTGGACCACAACGCATCAAACACAAAGTCTCAGGTAATGTGAATCTGTACTCTATTGCATCACGGCCAAAGTAAATTAGGACTGAAATATAAACCACCATAGTTAATAATGTGATAAATCAGTTAGTTCGCATTAAAATGATCTATATAAAAAATAAAAAAAAATAAAAATTAGCTTCACGCTATATCCCGCACACAGCAGGGTAGGCAGAGGGAACCTAGTGTTAAGACACTTCGTTCCCCACTTTCTGCCGAATTTTGGAGGCATTGCGTGTTGAGTGGCAGAACTCAACGCCGCGCTTTGCCTCGACGAATGAAAATATAAATTTAAGTAAATAGTTCATCTCCTCGAGTGGGGATCGAACCCACAACCAGTCGGTTTTACAGTCACACTTTTGTACCACTGCGCCACGACTGGCCTCTATATAGTAGCAAAAAATCATTTTCAACACAAAAATGACAAGGGGTGAAAGTAACCACTCCTTATATTTTCCTCTTATCGTCACATATTTTGAAAAACACCATCCAATAAAGTTCTAAGGGACATATCTGGTTATAAAATTAGGTTATTTGTTTCTATGAGAATTGAGAGGCTTTTGTAAAGTGTGCGGTGTATCCGTCGCGTGTAACCTCATAGTAACGTAAACAATAATGGTATTTTGTGTAGGGTCGTTGGAGGGTGACAAGAAAATATAAAAGTTGGAAATCGTAAACGAAAGTAAAATGGTAAAAATATACCTAAAATGACTTGTATAGAAAATAAAAATCAACTTCACGCTACCGCTCACAGCAGGGTAGATAGAGGGAACCCCCAGTTTCCGCCGAATTCTGGAGACATTGCGTGCTGAGTGGCGGAACCAATCCCGCTCTTTGCCTCGACATCAGAGCGAAGAAATGAAAATGTAAATGTAAATAAATATTTCACTACCTCGAGTGGAGATCGAACCCACAACCAGTCGATTTTATAGTCACACTTTATGCCTCTGCGCCACGACCGGCTTCATGTATCGACAATATATCAATAATAATTAAATTTAAAATAAATTTATTAATAAGATAAAGTATCTTCTCAAAATTTTCTTTCTATAATATTAATATAATAGATCTATAATAATTATGATTTATGTTTCAATGTTCGGTTTTTTTCTTTATTTCTGTAAGTTCTCATTTCTTGCCAAATTGCGATTATTTTAAGTAAAAACGGGAATTTTATATAAAATGCAGAATAAAAAAGAAAAAAATAAACCACTACACGCCTAAAATTTTTCTTTACTTCAAAAGACTGTAGACTTGGATATTTAATATAAATTTTATCTTGATACTTCTGTGTGGTCTTGAAAAAGTGGCCTTGACAGACGGACAACAAAGCAATCCTATAAGAGCTCCATATTTTAAGCCACAGCACCCTAAAAATATATAAACCCATTTATTTGGACTTTCAGATTCGTGTCAAATTTTAGTATTAAAAAAGTACAACTACCCTAATGCAAAGGTCTTAGGGAAGTCACCCTACATACTCGTATAACGGAGTACAGCAAGTTTATTAAAAATTGGATTTACTCAGCGGCACGCGGCTCCTCCATATCAAAATCTTGCGCGAAACTTTATACTTGGAGGGAATGTGGGGGAGGACGCTATTATTATTTGTATTTTTTATGGTTTTCACTGTGCTATATTTACAGTTTGACTATGAGATATGATATGATTCCATGTGACTATGAGGGCGAAGCCCCCTGTAAAAGCTAGTATATATATTTTTTTACTTTCACGCTCAGATGTATCCCGCACAGAGGGAGGTAGGCAGAGGGAACCTTGGTACCTAGTATAAAGACACTCTGTTCTTGTTAAGACATTTCCGTTTCCCATTTTCCGACAAATTCTCGTAGCGTTACGTCTTGAGTGGCAGAATTCAACGTCGCGTTTTACTTCATTATTAGAGCTAGAAAATGAAAATATTAATTCCTCGAGCGGGAATCAAATTCACAACCTGGCGTGTTCATAGTCCCACACTTGCGCCCCTGAGCCACGACCGGCCATCATATACTATATCATATACAAATCGAAATCACATGAAGAGAGAGAAGAAGAACGCACAGAAACCATAATAGGTATACAAAATAGTAAAACAAAATATAAAATACTTAATGTAATATTTGCAAATGGACTTAAATTATTTTTTGAAATATAGTTGCATGTTATTCAGTTCACCCCCGCGAGGGATTGTATTGTTAATGGCGGACTCTATTTATTAATATCAATATAAATAAACTAATTTTGCAACTGGTTTTCGCCTTTGTTGTCGGGATTTACGTAAAATTATATATTTATTTATGTTCACACTAACAGTTACCTGCGACTTCGCTCGCGTAATTGAAAGAAAATAGTTAGACTTTATTAATTTTAGTCTAAAAGTAAATATCATTGGATAGTAGAAATTTGTAAAATGACACCACTCCATGCAACATGATGCTAACAACATAAATAAGTTGCAACAAGCGTATCAACATTTCGAGGTAGCTCGATGAGAACGTATGGCTTAATGGTCAGAGCGCCTGGACTGCTTATAAAATTCAAATCATTCAAATCAATCAGCGCGGATTCAAATCCCGCTACGTTTTGTATACGTTATACAAAATAATATTTTTCTTTCCTTTAAATACGTTAAAAACACTTTTAGTGTTCTAGAAAGTTGCAGCAGTATTACAGACACTTTCAAATAAAAATAAGATAAACCAACCATGTGTTCAAACACCTATGTATTAGCTGTACATTGTATCCCGCATGTAGCGGGGTACAAGATTTTCCTCGTCCCATTTTTCACGACATTCCGTGTTGAGTAGCGGAGCTGAACACCAGCGTTTTATTTCGTTTCCAGAGAGAAAAAATTAAGATACATCATTCCCCCTAGTGAGAATAGAACCTACAACACTAATGTCTAAATGAACTTGTTTGTACTGTAACTATAATAGCATAAAGCTCATACTAATACGAGTTTGAATTAAAATGTCCATTTCGCCCACCCCTAACGAGGGGTGGTTATGAGTCGGGTAAATTAATATTTTTAGACGGTAATGCGATGCGATATATTGCAGCTGTAGGTAATGCAGCTTGCTATTTTACTTTAGTTCACTGCAAATGTAGATAATTTGTCTGTATAGTAATATCGTGGTGTAGCGGCACGGACGTCTTGTTGTATTGACGGTTGTGAGTTCGATTCCCGCTCGGTGTAATGTATTATTTTTATTTCCAAACTGTGGTTAGAAGTTTTGTCTGTTGTTTTTTTTCGCTATTCAATACGGAATGTCTCGCAGTTTGTCAGACAGTGCGATATGGAGTGTGTCAATATTAGGTTCCGTTTGCCTACTCTGCAGTAAGCGGAATACAGCGTCAAAATTTTTAAGTTAGTAAAACAGAACAAGAAATGGTTCCAAATTCGATTTTGTGACACTTATAATATATAGAGATTATTAATATTTAACCAAGATACCTCGAGATAGGATAGAACTTATAATCATCGCGTTTACAGGAGCACGTTGCTCTACTTAGCCATAGTGGATATTATAAATGTTACATTTTTCATTGTTGGTATTTCTCCCGTTGTGTATCTTCATTGAATCGCCTGTAACGTTTTTATAGTATTTTGTACTGAATTATTTATTGAAATAAAAATGCCAATAAAGCAAAAACAAATACATATATTTAGTTTTATTATTGCAAAATGCTTTAATTTATGTCGATTTTGTAATTGAAATTTAATTGTATATGCGGGATACCTAAAGAGTGTGGCTTCTTTAATTTAGACTTTTAGTTCTCATAGTCTTTAAGAGAAATTCTTCTTAAACCACCAAAAATAAAATTCTCTATATTTACGGTGAAAAGAGGAAGGGATTGACGCTCAGAGTAGCGTCTCTTTAAATACGTAAACTTCACCTTTACTGACTCTCTAATGCAAATATCGTCATGCTGTATCCCGCTGTATCATAAAGCGGAGTAAGCAGAGGAGACCTGCGAACCTATTGAAAAAACACTGTTCAATTAAGAATAAGGCAATGCAAAATTATATTTATAAAAAAAATATTATTTTGTATAACGTATACAAAACGTAGCGGGATTTGAATCCGTCCTGATTGATTCGGATGATTTGAATTTTACAAACAGTCCCAGCTCTCTGACCACTAAGCCATACGTTCTATAAAATTGATAAAGTCTAACTCTTTTCTTTTAATTATGCGAGCGAAGTCGCAGGTAACTGCTAGTGTGAACATAAATAAACATATCATTTAACGTAAATCCCGACAACATAGGCGAAAACCAGTTGCAAAATTAGTTTATTTATGTTGATATTAATAAATAGAGTCCGCCATTAACAATACAATATGAATTCAATTGACATTTACATAGTCACATCTACTGCGCTATAAGAGCTATCAACAATAATTTTTAAATTAACATATTTCTTACCTTACAAAAACTGGACCATTTTTTGTCGCGGCCGGTGCTGGTGGTCTAAATTGTCTGGTCATCTGCGCACGCGTTGCCAATTCTTTCGTCTCGCTTCTGACTAAACCGATTTTGATTATGTTATGCTTTATAGTATAAGCTATAAGATTGAATATGAGGCTTCTAGCTACAGAAGATTTATTTTTTCTAAGATAATGTGCTCACGCGTGAATGTTATGTTCATTATATTATAATGTATAATAAACATTGATTTGAAAAATATCTTCGTCTTGATTTCTATAGAAAGTATTAAATAAACTTATAATTTCATTTAATTACGTAGAGTACAAGCAAAATAGAAACGTGAAATCATTTTAAAAATAATAAAGTGGTGCAATCTTCGATCGTCTATTATACAGATGATGGAAGTCATTGTAATTGCAATGTCAACATTTTTCGATAGATCTTAAGATGCCGTTTTCATGTATGGATTATTAAAACAGCATCTCAAGACCGATGATAGAGTTGAGAGAGCAGTAAATACGGGCCTAAGTGTCTTTGTCTTAAAATTAAATATCTATATCTTTTCCGAAAAACTAAGGAAATTTCTCAATTCGAATTTCTATAGCAATTATGCAATCCCCTGTATGATCTACAAATAACAATGTTACGTGATACGGTGATAAAATATTATTTCAGACATAAATCTCCATATATGGTTATAACAGACTGTGTGGAACAGCCAAATGGTAGGATTTGGCAGAGTTGATTTGATGTGAATTTGATATGGGATGGAATATTGATGTGTGTATTATAACTCCTATAACCTGCATAATATATAAAAGGAGTCGTTATTATTATGCAAACTAGGCTACAAAAAGAGATATTTTTTTTATTGTCTATCAGTTTTTTCAGTAGCCTAGATAGGGTGATCATTTTTAAGTGGTGGAACTCAACGCTGCGCTTTGGCTTGCAAGAACGAGAATGAACATAATTTTCTATATACTCCCTAGTGGAATTCGAATCCAACACCATGGCGTTTACACTCAATGTCGCAGTGTCGAATGATATTTTAGTTGGCTTCACGCTGTATTCCGCACACACAGGGAATCTACCGCTAAGACACTCCATTCCCCATTTTCCGCTGAATACCGGAGGTATGGCGTGTTGAGTGGCGAAACTCAACGCTGCGCCTTGCCTCGACACCAGATAAAGTTCTTTACACTAAAGTTGACACATTATGGAAACACAACTATTTTAGGCCAGTCGTGGCGCAGTGGTACAAAGTGTGACTGTAAAACCGACTGGTTGTGGGTTCGATCCCCACTCGAGGAGATGAAATATTTACTTTAATTTATATTTTCATTTCTTCGCTCTGGTGTCGAGGTAAAGCGCGGCGTTGAGTTCTGCCACTCAACACGCAATGCCTCCAAAATTCGGCAGAAAGTGGGGAACGGAGTGTCTTAACACTAGGTTCCCTCTGCCTACCCTGCTGTGTGCGGGATATAGCGTGAAACTAATTTATTTTTTTTTAACTATTTTAGAAATCGAATAAAAATTTGTAAGAAACCAAACACAACGTTAGAAAATCCTATATCCGCTTTCCATATATTACAATTCTGTTGTATTTGTGTAGGTTTTTTGTAGTAAATAAAACAACCAAGCATCTTGTCAAAGGAGAAGTTAAGTGACGGTCACCGTATCGGCTCGTGTTGGCTTCTAAAAGTGTTTCTATCGAATGCAATTCCTGGAATAGCAGGAGCTTTGCCAATTGTGTTCTGTTCTGATAATCGTTCACGACGGTTGAGTATTTAGAATCTTGTCACAATAGCGTTCACATGCTTAACAGTTTCTCACTCAAAAGTGATTTAAGAAGCGGCGTTGAGTTCCGCCATTTATTCACTCACGAAATGTTTATAAATTTATTGGAAATTCTCTGCAGATATATGAAATTATATCAGCATGGAGGAGAACACGTGATGATTAGACTAAAGAACTCTAATAATATAATTGTCTTTGATCGCCGCTTGTTCATGGAAAAGTTATGAGAAAATTGTCTGTTTGTACTTTGTATACACAAATCTCAGAAATTGCTTAACCGATTAAAATGCAGTTTTACTGTTATTACTATTGTATTTTAGTAAACTTACTTTAATATTTAGAAATAAGAAATAAGTAATAGTAAATAAGAAAGTTGAAGTAAATGACAGGTGTTTTTTTTTGCACAATTGAATTGACTGAAACTTTACTTCAAATTTCAATGTAATTTAAAAATTATAGTGATACTAGAAAATTAAAGGAATTATATTAGATTAATCAAGCCATTTACCTTAAAAGAATTTGAACCGAAATCTAATGATCGAAAAATAAAACATATTTTATTCTTACTATTAAAGCCATATATATATATATATATATATATATATATATATATAAGATGTTTAAGCTACTAGACGTAAACGACTAGATTTAAAGTAAGTAAAAATTTGGTATGTAGGTGGAGTGTAGAGAATCCAATCCAAGAGAATAAAACGTTACTGTGAAAGGAATGTTAGTACAACTGATTACGGGTTAAATCACGAACGTAGATTACTTATAGACATTTCCAGAAATAATCAACGCATATAATATGTTTATTTAGGTTCTTGAAGCTGATTCAGTTAATGAAGAAAAGATTCAGTGCAACTTAGAGAGTTCCATAATAGCTTAGAAATTTTTAATTTAAATTACAACAGATATGTAGGCAGCAGTAAGTTTTTTATAATTTCTCTTAGATTTTCGCGATTATTGGCAATTTTATGTTATATAAATATATAAAAAATGGCTTAGTTGAACGTAACTATAAGCGCGACGTTTATAGGTTCGATATTCGTTCTTTAAAAATAATTATTTTCCTTTCCTCGCTCTAGTAACGAAGTCATGGCAGTGTAGTGCGTATATATGTAGTCTTCTACCAAGAAGATCACATTATCACTACATTATCACATATATCACTTATCTATCTATCTAATCCGCAATAAAATATGTATATTGTCATGGCCAGGTAGCCACGTCATGTGTGAATAGTTTGTTTCAACGTCTGTTTATTAGTGATTTTTATATAAAAAAGGTGAAACCCCGCTTTGTCCCGACACCAGAGCGAAGAAGATGTTTCCTCGAGTTGGAATCGAACCCAAAATTGTTATCATCATAACGTAATTTCAAACTTAAAGAAAACGGAAATTCAATTTAAAAATTTGATATTGATACTTGATTTGATATTGATAGAGCGAAGAAATTAAAAATATTTCATTTTTCATTTCCTTGAGTGGGAATCGAACCCACAACCTGTCACATTTACAGACATACTTTATGCCCCTGCGCCACGACTGGTCCCTGAATGGCCTCGAAATGGCGAACGGAGTGACTTAACAGTAGGTTCCCTCTACCAACCCTGCTGCTGCGGGATACAGCGTGACGCTAAAAAAAATCATAATAGCTGTAGTAATTCAGATTACTTCTATAGCGACGGCCATATTTAAATAAACAAAGTTAGGAAAAATTGTCAGTGTATAACAAAGACGTAAAGATATTTTGCCAGCGAAGATTGATTTATTTTTGTATCAAATAATAGGTTAAGATTAGGAGAGCAATTATTCGGCTTATCTTGAGTTAAAATAGTCTATTTAACATTCCGAGGGCCTGTTTAAACAAGAGATCCTCCTCCATCTTCATTTTAGTGATAAAATCCGACATTTTTGTATGGATGTTGTATTATCTAAATGTTTTTTTTTGTATAGACTTATTTTATTTTCAAATGACTTTAAAGTGACAAAGATGAAGATTCGACTGTATGTATGTTTTACTATGTTTGTTATGGGATTTCTCCGCCAATTGTAAATGGATTTCCATCATTCTTGGCTGTAAGGTAGGTCATTTAGAGGTGATCTAAAACATAAGCTACCTCAGCAAAAAGCTTTCTAATCTTTTGTCTGTTTATTAGAACGAGAAAATCAAAATAATTCATTTTAAATAGAACTATTTTAACCGGATTAATAGCGTATATTTCGTTTTTTTGTACATTTTTGGAAACCCGTCGTTTCAAACACTTTGCATCTATTCTCTATATCTATCATTTGCATATATCAAACTACCGCCAACGATTTCTTAATTTCAAGAAATCGTTGGCGGTAGTTTGATATAGTAATTATGTCAACTGACAGACGAATGCCACCTCAGTCTACCCGTGACCACGGACTACTGCAAAGTGTTCGAAACGTCGGGTTTCCAAAAATGTACAAAACAACGAAATATACGCGATTAATCCGGTTAAAATAGTTTTATTTAAATAAAAAATAAATAAATAAATCAGCTTCACGCTGTATCCCGCACACAGCAGGGTAGGCAGAAGGAACCTAATGTTTTTAGACACTCCGTTCCCCACTTTCTGCCGAATTCTGGAGGCATTGCGTGTTGAGTGGCAGAACTCAACGCCGCGCTTAGCCTCGACACCAGAGCGAAGAAAATGGAAATATAAATTTAAGTAAATATTTCATCTACTCGAGTGGGGATCGAACCCACAACCAGTCGGCTTACAGTCACACTTTGTGCCGCTGCGCCACGACTGGCCTAGTTTTATTTAAAATGTGTAATAATCGTGAAAATCAAAGAACTTATTATCAAAATAATTCACTTCCACAAGCGGAAATTGCACCCAAAATCGTCACGTCTACAAACAAACGCTGTGCTGCTGCATTAAAACGGTATCAAATGCAAATTCGGAAATAAAAATATTTGTTAATATAAATATTTTCCCTTAATGGGCTTTGTACTACAATGTATAGGTATATATGTATATATACCTACATGTTGGAAGACATTTTGGTTCAAATTCTTTGACACTAGCTCTAATGCTCTCTAATGCACTCAACAGTAGACGTGCCGTGATTAAATTAAGATATTGATTAAGTGAGCAGGAGATATTCGGATAATTTGGTTAGAATAATCAGGTGCAAGGTGAGGTGCTTGTAGCGCAGTAGGAATGTAATTGCGACGGTTGTAGGTTCAATCTAAATTGAAGTATTTTTTTTTATCTCTCGCCCTAGTAGACGCAGCAGGACGTTGAGCATCGCCACACACCACTCAATGTTATAATAATACGTAACTTTGTCAGAAAGTATGGAACGGAGTCTCTTAACTCTAACTTCTCTTTGTTTACCCTGCTATGCTAAAAGGAGTGAATCATTAAATCCGATGTAAGCTTGGATATTTATTTTTGAATTGTATGTAAAGAAATCAAAATGTTTATACAATATTAATAAAAAAAATGCATTTCGTGATAGTACATACCATACACGCCTCTCCCTACCGGCATTTGTCTACGTCGAAGTTTATGAAGCAGAATTAATTGCAATTGCATGTTTAAATCGAACCCACGACTACTAATAACAATTACAAACGACTCTTTAAACGCTTTACATTGAGTAGAAACAGACACAATGTAAATTGTATAGCTAGACGAAACATGCGTGTTTTGACGTTACGTTAATATTGAAATGTGACGTCATCTGGATACGTGGCACTCCATTACTGTGCGCTTTCGTAGGAGCTTCCTTCCCTGCGCCATCCTGTAGAATCCCTTCAAACCTTTGTACCAAATTAGGGTACCTTCAAATTACGCGTCTAACTCCACCTTAAAGGCCGGCAAGGCACCTGTAGCTCCTCTGGTGTTACACGGTGTCGTGGGCGGCGGTGATCATTTACCATTAGGTGATCCTTACGCTCGTTTGCCTTGTGTTTCTATTAAAAAATCTCCTTACAGAGATTGTAACAACATCAGTCAGTTAATAAACCTTTATAAGAATTTTGATCTAGCTGAATAAGAAATTAAGAACGTATGGCTTAGTGGTAAGATTTTCGCTGATACGTTTGGACAGTTCCCAAGAAGTACGGGTTTGAATCTCTCTACGTTAATATTTATTACTTTTCTAAAACAAAACAAGACATATTTTCTTTTCCTTGTTGAAAGAATGACATTTTATATGTAAAATATAATAAACAATAAGAAAATTAAATATAGATTATTAATAATATTTTTTTTGATAAATCATTATTATTTATAATACAAAATCTAATAAAAAATATAGTTTATTTTAAATTAAAAAGCGAAACCTTATGAATTTACCATGAATATTTCAAGACGACGACGCCTCGAGTCTCTAAGAAAATCAATTTCCTTTAATAAACTGATTACGTTCCAGCTAAGGATGCTGTGGCTGCGCTTATTACTGCAAAAGGTACGTCTACCTGCCATTATCTACGTACATACATACGTACATAACATTGCTATCAAATATTTTAAAATAATATGTGATTTTAAATGGAATTTTAAACATTTTCTAGTATTCTTTGTCTTGTGTTCCTACATTTATAAAAATCAGCTTCACGCTGTATCCCGCACACAGCAGGGTAGGCAGAGGGAAACTAGTGTTAAGACACTCCGTTCCCCACTTTCTGCCGAATTCTGGAGGCATTGCGTGTTGAGTGGCAAACTCAACGCCGCCCTTAACCTCGACACCAGAGCGAAGAAATGAAAATATAAATTTAAGTAAATATTTCATCTCCTCGAGTGGGGATCAAACCCACAACCAGTCGGTTGTATTTTGTAATATTTTATCGTTTTGCAATGAGACAACTGTTTTACTGCAAGGGAGGCGTCACAGCGTGTATGGTGCTGGTCACATGTTTTTGTATTAGAAATATTCTTGTATGTTTATTATAAGAATATTTTTAACAGACTGTAATAGAACCGAGGACGAATCTTGACTGAAACTACAGTTCGTTCGTTCCACATTTGGGAAACTAAAAAAATACTATTCTTCCATTTTAGGCAAAGGGCAGCGTTAAGTTCCGCACCTTAACCTATAATGTTTAGAATTCGAAGCACTAGGTTCTTTCTGCCTAGCGCGCTATATGCAGTATACAACAGCGTATAGATAAAAAAATAACAAACAAGGCCATAGCAGGCTAATTAAATGACTATTAAAAGTTATGTAGGTTGACGCACTAACATATTTTTATATAAATATACTTTAAAGATTTTGTTTTATTGTACGTTCTAATTCCGGGTATAGTAGATCCGAATTGAGAGAATATATTGAGTCTAATATGTCGTTACATTAATAGTTTCCAGGTAAACTCCTGTCAAAGTTTAAGAAACACAAATCTAATTTATTTTAATTTGAGAAAGAGGGCGAATCCGTCCATATAGTACCACCTAACACCTACTTGTTTTTTTAAGACCTCATCCACAGAGGGCAGTACCGATCGCGCCTATAAAACTGTATGAAAACATAAAGTTCAATATCAAAAGCGTATATACGGTAATAAAGTTGAATCCCTTTCTACTAGCTCATTCACCGGTCTGTCGATTCGATGCAGCGTTATCAACCCCTGACAGGGACGTTTAGGGTTGTAAGGTTCTTAAAAGGAAAAAGATAAATCACACGTTAAATAACCGCTATTACATTTTTTAAAATCAAAATAAGGAAATATTATACTTACATATATTTTTTAGCTTCACGCTGTATAGTTTATACAGTAGGGTGTGCAGAGGGAGCCTAATATTAAGACATTCCGCTCCCGCTTCGTGTTAAATGGCGTAACTATTGAGTTGCGCTGCGCTTTGCCTCGACACTAGAACGAGGAAATAAACATATACAATATTTCATTCGTGGAGTGGGAGTCGAACCCACAAACTGTCTTAACACAAACTAAAAACTAATAAGATACGACAGATAGATTCTAACTTGGCTCGCAAGTCCAAACCACAACTGCAATGTCTTCTTTATGAAACGCCGTCTACTCACCAGCATTCGCATGGTTAACCTATAGAATGGTAAGGATGTTTTTATTTTCTCTGTAATCGCATCTTAGTAAGAATTTTTTTTTTTTATTTACAAAGTTCCCATATTTTATGGACTCGGCTAAAAGAAAGTAAAATATCAATTACTTCTCTAGTATATTAATAAGTAAAGTAGTCTAGTAAATGTGGCCAGCCCACTACCACTTCAGTCCATCTGGAGTGGACCCCATGCTTTAGCAAGCATAGCTGCGTGCCATTGGAGAGGCCTATGTCATGCAGTAGACGAGAGTAGGGTGATGATGATATCTCTACTTCAAGGTCTCTTTTAGTACCTACGGGATCATATTGTGAGAGGTTCCCACATCACACGAAATCCGTGGAAAATGCGGGAAAATGTATAAAAAATATAAATTAGTATAATAGCCAAATATTGTTTAAATTCATGATAATTCATTTCATAATTCTTAAACAGCATAATTGACAGCCCTAAACACATTTAAGCAAAGGGGGAATAACTCAAGGATTTGATAAATTTACGGAGGCCGTACCGCGACCGGATATTTAGAGGTTTTTTATACTCTCCGCTCTACTTTGCGAGGGATAAGTTATTTAATGTATATTCAATCAATATTGATTTTTAAAATATATTTACTATATGAAATTGATAGTAAATTGTATGTATAATTGTATGGATTTGTAATGTATATATGTATTTTTTTTCTTGGTGTTATTTGAAAAAGTGCATTGTTGGTTACCGCAATCTAACATATGGTATTTCAAAAATAGTTGAAGGTGGAAAATTATATCTGCGATTCAAGACACCAGTACAATGACCTATCTTGGAAATTGGGTGAAAAGTGAAAATGTCCTAATAATAGCTCCTGCTGACACCTGTATTTACAATGTGAAATAATATAAAAAGAAAATAGTCTAAAGTTTTCGCAAATACAGCCAGTCTGCGCTTTGCAACTATTCTACAATATCATCGGATTTTCGAGTGGCTAGGTAAATAATATGAAACATAGGCTAAGTCTAGACTGAAATGGATATTCTGGACACGTTCACCATTCTGGTCACGCCCATGACGCTCTGAGAGCCACTGTTTGTTTGTTATTGAATTATTTCGAAACTATCTAATATAACTTTGTTGAAGGGATTTACATTTTAGTTGAGTTAAGCTTTTAGCCGCATAATAAATAAAATATCTTTGATAATAAATAATATGAGATCGTGGTCGGGGTCGACGTGGTTCAACAGCACAATACCAACTATAAAAACGACACATGTGGATTCGATTTCTTTTCGGGGGAATATATCATTTTCATATGAATTGTTTCAAATGATTCTTGCTCTAGAAAGGAGATAAAGCGCGGTGAAGAGTTCTACCACTTTACAAAACACAAGAGAAATTGAACAGAAAGTATTTTTTTTCTTTTCGGCATTTTAGTTGACAGCGTCTCCCACTCCTTTGTAACTAAACTGATACATAAAAACACGATGTAGGTAAGGTAAATAATATAATTCCGTAGAACGGAATTTGAATAGCATCTTACAATGACGTAATGTAATTTTTGATAATATTAAATATATATTTATTAACGTAGGAAGTAAAATTCAAAACAAGCTAGAATCTCATAACACTGGATTTGTAGATTTCATCTACCCACACTGCTTTGTGTGTCGGAATTTACAATGAAGCTAAAAGAAATCAACAAAATAAAATTGTGTCTTTACAAATTGTGTAAAAATTAAAAACTTTTTATTATCCTGGACGATGCAGGAGATGACGGTAGTGGCTTCCTCTAGGATTGTCGGATTTTACTTACTTTTGAATGTAATTTGACGATTCAGAAGTGAATATCAGAGGTGAGTTTGTATTTCAGTTTCTCACTGTATCTCGAATATAGCAGGGTAGGCAAAAGCAATTTGGGAAACTAGTAATTTTTTCTTTCGAAAAATGAGCATTTTTAAATGCATATTTTCCGAAAGAAAATTTAAACTTGTAATTTTATTTGATAGCTCGACCATAATTTTTCATAAAGCTCAATCGTATTTCCCACTTTGATGTAAGAATAATATTCATAAATGTCGGTCTGGCTGAAAGCATTTCTATATAGTTTCCGTTTTATAGGAGCCCCATTGAAAGAAAACACCCTTAGGAGTATTACTTTATAACTATAGATATAAAATTGGTTTGAGGTTCGATACGACCTCTTCTTCTACTTATGTTCTATTCTATTCTAATCTCTCTTATATTAATATAGTTTGTATAGTTTGTATTAAATACTGCAAGTAAATAAAATGTTAATATACATTTATTTCTTTATTAATATTGACCAAGTGACACTAGTGATTTGTTATAATTTTTTTAACCTTACGTCTAGAGGGACCTGTTTTAAGATACTCCGTTTCCCATACAGATATCTTGCTTTTTTTTCAAATCTAGAATTGATATTAGGTTAATTTTGTCTACTTTGTAATTTAAGATAAAAAACAAGATAAAATAAGGTAATCTTTCGGAGTCTAATAAAAAAAAATATTTTTTAAATGTTCAAATACGATGGACATAAAACCTTTTGGCTTAGTTAAAGTAAATCAATAAAGGATAATCAGGAACAAAAAAAAATATGAGATTCTATATAATAGGTGTATTATATACATACACAATCAGACAACCTCGCACATAGCAGGGTATGTAAAGGGAACCGGGGGACCTAATGCTAATAATACACTGCGTTCCAAACGAGACAATATCGTTCTTCACATGCGTGATGAATAGTGGAAATCAAAACAGCTCTTTGTCTCGTTACAAGAGCGAGGAAATAAAAATATTAAATATTACATTTTGAAATCAAACCCAAAACCTTCACGTTATTTTGTAAAAAAAAAATTACAATATACTTATCTAGACAAAATCTTGAAATAGGAAGGAGCTCTTATATGTAAGACGCATCTTGTTATACATTTCTATGAAGCAAATATCCAAACTACACTATAGCGAAACGTGCTTGTTCAAAGTATAGAATAGATGAATAATTCATGCCACGATATCGTCGGCCTGTCATCACACCGTCTTCTACTTATATTATAAGGAGATGCTGTACGTTTTGTTATTGATTTTTATTTTCTATTAATCTGACTATTTAATTTTAATATTAGATTACGTATGCATAAAAGATTGTGGATTGGCATCTGACTGTAATCGCGGTGATCGTGGGTTCGGTACCCACTTGAAAAGTATGACTTACATATATGTATTTAAAAATTAAATTAAATTAGCTTCACGCTATATCCCGCACACAGCAGGGTAGGCAGAGGGAACCTAGTGTAAGACACTCCGTTCCCCACTTTCTGCCGAATTTTAGAGGCATTGCGTGTTGAGTGGCAGAACTCAACGCCGCGCTTTGCCTCGACACCAGAGCGAAGAAATGGAAATATAAATTTAAGTAAATATTTCATCTCCTCGAGTGGGGATCGAACCCACAACCAGTCGGTTTTACAGTCACACTTTGTGCCACTGCGCCACGGCTGGCCTCATATATGTATTTATTTAGCTGATCATATTTTTTTTTTCACCTTAAAGGCAGGCAAAGCACCTGTAGCTCTAGTGTTGCACCGGGCCGTAGAATATGTACGGCCGGCGGAAAATCACTTGCCATCAGGGGACTCGTACGCCCGTTTGCATTATCTTTTCTATAAATATATATTATTTTCATTTTACTGCTCTGGTAGACAAAACGTGGCAATGAGTTTCGCCACTCAATACGTAATGACTTAAGATTGAGTGGAGTGTCTTAGCTACTGCTACTGCTGCTGTGGGAGAAAGCGTCAAGAGTGCGTGAGCGTAAAAAAATGCATGCTATAGAAAATTTAACTATGTTTAATTTTTTTAATTTCTTTCATTAGATTCGAGCACCGATCATATTTCATAGCTGAAGACCAACTATGAAATGTAGTTGGTGCTCGAATCAGTTTCGAAAATTGCTTACCAGGTTAGGACATTGATTAAATAAGTCATAATGATTTTAATATAAATCTATATTAAAGACACCTATTTCCAAATTTTAATATGAAGGCATCTTCACATTGTATCCCGCACATAGCAGGGTAGGCAGAGGGAACCTAGTGTAAAGACAGTCTGTACCCACTAATATATTTCCGTTCTTTACTCTCCGCCCAATTTAGTAGGCATTGAATGGTGAAAGTCAACCTCGTTTTTACCTTTACCAGAGCAAAGAAATGAACATATTATCTATATAACCGAACCATATATTGTGCCCCTGTGCCACAACGACAACTTTTTGTAAGTAAGAAATTATACAAAATTTATACGTAAAGAGTGGCTCAATAATAAGTGTAACATAGTATCGAAGCTTCTTGTCTCGTGAGGAGTCGGTTTTCATTGAGATACTGTATGTTTATTATTACTGAACATCGTTGTCTATTATTTGAATTGGTACCTTTAAATGCCGCGTTATGTTTTAGAACTATCGATCCGCCTCCATGGCATTTAGGAATATAGGTAGGTCCTTTCGCTTTAGATTAAAATTTCTGTAAATTTGTAATACAAATTTAAATTCTATGTTTTTTATTTATATTAATTAACATAATAAATATGGCGGCGTTTAGTTACACCACTTAACTCGCAATATCTCGTTTGTCTCGTCGGCGGTGCTAGGGTACCGGAGTATTTTAATGCTAGGACTACAAGCTCAACGATTGCAAGTTGTATTTTGTTTTCCATTCATTTCCCTGAGTCCGAAAAAAGCCTATTTCCTTGCGCGTACTTTCGTGACCTCGCTCTGGCAACAAAAAAAAGCGCGGCGTAGAGTTCTGTCACTGAATATTCAACGTCACCAAAATGGGGCGGTGTGAGAGATATGAATCAAAATATTAAATTACATTTCTGAAATAAAATCCGGAATTTCAGATTCAAGTTATTAAAAATCTAAAGAAGCCACGTTTACTACAAAATGTGAAAAGTTAATTAAATTCCGGATTTCAAATACAGTTAGTTATTCTTTCCGCTTTTTAATTTGACCATTAATTAATTTTGTACTAAAAAAGTTCACTCTCACAGAAAGATTTGCTTTATCTGTTCCTTTTGCACTACAAATGGAAATTCTTTGTTTATTATCCAATGTTATTTATTATATTAAGTAATGAAAATGTTATTTTTCAATACATACGAGTACATATAATTAAGGTGTCTGTCGTAATTCGATATAAACAGATTCAGATTCTAGAATATTTCAATTTTAAATTAATTATTTTTATTTTCCCGTTTTTCATAAGCACAAAGAACAGCGCCATCCATTTAACACGCTGTGTCTAGTATTAGGGTAAATATCGGAAAATGTGGTTTCTTTACTAAGTTTCCTCTGCTTATCCATCTATATACCAACAAGGCATGAAGGTTAAAATAAATATATTCAAAATATTGTATTTTATTTTAATAATTCAATTCATTATCTTCGGGATCAGTCACGTAGATGCTCCTATCGCGCAATCTGGCAGACAAATCACCTAATACCGTCAGAGTTTGTACCCACCAAAAGGACTCGTAAGTCACATCTTACAGTGGTTAAACTGGAAGTCGCCCACCGCACAATTTTCGCTCACCTCAACGCACTTGGCTTTATCTAAGTGGAAAAGTGATAAAACATCAAAGCCATCGTATTTACACTTGCTGTTTCAGATATTCTCACAAATTAATTAAAGTTCTAGTTACATTAACAAAAACAAATAAAAGTTTCAATTTCACCTTGTAACGTGGCGTGAAAGAAATCCCACCCCTACTATTCAAAACATTTAATTAACATCAACCCCTTTGTTACGAGTATTCAAGTTATTCAAAGAATTTAGCGACTAATTACGACACGCCTAGGCTTAGACCTTTCTACCCTATCTGCATATAAAGGATGACCTTACTTATTTTTAATTTTGAATAGATTTTTTTTTAATTGCAATGTATATAGATACATATGTTTACACGAATAACTATTACTTGTGGCTTAGTTCTCGTCCAATTGAATTAACTAAGAGTTGTGTATTGCACATGGGATGAGCCCTACTTGGTAAACTATCTACAAAGTCTTCTTCAGTTCGGACCAGGAGTATCTGAGATTTGCGCGTTCAACCAAACGAAATTTCCAACTTTATTATATTAGTATAGATGTATAGAGAAAAATGCTTAAATAAAATATGGAATTTAAAGAATGAATCATAATTTTGAATTATTTGGCCGTCGTGGTGTAAGGGGGTTTAATATCGAACTGTAAATTTAACGAATGTTCGATTCTCACTGAGGGGGAAATTCGACGGAAAATGGTAAGGTCTTAACGTTATGCTTCTTCGGGCAACCCTGCTGTGCGGGAAAAGATATCAATAGAATTTGCATCATAGTTAGGTAATAATGTTGCTTACCGCAACACACTACAAATATAAATATTTCCCAGATCGGACTTTGTAATTTCTCCGCCATCTTCATAATATCAAATTTCAACTTTCCAAGTCCAATAAATTCGTCAATACGTGGTCAATTAGTTTTTATATATTATATTTGAACATTTTTCTCTAACAAACAAATATATAATATTAATATTATATAATTATATAAATATATAATATATTATATACATATATAATATTTTGACGTAACTAATACGATGTACCTTATCAAAGCCTTTATGAGGTGATAAATTAAACAATGACGGTTGCCACTTGCCAGTCGACGGTCGTGGGGGTGGCTCGCCTTATCGCGGCTGTAAACTTTATGACACCTTAAATAAACTTCCACTAGATTGTGATTTATTTATTATAGCAAATAAAATTATAACAACTTTTAGTTACAGTTTTAAAGTTAGTGTTAAGATACTTCATTCTTCATTTTCAATTCATTTATGAAACTTACATTACAACATTTATGTTTATTGGCGGAACCCAAAATCGCGCTTTGGCATTACTAGAAACGAATTGTGAATATATAAAAATAAAAATATAAAAATCGGTCAGGTTAGAGTCGTACTTGTCCAACGCGTCGGCAAGTACAACTTATAAAAGTAAACATTTTTTTTAGTTCAATGGTGTTTGTTTTTTTTTGTAGCGTCATAAGAACGGTATAATTTTTATACGTTTCACAAATAAATGTTAATTGTCCTAATGTGGTAGCGTTTTCTATATCCACATACATACAACTATTTAAACTGGATATCTTTTTAAGATGTTATAAAAACGGAACGAACAGGAAGTAACCCGCCACTCACTCACGGAAGTGCTCGGTGGGTAATATCCGGACGTCGCTCAGAGCGCCGCAACTAATATAAGGCTATTATCTGGCAAATTGTTTCACATGGAGCTCCAGAGTTCCCTCATTTAATTAGTTTCTGCAAGTTATGCTGACTTTGTGAACTGGTCGAAGCGTTTTAGTTATTGGATATGCAGTATGCTATAAGTTTCGTTGTGGAACGGCTATGGGGCAGTTGGAAAGCTTATATATGTTGATAATAGATTTAAAAAACAGTATGGAATATTTTTCCATCATTCTGTTAGGGCGTCGTGGCACAGCGGCAAAGCAACTGACTGGAAACGTGAATGACGCAACGCGACACTTGTTCGATTCTCACGAGTGGGATTAAGTTTTTTTTATATTGGACGGAAAATATAGAACGAAATATCTTAACACGCTCACTACGTGCCCTGCCCTGTTGTATACAGGATTCAGCGTGAAGCTAATTTTAATTTTAATGTATAATAGTGTACATGGTAATAGATTTAAATAACACTAAGGAATATTTTAATAAATGGTGATCATACAATGGTGATATTTTCTTAGGAATTTCAGATTTTATTCAATTTTAAACTTACTCAGGACGTTAATTTAAATTAGGTTATTAGATATGTCCTATTTATAGGTAATCTTCAAACCTTTAAACTTCACAAATCAAATATTTTTCCACATTTTATCGTTAATGAGCGAGTGATACGTTTTATATAATGCAGTAGATTTTATATATAGGCTTCATCGACAAATAGACTATCAGACACAATAAAAAATCCAACAGTAGAACTTGATATCCGTCACTCAAAAGGCAACACCTTCAGAATACGGCGGAAAGTGGAAAACGGAAGCGTCTTATTGTCTTAACATTAAGTATAAGGCAAAGCGCGGCGTTGAGTTCTGCCAATCAACACGCAATGCCTCCAAAATTCGGCAGAAAGTGGGGAACGGAGTGTCTTAACACTAGGTTCCCTCTGCCTACCCTGCTGTGTGCGGGATATAGCGTGAAGCTAATTTTATTTATTTTTAAAATAAGAGTACAAACATTAACATAGCGGGATTTTAACCCTATACAGCGTGAAGCAAAAAATAGATTTTTTTCGAACTTGAGGTTAATGCTGTTAGCCCTACTGGTTTTTACAGCGACACTTGGTAGATGGGGAAGAGGGTACTATGCCCCTGGAAAAATACAAGCAATGCAAGCAATGTCCGTGATTAGGTCAACGGCAGACAGGGGGTCCTCTGCGGGACTCGAACCTCGGCTTGCGGCCGTCAAGCGGAAAAATAACTTGAGATTAGGGCGTATTCTTTAAACGAATTCTTTAGCTTTGTAATATGAGTAAGTATGAAAAATATAGATAATGAATTTTGAATCCATGATCATCTTGTGTCACAAAATCTTTATTACAATCCTTTATTTTTACCTTAATTCAATACATCACACTCTGCAGACTGCAGACAGTACAGTATAAATAGTCCGTGAAATAAGGCGTGTGATGACAAAACGATGGTCTCGATTCCGCGCGAGCGGCGCACGCGCATACCGCAGTTAATCCCCGTTTTCCTGCTGATTTCGTGTGTCATTGACTTATATTTCAGGCAAATCGAAATAAATCTGGAATTAACATGGTCGTGAAAACATATATTAGTACATATTAGGTGCTAGTCATGGCACGGGTTCACACGGGTTTGTCTGTGAAACGATGCCGATAGGTTGTAAATTCGCTATTGCTATTTGAGAAAACTAAAATTTAAAATACCGAGGCCAGTCGTGGCGCAGCGGCACAAGGTGTGACTGTAAACCGACTGGTTGTGGGTTCGATCCCCACTCGAGGAGATGAAATATTTACTTAAATTTATATTTCCGTTTCTTCGCTCTGGTGTCAAGGCTAAGCGCGGCGTTGAGTTCTGCCACTCAACACGCAATGCCTTCAGAATTCGGCAGAAAGTGGGGAACGGAGTGTCTAAAAAAAAAAAAAAACACTAGGTTCCCTCTGCCTACCCTGCTGTGTGCGGGATACAGCGTGAAGCTGATTTATTTTTTATTTTTAAAATTTAAAATTAATATTTTCATTACTGTGCTCTGGTGTTGAGGTAAATCGCGACTTTGAGGTCCATTCAATACACAGTTCCTCCAGAATTCGGCGGGAAGTGCGGTTCACTTTTTGACACAGGGAGCTGTGTCTATTCTGCTATGCGGGATACAGTGTGAATGTAGTTGTTTTTATCGACCGAATTGTTTCGGATTTTTCGTGTTTAGAGCAAACACACGACGGGATTTAAGACCAAAGGGGTGATTTTGTTTTCACGGATTTATCTTATTCATTTGTCGCAAATTGTAGAGATATTGTAAATTCTAAAAATCGTCTTTAATAAGGGAAAATAACAAAAATTATACAAAAAAATCAAATATTGTATCAGATTGTATGTACATTAGTATAAAAGTGATTGATTCCCGCGAAGTAGCTGGAGGCACAATTTCCTTTCATTTCCTGAAGCATACCATGAATTATTAACTTTTAATGTAGAACTTTGAACCCGCAAAAAATTATACAACAACTTTAATATACCTTTTTCTAACGAAATAAAAAAAAATATCACAATATCTGATTATGAATGCGTTGGTTGTAGATTCGATTCCCATTTGTAGGAATGTTTTTTTGTCATATGGTTTGGCAAGACAAAGCGTAGCGCTAAAATCTGCCACTCAACAACGCATTACTCTAACATGAATGATAGAAGATAAGAACGGAGTGTGTTGACACTAGATTCTACCTTGACATGCGGGAAAAAATGTGAAACAATATTATATTGTCAATTTCAATTATATTTAAGATTCTTATATTAATGAATGTCCACAATTATTAACCAAATGTCCTTACTTGAGGTTATTGGGGGATGTATAGAGATAGACATATGTTATGACTACATTGAAAAATATTTCCCAAAGTGCGGTCAAACCCGCAACCTTTGCGTTTTTACTTTGACACTATTTCGATATACTAAACACGACGTCCAATTTATTATTTATTTTACTACTTTAAAAAATAAAATCAGCTTCACGCTGTATCCCGCACACAGCAGGGTAGGCAGATGGACCCTAGTCTAAAGACACTCCGTTCCCCACTTTTTGCCGAATTCTGGAGACATTGCGTGTTAAATGGCAGAACTCAACGCCGCGCTTGTCCTCGACACCAGAGCGAAGAAATGGAAATATAAATTTACTACTTTATTTGGTAAATTTGGTTTTCTTAGGTATTGTAACGGCAACCAGATTTATTATACGCAGGAATCTTGTCCCAGACTTGTACACATTCATTTACATTGTGGAACAAAACGATTTACATTTTTACTTTTGTTTGAGGAGATTCTTCTTTGTAAGGAAATCCGCCTCAGACATTACGAGTTACTTCATTGACAGGTATATGAAATTAAAATGGATTATCATGAATAAACCTTGGAATCTATATTACTGTCCTTGTACGGTTTATCAAGAAATACAATTTTGATTTGTATAGTTAATTTGTCGGGGGATTTATAGGCACTCGAGGAGATGAAATATTTATTTAAATTTATATTTCTATTTCTTCACTCTTGTGTCGAAGCAAAGCGCTGCGTTGAGTTCCGCCACTAAACATGCAATGCCTCTAGAATTCGGCGGAAAGTGGGGAACGAAGTGTCTTAACCCTAGGTTCACTGTGCCCTGCTGTGTGCGGAATATAGCGTGAAGCTGATTTATTTTATTTATTGTATAGGCTATAAAAGAAAGGTACATCGTGTTAATCATTTATATGCAATGAGAGTGGGAAGAAAAGGGAATGTCCTACAACAATAGTTGCGGACTCAATTCCCACGTAGGGGACGTGATTTTTTTTTTTTGGACTTCGATGTACAATGTCGTTATGACGGAATTGGCGGAAAGTCGTAATGGGTTAAAATCTTGAGTATTTCAAACGTTCACTCCTTTTAACAATGAAATATTTAATGTTTTCAATTTTTCGCTCTGGTGTCGGGGCAAAGTGCGGCGTTGAGTCCCGCCAATTGACACGCAATGCTTCCAGAGCTTGGCGAAGAGTGAGGAGCGGAGTCTCTTTTTGTTATAGGATGCATCGTGAAGCACTCCACTAATCCCTCAAAAAGTAATAGGAACATATAAAATAATTAAAAAGAAACAACAAGTAAATCCGCGGCTAACCATCTAACTTCTCAAATCGATTCTCAAAATCGAAAAGGAAACTGAATTTATTACACGCATTCGCATCTTCAATCCTACAATGTATTATGGAATGGGAATAAATCTGCGCCAGGTCATCGCTTGTACGACTCGGAGTGATCATTGATTTGACAGCCCCTTGCTTTATGTCGTACACACATTTTAATGCATTCGGACTGACTAAATTTGAATTTTATTCCCTTATTTTAGAGCTTATTTTGGTTTTTATGATGGCAAATTTAAGGTTGTCGCCGGTACCTTTATATTTTGATATAGACGTTCGGCACTTAGAACGCCTTTGATGAATTAACTTGTCGGATACTCAGATCTCGTTACCTTTGCAGGTACGAGAATGTATTAATTTAATATACGATGGATGTGTAGTTGTAACTTGTGCTGCTCATCTTGAAGGTAGGTTTTGAACACAAAATAAGAGTAATTTTAGTCATATTTTTTTTTAGTGCGTCCTTGAAAACGAGAGGAAAAATTTTTTTTTTCACTTATTTTATTTCGTACATAGCAGATTAGAAATAGGGAACCTAGTGTTAAGACAGCCTTAATACTTTTCTAGATTTCTGGAGGCATAGCGTGTTAAGTGGTGAAACTAAACGCGCGCTTTTCTAGTTACCAGAGAATATCAAATATTTCATTTGATCGAGTGGGATTCGACCCCACAACCTGTCCTGACTTTCACCAAACTTTTCCAGTCAGACACTTGTGCACCTGCACCACAACTGCACTTTGATAGGATTTTCGAATGAAAGTGGAAAAATCGAGATTTGATTTTTTTAGATGTTTTTATTACCTAAGCAAAGGAAATAAGGAACTATAGTTTGATATATAACACATATGTATATAAGAGTATTAAGATATTCCGATCCTTATCCCTTCGTCTAATTTTCGAGACATGTCGTTACTGATAAGTTGCAAATTCAAATCCCGTTTAGTTCGTAGTAAATACCAGAGCTTTTAAATGATAGCGTATATTTTGTTACAGCTTCACGCTGTATCTCGCGAGCAAGTTAAGCGAGCCTAGACTTAAGACACTCCGCTATTCACATTGTGCCGAATTCTGGAGGCATCGCGTGTTGTAGTGGAACTCAATTCCGCGCGAATATCGAAGCGAAGAAATGAAAAAAAATAATATTTAATTCCCTCGGCTTGGAATCGAACCCATAACAGTCACACGCTATTGCCACTGTGCCACGACTTGCCTCATTTCAGTAATGTCCATGTACTAATGTATCTACACAGTAATTATATTAAATATATAAATAACTCTTGTCTCCGGATGAACAAGCAACTTCACCTAAATACAAATATAAATTGGCACATTCTTTTAATTTACATCAAAAGAAATGTTAGATTCGTCCTTATGTTTTTAAATGTTCACACATCGCATCGTATCGACTGATTACTTTGAACTGTGTCCTACTTATGTACGAGCTTTTACACAGATGGTTTAAAAATATATGAAATTCGAGATTTTTTTAGGTTTCTTTTAAATGGTGACCAGCGGAAATTAGAATTAAAAGGCTAATCGGAATGAAAAATCTGATTTATTAACGAACCATTTTAATTCATATACGTGCATTGAGTCCCAATATACTCGAACTGTCTCGAAAATTGAGTGGAGAGTGATGGACGGAGTGTCTTAACACACTAGCTTACGTCTTCATACCTTGGATACGCCCAGGGTTTGCGGACGATGGATATAGTGGTGAAGCTAAAAAACACACATTTTTATTTTCAAATAGCTTTTATAGAAGAAAATCTTGCTTTAATAGTGTTTTTTCCTCATTATCTAGTTACTGAGATTTTTAAAATGTACATCTAAATCATCCATAATTTATACCAATTCTTGAGAAGGACACAAAGACAACTCCATACTACAACTACCTTATAATTAATTACCTCGAATGTAAATCGAATTCACGACAATCTCGCTTACAGTGCGACACTGCGTGCTAATACACGTCCTCATCACGCAAAACAACAATAGAAAAAAAACAAAAAATAATTGATACTTCAACGAAATCCACCACAGAACGCTCGTTCAGCCATTCAACAAGATGTCTCAGAAGTTTCGATGTTTCCAAAGGTTTGTTTTTGGTGTATTTCCGTCACACCTTCTCTCTGGCGCGTCGCCAGCCGCCGTACAACGGACTAATAGCCAATTATTGACGGTTAAATACAGCTGTTGATGGTTCTGTTTAGTGCGTTGCTTTGTTGGATTACTGGTAAGTGAGGTTGGTGCTTATTGTGATGTTTGGGTAGTTGTACGTGAGGTTGAGCTGTCGTTTATTATATGCAATGGTGTTGATTTTATAAGAAAATTGTGTTAAATGTTACTATTTTTGTCACTACACTACAATACAGCTGTATATTTTTCACTTAAACATGGGCCATCGTGGCACAGCGGCACAAATTCTGACTGTAAACGTGATAGTTGTTAGTTTAATTCCCACTCGACGGAATGATGTATTTTCATCAACACGCGTCATGCATTCATCGAAAATTAGGAGGGAAGAGAGCAACGAAATCTCCTCCTCTGAATCCTCGCGGGATACAGCGTGAAGCTGATTTTATTTACATGTTAGTTGCAATTCTATTAAATTCCACTCAATTACTTACGAGTATATAATAATTTAAATTTTGAACCTAGTGTTAAGACACTTCATCCCCCCCTTTCCGCAGAATTTTGGAAGCAGTTCATGCTGAGTGGCGGAGCTCAACGCCGCGCTTTGCCTAGACACAGAGCGGCGAAATTGAGAGAGAGAAGTAAATATTCCATTTCCTCTGGGGACCGAAACCAAAACCAGACACTCTTTGTGCCCCTACGCCACGACTGGCCCTAAACTTGATAAACCCTATAAGTGATCTATTTCCCTTTATTTAGAACTTCCCAACAAATCCCACGGTAAATATTACCTAGTATATCTATTGCTATACAAACGATTGGGATGATTGTAACAGCTATCGTGTCATCGAGGCGTCAGTGTGTCGGATCGTGTCAACAGTGCCGTGCTCGAAGGCATTTAGCCGTCATCGCCATCACCAGTTGTAACGAACGTTCGGCTTTTGTAGCTTACGTTGATCATAGAAGTGGGACTTGGGATGGATTTTTTTTCTAATTATTGATTATATAAAAAAAAATTATAATCTAAAGATTACTAATAAAATTTGATTTTTAATACCATAACACAATATTGAAAAACTGGCTCTGCGTTTTTTGAAAAGATCAAAATTTTACTTTTAGACGTTTTTTTTGTTTCCTTCCTTTTTCGAATTTATTGAATAGAGTAAGTTGAATGAAATTGGTTTAACGCACGTTGTACGCATTCTAACATTATCAAGGGTATAATACAAAATTTACTTGATTAGTAATTCTGGTGGTTCTTTGGGTTTAATTTAATGAATAAAATATTGATTGATTGATGTTCCAATTGAATAGCAACTTCACACTTCTTCAGTGTTGAGTAGGTAAGTTGTGTTAAGATATACGTTCAATATTATGCGCAAAATGTTCGAGTCGCTTCGGATCTTAACGCCGCGCTTTATATACGAATACCAGAATTGTAAATATAGCGCTGCGTCTATTATCTATTATCGGCTAACTTTAGAGAACTAAGTCAAATTAGTGACAAGTTACTTCACAATCATGTCATCACAATATTGTCTTGTTGGATGAAACAATTTTGAATTATAAATTGAAAAATTGGAAATATAAATTGAAATATTTATTTAAATTTATATTTCCATTTCTCGCTTTAGTGTCGAGGCAAAGCGCGGTGTTGATTTTCGCTGCTCAGCACGCAACGCTTCCAGAATACGGCAAAAAGTGGGAAACGGAGTGTCCAAGGTTCCCTCTTCCTACCCTGCTGTATGCGGGATGCAGCGTAAAACCTATATACATTTTATACACTAAAACATATCATGTGAAACAAGCGAATTCCCTTAAACTCATCTTGTTCTATGACCATTTACGTGCCTCGATCTCGTTAGAGCAGTGCTTTGTTCATTATGCACTAGGACTGGACGACGGACGGACGGTCAACTTCATAATTATCGTTCGTCTGACATACGACAACAAATGTATATATGTATTGGCATGTTATGACTCTTGTTTTTGGTTTTGGGGCAATTGCGTTTGGGATTAGTTAATGTAGGAAAGGGAATTAGCTTTTTGAGGTATTTTTGACGGAATAACCGATACGCTTGGGATTTTGCCCTACGATAGGTAAGCGCAGCGTTGAATACTGTCACTCAACAATGACAATGCCTCCAGAATCGGCGGAAAGTGGGAAACCGAATAACCTCACTGAGAAAAGAGTGTCTTAACATCAGGTTTCCAGGTTCCCTCTGCCTAACCCTACAATATATAGCAATGTGCAAGTAGTAGCGAGTAGTACTCTTCAGTTTTATAATTTTTAGTATAGATATTGCTCCACTAGTCTCACCTTATAAAATGTACATTAAGTGGACAACAAAATAATGTTACACAAATTTTGCTCTACCCGCAGTATGTGAAAACCATGTAGAACCAAAAAAATATTTTTTCCACATCTATACAGAGATTGCAGGAGTAGTATGGGAAGTAGATTTATTTCGATAAAACATATAAAATTTTAAATTTTCTGAGAAGCCTTTAATTATTATGCTAATGCATAAAAAAATGCATCTATTGGATCACAGAACAAAAATATTAGAATAGACATTTGAACATATGACATTACATATTATATACGTATATAATTTTTTAAAAGGTTGTCAATTTTAATATTTTATGTATGTATGTACTTACAAATGTTAGCTGTAACCACAGATAGAGTGGACAGAAAGTGAGGGAGGAGTGTTTCAACACTACACTATCTTTATGCTTACCCTGTATGTACTGTACATATGCGCTAGGATTAATTCTAAGCGAGGCCATCGAGACACAGTATCTAGCGTCAACCCATGGTCATAGGTCAAATTTCCGCTTCTTTTTTTTAGCTGCGCGCAGTATTCAGCGAGGTACATAGGGGGAGTCCGGGGACCTAGAGTTAAGCCACTCTGTTTCTGTAAAAATACTTCCGCTTACTATTTTCCTTCGAATTCTGGTGGCGTTGCGTGTTAAGTGGCGGAACTCAACGTCGAGCTTTGCTTCATTACTAGGGCAAGGAAATTTAAGCTCAGTATTTAAAAACAAAACGTCCCACAATCTGTCCCGTTTACAGTCGCACGCTTGTGTGTAAGCCATGACCGACGTCAGTTTCGGAAATTAGTTATTTCCGTTTTCTCCACTCCGTTAGTCTTAACTCTGAACCCTTAATGATTCAAATTCAAATGAAAAGAAAACATCTTAACACTAACCCCCTAATGTTAAGTACTCTCTGCCTACCCTGTTGTATTAACTAAAACTACTATATAGCACATTTTAACATGCCACTTCTATCTCTCCATTTAACATGACTTTTTTTGTATGCCTCTAAGAGTACATACAAAACCAAACGTGGAGTGTGACGTTTCAAGATTCCAGTCGGGAATCGATCCCATGAGCATTATAGCAAAAACTAGTGACTGCAATGATACAGCCTCTTTAGATCGCGAGATATATTTCTTGATAGATAATTTATACGTTCAGCGATAACATTAAAAGCACCGTTATAATTAATAGTTTTAACTGATTGACAAATGAATTTATTACTTTTTTATTGTTATGGTCGTAGGTTGTTTTTAGCAATTTTTCCTATTTTCCCATCCCTTTATTTTTGTTGTATGGTCTATAAATCAAAAATTAGATTATATTATTAAGTATATAGGTGATATTTTATTTTATTATGATTTCTAGTATACTATACGGATTCTCATATTCAATTATTAAGATTCATTAGGAAAATATATACTTAATTTTTTTTTGCTTGATAGTAGCCTATCAATACAATAAAAATCAAATAAATCAGCTTCACGCTGTATCCTGCACACAGCAGGGTAGGTAGAGGGAACCTGGTGTTAATTCACTCCATTCCCCATTTTTGCCGATCTGGAGGCATTGCGTGTTGAGTGGCGGAACTCGACGCCGTGCTTTGCTCTGACACCAGACGAAAGAAATGAAAATATACATGTTAATAAATATTTCATTTAATCGAGTAGGGATCGAACCCACAACCAGTCGATTTTACTGTCACACTTGTGCCCATGCGCCACGACTGGCCCCAATAATCTTTATATATCTATAACATTTTTATATCAAAAGAAATATGGCATGTTGGGTAATTAACTGGTTTTATTAGATTAACTATTAGAAGAAGAACTATTAGAAGTGGGAATCGATACGAGGCTGTAGGGGGAACGAAAAGAACAGCTTAATTAGTTTGTATTTTTTTCGCCGTGTGATCCCGGCTAAGAATAGGATCATCCTGGTACTGGTGGTGTCGTAAAAGGCGACTGAAGTACGTGTGGTAGAGTCACGTCGCCAGTAATGGCAACACGCATGGGCAGACTCGACCGGATCATACCACCCCCGGCATTTAATACCGGCGTTAAGTAGTGGCTTTATGCCACTGCGTTTCGCACTAGGTAATGCCGGGCTCCGGAGCCCAACCCCCCACCCCTCCCTGGAATATGATAGCGGCACTCAAAGAAAAACTACCCCAGGAGGGTACCAGCACCTCCGGTGCTGGAGAATCCCTCCTTGAGTCTCCAAACTCAGGCTGCCCTTCGAATTCTGGGGAGAGCAAAGTTCCGCGCTATAGACAGGGCAAACGAGACGTACGCTCCACGGCAACCCCTTCCACGCTCAACGTGGACTTTTGCAATATCAGGGGTCTACATTCCAACTTAAATGCCGTCCACCACCACCTCGAGACGGCACGGCCGGCTTTGTTATTCCTGACGGAGACTCAAATTGCCCGACCGAGCGACACAGCCTATCTCCAATACCCCGGCTACAAAATAGAACATAACTTTATGCCTCATGCCGGGGTCGCTGTGTTCGTAAGGGAGGACCTAAGTTTCCGTCGTCTTGCCCATTTTGAAGGTCGGGACCTGTCTACCATCTGGCTCCGTGTTGACTCGGACGATCGTGCCCGAGTTTACGCATGCCTTTACAGGTCCCACAGTGGTAATGCAGAAACGGATCGGCTCATGGAGCACATTCAATCGGCTATCGACGATATGCTCTCACAGATTCCGTCCGCTGAGGTCGTGATACTTGGCGATTTTAATGCGCACAATGCCAGCTGGCTTGGATCACGCACCACCGACCACGCGGGGAGGGCTGCATTTGACCTTGCTATGGCAAACGGGTTGTCCCAATTGGTTGAGTCGCCTACGCGACTTCCGGACGTGGACAACCACAATGCCTCTTTATTGGACCTTCTGCTGACTTCACATCCAGAGCAGTACCAGGTTGTCGTCGATGCCCCCTTGGGGTCCTCTGACCACTGCCTGGTGCGGAGTGTCGTGCCCATTAAGCGCGACAGCTGCAGATCACCCGCAACTCGTCGCGTCTGGCACTACAAGTCAGCAGATTGGGATGGGATGCGTACATTTTACTCATCTTATCCCTGGGGGCAGGTTTGCTTCTCTTCTGATGATCCTAGTACCTGTGCCGCTGCTGTTGCCGACGTGGTCCTACAGGGCATGGAACTTTATATTCCTAGTGCTGTAGTGCCAATCGGTGGCAAGTCACAGCCTTGGTTTGATACGTCTTGCAAGCTTGCTGCCTCTAGCAAACGCGAGGCATATCAAATCTGGGCTGAGGCACTGGTTACTAAGGATCCGGAGGTGAAAACCTCAAAAAGGAAGTATAACCGAGCCTCCAGGTTCTTTAAGCGGCAAATTGCCAGAGCAAGGTCCGAGCATATCGCCAAAATTGGCGAGAAGCTTGAGAGCTATCCGTCCGGAACTCATCAGTTCTGGGCGCTCTCAAAGGCGGCACTTGGCAACTTTAGCCAGCCTTCGCTTCCGCCATTACGCACGGGAAATGACATCTTGGTCCACACGGCAAAAGAGAAAGCCGATCTCCTGGGCGCTCTCTTTGCCTCAAACTCGACTTTGGATGACCAAGGATCAACGCCGCCGACCATCCCGCGGTGCCAAAGCTCAATGCCTGAGGTTAAGTTTAACCAAACAGCTGTTAGGCGAGCTCTGTCCTCTTTGGACATCCACAAGTCGAGCGGGCCAGATGGCATTTCTCCCTTAGTGCTCCGTTCTTGTGCTCCTGAGCTGACACCGGTGCTAACGCGTTTGTTTCGGCACTCTTACTCAGTCGGCGTAGTCCCAGACTCATGGAAGAGCGCTCTTATCCACCCGATCCCAAAGAAAGGCGATGGGTCCGATCCATCTAACTACAGGCCTATTGCCATCACCTCCCTGCTCTCTAAAGTCATGGAGAGCATCATCAATAGCCAGCTCTTGGTTTATCTAGAGGATCACCGATTGATTAATGACCGACAATATGGCTTCCGCCATGGTCGCTCAACCGGTGATCTTCTGGTTTACCTTACCCACCGCTGGGCAGCGGCTATTTAAAGCAAGGGAGAGGGCCTGGCAGTTGGTTTGGACATGGCGAAGGCCTTTGATCGAGTTTGGCATAAGGCGCTCCTGGCTAAACTTCCATCCTATGGGCTTTCCGAGAATTTATGCAAATGGATCGCCAGCTTTCTCACTGGGCGCAGCATCAAGGTCGCTGTCGACAGTTTTTGCTCAAAACATATGCCCGTGAACGCTGGCGTTCCCCAAGGCTGCGTGCTGTCCCCTACGCTGTTTCTTTTGCATATCAATGACATGTTAGAGGATTCTAGCATTCATTGCTATGCAGATGATAGCACAGTGGACGCTGTTTACTCCGGCCGAGCAAGTCTTTCTCGGGAAAACGCTGAACAGTGCCGAAATAAACTCGTGTCTTCTATTGAGGCATCCCTCAACAATGTCTCCTCATGGGGTGAAAGGAACTTAGTTCAGTTCAACCCCCTGAAGACACAAGTTTGCGCGTTAACCACAAAAAAAATCCCATTTATCATATCGCCAGTCTTTCAAAACACTCCTCTTACAGCCGCGCCCAGTATCAGTATATTGGGCCTTAATGTTTCGAGTGACTGCCAGTATCGCGATCATCTGGAAAGCAAGGCCAAGTTGGCCTCGAAGAAACTGGGGGTCATCAACAGAGCGAGACGGTACTTCACGCCAAAACACCGTTTGGCCCTATATAGGGCCCAGGTTCGGCCTCATATGGAGTACTGTTCTCACCTCTGGGCTGGTGCACCCCAGTATCAGCTTGAACAATTTGATCGCATACAACGTAGAGCCACACGAATCATTGGGGACCCAATGATCTGTGAAAGGCTTTGGCTTTGCGTAGAGACGTCTCCTCGCTTTGCGTTCTCTATCGCATTTACCATGGGGAGTGTTCTGAAGAACTGTTTGACCTGTTACCTGCCGCCGAATTTTCTAACCGCACAGCACGTCATAAGCTAAAATATCATCCACACCACCTGGATACGTGGCAATCCACTACTGTGCGGTTTCGTAGGAACTTCCTTCCACGCGCCACGGAACTATGGAATGGCCTACCCGCGGCAGTGTTTCCAGGTCGATATGACATGGGTACCTTCAAAAAGCGCGTCTATCTCCACCTTGAAGGCCGGCAACGCACCTGTAGCTCCTCTGGTGTTGCACGGGGCCGTGGGCGGCGGCAATCACTTACCATCAGGTGACCCGAACGCTCGTTTGCCTTGTCCTTTTCCATAAAAAAAAAAAAAATATCTATAATTTTCCCCTTCCGTCCGCTCTTCATTTCTTCCTCCCTTCATTTTTTTCTTTATTTGTAATTTCTCACTTTGTGCTAATTTTATTAACTGTAGGTTCACTGGAAGTACCCTATACCAACAAATACGATACATAAATGCTCGTTTGATTTCATTGACTTCGGCGGGCGAGTCCGTCTCGCATTATATTTTGTTATACAACTCTATAGGCTATATCTGTTTATAGTAAATAAAATATATAGCTACAGCTTTTTTAAACGTCACCTTCGCTACGAAAGCTCAAATAATAAATCAAGTTCGATCATTTATATTCATAGAAAAAGAAATGTAAGCTCACGTGAGCTTTCTATATTGGTGTTTATAACGAAAATAGCATAAAATTATTTCTTTATACAGCACTCATACAACATATATGGAACTTGAGGCGTCAAAGCTTACCTCCATACTTTATTTACACCTTACAATTTAGTTTTTAATATTAAGAAAAACTAAAAATTTCAATGACTGGGTGAGTTAGTTTGTGATTTATTATAATTTTCTTGAGAATTTATTAACTTGATCGCTTTGTTACCTAAATGGGATTTAAACTAAATCGGCATTATTGATGGTAGTGGGTTTGAATTTTATATAAGGAATATGTTTTTTTTATTGCAGACTTTTTTTTAAGTAAGGAGATTATGTGTTGCCCACTAAAATAGATTTAAAGATTACAGAATAGACAGAAAAGTTGTCAAATCTTACGTGTAAAAGTGTTATAATTATTTAATGTTTATTGAAACGTACTCGTATATTATTATTTGAATACATATATTTTATTGATATAAATTTAAAATAATTAAATTAGAGGCCAGTCGTGGCGCAGGAGCACAAAGTATGACTAAACGCGACTGGTTGTGCGTTCGATACCCTCTCAAGAAAATGAAATATTTATTTAAATTTATGTTTTTATTTCTTCGCCCTGGTGTGTCAAAGCGCGAGGTTGAGTTCCGCCACTCAACACGCGTTGCCTCCAGAATTCAGCGTAAAGTGCATACCCCGCTGTGTGCGGGATACAGCGCGAAGCTGATTTAATTTAATTTAAAAAAAAAAATCTCGATTACATCGATCGGTCGATTAAACATTGATGATTTTTTAACTTCACACTGTATCCTGCACATGCAGAGTAGGCAAAGGGAACTAGGGAATCTAGTGTTAAGACAATCCTCTCAACGCCGTGATTTGCCTCTTTACCAGAGCGAGGAAATTAAAATATTAAATATTTCACTTCCTTAAGCAGGAACCGAACCTAAAATAATATATTAATTACTTCAAAAAAAATTATAATTAGTGAAGTTATTGACTTATATTTATATGTATTATTTTTGTAGTCGGTGCCAACATGGCCATATTTTTCCCCGACTTCTAAGGAATCGCTGCTTTTTGGCGCGTATCTTGTATGTATATAGAATTCTTATTACCTTATATCTCCAGAACCGCTGAAAGGATTTACATAATTGAGGTATCATTAGATTTGAATTAGCAGCCCGAGTGTTCTTAGATAGGTGACGTTAAATAAAAACAATCATGGCGGCTGTGGGACGCCATTGGACTCGTGAAAAAAAAAAATCGTTTCGAATACCACAATACGAGAATTACAAAAAGGTATATCATGACTATCATTACGTATCCTACTAAAAAAGTGAAAAATAAATAAATAAATCATAAATCAGCTTCACGCTGTATCCCGCACACAGCAGGGTAGGCAGAGGGAACCTAGTGTTTTTAGACACTCCGTTCCCCACTTTCTGCCGAATTCTGGAGGCATTGCGTGTTAAGTGGCAGAACTCAACGCCGCGCTTAGCCTCGACACCAGAGTGAAGAAATGGAAATATAAATTTAAGTAAATATTTCATCTCCTCGAGTGGGGATCGAACCCACAACCAGTCGGTTTACAGTCACACTTTGTGCCGCTGCGCCACGACTGGCCTCAAGTGTCAAGTGAAAAATAAGTAACCTGTAAATCTTGTAATTCTTCAATCAATAAAATCTTTACCAGAAATCCCGCATAATTTAAAGAGGGTCCGACTGTCGATCCTAATAAGCTATTGGGCTTGTTTATTTCATTGTTAGTTTTCTGCAGTCGGGGATTTTGTTTTTACAAATATTTTTTATTAAACTATGAGTCGGTGTACTTAGTAGTCGTATCTTAATTTTTTTTTTTTTTTGACTGCCACCGGCTTAAAAATAACGAATTTTAAATATAAAATCAAAACACAAAATAATGGTCGGGGCCTGAGAAATGGTCAGATATTAGAACAAGAGAATGAAGAGATATATTTGGGAAGTATGTTCAGTAGAGATTCGGAAAAAATGAGATGGATGTTTAAAGACGTATTGCTGCCATTATTATACCGTAGCGAACCGTAGGTACTACAGAAGAAGAACGAAAGAAATATGAATGCTGTGGAGATGCGATCTCTTCGTAGGATATGCGGAGTCAGCTTAGATGATGGAATCCGCATTGAAGAGATATACAGAATGGCAGGTACTAGCGAGGAAGTCACAGTGAAAATAAAGAAGAAGGTGCTTAGCTAATTTGGGCATATCGACCGAATTAGTGACGAAAGAATGGCAAAAGATTTATGATGGAAACGTAAGTGGTAAGGGAGGTAGAGGGAGACCTCGGATGTCTTCAAAAACACAGGGTCAAAGACACTGGAGGAAGGTCGTGTTAAAAACATGAAGGCACCCCGGAGGGCATGTATGATGAAGAGGTTGATGGCAGTGGAAGATGCGAAAGCATGCACAGACTAGCGTCTGGCGCTAGCGTCGTTCGTTTTGACTACTCCGCTAAGTTTACAGTGTGAAGCTAGAATAGAATACAATGATGTAAACACTTACAAATTCAGTTTAATTAGTAAATAAATAGTTTTCATTGTTTTTATCATAAAAATATATTATTATGAATTTGCAACACGCAAAGTTGGGTCGGAATGTATGTCAATAAAATATTTATAAGGAAAGCCGGTTGATACCTCCATTTCTTTGGAAGCAGGCGGCGTACAGAAAGGCAAGAACAGCATTCAATAAATGTTACTCGATCCGTGGAACGCAACGACACTATCTATAAGGATTTATTATATATAGGCATGTTACTGATGAAAAAAATTGAAAAAATCTAAGAGAAATTACTTAAAATTGTTCACTTTTTGTTTTTTAAAAAAGTTAAGGATCCCTTAACTTTTTTATTAAGGTAGACAGAAAACCTTGTTTTAAAGTACCTTTCTTGGTTATTATATAACTAGCATCGTTAACTGAACTCACCCAGACTAACCTTTTCGCCATTGTTCCAGTACTTAAGTGAAAATAATAAAATTACACCGAAACTTAGACTTTTTCGATAAATCTACAAAGTAAAACGAATAGATTTTTTCAATTTAAAAATATCGTTACTTAGATTAGCGCGCTCAACCAAACAGCTAAAAGCTCAAAGTGTGATTCCTTAACCCATATATAACAAACATATATACAATTAAACATTTTTGTATCACATTCTTCTGGATTAGATTTTCTTTGCCAATTTCAGACTTATGGCATTCTCTACTATGAAAATTCTCTATACTTATTAATGTTGACATTAACATTTATAAAAGGAATGTAGAACATACGCTTTTGACGCCATTCTAGTGCACTGGAATGCGGCGCAGCGATATAGCGATTGATTGTACATATTTTGGTTATGGGTTCAATTCCCAATTAAGAGATTATTGTGAAAAATTAGCTTCACACTGTATTCCACACATAGCAAAGTAGCCAGAGGGCATCTAGTGTTAAGACACTCCGTTTTAATTTCCGCTGAATTCTGGAGGCATTGCGTGTTGAATGGCGGATCTCAACGCCGCGCTTTGCCTCGATATCAAAGCGAAGAAATAAAATTACAAATTTAAATAAATTAATTTCTTCAAGTGCATATCGAACCCACAACCAGTTGTGTTTACAGTTACACACTTGTGCCCCGGAGCCACGAGTGACCTCAGTGATTGCATATGCATAAATAACTGAATTATCTATTTAATTTTTAAAAAAAGAACGTCTGAAAAAACATTTGATTCGCTGGTTTAATCTTACTTAATAAAGTATTTAAATATCTGATATAAAATATAGTCCAACGCCAGATTTAAATTAACAACGATTAATATATGGATATAGCTTGACAAAGTGGATATATAATTCAATTTGACTGCTCCGCAGCAGTAACATATTTTTGTAACTTTGAAATATTTTAATTGAAACTCTTTGACCGATTTTTATTGAAATGTTTAAAAATAGTGACTGTAAAACCGACTCGTTGTGGGTTCGATCCCCACTCGAGGAGATGAAATTTACTTAAATTTATATTTCCATTTCTTCGCTCTGGTGTCGAGGCTGAGCGCAGCATCGAGTTCTGCCACTCAACACGCAATGCCTCCAGAATTTGGCAGAAAGTGGGGAACGGAGTTTCTTAACACTAGGTTCCCTCTGCCTACCCTGCTGTGTGCGGGATACAGCGTGAAGTTAATTTATTTGATTTTATTTTTACTTGAAAGATAATAGTAAAATGTTAACTACAATAGTAGAGTTAAATAGATATAGTAAAGAAATTACAGTAGTCAATAGTTGAATAGCTATAGAAGGAGAGGGCGTCGCGTCGGTGAGTAATTGTTGTATAAACGGACCCGACTCGGACGTTTTTGTAGTTATCGACTCAACGCCTTATATATCGACGTTATTTGTGCAACTGCACAGAGTACGCTGTTAAAGATTATATTTGGCTTTCGTATTTTATTTTGTTTCACGCTGGATCCAGGGCAGACAGAGGGAAGTTAGTGTTATATAATAAAACATTAAATTAAATAAAACATTTAATTAAGTTTCCCTTTTTTTATTTTTTTTAATTTAATGGCCTGAAAATTTCCCTTATATTATCATTATCAACATTGCGTGTTGCTGGTCTTTATCTTCTCTTTATCTTTAGCTAGAGCGAGGAAATGAAAATACTCTCTCCAAGTGGGAATCGAACTTACAACCTTCGCTGCATTAAGTTAAAAAGGCCTTTTAATTTCTCGACAAGATAAATCAAAGATTTTTATTTTTATTAAGATTTTTTTGATTAATCATGCTACTTTTTGCAGTATAAGCAAATATAATTTATTGTTAAGATACTCTGTTCTCTATTTTCCGCTGGATCCTAGATTCATTTTTTACGCCGCGACTCACCCTCCGATCCATCAGAGCAAATAAATAAAAATATGAAAAATTTCACTATAGTACTCAAGTGGAGATCAAACCCACAAATAGTCACGTTTACAGTCACATACTTGTGTGTTTTGCTCCACGACTGGCCTCAAATATTAATTAATATTATAAAATGTGAAATGCCTCTGTTTTTCTTTAGTCTTTAAAATTTTAAAATTAATTCTATTGCAATCTAATTTATATATATTTTTTATCACCTTATAAGGCATTGGGATGAATTTAGTGACAAATCACTCTGTTCTTTATTTATTGTTATGAAATCATTTCTTTTTTCCAAATATATCAGAGAAGGTGGCGGAAACCTAGTGTTAATCAAGACACTTCGTCCCCCTCCAGTCCAGACACTGATTGCGTTGATTATTTTTCTTTCCCCGCTCTGATAGATAAAGCGTTAGGTTCCGTCATCTACAGCAACGGCATTAAGGATGTGCTTTATTCCTTTGCTCAAAGTGAATTTAGCGAACTTGTGACGTGTGACCAAATAACGAAAAATACTCTTTAAAAACATTTATCGCAGCTTTTATAAAAATATTTTTAGTATACGAGTCCTCTTTTTACTTCAAGAAAATAGCCCACAGTGATCCGCATGTAAAGTGTCAAATGGCTTATTCATTACTTCAATAGAATGTAAATTTCTTCTTCCGGACCAGCTGGTATTTATTATTTTTTTAAATTATTCAATGAATTATCTCATATATTTCAAGCAGTTAACTTTCTTAAGACGATCATAGGTTTTATCAAATCCTAAATAGCCATTGTTATCATGTTTCATTTGTAAAATTTGCCATCTTGCTGTTTTAGTAACAACCCGTAGTAATGTAACATTATTCACTTTAAACTATTCTATACAATCGATCATTCTTTAGTGTGTAATAATTTTTAATTTCAATCATCTTTTTCTTCATCACTTCTAGGATCTTGTAGGATTTGTATTAAACAATGTCACGAAAGTTGTGCAGTGCGGGGACTGGATATCACAGTACTGAAATCCCTCTGCCTACCCTTCGTGAAGCGTACAAAAAATATATACCTACAGACGACAACACATCCTAAATATTTATATCTGGCTATCTCACCATCTCATCTACTCTGTGACAAGCCGTACAGGGATAATAGCGCCATTAGCGAGTTGAACGCCAGTTTTTGCGATAGCCACATACGTTCTGTACTGTAATAATTATCCTATTACAGCGAGCCCACGGTTATTGGTACAATTACAGCGGTATGAATATTGCAATTGGTCTGGCAACCTCTGTATCTGCTTGTCTATATGTGTTTTCAAGTTTTTGTCCGATCTATAGGTAAATCACTTATTAGTTTAACTGATTGATTGTTTTTATTGTTTCGGAGATTTGATTGGGGAAGTTCTGGTTTTTATAATTGATGGTGTGAATGTTGTTTGTTTGTGAGTAGTACTTTATTGGCAACTAGTTATATTTGCGGGTTTATGCGCTGATCTATGAATTTTATATGATAAAATACATTTTAGGTCGGTACTTGAAATAGCTCTGACAGAAAGTATAATTTTTCAATTGGAACTAGTAGTTGAGGCCAGTCGTGGCGCAGCGGCACGAGGTGTGACTGTAAAACCGACTGGTTGTGGGTTCGATCCCCACTCGAGAAGATGATGATATTTACTTAAATTTATATTTCCATTTTCTTCGCTCTGGTGTCGAGGTTAAGGGCAGCGTTGAGTTCTGCCACTCAACACGCAATGCCTCCAGAATTTGGCAGAAAGTTGGGAATGGAGTGTCTTAACACTAGGTTCCCTCTGCCTACCCTGCTGTGTGCGGGATACAGCGTGAAGCTGAAACAGAATTTGGCAGAAAGTGGGGAATGGAGTGTCTTAACACTAGGTTCCCTCTGCCTACCCTGCTGTGTGCGGGATACAGCGTGAAGCTGAAACTAGTAGTTGCTGAGATTAGCGCGTTTAAATAAACATACATACAACTTTATAACACAACAATGTTACATATTTATAACTAACTGCCATTTCAATTGAAGACTATGGTACTGTAATCAGTACTGTATAATATTTAATTATGATCATCAATTTTAGCTTCCAAGAACAGAAAGTTCATAAATGTACAATTTCAAAAATATATGAAACTCGGAAACTAAAAGCAATGTTCAGATAATCTTGATCTGAGAATGAAAATAAATAAAAAAACAGCTTCACACACACTGCTTCACAGCAGGGTAGGCAGAGGGAATCTAGTGTTAAGACACTCCGTTCTCAACTTTCCGCCGAGTTCTGCTAAGTGGCGGAGTTCACCGTCGCGCTTTACCTCTACACCAAAACGAAGAAATAAAATACAATTTAAATAAAGATTTCATTTCCTCGAATGAGGATCAAACCCACAACCAATCGCGTTTACACTCACACTTTATCGCTTTGCACCACGACCGACCTCAAAAATGAAAATAAGTGAAATATAATATTTTTCACAAATATCAAATCTACAACCGTCGCGTTTTCAGTAACATTTTATTTACTGCGCAGCTTTAGCGTCGTGAATTTACATTGTCACATAAAACAAAACAAAATTTAATTCTTAAGTCTGTACCTATATGACCGGTATTCATTGTTAATGAAATCTTTACCTCCTTTGTCGATTCAGAACGGCCTCTTGCCCGTAACTCGGTAACATTCTGCCTCTACACAAAGCGAATGTCAACGCACGCTCGTTTACTTCTATATGGATGTATATATGTATCACTTTTGTTGTAGACTTGCGACTTCGTCTCTTAGTTAATTAGTAATTGCTTTTTAAATTGTTATTTATCTGGAGACTTTATTGTATTTCCAGAAAAGTGAATACTACGTCTCTCCATATTTTTTTCGACTCACCCACTGTTATGAACCTCTTAATAAATATCCTCCAAGAGGTCTTCGTGTTTTTTAAGTAGTGACCATCTCCTACTAGAGATATTTTAGCAATGCTGTGTTCTCGAAGGTGCGTCCGTTCTCCTCCTTCTCTTTCCACTGGTAGGGCTCGCTAATAAATTAAATATCTCTCGCTATAAAATTAAATCAGCTTCACGCTGTATCCCGCACACAGCAGGGTAGGCAGAGGTAAACTAGTGTTAGGACTCACCGTTCTCCACTTACGCCGAGTTCTAGAGACATTGAGTGTTGAATAGCGGAACTCAACGCCGCGCTTTGCCTCGGCACCAGAGGGAAAAAATAAGAATATAAATGTAAGTAAATATTTCATATCCACGAGTGCGGATCGAACCCACAACCAGTAGGTTTTAAAGTCACGCGTTGTGCCCCTGCGCCACGACTGGCCTTAATTTAATTCCCTCAAGTGGGCATTGAACATCCAACCGTTGCGTTACATGCACACGGTTGTGCCACACACAGCTATACTAACTTAACGTTTAGTAATTAACACTATAAATCTTGATGAACTTAATAGGATCATTTATAGAAGCAATTGTATTACCAACCCTACATTCTACTGGATATATGAAAAAAAGGTATTTAAAAACGTGTAACTAAAAATGTTATTGCTTAATAGGTACCTGGAATATATCTAAAACAATTCAAGTTATGGCAAAATCCACTTCAATTACTTTGGAGACTGGTTTAAGAATGTTTTTTATGGAATATTTATTAATATCGTTTTGTTTTATATAAAAGGTATAGTAAAATGTCGGATCAATATATATTTTCTATTACTGTATCCATCATATAGCAGAATAAGCAAAGGGAACGTAGTGTCTTAACTAAATGTAAGAGACTACTTTCTCTCTTTTTCTTCTCTGTTACATGTGTACGAGGCCGTCGTGGCACAGTGGGACATCGTCGGACTGTAAACCCGGCTGTTGTGAATTCGATTCCCACTAAGGGAATAAATTATTTACGTTAACGCAATACTTCAAATAAGCAATACTCAAATGAACGGAGTGTCACTAGTTTCATTCTGTCTAACTTGCTATGGGCGGGAACAGCGTGAAGCTGCGTTTGGTTCCCTTAGCTTATACGAAATCACTTTTTTATGGAGCTATGTGGATAACCGAGTAACTTATCGCTATCATTGTGTTTTCGATAAAAATGTAAAGTTTGTAAAAATAAACATAAAATCTCATCTAGCTATACATTATACTATCTCGATATTTCTTAGTTAAGCAATCATCCTTACTTGAGCTCCAAAGGAATGAAGATGTTGCGCACACGCACTATTTCAATGCGTAAAACAGATTTACATATCAAGAGCCGGTCGTCTGCTACGTTTTTTTCATGTAATTAAGACTCTTACTTTTGTTAAGCGCTCTTCATTACAGTTTCACGCTGTATCTCGCATGTAGTTAAGACACTCAGTTCTCCACATGTTGTAATTTTTTTTGGAAATTGCGTATTAAGTGGTGGAATTCAATGCGAGGTCAGTGTGTGGCGCAGTATATATTTTTTTTGGGAACGATTTTGCCACTCTACGCAATGCCTTTAAAATTCGGCGTAAACGGAGAACGAAATTGTCTTAATTGTAACACTAGGTTCCCGGATTCTTTTCTTAGGTTGTGCGTTGTTTACTAGAAGAGCGAGTTAATAAAAATAATTTAATTTTCCGTGTAGGATCTTTAGGCCCGTATTTACAACGCGCTCTGAAATTTGAGGTTGAATCACTTACAAAAAATGGAAATCAATAAATAATCAATAATAGTGTTTTGACACTAGGTTCTTTCTACCTTGCCAAAAACGTAAAGCCGCTAAAATAACAACCCTAAATATTAATACGTTTTCTAAAGAAAAAAACAAAAAATAAGCCCATTTTATAGACCATATTGCCTTGCTAATATAATATTGTCTGAAGTCTACCCATATCCCAGGATATACGTGTATGTTCATACGACAATACATGTAATAGCAGTCATTACGCAAATGTAAGAGAAACAATGCGACCTACAACCATTGTATCAAGGTCTAAGATAACAGATGCTGTGCTTGGAAGGAAGTGATTGAAAGTTTTCTTTGGTTATACTAATTTCAACATTTTATGATATTTTTTGTATCTTTTTCAGCTTCACGCTGTATCCTGCATGTAGCGTGGTAGGTGGAGGGTGCCTGGTGTTAGTTACTTTCTGCCGAATTCTGGAGGCATTGCGTGTTTAGTAGCGTAATTCAACGTTGCGTTTTGTCTTGACACTAGAGCGAAAAAAAATTCTATATTTAACTTCCTCGACTAGAAATCAAACTCACAACCAGTCGAGTTTACTGTTACACGTTTGTGCCTCTGCGAATTGACTGGTCTGAGTTTTTTTAGATGTTTTTTTCAAACTTAGTAAAGGATAAGATTATTAATCTGCGGCTTTGGTATTCTTAATAGTTTTGCTAAACAGAGTTTTCAATAATATAATAATTTTCTATTTTTTGTAACAAAAATTTATATAAATGTAACATCTATTTATGATTAAAACGTTATAAATAATATAAGTCAAATAAGAAGACAAGGTGGGGAATGGTGTGCTATATGCTAGATATTGCGAGAAGCTAAAACAAGTAAAATATATTTAATTTAATTTTAGTACTATTGACGTGCAAATATGGGACTGTATTAGGTTCTTGATTCTTCTTCCGCCGAATTCTGGAGGCATTGTGTGTTGATTGGCAGAACTCAATGTCGCGCTTTGCCTCGGCGCCAGAGCGAAGAAATGGAAATATATATTTAAGTAAATCTCCTCGAGTGGGGACCGAACCAACAACCAGTCGGTTTCACAGCCACACTTTATGCCCCTGCGCAACAACTGGTCTCAAAAAGTATATTTTCATAATATTAATAAATGAGCCTATCAGAGCAATAAATTACACCCTCATTGAATAGGGCCCTCTAATAAAGCAGTAGCTTTAATTTGACAGATCATAATTAACAATTACACTGTTGCGGGTATTTAGCGTTGTTTAGCTTACGTTTCATATTAAAATGGAGTTCATTTTGTTTAATGACCGTCTATATGTTAGTGTGGGTTTGAATCCTAATATATATTAATTTATGAAAAATTTATACACGTGCTCGAAAGCCTATAGGTATATTCAAATCAGCTTCACGCTGTATCCCGCACACTGTAGAGTAGGTAGAGGGAACCTAGTGTTAAGACACTCCGTTCCCCACTTTCTGCCGAACTCTGGAGACATTGCGTGTTGAGTGGCAGAACTCAACGCCGCGCTTGTCCTCGACACCAGAGCGAAGAAATGGAAATATAAATTTAAGTAAATATTTCATCTCCTCGAGCGGGGAACAAATAATATATTATTTCAACAATATCCCGCGGGATACAGCGTGAAGCTGATTTTCTTTTTCAAAAATATCACATTTATTTATGTTATAATGATAGCATTCATTTTTGAAGTCAGTTAAAGGCAACGTGATGTTTTAAAAGTATTTACTAAATGAGCCATAGTCCGTCTCTGTGTGCGTGGACTATACTGCGTAATATCCTCAAACTTCGCGTTGTAGTAGGAACTTCAGGAAACACCTTGGGGAGTGAAAGAGAACACTGAGAGATGATCTCCTACATACCAAATGTTAGCGTTCTACGCGGCGTAGTTGAGGTTGTGCCTTGTTTGCCAGTCACTCAGTTAGTCGGAGAGAGTATAATAAATTATAGAAAATAACAAATTGTATTTACATAACTAAATTATAAAATAATAACAAAGTATCATCAATAACAGTATTACGGGCGAAGGAAATGTAATTTCACCCTTATCTCGGACACCGGCAATTATTCACTTCCGGCTATCTCTGCGAGCTTCAGGACAAATTTGATACTTTATTATGTACCTATATACAAATATTTATGTTTATATTTGTATAATATTATGTTTTGTGATAAAATTGGCTTCACGCTGTATCCCGCACGCAGCAGGACAGGCAGAGGGAATATATTATTAAGATACTCCGTTCCCCATTTCTTTTATGTTTTGTTATATTTTTAACAAAACTATCATATCATGATGCCAGTTGTGGTGCAGCGGCACAAAGTGTGACTGTAAAACCGACTGGTTGTGTGTTCGAATCCCACTCGAGGAGATGAAATATTAACTTAAATTTACATTTTCATTTCTTCGCTCTGGTGTCGAGGCAAAGCGCGGTTTTGGGTTCTGCCTCTCAACATGCAATGCCTCTAGAATTCGGCAGAAAGTGAGGAACGGAGTGTCTTAACACTAGGTTCCCTCTGCCTACCCTGCTGTGTGCGGGATACAGCGTGAAGCTGATTTATTTATTTATTTTACAACTATCATGGCGTAGCGGCACAGCGTGAGTGTGCATGGTATGGCGTGGTATACCACGTTGTAGGTCCAATTTGTACTCGGGAGACAAAGACAATGCGCGGTGTTAAGTTCCGCTACTCAACACGCAATACCTCAAAAATTAAACCGGACCGGACCGGAAATGTGTTAATTGGAAACGGAGTTTCTTAATACTAGATTTCCAAGTTTTCTCTGCCTACCCATGTTAAGAATACATACAAACACAACGTGAGGCCTCTGTGGTAGACGAATTCTGTCTCAAAAATTGGGCGGTACGTACGGAGTGTCCTAACACTAGATCCCGTCTGCCTACCGCCCTATGCGGGAAAAAAGCGTAAAGCCGATTTATATTTTTATTTGATAATAGAATAATAAGTACCCGCATAGTTAATATTGTACTTGTTCTAATTGACAAAACTTTTTTTTAAACAATTTATCAACTAGCTTATTAACTAGAGTTGAGATAAGGAAAAAAATATTTTGAGCAAAAGTGATGAATGCCAAAGATTTACTGATAAGATAAATATTTCACAATACAAGTTATTTCACCGGCCGACCCGGCCCGAGGCCATCGTGACGCAGTGGCACAGCGTTTGACATAAATATAACGTTTGTGAGTTCCAGTCCACTAGAATTAAATATTTGTATTTTCTCGCTCTAGTTAAAAATCGCTTAGCGTTGAGTTACGCCACACGCAATGTCTCGAAAATTGAGCGGTGCGTAAGGAACCGAATGTGATAACCGTCCTAAGTGCTGGATACAGCGTGATGTTATGAATTTAGTGTTTTTTACTTCACCTGTGTCTTGCATAAAGCAGTTTAGGTAGAGAGAAACCTAGTGTCAAGAAATTTCGTTTCTCACTTCAATGTAGAGTAGTGGAATTATATGTCGCGCTATGTCTTATTACCAGAGTGAGAAAAATAAACTTTTAATTTTTTTTTCCGGAAATCGAACCAATAACCGTCATTTATTTGTATTTTAGTTAATTCACAGTATATCCACGACCAGGTGGCCAAATAAAATTGTAATCTCAACGTTGCTCCGGAGAGAGATGTCACTGGGACGCGTAAATCAAGATAACCGAGTGTCGTGTAAGAAATCTTCTTTATTTGAACATTAATTTTCTAAATTATGTTTTAAGCATATTTTATTGTTTTATAAAAACGATAACCTTTTTTTAGTCTGTTTGTTAGTTACTTATTTTATTATCATTTTTTTCAATTGTAGGTTAAACAGAGAGTAAAAACTAATATGATTTTATAGAGACAGTTGGGGCGCAGAGATACAGAGTCTAACTAATACTGCAGTGGTTGTGGGTTCGATCTCAGTTGGAAGAATTTATTATTTTAATTGTCTTGCACTGGTAACAATATATAACAAACTGAACGAAAAATTAAGAATAGAGTGTATGAACACTAGGTTCTTTTGATTTTTTTTTACCTTCATGTCATAGTTTAATTTTGATGAATTTGTTTAGAGATGTCCAATATTTTTTAAGACTCATCAATTTTGTCGCCCTCCGAAACTCCTTTTGACTCCTTTTATTGTATCGGCTAAGACCATTTCTCTTAAACACAATAGAGTTATTAAAATTCCTCCAAGACATAGAATATGGCCTTTTAATTTCATTCGCTAAGCTCTTATAAAAGCAAAGCTTTCTTAAAAATAATAAGCTTTGTTAAATATTTATTTTTAATTTAAATGAAATTAAAAACAATAACATATTTGTTCTTTTTACGGTTCCGTACCTAAAGGGTGAAACGGAACCCTATTATTAAAACTCCGCTGCTGGGACGTCCATCTGTCACCAGGCTTTAAATTATAAACAGAGATAGATGAGGCCAATCGTGGCGCAGCAGCACAAAGTGTGATTGTAAAATCGACTAGTTGTGGGTTCGATCCCCACTCGAGGAGATGAAATATCTACTTAAATTTATATTTCCATTTCTTCGCTCTGGTGTCGAGGTATAGCGCGGCGTTGAGTTCTGCCACTCAACACGCAATGCCTCCAGAATTGGTATACTGCCATTTTTTTTTCTAAATATGTATACGTAATGGTGATATATGTATTTTTTTTTTACTAACTAGCTAAAACCTCGTAATGATAATTTGTAATTACATTTGTCTTAAAATTTAATAAGAAATAGGCCTGTCGTGGCACAGAGGCACAAGCGTGCGCGTACGCTGTAAACGCGATAGGTTGTCTTTTTGAATTCCACTCGAGAACTTCCATGAAATGTTTAATGTTTTCATTTACCCGCTCTGGTGATGGCAAATCGCGGCGTTACGCCACTCACTACTACTATCAATGACTTCAGAATTCGATGGAAAGTGGGCAACAGCACTTCTTAATGGGAATGGAGTATTGCACTAGGTCCCCAGGTTCCTTCTGCTTATACTGCGATGTGCGGAATGCAGCATGTACCTAAAAAAATAATATTAAATAATACAGTCAAAAACGTTAACCTAATTAAAACGGGGCATTTGCTCTGAGTATTTACTCAAACTAGAAGTAGTTGCAGAAAACAATAAAGAAATAGCACAAAAGGTTAACCATGGCAATAATATAAAAGAATGCCCTCAATGCGGTAACGCGGTTAGGGACAAACTGACAGACGGACAAATCTTATCAAAGGCAACCCTCCGAGCTCCGTGGAGTCGTGTAAAAAATACTAAAACAGAATAATATTCAGGTATGGGTGCGCCGGGACCTGCCAGCCAACTACAACAAATAATGTACGTGTTCATTGGAAGAGCTTAAGATATAAATATATATATATTATATCATTTTAAAGATTTTAATTTTATCTTATTTGGAACTAGTACTACCATAAAGTTTTAGATTACTTTTTTAATAAAGCACTGGTTAGTTATTACAATAGGTAACGGGCCAGATTCAAATTGACAATATTTAATTTAAATTGATTTAATATTTAATGTGATTGTATTTTAATTTTTAAAACTGTATTCATATTATTGTGGCGAATGTAGAGCCCCATTTTCAAAACCTCACTTTATTTACGACCACTAAAATTACACATTCGTACACCGTTCAGTTCATTTTACAACTTATAAACTGTTATCGTTTGTTTTAATAATAAAATTTTATTAAATAGATAAAATCCAAGTGCCGCGAAAGAAAAAACTTTCACTAACAAAGTCGTACCGTAAGCTCGTAAGCTCCCGCCCCGCGTTAGTCTGCCGGCGGCATCCAACTGGCGCGCACGTGTTGCCGCGAGCTCCGCGAGTGAGTGACGAGTGTTAACATGCCCGTGGCCGTGGCTTTTCTTGCCACTGCGGCCCTTGCCCTGGCGGCGACCCCGCCGGACCCATGCTATGAGGACGGACGTCCAAGGCGGTGTATTCCTGACTTTGTCAACGCAGCCTTCGGGAACCCAGTGGTCGCATCCTCCGTTTGCGGGAGACGAGGCCCTGAACGACTATGTGACCCACCTGGAGACCAGAACCCCGAAAACGCTTGCCGAGTCTGTGACGCAGCGCGACAAGATAAACGGAACCCGCCTACTTTCTTGACCGATCTGAACAACCCACACGATGTGACCTGCTGGCGGTCTGCTGCTCTTCCACCCGCCTCCTACGACTCCCCTCCCGACAACGTCTCCCTCACTCTATCCCTGGGCAAGAAGTATGAGCTGACTTACGTTAGTTTGCAATTTTGTCCAAAAGCCGCGCGTCCAGACTCAGTGGCTATATACAAGAGCGCAGATTACGGTGTCACTTGGCAACCATTCCAATTCTATTCCAGCCAGTGTAGGCGCGTGTACGGGCGTCCGAACAAAGCGACCGTGACAGCCGCCAACGAGCAGGAAGCCAGATGCTCAGATTCACACCGACTAACTGGGGAGAGTTCTGGTGGAGCTAGACTAGCGTTTAGCACCTTGGAAGGACGACCCAGTGCAGCCAACTTTGATATATCCCCCGTACTCCAAGACTGGGTCACAGCTACCGATGTGAGAGTTGTATTTAACAGATTGCACATGATGAATGAGGGTGATGAAGTCGACAGTAAGAAACAAGCTGTTTCTGGAACACAGCACTACGCTGTCTCCGATTTTGCCGTAGGGGGTCGTTGTAAATGTAACGGGCACGCGTCCAGGTGTATTCCGGCGAAGGGTGATGACGCCCAGGGTGGCCAGGGGGTCCAGCTCGCGTGTGATTGCAAACACAACACTGCAGGGCGAGACTGTGAGAGATGTAAGCCGTTCCACTTCGACCGACCCTGGGGACGAGCGACGGCGCGCGACGCCAACGAGTGCAAAGGTCGGTGAGCAAACTTTAAATTCAATTTGTACTGTCTATATAATTTATTAGCCTAATATAGATAAAAAAAATATCTCTCCACAGTTATTTTATCGTTTTAATGTAAAATATTATAAATCTGTCTTCGCCTATCTGGGCCTCGTATTTATTCACTTTGGTTAAGATAAATAAGTACATTACGTTATCTGCTATCAAAACAAAAGTTTTTGTCAACGGCCCGTCTCGTCGTAAATCAAATATTATAAAGTTTGGGAATTCTTGAATGGGGATGTAAGCAACAAATAATGTGATTATAAATTTTAAAAATATTATTTTAATAATCAATAGTATGAAAAAAAATTAAAAAGTCGTAGCGCAGAGGCTTAAGGGTGGAACTGTAAATGCGACAAACGAACGCGTGGTCGTAAGTTCGAATCTCATTGAAAGAAATAAAGTTTCAAATTTTCATTTTCTCCTTCTGGTAACGAGGAAAAGCGCGACATTTAGTTTCGATACTCAAGAAGCAAGGCTTTCAGAATTGAGTGGAAAGTAGGGAACGGAAGAGTCTTAATGGAGCCGGATTGTCTCCTCTCTTGTAGGTTTCCTCTGCCTACCCTTATATATGTAGGATACAATGTGGAGGAAAAAAATGTATGATTTTTTTATTTAAATTGTAATAAGATTTAAAATTACGTGTATTATTATAAAAAATATATTTTCGATTCAAAATTTTCGGATATTATCTATGGTAGGATTTGTACCCACACCTCTGTGAACCCGCATATAGAACTAATTATCGGTTACATATTAAAAAAAGTGCAAGTTACTTTATAAATACCACGAATAACGATTAAAAAAACTAAGTTAAAATTCCCTTATAGTCTACAGTTGCCAAATTATAAATTTAAATCAGCTTCACACTGTATCATGTATTATAGGCAGAGGGAACTTAGTGCTAAGACATTCCGTTCCCCACTTTCCGCCGAGTTCCGGCGACATTGCATACATTAATAAGCGGACATAGAATATACAAAAAAAACAGCCTTTACCTTACGTAATAAGAGCTTTTATTTTTTCTTTTTGTTTTTCTGTGTACCATTATGATTGCTATATGTAGGTGGGCAGAGAGAATCTAGTGCTAAGACACTAAGTATAAGTAACTCAACGCCACGCTTTATTTACGTACCAGAGCGAGGTAATGGAAATAAATCGTTCCCCTGAGTGGGGATCGAACTAACAACCGCCACGATTATAGTCGCACGCTTGTGCTGCATAGCCACGATAGCCTCAAGATAAATTAAAAATAATTAAAATTTTAACTTTTTAATTATTTTAACACTAGGGACACCCTAAACAAGCAAAACGAAATATATCACTTTTATCTTAAATTAATTGGAATTTACAAGCGCTTTCCACTCTAATAGTATCAATTAACAAATTAAATTCAATAAATCAAACTGACTTGAACACTACCTACGAGTATACCAAACTTAATATTCAAATTTGAAAATTGAAAAGGCCGTCATGGCACCGCGTCTGACTGCAAACAAGATGGGTTCAATTCAAACTCAGGGGAATGGGGCTATTTTCATTTCCCCGCTTTGGTAACGAGAAGATAAGCGTCGTTATACTCATTAATTCGTTTGTTCGTTCTTTCGTTCATTCCTCAACACGCTATCTGGAAAATTGGATTACGATTACGGGATACAGCGCGAAGCTAAAAAATGAATGTATAATAGTTTGATCTATAGCTAAATGTGTTTTATTCCCAGTAAAAAAAATACAATACAATATTACATAAAGACATTTCGAGTTCTATTTCCGCCTGAGCCGCATTTGTATTCAACTTATGAAACTTAATAAAGAAATGCTTTTTTATTATCTTTATCGACTATTATTCTAAGAACATTTATTAAATATTTTGTATTGATCAATTTATATCAATTTATATGAGGCCAGTCGTGGCGCAGCGGCACGAAGTGTGACTATAAAACCGACTGGTTGTGGGTTCGATCCCCACTCAAAGAGATGAATTATTAACTTAAATTTATATATCCATTTCTTCGCCGTGATGTCTAGGCTAAGCGCGGCGTTGAATTCTGTCACTCAACACGCAATGCCTCCAGAATTCGGCAGAAAGTGGGGAACGGAGTGTCTTAACACTAGGTTCCCTCTGCCTACCGTGTTTAGCGTGAAGCTGATTTTTTTTATACATACCTAATATATGTATGATTTTAATTTGGAAACACCATGTATAAATTATACTTCTTATATTAACACAATTTAATTTTTGTAACTTAATTCTAAATTCTGCACAGTAGCAGGATAGAGAGCCAAGAGTTAAGACTCTCTGTTCTATACTTTCCGCTCGAACGCGAGATACTGCGGGTTTACCACTTCACACTGAACTCCCAATCGTCGGGTTTTTTAGACGATAACCCACTGCGCCATTAAGACTTTCATTATTATTTTTTTTCGTATATGTTTTTGCTGTATAAAACAGGGCAGGCAGACGGAACCTACACTAGGTTCCGTCTGCCTGCCCTGCTTTATACGACACTCTGTTCCCTTTTCATTTCTTATTTTCGAGATAATGCAGGTTGAGGTAACAAAATTAACGCTACGCTCTGAAACAAATTTCGTTAGCAGGGCGACGAAATAATAATAATTCATTCCCTCGTATGGGAACCAAACTCACAACCGTTGCGTTCACGGTCTGAAACTGCCCAACTACACCACAATGGGCTCTATTCTTAATAGATATGAAAAAAAAAACCAAACTTAATAATTCAGCTTTTCCACAATCGAATTCAACATTCCAAACCATTGGTAGCGCTGTGACGTTGTAAAAAGTCTACTTAAATAAATCTTATAACTTAAGTCGAGTCATCAAAACACCAGACAGGCTATTATAGACGAAATTTTATAGCTCGACTGCTCCTAACATGGAGTCGGGTTAGTGGCTACGAAATGTTCACTTATCGCCAATAGGTAATGTTAAACATTATAAATTGTAATAGTTATAGATTAATTTAAGTATCTAAGGGTTTTTATTGGATTGACAGAGATATTTTTATTTCGATTTATAAGATTTGAACTTGTATCAATTTCCAAAAGCGGTGTTGAGTTTCGCCTATCAACGTGCACTGTATGTTGACTCAATTCTCGAATTCAGCGTGTCTTAACACTAAGTTCCCAGGTTCCCTTTGCCTACCCTGATATTTGCGGAATTCCGCGAAGCTTAAAAAATACCATTCTTCAAAAAGAAAAAAAATACCATATAGATTATTTAACGATTTTCCGCATTGTAGGCTAGGCAGAGGGAACTTAGTGTTAAGGTATTCCGTTCTCCACGAACCGCTTACCGCATGTTGAGTTAAAGAGCTCAATGCCGCGCTTTGACTACCAGAGTGGGGTAGTAAATACTATAATCATTCTGCAAAGTGGGAATCCAACCCACAACTATTGCGTTTACAGTCAGATACCACCCTACAGTACCATGGTGGCCTCAATTGCATACATGCATACAATACAACGAAATACTGTAATTACAGTACCCACGGCACACAAAAAGTTAATGTGAAAGCTGATTTAAGTGTAGGTTCGATGCTCATTATATTAATAAACAGTTTGTCTTCAATGCACACCCATCATTACCGATATTATGACGTCCGCTTAGAATTTAACTAGATATATTAAATTATATTTGAAATGGTAGGTCTGTCTATGTAGTAGAAATTTGTGTAATGGAAACGGTCCTTGTCTTTTTCAAAATTAGTGCCTAATTATGGTCTATGAGTAGTAATTTGCGATTAGACCCGTTTTTTGCCGTACATCTGGTTGAGGACGCTGTAATGTGCCTTGGGCGTTTCCTAAATGTGATAGCTTTGCTTTTGTAGTAAAGTATGAAGAAGGTCTTCGTGGTGCAGCAGCACAGCTAATCACTGCAAACTCGACGGTTGTGGGTTCGATTCTTATTCGGGAGAGATATTTTCTGTTCTATACAATACATAGTCGCCACTCACATGCAATGTTTTGAAAGAAACAGGAAGCTATGAAGCTAAAAAACATAAAAAAATGTACACAGCCAGTAGTAAAATGTATCATTAATTAGTGTTATTTAAAATTTGGTGTCATAGAAAATCTCTCATATAGCAGGATGAAAAGAGACAACCAAACAAATTGTAACTCAAGGTACTGAATGGAAACGGTAAGGTATCTCAATGTCATGCCTTTTCCTGTCAGATCGGCTAAAAGAAATAAATCATTCCCTCTAATGGAAACCGAAGCCACAACCTTCACGTTTACATTCATACACAGACTATTTTACTCTATATATAAACAAAATGTATACAACACATTAGATTTGAAAATGATCATACGATGACCTACATGTTAGACCACCGTCAATTCTCACTGACGCCCACTGCATCAATCTTTTCAACCAAATTTCTATCCCACACAATTATTGAGGTACCAAAAAATGCAACTGCATATCGACGGTAGATACCTTATAAAGAACTGGCTATGGCCAGTTAGCTAAAAGGCTGTTAGCTAATTTTATTTATGAAGCGTTAAAATAAGTGCTTCTTTAAAACGTTTATCTTTTGATTACCTAAAACATATTCAAATTTATTTTTTGTATAATTTTTTCGATAGAGATTAAGTTGTATTTTGTATGGAAGGTTGGTTTGTATTGAAATTAGTATATTTTGGTTTCTCGCTATACCTCGCATATTATATGGTGAGCAGAGGGAACCTAGTGTTAAAGATTCCCCGCGCAATGCCCAATTTCCAAATTTTTCATGATTAGTGGAGGAACACAATACCACGCCTTATCTTGCTCTCAGAGAATGAAAATGAAATAAATTCATTATCCTAGTTTTGATACGAACTCACAACAATTGCGTTACATTGACATTAACATATTTTAATAGTTTAAATTAAATATTTTATGTTTCAAAGTAGTGGTATAGAAACAGGGTCTGATGGTTTTGGGTCAAATCTCATTGAGGGATGTCAATATATTGAAATTATGTTTATTTCCCGTATTTTTATTTCTCTCATAAGATATAGTCGTAACCAAAAACAAATTTGTGAAAGAAATTGGATGGAAAAGCTAGAAACAAAATATTTAAATAAAATTTGAACTGCTCGCGAAATTGATTATTGTAAACCATAATCATGAGTGAGGCCAGTCGTGGTGCAGGGGCAAGTGTTACTGTAAAACCGACTGGTTGTGGGTTCGATCCACACACGAGGAGATGAAATATTTACTTAAATTTATATTTCCATATTTCCAAAGCGCGTCCTTAAGTTAAAGCCTCTCAACACGCAATGCCTCCAGAATTCGGCAGAAAGTGGGGAACGGAGTGCTATTACGACACTAGGTTATCTCTGCCTACCCTGCTGTGTACGGGATATAGTGTAAAGCTAATTGATTTATTTATTTTTTAATATGATGAGTGTATTTTTCGTAGTATAACTGATCTACCCCTTGGGACCGTGCTTCCTTTAAGATTACGAGTTGAGAGAAAAGTTCTCATTCAAAATTCTTTAGGGAATTTGTTAAATATGTTCACTTCCGTCTTCTGACGTAAGTCTTTTTTTATTTTGCGTGGTATGTAGACTAAAGTAAAAATTATAAGCAGTGAGTATGTGTGTAAAAGTATTTTAATAAGATATATTTTTTTTTAATAACTTTGACCCCATGGGCTTCGGTCGGGAGTGGACGGTGATGGCCTTTAAAACGTAGTAATATATATGTAGATTTAAAAAGTACAATACTGATTAAAAATTTCAATAAAAAATTGTGAATGCCTTACAGTGATTTGTCACTCCGTATTTCACCTTCCTTCAATTTTAAACGTTTTTGTCTTCATACCCAATAATATTAGAAAAATTGGATGATAACGCCTTCGTCTTAATAAAAACTTTGTGAGTAGAATCATCACTGGCGGAAATTATTGTTTATTTTTTTTCTTACATACTTACAGAAAACAAAAACAGACATACATAATTAGGAAACAAAGACAGACGTTTAAAAGTAGCGGGTTTTAAACCGACGCATTTGACTTAAATATTGCTCGGTTTCAATTGTTGTGAAGCTGAAAGAAAAAAAAAACGTAAAGCAAATTAAATAAATATAAATATAATAGAATTATTCAATATTGTACGTGTTTCCATTTATACCCAAATACAAATCCCGCCCACACAGCTCTTTGTTATTTATCTTTTACGATATACAAAACTAATTTCAATGTTATCTTAATGTTCAATTGATTGATGAAATTTTGTTTTTTTTTAAATGAAGCTTAAATATGGTGAATACATTAAAGGTGATGGTAATGATCAAATGATTATAATATACCATATATGAACATATACACACAAGACAAGATCGGAAAAGAAAACACTCTGTAGAGGACGGTGAAGGGTGATCACCTGATATGGAGTCATTTTGGTGAGCATATTCGAAGAAACATGGAACGTCTGAGTGTAACCACGGTCGTGGGCTCGATTCTCCCTCGCGGAAATCAGTTACTGTAATTTCCTTGTTCTGGTTATAAGGTAGTGCGGCGTTGAGTTCCGCCTCTGTACACATAATGTCTAAATAATTGAGCGACGCATGGGTAACAGATTGTCTTAACAAAGTAAAGTCTAAGTGAAGTTCCATAATTTGTACAACAAGCTTTTTTTAAACATTTTTTTTAGAAAAGTATGAAAAATATTTTTTATTTCTTTCCTGTGTGTGGAACACTTTAAAAATTATTAAAAATAAGACTTTTTTTATTTTTTGTATTTACTAGTCATATATGTAATTAAAATAGATTTTCATTAAAAAAATTATATAAATAAAATATACCGTAGCGTTTGGCGCTCCGTCTCTGACTACCCCGCTAGGGATAAAGCGTGAAGCTAAGCTAAGTTAAGTTAAAAAAATATATTATACACTTTAAACAATAAAAGAGCTTGTCGAGATATGTTTTATTTATGAAACAGGTATTTAATTAATGTAGCAATAAACGCCATTTGTAGATAATATTGTAAGTTTTTGCAGCTCTAATCTTAAAAAACTGGTATTAGTACATTGTGTTGCCACTAAATATTGATTTTATAGCGTAGTAGCGTAGTTTCATAAAAATTTATTATCTCACTTCTGTTGATTTTATTTTATCCCATAGTTTCTCTTAGAAGGTCCTAGTTTTATAAATAAATTAAATTAAATTAAATTAGCTTCACGCTATATCCCGCACACAGCAGGGTAGGCAGAGGGAACCTAGTGTTAAGACACTCCGTTCCCCACTTTCTGCCGAATTTTTGGAGGCATTGCGTGTTGAGTGGCAGAACTTAACGCCGCGCTTTGCCTCGACACCAGAGCGAAGAAATGAAAATATAAATTTAAGTAAATATTTCACTCTTCGAGTGGGAATCGAACCCACAACCAGTCGGTTTTACAATCACACTTTGTACCACTGCGCCACGACTGGCCTCTATCGTACCTAGTTTTATAAGATACCATATTATTGTATTGTCACCTTCGATACGTATACATACAAAATTTTATGATGAATTATATATGGGTCAAATGCAATCAATTACATTTTAAGCACCGACGTAAAAGTTTGACGTGTCTGTCTATCTGTGGCACCATAGCTCCAGAAATAATAAATTGATTAGAGTTTGTTTTTTTGAAATCTTTTTTCTTTGAAATTTTTTGAAAGCGTTTTCCACGACGGTGGTTCTTAGGTATGCTTTCTGAAAATCGGAGAAGTCATTTAAGAGCTTTTCCAAGATTACGTAGTGCCATTTTTCGTTAGGGCTATTTTAAAATGTTAAATTGGCTAGTATAGAAAAGGTAACCTAAAAATGCATATTAAAAATAAAGCAAAGCCACGTGAAAACACCAGTGTAGTTCTAAAATAAGGAATAGTAGTGACATAGGAGTATATACGTCTGTATGTATATCTATGACACGTATACTTTGCTGGAACAAAAGATGTACGGTGCTAGGGGTGCGATGCTCTTCTTAATCAACGATGCAGACCTTTTGTTGATTCGGATGGAAATGTTTCTATTTTGGCTTGTATTGTACTATTACTTATTATAAAGATGCTAGTGTTTTAGATTTTGAAATAGTAGTATTAAATTCATCCCGGAAAGCGGTATTAGATGGAAAAAAATCTAGTGTCAAGACACTCTGTTCTCCGTTTTATGCTAGAGTTTAACATATTAGATACGTGTTGAGTGGCGAAACTTATCGTAGTCTGTCTTGTCAGAGCGGTAAAATGGAAATCATTTTAATATAGTACTAGCTCCATCATTCTATTCCACTGATTGTGCCGAATTCTGGATTGCGTTGCGTGTTGTGTAGCCGAACTTAACGCCGGACTTTGCTTCGTTACTAGAACGTCGAAAAAAAATATAATTTTCTTGAGTGCGAATCGAACCCACAACCTGTGGCATGCTTGTGCCCCTGCGCCACGACTGGCGTCAAAATAATATTAGTGTGTATATATGATATGGTAACATTAGTAGACTAGATAGTAATTACATTAAATATATTCTCACAGTATTTCATATTTTATGTAATAAATTTTGTAATAGTATTTGAATAAATTTGATACTGTTTATGAATTTAATTTAATTTAATTTAATTTAACCGATATTACTAACTTCTGTCTTGTATTTTTGAAGCGCGGTGTTGAGTTCCGTTAAAGCAATATATCGGAAGAAGAAATTCTATCTAGCTTTTCACTACTTCTAAGCATAACAGAAACGGAAAGAAATTAGTGTTAGGACACTCTGTTAATTTTCAATTTGTCTATTTAGCGCCCATTTTAACACATTTAAAAATCTTAGAGAGTAAAATCCAATTATTTTAAGCATATCGTTCTCGTACAAAAATTTTGAAGGATTTAAGGTAGCAATGTCTCGAATGGCGGAAAGGTGAAATGGGCAGTGTCTTAATCGGAACGAAGTGTCTTAACACTAGGATTCCAGGATCCTTCTGCCTACTCTACAATGTGTCCACATAAAGTACGTGAAGAAACATGAACTATAAAAAGAAATTGACGAGGCTTCTCTCTCATTTTTAAATCATCACAACCAGTATGAAACGTCCTCTAATCCACGATAGTATAAAAAGACCACACGACCTTTATTTTTCATATTAGGAGGCCTAACTTTATCAGATCTAAATTCGATAAGGTATCTTAAAACAGTACAATAATTTAATTAATATATTATAGACTAATTTCAATAGAAATTGAATATGCATATTATCATTTATATTATGGTAATTTGTAATACTATTCACGGTATTATTGGTTTAAAGGAATAAGTAATTGGTTTAGTGCTTAACTGTATTATATATTCAAATAACATTACGAGGACACGCAGTGTTCACTCGTAATATTTCTGTCGCACTTATAGACGTGCAGTGTGGTTTATTTCCTCGCTCACGTAACGAGGTAAATGACGGCGTTGAGTTTCGCCGCTCTACAACTATGTCTCCAGAACTCGGCGGATGGGAGCGGAAGTGTCTTAATCGGAACGAAATATCTTAACACTGGGTTCCGAGGTATCCTCCGCCCACCGAATGACAACACAACTAAAAGGAAAATTTCTTTTAATAATGAAATTGAAGTGAATAGTAATAGATTTTTTTATCTTCACACTCTATACCGTATATGTCAAAATAGGCAGAGGAAACTTAGTATAAGACACTACGTACCGTCGCTTGTCTTGTTGGAACTCCAAGTGGCGATATAATTTGAAACATACAAACCTTACCAAGGACATACAAACCATCTTCATAAAGAATCTATACGAGAATAACTCATTACATATTGACAAAAACGAAGACTAGCTATCATAGGTAATAAATCTTCCATAAACCATCCGCAGTCGACTACGTCAGCCAACAATGGTCGTACAAAAACTGACATGTTTTTTGTCAAATGTGGCTAAAAGTGGCCGAGTTAGTCATTTTGAGGTAAATAGTAAAAAAGTAACATTCTGAATAGTATAAAGAGTCAAGATGTCTTTTTATCAAATCAGTTTGTTTTATTTTTTTTTAAATAGTAAAGATTTTTTATATATTTTTTGTTGTATTTTACAATAATTTTGGTACAACTAATATTTGATTGTTATTTAATGTATAAGGTTGAACCTGTGCCTTTTTGTATTATATGTCATAAGAAGGCCAAAACAGCGTCACGCTTTTTTCGTATAGGTTTTTTGTTTATTTTTACACAGGGATAACCTAGGCCAATTGTTTCCATACCAAAAAAAAACATATTAATTACCTTGAGTAGAAATCGAACCCATAACCGTGTCCCACTGCGTCACGATTACCTTAACGGTAATTGTTACACTTTTAATATTCACATCTTCTTGGCCTGCTCGATTTCTCCCACCTAAAACATGTGTTACGTGGGAGAAATCGAAGATACTAGGTTCAAAAAAAAATTATAAAAAAAAATCTTTTCGATTATTATTAATATGAAGTCCGTACTAAAATATATTTAATGCACTTTTTACACCAGTATTCGATATACAAATAAACCACTGTGCAAGAATAAAACCCCCAATATTAGTTAGTCACGTTCTAACAACGTCACGACGTTCCGTTTTAAATATTACTTTCCAATATCAGCAAAGAATGCACTAATTTCGATAAAACTTTGATAAGCATTTATTTATTACTTTACCTGGTGAGATAACAGACGTTTTGCTTTCAAGCCTTTGAGATAAATGAAAACTACTGTCTAAGCTTTTTATATTTTACACATTTTTTTTAAAGTACTTATTCACTCACATTTGAGTAGGTCCTGAACATGGACCTGACCTGATAACGCAAAAGAATGGGATACATACACATACCAGGGTGGACAGAGGGAACCTATTGTTAAGTAGGTAGGCTAGGTAGTAGTTGTTGAGAACAGAGAGCCCTACAACTGCTGGTAGCAAGCACTACTGGTATTTAGATAAATTATTAAGATCAAATGGAAATGATTACTTTATATTCACATATATATTTCTTTTAATACTAATTGCCTGACAGACAAACATCTTTTAACTTTTGTCTAGACATAAAGGTCTCCATTCCTCAATTTTCCCTTATTTCCGAAATATTGGTTGTTGACTGGCAAAATTGATCACCGCGGTTTGTTTTGTTATGCGAGCGAGCACAAAAAAATTATAATTCCTCCAAGAGGGAATGGAAGCCACAACCGTTACGCTTACTGTGCCGCTGTGCTATAACGACCTCATAATATTCATATATGTATATTAAAAAATAAATAATCACCCCGTCTGTACGTGTAAAGCAAATCACGTTTAGAGCGAGGGTGGGGTAAACGAGGAACGTGAACGCAACAAAAATGAAAAAGGTGCATTCGCAACGAAGTATTCAAACGATGTTGATACAACACTGTCAGAGATCATTAGTGTAGGATAAACATGTCTAAGTGTTACGTACTGAGTAGAGCAGGGACGGTAAGGGTTGCTGTGTACTGGATGTGTGCGGATTGTGCTATTGTGTGCTATGATTTTTTTGCGTAAGGAATTCCATTTTCGAATTTCATTTAAGGGATAAGTGTGTTTTTTTTTTCATATGTATGTTCTTTTACTGTCTGGTAAGGCGAAGTTCAATGGGATAATGAATTTTTTTTTTTTTAGGTTAGGGGGAAGATATTTAGTGTTAAGATAATGCGTTATTTCCCGACCAATTTTAAAGACATTTAGTTATGGTGAAACTCATAACTATCGTTTGTCTTCCAGAGCTGGAAATTAAAGAAAATTAAATACAATCATTCTTCCGAGTGGAGATCGAGCCCTCGAGGAGTCAGGCCCCCTCATGCATGCACATCTAATTTAAAAAAGTTACTAGATTCTTTTTTCCAACTCCGTAAAATATATCATCTATCTATGCATATATAAAATTTCACACAGGATTTTTTTCAAAGTGGATTAACTCATGTACTGCCATATTGCATTTATTTTGCTATCTTTAGAGCGAAGAAAAAAAGGCTGAAAGCTTTAAATAACATCAAAATAGATCTTGAGCGGTATTTGAACCTTATTTAATGGAAAACGGCCTTTAAAACTAAGAAGTAAAACAGAGATACTCTAGCGTACTAATTGAGTCTTAATGACTTCACTGAAGTGTTGGTCTATGATTAGGATACCCTTTCTAATATTTATATATTTTTTAAAAAAAATATTGATTTAAGAGGCCAGTCGTGGCGCAGGGGCAGGCGCCGGTAATTACGACAAATTATCGATTTGATTTACACTCGAAAAAGTTTAATATTTAATATTATAATTTCCTCTCTGGAGTAACGAGTACTATAACTAATATTTATATTTTTTTTTATATTTTTTTTTACAAAACAAAATGAACAAAGACGGAGTGTTCCCACGCATCGCTCTATTTTCGGGGAATCGCGTATTGAGCATCGGATCTTAACGCTGTGCTTTGTCTTGTTACCAGAGCGAAGTAACGAAAAATAATTCAATATACTTATTGAGAATTAAGCCCATAACCATCGCATTGACAGTCAGACGCTTTGACGCTGATTATGACATTACAACAACATAATAATTAAATCAATTTAAACCATCCATAATATTTTGTCGAGTGATTCTACAAAATGGTAGCTAATAGGTTTTTGTGGACGGCAACGGTCCCAGTAACGAGATATTAACCGAGCAAACCTACCGCAGACGCATGCTAGTTGAGCTCGCTATAATTGAAATGTTGTATATATTTACATTTAGTTCGTCCTACGACTTCGCTTGAATATTATTTTACTTTCACTGTATTTTTAGTATCCTTTGGGGAAGTGATAATGATCTCTTTTCACCATGTATACTAGATGATCATCATGACCTTCTGCGGACCACTGGTTGCTATAGATAGATGCGTGCGAAAACATCTACAATAAAACATCCATGACTAATTTTTAACATTTTTAAAGTATACCACATTTAGGAAAGAAAAAGAAAATATTTATTTAGAAAACGTATAAAAATGTGAACGTACCGGGACTCGAACCCGCGCCTCTTGGAAACCAACCAGGCGCTATGACCACTATGCCATGCGTTCTCATCAAGCTAGGTCGAAACTTTTATACGTTTGTTACATCTTATTTATGTTGTTCGCTGCTGAAAATTATTATCGAAACATATCTTTATTTCTAATTTATCTATAGCAATAAAGAAATAATTACCAAGTAAATGTCAATAAGTAATTAATATGTAACATTGGGAGGTTGATAGCCACACAGCGTGAACTGTTATCAAATTCAATTAAGTTTTTATCTTGAGTTTTATGAATAAATGTGGTACTAAATGATTTTGTGTAGTTTTTTCTATTTTTCCGTCACAATGAAGATTTTTGACCAGATGTGGGATTATTAAGAAAGTATATTTCAAAAACGTGGAGCCATAGTGGCGCAGCGGAAAAGTGTCTGACTAACGACGGCTGTGGGTTCCATTTCCATTCAGAGAATAATATTTTTTTCTCCCTTTTCTCTGTCTGTCACTTAGGTCTTACAATAAAATGTAAAATGTGGAGCGAAGTGAGATAACTCTATGTTCCTTTGTTGTCTACCCTGCTATATGCGCCATACAACATGAACCTAAAAACAAACCATTTCAACTCGTACAATAATAAAATATCACCCTAAAAACCCTATATAACATTTTAAACTTTATGTGAACAATATTATATGGACAGTGCACAAAAGCCACACGATCAACGATCGTTTCTGCGTATCATCGTCCGCAGGATAAAGCAATTATTTGAACATTTTGAAACTGTTTTTAATATCAATCTGTCTCAATCGCCCCTCGGAAGCTACCTAACTCATTTATTTGTTTTTACAAATCGATGACAATATTGAGCTTTCCAACTAAGTGTATTGTGCTTTTGAAAATATGCTTTATGTATAGGAGAAAGAGTTCAAAATCAATTATACGTTTGAAATCTGATAAGGGCTATCGCTTGAAACAGATAAGCGTGAAGACCTAAGTGAAACATCAGGTTCTGTATGTATTTGGTTTGGCTGAGTGATGTTTTAGATAATCTTCTTAACTTTTCATCTCCATAAACAATTATTATTTCTTGTATTTTATTAAATCTAAAAATAATTGATTAAAATTCGCCTGTAGCTAAACTCTGTAGATATTATCATACTCAAATAAAAATGCCTTAAGAAAATCAAATTGCGTCATAAAACTTAAAACTTTTTTAGGTAAATGGTATTTAAGAGTTGCAATTGTAATTTTTGCTTTTACGAAACCTATTATGAATAATTTGCAGCTGGAGGAGATTTTGGTTCACCTTCAAGAATAGAGTACTGGAGGTTTTTTGTTGGATTTTACTGACGGACGGTCACGTAAAAAGCACGAGGACTCCAGAGGGCATATATGGAGAGGTTGATGATAGTAGACGAGGCGAGGAAGGCGAAAGGGAAACTACCAGTCTTGTCCCATCTCTCTGGTTACCTCACTAGGGTTCAACAAGAAGGAAAAAAATCTTCTATCTCTTCTACTTCGTAGTAAAATTAATAAATTCGTGGTGGAATCTCTCTTATTATGTAGGAACATACTTTTGTTGATATTTTGAGTTTGAGTCGTTTTACCATTGTTAAATATTTTTTGTTAATGCTATAATTGATTTAAGGACCTGACCGCCCACTTAGACGGTTTACAACAAGGACAGTCTTTTTTTTTTCTCTCGTGATTGACAATTATGTGAGTAGCGTCAGTCGATGCCTGTGGTGTTTGTTTGTTTAATTTTTGTTTTGAATTCGTCTTTTTGCTTCTTATTATAGTAAATATTAGTGAAGTTGTTAGTTATATTTGTATATTTTTCTTTTTTATGTATGTTGAATTTATTTATGACTGTAGATTTAGATTATAGTGTTATTTAAATAAAATAAAATAAAATAAAATAAAATATATAGTAAGGTTGGCATTTGAAATGAAATGAGAATAGAAATATATGTATATAATAGCGTAAATCTAGTTCCAAGAAAGATAAAAATAATGAAAAGATATGTGATACCTACATGACATGAAATAATGATGACAAAAGGTACCATACACAACCATACACAAGTCTGTAGTATAAGAAAGAATAAACAATAATTTGTAGTTTTTTTTATTTTATCAAAAGATCGAGACGTCAACAGCTGCATAGCTAACTAATTGACTTACTAACTAACTGACTGACTTATTGGCTTACTTTTAACTTAAAAAGAAAAAGAACCTTCTGGTTGTGGGTTTGATCCCCACTCGAGGAGATGAAATATTTATTTAAATTTATATTTCCATATTTTCGCTCTAGTGTCGAGGTAAAGCGCGGCGTTGAGTTCTGCCACTCAACACGTAATGCCTCCAGAATTCGGCAGACAGTGGAAAACGAAGTGTCTTAACCGTAGGTTCTCTCTGCCTCCCTGCTGTGTGCGGGATACAGCGTGAAGCTGATTTATTTATCTATTTTGTTCATTTTTACAAGTAGAAATAGAACCCAGAACTCGTCAAGCTCACAATCACAACTACGGCTGCGCCACGACGGCCTAAAAATTACAGACGTCATAAAAAGTACCGTTACTCGTCTTTACTGCTAAGATAACAATAAAATATGTTTAAAAGAAATTATGAAACCGTATTTATTGGTAGTTAAGCTTGATTATAACAAAGCTTAAAGCTATTATTATGTTATTTATTTCTAGTCAATTTTCTCGTTAGATACATATATAAATAATAATTAAATATTTTCATCTTCTTACTAGAGACCAGTCATGGCGCAGGTGCACAAGCGTTTGACTATAAGCGCGACAGGTTGTTTGTTCGATTCAAGGAAACGAAATATATTTTTTTATAACTGCGGCGTTGAAGTATGCCGCGCTCAAACGCGTACTCAAAACGTAATGCCTCCAGAATTCGGCGATAGAAGTGTCTTATTGGGAACACTGGATTCCTCTGTTCCCTTACCTATCGGCGTGAAGCTAAAAAAAACAAAATACTAAGGAAAATATAGAGTTTTGAATTCGTCCTCCGAAATTTGAAACTTTTTAGGCATTGTGAATGGCGGATCTAAACGCCGCACTTTACCTCGTTACCAGAAGAGAGAGAAAATATTATTTCCTGAACCACTTTAGCTCACAAAAGTATATGAATCCCCAAGCGTTTTTTAAACTCAACCAACCAACCATAACCGTGTTGTAAACTCGCCGGGTGACCGAACGCCGGCTATGTATGTGTATGTAGGAGAACCGTAAATTTTCTCTTTGCATACTTTATTTAACGATGATTGATTTTATTCGGTTACTTACGGCTATTCGATTTGCGGTTGATAAATATTTGTAATACACATGTATCTGATACGGTGTAGTGTTAGCGTGATGATTGTGGGTTCGATTTCAATTTCCGCCGAATTCTGGAGGCATTGAAGAATTGAGCTGGGTGCCGGAATTCAACGCCGTGTTTCGTCTCGACACCAAGCCAAATGTGGAAATCCACGATCTATCTCACGTCTTGTGTCCCACGACTGGCTTCCCCTCTCTCTCTGACCTGGTTATAGTTACACACATATATAAAACCTTTTTTTTCGGGCCATCACAGTGTAATGGTACAGCGTCAGACTGAAAATACGACAATTTGACGATGAAACAGGACATCACGCGCCGTTGAGTTTCGCCCGTAACCTGTAATTCCTCGTAAATCTTCACACAGAACGAAATATCTTAACTTAAATAAAAATTGTCAGCTCAAAATTCATAAACGAAAATGCGACGCTTGTCAGTTTGATTTCTATTTAAGGGAATAGTTTTTCTTTATTTCTATAAAGAGCGGCGTTGGATTACGCAACTTAACAAGAAATGTCAAATAGATTGTGGAAAATTTGACAGAAAATGGGGAAAAGACTGTCATAATAATAAATATAGTATAGTGAATCCCCTCTGCATATCCTGCTATATTGGAAAAGCGTGAAGCTTTTATGACATACTTACATATGCTATAAAATTTACATCAATTAAAAATCGAACTAGCTACTACTGAATGTATTCTAAATATAAAATATGACAAAAAAAGCTGAACAACAAAGCGTGTTACACTAAGCTTTAAAGTTGGAACTGAGTTGAGTTTTATTTACAAAGCTAAGTTGGGAAAAAGCCCAGCTTTTGATACACCGGAAGCGAGAGCTAATAGCGGTCGCGGCGTTTGTTTGACGTTTGAGACTCGAGCGCTGTAAATCCGTCCACGTTCTATAATGAAAGGTAGATCGTGTTGTACAATGGTAGTATTGGTGATAGATGTATAGGAAAATATTTTGTAATTTTTTTTATTTTTAGCTTCACCCTGTATCTCGTTTATAGCAGGAAAGGCAGAAAGAACCTAGTGTTATAGCTCTCTCCTCATACCGCCTACTTTTTCAAATATTGCGTGTGAAGTGGCGGAATTTGATGTCGCGCTTCGTCTTATTGCCGAAGTGAGGAAATGAAATTACAATTTATTATCCCAAGTTGTAATTGAACCCACAACCGCCGCGTTCCGTCTCTGATAAATTGGCGTACACTGGGAAACGTAGTGTCTGAACACTACTCCAATAACGAGAAAACATGAAAACCTAAATCAAATAGAATATATAAATAATGAACTCAGTATACCCACAGCCGAATCCAGTGTTTATTCCTGTGGTGCTAACCGCCCGGTTATGTTACGATTTATGACACGTTTTGTAGAGTGAGTTAGCTTTTTGTTTTTGCTGGCACGCTAGTGGCACGCCGGCCGTCGGTGTGACACTCATTGAAAGAGTTAAATATGCTTTGTTGTTAAGTATCTATGTACATGTAATATGTTAGATAAACTGGTATTGATTTAATGGCAGTTAAACTTTAATTGGTGTTCCTTGTGTGTGTGCGTGTGTTAGATTTTTTTTTAAATTGATTGTGAATTTGAATCTTTTAAAACATATATTAATAGTAGTTTGTAGCTAGGGTGTATTGTATTTTATAATTTTATGTAGGTATATGGTTTAAAAATATTAGAGATATATAAAAGAATATATTAACAGTTTTATTATTATTTGAATGACACTGTAATTTTTTTTTATAATTATATGGAAACGTAATTCTTAAAATCAGTATGTATAATAAAAAATATAATATACAATAATATAAAATACATATATTTTATCTCTAAGGCTTTGAGTTTAGCCACTCAACATTCTGTTTCGAATTCGAACGGAAAGATTAGAACGGAGTGTCTCAACATATGTTTTTCTTTCTCTACTCTAACATACGATAAAAAGAGAGACGCTTAAAAAAATATAATTTATCTATCTATTAATAATATAAACATAGTAAAAGTAAATCATATTAATAACATTTTTTTTGTTATGTCTTTTGAATATTATTAACATCTGTCTTAGGTCTACATCGAAGTAGGCGTAGGCGTTATAATTGCAAACAATTACCATAAAGTTGTTCCGATCTAGTGATGGGACGCCACTCGCGTGGGATTTATGTATAGGTAAAATAGTGCTGTGGTTGATATTTGTATACTGTACTAGCTTTTAGCTGCGGCTTTGTTTTAGTTTAATACGGAATAGAATCAGCTTCACGTCGTATCTCGCAGACAGCAGTGTATGCAGAGGGAACTTAATGTAAATCAATTCCATTCCCAATTTTCTGCCGAATTCTGGAGGCATTGCGTGTTGAGTGGCGGAACTCAACACTGCGCTTTATTTCAAATCGAAACAACTAAGAATTTTGTATACGTGATACTCGGGCACTTATCCTGACTTAGTCCTTTAATAAATGGACTATCCCATATAATAACGGGGAACAGAGTGTCGTAACACTAGATTACCTTTGCCCTGTACCCTGTTGTGTGCGGGATATAGCGTGAAGCTAAAAAAACAATACAATATTATTATTTTTTTCAGTTTGAACCTGTATCCCCAGATTAGCGCGTTCTACTATACAAACCTATAGATTGAGGCACATATACACACCTTTTATAGAAAACGATAAATGTAATATAGCCTATACCGAGTAATAATAATAGATACTTAAATTACGTTTAATACTTATTAAGTTAAATGTGTAGATAAAGGCAATAGAAAATAAAAATACTTCAAATCTCCTAGAAATATATCTATCTCCAAATACTTGAATTCTCCTAGAAATTAAATGCTTAAAGATTATGTATAGGTATAAGCCTAGTTTGAGTAATATATAAAAACAAAACATATTTAATAAATAATTTTCAGATTTTTTTTGAACTGGTACTACCTGTAGATGCTTCCAAATTCCATATTTCTCGGTCAATCGGCAGTACCATATGAATTGATTCCCTTGATAGTAAATATAGATTTTTTTTTCAGGACATCATGAGGCTGTAGATATAAGTATATGGTTTGAATTTCAACTCTATATCTTGAGAGCGTTCTTGAGATAAGAGCTCTTGACAGACAGACAGACAGACGTACAACAAAGTGATTATAAGGCTTAATTTTTTCCTTAAAAATAACGGAACCCTAAAAATTGCCTCGACAATTGGAATAAACTTAACATTCTTTAATCTAAACTTAACAAATTCTTCTACTTTACTATATAAGTATGATTACTATAGCGTATCTGACCATCCAAATCCCAAATACCATCTGTATCACCACCACACGTATCGCAAATTTCCAATGGGCGTGAAGCTATTATTATTTAGTAACATAATACAAACGTTACACGATGCTTCTTAATGACCTCAAATTCACAATACAACCACCCCTACCCCACAGTACGGTACAGTACAGTACGGGACCGTACGCTAGATCTTCATTTGTTTTCTTAATCCATTGTCCCCTTATCCCCGAATCGGACAAATAATTTGATACATGAATGCAGTTAATTACGGCATTTATTTATTGTATCCATTTCACCGGTTTCACCCCCAATTTTATTAGAACCATCCCCTGTATGGGGGTGGCTTTGTTCTATGTGGAACGTGCAAAAGCGTTTTGCCTATAGAGGCCGGCTTGGAAATGTTTAAATAAGTTTTTGTTATTAAATTATAACGACTATTTCATATTTTGTGATGAAAAGCTGGATTAGTTTGTACGTAAAATGTGTGTTGTGTCGCGTTAAGGAGAGGTTCTAATTATATGGTTTTTATTTTTTTATTTTTTTTTCGGGTTAGAGAGAGAATCTCTCTGTTATTATTCACTCTGCATAGGACAATCATCGATGTAAATTATATAATATTATCTACATCAATATATTATGGATATTATGGATTAGAGGCCAGTCGTGGCGCAGTGGCATATATATATATATATATATATATATATATATATATATATATATATATATATATATATATATATATATATATATATATTAAATTAAATTAAATTAAATTAGCTTCACGCTATATCCCGCACACAGCAGGGTAGGCAGAGGGAACCTAGTGTAAGACACTCCGTTCCCCACTTTCTGCCGAATTTTGGAGGCATTGCGTGTTGAGTGGCAGAACTCAACGCCGCGCTTAACCTCGACACCAGAGCGAAGAAAATGGAAATATAAATTTAAGTAAATATTTCATCTCCTCGAGTGGGGATCGAACCCACAACCAGTCGGTTTACAGTCACACTTTGTGCCGCTGCGCCACGACCGGCACGATATATATATATATTATGGAAATATATATATTTATAAATTGATGACACGCAATCTCGCAAATAGCAGAAGGAACCTAGTATTAAGACACTATTCAACACTTTCCATTGAATATTGGAGACATTGCGTGTTGAGTGGCATAACTTTTTCTTGTTACCATAGAGAAGAAATTAGGAATTTCCACTAGAAGAATCGTATTCACAGCCGCCGCGACGACGTCTGTACGTGTATAATATAATAAATATATTACCATATGGTATTTATTATATTTAATATATTATCATAGCATGAATCTACATCATTAAAAATGTACATGATATTATATTGTATTAGAGTATTTGAAAAAATCTAAAACAGAAAAACATACAGTGGAGTGACAAAATAATTAAGTTCTCCTTGTTCTCCGTTAAACTTATGAGGGATAAATAGAAAAAAAAACAATTTACATTTTACAAGCCTGAAAGTTTTCATTACACAAAATTGGTTGTTCCCCATCAAGCGATATTCGCATCGAATTTGCGTTAACGTCCTCGTTTATCATACTGACGTTGATTTTATTTAATAAATCAGTTCGGACGACAGACTATTACGATGGGCGCGGGTTCGATCGCATCCCGGCTTGAGGCATCGCTCGCAAATGATGTATGACTGTGATCGATGTTAGATGTCATACCGCTTAAATTATTGTATGGAGTTGGAGGTAATTGAGTGTTTCGTGTCTACTCTCGGCCCTTTTGATTGAAATGCGTCGGTTTATCTTTCTTTGGTTAATACTTGTTGAGTTTTGTGCGAAGTGCGATTGACAGTTGTGGATGCATCATACAGATTTATGCTATAATATATTTAGCCTTTTGTTGGCTGTCTATTAATTTATTTATCAATCTATCTTTAGTTCGTGGGTTCAAATCCCGAGCTGTCACATTTAACATGACTTCATTATTGGTAAATTCGTTTTATAACGCACGTGAAGGAGCAAAACAAACGTTTTTTTCCCATACCAGAGTAGACCTAGAGAAAGCGAGTGTTTTGTTGGTATTGGGTGGGAGTTTAACTCTTCACCCAATACCACCAAAACATAAGTGGAAAGTGGAGAACGGAGTATCTTAATAGTGTATTCCCTCTGCTTACCCTGATATATGTGGGATACAATGTGAAGGTGAAAAAAGAAATTTTGATTTTTTTTTATTTTTTTTTAAATCATATGTTGAGATAATGAACCTTAGTGAGCCTTAGAGGCAGTTTCATATTTATTTACCTATGTTTAATATATAATTGGAAAAAAATAATAATAATTTGTGCATTTTTTTTTAAATCATCATGATTCTAAGCAAATCATCACCAATCAAAGGGTGGAAGCACCATACGTCGTACTCTTAAGATTAAAAAAAAACCAAAGTACTTCCAATAACTAATTTAGTCTGTGCCTTAAGTTATTTAAACGCGATCACGCACTTCTCTTGCGGATTATCGATATCAATGAATACGCTTATTACTTCATTTGAATCACGTCTCTACTACCTATAATTATAGGGATGGGTTACGCATACGGAATAGAACCTTGTACCCTTGTGTGTATAGCCATTATATGTTATTTTGGACTCATTTTGAACTTTATATTCAAGATATAGGGATCCTTTTTGATTGTCTTCTTGCTACGTAAATATCATCCAACGCGTGTCCACGCATAATATGTTCGATATAAATTCTTGTTGGTGATGATTTGTCAAGTTTTATTAATATTTTTAATTTAAAGCTCTCTTTTCATTGTAACAAAGTTCAAAATTGAATAACATTTTGATTCGAGATTTTTCACGCTTTGACTATGGAATGTAAAATTTTGATTTTGTAAGGATTATTTATTTTATTATAATAGCTAGCTTTTAGAGTATCCATGACGCAGCCTCAGATCGTAAGCACGACGGTGGTGGTTCGGTTCTCACTTTAGGGACTGATTTATTTTCATTTTCTTTGGTAAGAGTAAAATGTGCTGTATTTTAACACTAGGCTACGTTGCCTCCCCTGCTATATAAGCAGAAAACTTAAAAAGCTCCCTTCTAACATAGTAGTCTTTAAAAGTAAAGTAAAAAGAAGAATTCCACCGTAAGTATGAGAGTTACTTGATAAAATATGCAATGTTTTTTATTTTTGTAATTAACTTCTATACAAATATTATAAAGCTAAAGAGTTTATGTTTCCCGCGCGTGTCTTAGTAACTATTGGTTCCAATTGAAAATTATTTTTGTATTGGATAATTTATTTATTGACTACAAATTATCAACTGAAAATATCTGATAAGCTTCAAACAGCTGAACGCTTTTCTTGAACCGTTACGTAGAAGACTCGATTAAGTCGCCTTTCAAAAAAAAAATACATCAGAGTAGGTTCATCTGTTTCGGAGCGTCGATGACAGAGACAGACATACACACATATATTGTATATACACAAATAAACACATATCTCAAATTATAACTTCTCCGTTTTTATAGGAGATAGATAATTAAATGTTGTGTAGAAAAACTTAATAAAAAAATAATTTTCTAAATTGGCTCAAAAAGCCGACTTTCAATGACTCGCGAGTCTTATACAACACTTCCAAGACCTTTCGCTGCGATTATTTATGCAGAAATTAACTTTTAAACAATATGAAAATTTGTAAAGGTATTTGATGAATGCTAATAAGGAGACCGTCAATGGACTTCAAAACCATCAGACTGAGAGAGGGGTAGCTTTATGTTATTTGGGTGAATGATTCAATGGAGTTTCCATTCGTTTCCCACAAATTAGGATTTCTGAATACTTACAACGGTGGGTAATAAGAAATATGGAATTTAATTTCGAGACGGCAGCTGCTTTTTTGTTGATGTGTATCGCAGTTGATGGTTTGAGTTTTGATAAAGAAAATTATTTTTAAAACAAAAGTATGGTTGTTGCTATGTTCTATGCTCTATCGCCCTTAGAAATGTCTAACATTAAAAGTTTAATATTAATTAAAGATACAATTTAATTCATTTAATTAATATTGCATTTTTTTGCTTAAAATACGCTGTTATAAATAGTGGGGCTATTTGCACTTATCTTACTAGCGGAACTCAACCCCGTGCTTTGTCTTCATCTTACCAGAACGAGCTAATAAAGACAGTATACTCCCCTGAGTGAAAATCGAATAACAACCGTCACGATCACGGTGAAATGCTGTACCACTGTGGCCTTTACACAGATAAATATGTACATAAAATTGTATGAAATCAACTATTATTAACAATACTATATTAATTTTCCGTTATTTTGCTCTATTTCTAGTTAAATTATTTCATTCAAAGATTAAATTTACATCCGTGAGACAGACAATAAAGTTTTCAAGCAACTTCCTGGCGCGCCGTTAGCTAATTTAGCTGAGCGCCCGCGTAGCGCTCCAATCTAGATAACTGTTCTTGTCAATGGAGAATATTTTGACGTTCAAATCTTTGATACAAATATGGTGCAATTGAGACTTAGGTAAATAAAAAAATAAATAAATCAGCTTCACGCTGTATCCCGCACACAGCAGGGTAGGCATAGGGAACCTATTGTTAAGACACACCGTTCCCCACTTTCCGCCGAGTTCCGGAGGTATTGCGTATTGAACAGCGAGTGTCTCAGTAATAGGATACCTCCACCTTAATGTACAGAAATGAAACTAAAAGAATGTTCATAAATGATGTACTACAATTTTTTTTAAATATGGAAATGTAATATTTAATATTTGTATATCTTCGCTGTGATATTAAGACAATGCGCAGCGTTAAGTTCCACCACTCGTCAGAAAAAAACACATTTACAAACAAAATATTTTTGATCTCTCATGTATTAATCGACACTGCCAAGATTCTCTATTTATAAGATTCTCTATTCTCTTACTCATCTCGAACGACCTCAAAATGCAAAGTTCGTAAACTTGGCTCTAAACCGCCACAATACGTATCCGATGAAGCATAAATCCGCTAACCATTGTCTCTACAGTTAGAATCGTCATGATCAAATCTAGCTTTATTACTAATTTATTTTATTATACACTGTGTCTTTAATATAGTTATTTCGATTCATTATTGCGCGTAATTTATACCAATATTATGGAGCTGTAGAGAGTAGGGATTTGTTGTATGATCGCGTACATCTTGGGAACTGTTGGTTCGAATTGACAAAATTATTTTGTTTTTGATAGTTAATTTATCGAGCAAGGCTTATTTTAGGCTGTATTATATCACGTTAAATGTTTTGATGTAACCCGTAATAATAATATAACTAACTGTGATAAATCCCACTGCGAACCCAGTTTTAAGATACTTCGTTCTCCGATTTCCTTTCGAGAAAACGGAAATAATTTAAATATTTCACAGAAATCATAATTGAACTCAAAACCATATTAACAGTCAGATGTTGCTCTCGGCAGTGTCACCGTGACCTTAAATTTAACTATAATTTCTTACAATACTTTGTCCTAGGGTCCTTAAGACGTATTAAAAATATAAATAAACCTATACATTCACACCTGCGCAAGCGCAGTTTGCAAATCAAGAAGACAGGAATTTAGTTTTATTGCATACGATTAAAATTTACTCCAATTTTATGGCAGAGTTTTCCGTTTTGTATATAAATATATATTAGATTCACTAGTCGTGAAGTTTCTAATTAACTTGCTTGAATAAGTTTAACTATAGTTAATTAGACATTTTTTTTAAAAAAAGCTTTAAATATGAACCCGTGCCTTCATATATAATTAAACGTTTTAAACGACTAAACTAAGCGTACGTACACATTTTGCAACACCAAAATTTCTATGCAATAACAAGTTCTTGAGACCATCGTTGCGCAGGGGTACAAGAATGCTGCGACTGTGAACGCGATAATTGTAGGTTCGATTCTGACTCGAAATATGTTTATTGCCTCGATTTAGTAACAAAGCAAGCGCGGCGTTGGGTTGCGCAACTTAACATGCGTTGCCACGAGAAGTCGAAAATTCAGGGAACGCATTGTCTTAATGGGGAATGGAGTGTCTTAACACTAGGTTTCCAAGTTCCCTCAGCAAATAAATTAAAAAAATATTTCATCTCTCTTTATCTCATACTTTAATGACCATTTTTTTTTAAAAATGTAAATAAAGAAAATACACTGGCACATTACTCGTAAATTGAAAATATTATTTTATTACAATTTCATGCTTTTAATAGCATGCTATAAACTGGCATGTTTAGAACTTTATGGGTTAGATATTAGCAACTTACATCGTTTATGAGAGGTGGTTTCTTGACACACGGCGGTTACAAGTGGGAAACTTAAGTAGTTTTTAAAATAATATATAAGGTTAAAATATTAATAAATAGCGACTGGCCTCATTATAATAATATAAAACCAGTTGTGGCGCAGGACCACGAAATGTCTCGTTTTTTAAATTGTAAACGCAACTTTTTCCCATTTTAAATCAAAAAAATTACGTAAAAAAAGTTCTTAAATCTAGTTAGAAGTGTAAAATTCAATACACTTGCATGTGATTGCTTTAAATTCGGATTCAAGTTATAATCAATCGATTTTATTATTAATTTGTAGGTATATTATTAGTTTATTTATTATTTGCTCACAGTTTCTTAAGAAAATATACACCAAGGTCGGTTTCCAAGAGTCCTGCTATGTTCAATTTTTTAATTTTTTTTAAATACGTACTTTTCTTTCCTAAGTGTGGAATAACACTTTAAAAAAAATTAATACTACTGACGCTTTTATGTTACTTAATGATTCAAACGTACGTACTTGGATTTATCTAATCAAATATTATGATTTATCCCACATTTTTGTACTTCATGATAAAAAATACATATAAAATTATAGGTAATACAAATGAGGATAAGAAACTTGATCTCACCCGATACTGTCTTTATCCAGGTTGTATCAGTCGTAAAATACTTTGTCACGTTACAATGTACTTTATATAAAATGTTTACAGCTCGTTCGACACTGCGCCACTGGTGGAGCTATAAGAAAATGAGCTGTCAGTATTGGAATTGATTCTGTATGCAAATGCTTCTTATTACGCACTGGGGCAGTTGTAAAGTTTTCTTACCTAATATATTAAGCTGATGGGTACTTGGGCTGGATGTGTTGAATGTGTTAGAATTTAATTATTTCTATAAATAAAATAAATATATTTATTTTAAGTATTTAATAATTTATTTTGTATATATAGTAAAAAGAAGCAATAAATAAAATAATCTATTAGTGAAATTTAATTAAATTCATATATCTACGTTTTTATGGACTGGATAGAAAAACAACATGGATAAACCAATTTTATAAATCATTAACTAATTTATTATGTTTCAATCAATAATTTAGTTAATACATCATTATTTATTTTATACCTAGTTGAATAACATAGAAAGTAAATAAAAGCTCAAATAACAATAAGTCAATCATAAATTAAAAAATAAATAAATAGAAGGTATCACTTACATCAATTCGGTCCGGTAGTCCGTTACAGAATGCCCTTACAAAACACTGTGATCCATTTTATAATCTACCGACATATTTCCCCACCAATAATAAATTTAGTCAAAACAATTCTAATAGTAATTTCTTAGTTTTTATTTTAGTATTATAATATTCTTAATGATACAATTATAAATAATACAATAAATGTATAATTTTAAGATACTGTCACGGCCATACTGACAGTACTTCGCTCTCGAAGTACATAACTTAATAATATTAAAACATATAACATTATAAATGCTTAATTACTTTTACATATCAAATCTAACAACATCTTTGAGATTCTTGAACATAAATCGCTACCGTCAGACCTCTCACATTAGGTTGACCGGTCAACGAACATAACTCGCAACAGTTCTACCTTTCACATTAGGTGAACATGTTAGCGATCTTTTTTTTTTCTTACTATCTCACCTCTTACATTAGGTAGACAAGTTAACAAAACTCCTGCTGTCGCCCCACCTTTCACATTAGATGGTAATTCTAGCAGTATCCTCATGTCCATCTTTCACATTAGATGAACAAATATTATAAAGAATAACATTAATAAAAGAAAACTTACACTTATACAATTATATTCATAATAAATTACAAATATCATAACGAATAACATTAATACTATATATATATATATACTACCTAAAGTGTTTAACTTTATTCCATGTCATCCACCCATTCTCCATGCCATAATCTTAATTTATCTTTAGCAACAACAATATTTCGTAAATGCCCTTGGCCTTTAAGAGAGTACCTATCGTTTGGTAAGAGACCTATAATTTTATATGGTCCCTTAAATTTGCAACTTAGTTTATCACGACGTCTGTGATCTTGATTTATATAAACTAAATTGCCTATCTCGAAAGTCACATTATCTCGCCTTACACTGTCAAATCGATTTTTAAATCTTTTGGCTTCTACTTGTAAACGCCTGGTCGCCAACTCGCGGTCGGCTCTTAAATCAATACTGGACCCTGGGACACTAACATCGTTTAAATGAGCTTGTATACAAGGTATATTCGCATTTACTCCTATAAGTAAGCGAATCGGAGAAAACCCAGTTGATTTTTGGACAGTGGTATTAATGGACTGTTGGACCTTCCACAACCCGCTTGGCCAGTCTGACGAACCATTACAGCTAGTATTCAACATATTGACAAGTGTCGCAACATATCGCTCCACTTGACCATTTCCTCTTGGGGTACCAGTTGATATCATATGATGCACAACTTGTAATTCCGTAAACAGTGATCTAACTTGGAGAGAACTAAAGTTAGTGCCTCTATCTGTTATTACTACTGAGGGAGTACCGAACAACGTAATGGTATCTCGAATAAGTGGTACCAATTCTAGGGCACCGAGCGTTTTAAGTGGTTTTAACACACAAAACTTAGTGAAAGCATCTAGGAGTAACAAAATATATTTGTAACCATCATTTGTTTGAACGAATGGACCCGTACAATCTAAATGAATGGTGTGAAAGGGAATAGGGACTTTTTTTATTGGATGTAAGAAACCTTGCTTTGGGCCCGAGTGACCCTTCCGTTCTACACAAATTAAACAGTGTCTTAGGTATTTCTTAATAAATGGAATCATTTTCGGAAACCAGAAATGTTCACGAAGCTTATGTAACACTTTCTCAAATCCTACATGACAATTGTTGTCATGATAAAGTTGCAAAAGACTAAATCTAGATCCCTTTGGTACATACAGTTTTGGCTCCCCAGATTTAATTTTGTAAAACAATAAATGGTTCTCTAAAAGATAACGATTTTCATCCAGGTCACCAGCTATAGCTTGACTAATTAAATGTTGAGTTTCTGGATCATTTTGTTGAGCAATTTCTAACCAAGATGGTGACTCATTAATAAAATTAACATTTAAGAATTCAGTAGTTTCTGGCGAACTCAGAGAACTTTTAAAGTTAGAAACATTACTTGAGGTATTTTGATGGGTAATTTCAGCAAGATTAATAGAAACAGGACTTCCAACAGGATTGCGACTAAAGAAATCAACGTGCCCAATATATTTACCCTTTTTATATACAATATCGAATTCAAAATCCTGCATAAAGGTCCACCAACGGGCTACACGAGGAGATAAATCTTTTTTATTAAATGTAGCTTTAATAGCATTACAGTCGGTAAAGATTTTAAATTTGATACCCAAAAGGTATACTCTAAATTGTTTTAAAGCGTTATAAATAGCCAACGTTTCTAGGTCATACGAACAATATCTAGATTCTGTAGGAGATGTTCTTTTACTAAAGTAGGCTACGACTGATTTTACACTATCTACTTTTTGCACTAAAACTGCTCCATATCCTATTGAACTAGCGTCAGTGTAAAGTTCTGTAAGTAATTTTGGGTCAAATACAGTTAATAAGGGTTTAGATGACAAATGCTTAATGACATAATCCCTAGCTTCGTTCTGTTCGGGTCCCCAATGAAATTTGAAATTATTTTTAGTTAAATTCGTGATACAGGCCGTACGAGATGCAAAATTTGGAATAAATTTTCTAAAATAACTAGCCAACCCCATAAACTGACGCACCTGCTTGACAGTATTAGGTACTGGAGAATTTACCAAGGCAGATACCTTTGTTTCACTAGGTCTTACACCTTCCTGTGATATGTGTCTTCCGAGGTACTCAATACTGTCAACAAAAAGTTTACATTTCGCTAAATTAATAGTAAACCCTGCAGAACAAAGAGCATGAACTGTTTTTTCTAAATAGTCTATTCCTTCGTCGATTGTGGTAAATGGGATAAGGATGTCATCAATGTATACCAAGAGAAATTTTAGGTGTTGTACAGCCTTTGTGATAGATCTTTGAAACACAGCTGGACCATTACAAATACCAAATGGCATTTTAATAAACTCGTAATGACCAGTTGGTGTCACAAAGGCTGTATATTTTCTAGAGTCTAAAGCCACGGGTATTTGATAAAAACCGTTTTTCATATCCAAAGATATAAAATATTTTGCTGAACCTAGCTTATCGATTTGATCTTCGATGAGAGGAAGTGGATATCGATCTTTTTCTATAATTCTATTTAAAGCTCTAAAATCTACACATAACCTATCATTACCATCCTTTTTTTTTACCAAAAGTACGGGACTGGCAAATGCAGATTCACTTTCACAAATTATTTTTTTGTTCAAAAGTTCCTGAATAATTTTATCCACTTTCTCTCTTTCGACAGGAGCTAACCGATAGGGACGGTAATTAACAATTTCATTACTTTTCAAACGGATAGTTAGTTCACCAGTTTTTACCGTGCCTATCTCATCCAAGACAGAGGGATATTTTTGAAAAATACTACAAATTTTATTTTGTGTAATTAAATCTAAATGACAAATCTTTGATGTTAAATCAGATGATTCTGTTATCGAATAAATCAAATTCACCTCTGCATTGTTTTCGATAGGTTTTCTTACTAAACGACAACAAGTTGAGTCAGTAATAATTTCTATATCCGGGTACTGTACTGAATTTCTACCTATAAGGAGGTCATACTGAAAATCAATGTCTCTAACTACATGTATATCGAGTTCTAAATTCACATCTTCAAATTGAACAAAAACTGTAATTAGTGCAAATACATGTATGTTACTGTTCCCTATTCCTTTTAAATATAAAGATACAGGAATTAAGCGACACCCCAGTCTCCTAGCTACGGATTCTTTAATTAAACTACAATTTGCCCCGGTATCTATCAGGGAATTAAGTATTAAACCATTAATAGAAACTGGTGTGAGGCTTAATTCAGTTTTCCTAAAAAATTAACGTCTTTTGTAGGGATCAAAGTTACAGATCTTTTTGATTCCGCCCTTTGTTTATGAAAACAAATATTTTCGGTATGACCTACTCTTTTACAAAAAGTACATGACTTTGCAAGAGTATCATGTTGCTTTGAAACCTGTGGAGCTTGGTCCGTTCGATTTTTTAAAGTCTTCCAACATTGAGACTGTACATGTCCAGTTTGGTTACAAAAAAACATTTTTTATCCATGTCAAATTTAGACCGCTTAGCTCCACTGGATCCTGAACCACTATTACTACTATCTAAAGCTCTTTTCCGGTTTTTCATGTAGGTTGACAACAAGGAGATAAGAGCTGCGGTAGTAGTAATACCACTATTTAAACAAGCCATTTTGACATCAACATCACTTATGCCCCCACAGATCAGCTCAATCAATTGCTCATCTGTAAAGGTTACTTTAGTGTTGCGTAGTAACCTTATTTTTTCTCTGGCATAATCTCCATAGGATTCTACTGCATCAGACGAGTAAAGGACTGCTCTGGAAAGTCTTTCGGACAGATTTTTCTTTTCAGGGTAGGCGTCAATAATGTCTTGACGTAGATTTTCCCAAGATCTCCCTTCCAAAGGCTCCCATGACTCAAACCAAAGTAAGGCAGAGCCCTTAAGGGCCTTACCGGCTTTAGCTGCTGTTCGAATACTGCTCCAGTTCAACTCCCTAGCGAGGGCTTCCACACTGTTGCACCAGCTGGCGGCTCCGCAGTCGTTGTGATCAGGGTCAAACATTGGTAGTGCAATGTCATCATCCTTTTGATGGGTAGCAGTAACGGCATCACGAATTGCTCGGAGAAGACCACTTATTGCTTCAGAATCCATCTGAAACTTGTACAAATAGGTGTTAATAACAATTGTAGCTATTCGAATCCCACTTCTGATGTTAGAATTTAATTATTTCTATAAATAAAATAAATATATTTATTTTAAGTATTTAATAATTTATTTTGTATATATAGTAAAAAGAAGCAATAAATAAAATAATCTATTAGTGAAATTTAATTAAATTCATATATCTACGTTTTTATGGACTGGATAGAAAAACAACATGGATAAACCAATTTTATAAATCATTAACTAATTTATTATGTTTCAATCAATAATTTAGTTAATACATCATTATTTATTTTATACCTAGTTGAATAACATAGAAAGTAAATAAAAGCTCAAATAACAATAAGTCAATCATAAATTAAAAAATAAATAAATAGAAGGTATCACTTACATCAATTCGGTCCGGTAGTCCGTTACAGAATGCCCTTACAAAACACTGTGATCCATTTTATAATCTACCGACATATTTCCCCACCAATAATAAATTTAGTCAAAACAATTCTAATAGTAATTTCTTAGTTTTTATTTTAGTATTATAATATTCTTAATGATACAATTATAAATAATACAATAAATGTATAATTTTAAGATACTGTCAAATGCTTGTTTGTAATGAAAATCTCGGGAACGTGACCAGTTTATTAAAGATTAAATTGAGACGTTTGTAGTATTAATTTTTAATAAAAATTTGGATTTTGGTTATTTAAAAAAAATCATAACTTTATTATTTTTGGGTTATCTTGGGAACATGAAAACCTCGTGAGGTTTTCGTTACTTTCTTCGATGCCGCGCTTTCTATAGTAGAGAAATAAATATAAAAAAAATATATTTACTTTTCATTCATTCTTCTGTATTTAAAATCGAACTCAGAACCATTACGTGACAGACAGACAGACAGATTCATGTTACTTCTTCCAAAATCGAACCTATACCCAGTGGCAGTATAACACAAAATCTGTTCTGCACCATGAATAAAATATGAAATCATAGACTATCCTATTTATGTTATTGAAGCAATCTCGATAACTTTGCAGACTGTCACCAATATCGATACATAAGTTCATAATAGTGGCGTAACTTTCAATTTGCATTACGATTAAAACACGCGATCCGAGTAAATTAGTATGCCCTAGTAAATATTGAATGAGATCTGGACATTTAATGATTACAATTATCTATGTTGATAAGGTTAATAAATAGCTGTACCTTTGCGAGAGCCGTTTATAGTAATATATGTGGTAATTGATATATTTAATTGTGGATTAGTAAATTTTGTTTGTTTTAACGTAGATATCTCCTAAACCATGGTCTTTTATTATTGGAAATATTCTTTTTTTTTGGATTAGCTCGACGATGTACCTTCCAATATACTAGCCTAGGCAATAGCAAAGAACGCGAATTACTCTAAATAAATAAAATATTCAAAACGTTACACCATTCCGTTCTCTATTTTACAAAAAAATAAAGCGGATTGTGATTTATCGCTAAAGTATTGTAGGATTAGCAAAAAGAACCTAGTGTCAAAACACTCTGTTGAGAAAAGTTAAGAAGTAGACATGAAAAGAACTCACCCCTGAGTAGTAAGTGAATCCGTTGCCAATTATTGTATTCAGATTCTGCGGTATTGCGTCATGAATGGCCTCTTTTAAAAGTTATAGATTATAAAATCACCTTCACGCTGTATCCCGCACACAGCAGGGTAGGTAGAGGGAACTTAGTGTTTAGACACTCCGTTCACCACTTTCTGCCGAATTTTGGAAATATTGCGTGTTGAGTGGCAGAACTCAACGCCGCCCTTTGCCTCGACACCAGAGCGAAGAAATGGAAATATACATTTAAGTAAATATTTCATTTCTTGGAGTAGAAATCGAACCCACAACTTTAGAACTAAATCATATAAAAACACTATCTTAAGGCTTTTAATTACCATTTATTTACCTATTCATACGTTTTGTAATCTAGTTTACTTATTTTAAGTGGATATTACGATTTACAGTTTACTGATAAATCGATTATAAATGATATTGGCAATTATCGAATGTCACTACAGTAAATGTTAAACTAATTTTGTATGTTACATACATATATACATATATGACTCGTAGTTAACTATTGAAGACTTCAGACTTTGCTTAAGATTTTTATTTAATAAATTCTATAACCTTTAAGATTTTTATTTAATAAATTCTATTATTTTTTCAATAATTAATTAAAGTTACGTATAAATAGGGGCCAGTCTTGTCACTGTAAAACCGACTGGTTGTGGGTTCGATCCCCACTCGAGGAGATGAAATATTTACTTAAATTTATATTTCCATTTCTCCGCTCTGGTGTCGAGGCAAAGGGGGAGCGGGATACAGCTAGAAACTGATTTAATATAAAATATTATGAAGAAACATATAATATCAGATAAGCACATTTTACCAAAGTAGGTATATTAATAACTATTATTATCAGCTTCACGCTGTATTCCGCACACAGCAGGGTAGGCTGAGGGAACCTAGTGTTTTAGACACTCCGTTCCCGACTTTCTGCCGAATTCTGGAGGCATTGCGTGTTAAGTGGCAGAACTAAACGCCGCGCTTAGCCTCGACACTAGAGCGAAGAAAATGGAAATATAAATATAAGTAAATATTTCATATCCTCGAGTGGGGATCGAACCCACAACCAGTCGGTTTACAGTCACACTTTGTGCCGCTGCGCCACGACTGGCCTCATATTAATAATTATTTCGCATAATTTTAATTAATACTCATATTAATCGATATTTTGCAAAATGACATTGAGTTATATGTGTAGGATTGCTTGCAAAATATTGGAACATATCGATGAGATATAGTTGATAAAATTTAAATATAAATGTATTTAATTCTGATTTCACTGAATAAAGTCGAGACCGACATGGCGCAGTGGGACAGCTCCTATCTGTAATCGCAATGGTTGCGGATTTGCCTCCCACTCGTGGTAATGATTTTTATTTAAATTGTTTATATTTAAGATGTTTTCATTTTCTTACTCAACACTGTCTTGATACTGAAAAAAAATTAGCTTAGTAAACTGTCTCTCACTCTTTCCTTTAAGTCGCCTAAGTGCCAATTATCCTTAAAGATATAAAAATACAAGAATAAATGAATAATCTTCGTGCCGTCTGTAAGTGCGACTGTCGTGGATTCGATTCCCAATCAGGGTTATTAGTTATTGTCACTTCCTTACTCTGGTGATTAGACAAAGCGTTGCATTGGGCTAGCAGTTAGTTGAGCCGCCACTCAACATGCGATATGTTGAAAATTGGAAAATGCATGGAAATAATGTCTTAGTACTAGGTTTTCTCTGCTTACCCTGTTATATAAGCGGGATACAATAAGGTAGGCAGAGGGAACCTAGAGTTAAAACACTCCGTTCTCAATTTTCCGTTGACTTCTAAAGATAGCGTGTGTGTTTTGTGACAGTACTCAACGCCGCACTTTGCCCCGACACCAGAGAGAAAATATAATAAAATAATTTTATAAATTTGAAAACATTTTCAATAAAGCCAGTATGTTCTATATGAGGAATTAAATTACATGACAAATCGACCAATGTACCACGCCAGACTAACAAGCGCCCGCAGCAAGAGAACACGACAGCGAGCCATATTAGGTTTTAAATATATTTTAGTATTTATTTTTAGTAAGCAGCTAAGTTAAGGTTTCTAAATGTTATACGATCTGGAAATTTAATTTCTGAATTTGATTTTTTAGAGTTGTTTAGGCGCTGTGGTACATCTTCTGATTGTGAACATAATGATTGTAGGATCGAGTCCCACTCAGGGGACGCTTACTATTTTGATGTCGTCTATTTTCATTTACCCTAATAAATAAGTGGGCAACGGAATGGCCTCTTCTGCCTTCCCTGCTCTATGCGAGATACAGCGTGAAGTTATAATTACCTATTTAAATATTGTTGTAGTATTTTTAACAGATCAATAAAATAAATTATACAATTTAATATTGTCAACCTTTTAACCTGTTTGCATTTAGTTTAAAGCTTTTACATTTTTTTTAAGCAGAATAGGCCCCTGCCTATTCCCGGAATTGAGTTTTCTTGAGTAATTAATTGAGTGGCGAAACTCAACGCCGCGCTTTGCCTTAGAGCGACAAAAAAAAAATTCCCCGCGTTGGAATCGAACCCACAACTGTCGTGTTTACTACTACTACATCTGCTTATACGCCACGACGACCTCATTCAACCTCATTTAACTAATTTCAACATAATTTATATATTAAACATGATAAGATGAATATCGTAATTGGTTATATCATGTATCGACATTTAGACCTGATATAGTAATTAAATTTTATTTTATCTTATGAAATTATCGTATGTTTTAAATATTATTAAAAGAATTAATGAATGAAGGAAATGAATGAGGTCGTGGCGCAGCGGAACGAAGTGTGGCTGTAAAACCAACAGGTTGTGGGTTCGATCCCCACTCAAGGAGAAATATTTACTTAAATTTATATATCAATTTCTGCGCTCTTGTGTCGAGGCTAAGCGCGGCGTTGAGTTCTGCCACTCAACACTTAATGCCTCCAGAATTCGGCAGAAAGTGGGAAACGGAGTGTCTTAACACTAGTTTCCCCCTGCCTACCCTACTGTGTGCGGGATACAGCGTGAAGCTGATTTATTTATTTATTTTAATTTAATGAAGGTATAGGTATAGTGATAAGGCAGAGTTCGCACTGAGAAGATTCCCTCACCATATAGGTCCCCCATATGAGTAAATCCCTTTTATTTTTAAGAAAAGTTAAATGTTAATCTTTTTTTTTATATAACACGTTTGAATTAATGTGGCTTATATTAATAATATGCAATATTTTACCAAAAGCGAAGTATATTTTATCCAACTTTAATAATAAAGTATAGTAATTTACTATTGGTTTTTTAAGAAAATCAATCTATAAGTTACGTTTTAATAATAAAACGAGAAAAAACATGCCTAACTGCTTGCGGCGGGCGTTGAACCCGCGACCTTTAGCACAAGTAACTTACCGATTCTACATGAAACGGCTTTTAAATAAGATATATGGTATAAAAACTTGAAATGATTTAACAAATTTAAATTTTGAGTGTTAAATAATGATGGAAAAATATTTTAATCCAACGATGGTTGCAAGTTCAATTCAGGTTGGAATAATTAGGCATATTTAAAAAAGTGACCCAGAACTGGTTTAAGTCAGTGCCTAGAATGCATCTTTGTAGTAGTTATCTAAAATAATAAAAAATAACTTTATTAGCAAAAAATACAAGTTTTAATTTGAAATTTTAAAAGATTTTGAAAGCGTGCCTTAAACTTAGACTTAACGCATCTATAGATTTGTTTTGTAAACGCGCCTGTCGCCCACGTGGTGCATCGTATCTTTGTTGAGAAACATTTTTTAATAGCTTATAGCAGAACAGAACCTAGTGTTACGACTCTCCGTTTTTCCGCACCGCCCAATTTTCGAGACATTGTCAATTGGATGGCAGAACTCAACGCCGCGCTTTATCTTGCTACCAAAACTGATAATTAATTCCGAATGGCACCTTGTCTATGTAAACTAATTTGGAATATATTTTTATCTTTCGCATGTAGCATGCTCTTACGACGGATATCAAAGCTAATATCAATCCAATCAGACCGTGTAAACAAAAACATCTTTTTATTTAAAAATTTTCTTCGAGCAAGTATCGAACCCACAACCATCTCGGTTACAATCATACACTTTTCATTTGCACCACAACAACCTTTATGCTAAAGATTTGTTTTGAAAACGCGCCTCTCGCCCACGTGGCGGATCTTATCGCCGCTGAGAAACGAATATACTTTGTTTAAAGCAATGGAATTCACAATAAATCTTTCGAACAAGTTACTATGCATAGATCTTCTTACATTTTCGAATTTCTATTTAAAAGGTTAGTCTTAGAGACTGTTTACTTAGGTATAGATTTATTTTTAGATTCAAATTGTACCTTGTGTATAGCAGGATAGGTAATGGGAACTTAGTGTTAAGTTAAGAAGCTTAGAAACTTCGTTCCTCCTAAATCTCTCAATTTTTAAAGAGACATGGGAAGGTGAAGACAATTCATTCAACCGGGTATCGTATCCACAACCGTCGTGTTTACAGACACGACGTGACAGCCTCATTAGTGATAAGATATGTTTTTTTTTAAATATTAATGTTTTTTTTTGCTTACAGGTACGAGTGTTGAAACTGTCCATCTTGATATATTATATGTCCATTGAGTAAGTAGTTAGTAGTAGTAGTATAGGGAAGAAATAGTTCTGAAGAAAACCTATGATTACAGTGCAACAATTGTTGAAAAAAAAATGACTGTAGCTAGTTAGTACTATTTTAATAAATAAAAAAAAAATTTTTTTGAAATACCATTAAAAGAAAAAAAAAATAACATTAAACACTTCTTCATGTCGTTTTTGGTATAATTTGAAATAAAATATAGAAAATTATAAAAAAAATCAAAAGGTCGAAATAAAACTTTATAGATCCCGTGCAGCCATACATACCTACCTACACAATAGAGACAAAGGTTGTATACAGGGATGTAATGTAATGAATAGATAATACTGAAACACCTCATACTTAACTAAATAAAAAAATACCAAAAAAAACATTATTAAATCCATAGATTATGTAAAAAATATATGTATATTTTATTTAAAAATATCCTTATACTCTCTAAAAAACGTGGTTCAGCAGCTTAACTGCCAAATACAATATTTTTAGCGTGTAAGTGATCAATTGGGTAAGTACGTTGTTGTAATAACTAACTCTACTTAAGTAATAATTTTCCAATGCCCATAAAAGGTATAAAAGGCGTTTACGACATTTAAGTTAATAACGCCGTGTTCCTCATTTTACGCAACTCTGACCCACTGGGGTCTGGGTGACATTGTTGACCTCAGAAACGCATAAAAATATCATTAATCGCTAGAATATACATATAACATAGAGTTTTTTTTTTAAGTTTTTCTTTTAGTAAATGGAGGTTATCAGTTAAACATGTCTCTGTTTACATGTCTAAGCACGTGTACTGGATTCTGTTTTGTATGTTTGTCAAAATAAACCTGGAAAGTCATATCAAGATGATATTTACATGAACTATGGAATATAGTTAGAAAATAGTTGAAGTTTCACTAAAATCAGTAAATGGTTTTTGAGACATTACCAATGTCTGAAGGAGTATCTAGTATCTACATGGAATATATACATATATTATAATTAGTACTTAAAGTCGATTAATTTATTATTTTTCCAAATTCGAGACATTACGCAATAAAAATAATTCACTTTCCGGGACGTAGCATCGACAACGACCGTTCACAGCAAGTCTGTTAACGGCTTTTGAAGAGGCATAATAGGTCTAATAATTCTGTTACATTTTTTAAAAGCTTCGCGCTATATTCTACATATAGCAGGATAGGCGAAGGGAACGTAATATCAAGACACTCCATTCTCCATTTATTAAGGCATTGCGTGTTTAGTAGCGAAACTTAAAAGCTGTAATTTTGTATTGCTACCAAAACGAAGAATAATTCCCCAAATAAAAATCGAACCTACAATGGTCGCGTTTACGCTGTATCTCTGCGCCACGGCCTAGTAATATCGATTAAAGATATTAATCAAATTTGCAATTTACCATAAAAAACAACCATAATTACTTATTTTATAACTTAACTTACAAAAACTTCTACTCCATACATACACGTCTCGAACGATTTTGATTTATTGATAAATAATTACTCAGATGATGACACCAGCAATTAGTTAACTATTGCACATTTAAAATTAACTACCCACAAAAACATTTGTATAGATATATACAGAAAAATCTAACATACAATATTCTATCTTATTGCAATAAAAATAAGACTAGAAATGCTATAACAAAATTGTATCAAGTAACATATTTTTAAGCCAATTTAATTTGAACGTTAAATTTGTTAAAATAGGGTTGAAAATTTTGTGTATTTAAATCTATAATTGAGATCTAAGAACAATTTTCAAAACGTGATTCCTTGAAGTTGTGTTATAATTATAGAAAATACCGAAATACCATTGTTTATTTAACATAGCCTTGGCACGTTCACTTTTGTTCGTGGAAGGCTAGGTTTAGTTTTTAAAGTGTATGGAATAGAATTTTTCAAGTAGTTTTTTCGGATTTTATGTATTTTATTCATAAATTGTATTGATTCTTCGTTCATTGTAGAACTGAACTCGTATTATAATTGTTGGTACTATTGGCGTGGCGAGTTTAACTAAAATACATACAATATTAACAAATGTACGTATAATTTAAATTTAGGATCATCTCTTTTCATTCAGAAAACCAGGAAAAGAATTGTTTCAGGTACATTAACATTAGATACATGCCTATTTACATATGAAATTGATAATGTCCTCTGAAAAAAAAGAGGTATAAAACAGCATTCCGCTTTCCGCGGTATAGCTGGGTAGGCAGAAGGAACCTAATGTTAATCTTTTGATTCTCCACTTTCCGCCAAATGTGGTGGAACTCAACGGCGTGTGGTGGAACTCTTATTACAAGAGCGAGAAAATAATAATAAATTTAAAACATCCATTCCGAGAGAAATCTACAAAATCTTATAACTTGCACCAAAATCAAAGACCGCGGGGGTCAAATAAATCTATAGGAAGGAAGGCTCTATCTGGCGGCTCTACAGATATGAAAGTCTTAATTTATATTATTTTAATTGTGAAGCGTAATGATGTATGCATCTTATTTGTTACTATGTATTAATTAATAGTACTGTCGGCAACTTTTGTTTGAGGCTCGAGAGAAAGTCATTAAAGTACTGTATAGAGTACGGAGTAGTGTTTTTGCTATATCATTTCTATATATTATTATTCTTCTTCTTAGTTTCTATTTTTTTTGTTGTTTTTACTTTTAGTGAATTTATAAACTAGCACAAGAAAATTATATATAAGCATTATGCCTTAAGATATTCCTTTGTTTATTGATACTTATCTTTTGCACGACGATGCGTTTTTCACTTATATACCGAATGATTTTAAGAAATAGAGATATAGAAAGAAAGGAAATCTAGAAAAAAATATATTAGATTAGACTAGATCGTTCCCCAATATGGATTTGGGAAACTAGTTGAATTTCGGAAAATTCACACTCACTGTTCAATGAAAAGAGAAGAAAACAATGGGAGAGAATGAGAAATGAAATTGAACCCAGGACTTTAAGCTCCAAAGTCAAAGTCACGTACTATATTGTATACATACTCCTATATACCATAATGCAAATGTGCTCTACAATGCAATTATTATGTAAAATGTTTTCATAATAACGCTCTTTTGTTTTGAAACAAAACAATATTATTACAATAGGTTTATTGACTTATTTCCTTAACAGACGCGTTTAGAATTTCGATAAATAGTTTCTAATTTATTTATAACTAGTGGGCGCGCGCAGCTTCGCCTGCTTATTTGCACCCTTAGGAGTGAATTTCAAAAAAAACCATGAAACCCGTGTTCAATGAAATATTTTTAAGAGAATTTAAAATTTTATTAAAATCGGTGCTTGATGTTTTAATTTTTTTCCATACAAACTTTCAACCCCTATTTCATCCCTTTAGGGTCAAAATTTTTCAACCAAAAAAACATCGGTGCAAATTTCACATTTCTACGCACAGCGGTTACGGCTGTTCGTGCGTCTTACCTCAGTCAGTCAGGTACATGTCCTTTTATATATATAGATTATGAAAATAAACAGATTGTTTGGTTGGACGCGCTAATCTTAGGAACTACAAATTGTTTTTTTTTTGTGTTAGAGAGTAATATTATAGGATAGAATATTACATTATGTTATATTAAGATTGCAAATAATGTTTCGATATAGTTTATTATATTATCTTCGTGACTTCGTGATGAAAGCATCTTATGTTGGAGAAAAAGCTTTAGTACATTTCAAAATATATTTGCTATATTTTTAGGGTTAGGTTGTGGTTTAGCTTTTCATTGGAAGTTAAATATTTAATAATTCTATTTTCTCCTTGTGGTAGTAAAAAACGCGTGGCGTTGAGTTAAGAAAGAATTAGGCAGAAAGTGGAGAACGCAAGTGTCTTAATAAGAAGGAAGAGTATTACACTCCCCAGGTTCCCTTTGCCTACCAACGAACGAGCACAATACAGCGTGTAATACTTTTTCCGTAGTTAATCTTCGAGACAATGCGTGCTGAGTGGCGCAACTCAACGCCGCGCGCGTTTCGCCTACCCTGAGTGGGAACTGCGAACCTAAAACCATCGCGTCTGCATCCCGACGGCCTTAAAACGTATTAAAATGTAAAATTTAATCATATGTAAAATATTCAAGAGATTTATATTAAGACCGTGTAAGATTTAGAAAATAAAGTCATTATCAGTAAACTGAATTGGAATTCTGTATACCGACTATTAGATCGCTATCTAAAGTGGTATTGTTATCTCACAATGGCTAGATAGGATTTATTGACTATGGTAATAAGATAGCTTGGTTCTGGGTAAACTACTATTATAGTTGCGTTACGTTTGTTTACTTTAGTCGTAATAGTAACGTGGTATGATATTGAGGATTATAGCTCAATATCGATTTTGGTATATGGAGAATTTTAAGCTGCTTTTTTATAAATTAGTACGTTTTATAGTTGTGACTGTGTACTGAGAAAATATATGTTCTTACTGTTTTTAAGAGAGAAAAATATACATCATATTGGAGGTGATATTAGAAATTATTGTAATGTGGTACAAAAAATGTGATAGTTGTAGGTTTGATACCGACATGTAAAACCCAGTAAAAAATAAAGAATAAAAAAAGAATAAGTTATAAATAGTTAATGAAATAAATACGGCTGCGTTGTGTACCGCCACTCAACACGCCATATAACTAGAATTTGGTGGAAAATGTGGAGCGCAGTGTCTTAACACTAGGTTCCCTCTACCTACTCTACTGTGTGCGGTATACAGCGAATGAAACTAACAAAAAGAATATAAAAAAATGTTTTAATATTTATTTTATAAAATTTTAATTTTCATTCCTTTACACTTAGTTTCATATAAAAAAAAACTATATAAATTTTCCATAAACAATCTACCATACGAATTTGTACCCACAATCATCGTTCAACAGTTTCATCCATATCATTATATTAAAAACCGGATCACATAATTATGTTAATAGCAGGTAGTCCATATAATAACAAATTTTGTTCTTAAACAATAAGAAAGTATAGAACCTCAACAAGGCACTTAAGTGAAACTGGCGCGTTAGCGCGGGGTGATTTGAGTCGATCGGTTATTAATTCTTCTTCGTGACTGGAACCGTAAGTTAGGTTGCGGTGAGAGTTATAACCGGAGTAGGAGTATATAATATCTTATATTTTTAATCAGCAGGGTAGGCAGACCGAAACTATTGTTAAGCGACTCCGTTTCCTATTTGCCATCGAATTCTGGAGGCATTGCGTGTTGAGTTGCAGAATTTAACACCGTGCATTGCCTCGACACCAGAGCGAAGAAATGGAAATAGAAATAAAAAAATAAATATTCCATTTTTTGAAGTAGGAATCGTTTCCACAACCTGTCACGGTTACAATCTACTTTCTATACTTGTGCACCTACGCCACGACTGGCACAAGCGCACTTTGCTGAACAACTGAACAACTGATTTAAATTAGGACAATCTTTTAGAGTTGTATATATGGGTTACAACGTGCTGTATTAATTTATAGCACGCTATATCCAATAAGTGGAGTAATTTCACATTTCACCATTAGTGTGCTGTGTAAACAGATTGAATTGATTGATTGATTGAGATTGACAGATTGAGATTGACAGGTTGATTAAGAGAAAAATTATACCTGAAGGAATTGTCCCCATTTAAAAGTTCCAGTACCAAGACAAAAGCGCGGTTTGACTTCCGCCATTTAATATGCTTAACACTAGGTTTCCTCTGCTTACCCTGCTATACGCGGGATACAGCGTGAATTTGAAAAAAAAAATTATAAAAATAGACTAGAGCCATGGGCTCATGGGATTCTAGTTCAGTCTTGTCTTGTAATTTTTTAAAAGTCATAGTAATTTTAATATTAATAAAACGCTATGAGTTTTCAACTTATACCAAATGAACATACCGCCTAAGGCCGTATCACACCTCCACCTAAGCTCAGATAACCATCGGCATTATAGTCCAATATCTATCTCTAAAGTTAGTTATAAATATGCATCTAATAAGCTATAATTTGTACTTCTTGTTGATTGTTTGAAATATAAACCGTATTATACGATTATATGGTAATGTGTGATTATAAACTCAAAACTTTTGATTTTGAATATATAGTCCATTTTGAGGCCAGTCGTGGCGCAGAGTATATAAGCGTACGACTCTAAACGCGACAGGTTATGGGATCGATTCTGGCTCGAAGAAATCAAATATTGAACATTTTCATTTCTCTCGCTCTGGTAACAAGGCAAAGCGCAGTGTTGAGTTTCGGCACACAACGCACATTGTCTCCAGAATTCGGCTGAAACTGGGGGTCGGAGTATTCTAACACTAGCTCAATTTCCCTCTGCCTATTCCGACCAGTGTACTGTATGAAGCTAAAAAAATTAAAACTATATTTCTCCATGTGTAAGCCACTTGAGGCCAGTCGTGGCAAGCGGCACGAAGTGTGACTGTTAAATCGAGTGGTTGTGGCTTCGCTCTGGTGTCGAGGCTAAGCGCGGCGTTGAGTTCTGCCACTCAACACGCAATGCCTCCAGAGTTCGGCAGAAACTGGGGAATGGAGTGTCTCAATACTAGGTTCCCTCTGCCTACTCTGCTGTGTGCGGGATACAGCGTGCTCTCCATGTGTAAATTCAATCTGTGTTTTCTATAATGTGTAAAGTATCATATTTCTTCAATATATTCATATGCTTAAGTATTCATGGTTTTGGAAAAAACCCAGCAAGAATGTGCCTATAAAAAATAAACCATTTGTAGATTCATAAATATTAATGACATAACGTTTTAGACTAACGAAGTACAGTAGGGCCTTGTCGCGGTAACTGCAGGTTCATTTCTTGCTGGAGACAATATTTAATTTTTATTTATTCTGATTAGGAAAAGGAATGAGATGTAGTAAATTTTAACGATACGTTGTAGAAATCTCGTTACATTTTTTAAATCATAATATAAATGGAGAATTAATATGACAATATTAAGGAATAAAACAGATGTCATTGTGATACAATTAGACCACGTAGGATATTTTGTTAAATATCATATCGATGGTTGTAGGTTCCGATCTCGCTCGAAAAATAATTATTTTCATTTTCCTGTTCATTCCCTACAAATTAGAATGAGAGCAAAAGCGGCGAATTAATCTCTACAAATTAATAAATGAGAGGCGTTGGAAGTTAAATTAAGTGCAGGTAGTCTTGAAATTAGGTTCTATCTAATTATCCCACTGTACGGGAAAAAGCGTGAAAGATTATATCAAGGCGAATTAATATAAAAAAATATTAAGTGATATTTATAGTAAAAACGTTAATAAAAACTTAGAACACACAAGTAAATTGGTCATTAAATGAAATTATTATCAATAAATTGTTGAAATTAGCAATTCTATAGATCCAATAAAATTCCTCAGTTTTTGCGCAAAATTCGTTCAACATTCTTAGCCTCAATTCTAGAACCGTGTGAAATAGTTCAAACGACAACGGCATTTGGTAAGTTATTGACTTTCATGCTGTTGTTGTGGATTCGATTTCTTGTAAAGATTTTTTTTAACCCTTAGTGGGGTAGACAAAGTGGCTGTAGTGTTTTACTATTAAGATACTTCCATTCACTTATCGCGTCATTTTGGAGGCATTGCGTGCGTTGAATGGCGAAACTCAACGCCGCGTTTTACATAGTTCCCAGAGCGAAGAAAATGCAAATATTAAATATTTCATTCCCTCGAGTGGGCATCGAACTAACAACCGGTCGCGCTTACACTTACGCTTCCATCTGGCTAACCTGGAATTTGTGCTTGATACAGCGTGAATCCAAAAAAAAAAAATTAAAAAAAAACACACGATGTAGGGCATACAAATATAGTTGTTTTGAAACTCGCTAAACGTTCCGCCATAAAACAAATCATTATGTTGTAAAAAATGTTTATTTTTCAACAATAGCGCCGCAGTTACATATATCTTGTGACCAGAATTTCAAACGATTTATGGACAAAATAAAAAGCAATGTAGGTAGTTGTGGATGATTGATATTCTGCCGAGTTGTTTCACGCGATGTTTCTACAGTGACGAGGTAGTAGTGCGTTCGATTATTACTGATTTTTTACATTTTATTTTTTAATTTTATAGTACTACAATTTTTCTGTATAAAGAAAGAAAGTGTAATGCAACGGATAACTCACATCATTAAGATATAACTCACATAGAACCTAAACTATCGCACGAAAATTACTGTAGTACCGTCTATTATAAATTTATTTAGTAATTTGATAAAGTTAGCGTTTGGTTTGGTTGAAGGCCCTAGTCTCAGGAGTTGCAGGTTCAAATTGACACAATATTTTTTTGTTAGATAATTTATTCATGGAGAAAGAATTACTCCATTTTGCCCTTGATTCTTACTTTTATGTAACATTAATAGTTTCTAATGTGGATGTGGTCAACTTCACCTGAGTTTAGAATGTGTCATACACAATTCTTTTTTATTTTCTTTTTACTAAGTGATCGAAATCCTAAGCAAAAGCTAGTAGAAGTATCTACGTATTCACATCTATATTCATGGTACATGAATTTTGACGTAGATTGGCCAGAGCTCTTGAACAGTTTTCTAGAAGTCAAGATCAAAAGTGAAGTACAATTTTTAAAAAGGTAAAACGCTAAGAGGAATAAGTCTATCAACAAGGAACTAAAGAAATGATACAATTTTGTATTCGGCAATAGTAAATTTTGTATTGTCGCTTTTTTTAATAAATACCATCACACAGAAAAAAGGTAAACCATGTGATGATGAACTAAAAAAAAAGAGCACCGCTGCTACACGTAAAATTTTTGATGCGACCGGAATTATAATTGACTTATCTAACCGACAAAGCAATAAATCTCAAACCGATGAGGTCGTAAGAAGAAAGCGCTTATTACTCGGTAACGATGAGTTAAAAGAGATGTATTTTCACAGATATTCGAATATTTTGGATATATTATGACTTTTTTCATTTAAATAATTTAACTTTTTAAAGAGGCCAGTCGTGGCGCAGTGGTACAAAGTGTGACTGTAAGACCGACTGGTTGTGGGTTCGATCCCCACTCGAGGAGATGAAATATTTACTTAAATGTATATTTTCATTTCTTCGCTCTGGTGTCGAGGCAAAGCGCGGCGTTGTGTTCTGCCACTCAACACGCAATGCCTCCAAAATTCGGCAGAAAGTGAGGAACGAAGTGTCTTAACACTAGGTTCCCTCTGCCTACCCTGCTGTGTGCGGGATATAGCGTGAAGCTAATTTAATTTAATTTTTAATTTTAACTTTTTAAATATTTCTCGCACGTGCATGTTGAACATGGTATTTATCGTCAGAAATATATATTGGTGGTTCTATATTTTTTATATCTTTTCTTAGCTTTATCTTCTCGCTTTACCCCTTGCCGAGTAGTCAGAGACAACAGAGCACTAAACACTACGGTCTCTGCATACCTCTTTTGCCTCGCCTTCCAACGTGGTCTTCTTCCAGTATCATCGTTAGTCGAAGAGTAACAGAAGTTTCCTCTGCCTCTCTTACTTTTCATCAATCGTTCTCTCGTCGTGTCTTTCGATTATTTAGAACCTTTGTCTTTCTCGAATTCAATCTTTTTGTGTATTTATATGCCAATTTTAGTTATTATATAAACAATAATTGATATTTGGGACAACATGTGACTGTAATCGCAACGGTTGTGGGTTCGATTCTCGCTGGGGTGAATAAATTATTATCAATTCTTTGCTCTTGTAAGACAAATTCCGGCGTTACGCTCATAGCCACGCATCATCTCGAATTTACTTCTAAGCCCCATAAAAATATTATTAAACATAACTTTGTATATTCATTGTAACTTATCTTAAGAAAGAACTCTTATGCACACTTATGAGGTTACATAAAAACGATTACTTGTACTCAAATAGCTTCTAAAAAGCACCAAAACTAAACAAATTCAACCATTTCAACCTGTAAGTTATTGGATGGTAGAAAATCAAGGCAATTTAAGTTTCGTTTGTATTTAAAATGCCATTACATTGTCGAAGTTTAATTTGCTTTCTGAAACTTGTAATGAATTGCTCATTGTGCATTGAAAGTTGCTTTCTTGATACTTAAAGCTCAGTGTAGGATAACCACAATATAAGATTTATTGTGTAAGTTACGCTACTTTTTGCTTGCTACTTACTGTTTATATTTCTATGGCACATAAATGGCTGAACACTATGTTTTACTCCGCTTTCCGCTCAAATTCCGCAAAGATGATGTGTTGTGTTATAGTAGGAAAATTAATATATTTCATTCAAACAAATCGAGATCGAGGCAAAAACCATTATGCTTATATTTATAAATTTGTACTCATTCTGGCTAGATAAAATAACGGATTATGGAGTATTGTATTGTTTGATTCTTTCTTTCTACTAAGTACTATATGAGATCCTCAAAGATTAAAAAAATACAGGGAATATATAAGGATGTCTTTGTAACAATAAAAATAAATTGTAACAAGCGTATAGAAATTCTAAGACAAGACGTAGCATGGAATAATGTATTATATAGACACGTACAAGGATTTTGAAAATAGTATAAAAAAAATATTAATTTAAACAACCTTGTCCAAACAACATGGCCACCCTAGTTTTAAGTTTATAGTTCTTCAAAGTTTCAATGCGTTAAAAGTTCTTGTAATTAATATAAACTAAGTAAGTTTTGAATATTAAGAAAAAATAATTTTAATATTTTAAAATATCAAAGGGGACTTGAAATATCGTTATGAGAAAAATAAAATAACTTGATAACAGTCTTTATTGTTTGAGGTCAGCTGTGGCGCAGGGCGTGCTGTAAACGAAATGAGTTGTGCGTTTGATTCCCACTCAAGGAAATTGAATAGTTATTATTTTCATTTTCTCGCTCTGGTAGTTAGTTACCGTCTGGTAGGGCAAAGCGCATGGGTTATTTTTTTTTAATATTTTTTAAATTTTCATAGCACAAATATATAACTGCCTTATAAATAAGAATAAAATCAAATCATTCTCTCAATTGTCACATCATCTTTATTAGCTTACAATCGTTTATTAACAAGTGATGTCACTTTCACACGAACGCAGTTCAATAAAATAACTATTTATTCAGGTTAAAATCCTATAGAGAATTGTTCTTATATACTAAGATTGATGGTTTTGCTAATATAAATATGTTTAGTGTGATATGCAAGTGCTATTTTATATATGTTTTATAAATTAACTAGTACGGACTGCAAAAGACACTCTATTTCCCATTCAGAATTCCATTCAATTCCTTATTGAATGGCGGAACTCAACGCTGCGCTTTGTCTCGTTACCAGAGTGACGAAATGAAAATATTAAATATTTCATTCTCCCGAGTGGAAATCAAAGTGGGTTCGTCGGAACCGTCGCGTTTACAGTCGCAGGTTGGTACCTACTCTTGGGCCACGACAGCCTGGTACTGGTTTATATTTTAAAAAAAAATTATGTAGGAAAGTCTAAGATTGGTTGAATATATTACATCATGTTAATAGTTTCGATGTAACCCGTGGTATTTGCGGTCAGAGTTACCGCGGTCAATTAAAGTGTCAATTCTTAGTTACTTTCACTTAACCTCGTGGGCGAAGTTGCAGTTAAATATTAAATATGTGGACCTTCTCTTTGAACTACTTGGTCTTTTACTGAAAATTGCATCAAAATCCGTTACGCAGTTTCAAAGATGTAAGCTTAAATGAGTGGGAAGCTTTTTTAATACATGATTTATATACATTTTCTCGCGCTGGAAAGTAAATTCAATAAGTCATCTCCATTATTTAACATTTAATGTATCAAAAATTATTACACTGGACAACATCTGCCTTTGCAGGGTAGACGGAGAGTTTCAGGAAAAAGCGTGTAGCTGCTATTTTATAAAGTAACTAGTGATAAATAATAATATTCTCCGAAATAAAGTTTCTATTAAAATCACTCCGGTTTATTATTAAAATAAAATATATACATACATATATAAAAAGTGCTCAAATCTTACAAAATCGTATTTCAGAACTCGTTTGAATGCGTACACCTTCTTATTTTATAAAAAAAAGTATTAAGAAACAAAGGCTATTTAAAATTCACGTCGCAGCTCACGTAAGACACAATGAATTACCAATTTTTGGACAATAACGAATACTCTGTGGAACAATAGATTTTTTTTTCCTTAAAATAATAGGTATGTTATAATGTCAGAGAAGGAATGTTGCCATTTGTATTGTAGATAAAATATTACTCGTGGTTTTGCCCAAATACTTATTTAAATTGAAATAACTAAGATTTGTGTAGAGGCCAGTCGTGGCGTAGGGGCACAAGCGAGCGACGAAGAACGCGACAGGTTGTGGGTTCCATTCCCAGTCGAGGAAATAGAGGTAAAAAAAACAAAAAGCACATTGAGTACCACAATGCGTCCTAAGTTCGGTGAAAATTGGGAAATTGTTTTGATGTGAACGGAGTAACTTAACACTTGGTTACCAGGTTCCCTCTGCCTACCCTGTTATGTGCGCCTGGCTTGTAGTATATCTGAACGCAGGTGCAATGATTACAGCGCATTAATCGTTTCGACGTATCAAACCATACTTTATAGCCTTTATATATTATTTAACTCAAACCACTAATACACGCAATGCTTCCAGAATTCGGCAGAAAGTGGGGAACGGAGTGCCTTAACACTAGGTTCCCTCTGCCTACCCTGCTGTGTGCGGGATACAGCGTGAAGCTGAACTCCAACCAGTATTTCCTAAGATTATTATTAAACTTTATAGTATTAGTAAGTATAAATATAAATTATTGTTTTCATATAACTATTTTCATATATACTACTACTACTACTAGTAGTAGTAGTAGTATATATGAAAATAGTTATACACAGCTAGGCTCCGTTGTCTTGCAGATTTTTAATTAATTTTTTTTTTTAATTTCGGAAATTTCGGAAGAAATATTATATTTAAGTTATTTTCATCCCTTCGTTTATTCGTTGGCGTTAAATTCCGGCATTCTATTTGTAAATTTAAAACACAAAAAGTAGCGAACAGAATGTCTGATTACTAGATTCCCTCTTTTAGATCTGTCAATATATACAGGGGATGTGTATAACTTCGCATATATGGATGGGACTTTAAAACATAGTTGTAAATATTTTCAGTTTTCTCATCCATCTAAACTTTAGCCAACTTCGAACTCATAAACAATATTAATAGAGAAAGGAAAATATTTAAAATTGTACGTAGCAGCACCTAACGGCACGATCTGGAGTCCAAGTACGTTCAAATTCTTATAAGATTTTTGAATATTCTTTTCGATTAAAAAAAGCGATTCACGTCATTGTTTTTTTTTGATTCATGTGATTTTAGCAACGTTTAGTCAGTTTATTTTAACTCTTGATAATCGAGCATCTGACGGTAAACGATATGGTTGCGCATTCGATTCTCACTAGAGGGAATGAGCTATTTTTATTTTCTTTTTTTGGCAACAGGATATAACGCGACGGTGAGTTCTGCCACTCATCATGTCTGTAAAATTCGACGTTTAGAGGAGAACGAAGTGTCTTAACCCTATATCTATACAGCGTGAACCTATATTTTTTGAACAATACTCTAATTTAAATATCATTATCTTAACATTGAAGGATGATTCTATCTATCCATCAATAACACGCTTATCTCAATTTATGCAGCCATCTCCATACAGCTCAGGTCGGTTTACTCCATTTTATCTCGAGACCACCATTTTAAATATATTATTGTCACTGATAACGTGTCTCTGGAACAAGACATGTAAATCGTTAATTATTCAAAATACTTCGTTGTATGGAAGACTAGCAACCTATCTGAGGCTTCGCCCGCTTAAAGTCAAGGTCAAAGTCTTTTTGTGACTTATGTGTTATTGTGATACAAGTAAATATATAAATCTGTTCTGTAGTTTTTGCGTGAGAGTGCAACATACATGCATCTTCACAAACTTTTACAATTATAATACCTATTAGTAGGACAGGATACCTGCTTTGTAATAATAATATAGTTTTAAAATGACATTGGATTGTCCATTGTCCCTGTCAATCAATCAATCAATTCAAAAAAAAAAATTAAAATCAATCAATCAATCAGCTTCACGCTGTATCCCGCACACAGCAGGGTAGGCAGAGGGAACTTAGTGTTAAGACACTCCGTTCCCCACTTTCTGCCGAATTCTGGAGGCATTGCGTGTTGAGTGGCAGAACTCAACGCCGCGCTTATCCTCGACACCAGAGCGAAGAAATGGAAATATAAATTTAAGTAAATATTTCATCTCCTCGAGTGGGGATCGAACCCACAACCAGTCGGTTTTACAGTCACACTTGGTGCCGCTGTGCCACGACTGGCCTCTAGTCCCTGTTTAAATAAATAAATATTTAATTTCATATTTACCGTTCGATTTTATTAAATCATTTATTGCTTTACCAATTATTAATATCATTTAAGAAACAACTTCATTATGATATGTAAGTGGCAAAAATTTCACTTAGCTCTTTATTATATCTTTTTAGTACTAACAATAAATTTTATAAACACTTAAGACGCGTCTTTATCAAACCTGTTTCTCTAAACTTCTTTTAAATCACGAATCACATTTCATTAGGACTTGAAATAAATAAAGTAAAATGTTTGAAATGCAATATACATATTTACATACTACTTACTATATACTAAAATTATATTACATGCGTTTTGTAAATATTAATAACCCATATTTTTTAAGTACCAAATGTGGCTCAGGATTGCGGGTTTGATTCCCACTTGAGAAATGAAATATTTATTATTGTTATTTCTTCGCTCTGGAGTCAAGGTAAAACGTGGCGTTGAGTTCCTCCACTCAATAAGTAATGCTCTCAGAATCAGGCGGAAATGGAATGGGAACGGAGAGTCTTATCACTAGGTTTCCAGGCTTCCTCTGCCCACCCTTCTATGTGCTGAATATATCGTGAAAATGAAAAAAAAAAATAAACAAGCAAAACCAAATAAATATGCTAGTGTACAATTCATTCATTCAAATTACATTTCCCATAGTGGTCTTCCAAGTACAGACTATATAAGTATACTAATAGTCTATAGTTGAAGAAGGAAATAATCGATATCACTTGCATTATGTAGAGCATTCGACCGGCGTTAGGGTCATGTTATGTAAGATTTTTAAGTTAAATATTCAAAAAAACATTATTAAATGATGCTTTTAATAATCTAGTTTTTGTATGTGACTTCGTCTGTGTAGATATTTTTTTTTGTTCTTTCTTTAAAACGAGTTTTATTTTCTTTAAAACTCGTTTTAAAGAAAATAATTATTGTAAGCGTAAGGTTGTGAGTTTGATTCCCACTCAAGATGATGAATTATTTTCATTTCCTCGCTTTAATCATATGACAAAGCTTAGGTTTGAATTCTGCCACTCGATTCTCAGTTCTCCATTCTAATTCCAGTTGTGTGTTGTTGTGTTAACTTACTGATGGCTTGATGAAGCCATTCAAAATATATTCAGTCTTTATAAATTTATTTTATTTAAAATTCTGTTGGGTATCAATAGATATAGTTAAATTTTAGCATAATACATTTTCCACACTTTTTTTTACTTTCAATAGTAGCTAGTATTTACTACTAAAAATGTTTGTTCAAGATTTCTTCTAAATTTCTAATAATATAATAATATGGATTTAGTCATTTTTTTACAATGTAAAGCTTGGGAAAAAGTCATACACTTAAGGATTATTTTTATGGCTTTTGAAAGAAAAAACGGGATGTCCGTATACTAGATTGGAAGTCCACATAACGGATCACCATATGGCAATATTATCACAGCTCGCCGTTGATGACATGACATTTTTTTTGCAAAAAACCTGCTAAGGGTTCTCAAAGAAGTCCAGTAAATTATTAATTTGTGACTAAACGAAATTATTGTTATTGTTTAAATGACAGTTAATTTTTAATTAAGGTATATGGGTGTGGTTGTAATCATATTAGAATATTTTAGGCTGGGAGAAATAAACTTGCTATATAGTAATAATGTATGGAAGATTAAGAAACTTTTTTTAAGTTGTATGCTGTACCCCACATGAAGTAGAGTAGACGCAGGGAAGTTATTTTTCCCCTATTTTCCACCTAACTTTCGAGATATTGTGTGATTAGTGGCAGAATTTAATGTCACGCTTTGTCTTATAATCAGAGCGAAAAAAATAAAAAATTTCATTGCAATGAGTGGAAATCGACCTCACAACCTTTGTATTAACAACCTGATCGTGTGCCGTTGCGCGAAGACGGCCTCAATTTATAGTACCTACATATTTAGAAGTAACTTTTCTATCATAAAAGTAGAGTGCCGTATGATAGTTATTTAATTTTGATTCCACAAATAAATAACAATTTATATCTGATAGGATAAACCTACTTTCCTGTATTAAAATAAGTGACGTGAATGAAGCCTCACCAGTGCCGCACTTATATTACTTGGTCGATAAATGATTCACAATTGTATGTATAAAATGAATTTATAGAAGATGCTACAGTTGCGCAGTGAAAATATCTAAAACTATAGATGCTCATTTTTAAATTAAATTTTCAAATCAGTTTTTTTCAGCTTGACGCTGTCTATCCTACTGTGTGCGATATACAGCAGGATAGACGAACACTAGAACGACAGAATAGAAGCGGGGAAATATTTTTTTTTCTCAGAATTTTTATTTAAAAAATCAACAAAGTATATTTTTTGTCACAGGCACTTTTGAATTGTTAAGTAACATAGAAATGTCAATACCATCCTACAGAAACTACTACAAAATATTTTCGTTTGTTCGGCGTAGAAACATATCATCTATGATAAGTTTAATAAAATAACAAAAAGTTAAATTTCTGGTATAGGTATTACATAAAAATGCGATACACCAAAAAGACAGCAAGAAAATGGAAAATAATTATTCCTTTGTGGGAATTGAACCTACAACCGTCGCGCTCACAGTCAAACGACCTCCATACCCATTAGATATTATTAATCTATATAGCAGTGTTATAATAACAGGTTGTGCTGAACAGTTCACCTTCGTGATTTTACATCCAATTAAGGCGTAATTGCTCTAAAGCTTACGAAGTTTGGTTATTTCATTATTAGTTCGCCTCGTTCCGACGGCAGCTTAGATATCAGTTAATTTGAGGCATATTTAATGATCATATTAGTGTATATTATAGACATGTGTGTGATAGAACGAACATATATAGCTTGTGTATATGTATTTTCAGTATGTATTTTTTTTTCACGATTTTTTCTGTACGGTAGAGAAGGAAGAAAGAGCACAGTGTTAATACACTTTTTTCGAGATAATTTACGTTTTTTGAGATAATTTATGCTGAATTTTGGGAGCATTTCGTGTTGAGTGGCGAAAGTCAACGCCGCGCTTTGCCTCGAAATTAGAGCAAATAAAAGAGATTCGAAATTAGAGAAATAAAAATATTTAATATTTAATTACCTCGATTGGGAATCGAACCTAGAACCAGTCGAGTTTACACTTGTGCCCCTGCGCCACAACTGGCTCAGTCAGCTTAGTGTTAACTAAAAATTATGTAAAAATAAAAATATATATATTATAAACACGTACATACACTATATAAACTTTTAACCGTCATTCTCACAAAATATAAATTTACAGAATTTATTTCCCTCCATTAATATTAAAACGGAGCAAAAACACATCATAATAAAAACTGCTACTTTCACAACTTAATACAACAGATAGAATCAACAGAGAGATTTCTCTATTTATTATTTAAAAGTAAATACGTTAGCAAAGCATAAAAATCAGAAACCTACAAATTTATAGTTGTTAAGCTTTCAACCTTTTTGGTTGTAAATTGTGAAAAATTTAATAACCGGAGCGACGGCGGCAAAGTTCAATCCAGTTGTTGTGAATAAAATTTGATCTCACGTGCACTGTTTGCTTCATTTGAAGGTACAGTTGCAGAGGTAAGTCGTTATTTTTTTACGCTCTACGCTTTATCCCTAGTGGAGTAGCCAGAAAAAATCGAGTGCCAAACGGTACGGTCTCTGTATAGTTCTTTCGCCTCGTTTACTACTGTCAGCCTCGTGGTCGTTCAATTAAATAGAGATTTAATATTTAAAAACGTATGAACTGAACGTACTTTTTAAACATTTTATTATTTTTATAGTTCTGAACGTACTTTTGGTATATTTTTCTCAAAGCAAAGCGCGGCGTTGAGTTCTGCCATTTAAAACGAAATGTCTCTAGAACTCAGCGGATATTGGAGAATGGTAGTGTCTTGATGAGGAACAGAGTGTCTTAACACTAGCATCTCAGGCATCTCATAGCCTATTCTGTTACGGGCGGGGTACAGCGTGAAGCTAAAAAAATGAAACTTCTCTATATATAGCGGAATTGGAAAACAAAATATCTTAGCACGAGTTTCTCAAAAAAATACTCTCGGCTAATGGGCTAAAACGCAAAAGTTTCCATATAAATATATATATTGTTAGAAATCAGAAGTGGGTAACATTTAAAAAAAAAACACGTTAAAACACACATCGTCTATATGATTCTAAACTATTTGGAACGGGATACTATGTAATTGCAATAGGTGATATGTATCACCTACTAACAACACTTCACACTAGTTTCCTTCCAATAGGGACTGTCACTTACAAGCAACTGTCCCCCGACTGACACAATTCCACTGCTTTTATAGTTATTTTTACCTTAATCTACCCTCTTTTACAGGAATACGCTAACAATATGTATTTCTAAATATTGTCGATTGCTAAGTGTGTAAATAATTAATATTGTTAAAATAAAAAAAAATGTAAAAAAGATAATAAAAGAAAATAACAATAAAAAATTATATTCGCTAACAATTTACTACCTAATTGTACAGGGCGTTTAGCCCGCGGCGTGCGTAGTCTAGTCTTTCATTACATGCATGCACCCGTTTCAAATCTATCGATATCCCTTTTATGTTAAAATCGGTGGAAAGTAAACTAACGCTGCTGGCTAAACTTGGTTTTATATTATTTTTTTTGTTTATAATATTGTATAGTGTATTTGGAAATTATTGAGATATATGTTTATTGAAGTATAGTTTTATACAGTACAACACGCAGCGGTGAGTTCCGTCACTAACTGCGTCGACAAATTGGGCGGTGCGTGAAAACGGAGTGTCTTAATACTAAGTTCCTTCTGCCAATCCTGCTGTTTAGGAAAAGTGTGAAGTGTTACAACGAACCCGTGACCTATGGCTTAGCTATAAGAACATACTAACATTGTACTAACTACCTAACTATCGACTATCATTTTAGTTTAATACCAATTATTTATTAAATTTTACAATTTATACAAGCAAATATAGCCTTTATTTAGTTGTATTTAGAGCCATTTCAGATTGCTCCCTATATTTCAGGGGATTTCGCTTAATTGTGTACAAAGTAGACACGCTTGTCCGTCTGTTTGTTGAGATTTGCATAGTTATTAGTTTCACAGGTTCATTTCTGTTTGATGGGGGACTATATTAAGGCTATTGATTTTTAAATCCTCTTTGTTTTCGGCTTAAATTTTGGATTTATAATGCTTTTTCTAATGCTGTAAGAAATGTTTGCTGTTAGGGGATCGGTCTTTGCTTATTAATGTGTATAGAACATTTTAATTTATATGTAGATTATAAATCTACGTTTAAGATAATTTATTCAACTGAACGTGGTGAGTGTGGGTTCGAAATATTCGAATACCATTATTGGAATTATTTTCTTCCTTATCAGTTACTTTTCATGTATTTTTTTTGTATATAGGTGTTTTTTAGATGATTACAAATAAATTTATATTGGACAAGACGATAGAGTTATGCAGAGACTGTAAAGCTTAGCACTCCGCTCCTAGTATTAGCCCCCGACCCACCACCAAGTTTAAAAATTTTTCAAGACATGGTGCGTTGAATGCTTAAATTAACGCCGCGCTTTGTACTAGAAGAAATGTTAAATCATAAACAATTAATTTCTCCTAGTGGGGATCGAATCCGTAATCGTTTCGTTTACACGTACCGACTTTCCCGGTGCGCCACGACGGTGTCAAATATAATACAAACATATAAATTATTTCCAAATGAATTAACCAACGTTTTCAAAGTTAATTCTTACAACTATAACTCGAAACCAGATTTTTCATACAAGACGTGTCTATATAAGGAGATAAAAAGACTTAGCGGTGTTCACTAGAGCGGTCAGCGTGGTGTCGAGTGACGCCACACGCAGTGTAATCCACCTTGGCCTCGGAATAATGTAGAAGTGGTGTATACGGTATACCATATACAATTATATATATTTTAGTTTCACGCTGTATCCCTCATATTTCAATATAGGGGGAACGCAGCGTTAAGAAACTAGACCTCCGACTCTCAACATGAATTTTTCGAGTTATTGTGTGGTTGTTACCAAAGCGATAAAATAAAAATATTAAATAATTATAATTTTTTGAGTAGGAATTGAACTAGCAACAGTAACATTTAGAAGCACACGCTTGTGCCACTGGGCCATTATTAGGGTTCCGTACTTTTTAAGAAAAATTGAACCCTTATAAGATCACTTTGTTATCCGTCTGTATGTCTGTCTATCAAGAGCCTTTATCTCAGGAACGCTTGGACATATCGAGTTCAAAATTCTGCATCTCAACGCCGCTTTTGGCATTGTTATCCGAGGAAGTAATTAAATGAAAATCTTTATTATTTCATTCCTTCAACTGAACTCTCAACCGTTTGTCATTGCCGTCGCGTCGTTAGTCTCTTGGGACCTTGCACCACGACGATGGTTGTAGGTTTGAAAATGAAGTTTCGTAATTTTTCCTTCATAACAGGAAAAGCGAAGAGAAACTAGTGCTAAGATATTTTAAGCTTGACTATGTCTGAATCGGGATATTACGTGTTTAATGGCGAAACTGAACCGCCGCGCTTCGTCTTAAATCAGGATCGAGGACATTTATTTTATTTTAAATATGCGCTTGAAAATATTTCTATTATTTTATTTATAACCTCGAGTGGAATAGAACCCACAATCTGACTGAATCTGCGCCATGACTGTCTCGATTTATGTTGATACTACTTCTATTAGGTATCTTATAATAAAAGCACCTTATATTGAAATAAAAAGACGTTCTTATGTTACGAGAAACAAGCCGATTTATGTTACTGCGTCTGATTTATTCTTTATTTGCTGATTTTTTGTTAAATGTTCCCTTAAGTAAAGTTAATTTTCCATGTCACATCTTAGGTGCCCGTATTGCGCTTTAGGATTCTTTTCTTAATAAATCTTTTTTTAAGATTTATGTCTTTTGAACCAGCTTAGTCGATTTTTGTTTTAAATTGTAGGTAGGTATTTACAAAAAAATTTTTAAGATACAAAAATTTCATTAAATATTGTATAAGCAAAAGAGACTGCCCCAAATATATGCATCATTTATTCTGTATTAATTAGTTAGTCAATACTAATTTCGTACATATTTTGTTTTCTAATTTAATAATTTTGCCTTTAAAACAAAATAAATAAATTAAACGGTAATATTGTTTTTTTGTAATGTTATATTTTTACATCATGGTTCAGTGGCATACTGTCTGGCTGTCAAAACGATGGTTGTGAATTCGATTTGAACTTGGAGAACTCTTCTCCTTATTTTCATTTCCCAGTTATGGCAAGACAAAACGTGGGTTTGACTTTTGCCACGAAACATATTGTAATGTCTCGAAATCGAAGCAAAAAAAGAGAACAAAGTGTATGCTGTATACCTACTACTTTTACGAATTTTCCATATTATTTCAACATACAAGAGATATAAATAACTTTATAAAAATAACACAAGCAAAGGTAGTCTTAAGACACTCCGCTCTACATTTTAAGAGGCTGAACTCAAGTTTATCGTACTATATCCTTCTGTTAAATTCGAAACAACTATAATCGCCATATACTTGTATCTGAGTATAAAAGTAGAATTCTTATATATTTTGGTAATATTTCTAATAATCTATATACCGAAGTTTAATTACTTAAAATCGAGCTAGTCTCGACCCAATTTTGTTATGACGAGTCTCTCAGGCCAATTACTCGAAAGATATCTAATATTTTTCTAATTTATTGTCTTATACAAAAAAATGATAATATTAATATCAAAATTAATTTCCTTTTCAACTTTTCTCATGAATTACTTTGACATTTTTGTGTCAATTATTAAAATATGCAATGGTTTTTAGTAGATTTCGATATAGCGACTTTAATTAGGCCATCGTAACATTTGACTTTAAATGATGGTTGTGAGTTTGATTCCTCGTCGGAATTAATTATTTTCCTTTATCACTCTGGTACTATGACAAAGACGTGTTCTACCACTAATCATGCAATGTCTCGAAAATGGGCGATGTGTGGTAATCAACGCTGCAATATGTATTGTTACCAGAGTGAATACATTATAAACTTTCCACCAGGTGGAAATAGAACTCATAGCCGTCACGTTAATAGTCAAAAGCTGTGTCACCGCCCCGTAACGGTCTAAACTATACTATTCCTTAAAAAAGACATTTACAATAAATATATCTATATACAAAAGATTACGTTAAAAATTATTTTCAAGAAGTGCCCATGAGTTTACCTTTATAAAATTTATCGAATACTTGATATAAATTTTGAAAAGGTTAGCTGTTTACTCAACTCGATCCTTTGACCCGACTCCGAAGTATACGATATCGAATTTGTAATTAGGCCCTAGATAGGTATCGGTGACATTATGTATTTCAAATTAATTTCTTTTTGTTTTAAATTTTATAGGTACTTTAATTTTATATTTACACAAATTACATAAAATTTGCTCCTGGTCGTTTTGGTCGAAGCAGAAGCAAGACGAAGACCTCACTAGTCTGTCTAATGTCTTAAAATATTGCATATTTTTGCGGCGTTTAGTTCCTCAATTCCTCATGTGACAATTGAAAACAAAACTATAATAAAGATACTATAAAATTATTTTTTCGTCTAAACAAATCTTAAACGATAAACTAATTTGCATAAGTCTCTTAGTACCAGTTTCAGTTTATATATAACATATTTTAAAGATAATTTTACGACCATCTAAATTAGAATGTGCCCCTTACATAGCCGGGTGCGAAAGGGAACTTTGAAATCTAGTGTTGAGGCACTGTGTTCCTATTTAAAGACATCCGTTCCATACTTACCACCGAATTCTGGAGACATTGCGTGTTGAGTCGCTGAACTAATCGCCGCCTTGTTACTACAGCGATAAAAAGAAAATATTACATATTTAATTCCCTAGAGCGGAAATCGAACCCACAACCCTTGGATTTACAGTTACGACAAAGCATTGGCAAAACGGTTACAAAGATATCGTTAATATAAAACATCCATAGCGTATTTAAATGTACCTACTACCATTGTAAGCTTTACTCGTACCTTACTATAAGTCAATTAAGATAGAACTTCAGAGGCGACCGGGGAATAAAGCTATTTAATTTAAACCATGTCATTAACTTCATTAATTTCATTAATTTACGACATTTGATGTCTCGTCATTAACGGTTGTTAACGTGTGTCGTTAATAAATTTATATTTGAATATAATATGTTATACATATCTAAGTATTTCTATGCTTTTCCCACATTGTATGTTTTTCTTAATTTTCTAAAACAACAATAAAAATAATGTATATATAGACTAGAAAAGGAAAAAAAATATATTGTTGTGCGTTTGTTGAAGCTAATTTCTCAATCGGTTTTATGGATTTTAATATAATTATCACCATTGTCCATTACCGAATTTCCCTTAATATTTAGTGTTTGTTTTATATCAGTCTGAGAAAACAAAAATAAATCAGTTTAGTAAATAAATATAACTATTTCTAGTTCAAGGACGAAGGCTCTAGCGGGTCGCCAATACATAATATGTCTTTATAATGTATGTAAAAATAGTAACTCACCGCAAAATACCACCTGTTGGTTTGACCACTAATTGACTGTAATAATGAGGACAAAAACTGTCATTTGATACGTTGTTTCCTCTCATACAGAAGTGGTTACAGTTTCGGCTTATCGCTTAATCACCAAATAATTGCTTAACTGGCTAGACCACACGGATAGTATCTAAAAATGTCTTTATATATCTATTTACATTTTTTTTTTACATTATTTGAAATATATTTAAAATAAAGATAGTCTTAATGATAAAGAGCTACACCAACTAACTTTATTATATTTACTAAACCTAGTGTTAAGATATTCCGGTACCTACTTTCCGCCCAATTTTCAAAATATTGCATTTTGAATGGGGGGAGCGAGGCAAATGCAAAAACTCTTTCCTCGTATAAGAATCGAATCCACATCTATCGTATACTGTCAAACGTAGATCCAGTGCGTCACGACGACTGCCAGACAATTATTTAATGCCACATTACCCAAGTTTCAATGGACATATTACTAAAAGATACGGAGCGTTACTTTCACAGATCAAAAGTGCCGCTTGTGGTCAAAAATCCTCAATTTGTCACACCTCCCGGCGGAGAGCGGATACGGAAAATTAATGATGTGAGCAACGTGCGAATTGGAACGTAACTGATTATATTGAGGCCAGTCGTAGCGCAGCGGCACGAAGTGTGACTGTAAAACTGACTGGTTTTGGGTTCGATCCCCACTCTAGGAGATGAAATATTTACTTTAATTTATATTTCTATTTCTTCGCTCTGGTATCAAGGCTAAGCGCGGCGTTGAGTTCTGCCCCTCAACACGCAATGCCTCCAGAATTCGGCAGAAAGTGGGGAACGGAGTGACTTAACACTAGGTTCCCTCTGCCTACCCTCCTGTGTGCGGGATACTGCGTGAAGCTGATTTATTTATTTTTTATTTAGTTGTTCACTGTTATATGGTTGTTCTTTTTTATATTAAATCATCTCCTGTGTCGGTAGGTTGAGGTCAATTTTTTGCTTATTTAGAAGGATACTGTAGACTAAAAGTAGATTATCGTCATTTAATGAGAATCAATATCGTTTGAAGCTCATGTTAAATGAAAATTTAGAAATGATAAATGATTTAAGTAATATTATTCAAAGTTAAAATTATTATTTTTGTTAATTAATCTTGTAAAAAATGTTGTAAATAGTTTAATACAATGAGTATATCTTATTTTCGTTCACCATAATAATATTAAAATGAATAGAGAAACTTGGCTAGAAGTGACTACACTTCATTCTCCACTTTCTGTCCGAATTCGAGAAATTTCTTGTTGAGTGGCGGAACTCAACGCCGCGCTTTAATTACTATTTAATATTTAGCATATGAACCAAAAATCGCTTACTTACCTACAGTTGATATTTAAATACATTCCCAAATACACCACGACAATTTCTACTTTTTACCGTAGTAAATGGCGCGGCTTAACGACTGTTATCAATTTGCATTTTTTATTTCACTCTGAAGAACGACTGTGAATTTCAGTTTCAGTTCACGCAGAGTAGGTAAAAAAAAATAATGTGCTTTTTCAGTATTTTACACAACTATCGACCCACACGCGGCTTCGCCCGTTTAAAACCATTGTTATATTATAGCGAAATTATACAAAATCTATGCATAAGCTGATGTCGCGTTATTTTACTGTAAAGTTTCATCTCAATCCGTTTAGTAATATTTGCGTGAAAGTGGAACGAACATTCATCCTCACAAAATTTTACATATATAATATTACTAAGTAATTGTGTCATGTCATCCCAAAACTTAAGCTACATACATCTAATATGTAGCTTATGTGACCAGACTTAAAAAGTGAATCTCTTTGTCGTTATTTTCCCATGTTATTATACGTTCGATTTCTCTTAAAAGAGAGAATTATTTTAATTTCCCTGGTTTGGTAACAAGATAATGAACGGCATTAAGTTTCGCAATACAACACACGATATCACAAAAACGGAGTTCCCTCTGCCTATCCTGCTATATGCGGGATACAGCGTGAAGCTAAATTAAACAACTGTATAAACCTTAAGTCATTAGCTTCACGCTATATCCCGCATACAGCAGGGTAGGCAGAGGGAACCTAGTGTTAAGACACTCCGTTCCCCACTTTCTGCCGAATTTTGGAGGCATTGCGTGTGGAGTGGCAGAACTCAACGCCGCGCTTTGCCTCTACACCAGAGCGAAGAAATGAGAATATAAATTTAAGTAAATATTTCATCTCTTCGAGTGGGGATCGAACCCACAACCAGTCGGTTTTACAGTCACACTTTGTACCACTGCGCCACGACTGGCCTCAAACCTTAAGTCGAGCTATATATATCGTTCTGCTATCGCACCAGGTGGCGAACCGGCCATTGCTAAACCAAGCATCAATTAATCGCGTGTCAAAGGAACAAATTAGGCAAGACGTATTCTATTAAACATGTTCTAAGCTTGTCAGAATGTTATTATGATATATGATTGGTGTAATTTTTTTTATTTGATTTATTCTGGGTGGTCTGTGATCTGATTGCATTAGAGTTAGAGGTTTTATATTAGATTCTTATTTTTTAATTTAATTAAATAAATTTTACATTATTAAAGCTTATTAAAGCTTTACTCTGTATCCTGCATGACGCACAGTAGGGAAAGGTAACCTAGTCTTAAAACATTTTGTTTTGTCATTTTGCGTTTAGTCGTCCTCCACTTTCCTCCTAATTTTCGAGATGTTACATATTGAGTGAAGGAAATCAATACCAATATTTGACTTAACAAAGCGAGAAGACGAGAATGATACATTTTTTCAAGTGGGAATCGAACTCACAAGCGTCTCGTTTACACTCAAACGCTATGCCGCTGTGCCACGGGCCTCAAACTTTCTATGCCTATACATTATGCGAGAGATGAGTAAATATATTTTACCATATGATCTGTCATATACAGACTGGAATTGAATAGGCAGTATCAATTTCACGCCGTCTTATTGCGGGACCATTTATTATGAACATAAATCCATTGAAGCCAACTTTACTCAATTATTAAATTAATGTGAAGAAACCTATACATTAATTTACGAGTCATTTCTAGTTAGTAATAGTATTATTGAATTGATTGATGGTGTTTTGACTACATTATGGTAGGATTGGCATATTTCTTATTGATCACGATAGTTGCGACTTCGATTCTCGTTTAGGGGGAATTTATATTTAGATTTTTTTTTTGGTCTATGTGTATCTGGTACAACGTGACATATTTATTTATTTTATTTAGAGTTTTTTTATGTAGAGTTCTCTATGTTTCTTGTTGATTCAAAAGGCCTTGTGGTTTGGTAATGAGGCTAAATGCAGTTTTTTTCTAATGAAGTTGAGAAATTGTAAATATTTTAATAAACAATAATCATGGGCATCACTGTGTATAAAGTCAGGTACTTTCTAATACCAAACAAAGTTAATTATCAATAATTTTTAAAACAGTTTTAAATTAAGATAATGGATTTTACAAACCAGTTGCTCCATAGAGAATAAGGTGCATGTTTATTTATTTATTTATTTTATTAGATCCACTAGTGATGATAACATTACAGTGACAAATAAAAGAAAGACAAAATAAAAACTTAAAACTAAATGCACCATCTTTTAAAATGGATACAGCATGCAATATTATACAAAAATAGTAAATTGTACGGTTTTCAGTATTTGAGTTGATGTTAGAGCCATCTACCTATAAATAAATGTAATTTGCGTAAAATTTAAAATTCTAAGCGCAAAACTGTAATTCCATTAAATACCGGAACAGTATCTACCATTGACGCGTTCATAGTCAATACAGATCCTAAATAATTTTGACATTTAATGGAATAACAGATTAATAAAATATACTTTAAAGATACCTAAAATAAAGTACAAAATCAAACAGCCTATCAATAAAACGTGTTACAAAAAAAAATGGTTCAATTTATGAATGGCCAGTCATGCTCGTATTTATAAATAAAAAAAGCATAGGATCTTTTTGTTGCCACGATGTCTACCGTAAATCGTCCATTGAGCGCGGGAAAAGTGACATTCCAAGATGGCGCGCTAACTACCTGAGTTAAGCTGTATTGTTGGGTTTTATGTCTCTTTTACGATTTTGGGAAGAAAGCTGCAATTTAACGCATTTTATACATGTCACTATTAATTCTAATTTCGTTTCTTGAGTTATTTTTAAAGATATAATTGTTTGTGGTTTGCATACTTGTACTTATAACATTTATTTTTATAATTTCCAAATGCTGTCTAGAATTTTAGTAACTAAATACTATATACCATAAAAATATGCGTATGCGTTTACGTTAAAATTACAAAATTCTCAGATTTACTTTCGATATCTTTTTAAATGTTTTTTTAATAGTTTTCTATTAAAAGCTGTGATATCCTAAATCCGAAAATACAAAGGTGAATAAACTAGCAATGTCGGCTACTTTAATTACACAAATAAATTTTACGATGCGTGTAAATGGTTTCGTGTACACAGTAACAATGTTGTGTAAATATTTGTCCGTCCGTTTGTCTGTTCCCGGTTATCTGGTAAATACGTGAATAGTAAATTTGTCGCATCACTGATTCATCTTAGGGATAGTGATTTTGTTTATTTATAGTTTCTTAACAACACCTTTCCGGTATTTTATGAGGAGAAAGAGCAAAGACAATTTTAGAAGCTGCTGATACACTCTCATATTGGAAACTCTCTGAGACAGGATATTTTCCTTTACTCTAGAAGCCTAAGAAATATTCATTGTTTTTTTTTTAATCATGCTTCATCTCGTTTATAGCAAGGTAAGAAAAAGGAACTTAGTGTTAGACACTCTGTTCCCTAATTTTTGCTCTATTTTCAGTGACATTGCGCGTTCAGTATTGGAACGCAACGCTGCGCTTTGTCTTGCCACCAGAGGGAAGGGGTATTAATTATATTAAAATAACTGCTAAATGGCAATCGAACCTAACCATCGTGTTTACATTCAAATGCTGTGCCGCTATACCACGACAATTTTTATTAACTATAATACGTAATGTATAATTATATTAATTGTAATATATATATTTTTTGTTAATATAATGTCATTTTTTACTTTGCAACATTTCAAAAAATATACTTAGAAGAAAGCAACATTTAACAACAAAAACACACAAGCATATTGGGTAAAGACACATATTGTTTATTATGAAAGGGTGCTACAGTTTAGATTTGAAAGTTTGTGATAGATCCAGCGCATCTAATGCGGGGCAATGTTTATAACAACGTCAGGTGAGAATGGGTTACAACTGCTTTTAAAAATAGATCGCCCCGACGACGATGCTGTAGTAATGTGATACAGGATCGTGTTTTGCTTTATAAACTGATATTTAGATTTAAAGTGCCTTGACGTAATTTGAGATTTTAGAACAAAAGATTGTTTTTAAATAAGGTTTAGAGGTTCAATTTTAGATGAGTATTGATATTTTAATTGATGTCATTATGTTACAAAAATGGTTTAATAGTGCCATGTAATTAAAACATAATTATATATCTCCCGAATTTATTTAAACAGTGTGACATTCGACTTTATCAACCAACACAAAAAATCTCATTTACAGACTCGAAAGCAAAAAATCAGGAGGCACGGGTTCGAGTCCCGCTACATTCAAATTTTTATACGTTTTCTAAATAAGTATTTTTCTTTCCTAAGTATGGAATAACACTTTAAAAATGTTTAAAAAATATTTTGACATAGTCTTCAAAATAATTAAAAAACAATAAATAAAGAATAGTATAGCCTTCAGACCATTTCACATTAATTTCATCACCTGTTTCAAGAAAACGTTCAACTATTAATATATTTCCGCGTTTTAAATCAAGTAAGATTAAAGAGGGCGACTCCTCACCTAACAATCTAAGATGTGGCTGTCGCTCGGAATTTATAGTGGCAGACGAAATCGGATATTGTGTAAATACTGTGTTTTATGTGTTTTAGGGAGGTTACACACTAGTGCCAGTCACGGCTTATTGTCTGTTCGGTTAAATATTCTAGTAAGAAAAATATTTATTTCTCATATAGGTACTTAAGAATATTTTTAACAGACTGAGATCAGACCGAAAACGACCCATAACCACTTATGGGAATCTTTTTTTCTTTGTATGCGAATCTTTCCTTAACCATCAACACGTCAATTTGTCATAGAGAATAAAACAAGAAATTTAATTGTGCATTAAAGCAAAGAAAGAATAGAAAAGAATAAAAGAAATCCCTTATGATTTTATAAATATTACTCCTTTTTTTCTTTCTGTCTGTAAACACAATAGTTGCAGGTTTGATTTCCACTCCAAAAAAAAGAATATTAACATACAGTTCCTAATTTGAATGTAAGCTTACCCTGACAATACATATAGTAGAAGTAGTAGTATAAAGGCGTAATATATACAGTTTTTAAAGTATATAAAATGTCTATGAAACATAAAAGATTAACAGTATTCAGATTAAGACATTACTCAAGTAAATAAAACAATTGTGTAACACGAGTCTGACTCTAACAGATTCTGCGCGTTTCAATTCAAATTCAATTTCCAAATGTAGCTTAATTGTGTTAGAAACAATACAATCGAGAGTATTTCGAAGGATAGAAGCATACTTTATAGGTTTATCATCATTTAGCCTTTGTTTCTATTTGATCCTGTTTGTTTAGTTCATTTAATTTCGTTTATGCTTCATAAAAAAACAGATTCGTTATTTTTTGTTAATTACGTATGAAGTATAAAAAAATAAACAATACGTTTTTTATGAGCATCCTTTATGCAGAAGCAATCTATTGTTACAACACTTCTTTCTCTATTTTTACTCAATTTTCGAGGCACAGGAACAGACAAACCGACAAATGGACATACATTTTAAAAGTAATTGTATTGGGTTCTATTGACATTGATAATAGATTTTCTCATATATCTTCGATACACATACAGTGATAAGTTAGTTTTGTCATATCTATAGATTATTGAATTATCTGAAACCTGAAGTTTTTTTAACGTATAAGTGTTGTCTTTAAACTAATAATGTTATTGGAATACAACATTCATCCAGGTTAGTAAATAAATAACTGTGTAGTTCAAGCGGGCGAAGCCGAAAGGGGATCGCTAGTATATGGATAAATTGACTTATGTAAGAGTATATTTTATATTTATTTATGTTAAATAAACAAAATATTCTTTATTATTTCATAAATAAGTTGCTTCATACTTTTTTTGAGAAGATTATAAAATGTTTTTTTTTCAGTTTTAAATAAAAAATATTTAAATCTATTTAGCTAATTCAAAGTGATTATATAAAACTTTACAACACAACTATTCAAGCGGCGGCATTTATATGTGACAAAAATAAAGACGACAGACGAGCACGTTCACACTGAATTTCGTTTACGATGTTTATGTTTAGTTGATATGAGTTATTTATATATTGCTAGACATATTACTTAATACCAGACGAGACGAGGCTAGTCGTGGCGCAGGAGCTCGAGTGAGAGACTGTCAACGCGACAGTTTGTGGGTTCGATTCCCACTTGAGGAAATAAAATGATATGTTCACTCTTGTGAAGAAGCAAAGCGTGGCGTTCAGCTCAGCCGCTCATCATGCAATACTAGCTCCAGAACTCCGCACCACGACCGGTCTTGATTATACAATGTCAACAATTTTGAGTATTTTGAGTATTATCACTTTATCGTGCAAATGTAAAAGGTTTTAAATCACTTTAATTATGCAAAACGGTTTTAAAATTCATACAGAAATTGGAAGCAAATATGTTACCAAAAAAAAAGAACCACTTTGGGTAGTTTGTCCAACCATTCAGATGATATATGTTCGCTACTCACTCCCATGGTCCTACAATGACATGGCATGACTTATTATTTTAGGACAGATTTCTGTTGAAAAAATCCGCAATAACCCTACTCCTTGTTAAGAGATCATAAATCTTTTCTATCACATTTAGTTCAATTATTCGATTTTTGTTTTTAACTTAAGGATATAAGGCCGAATTTGCGTTAAATTGTATTTGGGGTAAAAAGGCTCTCACAATATCTTTCTCAATATGTCCAGCTGCGGCGACTTTGGCTCAACTCGATAGTTATCAGTTCAAATTTGATACGGCAAAACATTTATTTTGAAATGTTTATAAATTATTGTAACCATCATTGTACAGCGCTACATAAGTTTTTACGAATGATTGATTTCAAATATTATGATGATTATATAATTCGCGCTTTGTATACAAATTACAAAGTGTGACGTTGAATTCCGCCACTCACTCAAATTTAATTGGAGAGCGGAGAACAAAGTGTCATGGCACTAGATTCTCTATGCCTCTATTTCTCTGTGCTATATACTGGATAAAGCGATAAGCTATCTTTGAGATACTCTATCTAATGAAAAAAATATTATCGAAATCAGTTTAAATGTTAAAAAAACTATCGATTGAACCTTCCGTTTTTGACGTCGGTTAAATAATAATTTATTTTAAAACCTAATACTGTGTAGATGTTATCAACCGGAAAGACAAATGACTTTATAATTGTATTTCATCGATTCATGAGTTATTGTCTTATAATTAGTTTAGGAGATTGTACGCTTCTTGCAGTTTGTTGAGTTCAGTAGCTTTTATTGATCTGCGAAGGTCATTTGGGGATATTGGAGTGATTAATGGTTTGGATTTTTTGAACTTAGCCTTGTTTTAAATTATTTTATAATCTATTAACTTAAAAAAAGCTAAATTATTTTTCTGTAATTGTTATTTCTTTAATAGATTTTCTTTATTTTTTTAATTTGCCGTGTTAGCAAGTGTGGTAGAGTACGTGAAGTCTTGCTACCTCATGTTGACCCACTACCCAGTGAGCTGAACTTTATATTACGACTTGATTTTTGATGATAATGAAATTATTAAACTTTTATTGTCGTCATAACTGAAGTCGTAAACTTTCTTACAATAATTTAACCCAGAGTTAAGACACTCTGTTTCCATTAGGTCACAGGTCACAGGCATTGCGTGTTGGATGAGGGAACTCGACGCCGCGCTTTACCTTGTTCCCAGAGAGAGGATATGAAATAATTCAATATTTTAATTTCTCCAGCGGGAATCGACCTACAACCGTCGATACAAGTTAGAATGTGTTAGATTAGAAATTTATCCTAGTATATTTGAAATCTTTCTTCTTTTCGTCACTTTATTAAGTACATTGCTTGCTAAAATTCCCTTGTATATGAACGTAAGGATATAATTTGAAAAAAATATCAAATTGAATCGAATAAAATAATCTTGGATTTCAGTTCCAAGCTTATCAATGATTGAGGCAATTTGGACACATTTATTACTTTTTGTTTGACAGCACAGACGCGATGTCTGTTATTACGCTACTAATGATGGCGGCGGTCGTCTTGGTACGGTGGAAGTGAAATACTAAAAATATACCTCTAATGTACCAATTTAGTAGATTTAACTGTATTTTTGTATTTTATTTTATATAAACGTTGTCGCTTAACTGCTTAGAAGATGGTCGTAGGTTTGGATCTTGTTTGAATGTGTTTTAAAAAAAAATGCTGATTACCAGTTTAATATGTAAATACATACATATGGATATGGTAACAACATCAAAAAGTCTAAAAAGTACGAAAATTTAATGGATTTATTTTATTGTAAAAAATAAATATGCTATATTACTAGTATTAGTATATGTTATTAGTTTGAATAACTAATACTAGCTCTTATTTAAGGTAGTCAAATTAAAATACTTAAGAAAATTTTGTAACATATGGCACACTCTAAGTGCCCAGTGTATCTTGGCAACGTTAACTATTAACATGAAAAAAATATAGCCTTTCTCGATAAATGGACTATATAACACACGCTTTCGAATTCGAGTAGTGGTTCCTGAGATTGGTGCGTTTAATCAAACAAATTCTACTTTGATATTAGTAAATAAGTATAAATAAAGATTAAATAATTTAATTATTTTATATACTTATGTATATTTTGCTATCACTACACACTCCCTCAGTAATTCTGCTCCAACAATTCTGTTATTATGGCACCGGCAAAAACACTAATCACCTATTGTTTTGTGAATAAATACAGACAGACAGTCGTACGGACTAGATTTTTCAATTTCGTTTGTTTTAACTGAGGTTACATTTTGTTCAAAGACTGAATTGAAACCTGTTGGCTGAATTGAAAAATTGTATGTTACATTTTAAAGCTGAGTTATTTTCTTTTCGTTAGTAAAAGAAAAATATATAAGAAAATAAAAAAAATATATTATTACGTCTGTTTATTGATAAGACATTATTTTTTTTTATTATTAGCTTCACGCTGTATCCCGCATATAGCAGTGTAGGAAAGCTAGTGTTAAGATATTCCGGGCATGTTTCAGTTTGACAAAATAAAATAACTCTACAGAGAGAAAAGTCGTTAAACCCTTAACTCGGCTTTTATAGGTTCGATTCCCATAGGAATAATGTTGAGTTCCGCCACGAAACACAATATCTCGAAATCGGACGAAAAGCAAACAACAGATTAACTCTACACTGGACTCTCCCAGTATACCCTATACTGCTGCTATATACTGCTATATGAGCTTGAAAATTATAGAGATAATTGTTCCTTAGAAAAGGCAATTTTGAAGATTTTTAAGTTTTTGTAATAGTAATTCCCCGCCAATTGAATTTCTTAGAAATCTAAAGGTTACCTTATTAAGCTAATTCCATCCTGACGACCTTAGTATAGATTTGCAGATTTTTCAACTATAATATTTTTTAAACCCGTAGAAGCACAAGAGTGCGATTGTAAACACTACGATTGCGGGTTCGATTTTGACTTGGGGAATTAAATATTTAATAGATTGGTGCCCTCGCTCTGAAAATGAGGCAAAACGAGGCGTTGACGTGCTCAAGAGTTCGTCTCAGTGAGGAGTTCTATTATATTTATTCTAATAGAATAATGAAAAACAACTGCTTCTACAGAAGTGAGATCGCTCGCTTAAAATAAGTAAATAAATTAGTTTGTATTCAGTAAATAGTATGTAATATCGTTAACGGTAAATAATGGCAGATACTCACTTATTTCCACCTCGTGACAAACATACGGACTCTATACACGCCCATTATGATCATTGCTTGGTGTGTGGTCTAAATAGATAAAAATCTCCATATATATACTAAACTTACCGTTATTGATTTACTCACAAATATGCACAGTCACGCGGCGTATAACGCTGAAATTTGACATATATATCGCAATCATCAATAAAGGATTTACGAAATACAACATGGATTTTACAAGGCAAACGCAAAGTAGTTTCTGACTCAAAATAAAAACAAATCTATGCTTACTCAATATAGGAGCGTAACTGGGTAGGCAGAGGAAACTTGGGAACCTAGTGTAACATCAGGTTTCCCGTTTTCCACCTTACACCGAATTCTGGAGACATTGCGCATACCGTCGTGGAACCCGACGCCGTTCTTTGCTTCATTACCAGAGCGAGGAAATGTGGGTGGCAATCGAACTCTTGTGGGTTCGATTACCACTAGATGAAATTATATGTCGCATTATGTCACGACTGGCCTCATATTGTTGTTTTTTATCGCTGAAAAGTGTTTGGTTAACTGAAACAATTTGTAGTCTATTTTAAAAAGAACGACGGCATTGTCGGAAACCTTCTGCTATATTACTAGGATCTTATAAAGCGATATTAAAACAATAAAAATATAAGTTTTTCTTTGTTCTTGTGTTGGTTACACTCTATATAGTTTTCTTTAATAAAGAAACCTACTATCTAATATATTGAGAACAATTTGTATTCAAGTATAAAAATATTTTTTAATTTTAATTTAATTATTTAGTTTTGTCTAAATATAATTATATATTGTAAATATTATTAATGTTAATAATTAATATGTTTCTTAAGTAAAGCTCACGTCTCGGCACAGCATTTGACTGAAAATCTGACGGTTGTGAGCTCGACTTCCACACGGAGTATTTGCTGCGATACAAACAAAGTTTCAAAAATCCAGCGGAAAATGAGGAACGGAGTGTCTCAACATTATGTTTCCACTGTCTACCTTGCATTATATGTTAGATACAGCGCGAAGCTAAAAAAAAAATGCATATCGCTACCGCCTTTCACTTGTCTAGTAGTCGGTACATTTTGTTTTGACAGGTGTCATTTCACGCGTGCCGAATCGGTTCCGTATGTTTTTTGAGCGGTATTTTTGTTTTCTCTAACTCCTATATGTTTGTTCACGTGATAAATATCCATTGAGTTGTTTAATGGACATTAATAATTAATGGCCTATTCTGTGTTGACATTATAATATGCGTACCTATAGTACACTCGTATAGGATAGCTCAGGGTCTGATAGTAAACGCAATCGTTGTCGGTTCAATTACCTTTTTAAATATTTTTATTTCACCAGTTTGTAGACAAAGCGCGGCGCTGTGTTCTGCTGTTCATTTAATACGCAATATCTTCTATTGGTTAAGTCTGTTTTGTTGGTTAGTATTAATTTGATATAGACTGCAGTGGGATCGAACCATTACTTTGATTTTTTTATAAAAACAAAATAAATTTAATTATCTTTTGTCCTAATAATTGTAAAAAATTATTCATAATATTTTTTTTTGTTTACAGGTAATCTTTACAGAAAATGTGCCCCTGTGCATCTTGCCTCGAGCTCTAAGGTGGAAAGTGGGACATGAGTGAGTAAGTTCCCTCTGCCTACCCTGCTGTGTACGGGATACAACGTGAAACTGGTTTTTTAATACAGTGCACGTGATCATTTTCTTTTCATTTCTCTCTTGTCAGCTTAATTTCTTAGTGGAGAAATTAACTTTTAGGTATTACTTTAACCTAATATAAGTTATTCTTTACTTTTTTTCTTCCCCGTTCCATGATACCAAATTCTCGAGAAAGGCTAAACCCAAGAAAATATTTTTACTTAGTAACAAAATTTAAGCAAATATTTTTTTGAGTTCGACGATGTATCCACATATAGCAGGATAGGCGTTTTGTCTTGTTATCAGAGCTAGGAAATGAAAATACAAATAAATCATTTGCATCAGCGGGAATTGAACCTACCCATAGTGTTTACAGTCACACGCTTAACCATTGCGCAACGTCGATCTCAAAGTACATATTAACCTTAAAATAGCAGAAAAGTAGACAACGAGAAAAAAATATAATTATTTATACCGTGCTGCTTGAAACCTACCGTCAATAATCTAAATAATAGAAGTTTCTCTTGAGAACCGAGCGCAGTGCGGTACTAAATCTGTCATCATTTCGATATGGGCCGTGTCATTGCTGTACCACCCGCGATCGAAATAAATCATTTATTTATTATTATGTTTACAATAAATTGGTTTTGTATTTACTATTTTTGTATGCAAAATTGTATCAAAATTATATTATTTAGTTTGAAGAATGGTATTATATCACACTTTTTTCAAATAGATTGATTCAAATACTTAGTATAATTAAATGAAGATGATCGTGGCGTAAGTTGTAGGTTCTATTCTTACTCGAGGAAATAAAATGTTTAAAATTTTTCATTTCCTCGCTCTGGTAACGAGCTAAAAACAACGCAACTTTAGGCCGAGATATATTTAACAAGTTCCCAAGAGAAACTTCATGGCCGCTTAGTTTGATTAAACTAAAAAAATCAGAACTAAAATGTTTACTTAAGAACTTTTTTGTTCATTATTGAGACGGCAGTGACATTTCCATTTTAAATGGTTTTTAAATTATCTATAATATCAGACTAGTACATCAGCCATCAGAAAAACTTTGTCAATATATAAATGTGGTACTTTATCTAAATATGTTCGTACAGCTGTAACTGATTCTTGGAAATAACAAATTAATTAATAAACAAATGGACTATCAAACAAAAAAAAATTCCGACCAACAGTTGCCGAGATTAGCGCGTTCAAACAAAAAACAAAAAAACAAACTTCATAATATTACTACAGATATAGAAGGAGACGGTATATTACCAGTCATAATTACTAACTTAATAAGAAAATTACTCATACAATATCGTCAGTTAACATTACAGCACAACGGTTAAAGTCTATATTTAACTAAATATCTTGAAATACTCAAGACGCGTGCGATGCGTCATTAGCACCCAATAAACTGTGTCACAATCCACACACGACGATGTGAACGTAGACTTTATTAAGTTAATTTTATGAATCTTCTCTTTGTAAATAAAATTAAATTGTTTGTTTGGTGTTTTCTAAATGAATTGGGATTTATAATAGTCATATATATTTCATATGCGGTCATTTTAAGATGTATCTTTATATGTGATTCTATGGAATAGTGGCTAATATATATTTTTCGTATATTTTTAATTTATGATGTTTGAATTTTGGATGGCCATTTTGTTTGGGTACTTCTTTTTTCACGTATTCCGTACATAGCAGGGTAGGTAGAAGAAACCTATTAAGACACTCCGTTCTCATTGAGACACCTCCGTTGCACACTTTCTACGGAATTCTGAGGGTATGTTGAATGGCAGAGCTCAATGCCGCGCTTTCCCTCTTCACCAGAGCGATGAACAAAAATATTAAACATTTCATTTTCTAGAGTGAGAATTAAAAATTTAAAATCTGTATTATATTTTTCAAGATGTTTTTTATTCTTCTTTCATTGGGAATAAAGTCCATACAGTCATGGACTTTATTACTATCCACACACAGTGCAGTCAAAAACAACAACAATTTTTTGAGCATAATTCAATAAAAAGGGTGATGCAAATTCATCAAAGCGATAACGATCAAAATGATCTTATTCAGGAAAACAGTGTTCCCTTACGTCTCACAGCCTCTTTGTAGAGGAAGATATAAAAAATAATGTGTATAATAAACTTTTATTATTATATAACCTTTATAATGTAAGCACCGATTTATGAATATTGTATTTACTTAAACAAATATATACTTTTATTTGAAATTCGGATATTTGAGTTAAAAAAATAAAATAAAATAAATTTTCATCCGGGAGGTCTTACGTTTGATCTCCGTGTGAGGTAAATATTAGTTTAAACGCAACGTTACAATTCACCAAGGTGTGGAACAGTATGTCTTAACAATAGATTCTCTTTGCCTATCCTGCTCTTTGCAGAATACAGTGTGAAGGTTTTTTTTTAATGAATTATAAAGGTAACTCTGAGCAAAAAATTATTAACACTATCGCCTAGGTGTAACTAATAATTCATTCCACGAGTGGGATCGCACCCACGACCGCCGCGTTATTCGCACACCTAGTGCCCCTGCGCCACGACGGCTAAAAATATAGACTTGTAATGTAATATAGCCTTCCTCTATATGTGGATCATCCAACACAAAATATTTTTCCATTCCATTTAACAAAACAAACTCTGCATCTTTATATTATTAATACAGATACTTAAAGTATAGAAAATATTAGTCATTAAGGTACTGTTTGACAATAAATACATATCGTGTATCAATTTTCCAAGCAATTAAACTCAATAATGACACTTCAAGTGTTTTGATTTTGATTAATTACAACAGATAAAATAATGGATTGCTTACAAGCACAGTTATATTAAAACTTTTTGCTAAAAAACCTTTTTATTTTTCCTTCACGCTGTCACTCCTGTCGAGATTGTTCTGATATAAATATAAGTTTTATTTCGAACACATAAACATTACCATTGACCCAATGTTGACTTTTTTTTGTATATCTGCTTTCAAACCTTGTATAAAACCTCCTTTACGTTGCGACCATTTGACATAATAAATGACATATTCAATTTTATTTTTTATCTGTACCCGCAGAGTGTGAATGCGGAAAGCGCGGGTAATTTATTTTTATTTTTGGTTTAATATATGAAACTCGGCAGAGATATTTTTTGTTTTCTTTACATTTTTTTTTTATTTTTAATATGTGTGTTACATTTTTTTTGTAGGATAAGCATTGAACATTTTTGTATAAGACCCTTCGTTTCCTACAGGTCGCCAAATTTTACATAAATACAACAACTTTGTTTTGTTGCCAGAGCGGACGATAAAAAAAATTATTTCGTCGATCCAACTCCATCGAACCCACAACCCTCGCACTTATTTTCAGACATTGTGTTGCCGCGGCAAGATGGCCACAACAGATTTTATCGTAAATAAAACAATTAAATCAAAAATTATCGTATTCTCAGTATAAACATTGAAATACAGTCTGGGACTTCTGTAACAAATCGATCAATCGGCTCGAAATAGCCTCTTTGATGGCGGAGCTGCGATCGGATCAAAGATTCCTTCTAACATATTCTATATAGTAAATAACAATCTTCAAATTGTTGACATTACTTAACCTATATAAAATTAAAAAAAACTTCATAGTTGAAGTTAATCATGCAGGTTCACACGTGTGTAAACACGATTGGTTGTGGGTTCGATCCTCACTTGAGGAAATGAAATATTTATTTAAATTTATATGTTCATTTCTTCGCTCTGCTGTCGATGCAAACTTCGGCAACTCAACACACAATGTAGGATTCGGCGGAAAATGAGGAACAGAGTATTTTAATATTAGGTCCACCATGCCGCCTTTTTTTACACATTGGAGAACTAACAGATGGTGTGGTTTCAACTAAACCAGTGATACTGACATTTGATAATAAAAAAAAATCGCACTTTTTCCTGGCCTAGACAGAGGAACCTAGTTTTAGGACAAAAAAATTATAAATAAATAAAAACAACAATTCAAGCTACACCGTGTTACAGTGCAAATCACATTACAAAATCTTCTGTGCAAAAAATTATTAAAATAATCAAAAAATATAAGTTTATGATTGTATCGAGGAAAACTTGCATAAAGTAAATTAATTTACGACATCTCCAACTTGTTTGTGGAATAAGGAATTTTAGTTTCACGTGATCATAAATTGTATAGAAACAAATGTAGGGACAACTAGATCGCTCGATTTTATTGGCGTTATTTATATTGCTTTAGATGTCTTGGTTTTAGTTTATTTTCTTATTTTTAGTTTTTTTTTATGGAACAAGTTTAGAGTCAAGTGGTTACTATCTGCTAAAATGCGGCGCTTAATTCCGCCGCTGTCACGCGTTGTTTCAAATTCAGGTGAAAAGCATGAGTGTGTTGACAGTAGATTCTCTACTTATTCAAACGCTACCAATTTCTATTGCTTGTCTATTAAAATATATCTAATAAAACATTGTAGTGTACTAGGTTTTTACAATTTTTCACACAAATCCTACATTCTACAAATCAACCAGAGAGAAATAGAGATTTCACTTACACTTCAATTTTAATTTGAAAATATCGAAAAGTTTAATAAATAAATTTTACTTTATACAAATACTAGTATTGTCGATTTCACTGTATTTTATATCATCTGTACAAATCTGTCACAGACAATAAATATGAGTATAATCTGGCGCAAATAAATCTTGGCTATAGAAGGAAACTTGTAATTCTAATGTAATTGCAAAATGCGGAAGAACGCCTTATAAGTTTACTAGAGCGTAATACTTTAGCTTTATATTTTTTCTCATTGTAGATAGTGAATATTTTGTAATTAAAAAAATGAGCTATTTTTTTTTTAAAACTTTAAGTTATAACGTTATATAAAAATTAATAATATTGTACGATTTTTATTCCTGCTTTTTTTATATATTTTTATTCTTTTGAGGATCCCAAATAAGAAATAAACAACCCAAATAAGAAATAATTACAAAATTGATATAAAACATTAAGAAGCTCCTACAGCTATGGTAATCGTCAAATAGAAAAAAAAATAATCACAAAGCACATTTATTGGCGATTTAACATGCGAACTTTTGATTGAATATATATTGTTACCTATTATACTAAGTATACGTAAAAAAACCTTTAAAAACATTTATATCACGTTGTACCACAACGACGATATGAAAATAATTACTTCCCCGAGTGGAAATCGAACTCACATTAACCGTCACATCAACAGCCAGACGCTGCACCAAGACGATCTCAAAAACAAATTTATGTGTAACATCATACTAAAAGTATGTGAAAATAAAATCATAATAATAACAAATCACAAAGAATAAAATAATTCACAGAAATGACACGTCACAAATAGAAAGCACATAACACAAATCCCAAAATAAGATAAGTGACATAAATAACAAAGGCGTTTTAACGCTTACACGCGCGTTATCGCGACAATTAATCGCTACACGCGTTTATCGCGCGACAAATCGGTACAAGGGCTTTATGATTTCATTCTTTTGATACGACCTGACGGTTGCCTAAGTAAATTATGTCAGGTGTTTGATCAAGGAGACCGCCTTTTCATTCTTTTTAACGAATTAAGTCTTTTTTTTTAACTTCTTACGTATTTAGTGAATATATAAATAGCTAAGTCTCTCTGTTTGATTAGTTTTTTTAGCTTTTTCGCTGTCTCAGTGTATAAAAAGATAGACGAAACTAATGATAAATACTAATGTAAGACACTTCGTTCCCCACTGGCTTAGCATTTGAGATATAGAGTAGTGCAACTCAGCAGGAGGAAATTAAAATATTTTATTCCCGCGAGTCGGAATCGTACCTACAACTCGTTAACACCTTGCACCACGACGGCCTCAAATAACATACATTGCTTAAGTTAACAATTTAACTTCTTAACACACTGTTCTGTTTATTTCATTAATATCTTCGCAAACATCGCGGACAGAAACATAAAGCGGGCGGTCGTTTTGATTAAATTGTTGATAAACACCCGGTCGGCTCAGCCGACTTACTTTGTTAGTATTTATATTGAACACAGAATGAGAATGGAAAGGATACCAACATTGATACATTCCAAATTTTAACATTTGTATATATTATCAGTTTTTACTCCTACTTGGAAGACAAATATAAATTTCTTTAATTTTTTTTCATAAAAAGATATTCTTTTTATGAAATTAAAGTAACTTTATAAATAAAATGTGAAAAAAAATCATACTAGCTTTGTGGAAGTTACAGGGATGTTTTCAAAATATCATAGCGGTTACGAATACAGAATAAACCAGAAAAGAGTGAACCTATTGTAAAGACAATCTGTTATTCACTATTTAGCTTGTTCATTTTTAGTCGTTAGTGGAACGGGGTGTCTTAACCTTTCCTTGATTTTGATTTAATTTTTATGGTTTGATATTCCCGTTTTAGTATATTTTTTATATTTTTAGTATATTTTAGTATATTTTTAGTATATTTTTTATATGAAATCATAACTTTGTCTCTCGAATTAAGCGATATGTTCACAAATAATATATTAAGATATAATTTACCTACTTTCAGTTTAATTTTATACTAACTAATCATTGACAAATACTCTGTGAGTCACAATTACAATTTAATCGATCATTGTCACTTCTGTTTACTTCCTCATTCTATGTATAGGATTATGGAAGATAGCACGAAGCCAGGCTAGGTGGCTTTATATTTCATCAATTTTGCTCTAAAATGTATTATTTTCTGCAGCATTATTTTCTGTTCTGTTCTTTGATTTTGGCGTTCTAAGAGTGCCGGTTGACTAGTCGCTTCTTCAATGTTACGTTGTACGTAGAACTCATGAGGTTGTATGGTAAAAAAGGTGCGAATTTATAAGGATTTTTATAATATTTTCATGACATCAGAAACTTGTACTAGCATATATTTTGCTCTTTATGCTTTCAAATTAAATACAATCTTCGAGCAAAGAACATATGGCCATGAACAATATGAGACACGCATGTTTACTACAATTTCGTAAAAGTTCGTGGGAACTTTCAAATATAATTATATTTGCGTGAGCCTAAATGCGTTTAAATTATAGTTATTTAATTCTATAACAACCATTGTCTGGGAGCTTTAAAATAAGCTGGGCGAAAACCAACAAATTAGATATGTTCAACTCATTTTTTTTCTTCTTCAGTCAAGTTCCTTTCGAAATTTAACAACTAAAAAGGGAGGGAGGGAAGGATATAATAATAAACCTCTTTGCTTCTTTGTTTAGTTTATTTAGCCTTCCACAATGTTCTACATATAGCAGAGTAGACAGAGGGAACCTTGTGTCTCATAAGGGAACTCATCAATTTTCCACTCAATTTCGGAGATATTGCATTTTGAGTGGCAGAATTCTACGCCGCACTTTGTCTTGCTACCAGAGCCAAGAAAAGAAATATATATACTGAACATATAAAAATAAACAAATCGATGAAATTACAATCTCATTTGTCATTTTCAAATGACTGAACAAAATGTTGGATAATTACTGTACTCATTATGTGGTATAGGGTTGTCGACGTAAAGTTTAGCCGCAGTATTCTCCTATTCTAACATATTTTTAGAAATGCCGACTGTTAACGATGTCTTAAAGTTAGAAAAACGAATTTGATCGACATTTAATAGAGAATAATTCTTATAAAGGAATATTTTGCTATGTACAGCTTAAACTTACAGCTCTTATGTTTCCGTTACTACATGATAAGGGCGTGTTTTTAAGTATATTTTTTAACTTTATAATTGTCATATTTTGTAGGCATCTGTACCTGTACGTAGGTTCACCTGTAGGTATGTACTTGCCCTTTTCTTTGTCCTTAAAAATTAAGATGCAGAAGCACAGTATGTGACGGTAAAATCCATTGGTTTTGGGTTCGATTCCCACTCGAGGAATAGAAATATTTATTTAAATTTATATTTTCATTTCTTCTCTCTAGTATCAAGGCAAGGCACGGCGTTGAGTCCCGCCACTTAACACGCAATGCCTCTGTAGAGTCATTAATTGAAGTCATTTTCAACCCTAATTACTTAAGTTCGTATAACTTGTTATTAAGGAACCATAATATTTGACCACGGTTGAAGGAATGCATTCAAAATTGCAATACTTCGCTTCTTTGACTTCAAATTATTTCGGGGAAGCTTTTAAAGGTGTTTTTTTGTGACAAACGAATTAGTATGAGCGCTATATGAGGCCATGATATTGGGGTCTGGTCAGTCAGTCACAATTATTTTGTATTAATTTCGCAATTTAATTACATATATATAAAAGCATTCATAACTCAACGCCGCTTGCCGCATTTACAAATGCAAAATTTGAGAGTATGCTTGTTGAGATTTGGAGCACAACGCTGCGGCTTGTCTTAACGGTGCGTAGAAATAATAAAATAAATATAGTAATGCCTCCGAACGGGTAACCACATTACAATAGGTCGACACCAGAGCGAAGAAATTAAAATAAAAATATAATCAATAAATCATCATTTCCTATAGTGGAGATCGAACCCACAACCAGTGGATTTTACAATCACATTTTACGCCCCTGCGCCACGACTGACAACTAGTACCTCTATAGTCATAATATTCTTTATTTATTTATCTCACCTAGTTCCATTTATATCTGTCACTAAAATATGCTATCAATGTTTAACTCCTATAAACAACACGCTATTATTATATGCAATTATTTAATAATTATAGAAATTATTCATAATTTATTTATCAAAGTAGTATTTATGTTAGCCATTTTGAATAACGGCGTGTTATTAGTAATTACTATGGTTTAATTTACCCTTAAAAGCTTAAATTAAATCTAATTAATTATATTAATGGAGGTCTAATATATGTCGGATAACTGCTTTAGATTTCTATTCAGTAAACCATTTAGCAACGATAAAAAAAATAAATAAATCAGCTTCACGCTGTATCCCGCACACAGCAGGGTAGGCAGAGGGAACTTAGTGTTTTTTAGACACACCGTTCCCCTCTTTCTGCCGAATTCTGAAGGCATTGCGTGTTGAGTGGCAGAACTCAACGCCGCGCTTAGCCCCGAAACCAGAGCGAAGAAATGGAAATATAAATTTAAGTAAATATTTCATCTCCTCGAGTGGGGATCGAACCCACAACCAGTCGGTTTACAGTCACACTTTGTGCCGCTGCGCCACGACTGGCCTCAACGATACGATATTTAGCTTTAATCAGATGAGTTGACTTTTTAACTTATCGACGCATTTTTTTTATTACGAGATTTCTGGAGTGGCCACGATCCACCTGCGCTCCGCTATTCCTGGGCTTTCTTCTTAGTGAATAACAATAAATATATTATAGTATTATTCATACACTGAGTAAGATAAAATATTTTAAAAATTATAAAAATATGAATGTAGCCGGACTGAAAACAGCACGTCTCGGTGACCGTCGAATTGTTCGTAATAAATTAAACCAAACGTTCTTATCGAGATCTACTTCGAGATTCTTATGAGTTTGTTACAATTTATTTTTTGCTCTCAGTATCTATGTACGGAGATTTTGGTAATTCCTTCTATTATTGATTATTCCTAAGATTGAACATTTGCCAAGAGAGATTGCTATTATGTATTATAAACTAACGACTTGAACGCAGCTTCGTCCGTTTGAACTTATTGCTATATTATAATTAAATTATACAAAATATTATTTACATAAATTCTAGGCAACGTCTTATTCTGATATATAGGCTATATTACAGTAAAGTATTATTTTATCAAAATCCGTTCAGTAGATTTTGCATGAAAGGCGAACAAACATCAATCATCAATAATTAATGGGATTTTAACGTTCTGCAAATAGTTTTTTATACTTTAAAGAAACGAACCAGACTTTTTAAATATAAATGTTTCTTCAGAAAAGAGTTGAAGCTCAAATCATCATATTCAAACAGTTTTTCTCGAGGAGTAGATAGAAAGAACTCGTAGTAATCTCCCCTTTCCATCAAATTTTTAAAATGTTAAAATGTGTTTATTAGTTTTAAAACACCATTTTCCAGCAAATTCTGGAGGCATTGCGTGTTCAGTGGTGGAACTCAACGCCGCGCTTTAGCTCAACACCTGAGTGAAAAAAAATAAATAATATATATATTTTATTTCCTCAGGTGTGTCCAGACGCTGTCCTACTGCGTCCCCCATCAATTTAATGAATAATAATTAACAACGTACGGACAGACGGTTATAAAATACCGGTTTAATTATATTTAGTTGTTTTTGTTATTTTAATCCTATCTAATGCGGAGCGCGCATGTGTCGCGAGTATTAATTTGTCTTCCTGTCATCGCTCTTCTATAAAGATGTAAGAGATAAATAGGAGCGGGTTGATTAAATGTTTTTAATTTATTTACTGACTTCACGCTTTTTCCCGTGTATAGTGTTAAGGCACTCTGATTTTCACTTTCCGCGAAATATTTGAGTGACATTGCGTGTTGATTTAGGGAACTCAATCTTACGCTTTGTTTATCAGGGCGAGGAAATGAAATTAATAATAATTTTGTCGAATTCAAATCAAACCTACAACCATCGCGTCTACAGTCAAATCTTAAAATAAAAGGAAAATTTCATAACAAACTATCTCGATTATTAAGAAATTTCCTTTGTATTTTAAGTTTAGACCATACACAATTGGCTCCCCTCTGAGACGTCATGGCGATATACAACGCTGTCCAAAGACACCTGGACAGAATAATATAGTTTATACACTTTAATATATATTTATGCATAATCAAATTATTTAGTATCGTGGTGTAATTATTACAAAGATGTTTGTGGGTTCGATTCTCACTCAAATAATTAAATAAAAAAAAGCGTTAAGTAGTATGGGTAATTGTAGATAAGAATATATCTAATTGTTAATCATATCGCCAACCATACATCGATGTTACTACCATCTCATCAAGACACAAACTCAAGTTTATTAACTTTAATAACTTATACTGCCCATTGACTATCAATCTAGAAATTAGTACGGAAACCGCAACGGACGAATCCGACTCGCACTTGACCGGCTATTTTCATATACCTATAAACGAAGCTGTCAATATTTTATGAAGTTTTAACAAATTATCTCGTAACTAGGTCACAGATCCTCTATACACGCTACAAGAGCTCGCTATGAGGCTTAAACGGAATAAATTAAGCTAAATTAAGTAGGTATTCTCATATTCTTGCAAGTCGAGAGCAAAATCGATACGATACGATACATATTCATAAAGTCATTTTGCGATATAAATCAGTATTTCCATATAATTTCAATAATGAATGAGTTAAATATACCGCGCTCCGGACTATTAGCGTGTCAGCACCTGAGTTTGAAATATTCGCGTCAAGAGACTATAATTGGATAAATATGTGAAGAATTATAATAATTATATGGCTTAAAAAAAAAAATAGCTTCACGCTATATCCCGCACACAGCAGGGTAGGCAGAGGGAACATAGTGTTAAGACACTCCGTTCCCCACTTCCTGCCGAAATTTAGAGGTATTGCGCGTTGAGTGGCAGAACTCAACGCCGCGCTTTGACTCTACACCAGAGCGAAGAAATGAAAATATAAATTTAAGTAAATATTTCATCTTCTCAAGTGGGGATCGAACCCACAACCAGTCGGTTTTACAGTCACACTTTGTACCACTGCGCCACGACTGGCCTCGTTTATTTTTTTTTGGACACAAAGGCACTGCCGATCCCATTTTTCCGCCGAATACTGGAGGCATTGCGTGTTGAGTAGCAGAACTCAACGCCGCCGTTATATTTATTAAGTTGTGCAGCGCGCAGCATATGAACTTAAACGCGTTGGTTGTGGGAACGACGCACAAAACAAAGTCAGCATTGAAAAAAAGAACTAAAAAAAAACTAATATTTTGGGGCTCATAAAATGTATAAGAATATAATTTAGAAACACATCTAGTCTACGCTCTTTATCCAGAACAGTCTTTATTACCAGCTTAAGTTCTAAAATGTTTTTTTTTTTTAAGCTTCACGCTGTATCCGGCACACAGCAGTGTAGGCAGAGGGAACCTAGTGTTAAGACACTCCGTTCCCCACTTTCTGCAGAACTCAACGCCGGGCTTAGCCTCGACACCAGAGCGAAGAAAAGGAAATATAAATTTAAGTAAATATTTCATCTCCTCGAGTGGGGATCGAACCCACAACCAGTCGGTTTTACAGTCACACTTCGTGCCGCTGTGCCACGACTGGCCTCTAAAATGATAATCTATAGAAATACATAGGAAGTTAAACTATTTTCCAGCATCACCGTTGTAGACGTTGGTTTCAGCGTATAAGTTTTTGTTCGTCGCTATGTAGTCAAAAGTTTAATAAGAGCTCATTTAATTTTGAACTTTTAAAGTATTCTTGACTTATACTATTATAATTAATCTGACTTCATTTCCTTACTTTTGAAGATTTATGCACTTGACAAAGTTTAAGACGTCATTGTGATACGTTTGATAGTACGAAGATTTTGAGTTTAACTCTTGAGATAATATTTATATCGGCTTCACGCTTTTCCCCGCATATAGCAGTTAGCATATACACCCAATTATCAAGACATTGCGTGATGTGTGCCGGAATTCAACGCTGCTCTTTCATTCTACTAAAGCGGGGAAATTAAAATATTAAATATTTAACTCCCCCGAATAGGGGAATCGAGTTCACATCTTATTAATCTTAATAATAGTCTCACATAGGACAACCACTACCTACCCGTTTGAGAAGCATCCTTTTAAGGACTTTAAACAATACACAAAAACAACTTAACATTAACATTAAATAAGACGTATATCGATTTTTTTAAACAAAAATCATTAAAGAAAGATTATATCATTTCGAATTCGTTGTCAAGTAAAAGAAATAGTTCTATAATTCGTTTTATTTAACAAAATCAAAGTATGTACGTTTTACTTATTGGTAAGTAAATTTATTCTTTACTTCTTAGTTTATTCTTTGAAATCGGTTTTTTTTGTTATATATTTTTTTTCTCACTTATGTTTTTAATGAGATTTGAATTTCCCACAAACAACAAACAAAAATCCAATTACAAACCAAAAACCAATATCAGAAAATGTGTAAATATTATAAAACAACATTTGTATACACACCAAATAATATTGGTCACTCCAACAGTAACCGGACGCCGCGTTGTTATTTCGTTACGCGAATTGTTTTTCAATATGGATTGTGAAAATATTTTTTTTGATACGTTTGTGATTTCGGTGTTTATTTTTAGGGTTACGTGGCTCTAAAGGAAGAAACGAAACCCTTACAGGATCATTTTGTTGTCCGTCTGTCCGTCTTTCCATTACAGATCCAGACCATTTATCTCGCGATCGCGTGGAGGTATCAAGCCGAAATTAATATCAAACATTTACATCTACGGCCGCTTGTAGTAAAACGTGTACCAAGCTTCGAACCAACCAAAAGTTACGAGCATTTATACATCGTTTTTACAGCATTTTATATGAAATCCGCCCCGAATTAAAATCTATACAATTTTTCCCGTAGACCTACATATATGAAATTTGGCAAGAAGAACTTCTTACAGTACAAGTAAAAGATAAAATCCGAAAAATGCAAATTCATATTTTTATTACAAAAAAATGCTGTTATCAACTTATAATTCGTACCTAACTGGTTTTTTTTTAAGGTTTTTTACTCAGAACTTGACCTGACCGGATTTTTTTACTATATTTTTGTTTTTTATGGTTCCGTACCTATTAAGGAACAAAGGAACTCTTATAAGATCACTATTTCAGTCAAAAATCTGCAAACTTCTTCATTTGTGGTTAAATCCTAGAAAAAAAACCTTAAGGGGGCAAAATTTAGCATTAAAGCCGCTAGTTCTAGTGAGATATCATCAGAAAGGGCTCTGGCTAAGCTTAGCTGGAATTACAAAAAAAAAATGTACAGAACCCTCCTTGGGCGAGCCCAACTCGCGCTTGTCTTTTTTTAACAAAATTACTCACGTATTTTTTTTCAGCATTTTTCATTTGATAAGGAACATCTGTATGGGAAATATCCGAGTAAATATAAAATAATGTGATTTTTAAGCTTCACGATGTATCTCGCAAACAGAGTAGACATAAGGAACCTAGTATAATGCTCTGACCCCAATCCCATCTGCCCTAAACCCACCGGCTAATTTTAAAGACACGAGCGAAGAAACAAAAATAATTCGTTTGCTCGCATGGGGATCAAATCCCAACCTGCGCCACCTGATCCTGCGCCACGACGTCATGACGACGAAAAAAGTATATGTTAATATCTACTTTTATCAGTATAAATATATAAAATACCTCGTGTTTCAAATTTCTACCGGCCATAAATACCGGTTGTGTGTTGGGGCGTGATACTAATTCAATAACATTCAATTAAGCCTCCCTTACTCGGTATATGGCTATAGTGTACTAGATTAGATACTTTTTTAGTAAACGTGTTTAATAAACGTTTTTTAATGTAGCGAGTTATTATTTTTTAACACTTTTTTTTCTAAGTCTGCAATAAAAAAAGTAAAAACTTAATATATTTATATTAGATTTTAATAGGTTTTTTTGTTTTATTTCAACGCAACAAGCGATTGTAGCTTAGGTTGAGAAAGGTTAGATTGCACTCACCCAATAATTTATGTAATTCTATAGATAAAAAGTATTTTTATTCTTAAATTAAAGCATATTTGAGACCCTCGGAGCAGCGGGATTGGATCTGAATGTAAACGTGTGACAGTTATGGGTTCGATTCCAGTCGGGGAATGAATTATTTAAATTTTCTTGCTCTGGTATATAAGATTAACCGCGGCGTTGAAATCCGCCCTGAGCACCTGCCAAGCTATGTGTAGACTATAGCGTGACAGTTATTCGAATTAATCGTTGTTGAGATTGGCCCGTTCAACCAAACAAACTCTTCGGCTTTATAATATTAGTATCAAAATCAAAAAATCGTAATGAAAATTCAAATCACTTCCAGCATTTGATTGTAAGCTGCGTGTCGCTTACACAATAAATTGTTATGTCATGTTTTCTATAATTTAGATACCATCTAAAGCTGTGTAATTTCTATCATTTGATGACTTAAAAGCTTCTCTTTGTATTATTTGTATACTTAGGGATATTTTAAATATAGGTTATTTAATTTTTTCTCTTTTAAATTTTCAGTTTAATATTTTAAATAATATAAATAAATTGTATCAATCAATATAAAAATATTGACGTGCATTGACAAGAACACCTGACTTAGTGGTCAGAACACTTGGACGGTGTATTAGAAACGTGAGAGAGTCACTGGTTGAGTTAATTTCTTATAAGTTTTCTAAAATAAATAAGTTTTTTTTTTACTTTATTTAACTTTACTAGATTTATAAAAAATATACTATTGACTTAATTTAGGCCATTGTCTCGCACCTTGGCCGGCACTGCGACCTGTAAACGCATACGATTATACGTTCATTTCTCAATTAGGGGAATCAACTATTTTAATTTCATAGCTCTAATAAAAACAAAAATCGCGACGTTGACATTCATTACTAAAGCTTTACAGAAAGTGGAGAAGGGAGTGTCTTAACACCAATTTACCTTTATCTACCCTACTATATGTTCAATAAAAGGCGAAACTAAAACAAAATTAATTCAACTGACATCTTCCCTAAGGCGATCGATCACTTAAGCATTATATCAACCGAGCTATGTATAATATAGCAAATTTCGAAATCCTCTTAAATATTTTAGTAACGGCACCGATCGTATGCTCATCATCATCAGATAAAAGTAATGACCGACAAAATTGCGGTTGCACGCTTCGTTAGGACGGTACTCGTGAATTATCGCGACAATTGATTCTGTTTAAGAAATTAAGGGCATATTATAATGTGTGACACCGTTGTTGCTCAGTTGACATGTACGTGATTCGACGCGATGGGTGTTGGTTAGGTTCAAAGTTCGTTTGAGTGAATATTTTTTTGTGCCAAACGCTTTTTAACCGGTCTCTGCAACCTCTTATGCCACCATATAAGCATATGGAAACCTAATGTCCTCGATACTGGAAATTACTTTAATAAAAATTAAGCTTTCTCACCCATATCAGTAAGTGTAGGTAGAGTGAACCTAGTGTCTTACAGAGAACATTTCGATCTCCAGAATAATAGGTTACCTTTTGATTAGCGGAACTTAACGCCGTACTCCTGCTTCATAAGTGAAAATTGAACCTACATCGCATTCATAGTAGACGTTCGCCCACTGAAAATCATAAAATATACTGAGCTTATTAAAAAGTTCAAAAAGCTTTTATGATTTTCTTTTAAAAGCAAAATATTCACGTGTCGTATTTCAAGACAGATTAGATTAATGTATCGCAGGTATCCATAAACGATAATAGCTGCCAATTAAAATGTTGCGATCTCCGATCATTTTACGACGCTTAAGTGATTCTTAACGGACACCCAAAAAAAGATATATTGACGTTGTTGTTATACCGTTGCAATATAAGTATAATGAGGTTGTCGTGGCAATGTGAGATGATAGAGAAGTCTTAGTGTTTGGACACTCCGTTCCCCAATTTGTCTCAATTTTCATGTAATTTCGTGATGAGTGACGTAACTCGATGCGCTTTGTCCTGTCTTGTTACCAAAGCGAGAAAATGAAAACAATTCATTCACTCGAATAGGAATCGAACCCATAACTATTACAGTCAGATGCTGTAACACGAGGGCCTCGATGTCTGTTTATCCCATCTAAATACTCCTCATATTAATGGGTTGAAAAAGTTAAACCGAGGGACGTTTCACGTTTTGACCTACAAAGAAATGAATAGACTTATTTTTAGGCAAACTTCTAGTCCTACATCGGGGTAGGCAGAGTAAGCGTACCACCGTTGAATTGTTGGAGCGATAAATCGATCAGTATGGCTTCCACTAAAAAAAATTGCGAATTGAAAGTTATTATTAGAAAATAACACTACTATATAAAATTCTTTTAACTACTGCAAACATAAAGAAATTTCGTGAGACGAAGAACTTTTAGACTCAATACAAACGCACATACGTGATATACTAGTATATTTCACAGGGCAGTAAGACCTAGACAGTACACGACGTTACGTTATTCCATTCTCTATTTTCGAGCTTTCTACTTCATCTAATCCTATCGGGATTGGACCGTTGAGACAGACATGTGCTGAGCTTATTGTCTTCGCCCAATTCACAAACAGAGAAGGGAAGGTTGAATTTGATACGAAAATATTTTTAGTTATACGGCATTGCTGTAAACATATTTTTCTGTTTTTTTTTTACTTTTGTTAACATTTTTTTTTTTCATATATATTGTTGTAGTTGTGTAGACACCAAAAATAAAAACAAAATGGTATTATAAATTACACATAACACATATAAATAATAATATAGACTTATAAATTTAAATCTACTTAGTAAAAATTGTAATTTTGATGTAAATTACCTAAACCGGTTATACAAAAGCCCTTATTGCTAATATCTCTGTCTACTATCTGGATTAGTATGTATGGATTAGTACAAAAAACTTTTATAGTAATTTATAAACATAAAAACTAACGACCCAAATGTATTATTATTATTACATAAATTGCAGCTTATGATTCTGTTTTACAAACTATATTACTGTAAGGATGAATCTAAACTAAAATTAGCTTCATGTTTTGTCCCGCACATAGCAGGGTAGGCAGAGGGAACCTAGTGTCTAGACACTTCGTTCTCCACTTTCTGCCGAATTTTGGAGGCATTGCTTGTTGAGTGGCAGAACTCAACGCCGAATCTAATGAATCTAAATTAGTTTAATAGTTTTTGTATGAAAGTAGAACAAACATCCATCCATCCTAGCAAATTTTCTTTTTTAATATACGTAGGATAAACTATTCTGCAAAATAGATTATTTACTCCGCCATTCAAACAGTACGTGCCTACGTACGTTTCGAAAAAAAAAAACAAAAACGTCCGCTAAGCGCATTGATCGTGAGTCGATTGTCTCGATTCCAGATTTATTCGAAATGCATCTCGATAAGTCGAGCGTAAAGCTGAAGAATACCGATCCCGTGTAATTTCAATTGAGTTATATACAGCCTTATAGAGAAAGGGTTGCGTGTTGCACGAATCCGTTGATAAAAATGTCAATGTTTAAAAGCTAATTGTGACTTACGTTCGCTTTTTTAGCTTCACACGTATTTTATATTTTGCGGGGTGAAACGAAGATATTTATTTAGAAATACAAAAATTGTGCAGAACGGGACTCAAATCTGCACCTCCTGCAACCTGTCGAAGCACCCTAACTAATTAAGATAGATAGATGTTTTCCCGCTACGTTAATTTTTTATGCATTTCTAAATATTTCATAGTTTATTGTTATGAATACATCATGGCGCAGTCATATTTTTATCCCGATTTCTTACTTACTGTAATGCAATAGATACGATTATCAGCACATTATTCAAATCTTACTTGAAAATTATTTATAAAAATAAAAAAAAAACGTGATTGTTTCGACGTTTTTATTTTGTTACATACAAGATAAAAACCTCGAATTGTTGCATAATATTATCATATCGGTTTTTTAAACGTGGCCAGTTAAGACGCAGGGGCACAAGTGTGTGAATATAAACGCGACAGGTTGTGCGTTCGATCTCCAGTCAAGGAAATTAAGTATTTAATATTTCCATTTCTTAGATCTGGTATCGTGTTGAGTGTCGAAACTCACCGAGGTGAGTCTCCACGTCTCCATAATTTGCCGAGTTTGGGAACGTTGTGCCTTAACACTGAATTCTCTCTATCCTGTCGTGCGTGGGATACAACATGAAGTATAAAAAAATTAAAATACATTTTAATTGATATGATATTTTTAAATGTCTACGATGAAATAATATTTCAATTTCGCCCTATGTCTTTAACAAGGAATTTTATCGCAGTTAATTTTGAAATATTATTTGGATTTTCGGCTTTAAGAGGGGCCTTTTAAACCTACATCTGGGTTGCAAGTCAAAGCACTGTTCATGGTTCCTCACCCGTCAACGGATTGGGCACCTGCATGAGTTCGTGATAAATTTTAAAAATCATAGATAATTTTCGAGTATTTTATATACTTTTTTGTATGTACATATATATTCATGCAATAAAAAAAATCAGCTTCTCGCTGTATTCCGAACACAGCAGGGCCGTCAGAGGGAACCTAGTGTTAAGACACTCCGTGCCCCATTTTTTGCCGAATTCTAGGCACTGCGAGTTGAGCGGCAGAACTTAAAGCCGTGCTTAGTCTCGACACCAGAACGAAGAAATGAAAATATAAATTTAAGTAAATATTTCATCCCCTCGAGTGGGGATCGAACCCACAACCAGTCGTGTTTTACAGTTACACTTTGTGCCGCTGCGCCACGACTGTCCTCAATTCATGCAATACACATAATATTTCTTGACTTATAATCTTATGAAATCCAAAAAACAATTCTAATTGAACATACAAACAAACGCTGCACTGACCATATATAACATTATCTATTTTTACGACGCCGCCTCTATAAAAGTTACAATTACCACTTTTATTCAAGCCCTATCCAATACAAGTTTAACTCTTATTGCGTAAAAGAAAGCTTCACAGAATAAACTTTTATTCCAGTAGTCCCATTGATTAGCGAGCTTTGGCTTAAAAGCTTTGAGCACTGTTTCGTCATTAAGAACCTACTTTAGAGTATTTTCTGTAATGAAAATGCAATTTAATTCGCGAATAGAACAAAATATCATTAACCTGGTAGTCCTTGCGTCGTAAATACTTACTTAACGGTCGCTTTGACTTCGTAAAAGGCGTGAAATTGTGAACTTTAATTGGCTTCTGGAAAGTTGGATAGAAAACCTATTATTTACAACACAATACCTTTTTCAATGTTCTGATGATTGTGAACGATTGATTTATGTTAAAATGAATACACAATTCTTAATTGTTTTGAAAAAAAAGAATTTAATGATACCGCTGTGCAATTGAGTCATGAGTTGTGTGATAAGCGTGATTTTCTCTAGAGATCAGGATCAGAAGGTCGTATATAACTCGTTGATATTTGTTATTTCTACTATTACTTGAATAAATATGAAAAAATGTAAAACTAGATCATTAAAAAAACCAAGTCCATACTTTTTTTGCATATAACAGGGTAGTCAGAGTGAAAATAGTGTCACTCCGTCCTCATGCACATCTGATTATTATTGAGACATCGCGTGTCGAATCGTTATGCGACGCACAACGTCGCGGGTTGTCTACCAGAGCGAGAAATGAATTCATGAAATATTAAATATATCCTAAAATTAAATAAAGCTATCACCATCCCTTGCGAACAAAAAGAATAGATTCACCAAAGCTCATTTCCAAAACACCTTTGAAACATTTTTAATAACAGCGGTCCTAACGTTATAACATTAGAAAAGTTTGTGGTTTCAAAATTCAGTTTAATAACCCACAGGCCTTTTATATAAGACAAAATTAAAATAGTTTCTGCCCAAATCTAAATTATTTCCAAAGCATATTATTGAGTCTTTATGAAATTGCTGATCCTAAACCAATATTGAAGTGAAACCGAGGTGTCCCTCAGGGCTGTTTCCTAGGTCCGTAGTTGTATTCACGTTTCGAGCCTTAAAGCAATCATATCATCTTGACTAGTAATCACTGTGTTATTTTGTTTACAGTGCACTAGCCAAAGGGGTTTGTACCGACGAAATTATCTCTTCAGATTCTCAGTTCGCTTTATTTTGTTGCCACTTACGTTTAAAATATTGTGGTATCAGTATATTACCTTGTGCTTGGAACTTTTAATATTATTTTTAAGTTTCACGTTGTATCCCGCATTTAGCAGGATAGCAGACAGAGGCTGCGCCAAAAATAATGAGTGAAGGCACATAGAAGTGTGTTTACTTGCTTACTGGTAGAATGACGCCCTGATTAGTTTTATTTTAAATGTTAAATATTTTTTATCATGTCATCGAGCAAGTATGGTGTTGGAGCCAGGACCTAAATATTGTAACTCTTCAAAGGCCATAATCATATTTAAGCATAATTTTCTAGCTAATATCCTTAAATGGAATAAAAAAGTGATAAACTTTCTACTTGCTTTAAGTTTAAGAAGTGTAAACCCTATAATGATATCGTAAATCTTTATTACAATATTTCATTATTTTACACTCTTATTATATAACCCTAATCGCTATAGTACATCTTGTTATGACAGTACTAGTTCGATTTATCACCTGCGGGCAAACAACTTGCTGTGTGAGATTTTCTATTAAATGCTGTACACATTTTAAATAATTTTCGCCTAAAGCAGGATAGGCAGTGAGAACGTAGTGTCCAGACACTCCGTTCTTACTTTCCGCCCTAACCTTGCGTGATGAGGAGTGGAATTCAACACCTCGCTTTGCCTCGTTACCAGAGAAAGTAAATAAAAATATTAAATATTTCATTCTCTTTTACAGTCATATCCTTATGCCCCTGCGCCACGATGGACTCAAAAAACAGAGTTGAGCGGCGGAACTTTACGCCGCGCTTTACCTTGTAGAACAGAGAAACGAAAGTATTTTATTTCTGCGTTAAAACAAACAACATACACCTTTATATTCCAAAACTTTTCAACAAGATCAAGACTATCTTGTTAAGCAAAGAACTTTCGAGCTTTCAGGCGAAATCTCACAAACTCTACATTTTAACGACTTAAGTTGGGGATAACTAGTATCTTGACGAACGCTGACTTACAATTCTGTTAAGTTCATTTAATGCACTTTACTTCCATAACTTATATAATTTTCTCTTTGTTTCAGGTAAGAGAGCGATTTGAGCAAAATTTTGTTACTGATCATGATGTGAGATTAAGGTTTGGACTTGTAACTATGATTTTTTTCTTTTCGCTGTAACTCTGCATAGCAGGCTAGGCAGAGGGAACCTAATATTAAGACAGTCTGTTCCCCACAGATTAATGAATCTTAGAATCTGAATTTTACCCATTTATAAATCACTAGATTTCCCAGTTTCCGCTGTCTACCCTGCTACATGCACAATACATCGTGACACAAAAAAAAAATGTTTAATCAACTATTTGTACAAACTATATATTACATTTATTAATAACATTTCTGAAGATGGCAATCAAATATTATTATTTTATGTATTTTCGCATTTCCCTTCATATTTTCAAGAGAGAGTTGTGAAGAGTTTAGTAGCAAGTAGTCGGTCCGTTTGGCTTATCGCCCATTAAATAACGCTGCTGGGCGGAGATACTTAATTTGCTCTTTGTATAAACATAGATAGAAAATATATATTATTATAAAACTAGTTGTCGCCTGCCACTTTGTTCACTTCAGAAATAGATTTTAAGAAGTTTTCTCTTGACGCTCTCCCTCACTCCCTAACTCTTCTTGCTGAATTTTGACTTTCTAAATCCAATGTTTTCTTCTGTACGTTTTCTATCAGTCGCTCAATAATCGAAGAACTTTGTATATTAGATATGGAAATAACAAGGAATATAATAATTATACATGTTAAGCATATATCACTTGTAAATTTCAGTACATATCGGAGTAGGTAAAGAGAATCTTATATACTCATATTTCCATAAAAATATATATATATATATATATATATATATATATATATAATATATTAGATAAATTCCTTACTATTGTGTTTGACTTTTCAAACTTATATAGTAAAGAAACAAGAATTTCCCTTCAAGGATTTCTTTAAATACATAGGCATTTATTGTACTGCCCTCGCAACAATCTATCTTAGGATACTACAGAAGAAATAATTTACTTTGACGTATAACGATACGTTGGGCTGATGCAGTTAAATAAAACAGTATCTGTTGTCCTAAAGGCGTAATTCACACAAATATGCAAAAACTAGAAATATTATTTTTAACATGATCCAATGTAAAAGTCTAATATTAAATGAATGCATCACAGTGTCTGATTGTAAGCGCAACGGTTGTGAGTTTGTTTAATACTCGGGGGAAACACGTTATTTTTATTTTCTTACGCTTATAACAAGATAGTGCGCGGCGTTGAGTTCTGCAAATCATAATATCTCGAAAACTGAGCGGAATAACACAAAAATATGTTATCAATACGCACAAATAATTTCTGAGGTTAGTGCCTTCAACCAAGCAAATTCTTCATATTTATAATATTAATGTTTATATGTCTGTGTATTATCCTTCTCTTTAAGGCTCTATAACCTAAGGAACCTATTATTCAAGGCATGAACCATTCTCATTTACATCCATCACATGCAATCTTCAATCAGTTTGTATTTCATACATACACGTATGAGACTAACTCCCACGTTTTGCGATACCTTTTACTTTTATTTTATAACATATTTTTTTAAAAGTTATTTAGACACTTAGTTTCTTGTTCCTTTGTGATGGAATATTTCGTTTTCGATTCTCTGACTCTGATAAAAAATAGCGCGGTCTTTATTTTCGCTTTTCAATAGGCAATGCAGGCAATTTTTAAAAGTCGACGGAAAGTGAGGTACTGATAGTCTTAACACAAAGTTCCCTCTGCTTACTTTGCTATGAGTGGGATACAGCGTAAAATTAAAATGATGTCATCAGTGGCACATAAGTCACACGGACTTACACATTGGACATACGTGTGCGCCTTTGATTCCCACTCGCCCTCTCTAATACATGTTTTTTTTTATTTCCCAACAAAACGCAAATAGTGACGAACAATGTGTTTTAATATAAGATTCCCTCTGCCTATCTGTGTGAAGCTGTAAAAAAATCAACAGCTTATTAATATCGATTTAAGCCATATCCATTCACACCATAAGCTTTGAATAACTCAAATCCCATTGTATGGATCAAGATAACGAAGTGTGCCAGAACATCCCAATTAACGTGCATTAAACGCAATAACGCACATGATAGATTGCTAAGTGGCTGGTCTTGATATAAAGATTGGTACACACTATTGAATAACTTTTTTTTAAAGAAAAAGATCTGCATTTTTTTCTGCATACGGCAAAGAAGCAGAGTAGTGTATATTCTGTAACCACTTTTCATCCAATTTTCTATAATTGGCTCGTTGAGTGGCGGAATTCAACGCCGCAATTTTTCTTGCTACTAAAAAGAGAAAATGAAAATATTTTATTATTCAGAGTGGGAATCGAACCCATCGCAGCGACACAGAGTGCCACATTGGCCTCTACATATACAAATAAACATAATTTTAATTTCAAATTATATTTTACAATGACCATAAATAAAATTATACGAAAAATAATTATCATATTTTTTTTCTATAACTAATAAATTAAAGTAAAAAAATAATATTAACCTAAACGACAATGTAAACCATACCTTAGTTCAACTATCTATAACATGACAGATCTTGAATGGAACAATGCGGACAAATGGGAATATTTCATAATCAACTTCCTTATTCCTTTATACCGGGTGTGCGGGTGTAGAGATGCGCGATAGTATTCAATTCGATAGGCCTTTATATTGTAGAGTCTAGAAGCAGCAAAGATATATTCGAGAAAGAAAATTTATATAGACTTTCTTTTACCTGCGGCTTTGGCCGCTTACTAAAATCACAGTAACTAGAAATTATGTGCACACAATTTATTGTAAGCTCGAGATAACTCTTATAGCAGGAGCAATGGGTACTATGGGTACTTTATTGACTAAAAAAAACTCCTTTTACTTGAGCTTCACGCTGTATCTTGCACGGAGCAGGGTAGGAAAACGTCGAGGAGGCCGTGTTGAATGGTAGAATTCAACGCCGGGCTTAACCAGAACGAGGAAATGATTCATTTATTCTCTCTTTGAATCATTTATTCTCTCGTCTCTTCTGTTCTATTTAGATATATATCTAAACCTATTAATTTTAATACTAGAAACACAATATAGATGAAACTGGTTAAAGTATACGCAAAAACCATGAGAACCCCACCAATGGCAAGTATGAAGAAGTTGACAGTGAACCAGGCGAAAGAGATAAATAGAGATCCTTCGTTTCGCATGGAGTACGTAGCTAAAAAACCTTCGTTTACACTCTTGATTTACAATTCGGTTTTAGTTACACAAAAAACCATTCATTCACGATCGCGCAAAACATTCGCAAAAAAAAGCGGATCCATTCATACCGGTTTATTGAATTGTCGATGCCTTTTTGTAGATGTAAATAGATAATGACCAATGAGCTCAAATGTGTGCGCTTTTTTTCTTTTCAAGCGACGATATTGCACGAATAAGGTGAAGCATTTTGTGTCTTCTCTTGGTTCCTATGTTGCTATGTCTAAAATTATATATTTTAATCTTAATAATTTTTCATTCATTTATAGATCGTCGCAACGCACGGAAACCAGCGTAGGGTTCGAATTCCACTCGAGGAAATGAGAGAGAATGATAAGCACGGTTATGAGTTCCGCTGCTCAACACACAATACCTCAAGAAAAATTAGAAGTATATGAATTGTATTAGTTGAACGAAGTGTCTTATCACTAGGTTTCTATTGCATTGAATGAGGAGCGAACTGGGCCACCACGTAGTGTTAAGGTACTCCGTTCCCATTAAGACACTTCCGATTTCCACTTTCCGTTGAATTTTGGAGGTTTTGCGTCTTGAGTGGCGGATCTCAGTGGCGCTTTGTCTCGCGACCAGAGTGAAAAAATAAAAATATAAAATAATTTGAATATAAACCCCAAGCGGACATTAAACACACAACCCACACATTTACTGCCAAATATTATCCCACTGTGCTATAATGGCTTTAAACTATATGAAGGTTGAGATATAAAATTTTAAGCTTCTCGAGCCATTATTTAGCGGATCGTAAATCTTTTGTCAGCTTGTCAGATTTATGCCGCATTTAAAATATTTATTGATCTTAATAAAACTATGTCACCCATATATGTATGTATTTATTATATATGTAGATACCAAAAACTATAAGAAATCGCATTTTGCAAAAATCATAATTTTTTATATTATGCTAGTTGGCGACTGCATCTTTGTTTATTTCATGCGCTTTATCGCGAGCACAGCAAGTTAGGCAGAAGGAACCTATTGGGTATTAAAACGAGGCATTGCATGTTGAGTGGCGGAATTCAACGCCGCGTTTTGCCTTGACACCATAACGAAGAAGTGAAAATATACATTTAAATAAATATTTCATTTCTTTCTTCGAGTGGGCGGTCGAACCCACAACAAGTGGCGTTCACAGTCAAACACTTGTACCCCTGCGCCACGACTTTCCTTGTTTATGTTGATATAAAATGGCGTTTTTTACTATTCCACTTGATTTTCGAGAAATAATTTCTTAGCTTAACTAATAGTTTTATCTGTGTATTGTCGTTTAGTTACTAAGTAACAGATATTTTGTATTAATGTTTATGGAACATTTTGAATTAACACTAGGTATTACTAGGTACTACTGTACTGTGCATTTGGTGGTGGTGCAGTGTATTTCACAGTATTTTGTTGTACCTTAACACATCCATATATAACGTGTTCTATCCGTTCCAGAAAAATAAATAATATTTTAAATGAAAATGTCAATTATTGGCTAACAAATGTAATGTATAATGTATAAATAAACAAACATAAAGACGTGTACCTTATTATTTGTAGTTAAATAAAAAGATAACAAATGGTGTCTCAAATTACGACCTGCGCCCGCGCGGACAAATGAGCTAATTTAGCGCTTCTTATAAATAAGCAACACTACGTACCTTAAAAATATATTCGTGGGCATTCGCCAGTATTTATTGTACGGTGAATCACAATTATTATTGAGAAATATCTTCCTCTCCATAAATGTTTATTTAAGATTTAAATGTAGTTAAAAATTTCAATAGCGTTAAATTGGCATCTTTGAGTTTGTTATTTATTATTGTTGGTTCTTCTTTCATGCTTGACGCTCTATAGCAGGGCAAAAAGAAAGTAGTATTAAAACACTTTGTTCTCAGCTTTATTCGAGAAGAACTGTAGTCTTGCCAGAGCAGAACTCCGTTTTGTGGTCTACTCCTGTCAAGTATGGTAGAGAGATCCATTTAAAGGAAAACAGCCAAGGAATTACTTTAAAAAAAATGTTAACATCGCTTAAAAAAGTTTGGTTTATGGTGCCAAGTTGATAACTTGAATCCGTGACGGTGTTTGAAAGCTTAACTGAGTGTGAGAGAGTTTTGTTTAAGCGAATACTTTCTGCGATTTACTTGTAATCTATATAGATTTTAACATTTTAAAATGGAATGTATTTGATTGTCAATAAAGTTTAATTTCTGTTGCATTAAAATTATGGTACGCCCAGAGTCCGCATAACTAATCGAAGGTAGGAAACAAATAAAACAATGAAAAATGAAGTATGGCCTTGACAAAGAAACGTGAAAATAAACGATAATAAATATACGAATATAAAGATTATCGTAGAGGAGATTGTTTATAGAAAGTTTTCTCTAAGATACATACAGCTATACTAGTATTGTAAAAGTAAAGATTCTGTTTGGTTGATCGATCTAATCTCAAAAGCTACTGGTTTGAATTAAAAATATATTTATTTATATTGGATTCTCCATTTATCGAGAAACGTAGAATACATTACATCGCGTTAATAGTTACGATTTAACTCACTGTACCTTGGGAACTTGGAACTTAAAATATTTCATACAAAATTCGTAGATTTGAAATTTGTAAAAGTTAGTGTTATCTATATAACTTTATACATACGTATACATTGATAAGTACTACGAGAAGAAATAAAACAAAAATTGAAATTCATATCTCAGATCGCAACGAGTTGTCTCGTTTAGTCATGTGTGAAATTGTAAAGGTATTCGCATATATAGTATTGAATATTGCTTGATTCAATTTACAGCCATACAAAACAAAAAATGGCTAGGTGTCTGGCAGTTAAAGGTAAAATGAAAAAATTATAAGCGCAGACGGATGTGTTCCCATTTAAAATACGTACTAAAATTTATTTCTAAATAAAATATATACGTATAATAAATTTGTCTGATAGCTGTCTGTACATGGAAGATACTTGGGATAATCTATTACTGGGGGCATTTCTCAATGTAATAGAACCCAAAACAATAATGTTTAATTTTTTTATCTGTTTACAGAACTGTCTGTGCATTGGTAATTGGTGCACGTTAATCTCTAAAACGCCTTAACTGATTTGATTAAGTTTTTTATTTAACATTTATTTGTTTTATTTAAATCGGTTCATATATTGTATATAAATCTTCATAATCTTCAATCAAATCATGCAGATGAAAAATTTACAATAATATTAAGAGAATAGAAATTAAAATACAAGTAAATTAAGGATAACATTGTGTAAATGACAAACACTCATCTAAATCAAAAAAGAACCATCTCGATTAAAGCTTTCGTTTCTGTGGACAAACATACAAGCACACATTTACTAAATTTAGGACTTGTGGCGGAAAAGCTAAGCTAATAATGCTTATATATGATAGTCTTAAAAGTTATCCAATTTCAACAATATCACAAACATACATACATACATACATACATACATGTCAAACTGATAACTCCCCTCTTCGAAGTTGGTTAACAACCATACCTAATATAACGTATCATAGCGTTGTAACACTAATGGTCTCTTACCTTCTAGCCGGCAGCGTTGGACGTCCTTAACTTAAAAGTATTACAGCTTAAAATGAAAGACATGTTCCGCCCGCGGCGTCACTCGGGGGTGGCCGGGTAACAATACTCAAGATTTTATACTGTACACGCTAATAATATAGCTAGCCTTTTAAGTCTGATATAGTGAAGTGGTTATAAATAATAATTATTTTCATACGTTCAAATAATATTATAAGAGATCCTAATGATCGATACTTTTTTTATGTTTACGCTGTATCCGGCATATTGTAGAGTAGGCAGAGGGAACCTGGGAAGTGGTAAGATACTCGTATTTGCGCCTCTACTTACCGCTGAATTCTTGAGGCATTAAGGGTTGAGTGGTGGAAGTTAACGAGGAACTTGAGTCTTAATTCATCATTCTCCAATGGGGATCAAACCCACAACCGTCGCATCGTTTCATATATTCTTTTTGACATTTTAGAGTAGCTGCTGTATTAAGTTAGTATAAGGTTCACCTATTGTTTTGGTCGTAAGTTCAATCTCCATAAGCAAAACCATAGTAGTTATGTTTTAGCTATTTTTATTTCACCACCTGTTTTGACATTACGTTTCCTCTTCTTCCTTTAAGTGGGGAAAATGGTGAAGCTATGATAATTTTTAGTAGCAGAATACGAAGACGGAGCCTAACACTGGGCTCCGACTCATAACGTTCTGTGTTCACTGACGAAAATTCAACTCACTTTGTGTTAACAGAGAAAATAATCAATTAATTACTTTAAGGGACAATTGCCCCGAGTGAGAATCGAGTCCACGACCATTGCATTTACAATAGCCATGTATGTCCTCACGAGGAAGCTCATATATTATTTAAATAAAAAAAAAATCATTAAACATAAAACCCATAATCAATATCCCACAATAGCTTACGTTATTTAAAATTTAAAATACAAGTAACGTAAATATCAGTATAGTATTGAGAGAGGAATTCATTAAAATAATCCGCACTCCGTGTCACCGATGCGTGAAATGTGGCTTTGGCTTATTTATAATCGTGATATATCCTTCGAAGACATTCGAGAAGATTTACATTCGAATCGTACTTTTAGTGAATGATAAGCCTTTGTTCATATTAATTACAAAATAGTAAATAAATATAAAAATATATATTTGAGGCGAGTACAAGCGTGCGACTGTAAACGCGACAGTTGTGGGTTCAATTCTCTCTCTGGAATGAAATATTTAATATTTTTAACTTCTCGTTCTAGAAACGGGGTGCAACACAGTTCCACCACTTAAAATGCATTGCCTCAAGAATTTAGGCAAAAGTTGGTAACGGAAGTAACTTCCTGGGTACAGAGTATCTTAATATTATGTTCCCAGGTTTCCTCTGCCTACCCTGTTATGTGCGTTATAAGCCTTAATAAAAATATTTCAAAGCATACTCACAGAAAAAAATCAGAGTGTGTGTGCCTTGTGCCTGGATTTACCAAAATAAAGTTATTTTCAATGTTTTTTACATACAAAACGGTAACCTGATAGACATACCAGAGATCAACGCACAGCCCAAAGTACGGCACCTTAGATTTTTAAATTTAGGTCATCTTAATCACTCCTACATGAGTAAAATAGTTGTTAAATATTATAAAAAAAATTCTTATCGTTACAACTTAAGCTCACAGTAAGTAAAAAAATAAACGGTTATTGATGTTTAGGGGTTGTAGGTTACTTCTTACTGCAACAAATTATCTTAAAAAAATCACTACCCAAACGAGTAGCGCCGCGAGCGGAATCTATTAATAACAGGTTACTCATGAAATAAAATAACATAATATTTTTTTCGGTATTTTATTTCGCGATTACAAAATAAACAAAGTACTACTTTTAGTACAGAAAGTATATTTAACACAGTTCTACACAGGAAATGATCGTGTTACCTTTGTTTTACGTATGACTTGAAAAAAGCTGACTCTCATAAAAGACATCCTTACACAACCGCAAAGTGCAACCGCAGTTCATCAAGATTAGCACGTGAGTTATTTCGGACTTGGCCAAAGAGACGTTGATCACTTGAATACTTGTTGCAATTTGATATTCTGTGGCTGGTAACAAAAGACGAGGATATTGTAGCTCAGCTGGACAGTTTTATCTATGGAAGATGATTTTCGTCCAGGCCGTAGGCCAGCCAGGCCGGTTGCGTAGGAGCATAACGTATTATGGCTGTAGGAAGTGGGGAACGGAAGTAATAATAATAATCATAATAATAAAAGTCTTTATTGTACACCCATAAAGAAAATAGCAATAACAGAGTGTCTTAACACTGGATTCCCAGGTTCCTTCGGCAAACTCTGACTACGATTTTTGATAAGTTCGTACATAGCAAATGAAATTGAAAGTGGGATATGTATATTGTGACAACGTCTAAGTGTAAAGTCGATGATTCTGGGCTCGATCGTTACTTTGGAAAAAAATATTCTTATATGCATATTTTAAGAAGATTTTGCAGTTTTCATACTACCGTATAGACTATATTCTTAATTTTTTACCAAATAAGAAAAAACAGTAAAAACTAACATAATTTACCCAACGCCAAAGCGTTTTATAAAATCTATATATAGGTACTAAACACACAAAAAAAACAAAAGTACTTTAAATATTGACACTTAAACATCCTATATTACGATAAATGATGTAATCAATATCAAAAATTAACTCTCAATTTTGTATGGGATGCTTATAGAAACATTTTGAATATACCAAGCAGGGCCATGGCCGTGCCAAATCAGATCTCTACAGAAAAATGGTTTTAACTTGTTACTCTTCAAAGTAAAGACGTTCAATGATAAGAAACCTTTTTCAATGGATGTTTTAACCTGAAAGGAGTAATCCATTCAAATTCTGACGTTCACGATTCATCGCTCCTCCACGAGCCCTTTCAAAGGAGAGCGGATTACTTTGATTGACTTAATCTGTTCTTGTTTTAGCGTTTTAATATTTTTTAACTTGGGTATATTTTTTATTCTGTTAAGCATTTATTTCTTTCTTGTATTTTATTCTTATATTTTATATAAATAAAATGTTTTTGTTTCTATTTGTTGGTTGGATCCGGTATCTAATAAGAAATGCCCTAAATTGTAAAAAAATGATAATCATATTTTTTGGCCTCTTTTTTTGGCCTCTGCGTGTTATTTTTTTCACCTCTCTTCTAATTAAGACGTAAGTTGTTTCAAAAGCATTTTTTAAAATCACAGATATTAACGAATGACGAGAACGACGGTTAATTAAGAAAAAATATTTTTTAGATCAAAAATTTGAAAAAATATTATGTCGTGATCAAAATATTTTGAATTAAATATGTTGGAATTGAACCCACAACCGTACAGTCAAACGTTTTGCCAATGTGCGACGACGGCCTCTTCTATCATTCTTAAAAGCTCGTGACCTAAATCGTATTTAACCACACGTCCAAGTCGTTCCAATACAAGTTAAATTCATTTCACTCTATTTCCACCCTGTCATCCTAATGATAACTCATTCGGTTCATTACCGCGTTAGGGGAAGTAATTTATTTGGCGGTCGTTTCGACCCCACCTGGAGGGTTCATGCATTAGCTTTACAAATGGACTCATGAAATATCTCATATTTGTGCCTGTTTATGTTTAACAAGGGATTTCCGGTGGCTTTTTCTTCGAAAGGTTTGCTTTTCTTCTAATAATAATTATTATTATTTTAGATTTATAGAGTAAGAGTGAGTAGTGTAAGAGAGGCATTAAGATACGCAGGACATGTATGAAGAAATAATTGGTGACAGGAGACGAGGTCAAAGATCCACCAGCCGCAACCATGCTAAAATTAAAAATACTCCTTTCAAGTATGTAGTCAAAAAGCCCACTTCTATCTGTTCATCCATTAGGAAGATACGATGTAGCAGACAAACATACAAAAACACATTGAAATACAACACCCATTATTATCCCACGTCGGGTGTTAAAGATTGCACATAATTACTCATTTTATATTAAAATTTTCCGACTTACCCTAATTAAGTGAATATTTCAAGGAAAAACCGCGTACTATTTAGCAGTTCGTACGTTTACGATCTGAACTCAATTAAACGTTTATGGGTGTCTATTTCTAGCGGCCACACGCGCGTTTATTCCTTTGCTTTTGTTAATGTTGTTTTAAGCATTTTTCAGTTACTTTCGTTACAGGAAAAGGGAACAGAAAAAACTCCACTTGAAATCACTTTGTGCAAAAAATATTTAACTAATACGTACCTATTTCCACTTTTTCTTTAGCTTTACTTTAGTTGGCAGAGAGAACCTAATATTCACACTCCGTTCTCCACGCATCGCACAAATTTTGAGACATTTCATGTTAAAAAACGTAACACAAAACCGCGCTATGTCTTTTTACCAGAGTAAGGAAATGAAAATAACTCATTCAAATAAAATCATCCAAGTACTATTTCTTTTATTACATTAGATTATTACTAATGTAGAGGCCAATAATGCTACATCAAGTCGTGGCGCAGCGCAGGGCCACAAGAGTGAGACTATAAGCGCGACAGGTTATGGATTTGATTCCCGTTCGAGGAAAAGAAATATTTCTACTTCTTCGCTCTGGTAACGAGATAAAGAGCGTCGTTGAGTTCCACCACACAACATGCAATGCTTCCAGAAATCTGCGGAAATTGTCCCAATGAGAATGGATTGTCTTAATGCTAGGTTCCCAGGTTCCCCCTTCATATCCTGCTGTGAAGCTAAAAAAGAAAGCGGTGTAAATAAAATGTGATATCTCCTTCACAAGACGTGGACCCAATCAGTCAAGCTTGCGCCTTAACAAGTGTAGACAAGCTTACTGTCCGACACTTTCTTAACTATATTTGGTTTTGCTGTCATGTGAGTCTATAACTTATACGCCTCTAAGTATTATAAATAATTATTATATATAATTTTATTACAGTATCGCTCTGTTATAATGTTAGACTGTAATCGACGATTGTGGATTCGATCCTCATTTAGGGGGCTCACTAAATATTTCAATTTTGCTATATGTTTGAGCTCGTCGCATCGTGGCACAAGCATTCGTCTCTATGTGATGTTACGCGACGATTGTAGGTTCGACTTCCACTCGAGAGAATAAAATGTTTAATATTTTCACTTCTTCACCCTGGTAACGAAGCAAAGCAGGGCGTTGGATACCTCTAATCGACAAGCAATGTCTCAATTATTCGCTAGAAAGTAGGAAACGGAACTATTTTAACGGAGAGTCGAGCATATTTTCGCTAGGTTCCCAGGTTCTGTTAGCCTACCCTTTCTTTGCCTTCCGTATATACACGTGAAACTAAAAATTGTTGTTTTTATGTGAAAATATAAATCCAGTTCTCGTCTCTCCCTCCATCTCTCGTTATATAAGTCCATTCACCTCAACCCTCTTAAAAATTGCATTACAAGTGACACATCGAGATGATGCAATTAGCGTATAATAAAGCAATCACTTATACTTATTATCTTCGTACCAGGTATCGACCATTGCATAGCAACAAAGGGATAATCTGAAGGGTGTTTTATTGGCATGATATCTGCATTCGCCAAACGTGGGGGAGCTTATGAAATGATAAGGGTCCTTTAGGAGGGTAATATTTCATTCTTAGAAAAGTTCAATTTGATTTTAGTTTCGGCTTTGCGTTCCTGCGGAGTGTAATATATTTGGACATGTAGGATTTGTTTTTTTTAGTTGTAAATGGAATTCTTAGTATTTTTTTAACTTACGATTCGGTCGAGGCGGTAGTGGCAACAGTCAACAGTTAGATTTACGCTGTATCCCGCAAAGTGGCCGAGTAGGCAGCAAACATCTTATGACTTATCATCTTATCAACATTCCGTTGTCCAATTTTCGAAACATTGCATATTGCTGGGAACCGAACGCTGCGTTTTCTCTTGTTTCTAGAGCAAGAAAATAAGAGCTCTACTATAAGAGCGCATCGGACCACAACCATCTCCTTTACAGTCAGTTTGACAGCTTGTCAGCTGCACGACGGCACCAAAACGGCCTCTACAATTTTGAGGTCTTTAAAAAATTTCATAATTATAAAAAAATCTCTATTCGAAACACATACCAAGATAACATACAATCAATGCAATCAATCTTGATATTCAATTTTTTATTATAACTTATTGTTCCATTCTTGTATTGAAATAGTCAATACTGGTATATCTATCATACTGCGGCTGTAGTAATATTTCTGACACTTTCACCGTTGACCCTCGGGTCGTTCGCTATAACGTCCGGATTGAGACGTCTTTATCAGTGACTTGAATTTTAAATAAAAATATTTTTTGAAAAATATATTTTATGTAATATTTTTAATAAACTTTCTTAATAAAATAGAATAAACTATCTTTGTTACGAAAAGATGGGGCTATTCCCACCATTTAACCTCTCCATCCTTTAATATTAAATATAGAGAAAAAATAATATTACTTTTGACTAGGCGGATGTGCTGTGCGGATTTTTTTCCTATCCTATAAGCAATACATTTACCCGAATATTTTTTTCTGCTATATCTATTGTTGTTAAATCTGTAATTATAAATCTATGCTTAATATTGTAAATCTAATCTCAGGAACTATTGGAAAATGGAAAGAGCACGAAATGTGAATGTAAAATCGACTGGTTGCGGGTTCGATCCTACTCGGGGCAATGAAATATTTATTTAAATTTATATTTTAATTTCTTCGCTCTGGTGTCGCAATGCAATTCGCACGCAATGCCTTCAGAATTTGGCAGAACATGGGAAACGGAGTGATGGAGACACTAAGTACTAGTAGTAACCCTCTGCATACCCTGTTGTATACGGGATACAGCGTGAAGCTGATTTGATTTATTTTGTAAAATATATTTAACCCAAAATATACAAAAGTGATCTTTTTACCACAAATAACTGTAAAATCATTCGCTCTAGAGGTACGCTCACGCATTTCAACGTCAATTAACGAAGCGGCCGCATTGGTTCCGCGACAATAAATCACTTGATTGAAAAAAGTCACACGAAATCGAGAGACGATTCCTGATTTAAATAAATATAAAGCAAATATATCAAAAATTGTTATTGAAGTCTTAATTGAACTTAGTGATTCTTAATGAGGCCAGTCGTGGCGCAGTGGTACAAAAGTATGACTGTAAAACCGACTGGTTGTGGGTTCGATCCCCACTCGAGGAGATGAAATATTTACTTAAATTTATATTTCCATTTCTTCGCTCTGCCACTCAACACGCAATGCCTCCAAAATTCGGCAGAAAGTGGGAAACGGAGTGTCTTAACACTAGGTTCCCTCTGCCTACCCCGCTGTGTGCGGGATACAGCGGGAAGCTAATTTAATTTTTTAATTTTTAATTGAACTTATTTTTTTAACTTTTTTGTGAATATAATCACTAAGTACTTACATAAAAATTGTTTCCAAAATTAGTATTCTCAAAAGAAACTTTTTTATATGAAAGATAAGGCAAACCAGCGTACGGGTCACCTATAGTAAAGCGATCACTGCCACTCAAGACCTCGTGTAATACTTTAGGAGCTACAGGATACTATGCCCCGTTATCTACGCCATAATAAAATACATTGCGCGTCGAAAATAGTGAAACTCAACACAGCACTTTGTCTTAACGGGACGGAGTAACGAAAATAAATCCGAATCGGGAAAACGGATTATATTTATTATGGTTTATATATATACTACCGCTATTGATTTTACAAAAGCTGTGCCTGTATAAAAAATCTATAGCTAATATAAAAAGCGGCCATGTGCGAGCCGGACTCGCACACGAACGATTCTGCGCCATTATTTATAAAAACGGAAAAAAAACATTTGTTATATGGGAGCCCTTACATATTTATTTTGTTCTGTTATTATGGTTGTTTATATTTATTGTTATAGCGGCAAGAGAAATATGTCGTCTGTGAAAATTTCATCTGCCTAACTATCATAGTTCATGAGATACAGCCTGGCGATAGACGGACAGACGGACAGCGGAGTTTTAATTAAGTTATTATGAAAGAGACACATAAAAATGTTTTTCCATCAATCAAATTCCAATTTATCCTTATAAGTCTCCCACAGCACATAAAAAATCTATAAACAAGTAACGACAAGTACTAAGTCTAGACGGTTTCGTAATGAGTGACATAAATAAATGCCAGATCAGAAAAATTGATTTCTATTTCTTTTTATGTAATATGACTTCTACTAAATTTCTTGTTTTTTCTTCTCAAAAATTAAAATACTTTTAATATAATTATTCCACTAGGTCAGTCGTGGCACAAAGTGTGACTGTGAATGCCACCCTGGTGTAGATTTGATTCCCATTAGAGAATATAAAATATTTATTATATAATATATATACGAGGCCAGTCGTGGCGCAGTGGTACAAAGTGTGACTGTAAAACCGACTGGTTGTGGGTTCGATCCCCACTCGAGGAGATAAAATATTTACTCAAATTTATATTTTCATTTCTTCGCTCTGGTGTCGAGTCAAAGCGCGGCGTTGAGTTCTGCCACTCAACACGCAATGCCTCCAAAATTCGGCAGAAAGTGGGGAACGAAGTGTCTTAACACTAGGTTCCCTCTGCCTACCCTGCTGTGTGCGGGATATAGCGTGAAGCTAATTTATTTAATTTATTTATTTTAAATATTTATTATCCTCATTTCGTCGCACTGGTGTCGAGGCAAAACACGACGTCGAGTTCCGCCACTCACCACACAATGCCTCCAGAATTCGGCGGTTAATAAAGAACGAACTTAACACTAGGTTCCCTCCATTGTATTACAGTATACAGCGTGAAATTAAAAAAAAATCATTCATGGCTTATGTAGTTGCTTAATTTATGTTGTCATAAATCTAACATACCCATCTCAGCTTTTCGCATCATTATTATAGAGACAATATTTTAGTCACGCGTTCTTCTATTACAACCTCCTTCATGTGTTCTTCATTTAACATGACTTTAGTGAATTGATTAGTACACAAAGGGCTCGAAAGGCCATAAACCAAGAACATAATAGAATAAAAGATTGCATACTGGCGTAGGTAGCCTAAACCTGAAAACAGCCATCGCGGTCTCAATTAGCTTTAATAAAATACGTACCTTATACGATATGCATATGAGAAACATCTATTGGATTTAATTTAGCCGATGCACTTTATGCGTTTTGTTAAAATAATACAAAACCAAAACACGTCAGGCAGGTTTGATAAGACATTGATTTTGTATTTATTGCTTGTATAACTTACTTACCTTATACCCCTAGATCCCAGCGCCGCCAGACCTACGTCATTTTAGCAAAGCTGGAATTTTTAGCATTATTAGTCCAATACGTAGTGAGCACGGTATGGGTACTCACTAACTTGAAAGTGGGGACGTTTCAGAGGTAGCTCAAACTAAAGGTACCTAAATACCATGCCTACCTACGTCAAAGTAGCAAGGCTCGTATTTACGTATGTTATTAAGAATATTGTAAAAAATGTGTATTCAATATTGCCAGACCATTTACTGGGGCCGTTACTCCCGCCAGACGCCCTAAAGGTTGTTTAAAATTGAGGCAAACTACGTCATACTAGCAAGCCTAAATTTTACATATATTATTTAAGGCACTATTTCGAGACCCATTCTAAGCAGCCAGACCAATCCATGGGGCCAATCGTCCTCCCAGACGCGATAAATCTCCCGTGGGAGTGAGGACAAAATACTCCTTGGGTGTGTAGCGCATTTTCTATATAGTCTGTGATGGTGTTGTCAAAGGTTAGTGAGTACCCATACCGTGCTCACTACGTATTGGACTAATAATGCTAAAAATTCCAGCTTTGCTAAAATGACGTAGGTCTGGCGGCGCTGGGATCTAGGTCTATTATATTTTTGCGATGGATACTCTAAGGTACCATAGGTACAATTGAGAATTTTAATTTCCACTTGATATCACCACTCGATTTTGAAATGAATATTGTTAACAGATGGGCGGACCTATAAGCTGAATGATCCTATAAGCGTTCCTTTTATACCTTTTGAAGTAGGAAACCCTAATAAGAATGAAATAAGAGAAAATTTGAACAAAAATAACAAAAGATCTTTATATAAATAGATTAAAATATATTACGTATTCAATAAATTTAGTTTTCGTGTGTCTATTGAAATAATTTGCAACTATAAATACCTAATTAAAAAAACAATTACTTGACACTTTTTATGTTTTTCTCCAAGCCATTAAAGATATACATAAAAAAGTCTACTGACAAAAAAACGACTGATAACTAAATATAATTTCTTTAAAAAGAACCAAATTAGTGAGCTGTCGTCTGGCGCATCCCCGTTCCTATTTTAGATACGTTTACGAGCTCGTTAAATGTTCACCTGCGCGTGCGCATACCGTCCGCACGACAAGTGTTAAGATTTATTGTTTAAGATTATCTTTGTTTTATACGTAATATTTAATTTCTGTCATGAAGAGCAAGCTTTTGCGTATAATTTTTTTGCATATTGGTACTACGTCGGCTTATGTATTTACAAATAAGCCGTCGTAGTGCTGTGATTCAACGACAGAGTGTAAACGTGATGCTTGTGACCGTTTTTTTTCCTTCACTAATAGAAAGAGAGGGTAGAGCGATCATAGTGTCAATACAACAGATATTATATTATATAGGTTCTTTTCCGTCCGATAATTTTAAGTGAATTCAAGACAGACATAAAATAAAATTACAGATAAAAAAAAACATATTTCTAAAAAAATAAAATAAACAAAACTTTTGTGCACGATAACATCTAAACGATCGCATACCTCACATGATTGTCTATTACTTCCTACATCTAAATAGCCCGGCGTCGGGTTACACGTTTACACGACGACTTCGCGCGTTAACTCATTAATATTCAATTACACAGCTTTCCTATTTTAAAGTACGCTTTAACAACTGAGTAAAGAGTATAATATATTTTGCCAATTACCATAGACTTAATGAGTGTTAGTAAAATTAGAAACAGCCAGGAACTACGGGGCGGTTGTATCGCAGTGGGTAAAGGTTTGACTGGGACGCCATGGTTGTGGATTTGAACCGCACTCGGGGGAATGATTATACGTACAAGAAAATTTTAAAATTTAAAATTGTCATGTCATGTCTTGTCATTGAATAAACCCGGGAATCAAGTTTCGCCACCCAACACGCAATGTCTCGAAAATCAAATCGGTGCGTGTGGAACGTAGTGTCTTAACACTAAATTCTCCATGTCTGCCCTAGTATGCAGGCAAAAGCTTATACATATTTTGCTATAAAGACTGTATTCGGAATAGTTGGTAGTTGTTTTTTCGCTTCACGTATCATGGCGCTTAGCGGGGATTTACTTATTTTTCCACTTTCCATCCATTTCGGAGCACAACCTAATGCACTATTTAGTCAGACCAGGGAAAATATATTATCCAAATATAAATACACCGTCGAGAAAACATCAAAACAACAAATATCATAGTCAAACATCGAGAAACTGTGGCTCAACATAAGGGTTCAACATACAGACATATTATTTATACATATATATTTGAAATCACCAAACACCAAACCAAATTAAGAAACTCTTTAGACGTACAGTACGTACAACGTGATAGGAATGTCTACTCAACCGCCTGTGTGCGGTCTAACGAAGCATGCCTTAATACTTCGCCCTTTGCTTTCAGCGTGAGGGTCACGAAGACTGGTCCGAATCTAATCTAATTACTACTTGATGTTATATTCAATTTCCCGCTAAAGAGGGGTTTGTGGATTGCCTCACAAATTTATTTGACGTGTTTTGAATATTTAAGACATTATGAACCAGAAGCCATGAGTTCGATTTCCGTTTGCAGTAAATTAGCAGATAGTATGGACAAATCAATGGCAAACCTATAAAGATTTTTCGAGTAATTTCTTTTTGAGGCATGTCCTGGTGCAGGGGAATAATCGTGCAACTGTAAATGCGACAGGTTGTGAGTTCAGTTCCTACTGAAGAATGAGAAGTAATATTTATGTTTTTTCGTTCTGGTAAAGAGGCATAACGCAGCGATAAATTCCGCCACTAAACATGGGATGGCTTCAGAATGCGGCGAAAAGTGGAGGACGAAAGTCTCTTTTTATGGAAACGGAATGTCTTAAAACCAGATTTCCCTCTGCCTACCCTGCTACGTGCGTAATAAAATGTAAAACTAAAAAAATACCTATCAAACCTATTTACCTATTATTTTAATATCAAATTTTAATATATTTTTCAATTAAACAAAAAAAATTAAAAGAAGCAGCTATTTTGTTTTGTAAAAGCTTTGTGTGTAAAAACGTAAACGTAAATGAAAATAATATTTACCCACAAACGTAATATTGGATGTGTATATAATGATATTTGTTCTCTTCATTTCGTTGGTCCAAGTTTAGCTGAAACGCGTTTTTAACTTTTTTTTATCTACATATTTTGAGACCATCGTGGCGCAGGGGTGAAGGAAAAATGGAACTATTAAACGCAAATGGGAACGAAGTGTCCTTAGAAATCTAGTATTTAGACACTCCGTGGTCCAAAACTTCTGTACGCTATTTTCCGCCGAATTCTGGACACGCGTATTGTGGCATTGTGTATTGTGTGGCTTAATGCCGCGTTTTACCTCGTCAAAAAAGCGAGGAAATGAAAATATTAAATGTATCATAAAAATTATCGGAAGAAAACCGACTGTCTATTAATTCGATGGTTGTGATTTCAATTATCACTTAAGGGAATAATAATATGCAAAAATAATTATCATTTCATCGCTCTAATGACACAACGCGATACTATACTCCGCTCCACTGAAAAAGTGCATAACACAGTATCTCAAACCTAGCTTATCTCCTGGTCTGGAGAACGTCAGGTCAATATTAAGCCAAAAAGCGTCTCTGCTATATGTATAAACGCTCAAACCCGCTACCACTCATCACTAACACCCACCCCACATTTAATCACTGTTTCGGTGTTCTTTGAAGTGTATGCTGCATATTAAATTCAGCGAGATCAAAGCGTACAATTATTTAATTCTCTAAACGGCTACGCCGGAGTATGACAGAGCATTCGTTTTGCGTTGCGTTCAGCTAATTGAATCAAGTGTTTGTGACAGTCGGTTTGGTAATAACGACAGCTTATGTTACACGGTATTTACATGTACACTGTGATAGTACGACTTTTTAGATATTATTTTTATTATAGTCATTATTTATTTTTGAAACACTATTGAAGAGATTTTACTAATTTGTAGAAACTGATAGTAAATTTTTAAGGTTTCGTACCCCAGAAGGAAAATCGGAACCATTATAATCCGTCCGTCAGTCAAGACCATCCATCTCGAGATCGCGTTAAGGTATCAAGCTTTTATTAACATCAAATATTTAGGGCTTCGGTCCCTTGGAGAATAAAAAGAAGTCAAGTTTAAATCTAAATAAACGCATTTATGCACAATGTCAGAATTTGCAACACAAATAAAAGAAAAAATGTAAAATGTAAAAGAAAAATGAATGCCGACGCCCACACACTTTAAATTTGTCAACTTTTATAAGTTGTACTTTTCGTTGACCTTTAATCCTGAAATTGGTACGGAACCATGGACGGGCGAGTCCAACACACACTTTACTGATTTTTTTTACCTAGGATATGGAAACTAAACTATACAAATACACATACACAGATAATGTATTAATTAATTCCCAGAAAAAAGACATTATCATAACCATCTAAGGTTCTATGAGAACAAAAAAAAAGATTTTACTTTTAAAATAGTCCACTCGAACGAAGTCGCGGGCCACGGCTCGTATTTTATTATTTAAGTACCCAACTTCCTTTTTGCAACCCAATCAGTGCTGCATAGTACTTGAGAATTGAGTGTAAAACAATAAATCTTTCACCGAGATCCTTTTCTGTAATAAAATACATTTAAATTAACTTAAGCTTTCTTAGACTGTAATTTTTGAGTTATAAAGCTAAAATTCTGTAATTAGGCAAATTAAACCGTTTTTTATCGTATTTTTTTTTTAGGAATTAATATGTTTGAGGCTGTCGCTTAGCAGCATAGTATCTTATTGTATACGCGACGGTTGTAGGTTAGATTTCCAAACGAAACAAAGTTTTTACGTCGAATCCCGCCACTTGACACGTCAGATTTTTAAGGTTTTTAAAATGAGGATGTGCACTGAAAATACAGTGTTTCGACGCAAGGTTCCCTCTTTTTACCTTGCTTTATACGGGAAAAAGCGTGGAAGTGCAAACAAAAAGTATATTTATATTTTACTTCACCATTATACATTATACTATGATATAGAACGGACAATTCTGGTACTAGTTTATCTTCTCATTTTATAAATTCGCGCTGTATTCCGCATAGGGTAGGCCGAAGGAACCTGGCTAGTGTTATGACATTTTACTACTTATTAAAATTCTAGTGGTATTGCGAGTTAAGTGGTGGAACTCAACGCTGCACTTTTCGTTACCGGAACAAGATAAAAAGAAAATATTAAATATTTCATTCCCCGACCGGTGCGTTCACAAATCAAAACAATTCTTCCTCCCGAGTGGGAATTGAATCCATAACCATCACGTCAACAGTTAGGCGCTGTCTAATTGTGCCACAATGGCCTCAACATACATAAAAATGTTTATTTGGTTCATATAAATTCATATTTTTGATCGAAAAACATCCGCATACAAAGTAATTTCGTTTCAGTAATTTACTCTTCAATTTGATCTCTCCAAACACATTTAGCGCAGAATTCCATATAATATTTTGTAGGAAATGAATTTAAATATAAAAAACGAAAATTTCATTTGATTCGAGTATATTGGTAAAACTTTTTTACATATTGAACCTTCAACTTTTTTTATCTTATATTTATTATTATTTATATTAAAAAATGTATTTTAAAGTATTGATGACAATATGTCATAGCGCAGTGTCTGACTGTAAAGATAACGGGTGTGGGTTGAGAGCCCATCCGAGGGAATGAATTATTTTCATTTCCCAGTTCTGGCAAGATAAAGCAAGGTATTGAGTTAATAAGAGCTCATAAGTTGAGCGGTACCTGGGGAACTGAGAGTCTTAACACCAGGTTTCCTCTGCCTAACCTATTAAAAGCAGGATGCTTAAGTAAATGTAGTCACGGACAAAGCCGCCAGTGAAACACTAGTAAATAATATTTTAATGTTCATACAAATTCGAGATATGTAATTACTAAAATATTTCATATTTCATTATGTCAGCATAATTTGAACAGCATTCACGTGAAATGAATAGCAATCAGTCGAAATAAACCAATGCACAACAGTTATATGAATTTAATTACATTCATATAAACAACTAGTGGTCGCACGTAACTTCGTTTGAGTGGACTTTACGACCCCAAAATGTAAAATTTAGTTTTTTTACCGTTACCACAGAAATTCTGGAGAATTCTTTCATAGAACTCCCCTACACTCCCCAAGTTTCGGCTGTTCCACTGTCTTACTGTCACCTAGTAATGAAACACTCAATCATCCCTACATTATAAATAAATAATGCTTACTCTCTCGAAAAGTTGTTCAAGCAAAGCAAAATTTGTGCATCATGGAACACCTTAAGTAGTTGATCCCAGTAGTGATGTAACATCAACGATAAATGTATCACTTATTAGGTTGCATCGATTTTTTTTTTTATGAACAAGCTCTGTGGCTCTGGACCTTGTCGTTGAAAACCTTTGTTCTTTTATAATAGCATACTTTTTTCAAAACCCATAAGCATTACCTACAATTAAGTCCATGCAATTACAAAAAAGCAACAAACCATCCAAAATTTCAGTCCAAAAACCTAAAAAAAAAATAATCCGCGAAAGTGTAACAAACACAACAAACCAACAACAACCAACGCAGACAAATAACCAGAGTGGAGTCGATTGTATACAAACGAACGCACCGTTTCCTCTCATGCAATATTTATACGCTTATAATTTAACAGGGCGGTGCACGCTTGTACCTACACGGCGCACGTAAAGGGAATCAATGCATTTCGCAGAAAATTGCACTCGGACCCTATGTGGGATGCAGCGGGGCTAAGATACGGCGGTAGCGATTTAATATTTGTTGTTGTTGTTGTTTTTTTTTAGTTCGCTTATAACAGGGTATATGGAAAAACTTGGTAACAACACTCAGTTCCCATTAAGACACTTCCGTTCCCCACTTTTCACTGAATCCATCAAGCATTGCGTGTTAATGGAGGCGCTTTGCCTCGTTACAAATTACGAGTAGAAAATTAAAAAAAAAAAATCTCGTGTGGAAATCGAAACCGCAACCTGTCACGTTTCCATTCGCAAGCTTGTAACCCTTTGGCACGACTGGCCTCCGCCATTTCTTTTTTATTTAAGTAGTATTTTATTTTGAATAGCTTCACTCTGTATCCCACTTATATTATTAGTGTAGATGATGTTGATGGTGAGGAGAGGATCTTAAGAAATCGGAGTGTCTTCTCCTAGTTCCCGTTTAACTTTCAAGGCATTATGTGCTGAGTGAAGAATCTCAACAGCGCGCTTTGTGTTGTTACTTGACATTTTCACGACTAGAGATCAAATCGTCGCGTTTGCAGTCAGACGCTATGACACTGTCCAACGATAGACCTGATTTTATATTTTTTACTTTATAGATTAGAGACAGATAAGACGTATTTTACTTTATATACTAGGTTCACCTACTTGTTGATGTCATAGTTGAATTTTCTGCTGAATATTTACTCATTTCAAGTCTTTGAAAAGTTTTTTATTAATCTATTCTTACATAAGGAATTTCCATTGCTAAAAAAATACTAGAAGATTTTTCTAGACTAATGGAATTAATGTTACTTATTTCATCGAACTACGTCGATTTTATCGTGAAAAAATATTGAAAAAATTATAGATCTAAAAAAAATCAAACATACTTTTCCATGTTCCATATCCATGTACTTGGGATATACCTAGTACAACTATATATTTTTCATATCAACTACTAGCTACTACATCGGTTTCCGCCACACACGCCACAGTACACTCACCCAGCGGCATTTGCCAGCGTCGGACATGTTTTATTCAAACCGCCTCTATTCCACGGGGAACCTTTTGCTATTGGATTGATACAAAAACCTCGGCTTTGCCTTATTTTCTTAATTTTTACTTATATAGCGTCGTAATGGAGTGACACAAGCCCTTTTAAAGGTTACCGATTCAAATTCCGATGTCTTTTTGTGTAATTTGTCCGTATGATTGACGATACTGCAGGAATGTTTATAGGAAATGTGTTTGAGATGGTTAGTTTCTATTTAGATTTATTTATTACTCACTTTATAATAATTTTAAATATTTTTTTTAATTTTCAATAATTCTTGTTTAGTAACAATACATTCTGCTTTGTACCTCCTTTTTTCCCCCATCTGTTATGCCGTAATCATAGTGTCTCATAGTTCTTTCTCTCTGGCAAAAGAGTATAATGTGATATATTTTTTTGATTTGCTAAACTATGTAAACACGAATTATATAAATTTAAATCCAAAATATACATTTTAGGGTTCCGTACCTTTTAAAGATAAAAGGAAGCCTTAAGCCGTCTGTCTGTCTGTCGAGAACCTTATTTGAAGAATGTTTGGAGATATCGAGTTGAAATTCAAGGCATATTCACAAATCTATGGCCTTTTAATTTCCTGAAAATAAAATTATACATTTACTTAAGAAAAATATATGGCCGTCTTTATGACAAAAAAATGCGTTCTTTGACACTGTAAAGGGAATTTAAATTAATAGGGTACTTTCGTTGGACCTGGAATTATGAAATTTGGCAGCTAGCAACTACAGGTAGTACTAGTTTAGGAAAAAAACTGTGGGTAATTACTAAAAAATAATAGTCTTAAAAGAGAAGCAAAATTTGATATTTATGTCGCTAGTTCATGTGAGGTTCGTTCTTGGTGGGCGACCCCGACTCGCACTTTTTTAAATAAACTTATGAAAATACTTTTGAATCGTCGAATGGACAGGAAGCGGGTACTGGCTCGTAAGGCAGTTCTGCTGAAAGGAGTAGTCCGTTCCGGCAGGAAATTTAACAGTGGCTTTAATACAAAAGTTACAATTCTATTACTTAATACAATGGTAGCTATTACATATATTGCATGAATTTCAAATATTATTTTTTGTTTTTTTTTCACATATTTTTTTCTTTTTAATATTCCTGGACAACGTGACTACTTTTATGGTTACTTTAAAGTGCACTGACAAGTTATAAATGCCTGGTTGAATGTTATTATAGACACACAATATCGCCTATCCTGATTTTCAGTTTTACAATATATTTTAGATTTTATAGAGGAAACGGTAGACTATGTTAACCTTTCTCCTCTACTTTTTTTGCTTCACGCTATATCCCACACATAATCGGGTAGGCAGAGGGAACCAGGGAACCTAGCGCCAAAACACTCCGCACCCAATGGGACACTTCCGTTCGAATTTAGAGGCATTGTATGTTGAATGTTGCCTCGTTACCTAAGCGAGGTACTAAAAAATATTAAATATTTCATTTCCCATATCAAACCCACCCTGCGCCACCACTGCTCTCACAAATTAAAACAATAAATTACATCTTATTCTACATTTCGAATCCCCACAAAGTATCCAAAACCAATATTTCACGCGTCTTAGTAAGGATTAAGAGATTCCCATCTCACTTTCACAGAGACAGTTCGATGGTTAAGCAAAACAGTTCGTTAATCACAGCTTAGATTCGCAAATAGCGGATCTGATTGCAACGGTTAAGTCCGAGTTGGCAGGTGTCCAAATGAATTGTGCCCACGTTTGGATGGAAAAATTGGTTAATTCTTGAGGTATTTAAGCAAAACAAAGTAAAGCTGTCCTTTATCTATTCTTGTGCCTTATATTTCTATAAAAACACATAGTAAATATTTAATACTTATGATATAATAAAGCTGAAGGTTTTTTTTTGCTAAATGCACTAATCTCAGGAATTAATTTTTTTTGTGCTTTATAGTTCACTTATCGAGGAAGTAGTAAGTCTTTCTTCGTCTATAGTAACGTCTTTCCATTTGACAAAATATACAAGTAAAATTATTTAAAAGTGTGGAACGGACTATCCCAACACTAAGTTCCCTCTGCCCTTCTGGCCCTTCTGGGGTTTCTGTGTGTTGAATACATAGTGAAGCTGCTTTGATATTTTTTTTAATATTCGGCACTACCATCTAACATATTATTGTTTATCTTTAAAATTATTCGAATAAGAAGTAAAAATTAATGTAAAATGTGAGTCGTTAGGCTTCATATTATGTACCTCTATATATATATTTTTTTAATAAACTTTATCTTGCGAAAGAAAGGAAAAAAATAATTCTTTCCCCCAAATGGGAATGGTACCCACAATCATAGCGCCTACAGTCCAATGCATAATAAATTAACTAAAGCAATTTTTTTTTCCTAATATAGATATTAAGTAACATTTTTAGAAAACCCTATAAATTGATCAATTTATAGATCATTAAGAATTTGATCGAGATAAAATAAACAATGGTTAGAATTTACAGTTGGCATCTGTCTTTACTAAGATGAATGGGGCCTAGTTGGCGAGTGCCGACGTTACGGGATTCCGTTGATTTATAAATTGGTGTACAAGGGTAGTTAGAACCTAATGTCTTGATGGCATCGGGAGATGGAATAGAGAACTATTTTGTAACCCGACTACGTCGCAAATAAGGGTAATGTGTTTATCTATTTATGTATTTGTTTGTTTGGTTTGATTAGTAAGAAAATATAAAATTAAATAATCTCCTACTCTCAATCTTGTACTCAAATAAGCGAAGAGAACCGAAGAAAAATATGAATTAATAATATACAACAAATAACCACATAAAAATTAGCAGTAGATTGAAAATGTATAAAAATTTACAAAACCGTCAACACCGTCCATCCGTTCGTGTCGGTCATTCCGTAACCGTGCACTCGCAGTCGAGATCATTTTGAATCAGTAATGTCTATATAATAGTAATATCTCCTAAAATATTTATTTTATTAAGTTACAGTTAAGTAAGGCCAGTCGTGGCGCGGGGGCACAATGTGTGACTGTTAAATCAACTGGTTGTGGGTGAGATCCCCATTCGGAAGGAATGAAATGTTTATTTACATTTATATTTTAATTTCATCGCTCTGGTGTCGTTGGCGGCGTTGAGTTCCACTACTCAACACGCCATGCCTCCAGATCTCGGCGAAAAGTGTAACGGAGTGTCTTAACACTAGGTTCTCTCTGCCTGCTGTGTGTGGGATACAGTGTGAAGCCGTTTTTTTTTACAGTTAAGTATAATTTCAAAACTGTGTCATATATTTTTTTCTACATATATATTTTAAGTTTCATTGTATCCCGGTATAGCATAGCATGGTAGGCAGAGGAGACTTTGTGTTAAAACACTCTTTTCTCCACTTTCCGCCCAATTTTCTAACTGTAGTGGTAAACTCGTGGCAGTGTGACGCGCCGTACAGTCTTAGTATTAAAGCGAGTAAAAAAAAAAAAATAATTCCCCGGAGTAGGGGGATTAACCGGTCAACCGCTGCGCCACAATGGTTTTAATTTTCTCCATATCAATCTTCAAGCGAAAAAAAAACACATTTTCCACCACTATTTTTCATTTCCTGCTGAAAAAATATCCTGTTAATTTTGTGTGAACGACACCAGGTGAGCTCATTCGTCAATCAGTGTCGATGTCAATGCGATGAGTGATTACGCCAAGAGGATTTTAATTTAAACGTGCGATAATGAGAAAATAGCTGATAGTTTGCTTTAATATCTGATTATTTTCATAGTTTTATAATATGAGCTTTTGTGGTGTAGTGGGACACAGTCTGAGTACAAGCACAATGGCTATAAGTGCAATTCCTACTCAGGGAATTCAACATTCAACATACAAAGTTCTAAAAAAGTGTAAAAATAAAAGTTTTTTCCTCTATAGTTCCGATTAAAGGGGTAAAATCACATCTGCGGGAAACATTGTTGAATTAAATAATTTTACTTAACTCTAGATAGTATTCCTTAAATTTCAATATTTTTAACAGGGATCATGACAATTCGGCTTGCAGGAAATATACATTTGAAATGAAAAGCAAAAATTAGTGACCGATTACTACCGTATATATTTGATACAGTGTATACGAGTATCTGGATACAAAAGTATACCTATTCCTGAAATTATATACAGGCTGTTTATGTTGCTCAAAATAAATGAAATCTAACTAAAGTGCCAACCCTCGCTTTGTGTGACCCAGATTTTCAACGTTTTTTTTAAATGTAAGCACATTTAGAAAATTTTTAAATAAAATAAAATTAAGAGGCCAGTCGTAGCGCAGCGGCACGAAGTGTGACTGTAAAACTGACTGGTTGTGCGTTCGATCCACACTCGAGGAGATGAAATATTTACTTAAATTTATGTTTCTATTTCTTCGCTCTGGTGTCGAGGTTAAGCGCGGCGTTGAGTTCTGCCACTCAACACGCAATGCCTCCAGAATTCGGCAGAAAGTGGGGAACGGAGTGTCTTAACACTAGGTTCCCTCTGCTTACCCTGCTGTGTGCGGGATACAGCGTGAAGCTGATTTATTTATTTTAAATAAAATTTTTCGAGGCCAGTTGTGGCGCAGGAGAGCAAGTGTGTGTAAACACGACTGGTTGTGGGTTCGATCCCCACTCGAGTAAATGAAATGTTTGTTTAAATGTATACTTTCACATCTCCGCTCTAAAGTCCATGCAAAGGGCAGCATTGAGTTTAGCCACTCAACACGTACCCCCAGGATTCGGCGGAAAGCGACGAACGAAGTGTCTTAGCACTAGGTTCCATCTGCCAACCCTGCTATGTGAAGGATACAGCGTGAAGATGATTTGATTTATTTTTATTAAGATTTTTTTTTTGGAAAACTTATATCTTGTAAATTGTTTCTACATAGGTAAATTTTCTTAATAATTATACAACCACAATAATAAGTAACAAGTTACCTAAACATATATGCATAACTTTAACTTAGACCTCCAAATTAGATTCGAACTCACGCCCCTCACGTACATACAGCAATATCAAATTTATACAGTTAATTCCATCACATTAGCTACTCCATTAGGCGTTTTGTTCCAGCAGATGTTCCACTGATATTAATTAGAGCCGCCACGACGGTACCTTCAGCGTTACATGAGAAATTTAATTAATAAACTCGTTATAGAGTGCCAATTGCCACCCTTGCAATTAATCTGTACGATATGGAGCTTCCTGAAATTACAACAGATGACTTATACGGCTGGCAAATGTGTACGAAAAGGTTTCTGAGGACTTGATACAGGATGTTTTTTTTATATAGACTTAATGGACCGTTAAAGCTTAAATCTTTATTTTTCATCCATTTTTAATTATTTGTGTTCTTCTACTTAATATTATCACGATTTAAATGCTAAGGTTTGGGTTTCCACTAAACCTTAACTGAACTTAAGGATAGCCTATGCCTTGCCAAAGCTCTAATGCCTTATGAACCACCACGACAACCAACAACATTTTCCTTCAGGATCTAAAAGAATTATTTATTTATTTACAAAATAAAAATGCTGTGGCCCAGGGGCAAAAGCGCAAAATGCAATAACGTTACTTGAGTTGGATTTCCATTCAGGAATGAAATTTTTAATTCCCTCGATCTGGTACCGAGGCAAAGCGCAGCGTTGAATTCCGCCAAGGGAGGTTGGCGCAAAGTAGGGAATGTAAATGACTTTATAGAAACTAAGTATCGTTAAAATATTTCGTTTCTCTCTTTTTATCCTACCATGCGCAAGATACAGTATGAAGTTAAAAAACTAAAAGATTACCTTTATAATATTTCATTGCATTTTTTTTATTAAAGTTAAAATAAAAATAATAATCTTCATGCTGTATCTCGCACACAACAGGGCAGATAGAGCGTACCTAGTGTTAAGACAAGAAAAAAAGAATAGTGATCGAACCCACAACCAACCGCGTCACACTTGTGCCCCTGCGCCTTTTCTTAATTCAGATTTCCTTAAAATTGCACAAATCATATTAAATAGTGATCCTTTACTCATTATCCTCCCACAATCCTTGTAACCTTGCAAGAACGAAAGATAAGCAAAATTCCCCAACTAAAACTCCTACTTAAAGCTACCATCATTAATAAGGCGCAGATACACGGAGATGAATTTAATTATTGAGCTCGTTATCTTGAGTGGCAATTTCAACCCTTGGTTTTAAGATGGCGTCTGGAAAGCTTCGATTACTATGCCAGACGTGATATAAGTTATTAATGAAACATCGCCTAAGGAAACGTGATTGTGTATGGAATTCAAACCTACTACCCTGAGAGTAGCCTTGAGCCTAAATTGTATAAGAGGGTGGTGATGTGATAGAAATTCGTTTTTTATAGGAAATCTATTTGTGTATTTGCCACTGCATCATTTTATGTACATATACTAATAATAACATTGTGATGATTTGACTATATCGATTTCAGATTTTTTTATATTTAGAAAATGATTACCAGAGGTCAAAATAATGCAATTTAAGAACATTAAAGTTACTCTAATTATGTAGTTATATATATATATATATATATATATATATGTATCAGATTTGACATTTATATATGCCAGCAATCAGTCATGACCATTTTGATTCAAATCTATTATGTAATAGATTCACTAAACAAATCTTTGGGCGGCCGTATTGGTTTCTGCTATACATAATATACCGAAAATTTTACAGAACAGGAGAACGGAGTTTTCGAAGGGTCTCTACCTATCCTGTCATGCATAAAAATGCGAGAAACTACTTCTTTTTTGATTTTTCTATAAGAATTTTTTAACCACAAATCGACATTACATATACAAGAGAAAATCCACACAAACATACATAACACAGATACACATAATATAACGTACGTGTTCGATCACGTAAATACATTTCGTGCTCAGCTCGTTCCTACTCTACTTACTTTTACTACAATGCTGCGGACGCGCGTGACCATGAATGTGAGGAAAGTTCGGATGAAAAGGCGCTACTCGGGGCACGTTCACTTCCGGTTGCTTTGTGGAACTTTATCGAGCTTTTTAGATAAAGATTTATGATGATGTACGGGTAGTTTTGAAGTGATACATGATATTTTTCAGAGAGAACCTAGAGTTCATTTCAATCGAATCTATCGCCTCCTGGCTTATCTTGACGACACCAGTTGTGTACAAGTTTTTTTTAACCCCAGATCACAAGAATTAAGACCGTTGTGGTGTAATGGCACATCGCGTGACTGTATACGCGATTTGGGAGTTAAATTCTCACACAAGATAAAGAATTATTTTATTCTCTAGCTCTGAGTGAAAAAGCGCGCCGTTGAGTTCTTCCACACATCCGCTAAATTTTTTTTTAATTTTAAGAGCAGTTTACCTGTCAATTTAGGAAGAGTTATGCGGAAAACACGTTTTTTTTAATGTTTTTTAACATCTGATCCTTTTACAGACTATAAATCAAACTGCAGAGTGCACTTGAAGGCGTCATCAATTTAGCCTGCCTCTAGAAAAATTATCGTCCATACAAAACAGCTTGACAGAAACCTCGCCAGTGACTAATGATAGAACTGACTTGTGCAAAACGAGGAAGTTTAACGTAAAAGGATACGTCGATTGTGTTAAAAATATACGTAAACCTTGCAAAAATGTTATAATTTTTTTATAGAAATTATTTAAAACAATATTAAAATACGCAGCGTAATTTTAAAATATCTAGTTATACACGGGTAACTTAAGGTTAACGTTGCTTAGGTTAACGTTTCAAATTTAAATTATTTACAATTCCCCGCTCTCTATTCTCCAGTTTCCGCATATATAAGACTCGTGTCCTGTTCATTGACAGAACTCAACGCCGCCTTTTGTCTTATAACAGTAAAATTTACTTAAATATTACATTATACTACATAGAACCTATAACTTTCATGGTTTAATTACAGTCTATTCCACTATAGCATTTATATAGCAACAAAAATGCTGCGCTGCGTTACTTTTCCCCCATATCAATGTAAGCAGAGAGAAGAGATAATAAAGTGTCTTGACACTAAGGCCAAGACACTCCGTTCTCCACTTTTCGCCAGGAGTTGAAACATTTGGTATTGATTGGCAGAGTTCGAAGCCATGTTTTGGTCTATCTAAAAAGTAATGAACCCACTGTAGCCAGCCCACAACCACCGCGTTTACAGTCGTTCCCTGTCCCATTTATATAACAATATTCATAATAAAGTACAAATGATACAACACAGTAATTGTTTCATAACAATGCATAACATCCGTCGAGCAATGTGAACCAGATCACTACAAAGAAACGCCATCTGTTCCTGCCCGATGACAGTTTTATGTGCATCCTGAGTTATGACCAGATTACGCTGTGTACTTATTCGGTGGACCTAAAAGTAACGGACAGGCATACAGATCGCTATATTTGAGATAAAAAAAATCAGCTTCACGCTGTATCCCGCATACAGCAGAGTAGGCAAAACCTAGTGTTAAGACACTACGGTCCTCACTTTCCGCCGAATTAATATATATGATCTATGTTAGAAATATGCATTTTTAAAGATTCATGTTGTATCTCTAATATAAAAGGTTAGACAAAGAGGACACTCCACTCCCCGCCTTCTGGACAAATTCCAGACAAGAAGCGAAACTCAACTCTACGCCTATTCTACATTGTCAGAACGAATAAATGAAATTAATTTCGTAATTGAATCCACAACCGATGTTCTCCCTTTGAGCCACATTGGCTTCAAAATTGTATTATATATATTTTTTAAATTTTAATCAATACTAATACTTAGTATAAGTATTACTTATTATAACTTATATTATAGTATGGTAACATAATATAACATTTTTTTAACAAAAAAATTATATAAAATTAATAAAAAAAAATTATTATAGTATATAAAATTTGTACGAAATCCACCGAATTGTATTGAGATATTTAATAAAAAATGATTTATTGTACTCTTATGCTCTTTTTATCTGCTAAATCGCTAATAGGGTGGTAAGCCCTCTGTCTGCCCTGCGAACTAAAAAAATATTAATTTTGTTAATTGCTACTCATTAATTTATTAAACTCAACCCTAAATCCATATAAGCTTTATCAAAATAAAAATATTCTCGTATGTTAGAATATTTAAAATATTCGTTTCTAGCTACCAACAAGATCAGCAATGACAGTTTTATATGCTCACGCGCATCAGCTTTGAATTATGGCAGGAGTTATGAGCGTGGTCTATTCTCATTAACTGGACTAGTTGTAACGTATATATATTTTTAGGATGTAAATTGATACAATATTAAAATGTATTTCAAGTTTAATAAATAATTTAAATATTTTTTATTTGTGCTGCACTGGTAAGGGAATATACTAAAACTAAATAATTATTATTTTAAAAATATATTAATAAATTGGTCAACAAAAAATATTAAATAATTAAATATTAATTAAAGGGCTCTGATCAAGTAAAGCCTAAATTTCAGAAAAAGCTCAGGACTCCCATTTTTCGTAGGGAACACACAGATAAAGAGACAAAAATAAAAAAAAAACATTGTTTTTGTTTATATATGAGAACAACAATTGTTAATGCCCAACAATTGTTGTTCTCATATATTTTCTACATACAGACAGCGATCAGTTTCAATTTTATTATATACTCATATAGATATTAAGCTCCCATCAAATGAGAAAGCACCAAAAGCTCATCCATAATATCTGATGCAATTTCCGGTTGTAATTCCAAGCTCTACCAATTACGTTGTAACACTTGCACGCCACAAATGATTAAGACCTGTTTGTTCAGATGGAACGAGGATTTTATCTCTTTACCGATGTCACTTTAACTTATATTATAATGATTGGAAAGATAATAATTTTATTATGAAATTTTTACTATGTATGTTGTATTAGAAACAAGACGTTTCAATAGTTCAGTGGTTAGTGGTCAGTGAAAAGCGTTAAGAGAAATTTTATGGGTTTGAATTTAATTTTGTATAGATTTTTGTGGTAACTATTTAACGAAGTACATATACATATATTGAAATTTAATATGGTGGATTGTGAACGTATCGGTTTAGTCGACTTAAGCTTTCAAGATCTTGATTGTGTAAATTAATCATCCGATTGTTCTTTTTCATTATTAATTTTTCTTTTTACTATAAATTGAAAGCACTCTTAAAATATCAGTCATTTACAGAGATATCGTCGCGATTTAAGCTACCAGAATGGGAAAAATGCAATAAAATATAATAACAGACTATAAGAATCTAGTGATAAGACACTTCGTACCAATTGGGACACACATCGTTTCCCACAAAAATGCAAATAGTTTTAATATTATCATTTCTCGGAGTAAGAATCGAACCCTCAACTATCTTAGGTTTCATATACCACGATAATCCGTCAAACTAGAAATTAAGTTATTGTTAATATCTAATTTTAAAAGTTACATTATGTTATTGTTAACATCTGTGTGTAAGGGATTTAAATAAATTTCTAATCACGAAATGGCACTTAGCCTGAATAAATTAGCAATAGGTTAATTCTAAAGCCACTTGTCCAGTAACTGGCCCGAAAGATTTACTACTTTGTTAATAATTATGGTTAAAATAAAGCTGTGGGTCTGGTGAAAAGACAAAGTGCGGCGTTAAGTTCCGACATTTAACACGCAATAACTCGAAAATTCAGCGGAAATATTATATGGGTTCTCTCTGTCCACTATATGCGAGATACAGCGTGATTCCAAAAAAATTAGTACAAATTTGATAGAACAACGTGAATAAAAGTACTACGCTACGGCCAAATAATTTCTGTTCTTTCTGTTGTTTAAAACGTTAAATATCATATTTAAGCTACAAGCAAATATAAATAGTACAGAAAATAAGAGATGAATCATTAATTCCCTTTTTACCATTAAAAAAAATAATTATATAATATCCTCAGTCAATTTATTTATTTTCCTGATCTTTCAAAACTTATGACTCAAATTATGAATGACAGATGAATTCCGTCACACAACGCAATATCTCGAAAATCCATCGAAAAGTGGGAAACGGAGTGTCTTAACACACACACACACACACACACACACACACACACACACAGCTGCAGGAGAAGGCGTGATGCTGTTTTTAAGTAAAAAGTAAAGCATCGCAATCTCTTACCAGTATTAATTCTAGTGGAAAATAAGCTCAAAGTAAACAAATGTATCGGAGTAATGAGCGTAATGTGAAAGCAAGGTTTCTAAGGTCGTTCCTTACCATTACTTTACCGCTTCTGATAACGTTATACCCACATATGGAGCATATAGAATAGATTATATTTTAACGCAGAAATTCCTATGTGTAGTTGGGATGTGGTTTTGCTTCTATAATAATACTTTATCTATAGATATTAATATTATAAAGCTTATGTGTTTGTTTGGTTAAGCGCTCTTGTCTCAGGAAGTGTTCGTTTCAATTGGAAAGACGTCTTTGTGACGTAAAAATAAATAAATAAATTAGCTTCACGCTATATCCCGCACACAGCAGGGTAGGCAGAGGGAACCTAGTGTTAAGACACTCCGTTCCCCACTTTCTGCCGAATTTTGGAGGCATTGCGTGTTGAGTGGCAGAATTCAACGCCGCGCTTAACCTCGACACCAGAGCGAAGAAATGGAAATATAAATTTAAGTAAATATTTCATCTCCTCGAGTGGGGATCGAACCCTCAACCAGTCGGTTTTACAGCCACACTTCGTGCCGCTGCGCCACGACTGGCCTCTACGTAAATGGACTATACGTCTTTGTGACGTATAGTCCATTTATCGAGGAAGAATGTAAACTATGTTACTATGAGGCCACTCGTAGTGCAGGTTGTGTGTTCAATATCTAGTTGAAGAAATGAAATATTTAATATCTTCATTTCCTCGCTCTGGCGAAGCCAAGTACGTAAATTATTTTAATGTTACCCATTTTTCAATACACCTTGAGCTTGCCTCAAAACTCTCTCTCTCTCTTTCTCGTTTTCTCCATTGGACGAACTTTAAAAAGCCAAAAGTTAAAGTTATTATCGCATAATACATAACAAAAATTATATTACCATGAAGTTTATATAGAGAAATGGCGATCCTTACACCGCTTGCACGGTAACATATGACCACATTAGCCAACTGTTGCACACGTCCAGTGCAAATGGGCGTAATTAATATTGGCTTAGCTTCTCTTATTACTGCTACACACGTTGTATTGGTGGTCACGCGAATATATTATGTGAATTAAATTATAGAAGGATGGTGTGGATGATGATGTTTTGTATGAACTTTTGTATTGAGGACTTTTTCAAGACGAGGCATTTGAAAATGCTATAAATTTATTATTTTAATCAATAAATTATTATGCTAGTGGCAGGCGCAGGGGCACTAAGTGTGAAAAGTTGTAGGTTCGATCCCCACCCGAGGAAATGTAATATTTAATATTTTCATTTCTTTGCTTTGGTGTCGAGGCAAAGCGCGGCGTTGTTTTTTGCCACTCAACGCACATGCACTTCAGAATTTGGCGAAAAATGGAGAACGTGCTCTTAGCACTGGGTTTCCTCTGCCTCCCCTGCTGTGTGCGGTATATAGCGCGACGCTAAAAAAAACAGATGAAGAATATATACTTTACGCTATATCCAACATATACCAGTAGAGCCAAAGGGCTAAGTCACTCCGTTTCTTACAATTTGAATAATTTATGAGACATAATGAGTAGCAGAACTCAACGCCGCGTTTTAAAGTACAAGTTAAGAAAATAGCCAATAAGCTATAACGGATTAACTGTTTGAATAATAAACATAAAAGATTAGAAAAAGAAAACAAAACAGAAAAATTTATCATTAAACACACTAACTCTACCTTTCTCCTTACAGAATGCAATTGCAACGGTCACGCGAGACGATGTCGATTTAATATGGAACTGTACAAACTATCTGGTCGGGCCAGTGGTGGAGTCTGCTTGAAGTGCCGGCACTACACCGCGGGTCGACACTGTCACTATTGCCGCGAGGGGTACTACAGGGACCCTACGAAGCCGATTACTCATAAGAAAGCTTGCAAACGTAAGTCAATATTATATTATTATTTTTAAAAAAAGTTTTGTCCTGGCTTATAATTTCTTTAAAAGGCTTTACGCTATATTCCCCATACAGCAAAGTAGGCAGAGGATCACTAGTGCTTAGACAGTCCGTTGCTTATTTCTCTTACAAGTCAAAAAGTGTTCATAAAGAAATAGCAATAGAAAAATAAGCAATCTACAAAAAAAATGAGGCGAGTCGTGGCGCAGAGGCTCAAAGTGTCACTGTAAAATCGACTGGTTGTGGGTTCGATCCCACTCGAGGATATGAAATATTTATTTACATTTAGATTTTCATTTCTCCGCTCTGGTGTCAAGGCAAAGAGCGGCATTGAGTTCCGCCACTCAACACGCCTCGGCGGAAAGTGGGGAACAAAGTATCTTAACACTAGGTTCCCTCTGTCTACCCTGCTGTGTGCGGGAGACTGCGTGAAGCTGATTTGATTTGTCTTTTTAACAAAAAAAACATCCACAATAATCGTACGCCAAAATCTCTAACAATGTCACAAAACAATGGTTGGTAACCCAGTCGTACTTGTCGTCGGGGTCGTAAAAACTTACACCGTGTCCGCTGGACTATAAAACCCAGCATTCCTTTGGGGCTCGTAAGGGCTTGCGGACTCGACCGATTTCCGGGGCACTTTTTATGGTATAACTATTCCATTCGGTCGAATTGCGGCGCGGCATCCCATTTTACTGCGTCAGGAAGTTGGCAAGTTACGACGTATCGCTTGGTACTGCCATATATACCAACTTATTTGTTTTCTTCAATTTACCCAGCGTATATCTTACGTATAGCAAGTTAGGCAACTTAATGTTAAAGTTAAAGCATGAATTAAATTGGGAAGTATTTTTTCCACTCCATTATCGAGACTATTGGGTGTAAAAATCTAGTTAATGGAAATAATTAAAGTCTAAGTGGTAAATCAATCCACAAGCATCCCATTTACATTCAGGCGCTCTACCACTACCCCACATCTCATGTATATATATATATATATATATATATATATATATGTATATCTAAAAAAACTGAAATAAATCTTCTAACAACAACGATGAACAAACAAACCAAATGGCAAAAAGCCATAAATCCTTAATCCAACCTAAAAAAAAAGACTGCATATTTCAAAAAAATCACAAAATTAGAATACAAAAAAGATTCAAAAAGAATTCCAAATACTAGCTAGATACAAGCATAGTAATGAAGCAAAACCCCAAATGGCCTCTTTCCCTCATAACGTAGTGGTAGTACGAAACACGTAGAAAATGTATCGCGTTTATGAAAGCTTGATTACGGTTCAAAGGCTTACCATTCTTGTTAATTAAAAAGCTGGAATCCTTGTGCCGTTAATGATTTACTGGAGGTCCTTTCACATTAACGGGTTTGCTCTAATTATATTCCATATATTTAAGTAAAGCTCTTTCTTTACTGGACATATATGTGTGTTGGTGTCGAGAGACAGTTGTGGGTTCAATTCCTACTTTAGAGTTTTTTGTAATTTAAATATGTTCTTTTCTCTGCACTGGTGGTTGTGGCGTTGCTTTGAGTTCCGCCTCTTTGCAATACATAGCAGAACTCAATGTCTCGAAAATTAAACGGTGAAGTGGAGAACGGAGATCCTAACACTAGCTCTGTGCCAACTCCAAAACATTATTTACTATATTATATGTTTTTTAGTTTTAAGCACCAAAATAAGAATACAATAAATGAGATTTTTTTTATAAAATTTAAACAATTTTTTTTTTATCCTATAAATGTTTTTTCATATATTAATATTGAGAATACAATGCAATGGTATATAATTGAACATGTTACTTCCAAGATACATTCTACAAACAAATTATAGTAATTTATAACATAAAATTATTTAAAAAAATATATACATAACAACTTTTTTCGTTCCACCAGCATGTGACTGTCATCCAGTGGGAGCTAGCGGCAAAACGTGTAACCAAACCAGCGGCCAGTGTCCCTGCAAAGACGGAGTGACGGGCACTACCTGTAACCGATGCGCTAAAGGATATCAACAGTCAAGGAGTCATATTGCACCTTGTATACGTGAGTATAATTTTTTTAGCTCAACGCTGTATCCAGAATGTAGTGGAATAGGCAGATCAGGTCTAGTGCTTAGACACTCTGTTCCTCACTTTCAACCCAATCTTGCGAAGCGAAAGTCAATGCCGCATTTTGTCTACCATACAAGTGACATGACATGAACTTAAAATATAATCGCTGAGTGGGAACCAAACTCGCGGTGAACACGATTACGCTACGGTGGCCTTAAATATTAAACGTTTTTTTTTGGTAAATAAATAAAATAACTAAAATTTAAATAACCTTTTATTTTTTGCACATTTAAAACAAAATATATATATCATATATAAATACTTAAATATACATATATATCAAATTCTTATACTATAATCGTAAGTAATACATTTGGATTAGATACATTTAGTTTCATTAGTAATTTTAGTTTTAGTTAACAATTTAAATTCTATTATTGAGTCATTATGTTTTTTTGTAATCATTTTATTATAAATTCATTTAAAATTTCATTTAATTTCATTTTATATTATATGTATTATATTTTTTTATTATATTAATTTATTATTATTTTATCATTTAGCTATTATTATCTTGATTCATTTGAATAATACTTTTTTGTTCCTTATTCAGGTATACCTCGCGTGGTGACAGCCGTGCAAGCTATGGAGGCGGTGGACGCGGAGCCGGGCCGCGGTAAGTAGTAAGTGGACCTCCATGCACTCTCGCCCCATAACACCGCATGTCGATACTTGTCACGGTATAAATGTATTATGGAATATATTTATTATTTTAACATTTTTTTTTTAAATTTAAATTAGTCTAATTTAAATTATTTCTAATTATGCTTTGATGTTACATAAATCGTTCATTTGGTGTAACAATAATTGTTTTTTTTTTTTAATCAAGTGAAATATATCAATGTATAAGAAGGGTCTTCTGCAATATTTAAAAAAAAGTGCAAATACGTCATTGTCGCACCAAATAAACCATATTATGTCTAGGTACAAATACATTGAAGTTTTGGTCATCCTTGAATCTTTTTTTACATAAAATTTTGATAAATTATATTAGAGTTAGAAATTGTTATTTATATTTTACTACATATATGTATAGCATATCTCGCATATAAATTCACCTACTACTAAATAGTCATTTATTTAATTTTAGTTTTAAGTAGATTATTTAAATAATTACAATATTTCATTAAATTTTCATTAATATTTAAAGAAACATTTTGAACATTTTCCGAAACACATTTTTAAACACACTTTTCAAACATTATTTTAATCATTTTTTAAACACATTTTCTCACAGAGCACTAATTAAGAATTACTTATAATACGCTGTGCTACGCTTTTGAAATTTAAACTTCATTGAATATTATAAAAAAATATATATGATATTAGCTTATACTAAATAACAAAGGAACGTTTGATAATAATTAATTAAAGCATACTGATTAAAAGCGCTACAAAGCTCTTTAAATCTTTTGTAGTGCTATTTACCAACAGGTATTTAAATAAAAATCTTTTGTACCTAATTTTCCTTTTGAAATATAATATAATACCGTATCGTATCGTATACGATACGGTATTATATTTATTATACGTTGAGTTCTGCCACTCAACACGCAATGCCTCCAGAATTCGGCAGAAAGTGGGGAACGGAGTGTCTTAACACTAGGTTCCCTCTGCCTATCCTGCTGTGTGCGGGATACAGCGTGAAGCTGTATCGTATAATATCGTAGTTAAATAATGTGATGGTTGTGAATTCGTTTTACTTAAAGTGCGATATGCAAATGATCAGTTAAGTTAATTGTTTTTTTTTTATTAATTGCAATTTTTAACTCTCTATCTCAACACTCCATATTCGATAAATGGGTCAAAATTCGATAAAAGACGAATCCAAAGGTTCCATTATATTTATACATTATTTAAAATATACGTTGATTATAAAAAAAATACATCTCGAAAGTGTTTAATGCGATAGGCAAGTTACTGTCAAATTGATTGAATCAGTCAAACGACTAATGATGGATTTCACTCAAAATCATGATATATTACTGACAAAACCAGTTACTGACGCTACTTACGTTACTATTGATAAAGTAGTAATAGGTATATCGCTGTAGTTAAGCGATATTACTGCTGTATCAATAGTAATTACCAAGTGTAATTTTATATACCGGATAGAGAGAACCTTATGTGAAGATGTGAGTTAATTTGCAACTTTCATGTCTCCTCCTTGTGATTCATCCCGTACGTGTATACAGACCAAAAATAGAAAAAAATTAACATATGAATATATAAAATAATATATAATTATAACAATTGCGGCCTATCTTTGACGATAGAGCGACTAGCTAGAGATGACAAAAAAAGCACTCAATCGTCACACATTGTCTTAAAAATTTGGCGAGGAACGTAGTACCTTAAGACTAGATTCTTAAAAAATAAGAAAAGATACAATTGAGTGTTTACCTGAATATAAAAAAGAAGCTTAAAAATATCTTGCATTTTTAAATAGATTAGACCTTCAATTAAACCATACTTGCTCAAACAACAATTCTACGAAACCCGCAAAACTTCTGTTTTAATTCAGTGAACGTCTTATAAACCCAAATTAATTTCATCATTTATTCAAGAAGACCTTACAAATTTTCAAGCGTTCGCTAGCGAAACTCCTAAGCTTAAGCAGTCGATAGCGACTATCGAGTACTACATTTTTTCTATAGTTAAGCTTTCGATATGAAAACATTTGTTGCCCAATATTGATTGATACATCCGTTACATCGTTAGTTCTATACATCAATTAAAGTCGTCTCTCTCTCTCTTATCTATTCTGTAGTAAAAGCTAAGCTGAAATTTTGTAATACTTCTAGAAGAATCAATTTTTCAGAGAGGACCAGCAAACCTAGTGTTAAGACACTACGTTCATATAAAGACACTTCCGTTTCCAACTTTTCGTTGAATTTTTGATGCATTGCGTATTAAGTGGCAGAAATCAACGCCGCGCTTATTTAAAATTATACATGAGAATTAGTAAGAGAGAAAATGTTTTAGTACGTTCTAAACAGATTGAGACCACAATAGCGTAATGGGACGGTCGTCGAACTATAAACGTGATGATTTTGAGTTCGATACCCAGTCGAAAAACTTTCAAGGAAACGCTTGAAACTTTCTCTGTTTTCCTTAGTACGCAGGAAATAACATAGAGACAACAGTAATATGTATGTGCCCATCCTACCTTTAATATATATCTTATCTTTCATTTCAAAATACAAAATCTAGTACCTAAATACTTTTATGAAAAATATTTATATCGTGACAAAGTGTCTTACCTGGAGTGAATGTAACAAAACAATTGTAATTTGTATTCACAACAAAAAAAAAAATAAAGTAAATTATTTCCCGTTCTTTTGTTAAATATATTATTCCATATATTTAGATCTAATAATTAGCAAAGTAAAAAACAAAAGAAAAGTAAATTTGACACCAATGACGTCACAACGTGACCATTTACTTAATATTTATTTAAATTATTCAATTCTAAATAACACTACGTTATTTCAAAGCGTACATTCACTCCATTTATAATGATTTGCATTTTATAATAATTTAAGTCGATGGTTCTAACTAAGTTTGTTTCCAGGCTTGCTTTATTATTCATCGCCAAACTCATAACTCCCTTTTATTTTGTGTTAGTCAAGTCCAATCTATTTTCAAAGTGAGAGAAAGGTAACAAATTCTGTAGTATTTAATCGATGTTGTAGTTGTAATGTAAAAGTTTAATAGTGAATGTTTAAAATGTGAATATTTTCTCTATTTACGTGTAATGTAATTGGTCTTGATGTTGAATTAGTTGGTTTGCTCAATAATGATATAATAAAACAGGCTATTAATGCTTATGTTTGAAGTGAATGTGAATACTTCGGTTTATCGATACCTATTTGAGAATTGATTTATTTTATATCAAATAACATTAAAGACTTAATCTTTTGGTTGTGGGTTCGATTCCCAACATAGCGAATGTTTTTTTTTCACATCCTCGCTCTGTGAAGACAAAAGGCAGCGTCAGCCGTCAGCAGCGTCCGTTTACGATATATGTAAACGGATATCGAATTTATTGACTAATTTGACATTGACATTGACATTGACTAATTCTATCCACAACTTTTCGCGACAGCAACAAATATTTTATTTGGTACTTTTAACAAACATATAAATTTATTTGTATTTTATACGAAGTATTCACGTACAACTTTAAAAAATCTCAAGTTAGATGTTAACCCTTTAGGACTCTCCTGTAATAAATAGATCTTATTCTTGGTATTCTTATTGCTCATGATTTATATATTATTAATAACTTTGGAAACTAATTTAACATAAATGAAAGAAATATTTTATAACAACAGCAAATTCACAAACATCAAACAGCACCAATAATTAGAATGATAAATAACTAACAATAACATGGCCGAGGTTCCTAAATATATGGAATATAAATATATTTTAAAAATATTAAATAAATCATAAAAAATAAAAAGTTTTTTTGAGACTTAGAGATGAGAAGAGATGGTTTCTTTTACAGGAACATTAATTTACTTAAACAATATCAATAACCAGATATATTTTTTTTGTTATACTTACAATAGCTTAGATAAAAAAATAGAAACACGTTCGTGCTTTATACATATGTACATAAAAACTTTCCATTAAATCTTTAGGAAGTAAAAGAGGATTCCCTAAAATTTTTATAACTTATTATGAGAAACTATGGGCTAAATTGTCCCACACGAAATATAAGGGTTAACATTTATATTTGGCAATAGTTTTTTACAATCTTAATATATACATAAAATTATTAATATTTAAGTTGCTCGTTTATAATCTTACTTATAATGTATATAACAGCGGAACAGTGCGGACGGTGCCGCGCCGGCGCACGAACGCTCAATCTCAACAAGTTCTGCAGCCGAGATTACGGTGAGTTATCTATTTTTTCTCTCTTTATGGATTTTCTTAAATCTCTCTGCGCTTTTTTACGTGTTATTTCACTTTTTTCTGTGTTTATATAATGAAAGAACACAGCTCAACATACCACTTTCCTTTCTAAATTAACTCCTCATATAGCTCATATATCCGAGCGAAAATGGATACTATTAATGGACAATGGATATAGCCCAGAACCGACAGAGGTGACAACCTAACTAAACAACAAATAAATTAAAATATTAATTACATAAAACATAAGAAAAAAACATTTAAGAAATAAGCTTATTTTCCAAATTCAAACATTGTATAATTTTTTTTGATTTGGAAATAAAAAGCATTTTCTATTTTTTATTTATTTATGTATCATATATTTTCTATCATATTACATCCTCTTAACGTACCCAAATCACTTGAACCTTTTTCCTTTATAATCTTAAACTAGAAACGCCACCATATTTCGCACGTCCACCTTAAGTCAACTAAATTCTCCCCCTTCTTTACATTGATTTATCCTCCCATTTCATCTCTCTCATGTCCTAACCTATTAAAATTGAAAATATGTACGTTTTAAATATTCCAAGTACTAATTTCCACCAATTCCCCAGTCATAATGGGTCGAGTGGTAGGCCGCGAGGCGGGCGGCGCGGACGGCTGGGTTCGTCTCGCGCTGAGCGTGCAGGCGGTATACAAGAGGGCGCCGCGCAGCCGGCTCAGGCGCGGCGCGGTGGCTCTGCACGTGCGCGCCGCGGACCTCGCATGCAAATGTCCCAAGATTAAGATTAATAAGTAAGTATATGTTGTTTATAGCTATTTGTAGCTCCGTCCTCCAGCTTCCGGCGTTACGAACATGGCGTGTTGGGTTGAGGTCCCCAACGCCGTATTCATCGCCACATGATATACCAGCAGAGACGCACTGGTGCGCGTCGTCTTGGGAGGACGCCATATTAGTGCGCTCTCTCGAGGTGCAGGTGGCGATTGGAACGTTGCAGCCCTCTTGAGGACAGGCAGAGGTTAATGCGAACAAGCCTTTCATCTTGGACCTCCATCTTGGACCGTAGCGTTTGGCTCCCTGTTCTCCCCGACTACCCCGCTAGGGATAAAGCCTGTGGCTAAGTTATATTAAGTTATATTGTTTATGACGATGTCATCATGTGTGTTGATCGTATGGCTGTATACGCGAACGTTGTAGGTTCCATACCCACTTGGGGAATTATTTTAATTTTCTCGCTCTGGTACAAGTGTACGCGTTGAGTTCCGCCAATCGTGCCTCGAGAATTCGGCGGGAAATTGGAGACAGAACGTTAATAATATAAAGTGGCCCAGGTTATATGTAAAATAGTAATATTTTCGTAAGCAAATCATAAACAGGAGGATGATTTCGAGATTTATAAGTATTGAGTTGAAAAATAAATCCTACTTATACTCATCACGAAAATATCAGTTATCAAAGCGAGAAAATGAAAACAAATAATTCATTCCCCTAGTGCGAATCGAACCCGTTACGCGTAGACGCTGTGCTGTTGCGCTACGACAGTTAAAAATTTGCTACAAAATCAAAATACAAGGAACAAATTTAAATCTCAAGTCCTTTAAGTAGTCTAGTCTTAACCTAACAACTTAAGAAGCTAAAAGCCTCGAATCATAATTTCTATTCAACATGCTGCGTAGAATGAGAAAAAGTTGTGAAAATCTTAGAAACAGGATTTTCTACCAGCAAGAATGTTAGGCTTGCACTTTAAGTTTAAGCGTGTCGCTATAATAACTTTAAATGCCATTAAAATGGCTCCTTCTAATTGATGTTATAATAAATTGTGAAGTTATTTGTGTCTACGCATTTTTCACATATCGTAAGGGCTGTTGTTTAATTGGAATGATTTATTGTTTTTGTTTCCTTTAGTTTTACCCTGTATTCCTAATATAGCAGGGTAGACAATAACTTAGTGTTGCTACACTCCATCCCCCACTTTTCGTTCAATTTTTTTGACATTGCGTGCTTACCTGCGGAATTCAACGCCGCACTTTATCTTTTTACCAAACTTATTATTATGCATGAAAATAATTCATTTCCCTGAGTGGAAATCGAGCCCACAAACGCCGCGTTTACAGTCAGACATTGTATAGTTACGCAATGCAAGAGCTCGAGTGATTAATCAAACACAAATAAACACATTAATCTTATTTGAACTTTAAGACGACTAAATATATCTAAGCGTATTAATTTGAATTTATCTATTCTTTTCTACCTCTGCAGGTCCTATCTAATCCTAGGTGTGGAAAAAGAGGGTGCAACATCTGGTTTGCCGGGACTTACGGTTGGAGACAGAACATTGCTGCTCGAGTGGCGAGATGACTGGCACAGACGCATACGCCGCCTCCAACGACGCGCCATCAACTGTCATTAATAGTCATTAATAGCAAAGACCACATGACATTCAGCCTAATAAAGACCTAACCGTGAAGGCCTATTCAAATTTTGTAAGGTATTCCGTCTTTACTCCGTGCATATTGAAAGAATACTGCCATTAATAATTTAAATAGATTTGACCTAGTCGCGTTTAAGAATATAAACCGTTACTAATTTGGATTTCAACAAGGGACACTTCTTTAAGTGTTGAATAATAAATCTTTATTATAACTAACGATTGATTATTTGATTAATGATTTCTAACAGGCATATAATATTATTGTGACTTAATTTCTTTCTTCCTAGGATTTCGTTACTATAGAGTATTGTTGATAATGAAATTTAATAAAATATTCAAAGTTTAATTTAAAATTTCATTGCCACCAGTACTACCTACTTGGTTTATAAGATTATTTATTTAATTATCTAGATGCTAGGACTAACTAAAGTTCGTTCCATTTTATGCATTTTTGTATAATTGTTATTTTATAATGAAAATGCGTATGTTGAAATTGTTTTTAAGTACTGGCAACACTTTGTATCATATGTCAAATATCCCTTTTGACGTATGATATATTTATTGTACAATATAGATTTAGGTAATTTTTGAGATGATTCATCTAAAGAAAGTATAGTCATAATGTTCGTACCTCATTTATTAAGAAAACTTATAGGTAAGAGTTAAAATCTAATAATTTATAACGATTTTATCTGTCATTATTCGCATTCATTTTAACGACAATTCTTGCCAAAGTGATTGTTTCGAAGTTTTCGACCGAGCTCTCGACTCGACTAGGGGTAGTTTTTTTACGTAACATTTTTGTCATCGCCTCAGTAAAGGTATGTACAGTATTATTAGCTTTACTAAAAATAAAATAAAAAAATTAAGGCTTTTTATTTTAAAATGTACTTTTGGTGTCACCTAGTGTTTAAATTTATAACAATTTGACTGAACAACCTACTACTGCCATTTATCTAAAATTTAATATATTTTTGTTATAAAAATAAATATATGAAATCAAAATTAATAAACATGAAAAGTGATTTTATCGACTACGGTCACAATTTTCACACATACATATAAATTACATATTATATATTAAAACTCAAAATTACCTTCTATATAACCTCAATATTTTATCTCCTTACCCTGATCACCCTATAAATAAATTAGTAAATATACACATACTAGCTTTTACCTGCGTCACGACGACCCCATAGTCATTGTTTGTCACATGACAGAGTACTTAGACTAAACGTATATATGACCGCAAGTACAGTCGGTAACATGGTAATTAACATGATTTAATATAACCTATTGCTTTCCACAATAAATGTACTATCCAATACAAAAAGGTTTTTAAATTCTAACTAATATTATCTGAGATTGGAGCGTTCAACCAAACAAACAACATAATTTCTGAAAACCTATTTAAAGCCTCTATATAATATCGTACATACGAACAAATATCGTATTTGTTTTAAGCCCACGGCATAATACCGTATATTACACGAGATGTATTATAGTATTCAACCTGCGGCGATACCAACAATGGTTGATTGTGAATCGTGGGATGATTTGTTCTATTGTAACTAACTGTACCTGACCGTACGTACGGACGTAATGACGGATCAATTGAACATGATTATATGAGTATACTTGAACACGATATTGTTTCTTTGTTGAATGTAGGTAGAAAGTTGCGAAACTTATAAGATTGAGGTGTTTTAAGGATCTGGCTGAGCTGGGTCATTGGTTCTGATACTTTCAAAATAGATATGAAGATGTGTTGCAAATAGTTTTCCGATTTGATTTAGTTAATTTATTATTGGATATAATAATTTATAACTTTTTGGTGAATTTGAGTTTGAGTTCTACCACTCAACACGCAATATCTTTTAATCGGACAAAAAGCGAAGAAAAGAGTGTCTTCACTCTGCGGGTTCTCTCTGCCTACTCTGCTATTCGGTACATAGCGTGTAGCTGGTAAACTATTCTCCAATGACACCCAAAGTACATTTTTCAATAATATATTATAATAAAAATAATCGTTTAGATAACGTATTTAAAACGACTTAGATATCGCTTCATTGTATTGCAGATTGTAAAAAGTGTACTTAGTTTGTAGAATGATATTAACCTATTCTAGTTATGCATATCTTTAGTAATCTCAATAGGTTTACGCGTCAGGTAACAATTTAATGTATGTATGAATCCCAAAATTTTGTTTTTACGGAAACGCGAGCAAAAGATATATAATATAGTTGAATAAATGTATAGATATAGATCCGTTTGTATGTAAAGTTGCTTAAAATCGTCACTGTGTTTTTCAATACATTTTTCAAACTGACATGAATAAAAGTTCAATAGAAATAGAATTGAAAGAATCACATGCAGTTTTGAGTAAAATAAAACTGTCAACTGTCATTTATCATTCTGACAGATAATTTTTTAAAACATACTTCATCTGTTATTAAGTTTTTATGCTAAGCGACGACATATTAGTATTGTTTTTCTTTACTTTCAACTTTTAATTTTCTTATCAAAATTAACTCAATTTTTTTTGTAACGCACAATCGAAGTCTACAACTTTTCAGTCCGTTATATCTACTTTTAGGCAGTTTTTAGGCTATACTTTTAATAAGGATTGTCAATTGATAAGGCATGTGAGATTGAACGTTTGTTGAAACCAGAGACAAATCTTGAGGAATATCCATTTGTCTATGATTTTAAAAATCGTTCAGTATGTATTTGCGACTTGTGTTTTATGGTACCCTGCTCCTGTGATGTAATAAATGTTATTGGTTATATTTATTTAAAATAAAAGTACATTAATATACGGAAATCTTTGTATTATTTAAACAAACGTCTTACTCATTTTCAGAGTAGATTTTTGTTATTTACTTTTCCTTATTTCTTATAGTTTAGCTGGACTACTATTGTTCAACATCGGGTGTGGTGTGTCTTCAAACTCAATAATAGCCCATGTTCTTCACTGGCTCTATAGTAACATGATATAGCTATAGTAACAAAGTAGTGCATGTTTATAACAGCAAATATGTAATTTTGTATAAAGTTTTTATTTACATTTATGTATTTGTCGAATTTTAATTCGATACCTGTAACCATTTAACACGTACAAACGAGCCCTTGCAAGATAATAAAACACTGTCGGCCAGCTCTATGATTTCCCAAAGGAGCCTCCCCTATATATCCACTTAATATATTTGATGGGTGTTTTTGAATTATTGACACAAAACTAGGGGGTTACAGTTTGAGAGAAACTGTTTTATTTCTTTTTTATATTTACTCACCCCCTGCAAATTGCACTGAATGCAGAGAAAGAACCTAGTGTTAAAACACTCTGCTCTCTTCTTTTCGCCCATTGCTTAATGGCGGAGTAGCGAGAGAAAAAAAAAGATGTTTGATGTTTCAACTTCATATTGTATCCCATACATAGCAAAAAAAATCATGAAGAGAGGAACATACATGTTTAATGAAGAGAGGGACATACTGTTAAGATACTCCATTTCCCACGCATCTAGTTGGAACCGTCGCATCTACAGTCCGATAATGTACCACTACGCCACGACGGAAGAAAAATTTCATAACACATATTTGATTTGTACCTCGAGCAAAGCTAGAATTTACAACTATGTAATGTATTAAAAAAAAAGCTTCACGCTGTATCCCACACACAACAGCGTAGACAGAGGGAACGCAGTCTTAAGACATTCCGTTCCCCACATATAGGTTAATATTCTATAATTGTACATAAACTTAACCCAGAGATGTCAATTAATATTGAAATTAAATTTCTTATTAGGACATTAAATCTCTTATATAAATATTTTTTTATAAAAATATTACCTATTATTAGCATTTCCGCAATATTTATCGTAGAAGAGCTTACTGAAAGCTCAGAGGTACGTAACAAGCTGAGCCACATTCCAGGATCCAAATCTTCCCGCAAACTACTAGACTCGCTTGATCAACGATTAAATAAGGCAGCTTACTAACTTCCCTGTGTTGATGAAACAAACTTTTTGCATAGATATAAATAAATTAAGGCGTTGCTTTATTAATTTCAGCAAATCATTAATTTCGTCGTGGCCTATTAATGATTTTTTTCCCCAAATTCACCATCCCATGCTTTGATAAAACAAAATGTGAGCTTTCATTTCGCTAATTAACACACAAGAACCGAGGGAGAGAGAGAGTGATTTGAAGTTGCGTTGTGGCAGAGAGCACAAGTGTGCAACTGAAACGCGACGATTGTGGTTTCGATCCCTACTTGGGGAATGAAATATTTAATATTTTCATTTCCCCACTCTGGTAACCTGAAATGACCTGAGGCCTGAAATTCGGCGGAAAGTGTGACGGAAATATACTAAGACATTTCCGTCCCACTTTCCGCCGTCCGTATCCAATGGAGTATCTTAACATTAGGTTGCCAAGCGAAGCTAAAAAACACTACTACTAGGTTATCTTTCCCTACTTTGATGTATGCGAAATAATGCTCGAAGCAAAATGAAACTGATAGGAAAGCAAGTGTGTCGCAAGACTGAAACGAGCCTAAGTTAAACCCGAAGTTCATTATAAAGTGGAAACACAATAGCCTGTAATAAGTTTCTCTATTGAAACACAAGTCGTACGCACATTAATAACGTATTGTATAGAAATGACATAAATACTACTCAATCATTTAACATACCCAATACATAAGTCGCTTTGTTAACCAGTACAAATATTGAAAATTTTTTTTTTTAAATAGGAAATAAATTAAATTGTTAAAAACAAAATTTAAAAACACACTTCTATGAGCCTAGACTATGACTATACTACGTTTCAAATTATAGAGGCAAGTTCTGTTATTTTTTTTGTTTTTGTTTTTAGCTTCACGCTGCATCCCGCACATAAGTGGGTAGACAGAGGGAACCTGGGAATCTAGTATTAATACGCTCCATTCTAAAACTAAGGCTCTTTCGTCGTACACACACGCTCACACGCCACGCCTATTGGCTCTTTACCAGAGAGGAAGTGAAAATATTAAATATTACATTTCCTTGAGTGGGAATCGAACCCACAACCTATCACGTTAACAGTCATTTTGCCTCATTTTTCGCTTTTTTTCAGATAAAAAAAGTAAATAAAATTCACAAAGTACTTTTAAGGCGGCAACAATCAACCACTGAGCCTAGAAATCAACTACTATTACTACGCAATAGTGTATACGATAAGAGTTGTAACCAAATGTTTAACTTACTGGTATTTAATTTACAGTACGTTCTTTTCCTTTTCTACGATAACTATGTTTGCATAAGAAACAATAATTTCTTTTGTTTCAATAAGAAATAAGTATAACAAAAATATTGAAAGAAATTATTTCCTTTAAGTATAGTTATTAAAAGGTCTGTTTTGAAAACTCAGTGTAGCAAGTACAAAATGAAAATAATGATCAAATCGCCATCCATTGTGCTATCGAGACCATCGTGGCGCAATGTGATACGCAATAAATTTGGCGGGGAAAATGGAGAAAGGAAGCGTCTTAACGGGAACGGAATGTCTCAACACTACATTTCCAGGTTCCCTTTACCTACTCCGCTGCGAACCGATACGTCGTGAGCTAAAAAAAAGAAAAAAAAACAATGTAACTGTAAATACGATGGTAGTAGATCTTATCACCCAATTGGACTATTTCCATCTCCACGCTCTGATGAGAAATCCCGCGGCGTTATGTTTCGCCACTCAATTTGTTTATTTCAAGCTCAAGAGGAAAATTAATTGTAGTGTCTTAATACTAAAGTCAAATAAATCATATATATTTACATATTTTCATAGTGTAAATTGATTTCTTAAATAAGCTTATCTAAATATTAGTCTGATAATAATAAGTGCTATAAGCCATAGTAAATATCTATATTGTATCTTCAAATATTTCTTAGATTTTATAACAACATTATTTTCCTCTACGAATATATTTTATTTTAAGGAAATCACGTAATGTCTCAGCGACTGGAACTTTCCAAAGTTTGAATTTATAGTCACAATTATATAACAGAGTAGTATACAGAGTGGAAGTGCTAGCACCACTTTAAATGGAACCACAGTTTTAACTACTCTATAACAGCCTTATACAAAAAAAAACATTTTTTTTCCCAAAAAAAATGGAAAAATGAGATGTCAAACAAAATAAATAATAAAGTTATTGTTGTATATAAAACGCCATTTGTCGCCAAAGGAACGCCGCCACATACGCCTCATTCCGAAATCGAGTCGTAGATATTGGCGGCTAAGTTCAAAGTTGTTGTAGCTTAACCTTTAGTAGTAGTTTAGTAGTATGGATTAACATCGTGAAATGAAATAAAAGTTTTACGTCTAAACTGTTAAGGTATCTTGATCTTTTTTTTATTTTTTTTTATTTTTCTTTATTTTTTTTTAGTGTATGTGTTTAAAATATTTTACCTATATGCTGTCCCCGTAAAAGGAGCACTAACAATTCCACCCTGTATTCTAAGTAGCTTTGGAGTCTGTTTAGATTAAGTTTAACGTAAGTTTTCTATAACTGTTTTTTTTTTCTGCAATAGAACTCAAGTTGAGAAAGATCGAATTCGGTGATTTATATTTTTTACATATATTATATTTTCTCCGCTTGGTAGTAAAGCGCGGCGTTAAGTTCCGCAACTTATCGCGCAAATGAAGAGGCCGTCGTGGGATACGGCCAAGCGTGCGTCTTACAGTCGTCGACACGCGACAGGTTGCGGGTTCCATATCCATGTGAAGAATGGAAGTGTCTTGTTTATAGGTAGGTTCCTAAGCTCCCTCTACTTACTCTGCTACATGCGGAATACAGTGTGAATTTAAAAAAATATGTTTCTTTTTTTAAATTGTTCCTATTAGCAAAAAGTATTTAATTATGATACAAAATAAACTGAACTGATAAGTAATATTAGTCTTTATTCAAATATTGATATTTACTTTATACTATAAATAAAACACAAAAACAATATTTATTGTAGATGTTTTATTGTTTAACAAAAAATTATACTGCAAATAGAATATCACTAAAATTTAAATATTTGTATATTTATTTTATCCGCATGTTTTGAAAACGAGGAACCGAGGGTTCCGTAAGAAATTGATTTTCTGAAATTTAAGTTTGGCCACAGTCCTTTCATCTAATACCTCACTTGAACTAGCGCCTTTGATACCAAATTTTGCCCTCTTTTTAAAGCTGTAGCATAGCTTTCATTTTTTTCCTGATCTAGTACTATCTGTAGATGCTAGCTAAGTAAGTAAGTATTCCATGAATTTTGATTCCCTTTATTCACGCAAAAAACGCATATCAACCGAAAATCCAACCGCATAACACTATCGTTTCGGCTATATCATTTTTTTAAGTAAATGTATAAATATATTTTCTTTCAAGAAATCATGGGGCCATAGCTCTGAGTATATGGTTTAAATGTCAACTCGATAACTCCAAGCGTACCTGAGATCATAACTCTTGAAAGACAGACAGACAGACGAACATCAAAGTGGTCTTTTAAGGATTCCTTTTTTCCTTAAAAGATACGGAGCCATGAAAAGAACACTGAATTATCCGAAAATGTAGAAAAAGTTATTGCATATGGATGTCTTTGCTTTTTACATGATTATTTTGTATTCTATTCATTTTAGAAATGTTCTTTTTCGCTAACCGAACTCCACATTGCATTATTTGAATTAATCAGTTTTGATAAAAATTACAAAAAAAACTGAAATAAACACTGAAAACCCACAACTATCGCTTCAAGTCAGATACTTCTCAACGGTAGTGACTTCTAATGGTCTAAATCGCATAATGCATTGAGATCAGTTCTTTTTGTTATTAATTTTTATACACAATTAACAACAACCAAGTTAAATAATATGAAATATACTCGTATATAAATAAAATATTATTTAATATTTAAAAAAGTTATACTATAAACATATTTACAAATATCCCCATTGAACAAAATCTTCGACAACGCCACGCAGTCTTTTCTTGACGTCTTCATTAAAATCAGTTGGTATTTCTGATAATTTGAGTACTCTCAAGTCTAAGCCACTTTCGGGCGCGAACAAAAACACTGAGACATAAACGATTACCATAAAGCCATAATCTAACCATTCATAGTAAACTTTATCGAAATATTGTCTAGGATATACGTTTTCCACGTCGATCTCAAAATATTTAAGATATTGTGTAAGGGTCTCAAAATAAAGATCTTTTAGGTTATTAAGATGTTGCCTTCTAAATTCTTGGTCTGTGCTCGTAAAGATGAAGTATACGAAATCTCGTATTGGACATCCATAGTCTATTAGCTGATAGTCCACTACCACTACTTCTGCCGGACTGCCATCCTACGTTAAGAGATAAAAATATATATATTTTTACATAGGAACTAAGTGTGCAGTGATGACGCTTTGTATCATATTAAGTCACTCCATTCCCCACTTTCCTTCAAATTCTGAAGGCATTGCATTTTCATGCATCAAAGCGAGAAAACGAAATGAAATATCTCAATGCATCGACTGGGAGTCGAACCCACAACTGTTTAATTATCTAATTTTTTACCCATATTAGTAAATTTTTGTAAAACACTTGTGACTGGACTGTCGACTTGTATTACGTAGTTATGTTTAAAAATATAGAACGATGGATCGACCGGCTTGGCTTTAACTAGCGATTTCATTACATTTTGTAGAAAAACCAACAGCTTCATCGAAACTTGGCTAATTTTTACAGGATATTTCTGGTAGGATTGTGTTTATATCCCAAGTCTCAATTTACAGATGATAATATATAAAATTAACAAATTATTAAAATACTCACTTCCTCCCTCACCAAAACATTGTTCATCCTATAATCCATATGAGATAGAGCACACTTAACCGACGTTTGGTCCCTATTGAGTCTAGGAAACTTTTCTATAATAATAGGTAAGCTGTTCTCCACTTTACGTTTAATTTCACCTTCGAAGAGATTAGCAATGTATGTGCAGGATTTCTTCATCAATCCTTTCCAATCATCATCATAATTAAAGGCGTGCTCTAAAGTTTTTATTTTTTTCTCAAAGTACTCAGGCATTTTTTGTTCTATCACAAAGGAAAGACCGTGGAATTTGGCCATTTCTATGACACTCAATTCTGCATATTTTAATGGTATGCTTCTCATTCTGTCATACGTTTTAAATCCTTTTTTATCTAAATTCTCAAGTATAATAGCGTTGTCGTCAGTTTCGTCATACGACTTGGGCATTCTGAACCTCTCACTTATAGGCACGTTGGCTTGCTCTTGCAAAAACGTAAAAATTTTCGATAATTTACTATACATAAACTCCTCATTATAGTAAGCTTCGTTTATAGAAAGGAATTGTAGATTTTCTAATACAATTTTCTGTTTGACAAATATATTGTTTTCTTTCTCACATTTAGCTGTTTCTCCTTTTATGTTTATTTCGTATAATTCAGCAAGAAAATTTCCACCTCCAGAATTTAAATCTTTAACTTCAACGTTACATAGAATATATCCTTCACTTCTTATAATTTTTTTAAGTGAATTCTGTAATTGTGGTGAAAGATCTTGAAATGCTTTGGGCGAATCACTTAAATCACACGAACAACAATTAATAGCAGACTGCATTTTGATTATCAGGTAGAATCAAATCTATGCACTGATTTCACTAATTAGTATTCCCTTTTATACTAAACAAATTATTGTAAAGGCTCGTTTACAAAAAATAAAATATATTTGTTTGTCCTTTTATTTATCTTTTAATCTCTTACATGTGGCTACATGCAACATAAACACACTGTTTTTTTGCTAATATATAAGGTAATAAATATAACATAATATATAAATGTCATAATACTGGATAGGCGGAGTCTACTCTGCTACATAGCTGTATAATGTGTCGCGGTATACAGGATTTGTTGTTTATTTAAAACAATCAAATTAAATTAAATAATAAGTAGATAAAAACATTGAACATAATTTAATAATTACACAGAAAAAAAAACCTTGTGAATACATCTTTACCAATGTAAATTTAACTCAAATTCTGCAATTCATACATAATAGTCGAATAGGACTGTTTATTCACAAATATCAGTAATATCTTCATTTTGTTTGCTTGTTTGTTTAATTGCTATAATATATTGTTTATATAACTAAATATAAAAGTAAAATACAAAGGAATGAATGAAAGGAAGTCAACATCTGTGTTGGTTCAAAATATTTGTTTTGATAACTGCGTCGAAGTAAAAGGCTTACAGTTTGCGGGGAGAAAATTTCCATGACTTTTACTTTATTATAGTAATATTATGGAAAATTCAGCTTTACGCTTCCTTTTCCCATAGAAGAGGAGAGAGTACCTCTGACTCCTCTTCTGAGCATAAAATCTTAAATTTTATTTTTCCGCCCAATTTTCGTATTAAATGGTGGGACTATAATCTGCGTTTTGTCTATCAGGCACGAAAATAATTGAAATATAATAATTCTACTTAGTTGAGATGCACTCCAGAGCGATCTTAATGCGCCAAGATGCCTTCTTTTTTTGTTCAGGACTATTAAACATAATATATGATTACAAAGCACATATACTTTTTTAATTAGATCTCGTAAAAAAAAACATTCACTTCATCATCATTCATCACAAATATCTTATATATTACAATAAATAAAATATAAACTTTATTTTGTAAGTACTAATATTGATTGAATTCGTAGACAGCATCTGTCTTTTACATATCACGTACATACTTTAACGAACTGTTTGTTTGAACTAGCTGCATGGCGATGACTTCTAATGTGATTAAGAAGGGACCGAAAACTGATTAGAATGTTTAATTTCCAATTTGAATATCGCAGGTTCAAAGTTGCGTAATGAAACTAGTGAAGATTTTTCTATTTTCTCTCTTTCTGTCTGACTGTAAACACGAAGGTTATGAGTACGATTCTCACTTTGAAAAATGTTTTTTTTTTTCATTTCCTCGTTCTGGTAACAAGACAAAACGCGGCGTTGAATTGTGCCACTCATCATGTAATGTCTTGAAAATTAGGCTGAACCTGGAGACCAAAGGTATGTTGACTTAAGGCTACCTTGCCCACCCATATAGCATACACACATGTATATGCCAAATACAGAGATAAACTGAAAAAAGAAAACCTCTCTGTCTTCCCTTAAGTAAAGATAATAAAGATATAGAAGCCTATATTTATAAACAGGTCTCAATTCTGAAAAAGATTTTGAGGCGATCTCGAGGTGCCTTTTCTAATAATCAAATAATAATTTTAGTAATTAAATGAATGAAAAATGGCATCTTATGATCTCTCTCAAAATCGATTATATAACAGAGAATGATAAAAGAAAGAAAATAAAAAGGGGTGCTGGTGACAAGATACTCTGATTTTCACTTTCCATATTAAAGATGTAGTAGATGTTGGGTGGTGAAACTCAATCAATAACAAGCTGCACAGCAATGACTACTAATATAATTAAGAAGAGACCCGAAACTGATTACAATGTGTAAATATCTCCAAATTAGATATAGTGGGTCAGCAGAAACTAGTTTATTTCAAATTCGATTACTTAGTTGTTTTTGGGTGTTAAGCAGAGCAGAGCAGACAGAGGGCATCTATGTTAAAACACTCCGTTCCTCACTTTCCGCCGAATTTTCGAGATATTGCATTTTAATCGATGGAACTCAACGCCGCGCTTTATCTATAATTGCGGAGAAATATTTTAAATAAAACAAATGAATCATTCCCCCGAAATGGCATCGAACCCATTACCATCGCGTTAACGCTATGAATATTATATTTTCACATTACAAAATAAAAGAGCTTAAAAATATAATATTAAATGATATAAAATAATGAAATAAGAACATCTTAGAAAAAATATCCCACTTAATTCTAAATTGCTATTTCTTGAAAAATTTAATGGATTGAGAGATCAAATGTTCACTTAAAAAATTTTAGTTGTTCTTGTTATAAATTACTTTCGTCTATTTTCTTTAGTAATGTATTTGAAAAAAAGAGATTTTAGATTTTATAATATGCTAAACTTAAGGCCATCGTGATCGTCTATAAACATGACGAGTGGATTTTAGCGCAATCGTGAGAATAAATGATTTGTTCATTTCTGGTAACAAAACAAAGCGTGGCGTTCAATTCCGCCACAGCACTCAATGTTTTGAAAATTGGGCGGAAAGTGGAGAACAGAATGTCTTTACACTGGGTTGCCTATTATGGTCTGCCTCTTTATTATTTATATATGAATGTAAATAATATATTGTTATATACACATACATATATATATGTTGATTTATATATGTATGTAAATTAAATAAAATTAATTCATTAGTGTATGTTTTGTTAGTATATACATATATTTTGTGCTGAAGGTGAAATTTTACAGTAGAAAAATTTCCCAACATTGATCTGAATGACAATTTATACAATTATTTTGGGTACGTTGTTTTGAAAGGAATGTCAAAAATTTTTAAATATTTGATAATTTTTTTTTTTTAGATAATGTGTGAATTTCGGTAAAACGTTGTGTTTAAAATGCTTTGTAAGTGACTTTTCACTATTATAATTATAATTACATACTTAAGACAGGGTTTGTGGTACTTAAAGAAAATGATTTGTCAAAACAGATTTATGAAGCAAAGGTTAATGGTAAGACAGGCGAAGGAAACCTCAACCGAAGTGAAGATACTGGAGAAACGGCATGTAAATAGTATAAGAACTCCCCGAGGATGTATGAAAAAACTTCACGCTATATCCCGCACATAGAAGGTAGACAGAACGGAACATAGGTACGCAGTGTTAAGAATCTTCATTCCCGTCAAGACTCTCCGTTTCCCAATTTCAATTTAACTCTTGAAGCATTGCGTGTCGAAACTCAAAGTCCCGCTTTGTCTCGTTACCAGAATGATTCGATGAAACTATTAAATATTTAATTTCCCCGAGTGGAAATGAACTCACCACCATCGCGTTTACTATCACACTTTTGTACCTCTGCACCACGACCACGATGCAACCGATGCCTAAAGATAAAGATAAAAATTAACTAACAAAATACATCACGATCGTCTTCCCTGAGAGGAAAAGACATTCATCACGTAGACTATAAAACGATTGGTGCGAACGTAAGACCCGACTAATACGTCATTAGCGCCAGTTGGATTACTCGGACTTTTTCCCGAAATGCTTTCTTAGATTTGTTACCGCTAGGGTTCACGGTATCTTTATGGAGAATTATCTATTTTATTTAATGGAGTATTATTTTTTTAACACTTCACGCTTTATGCGAGATGCAAATAGCAGGCTAGGAAAACAAAATTTAGTGTCAATATACTCTGCTCTCCGTTTTCACCTGAATGCAAGAGTTGCCATATGAAGTGTCGGAAGTCAACGTTCAGTTTATGTACATATGTTGTATAGCAATATCTTATTTTACAGACTAAAGTCTGACGACGAAATTATTTAAAAATTCAAATTATTCATAATTATTTATTATGTTACATTAGTTTAAAACCATAATATAATTAAAGATTATACATTTATATTATTTATACTATTTTGTTTAATTAATGATTTCATCGTTATTTAAAATTAATTTTTGTTAGATTTTACGCGTAACAAGGAAGGCAGACAGAACCTAGTTTTACTTTGGGGCAAAGTAGGAAAAGGAGGGTTCGTTCCTCACTCGTCAACATTGCATATTGTGACATAGAGCTCAACTCCACGCTTTGTCTTGTTAGACATTCGAAAATTTGTTGGAAAGTTGGGAACGGACTGTTAGCATTGGGCTCCCTCTGTCTATCCTGCTATATGCGGGATACAGAGTGAAACTGGAAAATAAGGATTTACATAATTATATACACACATGCATCGAATATTTTGTTTAGAAAATATGCATGTAAGCTTAAAAACTTTATGTCTGTAGTCTGTAGTTAAAAATAGAACCCATGACCACCAACTAATATACCTAATAGAATACCGGTTACTATTCTGTTTTATACAAAAGAAGCTAAATCACTTACTATGACTAGACAAAGGCAATTCTACTTAAATACAGCCCTACGTAATACTCACGGGACATTATCGCTCCAACACTTGTCGTGATTTATATCAGCGATCGGCGGATTAGAAGCTTCACGCGGTTTACAGCTCTCCGGGGATTCCCACGATAATGGTCTTTCGAGTATTTTCTAATCTGTTTTATTGACTGGTAAGGATAACTGGGATAGAAACAACTGAAAGTAACAATGAAAGAATCTGGTGGCTTGGTGGTGTACAAAAATTGGATGTGCTGATGATGCACCTAGCAGGGTAAGCGGAAAACTAGAGGAACTAGTATTAAGGCATTTCCATTTCAACTTTTAGTCGAATTTTGGAGATGCATGCATGCAAGCGCGGCGTTTAGTTCTGCCACTGAGCATTGCATGTTCAGTGGCAGAACTAAACGCCGCGCTTTACTTCTTTACCAGAGCCACAAAATGAAAATATTAAATATTTTATGGGCCGTTCCACGGCTAGGCTCAAATAATGGATATGAAAAGATAAATAAAACTGTTCTAAAGAGAAATGATACAGTTTAAAGCATATTTGATAAATTTCTGTAAGGAGCTGAACTTAATTCAATGGCGAAGGAGGTGGGCAGACAACGGACTCTCCTTTGTCATTATAACGATTTCACGCTAAAGATATAAAAAAACATGAAGTGTCTTAAACAAAGCTTTATAAATAACTACTATATGAATAATGCGATTAAGTACTGATATTTTTTTAATAACTTCAACAGGGTAGCTAGAGAACTTAGTGTTGAGACACTCCGTTCCCTACATTCCGCCCAATTGTCAAGACATAGCTTGTTATGCGGCGAAACTCCACCCAGGATAGAAAATTAATTTTAATTACCATTAATTTAAATTACGCAATGTAATCGGTTAGTAAAGAATTTATGCATTCATCTACTGTAATGGTGCCACGCTGCTTGAAGATATTATTAATACATACATTATAAAATGTTTTATATGTTTGGTTTCTTACCAACCCTCGAGTAACGCTGCGGGCGGAACATGTCTTTAATTTTAAGCTTAGCAGATGATACTTTCAAATTACTTAATTTAGAATTGCGGAAACAAAGTTCATATTTAAATCTAAATTGTTCCTTTTTTAAGAAATAATGTGTTTCTCTTTCCTAAGTATAAAAGAAATTAAAACTGTAAAGACTAATGCTTATTAATTCTGTATTAGACCTTTACATATTTTTCTCATGATATATCTACATGTCGAAATACTTTTTTACAAAACGTTTCATAATTTAAACAGAAATTTGAACGTATAAGAATGTATATGCGACTTGATGAGAATCTATGGCTTAGTGTTTAGAGCGTTTCTATAGCTTACAAGAGGCTCGGGTCAAATTCCGCTACATTAGAATTTTTATTCTTTCTTTCTTCGCTCTGGTGTCGAGGCTAAGCGCGGCGTTGAGTTCCGCCACTCAACACGCAATGCCTCCAAAAATTCGGCAGAAAGTGGGGAACGGAGTGTCCTAACACTAGGTTCCCTCTGCCTACCCTGCTGTGTGCGGGATACAGCGTGAAGCTAATTTAATTTAATTTTAATTTTTTTTTAGAATTTTTATTCGTTTCCTAAAAAAGTATATTTTTTTCCTATATGTGGAAAAACATTTTAAAAATGCTAAAATAATATTTGAATTTTAAATACTTTTTATGTGTAGTATATAAAAGAAAATGTATAATACTTATTATATTTATAAAATCCTATCTAGTACTTAAGCATCAAGTATAGAAGTTCTATGTTATAATGTCGCCGCCTAGCCTCGTAAATCTGCGCGTGCGCATTGTCCATTCAATGAGCCTAACGTATCCCGCTTTGTTTTCATGATAATATACTATGATTATTAAACATGATTTGTGTTGTACTGAGTAGGCTATGTGTAGTTTATAGTACTCATTTACGTATTACTATATACAAAAGATAAAAAAAAGTAAAAGATACAACTTTAGCAATTCTTATTTAATTTATATATTTTATCTATATATTATAAACATTCCCATGCGGTTCTAGCCTACAATTATCACGTTTATATTGAGAATAATAATAAAGACATCTGTTATTAAGTATACAATTATAATCTCGGTTTTCTATTCTCGTTTTCAAAGAAATTCATAATTTTTTTTCCATCGACCAAAATTATTATATAAACTGACCAAATTATTTGATTGCATATTATCCAAGTTAATTAAATTGTACATTTCTAGATTGTTTCTCATATGAAATACAAAATTGAACCTACAACACATTATTTAATTTTAACCATTAAACTTATATATATTTTACTAGCGACCCGCTCGCGGCTTCGCCCGCTTTAGTTACTGAATTATTCATGTAATGTACCTATGTTTGCAAAACACTTAAGATTACCAATGTGAAAATTATTTAAACCTTAATGCAACCCGCATTTTCGTAATTCCAATAAGGGTGTTCCAATTATTTAAAAAAACACACCTAAACAAATGACACAAACAACAGAAAACTTTAACGAAAGAAATTATAAACAACAGCACACTTAGATACTATTCTCTTACCCAAAAATACTTAAACGAAAGATGTAACCAACTATGTCGCGTTGAAATACATTATAATTATTGGATAGCTCCAAAATACGTGGAAACGCTTCTAAATTAACTTTGCTATAGAGCCAGGCGCAGAAATGAAGCATTCTCTCGTCCATCTCCGTAGTAGCTCCGAACGACATCTGGGCGTTGACACAGTATGGAATTGGAAGGATTATCAAATGCCATCTAGGCGGTCAACTCAGTCAGGAGAGACCCTCGGTTTCCTGAGGGAGGCCCATCTTAAACGACCAAGGTTCAATGCAAGGCTCATGAGTCGGATTTAGAGGAGGATAGAAAGTCCCTAGGAAATAGTCTTACGTCTGACAGGCAGGCAGGCAGGCAGGGAGGCAAAGACATGCGTGACGTGCTGGGGGGTTCCGGCTCTGAGCACTTAATGAAGTAGGCCCGGGTGCCAGACGCAGTCGAATGCGTGCTACGTCGAAAAAGACTACTATTGCACTCTCCTTTCGGTTGATCACTGTTGCGGCGTACTATAACCAGAGTGGTATACCCGCTTGCCAAGCTGCTCGCTTCGTGGAGAAGTGAGAGGAATATCTTCTCGAGTAGCTTGGCGACCGCGCTAAGGAGGGTTATAGATCGGTATCCTTCAGGCTGCGGGGTCTTCCCAGCCTTGGGCATTATGATGAGCAGGCCTTCCTTGCATGCCCCGGGGGAAAGAAGACAGGCGGGTGCGGCGGATCCATTATTATAAGCAAAAGGTTGCGGGGCGCGGGGGGACGGGTGGTGGACGGCGAGCCGTTACACAGCAAGATTTTTTTAGTACCGTAATTGTAATTTTAAATCTGTGGTACTAATCTTCTAAAGTACTTATTGAAATGAAATGAAAACAGTAAACAACATTTTGATCTATATTAAATGGCCAAAAGGTAACTAAATAAATAAATTAGCTTCACGCTGTATCCCGCACACAGCAGGGTAGGCAGAGGGAACCCAGTGTCAAGACACTCCGTTCCCCACTTTCTGCCGAATTTTTGCATTGCATTGCGTGTTGAGTGGCACAATTCAACGCCGCGCTTTGCCTCGACACCAGGGCGAAGAAATGAAAACATAAATTTAATTAATATTTCATCTCCTCGAGTGGGGATCGAACCCACAACCAGTCGGTTTTACAGTCACACTTTGTGCCACTGCGCCACGACTGGCCTCGTAACTAATATACTTATTTATTTACTGAGAGTAAGGGATGATATAGCTTTTCTCTAAAACTATTTGTAATTTCGAAATATTGTAAAGAGCAAAGTTTATCTTTGATTAACGTAGGAAATTAATAACTTATTTAAAAGGATAAGGATTAATATCATTATGGACACACATCCCTTACAATAAGAAAATATATTTAAATTGCCGTCTAATTTTCATCTCCTCTACGCTTTCATTAGTAAGATTTAAACGATTGTTATTTGCATTTCTTGTTCTACGACCTATGAACGACTTTTTCGTGGCAATTAAATTAAAAAAGGAAATGTTTAAAAAGGTAAAAAAATAACAAAAAGAAGGAGAGTAAACAATTTAAACAACAGGATACTTAAACGAAAGAAATGATAAACAAAAGACTACCTACTATTCTAAAAGATGAAACTAAATATATCGCGCTGAAATAATACATTAAACTCTAATTATCCAATACGTACAATCGCATCTAAATCTACTTCGCTACAGAGGCAGGCGGGGAGACGGGCGCGGCGGACGCGTCGCGGGGCGCGGGAGGACGCATGGCGTGTGGTGAGCCGTTTCGCAGCAATGATATTTTGATATTGTAACAACTTCTAAAGTACTTATTAAAATGAAAAACAATAAAAGACAGTTTTCATCTCCATTAAATGGCCAACGTAACTAATATACTTATTTATATGCTTTATGAGTAAGGGATAAACGAAACATGAGCCAAATCTGCGGTTTATAGCGGGCGTGATGTGTCAACAATTAAATGCGTTTTTCTCTAAAACTATTCGTAATTTCCAATTAGTTTAAAAAGCAAATTTTATCTTCGTTTAACGTAGAAAATTAATAAAGTATTTAAAAGGATAAGGATTGATATCATTATGGACAAACATCCCTCACAATAAAAAATATATTCAAATTATTATTTTTAGACAGAAATATGCTCACTGTATGTTATCCTTAGAAGATACAAATATGCTGTCGCTGACTTTTTTGTAGATCTTATTAAGGGGAATAATACTCTAGTACATTGTTTTCATGTAGGACTTACCATTAAAGCAGCGCATGCGTGAAAGTTTCTCAACGGGTAGGACTTTATGCACATTTATCATATTTATGTCAAATTACATTAAAATATATATATAATAAATCATACACAAACCTTCTCTGAGAAATACTCTACCTCATGGTGAAAACCGCATCAAAATCCGTTGGGTGGTTTAGAGGAAGATCGCTTAGAAAGGCCAGACAGAGAAAAAAAGCGTTTCTATTTTATAATATTTATAGATATAGAATTTAAGTTACCTATGACAGGCATTCCATTACATAAACACACGTCTAGCGCACGACATAATGGCTTAGTAAATTATAATCATGCGGATAATTACTCTAAGTAACGCAGTTCTCCAAGTATGAGTACGCCTCTTGACCGACTACCGTTAGTTGACATTTAAAGTGGACATAATTTAAATGTATGGAAAAATACAAAAATGTATGAAAATGTATTAAATGTATGAAAAGTACGTTTCATTTTGGTATGAGAGCATAAGTCGTCGTAAGTTGAGGATCACACGATTTGAGTTTATGGATACTTATTTTTTTATATTTTTTATTACTAAGATGGCTTCGCGGCGAAAAATAGAATGGCCTCTGGAAAGCTTTCGGTAATCAGTGCTCGCCAATACCGGTTGGCGCCTCGTAGAACATGTATCGAAGAGTCGGATGAGAATATTGCTAACAGATTTCCGAAACAGAGAAATAAAATGGAATAAAATAGAGAAACCCGTTATAATAGCTTCATTGGATGGAGCCAGCGATGAAGCATAGTGGCCTTCTATAGACCTAGGTGCTGAGATAAGTTTTCCTCTCCGTCAATCTACGTTAAAATCTCTGTTGTGTAAATTTTATAAAAATGAAAACACTAAACTAAGTTGTCCATTTGTTTCCTTTCAACTAGTTTCTAAAATGTATAAATTAAAAATGGAATGTAGAATTTTTTGACACGTTAAAAGAAATTCATAAATGTTCCAGCCCGATAAGCGTGGGAATTTTTATTGATTTAATGGGTCTGAAATAGCTATACACCCTGTAAAAAAAAATTAAATTAGCTTCACGCTATATCCCGCACACAGCAGGGTAGGCAGAGGGAACCTAGTGTAAGACACTCCACTCCGACACCCTGTACATATATAAAATATTTTATATTGTTATAAATATATTTCAGGACTGACCATTGAACTTGGCACACATTTATATGTTACTTCTTTTATCGCTGAAGTCAATAACCAAGGCATATATCAAATTACTGAACTTGGTTCTCACTTTACATTTATGTTTTTAATGAGATACAAATACTATAATATAAATTTATCTTATAATTATATATTTTTCTAATATGTTAAAGAAAAATAAAAATAAGATCTACAGTTGTAAATAAAAACCTAACAGAAATCAAACAATATAAGAGCAAGAACATTTTAATTATAATTTCGAATTCGCACTCGATTTCAAGCAATGGTTGGACTAGAATCCACCCCTATTTTTGACGCGGCCCTCAAAAAGGCCGGAAAAATAGCTGCCAATATCCTTAGGCCTGTAAACACGAAGTTTGTATTCGGTCCCCAATATAGAGGCAATAAAGTCCAAATCTAACTTTTCTTATTTGGTTAAAACCTACGCCGAATGTTTTGCGTTTGAATGAGATTTTCGTATGAACTGTTTCTACATAAGTACGAGGTATTATATACAAGATCAGCTTCTTGATATTATTTGCAAAATTATGATAGACTTATTTCATATTTAGTCTTGCATAAGTGTTCAGGCAGTTCATTCCCGACTTTCCGCTCAGAGATAATTTATTTATTATTTATTTCCATCACTCAATATATCTTAAATTCCGGCATAGTTGAACAACGGAGTAAAACGACTAAATTATTTTTACAAAATGTGTGAAGAAATGAAGATGAGAGAGAATGAGAACTGTAAAAAATAAATAATGTTTTCATCAATCAATCAAGATTTAAAATTTAAAAAAATATATTTGACCTGCGGCTCCTAGATAACGTACCGTAACAGTATATATGTAACAATAAGTTTCTTTTCTATCCACATCGTAACAGTCTGAAATAATAAAAAAACAATATATCCTTGCAATCATCGGACCGTTCAGACCGGGGTGGTCACATTCGAAATAACAAGGTGCACTTTTATACCCCTCGCCTACCGGCTTAAGGGTGGATTTTCTTTTGAATTACATGGAAAATAAGTTGATATGTGTGTATTTGAATACATTTTTTGTATTGCGCCTTAAGGGTTGGTATAAATCAGATTTTTCTGTGTGTGTTTTAGAGGAGTGAGTTATTTTTTAGTTTGTGGTCTCCTAATATTTAACAATATTTTAATGTCAGGGAATGTAAATATTATTTATACACAATCAACTGTTATAATCGATAGATATAAATATATTATATATCAATTCTACTACCAAAATAGCTTGAGCTTAAGCTTATCACATAAAATCACATATTGTCCACAAATTATTTAAGTACACGAGGGAGAAATCTTAAAAGCTAAGAAAGCAAAAATGATCTAATACAATACAATCTACGAAATAAATATGTAGTTAATAAAAACTTCTCCCATACCATTTTTATACATTTTTTTTTGTTAACAGCATTCTGAAATATTGTTTTGATTTGATTCAAGAACAGAATTTAATGTTACGCTTCTTCAATATAACAGAGAAAGAAAGCCAGTATTAGGAAACTAAGATGCGAAAAATAGTATATAACTTTCGTTTTTCACAATCGTATTATTATTATTATTTTTTTTATGGAAAAGGACAAGGCAAACGAGCGTTCGGGTCACCTGATGGTAAGTGATTGCCGCCGCCCACGGCCCCGTGCAACACCAGAGGAGCTACAGGTGCATTGCCGGCCTTTAAGGAGATAGACGCGCTTTTTGAAGGTACCCATGTCATATCGACCTGGAAACACTGCCGCGGGTAGGCCATTCCACAGTTCCGTGGCGCGTGGAAGGAAGTTCCTACGAAACCGCACAGTAGTGAATACCACGTATCCAGGTGGTGTGGATGATATTGTAGCCTATGACGTACCGTGCAGTTAGAAAATTCGGCGGCAGGTAACAGTAATCACACACAATAATATTAGAAATGACGTTGTTCATTGCCAGACATTTCGAACCATTAGTTTGTGAGATTAGAGCATTCAACCAAACAAACACTTTATATAAGATCTTTATAATATAAATATAGATGAGCGATCCAAAACAAAATATCCACCCGTGACAACTCATCCACCCCAAAAAACCATACATACATACATCCACGCCGAAATCACCACAACTTCATCAAATAAATATGAACTATGTTTATAGATATTTGTATGAAACATTAAAGACTTAGAGGAACGGTCCCGACGACCGAATGTTTTAGCGGATTTCACATTTCACCCGCAATTACTGGGGCCCGGCTCTTCTTATTAACACAGTCTGTTGAGCTTTAGACTCGCTTCGGGAGGTAATGTTTTGGAATGATGCTATAAGATATATTAGTGGCACTGGGATTTGATTTTGTAGTTTTTTTCTGGTATTAGTCCTTCTTTGTACAGTTAAAGGATGTTAAAATAATTGAAAACGAAGCAGATTACCGTTTTTTCTCGTGTAGCTGTGTAGGCAGAGGGAACCTAGTGTTTTAACACTAAAACCATAAGCCCGTTCCCTAAGTTACTCTTTATTTTCGAGGTATTGTGTGTTGAGTAACAACATTACGCTTTGTTTTGTTACCGCCAAGAGCGAGAAAATGAAAACAATTTATTCCACCAAGTTAAAGTCGAGCCCACAATCGTCGCGTTTAAACGAACGCTTTGCCCCTATAGCACTCTCTCTTGTAAAACGATTATACTTAGGAAATAATCTTTGGGTAACTGAAATTTGTAACAATTCCTACAAAGACGCTAACAACAACGACGTATGTAGTATGTTAATTGGTGATGAGTGTTTGACCGTCATCCAGGAGGACTCAAACTCGAACAATATCCAGGAGGCACGAGTCTTTCCTCTAAAATGGAATCGAATCTACTCCCTCCTCCCGATTCGTCTTAAGAAGTACTCGTTCGTATTGATAAAAATATATTTGAAGAATAGTCCATTTATCGAGGTAATCTAGATTATATTATTATTAAGTATCGATTTTGTTATTATTAAGTATCTACACTTCCATTTATTGATTGTTAATTATTTCAAATTGAGACCAGCCGTAGGGCAGGGGCCTAAGCGTGTGACTTTAACGCGACTAGTTGTGGGTTCGGTCCAAACTCTAGGAAAGAAAAAAAATATTTATATTTTAATTATTTCTGTGTAGAGTGTCTTGCAACTAGGTTTCCTCTGTCTACCCTGCTGTGTGCGAGATACGGCGTGAAGCTGATTTATTTATTTTTTATTTTAAATTAAAAGACAAAGACAAATAATAACAAGCATAAATTAAAATTAAACAAAAACAAAGAAATTAATAAGAGAAAAGGGCGAGTCTGAGGTTTCCGTACAAAAATTAGAGGTCTCGAGCTTATCCCAAAATTTAAGCTTAGCTTAACCAAGGCCTTTTCATCTGACACCTCACTTGAACTAGCGGCTTTAATACTAAATTTTACCCCCCTTTTAAGGTTATTATTTTTTAAGATTTAACCCAAAAATGTATAGTAATGTAGTTTTACACGTTTTTTTTTCAGGAACTCTTGGGGCCGTAGATCTGAGTATATGGCTTGAATTTATTTTAGAGCTCCTGAGATAAAGGCTATTGATCGACAAACAGACAACCTCACCGACAGACGGATAACAAAATAATCTTATGATACAAAAAATAAAATTTCCGTTTTTCCTTAAAAAGTATGGAACCCTAAAAGTAACAAAAGGGTTATTAAAATTAACAAAGGGATATCCCATTTGTAGATAGAATCAAAACCGCAAATAAAAGCTAGTTTTAGATGAAATTGTATCAAAACTACATACATATGTATATAATAAGTACTGAGGTAACTAACGACACGTGAAATAATAAGGAAAGCCCTTACAACCGCAGTCGTTAGCTGAACCTTTGACCCCACCTGTAATTTCCGTCTATATTATCATTGCTTTGACAAAATGTATGTTTGCTATACTAGTTAATACTCGTGACTGCGCCGTTTTTTGTAAAGAGGAATCAATTGAAGACGAGAGATTTATTTAAATAAATAAACGTATTATCTGCTACATTTTAGAAAACATATAAGAATTTAAAATGTTGTGGGATTTGAATTTCCTCCTTTAGGAAACCGTCTAGGCGCTCTAATACCTTATAAATAAAACCTATAAGAGTTATAAAAATCATAGAATTTCGACGTAGCATAACAGGTACGTGCCATTCGTTTTTGTTATGCTACTTCGAAATTCTTATATATGGTAGAATATTGGGTTTGTTTCACAATATATCTACACACAGCAGGGTAGAAAGAAGGAACCTGGGAACACAGTGCTTAGTCACTATGTTCCGATTAAAACATTTCTGTTCCCCACTTTAAGCCGAATTCTGGCAGGCATTACGTGTTAAGTAGTGGAACCCAACGCCGCGCTTTGTCTCTTTACCAGGACGAGGTGAAATGAAAATTGTAATTTAAATAAATATGTCATTTCTTTGCGTGGGGATCGAACCCACAACTAGTGGCAGTCATCCATCGAACACCTGGACTACGCTAATCTCAAAGTAAAATTTTATATTTAATGTCATTAAATGTTAGTTTAAAAGAAAAAATACTTTAAAGTGCTCTTCATAAGAGAAATCTGACATTTATACAGTGTCCATAACCAAACAACTTCTTTTCCTTATTACAATCGTTAAGGTGCAGCTCGTTACAGTGAAAAGTGCAAAATTTTTTTTTAGTTACTTTTGTACCTATGGCAAATTGTTAAAAAATAAATTAACAAAGATATTGTAGTAATAATTATATAATTACAGTTCAAAAACCGTAATGTTGGATGTTATTTTATTTGCGCTGTGATCTGCATATGGCGGGATAGAGAAAGGCAACATAGAGTTAAATAAAACATTCCGTTTTTGCTTAAAATTCGAGACATTGCGCGTTGATTGGGGAAACTCAGTAACGCGCTTTGTCTTGTTGTCAGAGCTAGAAAATTAGAATAACTTAAATTATCTTACCTTTAAGTGGGAATAGAGTACCGTCGCATTTGCAGTTTTGACTCTGTGTGTCTATGCGGCCTTAATTTTATAATACTATGTAAAAATAGAATTATATAAAATTGAGGCCAATTTATTTTTCAACGATTCAAATTTCAAAATTTCAGACAATAGATACATATATCTATTGCATGAAAATTTTGTTCTTCTATTGAAAAGAACTACAACTATAAGTTTGCTATGAAAAATATTCTATGAATAACCTATAAATTTTCACTTATTTTAATATTTTCCTTTATTTGTGCCGTAAGTTCTAGCTATGTCCCAAATTCCATAACTGTAGGTCCACGACAAGTACCCTATATATTTGATAACGCGGCAAATTTCAAATGAAATGCAGCAAAAGCAATGCTTGTGCTTCAAGGGAATGCAGTTTTAAGTATTTGATATTAACTTCAACTTTATACCTCCACGCGCTCTCTAGATAAATGGCCTTACTAGACGGACAGATAGACAACAAAGTGATCCTATAAGTACTGTATTTCCATAGATTTTTACCTATTGAAATACAGTATCCTGAAAACGATATAATGTTACACAATATGAGCATCCGTAATTTAAAAAAAACTTTACAATACTGCCTTCACCTATAAAAATAAAATCGACAGTTGTGGGTTCGATTTTCGAGGGAAGGATCTCTTCACTACCATCGCTATGTTCTATTCTATTATTATTATTAAAAGGGCAGTGCGTAGGGAATAGACAATCTTTGTATTACGTTCCCTCTGTCTCCCTTGCTATGTAAAGATACAGAAAAATAATTATAATATAAGACCATCCCAGGCCAGTCGTGGCGCATGGGCACAAAGTGTGACTGTAAAATTAGCGAGTTGTGGGTTCGATCCCCATTCAAGAAAATGAAATATTTATTAACATTTGTATTTTCATGTTGTAGCTCTAGTGTCGAGGCAAAGCTCGGTGTTGAGTTCCGCCACGCAATGTCTCCAAAACTCGGTGGAAAGTAGAGAATGGAGTGTCTTAACACTAGGTTGCCCTCTGCCTATCCTGCTGTGTGCGTGATACAGCGTGAAGCTGATTTATTTAATTATAAAACGAATAGTTTCAATTATACCAATAAGAAACAAGCCTTAATAAGTAATTAATAATAACATATCGCCCTCATCCACACGTGTCGCTTGATTGATCTCCGCTAATGTGCTAAGCCTATAATACATTGTTAATGTCACTCTGTTACGTCCCAATTAATTTTTAATTAACATACTTAGGGAATTGTGGCTTTATAAAGGCGACGGTTGTGGGTTCCATTCTCTGTCGGGGGTGTGAAATATTTTAATTTGCCCGCTCTGATCTCATTACGCACAATATGTCTTGAAGATTGGGGGAATTTTGCAGAAAAATGTCTTAACCCTAGGTTCCCTGTGGTTAACTTGCTATATACGATAGCAAATCCAATATTTGAAATATTTAACCTAATGTAAATCACTCTTTGAGACATTTCGTTAAGTTAACGCAAATTAACGCCATGCTATTTTACCCAAAGCGTTAAAACGAAAATAATTTAAATATAATTCCTTTGCGGGGTTCGTACCCACAACCACGTCACGTTTACAGTCAGATGCACATACGGCGATGGTTAATATGTAAAGTTATCCTAATTATCCTTATAAATCTCCGTCTGCATTATAGCAGTAAACATGCGCGATAAAATACTAAGGGCACTCCAGGCGCCATTGTTCCCGGTCTTTTGTCAAACGCCCAGTATACACTGACCCCTCTTAACTATAACCCTTTTTAAAACATTTATTCAAGACTACGTAAAGTTTGTGACGTCACTTCTGATCTAGAATTCTAGTCTTAATGTCTGACACGGAACAAGTTAGATTTGTGTAATAACACACAACTTCACTATTGTCGCAGGGTGAGCTGGAGGAACCAAGTGTTCAAGACATTCTTTTTCTCACTTTGAGAGAAACGCGCAATTTTTAAGTCATTGTGCAAGTTTGAACCTGTAACCCGATGCGTTTTGTGTACCAGAGCGAATTGAATTTATGTAAAAGTAATATAGGTTTAAGAGTAACTGTAAGCAATTATTGAAATATAACCGTCTAAAAATCTGCATTTGAGAGCAACAGACTGACGTAAATTTGTTTGTGTATTAAATAAAAAGCTTAAATACTAAATTCTCTTCAAAACGGTGTTTTTTTCTTTTCTCCTTTCTTTCCTCTCCTTTTTCCCACTTTTGAAGATAAAGCGTATTGAGTGGAACTACGCCACGCTTTGTTTCATTACTAGAACGATCTAACCTACAACCGTCGCGTCACCACTTTTTTTTCCAAAAACGTTTGCGCTATATAAAATCTAAACTCACCTTATAATTCATACACAGAGATAGCTAAGGGACAGAGGTCTCGTTCCCTGGTCAGTACGCTCGAGCCTCTTGTACTGTACGAGTGGTGTAGGGCTTTCTAGAATTTTCGAGATGTTTCCAATAAATGGCCGTTTCTTTAATACATTTTCATATGAAATTATTTGGCTCAACTGTTAGGGTTGTAATTTGTTTTGAGAATGTATTCATGGGTTGTTCTTACATATTTTAATAAAAGCCACTTTAATTAGTCGTGCTATTTTGACTTTGTATATATATAAAGTAAGATTCATTTAAATTATATTGTTATTTCTGTTTCTCAAAAACACACAAAACTAAGCAGGAATTTATATCACATTCAAGAATCAATAAAAAATATTATATAAATCGTCGTGGTATCTGACTACGCCACGGTTGTGGGTTCGATTTCCACTTGGGGGCATTTTCATTTCGCTGCTCAGTAAAGAAGGCAATATGCGGCGTTAAGTTCCGCCACACGCAATGTCTCTGAAATGGAGCAATGCGTAGTATATATCATCCTGAAGTAAAAAAAAGTGGACAAGCCTGAGTGGAGTTCGCCCACCGAGGGATCCGTACAAAAATTGGAGGTCTCGAGCTGTTCCTGAAATTTCCGATACCTATAAAGTAGCCCTTTTTTAATACCTCACTTGAACTTGCTTTTAAGGTTTTTATTTTTAGGATTTAACCACAAATGTATAGTTTTCAAATTTTTCAGAGCTGCCAAATTTCATAATGTATTCCATAATTTATTTATAAGTAAATGTAGAAGTAGGTTTTTTTGTATCAGGAAATCATAGTGACGTAGATCTGAGTATGTGGTTTGCATTTAAACTCGGTATTTCCAAGCATTCCTGAGATAAAGGTTCTTGACAGAAAAGCAGACCGACGGAAAACAAAGTTTTTTTCCGTTAAACATACGGAACCCTAAAACATAAAAAAGCAACAAATTAGATTAACAAGTGTATGTAATTATACAAGTGAGTAGCATTAATACATTCGGTGCTATGATCACTGTATCGCGTGCTTCCGGTCGTAAATACTAGTGATATATAAATATTAAAGAGACCCACAAACTGACAAACTGTTATGAATTAGTATAATTTTGTTAAGTAGTGTCGTGTTTGTTTATATTATTAATGAGCGATGGAAAATGTATAAAAACTAGCAACCCGCCCAGGGTTCGCCCACTTGAACTACTCGATATTTTTTTAGCTTAACATTATATCCCGCACATAGCGGAGTAGGTAGGCGAAACTAGAGTTGGAAACCTAGTGTTTTTCCAGATACGTTCCTCCAAATCCTCCTTGTTACCACACTAAAGAAATTGAATAATTGAATAATTAATTCCTCCGAGTGGTACAACCGTAGTGAACCGAACCCACAACTGTGTTGTTTTCAGTCAGTCACACTCTTGTGTCCTTGCAACCATGGATTCAAAAATACCGGGATACCAGACCAAAAATAGGTCTCAAAAATATCTGTTTTAATTTTTACAATATCCGGGATTTATTATTTTATAACAATTATAAAATTAAGGATAAACAGTAGTTGTATACATAGGCCCGAGACCGCGACCGGCAAGTTTCCAAGAACTTTCAAGATTTCACATATAGTTTATGTTTAAAAAATTAGAGACCAAGCAACACGATACAGTTGTCTGTCCTTCTTTTTCTTGCGCACTTTTCCTTTATAGTGCCACCTATGGCACTACATTATTGGCTCTATGTTCTGTGTCATGTAATCCAACTATTGCTTCATTGGGCGTCCGGGATGTCTCACTCCAGGGACAGACATAGCAAGGCACTTTGTACTTTCTGACACGCTCAACGGAAAAAAATGTGATATTAAAACCGAACTTTCTTGCCGCACTTTATAAAGACAAGTGAACCAGTTTTACTTTTTACGCTCACATATACCAGAGTTGACATAGAGAACTTCCACTGAGCCACGACGGTCTCTACTATCTTAAACTTAAACGACTTGTACAAGTATTAAACATAATAATAGCTAAAGTACCTGTATTACGGTCGTTGATAATAGAGGAGCGTTCTATGCAAGTATCCTCCATCTCGGGCTGCGTCAACGTTTCCTTACAAGTGATGTGTAGTCAAGCGTTTTCTATTAAGCGATAAAAAAACTGAAGTTAGCTACTGTAGTTAGAGTTCCTTGGTTGATTTTAGATTTTTCTTTTCGTGGCAAATGCTAGTTTCAAAGGTTTATTGGACACTTTTTATTAGTAATAAAAAACATAGATATGTATCAACATTCGATAGATTTGCCAATGGATACGCTTTGTTCGGCGTTGTTCTACATTATATCTACATATATTACTCTGCGACTATAGTGAAAATAAAGGAATTCTACATAAAATTAAAACAGTTCTTCAAATGATTTATATGTCATTTGGGTATAATTGGGACATGTCTGCCAGCACGCGACGGTTGTTGGTTTCGTTTCACGTGGTATCTTTAAAGGATTATAACCGACGATAAAAGGTTTTTTTTTAACATCACGCTTTATACCCATATGATCTATATGGGTAGACTAGACGTAGCTACGGTAGGAAAGGTAAAGAGAACCTAGTATTAAGATATTTCCTTCTCTTCTATTCTCCTGAATTCGAGACAGAACATGTTGAGTGGTGAAATAAAACGCTGCTCTTCGTTTTATCAGAGCGGAGAAACGAAATTTATACATTCTTTTGAGTGGGGACTAGGGGTCGCAATATCGGACCATGTAAACAAATCTGGTATGCTCGATAATGACTTCAGAAAAACTCTGATATCTTCGGAGATTTTTCCAAGCCTCTAAGTTAAGTTTATTTAGATGGATATTTTCAAAGAAATAGTAAATAAACGTATATTTACAAAATAATAAAATTTCTAATGCTCATAAAACAGTTTAATGATAAATCAGTTAAGTCTAACATATATTAATAATCTGTCCTTAAAAAGACATCAATTTATTAAAGTTAAGCAAGTGCTACCCTAGATGTGACTATCTTGAGTGTGACTACCTTAGTTGCTGAGCTGTATGAACGTGTTCATGGGGGTTTTGGACACGGTCTTCACAACACAGAAGGAAAAAATATTCTAATAACCGGTATTACGCCTGATCTAGCCGCCGTGAATACATTGTTCCAAAAGAATCCGCAGCATTTTATCGCGTATAAGAGTAGATCTCACTCAACTCTATATACTCTATATAGCCAAATGATAATTAATAACAACATTAATAAGTGGTATCAAGAGTAAAATTATTTTGACGAAGGTTCATGAAGACGTACAGATTAGAAATCAGAGAGCTTGGACACTCAAAAGGTGCATATACAAATCCCGCTACATTCATCTTTTTTTTAGTTTTCTACAGATTGTTTTCTTTCCTAAATACGGAACAACGTTGGAATTTAACGCCGCGTTTATCAGAGTAGAAATAAACATAATTTTAAGTGCAAGCCGCGAACCCACAACCGTTGTGCTTATAGTTAGACACTGTGCCGCTGAGCCGCGATGGCTTTGGTATTCACAAATAATATTATGTAGAACGTAATAACGTGATGTAGCTTCCAGCTCATTAAAGTGGTCACGTGACAGTAATGCTGTTATAAAAGACACGCGCTGCTCCAAAAATGAAGGCAAACTAATATGTCCGCCGTTGTATGAAATACTTGTATGTTTTAATACTTGTATGGGCAAGTTTCATATCATGGTACACTCGGTACCAAATTAATATTTTGATATAATTTGACCATTTCTGACTGAAAAGCAATAGGTGTTCCCAGATTTTAAATATAAGTAGATTTTTATTTAGTGTTAATATCTAGGTATTAGACAAAATGCGGCGTTAGGATACGCAGTTTAGATAAATTTATATAGGTAGGAGTAGTAAAATAAAACTCTGTCGTCTTGTCCTCTTATTATTTTAATTGTATGCTCCGTCACTAGGTTACCAGGGGAACAAGGAAATATAAATTAATCTAATAATAATAATAAATTAGTCTATTGAAAATTTTATTAAGCTGTACTAGAAGGAGGCTAAAGCGCCTTTTCCTAAAAAACTAAATTCCGTGATGTAAAATTTTGAATAATAGTCGCTTATCTAATGTCACTTTACTATCTATAAAATATAATTATGGAAATAGGAATAGATACAAAGAAAAGAAAAAAATATTGGAAATTATTAGAGTGAAACATATAGTTAAAGTTCGATAATGACTACTTAAGTAAAAAACTGTGTTGTAGGTATTAACTTCCCTCTCCAGATATAAAAAAAGTAATACAGAAAAATTAATATTTATTATAGTAGATTTAATAGATTATGTAAAGTTCAAATATTCACACAATATATACCTATTATACTTATCGTTGATGTTGCTACAAATATAATATACTCGTATATAGACAAAAAATAACTATAAAAACTACAAAGAACAACTATTAACATGTTTCAAAATATCTTTATTCACCAATCACCCAAAAATACATCACATTATAGTAAAAATAAATTAAACGTCAAGCATATTATATCCCACGCCTCGGGGGAAAATGGCGGGAAATTATTTTATACAATCTGTATTCTGTAACCATAGATACAAAAAGGTCGAAAGGCCCCGAGCAGATGCGCTGAAAGTTGTGAAGTCTGGACACAGACAGTGGACTGTGCCCGAGGGTAAAAGACAAAGGGGATACGTTTTACAGCAAAATGTTAAATATTTTTTTCTATTTAATAATTATAATTTACGTTTTATAAATTATATTTTTATGATTGACTTTGTTTCAATGAAATTGTATCATTGTAAAGTGGTACAAATTACTTTTTGTGGGGCTACATTGTGTGTTGCAATTCTTTTACATAAAAAGCAAGTTTGCGCTTTTCCTGCATAGCCGCCTATGATTCTAATTTTGGACGGAACTCAACGCAGCGCTCTCTTGTTATCAGAGCGACGAAATAAATATATTTAATTTCCTCCAGTGAAAATTGAACCGACAACCGTGACGTTAAAAATATATTTACAAATAAACGTTGAATCCTTATTTAAAAAATATATTTTTAAGTGTGGAATAACACGTTAAAAATGTCAAAAAATAATATGACATCCTTTGGTTTATAGAAGCGAAGAAAGAAAACGTAACATCACTCCCTTCTCCGAATTCTATCTATTCTTCTTTTGTTTTACTAAAATTAAACAAAAGTTTTGCCACCTGTCACCGCACAAATCGATATGTCATATTACTGACCGTTGTTCCACAGAGGGAAAACTTTACTTACATGACTTCAATTTTCCTTTTTATGTAAATTTATAAAAAGGGATCTTTATGTTATGAATGTTAAATGTTAAATAGCAAATATATGTATATGAATAAGATTTTGTCAATTTAATATATACCTACTTAATTTTATTTTTTATTTGAGATATAGAATAGTGAGACATAACTTTTTTAGTTTCACACTGAACACCGCGCTTTGTCTCTTTACCATCAAAATGGAAATAATAAATATTTCATTCCCCTGAGTGGGAGTCGAACCCACAACCGTTGCGTTTACAGTCGCACGCTTGTTCTTCTGCGTGACTTATTAATATGATGCAGTCATAGCACAGTGTGACAGCGACTGACTGTTAAAGCGATAGCTATGGGTTCGATCACCACTCGCTCTGCTAGACAAAGTGTGCCAATCACAATTGATTTAACAATTTGAGAAAGAAGCAAACAACGAATATTTTTTGGTGAATTCTTTTACTACTACTTACGTCTTTTAGATTTACGTTATTTTTTCCTATATAACTTTGTTCCCTACTTCCTAATTCTTGTTACCATGTTACCATGATCAGGAAAAGAAAATAATTCATTCTTCCGAGCAAGAATCGAACACATTACCGTCTCGTTTGCAATCATACGTTGTCTCACAATCGCCTCTTTCACTAATAATAATAAATAATAAAAAAAACTGAAGATTTTGTTTTCCATTTTCATTAAACATGGTGTTCAATTTAAATCGACACCCGCGAAATTGGCGCGCGTGCCGCGAATACGCACTGTGCTGCGTTTGGAAACGTTTTACATAAGAATCCAAATTCACAAGCCACTGAATCGGATAATAGTTAGGATAATGTAAGTAGGGAAACCAATTTTTATGTTTATTTTTAGTATATCTTTTTATTTTATTGATAATAATTAGGGTTTCGTACACAAATAGTAAAACGGTAAACAGTAAACGGACCTACTACTAACACTCCAATATCCGTTCATCTGTCTGTCTATCCGCATGTCACCAGGCTGTATCTCATAAACCGTGATAGTTGGATTGTTGAACTTTTAACAGATGGTGTATCTCTGTTACCGCTATTACAACAAATAGGTACTAAAAAAATTTATAAAAGAGATAAAATAAAAACAAAACAAATGAGGAGCTCCCATAGATCAGATTATGTCCTAAAGATAACGATACGGAACCTTTGGATGTAAATCCCACCTGGTTGGTTTTTTGGTATGAAATAATTCGATACTGTAGTTTATACGCATTTTAAGATATGTACCGCATAACTCCGTATATCAATTAAAGATTGCAATTTACCAGATATTGTGTGTTGAGTAGCGAAACTCACCACATAAAAATAAATAAAATAATAGTATTGTAATAATTTATTCTCCCGAATGGGAATAGCAACTATAACCGCCTCCAGCCCCACCAGACATTTGAAGCCCCGAAAATAGATACGACTTTTACCTATTATATTTATATCAAAAATAGGAACAATAAAACTACCCCAGACTTACTAGATATATTCGGCAATCTTTTCAAACTAAAACTTTGTGGCCTATAATAATTTAATGAGGAATTCTTTTCTCTCAATCATCATTAAAATTAGTCTGAAAATAGTTAATCAAAACCAAACCTTTTTGTAGGTTTAAATTTTATACTCCATTTTTATTTACTTTTTCTAAGTAACACACACTTTATTAACTTATACTTCATTAATTAAATACCAACATAATTTACCCCAACAATTGGTGACCCTACACAGAGTGAATATGCAGGATCACTGTACACTTGATTTCAACGCCTTTGCGAAGAGAACGAGCGGAAAATCGAATTTCTCTCCTCAATGGGAATTGGAGCAATATGTCAAAAGGTTCTGAGCGTTCCTCACTCGGCGCTTATATCTTGTGCTTGTCATTGACTACTTTCAAACACTTTGGAATATTGGATTTAATGGATTATTTTTTCTTTTGTTACGGTCTTGTTTGTCAATATTTTGGAATATATTTGTATGTATAGGTGTACAGAATTTTTTTATTTAAATTTTGTTATTTTGAAATATTAAACCAACGTTTGGATCCCCTGAAAACTTTACTTGAGTCGCAATACCAGGCACTGTTCTGATCTCCTTACCCTGCAATGTGATGGGCACCCGCAATGTAATGTATTTATAAAATAAGCTGTATAACTTTTTTGAGAAAAACAGCATTTTTTTAATGTACACGAATAAAACTTATTATACATCTATTGTCCGCCTTGATAAAAATGATGGCAATTTGCATTATTCTCTTACTCTCTATCACACTGTATCCCGGACTCAGCAGAGAGAAACGGTTCCCATTTTCCGGCGGTTTCTGAAACCTGTTGAGTGGCGAAATTCAACACCGCGCTTTGTCCCGACACCAGAGCGAAGAAAATATTAAATATTTAATTTCCTCTAGAGGCAATCGAACACGTGAACTGTCGCGTTTAGTAAACATCATATAAATGTCTTTATTTCAATGCGCTTCTTAAAAAGGATATTTCAAGCCGAACAAGCGATAAAAATCTATAGACCATTTATCTTTGCCGAATACACTTTAAAAAGTTTAGCAACAGATAAGTGTTAACAAGATTAATTTATATACAGCAAAATAAACTTAAATCCTTGCCTATTTCCGGCTCCTCGCGTTGGAAACGAAAACGAAGACGAATCAAAAGGATTTATCCTTTTCGATAGCAATGAATTTTGCAATTTATTTGTGGCCATGACTTTATAATTTTATCGTTTTCAGATGATTTTAATTGTTTTTTTTTTTTTTTTCAGGAATAAATTTTAAAGCTGGATTCAAAAGAAAAGTATACTCGGTCAGTGCAATACTTTAACTAGTACAGATATATATATTTACATCCAATTAATATAATAATTAGTTAAGATAAAAAAAGACAAAATGATGTTTCTTAAAAATGACGTTTTGTTTGTAAAATTTGTGAAATTGATTATTTATTTGATTGTTTGAAAGAAATCGCTTATCTGATGGCCTTATCAGCTTCAATATTCGCTCACACCGCGGAAATTCGCCTGGAATTTTGTTTTTATACTCAACTAATGTTAGAATCGTATAAAAAAATGTTATGCTAGTTTCATTTTGACAACAAATTTAAGTTAAATTATAAAATTTACTTAATTATTACATTTTTAAGCTTATATTTTTTAATAAATTTTCTATTCTGATAATAATATAAAATTAATATTTTTTTAGAAAACATAAAAAAATCGAATTCTTGGACTTAGACGGCTTAAAAGAGGCGGGTTTAAATCTCGCTACATTTAAAAACGTATTAACGTTTTCTAGAAATTTTTCTTTCCTTGGTGGCAAGAAATTTAAGATTTTTTTACATTTTAAAATGTTATTCACTTTAAGAATTTAAAAATCTGAATTTTTTTCAATATTTCAAATTATTTCATTGAACAGGACGGTTAACAACAACAAATTAATTTTTAACAAAAAAAACCGACTTACTTAACATAAAGTAAAATGTACTTTTATTTAGTTAAACAAAAATAATTAATTAAGTATTTTATAATTTTGTAGTCGGTGCAAAGTAAAACAAACAAAAGTAATAATTTGATATAAAGATGGAAAGGTTATTAAAGAATTAGCTTCCCCCTCCTCTTACAGAAGTAAGTTAGAAAAAAATTATTATGTATAATCATCTATATATTATGTATATTTTTTTCCATTACTAAGTGACTGACATACAGATATGAAACTAGTGAACTATGAAAGTTGAAATTTAGTATGTAGGTATGTTAGGGAGATTAAGAGATAAGAGTTCACAGTTTCTACGGAAACGGGTAAAACTAAATTTTCTAAAAATCCACGCAAACAAAAATGTAGTCGACAACTAGTATATTCATAAAACATATAAGATTCTCCTCGTAAACAGACACAAGTAAAATCTGAAAGCCAGACACATATGTAAATCTTCTACGACAAACTATTACCATGGGCATAGGAGTAGGGGTAAACCGGGTAATCCGTACCCATCTCAGAATTTTAACAAAAATTTAAATAAAAAAATCGGACAAGCGCGAGTCACGGTTGCACACCGTGGGTTCCGTACAAAAATTGGAGATATATCAGATATTTTCTGAAATTTGGCCTCAAATACCAACTCACTTGAACTAGCGGCGAATACCAAACTTTGTCCAACGGTGGACAAAATTTCCCATCTATCCTATCTCCATGCTATTATCTTTTAGTATTTAACCACAGATGTTATGATATGATAGTTTTCTGTTTTTTTTTCATGAACAAGTACTATCTGTAGATGCTAGCTGCCATATTTTATAATTTTCGATTGCCTTTATAGTGTCAAAACACTCGTTTTTGGTTATATATCCTTTTTTAATGAAATATATACGGAGATCTGAGTACATGGTTTGAATTTCATCTCGATACATACAAGCATTCCTAAGATATAGGCCTTTGACAGGCAGACAGATAGACAAACGTTATCTTAAAAAGTACGGAAACTTAATAAAATCTTTACATGAAATGTCTATTCAAAGCTGAGATCGTAAGGTTTTCCGAAAGTAACCCTGTGTATTAACTATTAATTAGATTTTTGGCATTGTCCGAAACATGTACTTTCTTACATGTACTTAAGATTTTTTTACCGACACACTCTACAATCACAAGTAAAATTTGAAAACCAGACACATAAATCTCGTACGAACTATTAGCTGCGACTATCTCTCGACAGCAAATTAAATTCGTTAGCTTTCACATCACGTAGTCACGTTGAGAAGAGAATACCTTCACCCTGGCCAATAGTTGGAGCAATTTGGACGCATTGTTCAGGGGAAATGTGGCTGAATATGAAGATGTTTTGAGGTTACGTAGTATAAAATATAGTTATGGAAACTTTTTATTACGTTCCCTTTTTATAAAGTGTAAATTTCTGTATTTTTTAAATGTCAAGAATTCTAACTGCTGGATAACTAAAAATTACAACATACTCGTATAAGTAGTATTATTTAAAACTATACCAAACGTTTAGCGATATACATAAAACTATTTCTGATACTAAAAGCCAATAGAATAAGCCAATAGAATAAACAGGCAGAGTCAACATAACGTCCCGGCACTCCGTTCTTCACTTTCCGCTAGACTTCAATATATTGTTCAACATCGCCATTTACCTTAGCAGATGCAGCTGAGCATGAGAATCAAACTCAAATCCACGTTAACAAGCTGATATCATCTCCCGCACACAGCAGGGTAGGCAGAGGGAACTTAGTGTTAACACACGTTCCCCACTTTCTGCCGAATTCTAGAGGTATTGCGTGTTGAGTGGCAGAACTCAACGCCGCGCTTAGCCTTTACACCAGAGCGAAGAAATAAAAAAAATTAAGTAAATATTTCATCTCCTCGAGTGGGGATCGAACCCACAACCAGTTGGTTTTACAGTCACACTTTGTGCCACTGCGCCACGACTGGCCTCAACAACACGATAGCATCAATAAATAAATTATTTATATAGATAATAATTGTAACATTCTTCATAAGACCCGTCATGGCGCAGGGGCACAAGCTTGACTATAAAAGCGATAGGTTGTGGGTTGGATCTTAATATAATATTTTCATTTCTTCACTCTAGTGTCAACACGAAGTTAGACGTTGAGTTGAACCACTGAACACGCAATTCCTCCATAATTTGGTGACAAATGGGAAACGGAGTGTCTACACACTAGACTCCATCTGCCCTGCCTGCCTTGCAGCATTCAGGATACCGCGTGAAACTCAAAAAAAAAGAGAATCTTTATAGAAGTTTTATCTGAATTCCAAACTGTTTTTTACAACACAATGCTACAGCATTTGCACGACAGCGGCTATCCAATTACGTAATCACTTAAAAATCCCAACCATTTAACGGGCAGACACAAAACGAAACGCAGGTGTCGATTTCATTAGGAAAGTGTATTCGCCAATTAGTTGAGTTTTCTTCAGCTTGCCAGACAAATCGCGTTGGTAATTGCGTTTAAAGCAAGCTAGAGGTAGAGCCTTTAATACTATGCACATATAAGGCCAATATGGTCATGTAAGAGTGTCAGTTTATTCGAAAGTTTATAATATTTATTTGCGGGTAGATGCGCTTAATAAAATGTAGTTATATAATTTTTCTATCTCTCTCTTAATTTTACTCTATATCCCGCATGTAGCAGGGTAGGCAAGAGAAAATCTAGTGTTACAACTCTCCAGACGCACACCGCCCAAATTTCGAGACATTGTGTGTTGAGTGAGCGAAAGCGGAGAGATTAATATAGGTGATTCCCCCGAGTGCAAATGGAACTTATAACGGTCGTGTTTAAAGACAAACGCTGTGTCGCTGCCTCATGATACCAGCCACAGAGCAGCTTGTATTGGTCATAATAAAATATTTAATTTCACCGAATAAAATAATTTATAACTATACAAAGAATCCTTAACACTAAACTAAAGAAGTCCTATCTCCACGCAATCACCATTACAGCCCACCATTTGCAGTAACAAAACTTTGAATATAAAAAGGCCGATACAAATAAAACCGAAACAGATCGAAATTCTACAAAACAGTCTTTATTTAACATTCAAAATGCGTTTCCAAATGTCTTCCAATCAAAGTTTCCACGTAAAATAACCTAAAAGTCGACAAATAGAAGCTCAACGTCACGTAAAGGGCCCGACACTCATCTGAATGGATTACACCAATTTTTTTCATGTCTTCCAAATGTAATTCGCTTTATTCATATGCAAAAACTTTTTTCAATGGAGCGACGGGGGCGGTGTCTGTGTATGTAAGTAACACTGCTTGATGCGTGATTGTAAAAATGGATTCACGTGTCTAAGTTTTGTATACATTATGTATATAGTTACGTCATCCCAAAGTGCTGAGCAAGTACATTCCGTTGGCCGCTCTGGTATATTCGCAGAACCCTTAACATAAGCTCTTTGTTATCAAGTATAAACATGTATCGTTTAACATAAGCTTTTTGTTATCAAGTATAAAATATGTATCATTTAACATAAGCAACTATATCAATTACCATAAACAATTGCATCATCTAGCGGATGTCGAAATGTAATATAATAAGTAAGTTAGTATTAAGAAACAGAGTCTGTAACATGTAGTCTTAGCGACAAGTTGTCTTTAAATATATTATAATTAAATAAAATTGTATCTTTTTAAAAAGCCTACCACGGCGGTTCGAACTTGACTGGCGCAGCCGGTAGGATTCCGCGTCCGAGAAATTAAATAACTTATCTGGTGCGATAAATTCCGCGTCCGGGGAAGAAAATTTATATCGTGCGAACGTTTTCTAACGTTTTTTTAACGGAATCCGAACCAAGTAAATAAATAAGTCATATTCGTGTACTCGCGTGAAGACTTGAAGACATACCAGCTTGCGACTACAGCTACAGACCTCACGAGGGAAAATGATTTGGTGAGTAGACCCTAAAAAGCTATTCCCATATATTCTATTTCCTATTCATTTTAGTTATATGTGTCAATTAAATTGTAGATTCCTTTTCAAACCACAAAAGGTTCTAAGAAGTTTCCTTGACAATTAGTTATTAAGTGTCAATTAAAGCGTAGATTTCTTTTAAACCGCAAAAGATTCTAAGAGGTTTTCTTGACGATTAGTTATAAGTATAAAAAAGAATTGAATAAAAAAAAAATATAAATAAAATAAATAATTTAATAAAATTTAAATAATTAAAAATGGAAAATATAATAAAAATACCCGTAGAAATAAGTAATATCATCCCAAAATTTGATGGAGATGAAAAATTATTGTCACTTTTCATATCAAAGTGCGAATATGTAATACAAATGTGCGTAGTGGAAGGTAATTCAGCACAAGACCTATATGTTTTCCACGTAATAACATCAAAGTTAACAGGTCAAGCAGCTAGATTAATTAGTGAAAGACAAGACTTAGATACATGGAGTAGTTTAAAATCAGCGTTAGAGCAACATTTTGGTGATCCGCGTTCAGAAGAATGTATAGCTATCGAACTAGAAACTTTGAAAATCAATAGTAACGAATCATATTTAGATTTCTGTAATAGAATACAATATATTAAGAGCACGTTAATAGCAAAAGTAAATTTAATAACAAATAATAGTTTAAAAGAAAGTAAAATCATTATTTATAACAATTTAGCGATGAATGTTTTCTTATATAATTTACCGGAAGATTTACTTAGGATAGTACGGTTAAAAGCATGCAGTTCTTTAGAAAATTCTTTGAGTATAGTGTTGGAAGAAGTAAATTTCATGCATCAATATAACTCGAGAAACAAAATGTTAAAACAGCCTCACTCCAATACTATGACATCTTCTAATCCTTACTTACAAAGTACATATATGAAACCCTTCTTTAATACGATTAAACCAAATAACAACAATCATAATCCTTTACAACAAAAGACACAACCCCAACCCTCACATAAATATCCTCAATTTCAAAGTATTAACCCTCAACAACCTCCAAAATTTAAATTTGGAATTAACCCTAGTAAGCAAATAAAGCTACCCGTACAAAATCAGTTTGGGTATAAACCACAATTCAACCAAAATCAAGTTGGATACAGACCCCAACTCAACCAAAATCAGTTTGGATATAAACCACAATTGAACCAAAATCAAGTTGGATACAGACCCCAACTCAACCAAAATCAGTTTGGATACAAACCCCAGTTCAACCAAAACCAAGGACAACAACCCTTTGGTTATCGTCCTCAGCGACAAATAAATAACAACGATGTGAGCATGAGAACGGCTCCTCAAAATAAACCCCCAGGTTTCCGCCTTAATGAACACATAGTGGAACAAATAGATACTGGAAATGAAAATAATTATTACGACTATACCGACTTTACCGACGAAAACGAGTATAACCAACCAGGAGAAGAAAATGAAAATGATAATATGCCATACCCTGGAAACATCGAGTTTTCCGAAAATTTTGAACAATTTGAAAATTTTCACATGGATACCCTTCACCCTATCCCGAGGTAATTAATTTAAACTGTAACACCCTTAAATTACCATATATTTTTATACCTGAAATTAATGCCAATCTCATGATCGATACTGGAAGCTCAAGATCTTTTATTAGTCCAAATAAAGTTAACGAATATTTTAATGATTTTAGATATCAAGAACCATTCGAGGTTATATCCACACATGCCTCAAGTAGACATAATGAAGTCATTATTATACCATTATTTCCCACTTTCCATACTCCCGAACATCATAAATTTTACATATACGACGTAGACGGACGTTACGACGGATTAATTGGAAGCGACTTATTGAAGCAATTAGACGCTAAAGTAGATATGAAAAACGAAATATTACATACCAACACAACATCTATACCTATCATATACAACCCTACTAATATTATACATTTAAATAAACGTTGTGAACAAAGAGTTAGGTTACCGACAACATTACGAAACGGCAATGCTATTTTAAATTACAAACAATTTCGCGAAGGTGTTAGAATGCCAAGCGCCTTAGTTACTTGTAAAAATGGCTATGCAACCACCGTTATACAAAATACCCTTGATATAGAATTAACTCTAACTATTACTAGTCCTTTTATAGTTACAAAATACGAACCAAGCGAATGTAATGTAAATAAATTAGATACCACCCATAGTCTAGAGATAGACGAAATATTAACCGAAAATTTAAATAAACTCAGATTAGACCACATGAATCCGGAAGAAAAGAAAACTATAAGTGCATTATGTATGGAATATAAAGATATTTTTCACAGTGACCATTTACCCCTAACTTTTACAAACAATGTTAAGCATCACATAAGAACTCATAACGAGGATCCTATATATATTAGACCTTACAGACAACCCCAAATAATTAATGACGAAATTAATAAGCAAGTACAAAAGATGATAGAAAATAATATAGTTGTCCCTTCTCACTCTCCTTGGAGTGCCCCTGTTCATTTAGTCCCAAAGAAACTAGACGCAACTAACGAAAGAAAATTTAGACTTGTAATTGATTACCGTAAATTAAATGAAATAACAGTCGATGACAAATATCCATTACCCAATATAACCGATTTATTTGATAAATTAGGAAGAAGTTGTTATTTTACCACACTAGATTTAGCCAGTGGCTATCATCAAATCGAAGTGAAGGAAGATGACAGACAGAAAACTGCTTTTAGTACAAACGCAGGACATTTTGAATTTACTAGAATGCCCTTCGGACTCAAAACCGCCCCTGCAACATTCCAAAGGACTATGGATAACGTACTTAGAGGATTGCAAGGAATCCACTGCCTAGTTTATCTCGACGACATAATCGTTTACTCAGTTAGCTTACAAGAACACATTTCTAAATTACGAACAGTATTTGACAGACTTAGACAGACCAATTTAAAAATACAGTTAGACAAATCAGAGTTTTTAAGGAAAGAGGTACTTTATTTAGGACATACCATTACTAGTGACGGACTTAAACCAAATAATGATAAAATTAAAACAATTTTAAATTACCCTTTACCTCATACCACAACAGAAATTAAAAGTTTTCTTGGATTAATAGGTTATTACCGACGTTTTATTAAAGACTTTGCAAAGATAACACAACCTATGACCAACCGATTAAAGAAAAAACAGACTACACCTGTAACCGATAAAAAATATATAGAATCTTTTGAGAAATGTAAAGAACTCCTTGTTAACGCACCTATATTGCAATACCCCGACCCTAGTAAACCTTATATTTTAACTACAGATGCTTCAGACTTCGCATTAGGCGCAATTTTATCACAAGGACCCGTAGGAAGCGATAAACCTATCGCTTACGCAAGTCGCACTCTCAATAGTGCAGAAACTAGATATAGTACGACAGAAAAAGAACTTTTGGCAATAGTATGGGCCGTCAAATATTTCCGCCCTTACTTATACGGTAACAAATTCAAAATAATCACTGATCATAAACTCTTAGCGTGGTTAAACTCATTAAAAGATACCAATAGTAGGTTAACCCGCTGGCGGCTACGTTTATCGGAATACAACTTTGAAATAATACATAGAAGTGGCAAAAGTAATTGCAACGTAGATGCCCTGTCTAGAATTCGCATCAACGCCTTGGAAGATAAAGAGAATATGTCCACCCAAGTAAATATAGATAAAGAAGAGAATCAAAATGAAGAAATAAGAAAAATAACAGAGGAATTAAAGAAATTGGCTGAATTAAAAAAGATAGTATTTCCTAGCTCTCCATTGCCCAACATTATAGAGTCAGAAAAAGAAGAAATTATTAATCTATGTGACACAGACTCAGAGGAGACCCTGTCAGTTAAATCGCGACATGGTTCACCTTACTCTATACCATGCCCGTCCAGTTCTACTGTGACAGCATCGGAAGCAGAAACCATACATTCCGCCCGCGATACCGAATCGGAAGGTATCCCCATATTACAGGAGGCTATCGATACGAAGCCCAACCAAATTTTAGTTTATACGTGGCTTATAAATAAAATTAGCGTAAAAAACTTATCTAGACCCAAACAACGTATTTTAGAAGTCCATTTACCCACTGATAGACCTGATTTAGTTAGACAATTTTTAAAAGAATACATTAGAAACAAAACCAAATATTTTATTTATTTTGAAGATAAAGCACACCGGAGACAATTTACTGAAATAGTGATTTCATTATTTAAGAAAGAAAATGTTCAATTTAGAGAATGCACAAAACGAGTTATTTTTATTGACGATGAAAATGATCAAAGAGAAATAGTAAAAAAATATCATGAAGGAAAAACCTGCCATAGAGGAATCCGTGAAACATTATGTCATATAAAACGAAGTTATTTTTGGCATAATATGGAGCAAACTATAGCCAGTACGATAAACACTTGTGAAATATGTAAAAAAATGAAATATGATAGAAACCCCCTCAAACCAAAATTACAATTAACCCCTACTCAAAATAAGCCCTTGGAGGAAATTTTCATCGACATATTTTCTATCGAAGGAAATTATTATTTAACCATAATCGATGCATTCAGTAAGTTAGGACAAGCATTCGAAATTCCGAATAGAACCACACCGGAAGTAGTTAGAGCATTGATTAAATATTTTTCATTTTATGGTGTACCTCTTAAAATTAATTCCGACCCAGGTACCGAGTTTAATAACACCTTATTAAAAGAGTTTTTATCTATGTATAAAATTGAGATACATATAAGCACCGCTAATAATCCAAATTCTATGGGATTCATAGAGAGATTCCATTCAACAATCTTAGAAATCTATAGAATAGCCAAGTACGAACAAAAATACACTGATGCCGTCTCCATAATGACTTATGCGGTAATGGCATACAACCATTCGATTCACTCAACCACTGGATTTACCCCATTTGAAGTTTTATTCGGACATACCGAAGCGAGAAACACTTTTGACGTAAATTTCGAAAAAGAATACATGCAGCAAATAATAAAAGAGCATTTAAAGAGAACTAAATTTTTATATAAGCACATAACCAATAAAGCCATTAAAATAAAAAAACAATATATAGAAAAGAAAGGTGGTGAGACAGAATTTAAAATTAAACCAGGCGATAAAATCTTTGCTAAAAATACCAATAAAAGACAAAGCAAAGATAAGCCGCGTTACGTAAAAGCACAAGTAATTAAAGAAATATCCAAAAATACCGTCCCTGTTATAATGCCTAATAATCGTAATACGAAAATTCCAATAAGAAATATTAAACGACCTCCACAGGTATCACCTGCAGATTTTGACCCTGGCCCTGACGATGCGGTCCCAGGCCCTTCAACTTCAGGAGTTAAATGACAACCCTGGAATATTACCATATAGATTTGGCCAAGCCATCGTGAGTAGTGATAATTGGATAATCGCGAAAACATTAGATTTAAGACCTATATTAGAAGATTTAAAAGATAATTATTACAAATGTACTCAGTTAGATAAGTTAGTTGATAATTTTGATGATGATTTTATAGAATATTTTATAGATGTTAGGATTCAAGCAAATTATTTAAGGAATATAACTTTAATTAAATTAGAACAGATTTCTCCAAGCACTAGAATTAAGCGAGGCTTAATTAACCCCTTAGGTTCAATGATTAAAATAATTACTGGAAATCTAGATAATGATGATGCTATTAGATATGAAACATTAATAAGTAATATTAAAACGGAACAAAATAAACAGAAAAATAAAATGACTCTTATCACTGAAATGATGTTCTCCATATCGAACTCTACATTTCAATTAAATGACAATATAAATGAAATTAATTTAGGAATACAGGAATTAAGGCATAATTTATCAGAAATTATTAGAAAAGATGCCCTTAATCATATTGAAACACAAATCATTAATACTTACAATTTATTAATTCATAATTACCAGACCATATATGTAAAATTAAATGAAATAGAAACTAGCCTTGCATTAAGTAGATTAGGAATATTACATCAATCAATTATAAATTCTAACATTCTTTTAAACACATTGTTAAATATAAGTAAAGTAGAGAAATAAGCGTATAAGCCTACATTAGATAATCTAGTAAAGTTAGAACAGACAATTGCTATAAAAGCATATATTAAAGGAAATTACATAACTTACCTTTTGGAAATACCTATAATTAAAGATGACACATATATCTATTATAAATTGATTCCTTTACCTGTTCTATCCCATGGTTCCACCGTCATCATTGTTCCTAAATATCCTTACCTTATAGCTAAAGGGTTGAAAACTAGGTTATTGGATCATCCCTGCAAAGAAATAGATAAGGCGAGTTTCCTGTGCTACGAGAGAAAAGTTCTTCAATTCATTAACGACCCTTGTGTAACAGAACTTATGACGTATAATGAAAACGCTACGTCGTGTGTTCCTGTTCCTGTAATTACGGAAGACATCCTGCTACAACCTCTGCAAACTAACATCTGGACCTTGTTTATCAGAAAAGAGGAATTGCTCACAAAAACATGTTTCAATGAAGTAAACCGACAAAAGATTAAAGGAACCTATTTACTTACCTTAGACGACCCTTGCGAAGTGAAAATTAAGAATATAATTCTGAAAAAACATGAAACATTCTTAGAAAATGATACACACTCAATGTTACCTGTCATTAATTTACCTTCAATAGATGTTCCTGAAAAACCTATTTTGAAACCAATAAATATAAAAGGCATAGATCTTACAGATTTGAAATTTTTAACGTACAGTTTAAGGAAAAGTGAAATAAGTGAAAATAGTGAAAATCAGAAAATAGTGAAAAATATTAGTGTCTGGACAATTGGACTATATACTATAGTTATAATAATTATATGTATTTTAATTTTCAAAAATCATAAATTCATATTAAAATTATGTATCCGAAGTTCTCCTAATTTGCCGGAAAACTTCGATCTTAAGGAGGGAGGAGTTACGTCATCCCAAAGTGCTGAGCAAGTACATTCCGTTGGCCGCTCTGGTATATTCGCAGAACCCTTAACATAAGCTCTTTGTTATCAAGTATAAACATGTATCGTTTAACATAAGCTTTTTGTTATCAAGTATAAAATATGTATCATTTAACATAAGCAACTATATCAATTACCATAAACAATTGCATCATCTAGCGGATGTCGAAATGTAATATAATAAGTAAGTTAGTATTAAGAAACAGAGTCTGTAACATGTAGTCTTAGCGACAAGTTGTCTTTAAATATATTATAATTAAATAAAATTGTATCTTTTTAAAAAGCCTACCACGGCGGTTCGAACTTGACTATATAGGCAGATATAGGTAGTGAGCTTGATCCCCTTATAGGCGATTCATTTTATTTTCATTTAATCGCTTTGGTAGTCCTTATGTAGTCTGGTTAAGTTCCGCCATTTAACACGCAATTTCTAAAATACAGAACGGAAAATGGAGAACGAACTTAACATTAGGTTAGTCTACCTTTAAAATAATTTATAATGAAAGGCAATACCTTTTTAAAAAAAAAACTTTTTTTAAAAGAGCTGCTAATGTATACGCACACAAAGACACGTCAAACTTACAACATTGCTCTGTTTTCATCACGTATAAAAAGTATAAAGTAAATAAGATGTCTTATCTTTTTAATTAGCATATAGTTAACTGTGTACTTCCTGGTCACTAGTTACTTAATTTTACTTAAACCTAAAATATTTAATCTTATTTTTAAATAAAGATAAAATCCTAATAATTTAAAAAGTTTAAATTAAAAGAAATGAAATTTTAAAATTTAAATATGCAAATTCCAAAAAAAGTCTTTATACAGTCCACCCACGTTCGAAACTTTTATAGATAATCTGTGCGAAATTAAAAAAATAATCAATTCAAATTCTTACCGATCGCACTTGGGGTGAGGTCGATCGAAAACTTGGTCCATAACATGCAAATGGGGAAAGTTTCGTCTAATTGCTTGCAACACTGTCGTCTCGTAACTTTTAGTTAATTAAATCTCTTTGAGGTATAATATCGATCATATCTATAGATTCTTTAGTCGATTAAGACTTATATATGATATTTATTGTAGTGCTTAGGCTGTTGGAGACTAGTAGGTGAACTTGTTAATGTTATATCCAAAAAATGATACTACAATTTAAAAAGATCTCCTAAACATCTAAACACCCTCTTTCGATTTATAACAAATAAATGTTTTTCGGACTCTTAATTTTGAACATATTATAACGTACTTATACCAATAAATAAAAAAAACTTTAGTTTTTCTAATATTTTCAATTTTTCGATCTGGCTCTGAAGCAAAAACCCGTTGAGTTGCGCAATTCAACACGGAATGCCTTGAAAAATTCGGCCGAAAGTAAAGAACGGAGTATTTTAACACTATGTTGCACCTGACTACCCTGGTGTATGTAAGATAAAGGGAGAAGCTGATTTGATTTAAACTATTCAGCAAGAAGTAAAAAAAAACCGATAAAAAAAATAAAATTAATGTGTAATTGCCTTAGTGTCGGAACGCGGAAATGAAAACATTAATAAATAATAATTCATTCCCTCGAGTGAGGATCGAACGCACAACCGGCGGTTTACTGTCACACCCTTATGCATATGCGTTACGATGGTCCTTATTAATGTAAATTTTATTAATGTAATGTATAGTGCCTATATAAAATGTAACCCTAAAACTCTCACAATATACTTCGAAGACGAAAATGAAATCTTTTTCAAATCAAAAAAAAATAAAACAATCTTATCATGTTTATCAATCATATTGTCTTAAATATGATGAAATTGATTTTCTTAGAAACTCATTGCATTCATGAAAACTAAAGAATAGAGTAATAATATACCGGGCGAAAAAGGCAGCGCTCCTTTTATGGAAACAGCAGATAGGGTAAAATATTTCGAACCTACCCTAAAGAAATTAATTAAGAAGACAGTTTAAACGTAGGATTTATTTTAATTTCACGATGTTTATCCATACCTGTATTTAGAGTGACGCAGTTACGCAAAGATGCGAATAATGCAAAACCTTTAATAGTACTTTTGCCGTAGTATACTACAAAAATACTACAAAAAACATACTAGAAAGGGTATCTCTCGTTCTATTTTACGCAATTCAACATCGCAACGTTACCGTTACCGAATCGACTTCGTTAACGAGACGTGTGTGACATTATGGCTTTGATAGATTTGTGTCTGTTGCGTCATTCTTGACAAATGACGTTTTATTTTATAATGATAATTTTATTAATTATTTGAAAAAAAATTTTTAATTGTATTAGTTTTATAGAATAATTAAAACTATAGTTTTATATAAAGTACTGATGACAAAACACTCTGTATATATCCTATTTAATTTGGCATGATACATAAAAGTTTGAGACTGTTTCTCATATTTCTTTGTTCACATTTTATGTTCTTCAAACTTTTATGTAACATAATACATTTAATTTGATCCTAGTTTACTTGTTACTTAGAAAATCATCAGAAAACAACCTTATACTTAAAAAACAAGAAACTTAATAAAAACAACAAAACTAACAACGAAATCAGAACAGTACTAACTTATAAACAGGTTGACCGATACTAAAAATGGCGAAATCGTGTCCGCAGTACCTGCTTTATAATTTATTATAGCAAATTTAGTAGTTTACTGTTATAGTATTAAAATGCATCTCAAGCAAGAAGCTTAAGAAGAAGTTGGCTTCTGGGTGTTTTTATATGTGAAATATTTAAACATTATTACTAAAAATTATGAAAATAATTCATGGTATTTATGATACTTTAAAATGAATAGAAACATTTTGAGATTTAAAATTTGATTTCTACAATGTTCCTAACTCTAAATATGAAAACAATGATATCGATAAATTTAAACCTAATTATTATCAACTGATAAGTTCTGTAGTCATCGTTCATTAATGATTTTTTTTTTTGCTTTTTTGTTTAATGAACTATATAAGCATAATTACTCGTTACCTACAAAATATATATATTTTTGACATGTTTACCTTTTATCTCATGCATTTGTGACTATGGTTATAGCCGATATTTTTCTTATCATCAATTTTGACCATCGCAAGTGAAGCGTTCGATGGTTAAGCGGGAAATAATTTAGGTAGAAAATTACCTTTCGGCAGGATAGCTATATATTTATTCGAATTAAAATAATATTTTTCTTTGAATTTGCCAGTGTCAATATAAAACAAGCCTAAGCCCAAAATATATTAACTTGTTTCTAAAAACAAAAACTGCCGCCTAATTTATCAATGCTACACAGATTGCTTAAAATATTAATTTGTGTATAACACCTAAAAGGAAATATATATTTTTGAATAATACGTAATTTGAACTAATGTATAAGCATTTCTTTATGTTTTTATAAATAATGTATTTATTGGAAAATAATAATTATTATTATTGTTTCTATATTATATATATATTTTTGTTTATTATTGATTTTTAACCCGTGTAACGGAACGCAACTTGTGTTAGCGTTCAGAAATTGGCCACGTTTCTTTCTTTTGAAATATTAATTAAAATTTGCCTTTAAATAACTTTAAAAGATCATAGCTTTAAAACAAAATATTATTATTCACGAATTTGAAATTAGGAGAAAATTATTACTATAAAAAATATGACGTCAATGATGCAGCACTCTGCGTACGTGTGACGCAGTTTTTAAACAGTGAATGTCACTCGTCAAAATCACTATTTGCGTGTGTCTATCTCAAACTCAACTAAGTTTATTGTATTTTAAATAAAAAAATACATATTTTTGTGGCGACCAGTGATGGCTGGGAAACTAAACAAGTTCGAAACACCCAGTTCGGCTAGCTCGGATAGGTAAATCGTGTGTGCTAACCTTAATCATTGTTTGTTTGCACAGCTGTCTCGTGTCAACAAATTTTTTGCTTGAAAAGGCTAGTTTTAAGCGTAGTCACGGGAGCTGTGGCGCTTTTATTTCACGTGCTATGATTTAGTTATATAAAACAACATTGCCGTGTGTGCTTTAATTCAAGTCTGCTGACTAGAGTCATAACCTCTGCATATACACATTGCGGTTTATTTTTAGACTTTCATATAGTACATTGGCATCTTATTTTACGTTACACGATCGCACCGTAAAATAGACACGTGCTAGGATCCGGTTATCATCTAAGTTATTCTAATATACATGATAAAGAACAATACACTGGAAACATGGATGAAAGTTCTATAATCTTCGCCCATGCGTAAGACATTTTATAATTATATCCTACATTGTCGTCGTGATTGTAAAACTTTTATATTGGCTTATATATTGTGTTTATTGCATGTAAATATGTTTTGTTGATCACAATTAAATATATTTTAAATGACACATAACCTTTAAATAGCAAAACTTATTTAATGCCATTGAAAAACTTGTAAACAAATGATATAAACACAAACATGCATATGTATGTATGAGATAAGATAATATATTATCAGCACTTAGGCCTATCTACACATTTGTAGGAAAAAGATAATATTATGAATAAAATACATTTGTTGATATTGCAGTTAAAAATCATAACTTAATTTTTTAACTTTTTTTTTTATAAATAAATAAATTTCATTTTTGTATATCAATGGCAGTCATGTCACAGCTTCATATGACTTTAAGTAATATTTCTGTTATATAATATTATAACCTGTCAAATTAGGTTCTTATTTCAGTGGAAAAACATTGAATTGTCAACAGGTTCAATCCCCAGTCTGTTAGAATGTTATTAATAAATTATTTTGATTTCTCTGCTCTGGTAGACAAAATTGATGTGTTGCGGTTCTACCATTCAACGTGGACTGTTTCAAAAAAATGCTTCTATACAGAAAAAATGTAAAGTTCAAAGACAAGTGAACATTAATAAAAATGTCTATATTATTAATTATGATATTTGATCTCATAATCATGGCTTGGATGATAATTTTAATAATATATATCAAAAACCTATTTAAACAACACCCTTGACACAATTTAATACAAGTCTAAAAAATAAACAATTATTAAGAAAGAACCTTGTCTCTAGTCAAGTTCGAACCGCCGTGGTAGGCTTTTTAAAAAGATACAATTTTATTTAATTATAATATATTTAAAGACAACTTGTCGCTAAGACTACATGTTACAGACTCTGTTTCTTAATACTAACTTACTTATTATATTACATTTCGACATCCGCTAGATGATGCAATTGTTTATGGTAATTGATATAGTTGCTTATGTTAAATGATACATATTTTATACTTGATAACAAAAAGCTTATGTTAAACGATACATGTTTATACTTGATAACAAAGAGCTTATGTTAAGGGTTCTGCGAATATACCAGAGCGGCCAACGGAATGTACTTGCTCAGCACTTTGGGATGACGTAACTCCTCCCTCCTTAAGATCGAAGTTTTCCGGCAAATTAGGAGAACTTCGGATACATAATTTTAATATGAATTTATGATTTTTGAAAATTAAAATACATATAATTATTATAACTATAGTATATAGTCCAATTGTCCAGACACTAATATTTTTCACTATTTTCTGATTTTCACTATTTTCACTTATTTCACTTTTCCTTAAACTGTACGTTAAAAATTTCAAATCTGTAAGATCTATGCCTTTTATATTTATTGGTTTCAAAATAGGTTTTTCAGGAACATCTATTGAAGGTAAATTAATGACAGGTAACATTGAGTGTGTATCATTTTCTAAGAATGTTTCATGTTTTTTCAGAATTATATTCTTAATTTTCACTTCGCAAGGGTCGTCTAAGGTAAGTAAATAGGTTCCTTTAATCTTTTGTCGGTTTACTTCATTGAAACATGTTTTTGTGAGCAATTCCTCTTTTCTGATAAACAAGGTCCAGATGTTAGTTTGCAGAGGTTGTAGCAGGATGTCTTCCGTAATTACAGGAACAGGAACACACGACGTAGCGTTTTCATTATACGTCATAAGTTCTGTTACACAAGGGTCGTTAATGAATTGAAGAACTTTTCTCTCGTAGCACAGGAAACTCGCCTTATCTATTTCTTTGCAGGGATGATCCAATAACCTAGTTTTCAACCCTTTAGCTATAAGGTAAGGATATTTAGGAACAATGATGACGGTGGAACCATGGGATAGAACAGGTAAAGGAATCAATTTATAATAGATATATGTGTCATCTTTAATTATAGGTATTTCCAAAAGGTAAGTTATGTAATTTCCTTTAATATATGCTTTTATAGCAATTGTCTGTTCTAACTTTACTAGATTATCTAATGTAGGCTTATACGCTAATTTCTCTACTTTACTTATATTTAACAATGTGTTTAAAAGAATGTTAGAATTTATAATTGATTGATGTAATATTCCTAATCTACTTAATGCAAGGCTAGTTTCTATTTCATTTAATTTTACATATATGGTCTGGTAATTATGAATTAATAAATTGTAAGTATTAATGATTTGTGTTTCAATATGATTAAGGGCATCTTTTCTAATGATTTCTGATAAATTATGCCTTAATTCCTGTATTCCTAAATTAATTTCCTTTATATTGTCATTTAATTGAAATGTAGAGTTTGATATGGAGAACATCATTTCAGTGATAAGAGTCATTTTATTTTTCTGTTTATTTTGTTCCGTTTCAATATTACTTATTAATGTTTCATATCTAATAGCATCATCATTATCTAGATTTCCAGTAATTATTTTAATCATTGAACCTAAGGGGTTAATTAAGCCTCGCTTAATTCTAGTGCTTGGAGAAATCTGTTCTAATTTAATTAAAGTTATATTCCTTAAATAATTTGCTTGAATCCTAACATCTATAAAATATTCTATAAAATCATCATCAAAATTATCAACTAACTTATCTAACTGAGTACATTTGTAATAATTATCTTTTAAATCTTCTAATATAGGTCTTAAATCTAATGTTTTCGCGATTATCCAATTATCACTACTCACGATGGCTTGGCCAACTCTATATGGTAATATTCCAGGGTTGTCATTTAACTCCTGAAGTTGAAGGGCCTGGGACCGCATCGTCAGGGCCAGGGTCAAAATCTGCAGGTGATACCTGTGGAGGTCGTTTAATATTTCTTATTGGAATTTTCGTATTACGATTATTAGGCATTATAACAGGGACGGTATTTTTGGATATTTCTTTAATTACTTGTGCTTTTACGTAACGCGGCTTATCTTTGCTTTGTCTTTTATTGGTATTTTTAGCAAAGATTTTATCGCCTGGTTTAATTTTAAATTCTGTCTCACCACCTTTCTTTTCTATATATTGTTTTTTTATTTTAATGGCTTTATTGGTTATGTGCTTATATAAAAATTTAGTTCTCTTTAAATGCTCTTTTATTATTTGCTGCATGTATTCTTTTTCGAAATTTACGTCAAAAGTATTTCTCGCTTCGGTATGTCCGAATAAAACTTCAAATGGGGTAAATCCAGTGGTTGAGTGAATCGAATGGTTGTATGCCATTACCGCATAAGTCATTATGGAGGCGGCATCAGTGTATTTTTGTTCGTACTTGGCTATTCTATAGATTTCTAAGATTGTTGAATGGAATCTCTCTATGAATCCCATAGAATTTGGATTATTAGCGGTGCTTATATGTATCTCAATTTTATACATAGATAAAAACTCTTTTAATAAGGTGTTATTAAACTCGGTACCTGGGTCGGAATTAATTTTAAGAGGTACACCATAAAATGAAAAATATTTAATCAATGCTCTAACTACTTCCGGTGTGGTTCTATTCGGAATTTCGAATGCTTGTCCTAACTTACTGAATGCATCGATTATGGTTAAATAATAATTTCCTTCGATAGAAAATATGTCGATGAAAATTTCCTCCAAGGGCTTATTTTGAGTAGGGGTTAATTGTAATTTTGGTTTGAGGGGGTTTCTATCATATTTCATTTTTTTACATATTTCACAAGTGTTTATCGTACTGGCTATAGTTTGCTCCATATTATGCCAAAAATAACTTCGTTTTATATGACATAATGTTTCACGGATTCCTCTATGGCAGGTTTTTCCTTCATGATATTTTTTTACTATTTCTCTTTGATCATTTTCATCGTCAATAAAAATAACTCGTTTTGTGCATTCTCTAAATTGAACATTTTCTTTCTTAAATAATGAAATCACTATTTCAGTAAATTGTCTCCGGTGTGCTTTATCTTCAAAATAAATAAAATATTTGGTTTTGTTTCTAATGTATTCTTTTAAAAATTGTCTAACTAAATCAGGTCTATCAGTGGGTAAATGGACTTCTAAAATACGTTGTTTGGGTCTAGATAAGTTTTTTACGCTAATTTTATTTATAAGCCACGTATAAACTAAAATTTGGTTGGGCTTCGTATCGATAGCCTCCTGTAATATGGGGATACCTTCCGATTCGGTATCGCGGGCGGAATGTATGGTTTCTGCTTCCGATGCTGTCACAGTAGAACTGGACGGGCATGGTATAGAGTAAGGTGAACCATGTCGCGATTTAACTGACAGGGTCTCCTCTGAGTCTGTGTCACATAGATTAATAATTTCTTCTTTTTCTGACTCTATAATGTTGGGCAATGGAGAGCTAGGAAATACTATCTTTTTTAATTCAGCCAATTTCTTTAATTCCTCTGTTATTTTTCTTATTTCTTCATTTTGATTCTCTTCTTTATCTATATTTACTTGGGTGGACATATTCTCTTTATCTTCCAAGGCGTTGATGCGAATTCTAGACAGGGCATCTACGTTGCAATTACTTTTGCCACTTCTATGTATTATTTCAAAGTTGTATTCCGATAAACGTAGCCGCCAGCGGGTTAACCTACTATTGGTATCTTTTAATGAGTTTAACCACGCTAAGAGTTTATGATCAGTGATTATTTTGAATTTGTTACCGTATAAGTAAGGGCGGAAATATTTGACGGCCCATACTATTGCCAAAAGTTCTTTTTCTGTCGTACTATATCTAGTTTCTGCACTATTGAGAGTGCGACTTGCGTAAGCGATAGGTTTATCGCTTCCTACGGGTCCTTGTGATAAAATTGCGCCTAATGCGAAGTCTGAAGCATCTGTAGTTAAAATATAAGGTTTACTAGGGTCGGGGTATTGCAATATAGGTGCGTTAACAAGGAGTTCTTTACATTTCTCAAAAGATTCTATATATTTTTTATCGGTTACAGGTGTAGTCTGTTTTTTCTTTAATCGGTTGGTCATAGGTTGTGTTATCTTTGCAAAGTCTTTAATAAAACGTCGGTAATAACCTATTAATCCAAGAAAACTTTTAATTTCTGTTGTGGTATGAGGTAAAGGGTAATTTAAAATTGTTTTAATTTTATCATTATTTGGTTTAAGTCCGTCACTAGTAATGGTATGTCCTAAATAAAGTACCTCTTTCCTTAAAAACTCTGATTTGTCTAACTGTATTTTTAAATTGGTCTGTCTAAGTCTGTCAAATACTGTTCGTAATTTAGAAATGTGTTCTTGTAAGCTAACTGAGTAAACGATTATGTCGTCGAGATAAACTAGGCAGTGGATTCCTTGCAATCCTCTAAGTACGTTATCCATAGTCCTTTGGAATGTTGCAGGGGCGGTTTTGAGTCCGAAGGGCATTCTAGTAAATTCAAAATGTCCTGCGTTTGTACTAAAAGCAGTTTTCTGTCTGTCATCTTCCTTCACTTCGATTTGATGATAGCCACTGGCTAAATCTAGTGTGGTAAAATAACAACTTCTTCCTAATTTATCAAATAAATCGGTTATATTGGGTAATGGATATTTGTCATCGACTGTTATTTCATTTAATTTACGGTAATCAATTACAAGTCTAAATTTTCTTTCGTTAGTTGCGTCTAGTTTCTTTGGGACTAAATGAACAGGGGCACTCCAAGGAGAGTGAGAAGGGACAACTATATTATTTTCTATCATCTTTTGTACTTGCTTATTAATTTCGTCATTAATTATTTGGGGTTGTCTGTAAGGTCTAATATATATAGGATCCTCGTTATGAGTTCTTATGTGATGCTTAACATTGTTTGTAAAAGTTAGGGGTAAATGGTCACTGTGAAAAATATCTTTATATTCCATACATAATGCACTTATAGTTTTCTTTTCTTCCGGATTCATGTGGTCTAATCTGAGTTTATTTAAATTTTCGGTTAATATTTCGTCTATCTCTAGACTATGGGTGGTATCTAATTTATTTACATTACATTCGCTTGGTTCGTATTTTGTAACTATAAAAGGACTAGTAATAGTTAGAGTTAATTCTATATCAAGGGTATTTTGTATAACGGTGGTTGCATAGCCATTTTTACAAGTAACTAAGGCGCTTGGCATTCTAACACCTTCGCGAAATTGTTTGTAATTTAAAATAGCATTGCCGTTTCGTAATGTTGTCGGTAACCTAACTCTTTGTTCACAACGTTTATTTAAATGTATAATATTAGTAGGGTTGTATATGATAGGTATAGATGTTGTGTTGGTATGTAATATTTCGTTTTTCATATCTACTTTAGCGTCTAATTGCTTCAATAAGTCGCTTCCAATTAATCCGTCGTAACGTCCGTCTACGTCGTATATGTAAAATTTATGATGTTCGGGAGTATGGAAAGTGGGAAATAATGGTATAATAATGACTTCATTATGTCTACTTGAGGCATGTGTGGATATAACCTCGAATGGTTCTTGATATCTAAAATCATTAAAATATTCGTTAACTTTATTTGGACTAATAAAAGATCTTGAGCTTCCAGTATCGATCATGAGATTGGCATTAATTTCAGGTATAAAAATATATGGTAATTTAAGGGTGTTACAGTTTAAATTAATTACCTCGGGATAGGGTGAAGGGTATCCATGTGAAAATTTTCAAATTGTTCAAAATTTTCGGAAAACTCGATGTTTCCAGGGTATGGCATATTATCATTTTCATTTTCTTCTCCTGGTTGGTTATACTCGTTTTCGTCGGTAAAGTCGGTATAGTCGTAATAATTATTTTCATTTCCAGTATCTATTTGTTCCACTATGTGTTCATTAAGGCGGAAACCTGGGGGTTTATTTTGAGGAGCCGTTCTCATGCTCACATCGTTGTTATTTATTTGTCGCTGAGGACGATAACCAAAGGGTTGTTGTCCTTGGTTTTGGTTGAACTGGGGTTTGTATCCAAACTGATTTTGGTTGAGTTGGGGTCTGTATCCAACTTGATTTTGGTTCAATTGTGGTTTATATCCAAACTGATTTTGGTTGAGTTGGGGTCTGTATCCAACTTGATTTTGGTTGAATTGTGGTTTATACCCAAATTGATTTTGTACGGGTAGCTTTATTTGCTTACTAGGGTTAATTCCAAATTTAAATTTTGGAGGTTGTTGAGGGTTAATACTTTGAAATTGAGGATATTTATGTGAGGGTTGGGGTTGTGTCTTTTGTTGTAAAGGATTAGGATTGTTGTTATTTGGTTTAATCGTATTAAAGAAGGGTTTCATATATGTACTTTGTAAGTAAGGATTAGAAGATGTCATAGTATTGGAGTGAGGCTGTTTTAACATTTTGTTTCTCGAGTTATATTGATGCATGAAATTTACTTCTTCCAACACTATACTCAAAGAATTTTCTAAAGAACTGCATGCTTTTAACCGTACTATCCTAAGTAAATCTTCCGGTAAATTATATAAGAAAACATTCATCGCTAAATTGTTATAAATAATGATTTTACTTTCCTTTAAACTATTATTTGTTATTAAATTTACTTTTGCTATTAACGTGCTCTTAATATATTGTATTCTATTACAGAAATCTAAATATGATTCGTTACTATTGATTTTCAAAGTTTCTAGTTCGATAGCTATACATTCTTCTGAACGCGGATCACCAAAATGTTGCTCTAACGCTGATTTTAAACTACTCCATGTATCTAAGTCTTGTCTTTCACTAATTAATCTAGCTGCTTGACCTGTTAACTTTGATGTTATTACGTGGAAAACATATAGGTCTTGTGCTGAATTACCTTCCACTACGCACATTTGTATTACATATTCGCACTTTGATATGAAAAGTGACAATAATTTTTCATCTCCATCAAATTTTGGGATGATATTACTTATTTCTACGGGTATTTTTATTATATTTTCCATTTTTAATTATTTAAATTTTATTAAATTATTTATTTTATTTATATTTTTTTTTTTATTCAATTCTTTTTTATACTTATAACTAATCGTCAAGAAAACCTCTTAGAATCTTTTGCGGTTTAAAAGAAATCTACGCTTTAATTGACACTTAATAACTAATTGTCAAGGAAACTTCTTAGAACCTTTTGTGGTTTGAAAAGGAATCTACAATTTAATTGACACATATAACTAAAATGAATAGGAAATAGAATATATGGGAATAGCTTTTTAGGGTCTACTCACCAAATCATTTTCCCTCGTGAGGTCTGTAGCTGTAGTCGCAAGCTGGTATGTCTTCAAGTCTTCACGCGAGTACACGAATATGACTTATTTATTTACTTGGTTCGGATTCCGTTAAAAAACGTTAGAAAACGTTCGCACGATATAAATTTTCTTCCCCGGACGCGGAATTTATCGCACCAGATAAGTTATTTAATTTCTCGGACGCGGAATCCTACCGGCTGCGCCAGTCAAGTTCGAACCGCCGTGGTAGGCTTTTTAAAAAGATACAATTTTATTTAATTATAATATATTTAAAGACAACTTGTCGCTAAGACTACATGTTACAGACTCTGTTTCTTAATACTAACTTACTTATTATATTACATTTCGACATCCGCTAGATGATGCAATTGTTTATGGTAATTGATATAGTTGCTTATGTTAAATGATACATATTTTATACTTGATAACAAAAAGCTTATGTTAAACGATACATGTTTATACTTGATAACAAAGAGCTTATGTTAAGGGTTCTGCGAATATACCAGAGCGGCCAACGGAATGTACTTGCTCAGCACTTTGGGATGACGTAACTCTCTTGTATACAGTAATGGTGACCTTAATTTTGTTTTATGACTCATTTGGCTGTCTGTATCATAAATATTTTTTGCTTATGCTGTCTGAGATAAATAATGACATTTTAATTAAAAATACTTAGAAATAGGACATCAAATTTATTTATACTGGCTTATGATATTATTTTCTTCTCCTTCATGCTATATCTGCATACAGGTAGTAGACAAAGTGAACCTTTAAGGCACTCCCTACCTTACTTTCTGCCCAAATTAGAAATATTGCAGATGAAAATAATGTATACCCTCAATTGGAAATTGAATATCTAACCGTAGGGTTGCAAGTCAGCTGAATTGCTGCTGCACCATAACAACCTCTGATATTGTATTATTATAAATATTCCAAGAAAACATTACTTACAACATTTCAAAGGTTGCATATAAAGAAAGTTATTTTAAGACACAGTGTGGGAGGTCAGCTTTGTTATGTTCTTAGTAATAAATTAATGATATATTACTATTATTATTTTTATATTGTTTATGACATGTGAGAAAAAGCCACATTGCAGGAAAGGCAGAGGATACATAATATCTGTACCCTTACTTCTTCGTAACTCTATATTTTGTCCAACAATTAAAGAAAAATATTTTGAACTAGCAGATATTACCAATCCCTGTGGCCAAGAGGAAATAGCTCTGAGTAGTGTATGAAATGTGTCACACATCCTGGGTAAATGTGGAGGCTCTTTTTATATTTAAACAAATTTCAGCTTTGCTAAAACCTTTCTTTATGTGATATTTAAATTTAAAAAAAATTGTAGAGCCTATGTAAATTCAATTTTAAATAAATTATTCAATATTAATAATTATGAAGAAAGTATTTTAGTTTTTATGTCTCAATACTTAATATTAAATTAATTACAGAACTACATAATTATAAATGTATGATTCTAAAGTTATGAATACATTATTTATATCTTTTAATTATTCTGAATGTCTATCTTAATAGCATTAACCTTGGCCAGTAGAGTTAATACTTCAAATTGTGGCTGAAACCTTGTATGAACATTTAAAAGTCACTAATAGAATCACCAAGCAGATCAACTTTTTTCTCTTAATTTAAATATTCATTGAAATAATCTATTTTTTTTCTTTTTTGGGACCGATTGTGACGCAAGGGAACGAAGTGTGACTGCAAATGTGACTGGTGGGTTCAATCCCCACTCGAGGAAATGAAATATTTATTAAAATGTATATTTTTATTTCTTGGCTCTTGTGTGGGCAACTCAACATGTTCTTCCTCCAGAATACGGCAGGAAATGGGGAACGAAGTGTCTTAACACTAGTTTTCCTCTGCTTACCCTGCTGTGTTTGAATACATCATAAGCTGATTTATTTTTTCTCTTTTTTTTGAAAACAGCCAAAACTGTTAATGATTTTAAATTTTATTTTAATAATATATTAATTCATAACAGTTTTTTTTATTGTATGTAGGCATAAGATAAAATATTTCTTTGTGTTACTTTAGCACTACATTAACATTTATTTTCTACTGTTGTACAATAAAATATCAATGATTTATTTATTCTATTTTTGATAAACTAAATATTGGACTTAATGATGTATTTTGGATACACAAAATACACTGTTAGCACACGTCCAATACGCCGCAATATCACAAGTAAATACAAACTCTGCTCTATACTTCACACTATGTTCCCTCTGCCTACCCTGCTGTGTGCGGGATACAGCGTGAAGCTGATCTTGATCTTGATGCCTCTATACTTCTACAATTACAGTGACACAGAACTCGCGCTAGAAATAAACGAACCAGTGTTCATAGACGACGATGACTACTCGCGCGCGCCGGCCTCGCCCACCACCGTGCCCAATGTTAGACCGTACCGACCTCCTTCCACGGGTAAGGGTTAATGTAATAACGATTAATGTTAATTAATATGTTTAATAATGGAAATGTAATACTATATTGTTTTTTTTAATATTAATACATTTTATATAATCCGTCGTAGGACAGTGGTTCAGTCTGATTGTAAACGCGACGGTTGTGTGTGGAATTAATTGTTATCATTCGAAATTCGAATTCGAAAATCAGGGGCAAAAAGTGGGGAACAGAGTGCCTTAATACTAGGTTCCCTCTGTCTGCCCTGCTATAAACGGGATACGGCATTTCCTCTGCTGAATTTCCAATTTTAGTCATCGTCTTTGTATTTTTATGTTCATTTATCTAATCAAATACATAATTATAATTATAAATAATATATTTATAAATTAACTCAGGTTCAAACATTCTCAAATCGCCTCGAGCTCGTCGCGTCCGTACAGCGTCCATGTCTCAATCAAACAAGAGGACGACAGCAGAAAGTATCCTGCATGCGGACAGACGGACCATATACACGGCGGGAAGACCACCGTGGTACAATTGCACCGGCGGGCAGGAAGTTGAACCTTTTCTCATTGGTAAGTGGTCGTTTCCTAGCAATCTAGAGACAGAGAAGACCTCTAGGTCTTTTGTGGTTGTATTTGGTTTTGTTGAAAGTTTTGGGAAAAGTAGAATGTGTTTTGTACAGTATGGTCGACGGTTATGGCCATACTTTTGCACATCTCGGGAAGTATATAGCCAAAAGTAGTGACGTAGTACGTGGTACTGACGAAAGTTTAGGATTCCGTACCTCAAATGAAAAAACGGAACGCTTATATGATCCTACAGTTGCTGACAATAGAGGTCAGAATCGACAGTTTCATCTGGTGGCAAAAGCTTATATTGGATATTTTCCAATCCCACCATATACATAGCATTACTTTGCTCCGAGTCAGGCCAGGCTTGTCCATGCTTCAACCATGATTTTTTTTTATCGTAAGTTACCCATTCCTTGTATCCATCTTGTACCCAGGCTTTCGTAAAGGACGTAAACTGTTTCATGATCAACATACAGCTCTTCAGCAATGTCGTAGCTTACTAATAAGTCAATCTTGGCCCACTTTCTCAAAGATGGCGCTGATTTTATCCATGACAGGGTATCCAGAGCGAATCTCATCTTTTACACTAAAATTTCCACACTTGAAACGCTTGAACCACATTTGTACTATTCTTATTGATATCGCATCATGCCCTTAACCGCACAAATTTAATTCGTGGCGTACGTCGCATTTTTTACCTTTTTTGTAATTAAAATTTAAAATGTACCAGATTTCTTCGTCATTTACGTTCATTGCTTGCTTGAAAAACAATTGAAAAATAGCAGGAACTAGTTTTTTTATTTTTATTTATTGCATCTTCAGAATGTCACATTTAATGGTATTAAACCAGCCAGTTACATTCAATACAGCCAATGAGAGTTAATTACTAATAATACATTCAAAATACGAAAAGATTAGTTTAGGATTACTTATAGGCCTAAAAATGTCAGCTTAGCTAAAATGACGTGGGTCTGCGAGCCCTGGGATCTTGGGCTATAATGTTACGACACTCTATTGTCCACTTTTCACCTATTTTCAAAAGTCTCACAACAACACAACGTCGTACATTGTTTTTCAGACTAGGAAAAAAAGTTATTATTATATCTTCTGTTGTATTAAAATCGTATTTTTTTTCTCTGCCTATCTTGCCACAGTCGTAATACTGGTCGTGTCTTAACTTGCTTAATTGGTATAAGTAATTTACATGCATGTCTCACCTAATTATATAACTTAACTGAATGTGTAAACAAAACAGTTATTGCATGATATCACTAATATTAGCAATTTCTAATATTTATCTACTTATAAATTATATATTGTTTATAAAACATGAACACTAGGTTATAAGATTAATTGTATAATCTGCTATCTATATAGAAATTACAAAGTAATATAAATGTTAGAAAATGATTAATCATTCCGATTAATTTAGACACAAGGCGCAAAATTGGGCAGAAAATTAAAAACGGAGTGCTTTAACACTAAATTTCCTCTTCATATCTTGCGTGACTCATTATAAATACGAGAGATAACTCTGACGGCAAGTACAGTGGGTTACGTCAAAACCATTAACGTTATATAATAATGGTCTACATCTTCATGGAAATAGCGTATTAAAGTTTTTTTGTACTTGGAGCCAGTATTTCTTGACTAATCTCAACTGGTGTCCAATTTTTAGCCTCAAATATAGCTTAGCCATATTTTGTGGTAAACATATATTTATTGTAATGTTTACATAAAGTTGTTTTCCAGGCGTCGGTGGCGCGAGTGCTTCGGGAAAGACCACAGTAGCTACCAAAATTATAGAATCTCTCAACATACCGTGGGTTACCATCGTCAGTATGGACTCGTTTTATAAGGTATGGAGTTCATGTCTTTTAGAACCTTAGTACTTGGTATTTTGGATTAATTTGTTTGCCGTTTCTTATTTTAGCTAAATTATATTTAAAATGCAACCTATTTAATTAAATATTTGATTTGAAAAGAAACTCATAGTGATATTTGGGTCATGGGTTAAATTTTTACGCAACTTTTTGAAAGAAATAATTTAATATTTACTAATGGTGATAATGGACCTTAGGTTTCCAGGTTCCCTATGCGTACCCTAATATGTTCGGCACTTCGTGAAAATAATAAAAAATCCTAGCATATCTTTGAAAATCTCACTAAAGAATAAAAACAAGTAAATATACTGTGTTTATGTTAATTTAATAATAAAATATTATTTCAATAGGTACTTAATGAAAAACAGCACCAAGCGGCGATGCGTAACGAATACAACTTCGACCATCCGGACGCGTTCGATATCGAGCTCCTAATAACTGTACTGCAGCGTCTCAAAGAGGGCAAGAAAGTGGAAGTGCCCATTTATAATTATGTTACACATTCAAGGGAGAATCGTACGGTTAGTATATTTTTTTTGTTATTTTTGTATGGTTTTTAATATCTTCACTATAGACCACCCGTGGCACTGGGTCACTCGAGGAAAGGAAATATTTAATGTTGTCTTCTCTCTGGTGTCTAGTCTAAATTGCAGCAGTGAGTTCCGCTACTCAATACTCAAAGCCTCAAGAGTTCGATGGAAATTGGGGAACGCGAGGTTTTTAATGGAAAACAGAGTGGCTTAACACTGTGTTCCTAATTTCCCCCTGCCTACTCTGCGGGATACAGCGTGAACTTAAAAAGTTCGATTTCTAACAAATTTTCCTTTCTTTTTTTAACAGAAAACAATGTACGGAGCAAACGTAATAATATTCGAGGGTATCTTAGCGTTCTACAACGCGGACGTTCTCAAAATGCTGGACATGAAAGTGTTTGTTGACACAGACGCTGATATTCGCCTCGCCAGGCGGCTCAGAAGGTAAGGCAAATAGCAGTTAGGCAGAGAGAACCTAATGTTATGACACTCCGTTCCCTAATTTCCGCCAGGATTGTCGAGACATTGCGTTTGAGTGGCGTATCTCAACGCCGCTCATTTCATTTCAAAAAACATATTATATAAATAAATGACTATGCTATATAATAATATCTAGTAGGTGCATGTGCCGGTCACCACTGTCTCTTGATAATGATGGATTGATTTGTTTGTTGATTGATTTAATGACAATTTTATTATTGACTTTAGGAAACGTGTTTGTTTTAAGATAATTAATAATTTAATTATAATTGGAGAGCTTAAGTGCCATCCAAATTGTTAGTTTCTGTTCCGAATTTCGTAAAAATTTTCACTTTTAATATTAAATACAAAAATTAAATATATGTATATATATAAAATTTAAATAACTAAAAAATGATTTAAAATTTGTTTTTATCTATACGCTACATTGTATTGTTGTTTTTAAGAGTGATAAGCTTATCACTTATCTTAGAGATATCTATCTCATACTGCAATCCTGATTTGATCAATATCTGATAAGACAATTTTATTATACTAAAAAAAAAATATAAAACAAATTGTTTATGTTTTGTTTCTTCTGTAAAAACAAATAATACAATAAACAAAATAAATAAAAAAATTGTGAATTAATATGACAGTCACTTATGATTTGAAAAGAATACATTAAAAGTTATAAAATTCTCTTTTAAAAAGATAACACAATAATATTAGAGGTCAGTCGTAGAGCAACAACACAAGCGTTTTAGTTTAACACGACAGGCTGTGGATTAGATTCCCACTCGAAGAAATTAAATATTTAATATTTTCATGTCCGAGCTCTGATAACGAGGCAAAGGTGAGGTTTCCACTCAACTGAAACTTAACTGCTCAACTCAACTCAAACTCAACTGCTCAACTCAACTCAAAATAAAGTAATATTAATATATAGTAAATCAATTAGGGTCATTTATAGGACTTTTCCTAAAGTTATGACATGGAGTATAATCAACTTCACGCTGTATCCCGCACACAGCAGTATAGGCAAACGAAACCTAGTTATAAGACACTTCGTTCCCCATGACATGACTTATATTACTGATATTATCCACCATTTTCCAGAGACATAGTGCAACGCGGCCGTGACTTAGAGGGTGTTCTCAAACAGTATCTGCACCACGTGAAGCCCGCCTACCAAAGCTACATAGCGCCCAGTATGGCGCACGCCGACATTATAGTGCCCAGAGGTGGTGAAAACCATGTTGCCATATCGCTGATTGTGCAGCACGTGCATAAGCAGTTGCAGCTGGTTAGTGAAAACAAACATGCTTATTAAAAACTAATTTCTCTCTTGTATTCTCATAGCCGGAAGTGCCAATATACATCAAGGCCATTCGTGTATCTTAACCATTTCTACACTGTTTATAAAATTTCCTAATAAATCCCCGTCTTCTTTTTCTCTGTATTTGTTACGTAAAAAATAATATTCTTACTGGGTCACAAATATAATTGTCTTGACACTACTTATTTGTTTATAAAATCAGTTTTTTTTTCTTTATGCAGCGTGGTTTTAAAGTGCGAGAGAAGTTAGCTGTAGCACACATTGGGCAGCCATTACCTGATTCCTTGTATGTACTTAAAGATACTCCACAGGTAAATTATTTCTATGCTTAAATGTAAAATATATTAGTTTTTTTATGATAACTTTTAAATCACGCAAAATATTAATTTTTGGTGCGACTACACACGACGGTGGTGGTTTTGATTCCTATTCGCGGAAATGAAATATTTAATATTTTAATTTTCTTCGCTTTAACGAAGCGCGGCGTTGAGTTCTTAAAACCCGCGCTTTTCTTTCCTAAATGTGGATTAACACTTTAAAAATGTTTAAATAAAATAAAATAAAATAAAATCAGCGTCACGCTGTATCCCGCACACAGCAGAGTATGCAGAGGAAATCTAGTTTTAAGACACACCATCCGCCAAGTTCTGGAGGAATTGAGTGGTGTAACTCAACGCCGCGCTTTGCCGGCACCAGAGCGAAAAAATGAAAATAGTCGATTTCGATTCGTCGAGTGGTGATCGGACCCACAACCAGTCGTTTTTAAATTAAAAATGCTAAAAATATATTTATCATTCCAGGTCCAAGGTCTCCACACATTCATACGTAACAAGGACACGCCTCGGGATGAATTCATTTTCTACTCGAAGCGTTTGATGCGTCTCGTTATAGAGTTCGCTTTGTCGCTGTTGCCGTATTCATTGCATATGGTTGATACGCCGCAGGGATTCTCGTATGGCGGTAGGTTGTGGGTTCGATTTTGTTTGTTTTCGAAAATGTGTAAAAAAGTTGTAAGAGTATATAAAAATTGGATACATTTATATCCTTTTTATTTGTTATTTTTGGCCTTTAACTATTATTTTTAAAACAATTAATTTCATCTCTTTATTTTTAATTTTTTAAATAAAAAACTAGAGGTTTTTTTTTTATTTCGAAGTTTTTAGTTTCATACATATTATTTAATTGTCTTTGTCTTATTTAGGTCGTAAATGCGACGTAGAAAAGATCTGCGGTGTTTCTATATTAAGAGCGGGCGAGACCATGGAGCAGGCGGTGTGCGATGTGTGTAAGGATATACGGATTGGTAAAATACTTATACAGACCAACCAACAGACCGATGAGCCTGAGGTAAGGTTACCTTATATTACCTTTATCATAAATATATGATTTTATCATAAATATATGATTTTAGCAAATTTGCTAATTACAATTTGAAAAAAAAATTTTTTTATTGTAATTGACATACTGATCGAGGCCAGTCGTAGCGTATGGGCACAAAGGAGCGACTACTAACACGACGGTTGTGGGTTTTGTTCCCAGAGAAAATTAAATATTTATTAATATCTTAATTTCTTTGGTCTGGTAATAATACATAGCACGGTGTTGAATTTGAGTTGAACACGCAATGCTTCGAAAAATCGACGTAAAGTGGGGAATGGAGTATCTTATCACTGGGTTCCCTCTGCCTACCCTGCTATATGCGGGATACAGCGTGAAGCTGAAATGAATATGTTGGCAGTTTTATGTTCATATGCCGATTCGAAAGTCCTTGATAGAGTCCATGAAAATAAAGAATAATTTGTTTTTATAGCAAAAATTTAGCTTTTATTCTATGTAATTTTAATATATTCCAACAAACTTCTTTTAAAGCGACAATTATGGGTTTGGTTTCATGTATTGTTTTTGTTCCATCGCTCTTATTATGAGTTAAAGTGGTGTTGATTTCAACCACGCAATGTTCTGAAAATTTGTCTGCAGAAGATATTTCTTGGGGATATATGACCAATTCGTTGTATATTTTTATTAATTCTTATCTTGTATGCAATCTATTTATTTTTGTGTGGAATAATTGTATTGTACGTATCTCCCTCAGCTCTACTACCTCCGTCTGCCAAAAGACATAAAGGACTACCGCGTGGTCCTCATGGACGCCACCGTCGCCACCGGCGCCGCCGCCATCATGGCCATCCGCGTGCTGCTCGACCACGACGTGCCCGAGCACCACATCGCGCTCGTGTCGCTCCTCATGGCCGAGATCGGCGTGCACTCCATCGCGTACGCCTTCCCCAAGGTGAGAGAGAGACGGCGACACGCGTAGTGTGTGTGCGTGCGAGAGGGACAGAGCTAGCACCACATCGCGCTCGTGTCGCTCCTCATGGCCGAGATCGGCGTGCACTCCATCGCGTACGCCTTCCCCAAGGTGAGAGAGAGACGGCGACACGCGTAGTGTGTGTGCGTGCGAGAGGGACAGAGCTAGCACCACATCGCGCTCGTGTCGCTCCTCATGGCCGAGATCGGCGTGCACTCCATCGCGTACGCCTTCCCCAAGGTGAGAGAGAGACGGCGACACGCGTAGTGTGTGTGCGTGCGAGAGGGACAGAGCTAGCACCACATCGCGCTCGTGTCGCTAATCATGGCCGAGATCGGCGTGCACTCCATCGCGTACGCCTTCCCCAAGGTGAGAGAGAGACGGCGACACGCGTAGTGTGTGTGCGTGCGAGAGGGACAGAGCTAGCACCACATCGCGCTCGTGTCGCTAATCATGGCCGAGATCGGCGTGCACTCCATCGCGTACGCCTTCCCCAAGGTGAGAGAGAGACGGCGACACGCGTAGTGTGCGTGCGTGCGAGAGGGACAGGGCGAGCACCACAATTACTATAAGAGAAACAAACTCTTATAAAGAAAGAAAATAAATACATAAATGTATCTTATATATAAATAAATATGTCTTATATATAAAAAAATAACTTTGATACAATTTTTTATTTTTTATTTATTAACCAGTTTTTCCATTTTTTTAGGTAAAAATTATAACATCAGCTCTAGATCCAGAAATCAATGAGAAATTCTACGTCCTACCCGGAATAGGGAACTTTGGTGATCGCTACTTCGGCACTGAACCATCAGACGAAGAGTAATGTATTGTCATTGTTTATTAGTTACTCTGTTAGGTTTTTTCAATATATGTATATGTACATATATGTCATTGCATACCCTGTAACATTTATAATATGTTGTGGTTCGTGAATTTATTTTAATAAACAGTGTTGCCATGAAACATTTATTTATTTATTGTGATGAAATGTTAAAAAAACGACCGATAACAAAATCGGTTAGTGAAGTATTAAAATATTTATTTATTTTAATTATTCTGGAAAATGGCAACATTGTTTATTCATTTAGGTAGTCGATATTAGCGAAATGATAGTTCGTACATTATTTTATTTTCGCACGGTACCTTTATTGATTTAAGTCACTTATTTTGCAATTAATGAATTTCAAGGAAAACCAAAGAACGGAGAATTCTTACACTAGGCACCTTCTGCCTAAAAAATAGAGTACATCTTTTATTTTATTTACTTATGCCATTTTACAACATTTTAACTGTGAGTTCAAACTGTCATACTTTTTTTACAATTTTGATATACAAAATATTTAATAATATTTCGCTAATATCTGCTATTAATATTAAAATGGCGGAAATAGACTGAAATGTAAGTAAAGCGTTTACGATTTGGCTGTATACTTATTACTACTTAAACTAAACTTTACATAAAAAAATAAACCTAATAAAAAAAATCATTATACTAATGTAATATTATTTATATACACTATGTATATACAAAAACTGTATGTATATTAATGTGTGTATACCTTATATGAGGTTATTATTTAATATGGAATTAAATCCTAATGGAATATCTAAAATAAAATAAAAATCTTTTTTAGAAATATCTGTTGATATTGTTTTGGTAATATATTATTATTATTATTTTCAGTTAAAAAAGTTGATTTCTTTTGAAAAAAAGTACATATTTTTCTTACCAAATAATTGGTATGTAAAATTCTATTCTTTGAAATAAAAAAAAAATATGTTCTTACAAATGCTATGGATGTGTTGAATATTAGAAATAAAGATAGTTAATCTAAAATAAATAATGTATTCATAATAAATTTAACTTACTTAACTATATAAATAATATAAATACTTACTTATGGTATGTGTGGTTTTGTATAAAAATAATAGTTTAATTTTAAAATCTAGTCAAATCTTAGTTAATTAAAATTTTGTAACATTATTAACGACAGTACCTACTAATTTTACAAAAATAAATATATTTTGGACAAAAATGGAGATCTCGATAATTTAATTATTACGATAATTAAAAAAAAATGGAAAATAATTGAATGGACTGCCAAAGAAATTACTGTTCCTATATTATTCTTAGCACAAACAATTAAAACCTTACTACACAAAAAACAAATGTCAATTAAAATGGCGCCATGTCGTGTCTTTTTCTTCCATATAAGCAGCAGTGATCACAATTTATTCAGCTATAACTTCCTTTTGCTATTCTTTTATATGTGACTATTATATTATAATATATATATATATATATATATATATATATATATATATATATATATATATATATATATATATATATATATATATATAATCAAATAAACAGTAATAAAATTATTTGTTATAATATTTAAATATTATTTGCATTAAACTGTCACATTTTACAAAACTTTTGGAGTGCTTTTTTTTAATGTAATGTAGAACAATATTGACACGTCCATAGCAAGTTAAATGTACGGCGTATATCTTTTTTTCAAATTATTTAATTGCTTACATTTATAATATTACGTATAATAAGGTTATTTAATTAAATAGCTTGATTCAAAACTGTGAGCCCCAAATTAAAAGTAAGGATATTTATGTTATACAAAATGGTAATAAAATAAAACAATCAGACAATTAGACACAACATTTTTTTTCTTATATAGTTGTATGTAGTTTAGAACACAAATTTATGCACAATATATATTTTTATATGTCACTACATAAATCAACTTATTGGTGCAACAATGACGTAATAGCACTTTCTATTAAGAAACAAGGTACAATATGTCAATATATGCGGAGAGACTAACAAATCTTGCTTACGTCTCCTGCAGTAATTCAACAAGTGCAAATACGTCATTGTTGCGCCAAGTGTACTTTTCTTGCAGCATATTATAAAATATTGTATTTTATTTAAAAAAAATTATTCAAGATAATAACATTTCTCTTAATGTGGTATTTGTTTATTATACACAATGCTTTTATATACATATTGATGTTGTGAGTTTATTACTTATTATACATAAGGGATTTTCACACCTAAAAATAATTAAATATAAAAAAAACTTTGTATAGCTAAAAACACAAATATTAGCTTATGTCTCATTACCACGTAATTAAAATCATCACTGTACAATATCTATTATATATGATTTTTTTTGGAAATTATGAATAATGCACTAAATACTATGAATATTTAAAACAAAGCCATTTTATAAACTATTTTTCCAAAAAACCAGCTTCCATATAAAATAAATATAATAAATAGAAAACCGTGGTGCTTTTATGACGAAATTATACAAATGTGTTCCAAAATACCTAGCAATAGTGTACGTCATTCCGACATGTGCTGCCATTTTGGTTTTTTCAGTGTGTTTTCTTTTTTTTTTTTTATTCCCAGTATTAAAGAAATTCTTATTATGCCAAATTTGACCTTGGTGGAATAAATTAGGATCTTTCTGTATATAAGAATATTGGCTTTTATTCTTTTTTTTGGTTTTAGTTATAAGTTTACAATTTTAGTTTAGAAATAGTTTTTTTATACTTAATTATTTGCTACTATTTATTAGAAAATTTCGTTTCGCTATAAAATTAGAAATATTTTCTCAGTTCTTCGATGAAATCTTAAGTAAGCGTTTAACTTTTATTTATTTCTAAAATTATAATATAGATGTAAGAATAAATGTTGGTAAAACATAAAAAATTGAAAACAACAAAAAAAAACTTCACTCTAGTTACAAGAGAATTATAAGAAAATGCCATTTATATTCTTGCAATATATATTGTCACAAATCTAAATAAAAAACAATTGTTTATCCTACTTTGATTTTTTTTAACTATTTAAATATATGCAATTTTTTCCTTAAGCATAATACGAAAAAGGCTGTTTAATTTATATTTTTTTTATATTGGTGACTTTATATATGTTTTTTTATTTGTGACAAAATGTGAAGTTAAAATAAAATTGTACGTTCCTAGAGAATGATGTATAATATATATTATATATATAAAATCTTGACTTGTATTGATACTTGTAATTTAGCACAACCAGTGTATGTAAATGTAAACGTTGTGAATATATAAAAATATACAAAAAAACTACAAAACGTATGAATAAAGTGAATTATAAAATTATGGTGTCCGTTATTTTGTACTTAAATAGATATGGTTAAATTTTGAAAATGATTGATAAATAACAATTTTTTTAAATAATTATAGATAATTAACTTTTTTATAGGATTTAAAAGAATCGAAATTACATTTTTGTTTTGTGTATCATAGGAAAATTTACGATTCCAAGTATATAACTCATGGACATTTCAAACATGTCTTTAAATGAAACATAAAATTCAACAAATATAAAATTATCATAAATTTATCAATAAAAAAAATAAACAGGAAATATCTATGGCTGGTGTTATCACAGACTAATAATGCGAGGTTTTATTGTTTAATAATCACCTTCTATTGAGTTGATAATTGGATATTGTTAAGAATTATTAAGATAAATAAAATTTAATAATCGAATCTGGCCGTCATGGTACAGGGGCACGGTTGTGGGTTCAATTCCGCTGGAGATTTGAAATGTTTAAAACTTTCATTTTGCTCTGGAGTGGCGAAGCGAGTCGTTGAGTTACGCCACTTAACACGAAATGGCTCCAGAGTCAGAATCGACCTTTATTTTAGTCCATATAATAGAAAATTTACTTAATAAACTCTTAGCAGTCGAACACTCTTAACCTGATAATACAGTGCTATATAAACAGATCAAATAATGCATACTTTACCCACAAGTGGAATCGAACCACTTGTAACTACAACCTCAAGCTGAGTGACAGAGCTAGCCACTTACGTAAAAAATATTTAGATCATTTGAAAAATTGCAGCTAACACGCTCCTTTACTTAAATAACTCTTTTAAATAAATGTTTATAATTAATTTTTTTTTATTTTATTAGCTTCACGCTATATCCCGCACACAGCAGGGTAGGCAGAGGGAACCTAGTGTTAAGACACTCCATTCCCCACTTTCTGCCGAATTTTGGAAGCATTGCGTGTTGAGTGGCAGAACTCAACGCCGCACTTGCCTCGACACCAGAGCGAAGAAATGAAAATATAAATTTAAGTAAATATTTCATCTCCTCCTCTCCTCGAGTGGGGATCGAACCAACAACCAGTCAGTTTTACAGTCACACTTCGTGCCGCTGCGCTAGAAATCATATATCTTTTTTTAAGATTCACGACTTTGTCGCACACAGTTAAACAAAATTATTTAAACAAATATTTAAAAAACTATCTCAGCAAAATATTTTGATTTCATACATAATTTTATATTCTTATATTTATTAAACCTTGTTTTTTATATTATCCCGCAAATTATTTTCAAATTTATATGCATTATGAATATGAGGCCGATATAAGCAGGGATATAGGCGTATGACTGTAAACGCAAAGAGCGCGGATTCCATTCCGACTCGGGGAATGAAATATTTAATATTTTAATCTCCTCAGCGCTGTGTTGAGTTCCGTTACTCAACAAGCATTGCCTGGTGCCCAGGAATCGGCAGAAAGGATTCTAGGTTCTCTGCTACCTTTTCCTACCCTGCTAAGAGCGGGATACAGATGTCAAAAATATTTATTAGTAGATTAAGTTTATATAAAAAATATTTTAAAGTAATTAAAAATATCTTAAAATAATTCAAAATATTTTAAAATTATTGATTATTATTTACTTAACTGCTTTTGCTTTGTATTTTCTTTGCCCAACAAGACAATGTGAGAAAAAAATGTATTACTTAACTTAGTCTAAAAATAAAACATATAATTAAATATGTTCACAAGTATCCAAATAGCGTTGAAACACCATATTGTAGTGCTCCACTTTTGTACAAGCAACTTCATGACCGTGACTTTTCCTGTAAAAACAAAAGGAGATCAAAAATGTTATTGTGTTGCTTTTTACGTCACCTTTCTCCAGTATTTTTGATACTATATATGCCGCTCAATTTTGCTTCATACATCTTTTTTGCCATTTTTTCATCACAATTTTTTTTCAACGTGCCCAAACCAGTTGAGCACGTTCTTCTTCATGCTCACCGTGACATCCTCGCTAGTACCTCCCATACTGTGCTTCTCTTCATTACGGATACATTCAGCTAAGCTGACTCCGCATATCCTACGAACAGATCGCATCTCCACAGCATGCATCTTATTTCATTCTTCTTTTGTAATAAATATTTCTTTCGTAATTTAATTTCAACCCTCATTTTATATTTGAAGTCAAAATCAACGGTTTGAAGGTTTGAAGTTATTCTTATATCTAAAAGTTGCCTAAGTGCCAACATACTTGTAAAACTCTTCGCACTCCTCGATAGAGACGTCTCCGCTCACAACGCGAGATCCGAACCCGCTACTATACGAAGCGTAGCGTTGCTGCAAGAAAACAAGTGGGACTACGTGTTCATTTTACAATTTTGTCTATCACAAAAATCGGTTTTGCTGTACAGAAAATAATAATATTTTGTTTATCTTCATGCTGTATCCCGCCCTCAGCGGGATAGACAGAGGGAATCCAATTCCGTAGATATTGCGTGTTAATTAGCGGAATTCAACACCAGAGCAAAGAAATTAAAATATTCAACATTTAATTTCCTCGAACGGCAATCGAATCCACAACCTGTCCTCGTTTACACTCGCTCGCTTATGCTTTTGCGCCACAAAAGGCCTCAGAAAATTCTTTACCTTATAATTACATTAGACAGATAGAAAAAAATCTTGATGGCATACAGAAACTAAAAATAAAATAAAAATAGCTGACTTTATCACTATTAATAATCTCTTGTTATACACAAAAAAATACCTGTATATGTTTAGTAAACACTTGCTCAGCGACGACATTGCACGCGACCCGCAAGCCCTTAGCGAACGCGTCCATGTAACTGATGTATGACGTGAACAAATCACGCAGGTCACTGTCTCTTTTGGGGACTATCCTCAAATTGATACCACCAATTGGTGCTGAACCCTAAGAAAATATATATTTAAGGAATAATTGTACTGTATCATCGATTTTTATTATTACAGCAATTTTTTGGAATATTATCCAACGATGAAAGTAATCCAATCAAAATAACATTTTTTTATTATTTTCACGCTTATATGGCAGGAAGGGCAAAGAGAAGCTGGAGTCAAAATCCTCCATTCTTTACTTTCCGTCTTAGTTTGAAGAAATGGAAATTTAATTTAAAAAATATTTCATTTCTTCGAGTGGGTATCGAACCCACAATCAGTCACACTTTGTGCCCCTGCGCCACGACCGGCTTTATTATCATAATTGAAATTATCACAATGAAATATGTTGATGACTTCTAACTTACTTGATCAGCTATACATTTTACCATCAATGTGGCGGTTTTGATATCGGAACAATCAAATCTATTCGTTATTGTGATCCCACCAAACATATTATACCTGCAATATTTAGATTTGTTAATGTTGCCATAACCCACGGTGGGATAGCATTTTATTCGTGGCGATTGCAGGTTCGATCTCCATTCGGCGAAACTATTTGGTTGGAAACATTTAAATCATTCTCACTATAATGTTTTTTTAAAAAACGTAAATAAAAATTGAACGTAGCAGGATTTGAATCCACCCCCCTAGGAAATCATCCAAGTTTTCTAGAAGCGATTTTCAAGGATATTGAATTCCCTTTACATTGAAATTTTTATCCTTTAAAAAAAGTATTTTTCTTTCTCAGTATGGACTAACACTTCAAGAATGTTAAAAATATTTTTACTGTCCAATAGAAATTATTTCAAATAATAATACTCACACACACGCCATGTACATATGATGTCCGGGCGGAGTGCACACCTTGTAATATTTGTCTAAATTGTAATTTTTCAAAAAATACAAACAACTGGTAACATCCCACATGTATCTGCACAAAATATCACCGTCCCAATTTTGGGGTTGCCATGTTAAGCTAAAATTACTGTAGCGACGACCGAAATTACTAAAATACGGCATAATTAATAATTGACATTTAAAATTTAATCTTTCTTTGTATTCGGCGGTAATTTTTAGTAGCTTGGCGAATAGTTTTATTTCTCTGGCAACATCCGTTTGAAAGATCGCCTCGTAACCTTCTCTGTATGGCCATAGAAGAAAACACTCTGCACTTAGGCGTTGTGACATTTCAATGCATTTTTTAATTTGTGTCGCAGCTTGCACGAATGTCGATGCTTCGTTGCTTGTGAAAGCTCCTGTAGAATACCTAAAAAAAAAATTAAATTAGCTTCACGCTATATCCCGCACACAGCAGGGTAGGGGAACCTAGTGTTAAGACACTCCGTTCCCCACTTTCTGCCGAAATTTTTGAGGCATTGCGTGTTGAGTGACAGAACTCAACGCCGCGCTTTGCCTCGACACCAGAGCGAAGAAATGAAAATATAAATTTAAGTAAATATTTCATCTCCTCGAGTGGAGATCGAACCCACAACCAGTCGGTTTTACTGTCACACTGTAGATAGAATACCTGGGTAATATAAAAAGCTCAAAATAATTTAACATAATAAATAAGTAACAGATAAAACTAAAAAAAAGATACTTAAAAAAAAGTAATAAATCTTATAATGGTTTTTGTTCTATAATAAAAAAATATACTGATTAGTCTAATCAAATTGATACAGGCAGACTTTGCCTGATTTAGGTGTACAAAAATATAATCATATAAAGAATTAACTGATTATGACCTAGGATGTGAATGTAGATCTGGTGCCAGCCACAAAAGCTTTATTTGATATCTCTGCGAGTTTTCACTTATAAAATCAACAATTTCATCCCAATTCGATTTGTTCTCCTCCCAATTTTCCGTCTGTGGAACCAAATCTGTGTCAAACGCAGTCCAGTATTTGACTCCTAGTTTGTGGCAAAAATCATAAAATGATTTTATGGAGCGCTTATAATTATCTACGGAATTAGAATGGTCGTCCCACGATCGATTAAACGTCGGCCTGCCTTGGCTATCTGATCCTGTAATTGAAATATAGTACATTAAGAGACGTATATTTAAAAAGGCTTATCGTATAGACAATTAAGTAAATTTATGCACTTTTCTAGAATTGCACGATTTTCAAATATGAAGTTAGGCTTCAAAGGATCATATACATAGAATCGGCAATTTTATAACACATCAATGTATTCCTCAAAGCCGACATATTATATTTAAATTATATCTTTTTCTCTTTTTAGAAGCATAAAAAGGTAAAATCTACTCAGTTAGGTTCTACATAAGAAGAATTGCAAATAAAGAAAAGTAAACAAATAATATATCTTTTGTTCTTTTCTTGTTAATCGATTTACTTTTCATTAACTATTTCCCATACACACCATTACTCCTAAACTCGGTGAGCGAGATACTGAACTTGAGCCATTCCTCCATACTGCGATTGTGAACTCTTTCATTACAATTATAAAATCGGAAGCTGTGTACGTCAGTGGAAGTCGCCAAATTGTTGTAATCTATTTTCTCTATGCCTGTAACATTAAATGGATATTTTCCTGTAACATATAATTGATCGCTATGTTAAACTCTTAGAAACTATTGGTGCGAATTGAAGAAATGTAGTTACTTTGTAGTAGATAGTTCGTTTATTGAAGGAATGTATAGGCTATATTAAATGACGGCAATCATTCCGGGAATTTTAGTGCCTCGATTAAACACACGGCTCCTAGTTTCATTTCCTTTAGCCCTTATTAGAAGGTCTCATGTACCTATATATTTTGATTTACTTTATATTTTAAATTTATTTAAGTTTGTGAGGATGAATGTTTGTTCCACTTTCATACAAAAAGTACTAAACGGATTTAGATGAAACTTAACATAAATACAACTTATACAACAGAATAACATATAGACTATAATTTATGTAAACATTATGTATAATTTAGCAATAATATATTAGTATATTACTGTTATCAGTATTACTTACGTGGGCGAAGACGCGTAAGTAGTAGTAGACGTAGTAGTTAAAATGCTAGTCGGAAATAAAAATAGGTGGGCAAATATAAATTATTTGTACAGCATACTATTTTTTACTTTTAGCTATTTCAATAATATTACGTACTAAGTGGCGAACATTAAAGTTGCATTTTGCTAACCAGACCGTGGGAGTATTTACATTTTTAATATATTAATTTCCTCAAATTGTAAGTGAATCTACAATCGTCATGTAAAATTGCGTCACGGCAGTACTACCGTGCTATAACGTATATGTATATGATTTATACTGCTTAGGTACAACAAAAAACAAAAAAAAATATGAGTTCACCCTTAACTTCTTCATTTCGATTATTTCTATTAACCACTGACTGAAATCAAGAATTGTTATATTATATGTTACATAGATGAAATCGTGCTGCTCAAAAATAATTTATATTTCTAATACACGAGATTCCCTAGTTTAAAAATGCAAATATCAGCATTAAATTTCGCCAAACATCTAAAAAGATCTTTAAATACGCTCCTTTCCCTTAGCCTTCTCTAAAAAAAAAAAAAAATATATAAAGACGAAAAAAAATACCTTGAAAATAATCAACATTGTCCGTACCACGAGCTTCCCTCACCTTCTGTCGTTTCCCTCCCGCTTGTGCGTACGACATCCTTTCTATTTCAATAATCCTTCCTGTTCCTCTCTCCTACTCGACCCTAAAATCCTTAATAAAAATACTCTAAAGAACTTTATTCCCACTTCCAGAGGTATATGCAAATCGACTGACGGACAGACGGATGCGAGGTAATCTTATATAATATCGCGTGAATAGAACCACTAGAGCGGAATTGTGTCGAGTTGCTCATTGTTTTAAACCTGATGCTAACATTTTGTATGAGTTTCGCTAAACAATTGTTATTTTGTATGGGACGTTGTAATTTAAGAATTTATTTGAAGGAAAACGCTAAATTAATTACCTTCTCCCTAATTAATTATTTAGTTAATAAAGTTTAATCTTTAAAGCTTTACGAAACACGTATTATGTATATATTCCAGTTCACTATTATATACAATAGCGGAGGAAATATATGAAGATTGTTTGTTAAAAAAACGTATAATCTTTTGAACGTAACGAAATTTAAACCCAAATAAGACGTAACAAGCGTACAAGATTGAGAGAGAGAGTTGGGAATATAATACAAGTGTTAGATTTCTCTGTCTCTCTCTCTGTCTGTAGTCGGTCCCTCATGTCGGAGGGTCGTGGTCGGCATCATGGTTGCATCTATATATCTAGGTTTAGTTTTTGCTAAATTCTATTACAGTAATTACATTATTGTAGTAATTAAAACAAACAACATCAACAAAAATCTCACAACGACAGCCAAGAACACAAAAACATTACAAAAATGTATTTTTTATTTGATAATATTTTGATCAAATTACCTATTTTATTAAAAATGAAAAAAATCTGCTTCACGCTGTATCCCACACACAGCAGGGTAAGCAGAGGGGACCTGGTGTCAGGACACTATGTTGCCCACTTTCTACTGAATTCGGTAGACATTGCGTTGCGGAACTTAACACCGCGCTTTGTCTCAACATGAAGGCGAAGTAATGGAAATAGAAATTTAAATATTTTATTTTCAGTGGGGATCGAACCCACATCCAGTCGCGTTTACAGTTGCACTTTGTGTCCTTACACCACGACTGGCTTCGTAAATATTATTTTAAAAAAAAGTGTCATTTATATATAATATTCTATTCCGATTACATCTTTAGATTAAGAGGAAGAATCTCATGAGACATTCTTAAATAAATAAATAATAAAGAACACAAAATCCCTTAAAAAATATTTATTTTTTAAATCACTAAAATATACACTATTTACAATAAAATTTACAACAACATCCACAAGATCCGCAAAAAAACAGCCAACAACACAAAATAAAAAGAAACAGGTATCTTCATTTTACCGTACTTCTCCATTTTCTCCAAGCCGGACACTTCACCTTTCTTCAAAGGAGACGTCAAACCCGGCATTTTGGGTTTCTCCATGACTTCTCCAATCATGGAGAATTTCGTTGCCTCAACAATTTTAACTATAAGCATTTTCCCCATATATTCTTCCTTCTTCGGTACTAACACTTGTTCGTAGAACTCGTTGTGTGATACGAAATAATTTTTATCGTGGGATATGTCTGTCACTAAAACTTCTTGTATTTGATTTACTTTGTGTCCGTACGGTTCGTACGATCTGAAAAATTCTGATAGTTTTTTCGTACGTTTTTTCACTTCCTGTCCAGGGACCTAAGAGAAAAGAATTAATTATTAGATGTTTTTATTGGATGTTTTTTTTGGGCTTATCCTACAATCAGTTTTGATGAGCGGCCCGACTAAGACGGGTTTTTGGTAAGCAGCCCGTGCCCCCTACATTTCAGGGGCCCTCATCTCCACTAAAGGATTGCCTTTAGTGAAGACGAGGAAATAATATAATGGCATAATAGGATCTCACGTCCACGAATGTGATCTCACATACAAACGTATGATCTCATGTCTGTGAGCACACATCAACATAATTATGTGATCTACGTCCCCTCATGTGATGCCACATTCACACACGCAATCTCACGTCTATACATTTGAACTCATATTCATGTGATCTGGTTAGGACACTAAAAATCACTCACTTTTGGCATTTTAGCAGCCGGAGTACCGGGTCGTGGGAAAAATTGATTTATAAATAGAGATGGAAACTTGTATTTTTCACAAAGACTCATTGTTTGTTGAAAATCTTCTTCAGTTTCAGTTGGAAAGCCACAGATTATATCCGTTGCTATTGTCATGCCTGGTACTCTGGAATTTTAGAGACAAATTAGTATGTAATATGTTAACAGTAAACTAAGAAATGGACATTAAATTATATGGAACTGATCGTTGACAATTACTGTTTTAACTAATATATTTTTAAATGAATTATTTTTAAATTAATTATAACTTTGGGTTGACTATATGCAAATAAAATAAAAAATAATGTTTTCTTACTTTTCCCTTAAAAAATCGACAACTTGTTCAAAATCGGCTCTAGTGTACTCTCTCTTCATATCTGATAGCACCATATTGCTACCTGATTGTACTGGAACATGGAGGAATCTGTAAAAAAAATTTTTATGGCAAATGTTTTTATTTTAATTTTTTTATAGCTTCATTCTACATTATGAACATCCTGTAACAGGATAGGCAGAGGGACACTAGTATTAAGACACTTCGCTCCTCACTTTCCACAAAATTTTTGAGGCATTGTGTATTGAGCGGCGGAACTCAACGCTGAGCTTTACCTGGTTTCCACAGTAAAGAAAAAAAAATATTAAATATTTCATTCTCTTTCCCATGCTCCTATCCCATTCCCATCCCACCAACAATGGCGCTTGTGTTCAATTTGGTTTTTCAACTTCACTTTGCCTTCCGCATATGGGAGGGTAGTCAGAGGAAACCTAGTCAAGATACTCTGATCTGTATTTTGAGCCAAAGTTCAAGACATTGATTTGCCTAGAAGATCAAGGAAATAAAAATAATTCATTTCTGCGAGTGGAATCAATTCCACAACTACTGTTGCGTTCAACACTTCGTTCGAAACAACTGTTTCGTTCGTTTGCATTCCAACACTTTCCCACTGCACCACCACAGCTTCAATTATACGTACACTATCTATACAAATTACGCTGTATCCCGCACACAGCAGGGTAGGCAGAGGGAACCTACTGTTAAGACACTCCATTCCCCACTTTCTGCCGAATTCTGGAGGCATTGCGTGTTGAGTGGCAGAACTCAACGCCGCGCTTAGCCTCGACACCAAAGCGAAGAAATGGAAATATAAATTTAGGTAAATATTTCATCTCCTCGAGTGGGGATCGAACCCACAACCAGTCGGACTTACAGTCACACTTTGTGCCACTGCGCCACGACTGGGCTATCTATATTATTATTATTAAACTATCTATATTATTATTATTAAAGAGCTAAACAATTGGTTTGGTTGAATGAGATGACTGATGACTTGAGATTTCAAGAACCACTAGTTCCAATTTCAGACAATGAAAACTGAAGTTTCAGTAATTCAATAAAACACTGACTTCTGTAAAAAGAGGAGGTTATCAATTCAACTGTATTTTTATTTAATATTTCTTATCTCAGGACTTTTGACTGGGTCAAACAATTTGAAAGCGAAAGCTGAGAAAACAGATGCTTTCTAACAATGTTATCAATGAGAAAATCATATACTCGTATATGTTAAATTTGATTAAGGGCGCGACAAATAAAGAAATAACTCAATATCTCGCAAACTGATTCCGATTGAATAATCGTTGTTTTTATTGGAGAGGATACACTTCAAGGGTAGTTTGATGAGAGTTTGGTTAGGTTCTGATTATTGAATATTCCGTTTATAATTACGTAGCAATTTCAAATACCTTATATTAACAAAACTTTTGTTTTATTTGTTTGTGAATCGGTTTAAATAAAACTCACACAACATTAAGGAAAGTCAGCCAAAACAAGATTGTAATAACTGCATTTAAATCGGTTAAGCCGTTTCTGAGAGTAGGGTGCACAAATGCAAAGACAAACTGACCAACAATCAGCCAGAAATGTTAAAAATAATTATTTTTGAGTTAATCATTATTTTAGGTATAATAATTATTATTTTTAGGATAATAATATATTTATTCAAATATCTTCTATATTCAGAGGGCAATTGTGCAGTAGAGATGGAAAATACGAGATGGATATAGAAAGGTGTATTGCAGCCGGAAACAAAGTTATCGGTGTCTGAGTCTGTCTGCATTGATGAGACGACGAAACGTCAGTACAGCTGCACATTTGGCGGTACACAACGCAGTGTTGGTACCGAAGCTGTTATACGGCAGCGAAACGTGGGGATTACAGAAGAAGAATGAAAGAAATATGAATGCTGTGGATTACGATGCGATCTCTTCGTAGGATATGCGGAGTCAGCTTAACTGATCGAATCTGCAATGAAGAGATACACAAGTTATGAGATACTAGCGAGGATGTCACAATGACAATGAAGAAGACCGTACTCACCTGGTTTAGGCACGTCGAACGAATGAGTGATAAAAGAATGAAAAAAAAGATTTATGACGAAAAAGTGAGCGATAAGAGAGGTTGCGGGAGACCTCGAAAACAACAAACGGTATAAAAGGTACTGGAGGAAGGTCACGTAAAAAGCATGAGGACAATGCCGCATTAGCATTGCTGGTAATACATACTTATAAACTCTAGGGTGATGCATAATTTTAGCGACTTCCTCTAAATGTTCCAAAATGTACGGCGGGTTTGTCATACCGAGCCTCAGTCTACAGCCTTCCGGTATAACTTTAACTAATTTCCATAACAACTCTGGTAGAGACGTCCCTATATCTCGCCCATAAGTACCTAGAAAAAAATACAAGTTAAATAATGGCTAAAGTACATCTTACTTTGATCTCAACCAGAGAAAATTACAATAGTGTAGTACATTTTTAAAAGCATAAAATGTATATTTTACTGTAGCATTTGGTGCTCCATGCTCTCTGACTACTCCGTTAGGGAAACAGCATAAAGCTAGAGTAGATTAGGGCCTTTACCCATGACTTTTGGAAGCTAAATAAAATTATTATTATATGTTAAAAAAAAATTATGTAAAGAGTATCTATGTACTCCCAAAAACTTTTTTGTTACCAGAACAAGGTAATGAAAATGATATATTCCCCCATGTGGGGATCTACACACACCTATAGAGTTTGAGACAGCTTGAAAATTATTTGTGTAGTGTGGCATAAAATATATATCATTTAATAAAAATTATATTGTACCAGTATCCTCGCTGGTCAGCCATATTTCACAGACACCCTCTTTGAAAGATTGACGAGCCCTCTCAACAATTTCCTCCGGAGGATAACTTCCAAGTTCACCTCTAGCATGCTTAGTTTTGCAATATGTGCATTGATTTAAACAACCCGTGTTTATTGGTATTATTTCTATAAGGGGATTTTTTCTCACTTTAGGTAGTAATAGGGAAGCTCCTCCTGCTTTCCGACCTTGATCAGTTTTCTTTTGACCAAACAGTCGGACTGTGTGACCTAAAGAAAAAAATAAAATCTAAAGTAGTTTTGCTTATAAATATAATAATTATGATGTACACTATACAACATAGGGTTTGGTTATATCATATACAAGTTGGACATGATAATCTCAGGAACTACTAGTTTGAATTGAATAATTATTTCTGTATTAAGTAGTCTAGTTAATAAAGAATATTTATTTTAGGTAAATCTATTATATGAGGTGATATTAACTACATTGATAATAGAGTAGGAAAAGTACTACTCTATTTAAACAAATAAAAAAAAACAATATTTTTTCCAGGATTAGAATGCTTGAAAAAAATAAAGTAGACTTTATCCTGTTTATCAAGGTATGCAGAACCTAGTATTAGTACTGAACACAACCTTGAACACAACCATCATTTTAAAGAAATTTTATACATTATTTATTATCATAGATCTTAATTCTTGATTGCTGAACAAGTAAAAACTAATAACCTTTCAAAGTCTCCTCTACAATTTCAACAATCCTATCAATCTGTTGGACTCCTACTACACTGAGGCCCTGCAAATAGTTTGCCCTTGGAGCTCCTTGAGGTACGCAGCCGGCAACCACTATGTGTATACCACGGCTTTGACCTAGTTCTATTTCATTTCTGTAAAAGAACATTTTATAATTATAATAACTGCTAGCAAGAGCAATTTAGTAACTTAACAGCTTTTCCAAGAACAACCACAAATACATGTTCCTACAGTCCAGAATGAATATCAAATCTACGCTAAAAATCTGCACAGGCAGGGTTCACTGTAAAAAGGCAGACAAGATCCAGCATCTTGTCTGCCTTTTGTTGTTGCTTTTTTACCATATTATAAGAAATCCATATACTTATAGTCTTGTGTGATTATAGATTTAAAAGAGAAAAAATAAATTATTATAATAATGAAATTTTCTAAAAAACAAGACTATTGAATGTTAGAACTGAAATCTCATTCAATCAAACATTTCTTCTTTTTTTTCAAATGCAATAATTATATTATAATGTCTTTAGTGTGGATAACTGTTCATAATGTATGTATAAATTGAACATCTATACATAAAATTTTTAATAACTATACTACTATTACACAATACTTACTAAAAATGTACTTATTGTAAATATTAATTCTTACTTGAAATGGTCTTCAGATGGACTTTTCACAGTACAAGAGTTAAGTAGCCATAACTGTGCTTGCCATTTATCTTCTGTCAATTTATAGCCATGAGCTGCTAACAAGCCCGCCATATATTCAGAATCTGAATTATTGTGAGCGCATCCCCATGTTTTAACATATATTGTTTGTGTTCCTGTAATGTCATGAAATAATTGAATTATAGTTACGCAAATTTTGATTAATAAATAAATTTACGTATAAAACAAAACCTATCAGCGATTTATATCATCGCACGTATCAACTTGACGTGTCAACTTGATTGTAAATAACTACTAACCGCTTTTTATTTAATGTAAAGAGATATAGAACAAATAATAATAACAATGTTTATTTTTAGGTTATACCTGGCACAACACTCTCCAAAACTATCTTTTCGACAGTTTCAATATCCTTATTTTCACGTTTCTTTGAGCGTACACTGACATTTTTTCGACTTGCATATCTCTCTTTTGGTGTTATATCTTGTGAAGATATCAAATCTTCGATATCGTCAATGAATTCTGAAACAGCGCCTGGCATGATCACAATTTGTTTTGGTCGAGAATTGTCAATTGAGATTATTTAGTATCTGTTATTTTTGACATAATGACGCAAACTTCAACGTTCAAAAATAATATTACTTCAAAAGAGAAATGTAGCAATATGCTTTACGAAGCATTCTATAATAAAATATTTGCAATATAGTGTATAAATAATTTATAATAAATCAGAATTTTGAACACTAATAATATATGTGATGTAAACCTTTATGGCAGACAGAGATACAAAAGGTGTAGTTAACTACATATCGGACGGAACGGAATGTCTTAACACTCGATTCCCTCTGCCTACCCTGCTGTGTGCGGGATACAGTGTGAAACTGATAAAAAAATTAAATATATTTATAGTTAGTTTTTTTTATATAAATCAATGTCTCATGGTAAATGCCATAATTTATAATATTGTGGGTGAAACATTAATTGGGTATTCAGCAAGAAGAATTTGTTAATATTTGACTTTTTTCTGTGAGATATACTTCTTGTGATTTTATTTTACATTTTATTGTTTAACATCAGTTTTTTCGTGCCATTTGTACATCCCAGTGGCATGTTTTGGGACACCGGGACACACCAATGAAAAACAGGACAGTCCCGTTTAAAACAGGACGTCTGGTCACGTTATATATAACAACTTGGCCACAGGGAGCATGACTCTGTCTTCAGGGGCGAGATACACTCGCCCCTCCCAGCCCGACGTTAAGACCATTCCAGGTCAACAGCATTAAGTTCATCAGAAAAAGAAAAAATAAGGGAGCATGACCCATTTCAGCCCAAGGCAAATATTTTTGCATGCGTACCATATAAGTAAAAGTATCTGTTCTAAATCTGCTGTTAAGTTAGCTATTCATCTAGTTGAAAACAAGTGCAGTTTACAACCAGATAATTTTACTTATAACTTTTTTTATTATAGTACAAATTGTACATATTATTTTAGAAGCCACAAGCAACTGGATGTTCGGTGCCGCCATTATCCACAAATATTATTATTTTATATTAAGATTTCGTTTAGGTTTACACCTTTACCACAAGTTATTACAGACCATTTAAACATAATAATAAAAAAGATGCGTATAAAAAGATTCATTACAATGGGACCCCAATAAAATCGTGGCTTCCGATTAATAATAGCATAAGCTTCGTTCGCGACATTCATAAATCATATCTATTTTGAACCTTAAATGTGAGAATCTAAGAAACAAAATTAGGTGTCGAATAGTGTGAGTATTATAGGTGTTTTGTATGTGACAATAGGTCGTACAGCTGCTATGGATACCCTTGGCCTTACTGATCAACTTTGGCGCCTTTTATCCTGTTCAATCGTTGAATACATAAATAATATTTATTTGGTTTACAAATACGATATTTAAATTACTATATTATATTTTTAGACATAACAAAAGTAAGTTAAAGTTTACCTGCAATTGAATACAATATATTTTACATGTAAATAATCATCGTCTTACGAAATTTTCATAAAATAAATGAAATACCGAACAAGATAAAAAAACTAAAACGGATTGTAAATATTTAATTTATTAAAAATGTAGTGCTGAGTATAAGATGATTTTAACTTAGCAAATTACGTTGTGTAATAAGTGTAAGCCTAATTGCCAAGTTTCTGATAAATACCATATTATGCCTATATTTTTTAAACATATACTTAAACATTTTAAAATAATGCTATATACAATATAATCACAACCCTAGTTAATCCTATAATTCCCGTTTTCCCGCCATTCATCATCTGTCAGTTAGTGGTGTACGGACCGTTGTTGAGAGAGGGTGTGCTGTATGTTAGATAAATAACTGTGCGTGTTTCGTGAATATTTAGTTTTAAAACTGTGTTTTGTGTAATATTTAAAACTATTTAATAATAAATATGTGAGTAAATATATTTTTTATAATAAAACGATATTTAGAACACACTTTAAAACACTTAAATAGAATGTAAATACGGTTTGTCAAATTATAAGTTTAAATGACATAATATTTCGGCTTTCAAAACTTTAATTATCTACGTGCTTACAATACAAATAACTAGAATAACAAAAACATATCCTTGCCAAATTATACAGTGATTTTACTAAGAATCTCGATTTTGTTCTATTGTTTTTGAGAGTATACTCATTTTTTATGAATACCCTATTGTCTTTTTAGCTTAAAGAAGGTTGCTAGTTAGTCTGTACCCATTTTTACTGATTGATCTTAGTAATTTTTCTGTATGGATGAATACCTTTAAACTGAATATTCCGCTCACAATATTGTTTACCATATAAGAAATATTCATACAAAATAATAGCGATAATTTAAAAGATCTTGCTTGCCGGCATTTAAAAAAAATATTTGTAATAATATGTTAATATGCATGTAGGCATGTTAAAACAGTTGCTATGCAATTCAAAGAAACTTATTAAATAATAATGAACCTTTTTGTATAAATTATTTTTCTGTAATTTATTGCTTTTATTGTAATAATATTTGTTTCCATATTCACGTAATTTATGACGGTAACAGATAATTCATGTGTATATTTTATACAAAGTTGAGGCTGTTACAAATAAGACAGCACATTGGCATGCATGATAGATCTTTGGCCCCTTTTTTCGTTTCCTAAAAAAATAAACGGTCTCCGCACGCGCCACGGCCACCTGCCGCCATGCATTGTCTATTACAATGCATTTCCCAAAATGTTACATAACATTTGTAACTAGTAACAAAAACTAACATTAGTTGGTAATCAAACTAACGTAAGTTAGTTTATGTCTTCTCTCCTCGCTCTCCGCTTTTACTCTGGCGGAATTTAACACTGTATTGTGTCTAACCAAAGCAAAGACGTGACAACATTAATTAACTGTGCAAATAATAAAAAAATAGAAAAAAAACTATTAAAGAACTATGAAACTAAAATGAACAAACATTCTGATTTCTATTAAGCTAGATTTTGCTTGAGGCTTCGTCCGCGTGATCAAATGAAAATAACTTAAATTGCGAATGAGAAAGCACATTTTAAGTTCGGGAGGTAACTCTTACCGTGTGTTCATTGATAAATATGTCCAACACAAAAATAGATTTTCAATTCGCATCTATTGTTCCTGAGATTTGCTTTTTCAATCAAATAACTACTTCAAGTTCATATCATTAGTATGGAATTATAGGTACTATAAAACCTTATGTGGTAACACTGACTGGTCAGTTAGAAACAGCGCCCATGAATTATAATATTTTTTTATTAATAGATTAATTTCGATATATTATATCGATAGCTAAATACTTTTAGGGTAGATATTATGTGCCGCGGCGGTAACATCTGACTGTAAACGTGACGGTTGTCAGTTCGATTTCCAAACGATGAAAGGAAGTATTTACATCTCGTGTCGAATATCAGGTGAAAAGTTTAGTAACAACGAGGTTTATGGCCTTTTCAAAAAAATTGGAGAAGACGCAATCAAAGTTTCTCAATAATCATTGATTTTCCTTTTTTTTTCATAAATTTATATCAAACTTGTTCTCTATAAAAAACTTGTAATAAAAATGCATTATAATGATATAGAGAGATGACGCTCACTTGCTTTAGTTGCACCACACAGCGCTATTATCTCTCTCTCTTATTAGGTCTGTCTGTTACATTCTTAAAGTGAAGACAAGATGAAAGTACTCAAGTTTTGGTTGCGATTTTAGGAGGAAATTTTATCGTGTATCGTGGTTCAAAAGTTATCTCATGTGACCTAAATATATCGGCGAATAGGAATATAACCTATTAAAATTTATCAACACTTTGTGTTTAATTAACGTAAACGATTATATTATTATAAATAAGAGAATGGTGAATTTAGCAATAAATATAAAATTTTAACTAAAAAAAAACATTATTGACTCATCTCCCGCGGTACATATATTTAACACTCAATAGTCTATTTTATTAATTTTAGAAACTTATTTTGTACTCGCCATATTGCCGAGTAGGCAAAGAAAATCCATGTTAAGGCACTCTGGACCCCAATTTCCGTCAAATTTTTGAGACGTTGTACATAACGGAGGAACTCAACTCCGCCGTTTGTCTTCTTGAAAATTAAAACATAATTCCTCGAGTCTTCTGGTTCTTCTTCGTATGGGAATCAAATGTGACAGCTGTTGTCATATTTACAGTCAGACGTTGTGCCACTACATCGCGTTTTTCGACACTACACGACGACCATAATAAGTTAAAATTGAAATAAAAGCAAATTGAAATTAAAATAAAACCAAATATAAAAATGTAAATAGGCGTCACGAATTGCATCCATATTTATATTTTTACTTAATCGTATAGATCTTAGAGAATGGGCTATGACTCTTTAATGATATAAATAGAATTATATCATACTCACGTGTTTATGACAAATAATCTGATGTCCGGTATTATATACTTTGAGGGATTATATTGAAATTGACTGTCACGTGAATGTCTTAATCTTCTATCAATAAGTTCACTCTGCACCGTGCTATATTCGAGATACAATTTTCTCGCATTTAGCTGTATAGTCAATTGGAACTTCTTGTTAAGGTATCCCTACCCACTTTTCGATGGTCGATGGCCTACGTCGCGTCTTAATTATTTCCTTCAAATAGGGAATCGAATCCACAAGCATCGCGTTTTGAGTTTCAGTTCAGTTCTGACGCTACCCAACTTCACAACGAAGTCCATAAAACATTTGTTTTAAATTAATAATTCAATTGAGGCCAGTCGTGGCGCAGGGGCACAAGCGTGTGACTCGACAGTTCGGGCTTCGATTTCCAATGGTTCCAAAGCTCTGGTGTAGGGGAAAACGCGGCGTTGAGATCCCTAACTAAACTCCAATTTCCGCCACTTAATACGGCGGAAAGTGGGGAGAGGAGTGTCTTAACACTGAACTTTCTACCTACCCATCTACACGCGGGATACAGCGAAGCGATGAAGCTAAAAGAAGAAAATAATCATTCGATTCAATAAGTGATGCTATTATAGCGTTTTTTTTCTTCGGGTTCCATGGTTAAGCACAATGCGCCATTGGGTGTCGATATCTGATACGTAATGTAGGTGATTTGCGGAAAGTGTATAATCGAGTCATTTATTTGTTTCTATCTAGTACCGATAAAGGTAAATAATAAGTGACCTAAGAACGTATATTAAAATTAAACACATCTAGCAATATTTATATCTGTCTTCTAATAGGTAAAACGCACTAATCTCAGAAAATAAAGATTGAAATAAAAAAAAATGTCGGATAGTCCATTTATCGAGGAAGGCTAAATTGACATGTGAGATTCGCTATACTGTAGTCCGACAAATTTATACACAAATTTATGAAGTTTGGGAACACAGGTGTGCGTCAAACTCGACCATGTACAGTCGTGTGCATAATGTTCGATTCCGCATGTGTTCAGTGACACTTTTTTTATATAATCAAACTGGTAAAGTAAATTTCAGTTAGCATCGCGCTCTACCTAGTACCTTAGTGTTGTGACCTCGCTCTCGGTGTAGTGGAGACGTCCATTTCTAGGTATCTAAAATAATATAGCATATTGTAGATTTAGTCTGTACCGTACCTCAAGAAGGAAAAAACCGAAACTTCTAAGTCGACACAATCCAAAAGATACGAGCAATTTATAAATAATTTGGCAGCATTATGTATGAAATTCGCGCAATCAAAACCTTCCGGTGAACCTACTAATTATGAATTTTGGCGCGAAGTGAGAACTTACAGTACAAATAAAGAAAAAAAATAAAAAGTGGAAGTTTATAGATAGATATACGTATATAAGTTAGAAAAATTGACAAATCTCAAATTAAGTTTGCGGGGGTTGTTTGTACTACGACCCTGTAATCCGACTAGGCCGGTTTTTTTAGGAAATAAAAAAAAAATCAAACGAACATGATTAATCAGACTGGTAGAATAGTGGAACACCTTCGTAATATTTTTTGTTTATTACGACGTGGGACGAAACTTCATACGATGACGTGAGTCGTCATCAGATGATTCAGATCGAAAAACCAATTTTGTACCACACACCTATATAATACAATGTATATATACGTATATATATAATAACATTATAAATTTAAATTTAAGAACAGACAGTAGTAGGTACATATTTGTTTTTTACTTTTCTTATTTGGAATATATGGAAGTATACTTGAATTTTTAAAACAATATTCACTTTGTTAAATTGGTAAAATATATTTTTATACAATATATTTTTTTAGACATTCAGGTCGATACGACGATATACATGTTTAGGTATATACCTAAACAATTATCTGTTACCAAGAATATGTTAACCATTGCGTCATATAACACTAATTACAAGACGGGTAAGTGGCCTAGATGCACAAATTAGTCGCTGTGTACGTTAATTACTTACAAAATATACGAAAAATTGACAATTTAAAAATACCTATCAATTATAACATGTTATAAATTAATAAGAGATATTCGAGCCCGTCGTTTGTGAGTTTCCATGTTTTATGTCTTGAGTAGGGAACTCAGCGCCCCACTTTGTCTTGTTACCATAGCAAGGTAATGAAAATAACACAATTTAAGGAGTGGGAATCGAACCCACAACTGCGCTAAGAAGGTCTACATTAGAAATGTTACAATTTATTATATTGTGTGTACTTTTAATATAGTTTCACTTTTTAAAACAATGCCTAACGAATGGAGCGCTAAAAACTACGATATCTAAATATATTAAAAATAAAAAAAAAACGGAAAACCCAGTAAAGTAATAGATTAACAACTCAACCTCGACAGTGTCCATCGAAACGTCGATCTAAACGTTTCATTTGCCCGGCTAACCTTAAATAAGCTTAGGGTGTTTACCCGAGGCGATAAAATGCACATAAAGTAGGGGATGGGGGAAGTATAGGGGAAGTAGTCTCAAGGGACGATTTGGCAATGAATAAATTGCATGTTTAATGACCCTTACCAATTTCGCTCGCATTTATGTCTTTATTGTGTTTATTTATTTTCGTAGTATACCTATTAATAGGTTGGTAGGTAAGAATTTATCAAGGACAAAAGATGTTTTTTTCTTTATAATATTGGATATGCCAAAATAAGAGTGGAAAGAGAGAATGGAGATTTCGAATTGATAATCTTTCGCTTTCTTGCAGAAGTCGGTTAAAAAATTGATAACAGTGGTCGGTAGGGAAGAGTCAAGTAGAGACCGTAGCGTTTGGCGCTCCGCTCTATCTGGCTACCCCGCTAGAGATAGAGCGTGAAGCTAGAATAAAATGTTATCAGTGCTTTTTATCATGAATACAATTATAAAATTTTCGGAATCTAAGGAACTAAGCTACTTTCTACATGTTTACCGGTTTTGATATGGAAAATAAACATTATAATTCAAGAACGGAAGATCCGTTCATTGTATATGTGTTTGTTCTTCCCTAATATCTACACAATGTGTACGTCACAAATATTCATCCAAAACGGGAAACGGAAAAAAGCCAATGTCTTAGCTGGATTATAACAAAAAGTATTCTCTATAGCGTGACGTGATAATAATGCATTCATGATAAAATATGAACCGGATCTCCTACGTACGTGTTACGAAAATTAAAATTAAATCGGCTTCACGCTGTATCCCGCACACAGCAGGTAGGCAGAGGGAACCTAGTGTTAAGACACTCCGTTTCCCACTTTCCTTCGAATTCTGAAGGCATTGCGTGCTGAATGGCGGAACTTAACGCCGCGCTTTTCCTCGATACCACTGCGAAGAAATGAAAATATAAAATATACGTGTTATAAAATGTAAATTATATGATGCTTTATTAGTCGTGGCGCAGGGGCCCAGGTGTGCGACTGTACGTAAACGCAACAGTTTCTGTGTTTGATACATGCCTGAGGAAATAAAATATTTATTATTTTAATTTTTTTGCTCTGGTAACGAGTTCCGCCACTTAACATGGAATGCTTCAAGAATGCGACAAAAAGGGTGGAACGAAAGAAGGAACTAGGAACTTAACACTGGGTTTCCTCTGACTACCATTCTACATGTGGGATATACCGTGAAGATAACAAAAACGACAGTAAAAGAGCACTATGTTCTTCACCTTCCACTGGAAATCGAACTCAAAATCACATCAAATAAATATTTGATCTACACAGTATTCTCCGAAATGATAATAATAATAAAGTAAATTTTCTTTAAATAATAAAATAAAATGTGTTTACGAAACTGACCGATGTTTCTGCTCAAGTGCTGAGATCGATACGGACTTATACTAAAATACAGGCACTCGATGAACGTCCAGCTGTATATTACGTCAAACGTCTAACATCAGTTTTTATTGAATCCTTATTGTATTATTATGATCGAGGAAAAGCTAGTGACTAGTCGACTGCCTAGTGTTCTATTTACTACGTCGAAGAAATTTGCCTTATTGTCCCGTGGAAACACATATTTTATCAGTTTCACGCTTTGTATCCATTTGCCGTATATAGCCAGCAAGAAAATAGTGTTGAGATACTTCTTTCTCCACTTTCCGTAATGAATCTTAACACAAACATGAGTTCGGTTTATTACTGGTATTCGAACCCATCGGCCATCATCGCGATCAATACTTACATCCCACCTGAAACTAATCCACGACAGCGTTATTTAAAAAATCTTAATATTATTAAAATAGATTTATCCATTACGATTTGATGAAAGAAACATTGAAATCTATTTTATAAACCGTGTACAAATTTAGGTCACTCCTGTACTGAGGGCTACTTGATCAAGTTTGATTGATGTGGTCGGTTTGATGTATTAATATGAATTTTACTTATAAACAAAAAGGCCCTGAATAATTTTCAAAGCTAATGGTGTTGTTAATTTAGTAACGTTTTCTTTTAAGAAGTAAATACAAAGCTTGGTTTAAAAAATATATCGATTGTCTTAAAAAAATAGTAATAAATAAAAATAATAATAAATAAAATCCGTTTCACGCTGCATCTCACTCACACAGCAGAGTACGCAGAAGGAAACTAGTGCTAATCCGCTCCGTTTCCCACTTTCCGCCGAATTCTGGAGGCATTGCGCGTTAAAACACCAGAGCGAAAAAATGGAAATATAATTTTAAATAAATATTTCATGTCCTCGAGTGGCAATCGAATCAACCTGTCGCGTTTACAGTCTTAAGGTTGTACCCCTACGCCATACGGGGAACGGAGTAGGTTCCTTCTGCCTATACTGCTGTATACTGCATACAACGCAAACCTAATTAATTTCCTCGCTCTGGTAATGAGTAGTTCGCTCATTCCAGCAAAGCGCGGTGTTAAGTCTCCAGAATTCGGAAAATGGTGAACAGTGTTTTCATGGGACCGAATTGTCCTAACACTAGATTAATAAATACCTACCCTGCTTTGCGTGGGATACAGCGTGAATCTATAAAAATATATAGATTTAAAATAATTAGTTTCTATTTAGTTATCTTACCTTCGTATCTTACTTATCTTCGTAGTTAGTCTATCCGTCTTTCATTTACCATCCATTCCAAAATGTATGTGGGAAAGACAAACTATTAATGCATTTTTGTCTAATCGGATCATATACAAAGTGTATTTATTTATCAAAGACAAAATGGAAAATGTCGAAGATACATAAAATAGTAAGTTAAACGCAATACACAGTAATGGACACAGCTCTTAGCAAATTAGTGATGTTCGCAAACAGCACAGCACTCGATGAAATTGAATTGACATCTGTCATTAACGATAACACGATCAGGTGTCACTTTACGGAAACAGCCACATCCCTTTTAAGGTTATCACCTTATATTAATTGTTATTTATGGTTCTTTTTTCTTATCTGTAGATAAGGAAATTTTAAAATAATTGAAATAAAAATGGTTTAAAAAATATTATTTTTTAAACAATAATAAAAGTAAGAGATTATTGTAGGTTCTTTGGTCATTCGGAAGTATATAGACAAATAAAATATTTTGGTTTTCTTTGTATTATTACTATTTAACATGTGATTTCTTCTACACCATTGTCATACACATACTACACATTGTCTAGATGTACGTAACAAATTGTTATCGAAGTTCAGCTAACGATAAATGGATACCACCCAAGGTGCAACGTTTTTAAAATGTTTAAGGCTCTACTATTTTAAAACTAAGTATAATCTTTATTTAAAATTAAAGGTTGTATATCGATCGTTTTTCCTTATAAATGTTTAATTTATAAAAAAAACTTTCAATTACGAATACCAACAAATATATATTTTTAAATATTTTTAAATATATATTAAGATAAAAAAATATAGTAAATCTATCTTAGTTTGTCTTTCGTTTGTAGCTTATTAGAATTATTATGCCCCAATATTTTCGTATGTTGTGTTTTTGCGATAGGCATTTTACATTGCCACGCAACGTCTTTTCCTTCTAGCTTCACGCTGTTTCCCGCACATAGCAGGGTAAGCAAAGAAGAACTTGAAACCTAGTGTTAGGATAATTTCTATCTCCACTTTCCACCGAATTCTTAAAGTATTGCATGTTGAGAGGCGGATAAAAAATATTTAATATTTCATTCCCTTAAGTGGGATTCGAAGCCAAAGGGTCTATGCCACGACGTTCCCTACTTCCATCTAAGCTAAACTTTAGGCGTGGAGCTAAAAATATGAATTGACATTGTCCATTATACATTTTTATATCTATTGCCTGTGCAATAGATATAAAAATGTATAATGGCTTATGAAGACTGTATCTTATATATTTTATAGGTTTGTATGACTGTGTCATACAAACCTATAAAATATATAAGATACAGTCTTCATAAGCCAAGGGCACAGAATATCGAGGGCGCCCAACAATAGCTGAATACAAATAGCGTTTAATAAACTTATAATGATCGACAAATTACACATAATGGTCCACACTTACGAATACCGTGGTTATTCGTGGTACCAATTCAAAGGATGGGCGATATTTTAGCATATTATATACAACGTGACGAGCGTGTGACTGTACAGGCAAAAGGTTGTGGATTCGATTCCGGCTCGAAGAAATTAAAAGATGAATATTTTCATTTATTCGGTGTGGTGTTGAGGCAGAGCGCGGCGTTGAGTTCGCCGGATTGTCTTAACACTGGGTTTTGCCTAACCTGCTGTGTGCGAAATATAGCGTGAAGCTAAACAATATTTAAAGGAGAGGTAATATTTAAAAATTTGATATATGTATAACGTGTAAAAATATATTGATATACGAATCTATATATGTTACATTGAAAATGCGATGATTGTGATTTCGATCCTCACTCGCGGGAATAAATTGTCTTCCTTTTTCTGCTCTAATAAGAAGGTGCGACCTTAACTTATGTTGCGCAACTCAACAACACTCTAATTACCTTGAAAAGTGGAGAATGGGTGTCTTGACACTAGGTTCCATCTGCCCACCCTGCAGTGAGAGCGATACCGCGTTAAACTGAAAAAAAAAACATTATATTTTAAAAACAGAAGTATTTCAATACTATTACAATCAAGACGTACGTAAACAAGCGTACAGACGCAAATATATATAGACAGCTTGCACGTTGAAAAGAGTTGGGACGATTAATGAAACCAGCCTACGCTTTATCAAATTTATTACTTGAGTAATATATTATACTGTTAGCATAAATTGTTTATTATAGATTACAAATATGGATAGTAATACCAATTAGTTTTGTTTTCGCTGCTATTATCGACACCTATGTATATTGTCATAGTGATACTTAATTCTTCTTAATTTAACTTTCCATAATTTTTTTTATATCTTCACTTTGTAGATAGCACACGGCGGGGTAGACAAAGGGAACCGAGGAACCTAATATTAGGACACTGCACTCCATATTAAGACATTTCCATAATCCACTTTCTCATCATCTATACGCGCAGTGCGACCGTTCCTTGCCGGAGCCTCCTGCGCCAAAGAGAAGTTGTCAATAACTAATTAAAAAAGAATGAAAAAAGATGTTTTGCAGTGCGTGGTATTTTAGTTCAAGAAAAGCAGAACCACACCTTTCCCTATGGGCATACATTTAACTTTGGACAAAAAAAAAGGAGATGTCCCGCCAGAATGCTCTGTATAACCCGTTTTTTCTTTTTACCCAGTAGTTAATGATATTAGCTCGTTTAACCAAACATACTTTTCATTTTTATAATATTAGTGTCCATAATACTAGTTGTATAGCCTGAAAATACTACAAAATATAAATTATCGTTTTTTATCGTTCTCGTAGAAATTTCGGGAAATTCTCTTTTAGTGTTCCTTACAACCCCAAGGACTCTCCTGCCACCCTAACCACTGACTGACTTCGAACCTATTGCACTATAAAGGAAAATGCAATAAATGCGACTACTTCACTGATATCTTTTTTTTTTGCGAAATCAACGAAATACTAAGTTTAAAGGAAATTTTCTTTAAATACCATCCGATACATATCTATGTCAACGGACGTGAGCGAGTGTTCGAGTAAACGCTCCAGTAGTCCAGTGATTGTTGCCGATAAACATGTAAAAACATTGAAATCTCAATAGCTCGACGTTCGGGCACACAAGAAACATGGAATATTTTGGAGGAGCACGGTTGAATGAACCGTTTATTGAATTTTATTGAAAATTAGTTTTTTTTGTGTGCTTGGGTGATTTGTAGGTGTTTTAATAATATTTTTATGTATAAAAGTTGCTTAAATTTATTGTGTACTTTTTACGTGATACTTGGTTACATAAACAGAAAAACAGACAAAAATTCCAAAAATGTTAGAAATGGATTCTGTTAGTTATCCTTTAACACCCTGGCTAATATTTTTCAAAATATTTTGAATGTACAGAAACGACTTTTCTACAGATTTATTATAAGTATAGATTACTGAAACTATATGTTGATATTTTGTATATTTCGAAATAATGTCACAGGTGTTTTTAAATGATATAACGTCAGCATCGCTGATTTCACGAATGTGATCTTGAGTACCGTCCATCGACCAGAGTTAAATGATGCCAAATAGATGTGTTTTGCAAGGACTTTCATGGCTTTAGGACCGCTTCGACGGTTCAAGCTCAAGTTCAACCACCAAAACAGCATGGCTAATCTTTACTTATTTTTGTTTCAGATCATTATTTCGACCACGAATCAGTCTACAAATCATCACCAGATGGATTTCAAACAACTTCGCTTACAAGAAAATAAAATTAATTATTTAAATTATGTCATATCATAAATTTAGTGACATGTTATAAATAAGTAATCAATATGGATCTAGAAACGAGTAATTCTACTCTCGACACTATATATCCGCGCGAGGCGACCATATTGGCCGCGGCATGTGCCTGTATATTTAGCATAGTTGGTGTATTAGGTGAGTTTTTTGTGCAGATACAAATTAATATTTCCAGGTTCACGCTGTATCCCGCATATAGCAGAGTAGGCAGAGGGAGGCTAATGTTATGACGTTGCTCCTAACTTTCCGCCGAATTCTGGAGGCGTTGCGTATTGAACAGCGAAATTCAACGCCGCGCTTTGCCTCAACACCAGAGTAAATATGAAAATATTAATTATTTCATTTCCTCGTGTGGAAATTAAAACCACAGCCGTCGCGTTTCCAGTGACACGGTTCTGCCGTAAAGCCGTAGAAAAGTGAAGATGTCTCCATACCTACAAGGTACGATATTAGGTAACTGCCCTCAAATTAATTCTAATCAAAAACTCCACTTTTACTATATTCGAGCGCACTTGCCCATAAATATTAGTCAGTTATTGACAGGACGATAAATGATAATATTTTATTTACTCAAACCTAATGGAGAATCAGTTTGTTTGTATAATGCTTCGCAGCAAGTGGATGATTACCATTTTGTACAGCATAAACATGTCAATTTTTAATACCATTTATCATAGTCATATATACATATATTTATGTATAAAAATCGAAGTGTGTGTAGGTACGTTTCATGGAATGTCTAAATAATGGTGACGCAGTTAAAAATCCCGATTAGGGAAATGTTTATTATATATATGCAAAAAATGTTTATTAAATGCTTGTAGACGTTCAGTGTGGTTAGGACATAGTGCGGCGTTTGATTATTGAATAGTAAAATGATTTATAATTCTATTTAATATTTTCATGTCGTCCCTGATAACTATAAGTTAAGATAAGTTGATGGTTATGAGTTCGATCCCAACTAGGGGGTAAAGATTATATTTATTTTAATTTCCTCGCTCTTGTACATAGAGCACGGTGTGGAGTTCCGCCCCTTAACACTCAATATCTTAAATATTTGGCGAAAATAGGTAAAGATGTTTCTTAACCCTAGATTACCTCTGCATACAAAAAGAACCAACATTTTAAAAAGTATCTACTGGATAATATTGGGTGAGCAAAGAGACCGCAGTGTGTTACATCGATTTCTTTTTATTAAATAAAACATTGTAGGTAAGTTGACATGACAGAACTCAATGCTCGCTTTTAAAGTCACCTAACATCTCTTATTCAGGGTTGTGCTCGGGACTTGGAACCCAGGTGCAGGTTCAAAAGGTCCCTTTAAATACGCATTAGCGTTCACCTTTATTGTTCGAGTTCCCCTCTGTACCGACACCAAATTCAAACTTATTCCATATATGTTGCTTTCGTAGTAATAATATTCGAGTATAAGAATTATATCGATGTAAAAAAATCATAATTAATATTTGATTGTAATAGTTAGAAAAAAACGCAGTTAAACTTCATATTTATACTACTCATGGCAAACATCGATATCAGTTTGCGTATCGATAAAGATCATCGCTACCGTATTGGTTCGTAGAAGAAAGCTTATTGCGCAGGCGCATATGATATTGTCACATTTGTTTTCTTACTGTAATTTTTACCTTTACGTTGGTGGCGTGATGAAAGAAATTATGAAATGCGTGATTTTTTGTTAAAAATATATTTTTGCTCATATATTCTGCATTTGGCAGAGTAGTCAGAAGGAATAAATCAGCCCGTTCACCGGCAAATGTGAACATTATTATTTAGAGAAAAAAAGTGGGAGTCAAGCTCGCCCACCGAGAGTTACGTACGAAAATTGAAGGATCGAGCTTTTTTTGAAATTCAAGTTTTGCGTAGCCAGAGAGCCCTTTCATCTGACACTTCATTTAAACTAGCGGCTTTAATGCTTAATTTAGTCCCCCTTTTTTAGGATTTTACCACAAATGTGTAGTTTTTTCCTAAACTAGTAGATGCTAGTTGCAAAATTTCATAATTCTAGGTCAACCGGAAGGTACCATATTAATTTTGATTCCATCTATAGTGTCGAAATAAGCATTTTGCGATATAAACGGCCATATATTTTTTTTAAGTAAATGTAGAAAAAGGTTTTTTTTCCAGGCAATCATGTGGCCATTGATCTGAATATATGGTTTGTTGTTCCAAGCATTCCAACTCTTGACAGACAGACAGACGGACAACAAAGTGTCAAGAAAATCTTACCTATAAGGGGTTTTTATTCCTTAAAAGGTACGAAACCATAAAAGTGCAAAATAAGACAGAAATATAAATATTTTTACACTTAGGTAGCCATTTTCTAAAAAACTATAAACAAATTAATAACATGAAACACAGTGTGGAAACATTGAACACGAGAGTGTCTCTACTCTCTTTTTTATTTTCTTTATTTAACCTGAGACAGATTCGAAAACATGTTTATAAAAACATAACATTGACAATATAATATACTACCTAATAGAAATTTCTGAACACATACGCACACAACAACTGCTTAGAATTAAATTGAAACTCAATCGTCTCATCAACGTCACGTGCAGTGCTCAGAAGTCGCCGCTTTATTGACTTGCTATGCGATATTTAATAGAAGTTGCCACTAAAAAAAAATGATTAAGTTTCTCGTTGTTTACATTTTCTGTGTGTTTCTTATTTTATTCATTGTTAAAAAAATATAGAGAAAGGCACTATGGTGAAGCTAAAAAAACAATATCTCATTAGTTAGGCGCTTTATCCTCCATAAAGCACTTTTGAGTAAGTCGATTACTTTTTTCGTTTTCCCGTTCTGATGGCCAAAATGTCTCATTCAACTCGCAGTGTCTCCATTGAAGCGAAAACGGAGAATGAAATGTCTTAACACTAGACACTATATATATATATTACTTTTTACTTTTCTTAATTGCTTAAAAATTATAAGTAGTCAAGAATATTTTATTTTGATTATTTTTACATCCATAATGAATATCCTAAATAAAACTATATCTAACAATAATATAAATCTGTTATAGTTCTACTTCATAAGAGCGAAGACGAACGTAATTAAAAAAGTATTGATAAATTCAATCAAAAAAGTTCGTTAACGTGACCTCGTATGTGCGTAACAGATTAACGAATCACTTTTCGTAAGAATCTTTTCTACGGAATATTAAATAAAAAAAAAATCAAATCCGTTACGCACTGTATCTACCTACAACTAACAAGACTAAATACTATAATTGTATTAGTAAAAATATTTAAAAAAATTTAGTGAGTGGTAAGAGAGGTAGGGGAAAACCTTGGTTGACCTTCGAAAACACAGTATAAAAGATATTGGAGGAAGGTCACGTAAAAAGCATGAGGACCCCCCGGAGGGCATGTATGAAGAGGTTGATGACAGTGGACGAGGCGAAAGAGGTATGTAGAGACCGTAAGGTTTGGCGCTCCGTTCTCTCTGACTACCTCGCTAGGGATAAGGGCGTGAAGCTAGGTTAAGTTAAAAATTTTAAATGATATGCGAAGTTCCAGCGGTACCCGCACTTAAAATCACCTCAGGTACTTAGAACCGGTGTGAATGTGCCATTTGGCCACACGCGCGAAAATATATGCAATTTATTTTAAAACTGGCAAATATGTTATATTTGCGCATAGAACGAGGCCAGTCGTGGCGCAAGGGCACAAAGCGTGACTGTAAATGCGGCTGGTTGTGGGTTCGATTCCCATTCAAGGAAATTAAATATTTATTTAATTTCATTTCTTCGCTCTGTTGTTGAGGCAAAATAATATCTTAGATAATAATATTTTAGTCATTTTTGAATTTCTTGCACTAATAAATCTATAGTTAATATATACTCCGAAAGTTTTGTATATAAATATATATGCTACTTAAACATACATACACACATGCATACATACATACATACATACATACATACATACATGCACTTAAACTGAAGCAATTCTATTGAATAGTGCCGAAGTGACACGTGCGCCATTATCGAAAGCAATTAACCAACCCTCGGCCATCTTGTCCAGTTCTGTTTACAGTAATAGTACATTTTGTTTGATAATATCAATTGTTCTTCACGTTATTTTAATATTTGTATCTCTTACAACTTACATTTATCACTACAAAACTAGTATTCTGAAAAACGAATAAAATCTAGTTGATTTGTCATAAAACGCTTAATAATGAAAACAAACACTCACGCTGTATCCCGCACACAGCAGTGTAGGCAGAGGGCTCCTAGTGTTGGAACACAAGGAGTGTTGGATCGAACCCACAACCAGACGGTTTTACATTACATACATTTTTGCCACGGCGCCACGAATGGCCTCATACGTCAATCAAACAAATAAATAAGCCTACCAAAAAATCGACGTAGCTTAATAGAAACGAAGGACTTACTGGTCAGATTGCTTGAACAGTTTTTAATATGCCTATTAAAAACTGTAATACGCTTTAAAAACGTAGTGCCTAAGCTTGGAGTAATAATATATATTTTCTTAAGATTTTATATTTATAAATATTAAAATCTATAATAGTTTTGAACGTGTTTTATAAAAATAACATAAAGAGTTTGTGGGAGGTGACCCATGTGCACGATTACCTTTGCTTTTCCATAAAAAGGGTTACTCTTGTTTTACTTTGCATATAAAACTCTATTTTCTAATTATAACCTATTCATTTTTAATATTTGCAATGTTCCTGACTTTAAATATGAAAATTTCTTTATTTTTTATTATGTTCGTTTCTTTTCATTTTACATTGTACACATGGCACATGTACAATGTATAATTTTATAAAATTTTAAAATATGATTTGTTATATAAATAATTTCATTGTCGATGATATCGATAAATTTAATTCCAACTGGGGGGAAAGTTTAATATGTTCATTTTCCCGCTCTGGTAACGAGACAAAACGCGGTGTTGAGTTCCGTCACTCTAGACGCAATGCCTCAGAATTCGGACGGTTTACGGACTCTGGTATTGACACTCGCAACGTTGAGACGAATCAATAAATATTAAGAGGCAGAGACGATCAACTTGTGTCTACAACAATTACTTGTGAATTGTTAAACAGCACGAGCAAGACCATATAGAATATTTCTATCTATTATCATATACTTATTTTAGTACTGTTAAATATCACTAGCAACACTGTATAGAATTATTCAATTTCCTGTTGAGTAACTTTTATCTTAAGACCTATAAACAATATGTTATTCTCAATTCAATTATAGCTAATAATTAGTTCATCACACATTGATTTATATAATATATGTATAAATACATTATATAAAAGAGCAACTGTTGAGTTTCTTGCCGGTTCTTCTCTGCAGAACTGCCTTCCGAACCGGTGGTAGCTTCTTTTTGTTTATATGTTCATTCGACGATTCAAAAGTGCTCATAAGAGATTATTTGAATAAATAATATTTAGAATACTTTAATGATTGTACAAATTTAACATGTAATAGTTGCTCATTTGACAGTATGTCCAAATATATATAAATAGACGGTTTCGTTAGCCATGATCAGTCGAATAAACTAAACAGAATGTGACGCTGCTCGTTTTATTATTCCCATATTCAAACCACTACTGGAACACTTCAGAAGTGGGATGATATGGAAATATATAATAACCACGGCCCACAAATTTTGAAGTCATTTTTTTTCTTCTACCTACAATATCATTATCTGATGCGTGCCCACGTATACTCTGAAAGACGAATCTTTCTGGTCAACTCAATTTCGAGACGAAGAACTCCACCCAACAACAGAAGATCGAGCTATGACGATGGAAAGACTACGTATATCTACAACGTTGGTTGCAGGTTCAACGTGATCGAAACTATGAAAGGTTAGTAAAAATGTCATATAATACCATTGTGCCTTAAAAGATGTACACAAGAGTGGTGTGGATGGTTAAAAAGTGTTGTTTCGAGTTAACGTATACAGGAAGTTTTATCACAATTATGGATATGATATATGCCTTAATATATATAATATATGTATAATCTTCAATTTCTGGTCTTTCTACATATTTCAACAATATGTGTAAGTAGTAAACGTTGAACGTACGAAGTATACAAAAGATATTACAAATAATAGCACGTTTTTAACAAAGACAATGTAGTTGCGGAGAGGAGTATGATATTATGATTCTCTTGTATTAAGTATATATCGTAATGATGGTAGCAAACAAGTATGTATGCAAAACAAATAGATATATCAGTTCATTTAGGCGTTCTTATTAAGAATATTATTTGTACGGGAGGGTAGCTTATTAAATTATGGCGGTTTCGGAGCTAGGTTGAAATCCAAGAAATAAAGACATTAATAGTAGACTATGTTAATACTGCAGGTACTATATAGAAGTTTCTTTTTAGAGATAACAATTGTATATCCGACACGTTACTAATTAATATCAATATTTGCTTTCTTGTTGTGGGTATTTTAAAATAAGTCGTGGCAATTACATAGGATAAAATTTATTCTAAAATGATTTTGTTTCGAATCTCGAGGGGGGGTTTGCCTAAATACGATATTGAAAATTGCACTGAAGCGTACCGACATACAGTTAAACGGACAGAAATTTTCAAACTGATTGTTTTGAGTTTTATTAATGGATGAGTGCCTCCAATAATGGATGTTTTCATAAATCGTGTACAGACGGCGATCAGTTACTAATTTTATTATAAGTAAAGATTAGTACATTAGAATTGATTTTTATTTTTTAGTACATTAGAGACTTGCAGTTCACGCGTAAGTTATATAATTAAGAGTTATATTTATTTGTCGCGCGGCGTCACGCTGCACCGGTACGATTATTTCTATATGGAATGTCGAAAAGGTTGACCTTAGTGAAGCGTTTAGTTACAGGCTAGCTTTGAGCTTCCTGTTGTATAAACAAATACTATCACACATTGTGCAATTTTACAATAAAATATTTTTGCTAATTAATTGTTATTGCCATTTATGCTGTTAGCTTACAAATGTGATATTGGAGAATCGACAACTATTTTTAATTTTTAATTTGTTAACCAATGTTTCCATGTAAGTGGCCTATGTCTTTAATGGAAAATAAAAATATCTTTTAACCCGGAGAATACTTCATAATTTCACATTAATAAAAAAAAACATCACTTATTAAAAAACCATATTATTCCATGTGACAGGTACATACAATATGTATGTATATAACAATTATAAACGTTCCTGATATTTAATAATACTTAAATTATATGAAAGTTTAGATATCAATATACAAAAATGGAAATATAGTTATAAAATATTTTAATTAAATTTTAGTTCTTATTTTGATTTTTGTGCAATATAAACCTATTGTAACGTCTCGTGTAACACGATCATATATCTAAGTTAAGTTCAAATCAAGGGCGACAAATATTCTTAATGTGATATCATGAATCCTAGTTTATTTAACTAAAAACCGCCAAAACGAAAAATAATCTAATAGATAGCCAACATATTGTTGTTGACGAGAGAACACTGTAGCGGATTGTTGTTGTAAGTACATTTGGTCTATCAAGCAAACAAATAAAAAGAAATAAATATTTAATGTTCTCAAAGGTCATTGATACGGCGGCTGCTGGGAAATATTTAGTATTAGTTAGTTTATTATCAGTTAAAAAAGGGAAACTTTTAAATTTGTAAAAAAAATATACGAACGTATTTTGCTTATTCCAGTATAGTACATTTTATTACAGTACAGTTTCATGTTTAAGGACAATCTAGAACTTTAAAAGAATACATGTATAGCTATACAATGTCTTTAGTAAAGACTGAACGAGAGTTTGCCTGTCAACGGTTTACGCTATCGATCCGATCATCTACTAAACGATTGGTCATATATAGCAACGTATAGCTTACAAACACTAGAACAATTATCCGCGACTTGAACAACATCGAAACGTCATTTATTATAATTATATATAAATATATAACAATAAAATATATAACTTAATAAATATCAACAATTGTTTGAAATAATTTATGAAACTTAAATCATAAAGCATTTGCTTAAAGATTTCAATAAGACTACGACATAAATAGAATACATCAAGAAATATATATATATTAATATGTAGGTATATATAGTTATAGAGATCTATTGTTTACAGAAAGTAGTAACAACATATCTTGATAAACTGCCGTGTCGTCTGTATGAAGTCGTTGTTAGGTAGTAGTGTCAAAAAAGTTTACGAATGTAGGTAGGCGCGGGGGTGGCCGTTGTATATCTGATGAGTGAATAAAAATGATATAAGTTTGAGTTGTTTGTAAATTAAAATATACAATTAAAACAAATCTCAAATGAAGATATATACAATTTTTTATAATTAGGATGCACAGTTGATCACGGATATTTTCATCATTTCGTATGGAAAGTGAAAACGGAAGAAACTAAGTTTATTTCTTCAGTGCTTCATAAACATGAAGATCACAGATTGGAAAACATACTAAACACCAATAGCACGACGCGACACTTCCGTATGAGTTTAGTAGTTCCTTTTTTTAAAAAAAAGGAAGAATTATATCTAACTTTATTTAGTCAAGATTTGTTTCGTATAACTTATTATTGTTCCCTGTACATTATTAATTTTATTATTATATATTATTCTATGAGAGCTAAGGTATATAATACTATGTGAGCTGGTGTGGTACAATTTTATGAAAGCTAGAATACGGAACGTATGTTCTGTGAGATAAATAGCATATAATAGTGCGTGAGCTAGATTGAGTTGAAAAACGTGCTGTGTGAATTGTTGTAATATAAAAATATTTAAATACTCAGAATATCGAAGTAAATTTAAGAGGTCCATAAAATGACACCGTTTGAGTTTGTAATTCTATTATAATTGCGGACAGGTGATCCTTAAGTTTAAGTTACTGGTTATAAGTCAAAATTAATATTATTTTATATTTTGCAATAAATTTCTTCAGAATTAACATAAGTACTAGATACAGTTCAATTGTACAACTTTAGTGTGCAGTTAATATTGACTAGACATAGATACTGTTACAAAAGAGTGGTCAAGTTTATTTAATGATTATATTATAATAATAGAAAATTAATATAAATGAAACAGGATTGTAATTTAAAAACAGTGGCAATCACTTCTTAGATACGCACGAGGTTAATAATATTGTAAATAAACACATTACTAATGTATGTAATGTATGTAATGTATGTAATGTATATCATCAGGGGTTCCAAATCTTTTATTGACCAAGGACCACTTTTATATAATTTTTGTTAACAGAAACAACTATGAAGGTATAATAAAAATGAACAAATTTTAATTGCTAACTCAATAGGAGCTTACATAGAGAAAGAGACATAATAATGTTTTAGCAAAAATCTTCTGTAAATTTGTATTAATAGAATTTCTAAGTAAATATTTAATAAAATTAAATAAACGTATTTTAATGAATTAAAACATCAAAACAATTATTGTTGACTGAGGAAATAATCCAACTGTAGGCAAACGTTGTATAGGCCTTCACCGAACCAGAGGCTCCACTATCGCTCTTTTCACTCATTGCAAGGCCCACAATGACAAACCGACTCCAATTTTGGCTGCTGCTGTTGACCACTGGTGGATCACGGATCGTTGCTCTATATCGTTCTACTGTTAGTCTAGCAAGTAAAACGCTTTAGTACTTACTAAGCTAGTATGTTATGAGCTATCCGAAAGAATTGATAGAACAACATTACGAGCTGATAAAACATATTCATGAGTTGAGTGCACTAAGTTTAGTGATAGTTGTAGAGATTATTTAATTTTGTTATAAAAAGTATCTGGCAACTCGTAACTCGTGTGTGGCACAGCTCTCTGTGGCTATAGACATATACATATAGGAGTATATGTAATAGATAATACTGTGTGTAAGATATATAGCTGTGTGCTAATAGATAATACTGTGTGATAAAATATATAGCTGTGTGCCAATAGATAATACTGTGTGTAAAATATATAGCTGTGTGCTAATAGATAATACTGTGTGTAAAATATATGGCTGTGTGCTAATAGATAATACTGTGTGTAAAATATATTGCTGTGTGCTAATAGATAATACTGTGTGTAAAATATATTGCTGTGTGCTAATAGATAATACTGTGTGTAAAATATATTGCTGTGTGCTAATAGATAATACTGTGTGTAAAATATATTCCTGTGTGCTAATAGATAATACTGTGTGATAAAATATATAGCTGTGTGCCAATAGATAATACTGTGTGTAAAATATATAGCTGTGTGCTAATAGATAATACTGTGTGTAAAATATATAGCTGTGTGCTAATAGATAATACTGTGTGTAAAATATATAGCTGTGTGCTAATAGAAAATACTGAGAGGAAAACGATAATACTGTGTGTGGTGTGTTAAAGATTAATGTGGTAAGGAAAACTGTTATAAATTGCATTTAGTCTCTATTTGAACATAAGTACCCAAAAAAATATTAACAAAATAATGCTTTTAGTTATAATATTGGTAAAAAAAAAGTTAACTTTGATGTTGATCGTGCTTATTTATTATAGGATTTTATATTCTGTGTTATCTGCCTACTCTGCTTTGTCCGGGATAGAGCGTAATGCTAAAAAAATAAAATTCTATGTGCATATTAATTCTTTTACTTTTTATTTTATGATAACAATAAATGATGCCAAAAAAAAAGGAAGTCTCTTAGCAATTCAGAAATTAACATTGTTTTGTAATAATTAAAAAAATCAGTTGAGAAAGTTGTATGAAGTATAATTTGTCCAATACAATATTACTGCTTTAAAATTTTATGTTACAGTTTGATTTACGAAAAACGGCGTATTGGTGATGATGATAGCAACGATTGCAAGACCAGCCGTGAGACAGTGTGTGCCAGACCAGCCGTGGGACACGGCTTCGCAGGATGGCCGAGTGTTAAACAGCACGAGCAAGACCATATAGAATATTTCTATCTATTATCATATACTTATTTTAGTACTGTTAAATATCACTAGCAACACTGTATAGAATTATTCAATTTCCTGTTGAGTAACTTTTATCTTAAGACCTATAAACAATATGTTATTCTCAATTCAATTATAGCTAATAATTAGTTCATCACACATTGATTTATATAATATATGTATAAATACATTATATAAAAGAGCAACTGTTGAGTTTCTTGCCGGTTCTTCTCTGCAGAACTGCCTTCCGAACCGGTGGTAGCTTCTTTTTGTTTATATGTTCATTCGACGATTCAAAAGTGCTCATAAGAGATTATTTGAATAAATAATATTTAGAATACTTTAATGATTGTACAAATTTAACATGTAATAGTTGCTCATTTGACAGTATGTCCAAATATATATAAATAGACGGTTTCGTTAGCCATGATCAGTCGAATAAACTAAACAGAATGTGACGCTGCTCGTTTTATTATTCCCATATTCAAACCACTACTGGAACAGAATACATAAAAGATTGATAAACACATTACCCTCCGTTTCGTTGCGCAGTCAGTTAAAAAACAACATACATATTATGTTAAAATCACTCAAGAACCACGTTAATATTTATATATATTTGTATTTGAGCTGTTCTGACTGTGATCGATCGAGTCCACTTGTGGGGTCATTTGACGGAACATAGCGTTGAGAGGTATTCATTTCATATTTATTTTAGTAAATGGAACTGATACCTATCTATTGAAATATTTACTTAAATTTATATTTTCATTTCTTCGCTCTGGTGTCGAGGCAAAAGTGCGGCGTTGAGTTCTGCCACTCAACACACAATGCCTCCAAAATTCGGCAGAAAGTGGGGAACGAAGTGTCTTAACTTTAGGTTTCCTCTGCCTACCCTGCTGTGTGCGGGATATAGCGTGAAGCTAATTTAATTGTTTTTAATACCTATCTATTCTATTGAATTGGAATGTCTGCCTGGCATTGGAGATGCGTAGCAAAAAAAATGAATTTGTATCTATAGTCTATACCTTATATACGAAGGCATAAGTTAAAAGATAAACAAATTAAAAAAATATATTTTATAGATTACGATTGATGGAGCTTAAGACAATATATGCAGTAAAATAATATCTATGATGTTTATAGAATAGTTAACAAAAATTATGATTTAAATTTATCAATATCACAACCGTTGCGTTTACAGTCACACCCACCCCCGTGTGCCACCGGGCCACGACGGCCTCCTGAAAATAATTTATTCCTCATTTAGTGGGGAATCGATCCTACAACTGTCGCGTTTGCAGTTGGCTACTGGGACCCACGACGATGATTAGACGTATTGACAACGTTGTCGTCAATCAACACACGCTGTTTCAAAAATTGGTCTCAAATGTCTCATTCACCAAAAAAAAAAAAATCTTAATAATTAACAAAGCCACGAGGGTCTAGCGTGTTCAGAGAAGCATATTGTATGGTATCGATCAAACTGTCAATTTATCAACCGAGGGACAAATGACCCCTTGACGCTATGTGGGTAAATACAATCGATCATTTTATTCAATGTTGTGGCAGAAATTATTTGTTTTGTACAGTATAAAAGTTCCTTGGACAAGATTATTTGAAATATATTATAGAAAAATCAGCTTCACGCTGTAGCCCGCATAAAGCAAGACAGGCAGAAGGAACCTAGTGTTAAGGCGGAATGCCTTCTCCCACTTTCCGACGAATTTCTCGAATAATATTTTATAATCACTAGCTTCTAACCGTGACTTCGCTTGCATTCCAGTAACGTCACATATGTAATATAGGTACAAGTCAAATTGATACTCTCCTTCTTTGAGGTCGGTAAAAAAAAAAAAATATTAGCTTACAACATTTTTATCTCTCGTTTTCTTACAGTTCAACACCCCGGATGTTATCAATCACAAGGCAAAGTGACAGTTAGCATTTCGCGCAAAAATTAAATGGTTATCTCATTTTAATTATTTTTATTGTCTGGCGTTGTTAACATGTGATGATAGTGGATACAAGATAATAATAACACTAGTGATTGGCAATTAGGAATGCTGCTATAGTTACATATGTATGTATATGCCTGAAAGACCCTGGGTCAGTGCTCGACTGGGCTTTGTTAATCTTGATGGGGAAACCTAATTTACAATTATTTTAGGCGGATTGTAGAGAACAGTCGTTGTAACAGAAGGGTTCCCTCTGCCTACTTTGTTAGGCGAAAAGAAGTGTGAAGCTGCTTTTTTTATACAAAACTTTTCAAGAGTAGATGCAGAACCAATAACCTTCAGGCACACATTCAGGCATGTTTCAACTGCTTCAGAATGGTGCGGCAAATATCAAAAAAGATGAAATGAAAAAAAAAAAAATAACTTCTAAATTTTAATTTATAAATATTTTTTCTCGTTGACTTTCGCCGCAAATTAGCAGAAAATAAGGGAAAGGGAGTTTATAGTAAGTTCTCTCTTTCTACACTGCTATATGCGGGAAAAGGCGTGAAACTAAAAATAATCTATCTAATATAACTTATACTAATAGTTCAGAAACTACAAGAGCTCCACTTAGAGATATTGAACCGATACGCAATTTTAACCAACTCAGTATTAGGTTTAATTGCGTACGCACTGCAATATACGCAATTAATGACTCACAGTCTAAAATATTAACAGGATACGAAGATTCATAGCAATTTGCTTGATAAGTTCTACGCATTGATGACATCAGAATGGGGTCTTATATTATAGTTTTATTACATGGGCAGAAAAGAAAAATATTTGTTTAGAAATTGTATAAAAAATAATTGAGGCCAGTCGTGGCGCAGCGGCACGAAGTGTGTCTGTAAAACCGACTGGTTGTTGGTTCGATCCCCACTCGAGGAGATGAAATATTTACTTAAACGAAGAAACTGCAAATATAAATTTGCAGTTTCTTCATTTTGGTGTCGCGGTTAAGCGCGGCGTTGAGTTCTGCCACTCAACACGCAGTGCGTCCAGAATACGGCAGAAAGTGGGGAATGGAGTGTCTTAATACTAGGTTCCTTCTGCCTACCCTGCTGTGTGCGGGATACAGCGTGAAGCTAATTTAATTTTTTATTTTAATTTTTTTTATTCAAAATAAGAAGTTACATGCTTCATTTTTTGAACGTCAAATAATTTACCACCAGTTCACTAAAATTAATGCCTCAGACCTGAGAAGAACCGGCGCAAGAAACTCAGCGGGACTTATTTTTTTAAAATCAATGTTAAACAAATACATATTTAATAATCTGTGACAATGATACCTTTGAAACAGACTGGGGCGAGCATTTCATTCCCAAGGCGTGTTATCATTTACAAAATCATTAATTTGGTAATAACCTTTAACACACAAACGTCTTTTCACAATTTTTTTAAATCGTGATATAGAAAATTCCCTGACGTTTTCTGGGATCCTATTGTAAAAGCGTGCACATTGTCCCATAAAAGAATTACGGATTCGATGCAATCGAGTTACAGGTGCACCAAGATTATGCCTATTTCTAGTGTTAATATTATGAAAATCACCAATTTTGGTAAAATTATTACTGTTTTTCTTAACATACATAACATTTTCAAAAATATATTGAGATGCAACTGTCAATATATTAATTTCTTTAAACTTTTGCCTTAAGGAGTCTGACTGTTTTTTTGATATCTGATTGATTTAAGCCAAAGATTTTGTTATTGTACAAAAAATTGTATTTGTAACAACGATGTTAGATAACGCAGAAAATTAAATTAAAAGATAAAAAAGTGCTTATAGATTAATTGGTTAGAGCATTTGCACCAATTTCGAGAAGTGTAAATACAAATACAAAAGTTTACAATTTCTCAATTCTTAAGTATATTAATTAGAGGTCGTCGTAGCATAGCGACACCAGCGTCTGACTGATTTATTTTCATTTTTCAGTAACAAGACAAAGCGGCTTTGCACTCCCTTACTCAAAACACAATATCAAAAAATTGTAAATTTACATAAAGTTAATTATTTTTTTTTTTCCAGGCAACTTCATCACAACAGTAGCACTCCTCATGCATCCAAAGCTTCGTGGCCATGTGACGACCATGTTCGTTTTATCGCTCTGCGTATCAGATCTGTTGTTCTGCAGCATCAATCTGCCATTGACGGCGAGCAGGTATACTCGTTATTAAACTATGCTATAATTATGGATTAGAGACCAGTTGTGGCACAGCGGTTCAAGTGTGTTGCTGTAAAAGGCGACAGGTGTGTGTTCGATTCCCACTTGGGGAAAAAAAATATGTTTTCATTCACTCTGGTGTTGAGATAAAGCGCGGTGTTAATTTCCTCCTCTCAAGTGTTTTAACATTAAGTTCCCTACTACATGCGGTATATAGCATGAAGCTGAACAAAAAACAAAACAAAACATATAGGTAATTTATGAATTAACGGTACGGTACGGTACATCTTAACATCCGTCTCAAATTTTAAAGAGATTTATAAATACTTAATTAACTTAAGTAAGAAAACCTAAATACAAATATAAAAGACGATATGGCTAAAATTGATGTTGTTTCTTTTGCCTCTTGCCCTTAGAATGTGTTAAATGGAAAGCAGAGAACTCATTACTGAAATCTTTCTATCGAAGCAAAATACAAATCATTTCTTTTCTTAAACAAAAACAAAATTAACGGCTTGTCCATAGAAAATACATCGAAATGAATATCCAATATTTTGACGACTTTACAAAATAAAATGTCAAAATGGATATGTTCAAAAATACATTCGAGGCACGCTCCTAAACATATGTTAATTAATATAGAAACACAATCTTGTGTGAAACACGACGCCAGTCAAAGCACATGTCAGCGAAACGAACGACTGTAACAAAAAATTATGAATTTATTGCTTACTTATGGAGAAAAAAATGTTGGAATTACAAATTTACAGCTTATCGTCGATAGCTATTTTGTTTTAGTATATAAGTATTGTATTTAAATATTATCCGTCTTTAAGGTCGGTTTCCAAAGCGAGCGGAGCGGGGTCCTTAATGGTCATTAAGGACTACGTGGAATTCGCAAAGTTTAAGTGCATACTTATATTTCCACCAATTCATAGCTCGACGAAAAGGACTGAGCGAGCAGAAAGAGTTGAAATGAACTGAACAAAATACAAACATAAGTGATAGAAATGAAAACTTTTTTGGTTTATTTAAAAAGAGACCGTTCTGCCTAAGTATTAGCTTCTAATTTCTGTAAAATTTACTGTTTTCAGTTTAATTTTGAGTGTTTACGTTTAAGTAAGTGTTGCTCTACTAATAATTAAAAAACAGAACAGGACAGATACTTAATAAAAATCTCTAAAATCTATTGTAAGGTTTTTTTTAAATTAGGAAAATACTTTGATATTTATGTTAATGAAACTAATATAATCAAGTTTTTTATTTTCACCATAGCGTTTGGTACTCCGTACTAAAGAGTTCCTAAAAGTAAGAAGCAATTTTTTTAAGTATGGTTTGCGGCACAAAGTGTGACTGCAAAACCGATTGGTCGTGGGTTCGATTCCCACTCGAAGAGATGAAATATTTACTTAAATTTATATTTCCATTTCTTCGCTCTGGTGTCGAGGCTAAGCGCGGCGTTGAGTTCTGCCACTCAACACGCAATGCCTCCAGAATTCGGCAGAAAGTGGGGAATGTAGTGTCTTAACACTAGGTTCCCTCTGCCTACCCTGCTGTGTGCGGGATACAGCGTGAAGCTGATAAATATACAAAATTGCTCTACAAACTCAATTAATTTTTAAAAATCAGCAATTTTTTACTTTGTTATGATTTCTTTATTGGTGTCACTAAAATTACGCGTTGGCTCTATTATACAATTGAATCCCATAGTTAGCAAAAACTGTCTGTACCTAAACAAGAGAAAACACATTTAACTATCTTTCCTTAGTTTGAACTTTAAAAATAAACATTATTTCAATATATTAAAAAAAAGAAGAGCCATCATGCCGCAGTGGCAAAGAGGCTGTACACGCGTCTCTGTAACGCGACGTTTGTTGGTTCGACTCCTATTAGAGGGAATCAACTGTTTTGATTTCCTCCATCTGGTAACAAGATAAACCGCGGCGTTGAGTTCCGCCTTGAGTGGCGGAGTCACGGAATGTCTCGAAAATTGGACGCAAGGATTGGAACGGAGTGCCTTAATACTAGGTTCGCTCTGCATATCCACCCTTCGCTGAATCTGTAAATAAAAAAATATTATAAAATTAAATATTAAATTATTTGAAATTAATTTTCACGTATTTTCTTCAGATATATAAATCAACAATGGGTGCTCGGCCCAAGCCTGTGTCAGATGTTCGCGTTCGTGTTCTACGGCAACGAGGCTGTATCATTGCTGTCCATGGTCGCTATCACTATTAACAGGTGAGAACTATATATTGTATTTATACCTATATGGGTAGTGTCATATTACTCCGTCGTAGAGTACGCACGTGTAATTGCAACGCGACGGATGTGGATTCGATACCCATTAGGGAAAATTAATTCTATTAATGTTTTTCTTTCTATGCGCTGCGTTGAGTTCCACCACACAATATATAGCATATTGTGTTTTGAATATTGAGCGGAAACTGGCTAACGGAGTGTCTTAATATAAGCGACCTCTCCTATATGCAAAAAAAATATTAATTTGTTTTCCCTTTCGGCTTTTGTAGTATAACTTTGGAGTGGAGAAGGATTAGTAGGAAGGCAGACCGTGGTAACAAACTAGTGTTTAACTTAATTATAACAAGAGCTGCCATATCTGCGTTTGAATTACTTAAAGATATGATTTTTTATTAGAAAAAGTTTAACGACATTAAATTAAAATTAGTTTCTTTTTATTAACTTATTTTGAACCGAGGCCATCGTGGCGCAGGGGCACACGCATGCGACTGTCAACGCGACGGTCGTGGGTTTGATTCTGACTAAGGGGAATAAAATGTTTATTGTTTTTATGTTCTCGCTCTGGTAACGAGGCAAAGCGCAGTGTTGAGTGCCTCAACCCTCACTCAAAACGAAATACCTCGAGAATTCAGCGGTAAGTGGAGACGACACCTTTGTCTCCACTTACCGCTTGATTCCCAGGTTCCCTCTGCCTACCCTACCATCTGTGAGTAAGCTTGCGTTCGTAAAAGACATTGAAAGTCTATACATTTTTTTCATCATCTCTCTAATCACGCGAGATAACCATACCGTATTCACTATTTTCATTTCTTATATTTTAAGAAACATCCTTTTATTTTTTTTATTATATTTCCCTGATCGGGAATCGAATCCATCATTATTAAATGTTAGACTAAGTTCCCTATGCCTACCCTGCTTTGAGCGGGATACAGCGTGAACCTGATTTTTTTTCTTACACATAAATAATAAACCATAGCTACTCCTATAAAATAAAGTAAAATTCTAAAAACGGTATATGTACTAGTATATCGAATGAGAAACGATACAAGATATAATGCAAGACATAAACAAAAAATATCGAAGATGAAAGGTGTTTATATGAAAAAAAAAATGTAAAAGAAAAATATTTTCGTCATAAAAAAAACGGAACCTGTCGAAATCGTGTGTAGGTTAAAAGCAACGCTTCTAATTACTGAGCCCTAATGTTTATAAACATGTCAATAAATAAAAAAACGAACAATTTCAATTTACATGGCTGTGAAGACGTGTAGTGGGAGTGACAATGAAAGAAACACATACAACATCAATCTATACTCATATTATAAACTGAAGAATATGTTTGATTGAACGCTCTAATCTCCGGAACTGCTGGTTCCATAATTGTATGTTCTCTTTGTGTTGGCTAATCTCTCAAGTCTATAAAATATTAGTTCACGTTAATCTTTTGGATGTATGTACTGTACGTACGGGTACAGTTACCTCGGGCACTTAGAACGTGTCATATGTCAACTTAGTTTTCATTTTATATATAGAAATCTATGGGGACATACATATGTCTGTATAAATAGCCCATGCAAAACAACAGATAGAAAGACTAGTTTCTAATATGTGAAGTAAAGGCGTATAGTGGGTGGTGGCAAATATTTACTTAAATAAAACAGAAAATTATTATAGGTAGATTATAACGTTTATGCTTTGGTAGAAGCAAAAAACACATTATATTATTATATATATTTTGTATGAATCTAAATATTTTGTGATCGTTAATGTCATCAAATATGACATGAAGAGTAAATAACTTTACTTTGAGACCATCGTCGAGCAGCTGCTGTTTGTGGGTTCAATTCCTACTCATGGAAGGAATAAGTTTATTTCCTAACACTGGTAACACGCGCGTCGTTGTGTTCCATGGCTCAACCCGCGTTCTATCCGTTTCTCGCGTTCTATCCAATATGTAAGATATTAGCTCTCTGCCTACCTTGCTATATGCGCGATAAAAAATGATTTAAAAAAATAATATACAGAACCTTTCTTTTCTTATTACCACTCACTCTTGTACCATTCAGTACAACCCAAAACATTACCATTAACCTATAAACATTCTTAACGAAATTAAGTCATAAAAATGTCTACTGAACCGAACTGACGTCCGACGTCCGCGATGTAAGACGCGAGATGCATTGCGTTTACAGCCCGGAAGAGATAAAAGATAAAAGAGGATGAGGCTGAGAAAACAACACAAGTTGTTCTTTACTGTGACACCGATTTATATAATAATTAGAAAAAAAGAAAAATACATAGTTTACTATACGGTACAATCAATAATACAAAACAAGAAAACTTTACTGAAAGGTTAGTATGGAATAGAGCATGTCGTAACAAGCGTAATATCTATTTGATCATAGCGGGACTCAAACCTGCGCCTGAGGAAGCGGGACTTGACTTCTGTATTAAAATTGACATACGCATCTTCTTTTCCTATCCTTACAGTGTAAATAAGACTTTTTAAAAAAAATCAAATTTTTTTTTTCTTGGAGTTTTAAATTGAAGCAATTTATGAAAATTAAAACATATATTTTTAAAATTTCAGTTTATCTAACTTTTGAACTAAACTCGTTTTGTAATATACTACCTACGTGATAAAAATAAGAAGATACTATTTATCAGTTGCACACTGTATTGGAAAACGCGATGGTCATGGATTCAATTCCTTTTGGGAAAGTATTTTTTTAATATCCTGACAACAAGTAATGACGACGTAGAGTTGCGCAACTCAACACACTATGTCCCAGACATTGGGCGGGAAGTATGGAACAAAGTCTTAACACTAAATTCCTTCTACCTTCCCTGCTATTTACGGGATGCAAAATGAAGCTAAGAAAATACACAACACAAGGGCACGAGAAACTTACACAAGGACGATCTCCATCTACATTAGTTATTTCATGGCGGAACCCAACGCCGTTTTTTTAAATCTCAATTACTAAAATAGTTTCATAGAAAATAAAACATGAAAGCCAAACTGAACTGGCATTGTTAAATTACGAGTGGGCAAGAGTGAATCGTAAAATAAAATACGTGGGAACACTCAAACAGTGTATAAACGTCCGCGGGTTATTTACTACCATCATTCGTGGCGTGCTCAATTTAAAAGTTACTTTTTTATATTATTTTGTATATATTTCTCTATGATGCCAGAGCAGGGACAAGCGTGTGACTGTAACCCGACAGGTTGTGGTGTCGATTCTGTGTGAAATGGAATATTTAATTTTTTTTTTAACATAGGAGGCGCGGGTTCGAGTCCCGCTACATTCAAATTTTGATACGTTATCTAAATGAGTATGGAATATTTAATATTTTTATTAGTAGTAGAGTAGAGTACCATTACTCAACAACAACTCAACAATACCCTGAATTCGGCGGAAAGTGGGTAACGGAAGTCTGCTAACAGTAGGTTCCCAGGTGTCCTCTGGCTGCCTGCTATGCGTGGGATACAGAGAGAATATAATAATATATATTTCTCTATATTTTACAGAGTCGCTTCACGTTTTCTCCAGTATAATATTAGAAAATTTAGTGTAAGAAATAAAATTAAGGTATATATGGGTATATACTTGAATAATAGGAGAGAACCTAGTGTTAAGACACTGTTTCCCACGCATCTTTCAATTCCATTGACAATGACAATTCCATTCTTTGTCTTCTCATCAGAGCAAGGAAATTAAAAAAATATGACCTAATAATAAGTAACATATTTATGTATATACCTATTACTTTAACTAAAGAATCGTAACTATCTTAAACAATCAAGACGAAAAAAGAAAAAAATCTATTCGTATCAGTGGTTTCAATTGGATTCCAAACCCTAAAAGGAGAATGGCGAGACTAGCTAGAACCGTACAGAATAGCACAAAATCAGTAGTTCGCGAACTCTACCAAAAATCTCTATGAAACCAAAACTGCATTCAACCAAAAAACTCCAGGTTCTATCCGAGTGACTAATAATAGCCGACGAATTTTTGGTATGTAAACATAAAGGTATTATGTTTACATACCAAAAACTTAATTCATGTACGAATCACTATAATTTTCATTTTCTTAAGTGTTATTCTCACCGTAATTTAGTATAATAATTAAAAACATATTAAAATTTCGTATACAAATTTAATCGCCACTAGATTCCAAACCCATACCCATTATACTTACAATTTATGTTTTCAACATGTAAATTTTCTATCACACCATAAACGACCCCCATTTTTAAATAACTTATTTAGATGCGTTTCAATTTACAACTTCCATTGTTAGATTCTAAAAGAATTTTAAGTGCATTGTGTGGAGTGATTCGAGTATTTTAAGTCGGTCGCCTTAAGCTTAATGTTGATAGGAAAAGTAATGTACGGTAAATAAAGTACGATTGATGAGTCGTGGCCGCCCTGAAGTTGGGTATAGACGGCTGATCAGATTTGATTTTCGGATTTTTCCTACTTTATTCTAATTTTTTCTTCTCTGTGAGTGGACAAAAATGCGCAAAAATTCGAAATCTTTACTTAAGGGCCATGACTTATCGACTGTACTATAGAGCAGATATACAATAATAAGTCATTATTTTATTTATGCTATTTTTAAATATTTGTGTCGATAGTATTAATATTTTTTTGGTGTTTCATTACGCAAAATTATTGGTTAGTTGTAAAAAATTACAGTTTCAAGCTTTTTCCTGTATATCAGAATTATTCGTTGAGAACCTGAGTTAAGAGACTCCGAACTCTGTTACTGATGTCGTGGAACTTAACACCGCGGAATAGTAAAACTAATATATTATATGCAGGAAATGCGGCAACATAAATTGAACATCAGAAACTTAAAAAAAAAAACAATATTATTATATAATAAAGCCGGACGAAGCCACGGCCTGTCGCTAGTATGTAAAATCGAGCTAAATATTAATTAAATTAACCCGCTAAGTAATGAATTTGAACACACAAAACTACGTTACCAGCTTTCTCCTCTTAATATTCGAAAGTATATAAAAATATTTGCACGCCACCAAATATATCGGATAATCTCTTACCATATTGTTAGTTTCTATTGACACCTACAAAAGTAATAATCTACACTAATTATATCCATAATTTAATATTATAAATATTTAAATTTATTACATTTATTTAATATATATATTTTTTAATATATTTTTTTTTATTGGTGGTTATGATTTGCTTGACCGGGCAAATCTTAGAAAAGAAAATCTTTTTAAAAAAATCAAAGTATTTGCTTTTTTGTACTGTGGAGACTAGTAAATTCGGAATGTGTGACATGTCATATCTACATAACTCTCAGTTATTTCTATTTGACCACGTGGGCGAAGTTGAAGGTAAAAGGTATTATGGTTATAAATTTATAATATACCGAAAAATCTCTTATAATATAAACCATGTTGGTAATGGATTCGAATGACTTTATATGTGCAAAAAAAATCACACTTTTTCCCGCATAGCAGGATAGCCAGAGGGAGCTAGTGTTAAGATACTCTGTTACCCACTATCTGCCCAGTTTTCGAGACATTGCGAATTGTGTGGCGGAACTCAACGCCGTATTCTCGTATCTATTAAAAAGGAACGGGAAATCGGGAAAAAATGTCGATACGGTTAATATTTATGTATAATAATAATAATCATATGTATACTATGATAATTAAGGAAGGGGACAGCAAGTAACTTAAACAGGAAGACGATAACATCAGAACTACTAATGCATACAAAATATATTCACTGACTATTAAGAAACTGTATATCTAAAATCTGGAACCTCTATTGAAAATTAATTTTATATGAAGACCAGCTTATATTTGCGGCTTCCTTGCTTCCCTTCCTTGCTTATCATGTAAGCTGAAATGACCAATATTGTTATTAGAGCGGCCACGATTAGTTGACCGTACTGTACTCGACACGAAATGCCTCGATAATTCGGCATCTTTGCGCCGAACGGAAACGGAACTGTGTAAGACACTCCGTTCGTAGGGTCCCAGGTTCCCTCTGCCTCCCCTACTATGTGTGAGATACAGCGTGAAGCTAAGTTAAAGAAACTGGCTACTAGATAATCTAATTAGTTAGGGCGTTTGGCTCTGTTGTCGGACATAGAATATCTCTATGGCGAATGTATTTAAAAAAAAACTGAAAAACATGTTTTTATCGTACACTAAAAAGTGATTACTAAGTTTATTTTTATTGTAAATTAGCTATAAAATCATCTATATCTTGATGTCTATAGTAAAAAAATATATTAGATACTTATACCATAATTTACCGTTCTATATCGGTTGTTATGAGGTGAGTTATTAACTGATTCACCGATCTGAAGCTTTTGTTGCAAAAAATAGCGTTAGAAAACGCACAGTATTGATTTTTTTTTAGTTTTATCGCTATACGCTGTATTCTGCATACAGCGTGGTAGACAGATGGAAAATATAGTGATAAGACACACCATTCCCCAATTTCCGCTTAATTTTGGAGACATGGCGATGGCGTGTTGAACAGTGAAGAAACTCAATGCCGCTTTGTCGTAAAATCATCTCGTTTATCACATCGAATTCACGTCGGAATGTTTCAGTTATTGTAAAATAAAACAATAAATATTAAAAACAGATGGTCAAAATTAAATTCACTGTTAAATAAGACTTTTTTAAGCCACTGATCCCCGCGTCCATCTTTATAAATACAATATTTATTAGTGTTACTGCATCCAGTCATTCGTCTCTCTTTTGCTTCGGATATTTGTTTGTATGGCAATAAAATTCGTGAACTGAATTCATAAGCTATACGTTGTCTTGTGTCCTAAGGAGCGAAATAGAGACAATTTAATATAAAATGTCTTTGAGTTCCGGTACTTAACACTCAACATCCAGCGTAAAATGAATTTTCTGACTGAACACTAGGTTCTATGTAGGTTACAGAGTAAGCTATCGGTTCTACTTTCTTCCATTTGAGACATATTTGAGTTTACCATTGAAATTGGTAACACGATATATTGAGCGAGAATCGAACCTACACCATCGTTTTCAATCATATCCAAATAATATTTTACTAAATATAATCTATATCCATATTTATACTTTCCTGTTCAAATGATATTCCTAACACCCGCCATTTCTTTCAAAGATCAAATATAACAAAATATCTTTGTACCATACTCAATTTACCATAAAAATAAACTCATTCATAGCGGGTCAGTAGCCGCCGCATAAAGGCGCACTGTGCACTGTGGCATTGAGTTACTCTATTTGTGCATCTTCGCTTTCATCTCTGTGTTAAGTGTTGATGATATCATCGGGAAGTATACTTGAAAAAATATATATTATTTAGCAATGTCCAAATTAATATTAAGCCAACAATGTCTCTTGCGGCGTTGAATTCCGCGAGTCGTGGCAGGTAACGAATGAAAAGAACCAAACGGGAAGTCTCTACACTAGATTCTTTTTCCCATTTTTGAGAGGAATAAAGCGTGAGTCTAAAAAATGTATGAACTTGAAGAATTGAGTGAGTTTATCACTCCACCTGCGCAGATGTTCTTTAAATATAAAATATGTTAACAATAATGGATAATCTAAGAATTTTGGATAGTTTTTTCTTTTTACTTACTCTATACCTTATATCTCGTGATCATTACAACTTTAAATTGCAAACGAGAAAATATTTAAATATTTATTTGTTACTTAATTGCAAAATTGAGAAAGAAATTCTTTCAGAAGCTGTGTAAATACGCCTTAAAAAAATATATTTTATTATTTATTTCTCATTTAATTTTCGTAGTCATCAGTATGTATACAGTATAATAGTTCCTTTATTCTATAAATTCTATGTATACCTCTATAGGTAGCCAATCAAAAAGTCAAGTTATTTATTTATTTATTTTAATCACCAACACAGCGTACACTACAATTTAAACAGAAAAAAAAATTATAATTAATAATAAAGTGTCGCCGCAATTATAGGCGATGACGACAAGCATATTTTACATTTACAATAGTATATTTTTTTTTTTTTAAGAAACTAAACTAAGCATACACTTTAAGAAACCTTATATATAAAATTTATCGATAAAATACTTATTTTAAACAATAAGAATTTTAACCAATAATATGATATTGTTATTTAAAAGAGAGGAAAATAAATGTAAATAATTAAAAGACATGAGCGGTCACTTAGATCTCAGGGACTTTAATATTAAATTACAAAATGCGTGTTTTTATCAAAAAAATAGTTATAACTTGAGTTCTTCATAGGTAAAAAAAACTTACTTAATTTTTCTTGTCTTTTGTGTGATACTCATACACATAAACATTTACATACATAATAAGTTCTTTGATTTTCACGATTATTATACATTTTAAATAAAACTATTTTAACCGGATTAATCGCGTATATTTAGTTTTTACATTTTTGGAAACCCGACGTTTCGAACACTTTGCAGTAGTCCGTGACCACGGACTACTGCAAAGTATACGCGATTAATCCGGTTAAAATAGTTTTATTTAAAATTTACATACATAGAAAAATTCCGTACATTTTATTGAAAAAAAAAAAAAAGCGTGCTTGATATGAACCCGCACTTATTTTGTTTAGAATTTCTAGCTATTTTTAACTTATCGTTTACGTATACCAAGTAACTGGCACGCGATATATATTCGTGTGTTTATTTTCAAAGATTTTATGATGTGCCATGAATGTGCGGTGAATGAAGCTGTAAATCGTGTACATTCCATGTAAAACAATAGTCTTGCATTTAAGTGGGATAGTGTGTGACTGTAAATGCGATGGTTGCGGGTTCGACTCCGTATTAGAGGATTATTGTTATTTTTCCACTCTTCTTATAAGACTACTCACTTGCCTTAGCGTTGGGTTCCGCAACTCATCATGGAATATGATGGATTTCGGGTGAATATCGAAGATCGAGGTGTCTTGAAACCAGGTTCCCTCTTATCGTATTATACAGGTAGCAAAGTAAAGTAAAAAAAAAATGCTTTCCAAGTGCAGGAACTTGTGTGTGTATAGAATATGATAAAGAACTATTGCAAAGTCAACTAAGATTACTTCACAACGAAGCGACAGGACAAAATTATCTACATCAAACACTCATTTCTCACGCTGAGTGCCTTTTAAACGATAAAACCACTTTGGGGAGTCGCTTCGTTATCCGTTAATAAAAACCTTATCGGTTACTTGTGTGACCGATTAAATATTATTAACATATTGAATATGTTTCGATATATAGTTATTAAAATTATATATGTATAAAGTTGAAGAATTTGTTTGATTAAGTGCAAGCGCTGATTAAAGAAGTACAGATATAGGCTATAAATAGTTTCTTAATTGGTGTGTCCCTAATCTTATTTTTCAATAAAAAAAACTTTCAAATGCAAGAACAAACGAACTAACTCAATTGCTTATGCCAATCGTACAATACTTTTGATTACATAAAAATAGTTGCAACGTGATGCTGAAAAAGTTATTTATTTAAAATTTGCTTTTTGTTTTTGGGTATATGCTCAAAAACAAAAGACATTAATATATGAATTTTAGACAATAAACAAAAGAAGAAGGGGTGTCGCAACGCTAGGTTCCTTCGGCGTACTCTGCTGTGTGCGGGATTTAAGGCAAAAAAGCTGTAATATTTAAAAGAGTGTAAATAATAGGCCTTATTGAAAGTTAAAATGATGAAAAATTTTATTCACGCCACCCCTTCATGTTATATGGAAAAAAATATTATTATTAAATAGTAAACAATAACAGTAGTGAGACAGCGTCAGCATGTAAACGCGACGGTTGTTTGTTCGATTCCGGAGTTGGGGAGTCAATTATTTCCGAAACTTAAAACGCACCGTGTTAAATTGGGACGGAAAAAGAACGTGTTTTTTTAGGTAAAAGCGTGAAGTTATAAATCTCACATTCGCTTTTTATAAAAGAATATTGTTTTACTATTATGCGGGTATTTTTATGATATTCGTTTTGCTTAATAAAATCTATTAAGAAAGACTAAACAAAACTCCCCTTTGTGTTTTTTTATTAAATTACCAACTTAATTAAATTACTTATTATCGGCCTCACACGGTATTATATATTTGTTTTTCGTTTCCTCCTCTATTTAATATGCAATCTATAAAAATTGGCCGCAAAAGTGAAAGGAAATCTTAACACTTGGTTCTCTTTGCGTCGCTTGGTAAAGTTAAGTAAACCTAAAAGGAATCGTACAAACGCGAGACGGGCGACTTGCCCACCGAAGGTACTGTACCATATTGGAGGTCTCGCCCGAGCTGTTTCTGAAATTCAAGCTTAGCTTAGCCAGAGCCCTTTCATCTGATACCTCATTTGAACTAACGGCTTTAATACCATATTTTGTTCCCCTTATAAGGTTTTTAGTTTTTAGGATAGGACAAATGTATAGGTAGCAAAATACATCATTCTAGGAAGTAACTTGTTAATTTTGTTTCCCTTTATAGTGTGGAAATACGCGTTTTTTGCGACATAAACACGCCATATCTTTTTTTTAATCATGGCCGTAGATTTGGGTATATAGTTTGAATTTTAACTCCATATTTTCAAGCATTCCTTGGATAAACGCTCTTGACAGATAGACAGAAAGACGGAGAACAAAGTGATACTATAAGGTATAAGGGTTCCTTATAAGATCATTTTCGAACCCTAATAAGCAGAGATGTTATTAAAAACTTCAGGTCAGTACAGGCACAAAGTATGACTGTAAAAACGATTGGTTGTAGGTTCGATCCCCACTTAAGCATATGAAATATTTACTTAAATTATATTTCATTTCTTCGCTCTGGTGTCGAGGCAAAGCGCGTCGTTGAGTTCTGCCTCCAGAATTCGGTAGTAAGTGGAAAACGCAGTGTCTTAACACTAGTTTCCATCTGCCTACCCTGCTGTGTGCGGGATACAGCGTGAAGCTGATGTATTTATTTTTCTTTTTATTATTAAAAACCAAAATTAAGTTAAACAAGCGTTAAATAATTTTGCAGTAGCTAGGATAAGAACGCTTAAAAGGTGAACACGCTCCATTAATTTTTTTATACGTTTTCTTAAATAAATATTATTTACAGAGCGCCAAGCGCTACGGTCTCTGTATACCTCTTTCGCATCGTCTACTGATCTGGACCTCTTCATACACGACATCTGTGAGTCCTACACAGGTTTTTTACACAACCATTCTCCAGTAACGTAGCTACTGTGTTTTCGAAAGTCAACTATAAGATATGAAATATTCAAATTTATTTATTTATTATTTTCAGATATACACTCATAGCGTACTATGATATGTACTCGCAGATTTACACCACCACGAAGATATGGATCCAGCTGCTTCTTATTTGGCTGGTGTCCTTCGGGTTAATGGTGAGGGTAAAAATATTTAATATACTTTAATATAAAGTTTTATCTAATATAAATTAAAATTAAAAAATTAGCTTCACGCTATATCCCGCACACAGCAGGGTAGGCAGAGGGAATCTAAAGTTAAGACACTCCGTTCCCCACTTTCTGCCGAATTTTGGAGCCATTGCGTGTTGAGTGGTAGAACTCAACGCCGCACTTTTGCCTCGACACCAGAGCGAAGAAATGAAAATATAAATTTAAGTAAATATTTCATCTCCTCGAGTGGGGATCGAACCCACAACCAGTCAGTTTTACAGTCACACTTCGTGCCGCTGCGCTATGACTGGCCTCAAATCTAATATAATACTACTTTATCTAATATAATACTACTAAATTGTTATGAATACAAATGTAAATAAAAAATGTTGAGATCATTATGGCGCAGCGGCACAACGTGTGTGTGGGTTCGATTCCTACTCAAAGGAATGCGTATTTTTTTTTCCTTGCTCTGGAAATAGCGAATCTTGAAAATTGAACGCTGCGAGGGAAAATGTCTTAATACCAGGGGGAAGGGGTGCAAAATGTCTTAATACCAGGTTCCCTCTGCTTACTTACTATAATGATATAAATATAAAACCAAGAAATATAATTGTTTGTGGAATAACACTTTTAAAATGTAAAAAAAGATAACGTTTTTATTTTTAAGAAAGTATTGAATGATAGTTACCTACATATGAGAAAAATGATCAAGTCAAAGTGATTTTATAATAATTTCATCGAATAAGTCATTAAAAGGCACATTCAAACGGACGATGACCAAAGTTGATATAAGCTGTTCTATATAGGTAATATTAGTCTAGCTATATTCCCAATTAATACTATGAACGTAGTACACGAACGGAGTTTCGTTTCTTGGAAGCCTTACTTAGACCTCGATTTTGTAGATTATATTTTTACACTCACCTTTGAACTCCCAAAAAATCCAGTGACCTATATTATAAATCTCGCCTAATGAAATTGCTAAAGGCGTTGTGATGCAGACAAACGTGAGTTTGATTCCCAAGAACGGCTTGTTGAGACACTATGTTCCCTCCGTCTACCTTGCTTAATTTGTCAATATTGATTATTTAGATGATTTAAATGGTGTGGTTTTGCTTAGTAAAAAAGTGATCTATTACTTTGAAAATATTAAAAAAACCAAAGAAATGTGAATCGTTATAGTTGTGAATTTAGATGATGTTCAAAAGAAGTATATAAATTTATACGTAACCTTCATTCCTTCCAATAAAATGTAATTTGAATTCGATTTTGAGTGGAAAACAGAGTTTTCTCAAATGTAGATAAGATTTTTTTTATTGTTTCACGCTGTATCTCGAGTATATAAATCTCGAGCATGGTAAGCAGAGAGAATGTAATGATAAAATATCCTAATTATGGAGACATTTAATGTTGAGAGGCTGAGCTCAACGCCGCGGGAATAGTTCATTCCCTGAGAGGGTATCAAGACCCACAACCGTATCGTTTACAGTGAGTCGTGTACCGGCCTCTACAAATGATATAATAAACTATTATATATTCAAACTTTATTTAAACAAGCGAGCATTATGAAGGAAGTGGAATTAGTTCGTTGCACTTTAACACTCGTATGGCTATAGTTAATTGCTACGAATTAGGCGCATCCGTGTACAGCCCGCTTTAAACTGCGGCTTAATTGTCAAATACTTTTTATGTGTTTTTTTTTTATTATTTTTAACGATTGTGAATAGCTGGTTTTATCATTTTTTTTGTAGTGAGGGTCCTTTTATATTATTTTTTATTGTCGTTAGTGTCAATTACAATGTTTTGAATCCGTTAATATTTCCGTTGGTGATCGAATCTAATTATATATAAAAAAAACTAATAAATTAACAAAAACGTGCCTAATATAAACTAATAAATTAACAAAGAAGATTTAATATTTCTATTTCCTCGCCCGATAACGCAGCCAAGCGCAGCGTTTAGTGCCACTCTACACGCAATGCCTCCAGAATGCGGAGGAGTGGCGAAAGGAAGAATCTTAAAGAGAACAGAGTATCTTAACTACATGCGGGATACAGCGTGAGACTAGAGAAAGGGAACCTATGTTTTATGACCAGAGAGAAATACTAAAAACATTTCATAGTTCGAATCGAACCCACGATTGTCGCGCGTCGAAGTCAGATGCTGCACGCCACGAGGACCTCAAAACAGTTCAAAATTCATTCCATTTTTTTTTCTGCATTTCAAAAAACGATTTTTTAATCTACAATCGCTCCCACTCGTACTTTAAACTCGTTAATTGCTGCCCACGTATAGCATTTCCGTAATCCAAACTAATAGAATAGACGTCGATCATGTTGGAACAATTTCGACCAATTGTCTCTAACGCGTTTTAATAGCGCTGAAGTAATCGTCGGTTGTTAGTGAATCATTCAATGCGTGAGGTCCCTGTTTAATTGAAGTGATTTTAATCTTATTCTTATTTTAAATTTGCTTTATAATTAGACGGCGTTGAGTTCCGAAATTCTGATAGTTAGCACTAGGTTCCATTTGCCTACCTTGCTATGTGTAAAGAAGCGTTAATCTGCTTTTTTTAAATTTAATCCTAAACACGACTGTAATTCATATTTCTTTAAATACGCAATTTCTAAAATAGACCAGTGGATAATGATGGAGCGTTTTTCTTATATTGCACTTGCGAAGGATATCTAATTATGAATATGCAAAAAAAAATCTAATTGATCTTGTCTTTGTTGGCTAATATTTTTTTTTAGCTTCACGTTGTATCCCGCAGATATCAGGGTAGGCAGAGACAACCTAGGAACCTAGTGTTAATACACTCTATTCCTATTAAGATCCTTCCGTTATCCACTCCGAGTTCGAAAAAGAGAGATCAAAAATCAGATTTACAACCATAAACTTCGCGTTTACAATCAGAAACTAAAAAAAACACATAAATTACTGACTAAAATGAGAGAGAGAGAGAGAGAGTGAACAGAGTGTCTTAATTTTCTCTTGTTCTCTCTGCTTATCGTGTTATACGCATGATACATCGTGAAACTGAAAGAGAATTAACTAAATTCCTTCTTATTTTATAGATACCACCGCTCCTAGGCATATGGGGCAGATTGGGTCTAGACCCAAACACATTTTCCTGTACAATCCTACCAAAGGACGGTAGAAGTCCCAAGAAGTATCTCTTCGTGTTCGGTTTTGCGCTACCCTGCGTAGTGATTATAGTCTCCTACTCTTGCATTTACTGGCGTGTGAGAGAGAGTAAGAGAAAACTAGAAGGGCGCAGGTGTGTATGTGGGTGAGATATCTTTTGCATGTTTTGTATGTTAATTTAGATATTTTTTTATTATAATTATATATATAAATATAATTTTAATTTAAAAAATATGTAACTATATAGTTTATTACTAAAAAAAAATTGGGTCCGCTTAACTCTATTAAAATATTTGCACGAGATGCATTAATGATTAAATTAATTATGAGGTAATAAGTTCTTTGATTTTCACGATTATTTTAAATAAAACTATTTTAACCGGATTAATCGCGTATATTTAGTTTTTTTATACATTTTTGGAAACCCGACGTTTTGAACACCACCACGGAGTGCTGCAAAGTAAAAAGAAGCGCATATGGTGATGAACCATACGCGCTTCATGCTTAACATTTTATTTTCTACTATGTACTTTGATGAGATACATACATACATACATAATAATTCTTTTTCTGTAAAAGAAGGAGATTATCATATCGACTGTATTTTTTTCAAAAATGCATGCATGAAAAGCATGAAAAAAAGCTTTGAAATAACTCCATATTTGAAACTTACATATGAAGCTAAATTACATTTAGCTAATATAACATTAGAAAGAGGGACCTTTAATAATCCATTTAGTTTTATTAAACAAATAATTTGTTTGTTTTAAAACATTGTTGGTGAACCAACCATCATCCACCCATCATCGCAGAGTCACGTCACAGAGTTAGCATAGATTTAACGAAATTTAAAAAATATTTGAAATAGTTGATATAAACTATAACTAAAATTTAAAACTGTTCTTCCACAGCAAATTGAGCGGTCAAACAGCAAGAGAAAAAGAAGAGGACTCTCGTCTAACAACGCTGATGCTAACAATATTTCTTTGTTTTCTAGCTTGTTTCCTACCTTTGATGATAATGAACGTAGCGGACGACGGCATAACATATCCTTGGTTACATATCATAGCTTCCATACTGGCGTGGGCATCTAGTGTTATAAATCCCCTTATATATGCAGCAACTAACAGACAATATAGGGCTGCGTTTGTGAATTTACTTAAAATATGCAAAAATAGCCCCGTCGCTCGAAGGACCACGTGGGGCAGCCGCACGGTGGGGCAGTCCTCGAATTCCCCACATTGTGTTGATAAACGAAATTTGAAAGAGAAACCTACTAAATTGTGAATTTAGTTATATAATTTTAATAAAACTTTTCATTTTGATTCCCCATCGATTCAAAATAATTTAAAAACTATACCACGTTACAAAATGCCTCCTAAAATATTTATGCATATGCCAGCTGTCTAATTTTACTATTATAATATGTTTAATCAATGAGAAAGCTGATGATGGTACAGAAATTTATTTTTGGAAATATTCTTAAAATATACAATAATAGCCCCGTGACTCGAAGGACCATGTGCGGCAGTCGTTGAATTCCCTGCATTGTTTTGATACACGAAATTCGAAAGAGAAACCTACCAAATTGTGAATTTAGCCTTAAAATTGTTTTAAAAGAGTCGCCAGTAATTAAAAATATTTTTGATTATAATATTAAATACTGTCCATGTTTCAAAATGTCTGCTTAAAATCTTTATACATATTAAAATTACTCAACTTTGTAATTCTATAATGACTCTCTAGACACGTTAATTTTAGAGAAATTTATCTTATAGTTAGGAACCTGTTTTTGGTAATTTACTAAATAATCGGACAGTTTCTGAATCCAAATTGTGTTGATGAAAAGAGAAATCTGTCAAACTGTGAATTTATAATGTTCATAATTGTATTTCGTCTTATCTAATAGTATAATATGAAAACATAGTACTGTGTAATTTTGTTGTTATTTTTTTTAGCTTTACGCGGTATCCCGCTATCAGCGTAGGTAGAGGGAACATGAAACTCTAGTGTTACCACACTCCGTTCCTATTAAAACACTTCCGTTTTGCACTTCACGCCTAATTCGAAGCTACGCCGCCAAATTCGTATGTTTGGTTAAATTACATAAATAATAAACGAAAAAACTACCTATTATAGTAAAAGACAAATTTCTATTTACATAATACAATTTTCTTTAATACCTGTTTTTATGTAAATTACAAATATAAGAAGCTGTATAGATATTTCAAGACCATTTTCCAAATATCAGTAGTATACGAATATAACTTTATAAATGGGTATATTATTATAAGCTTTCATATGTTTTTTAGTAATTTCATGCACTGGTTGCAATTAAAAAACAGTAAATGATATTTTATAATTTATTAAGGATATAATATTCCTATTTTTTAAAAAATATGCTTTGTAGAAATTATTCGTTAATTATTTTTATTAGTAACACTTTAAATGTAAATAATTTTTTGTTTAAGCTATGTAAATATAAATATAAGATGATAGTAAGAAATACACGACCAAAGTAATTTATATAGATATATTAAATAATGAATAAAACTTTTCTATATTGTTCTTTAATAATTTTGGAATTTTAAATACTATTTTAAATCTATCCATATTTAATTGTATAAAAATAACAAATATTAACATATCTAAAATCTAAAGTAACTTTCTCATATTCAATTTTTTCTTAACTGAGATTATTTATGGAACACTTTTCTAATTCTGTCATTAAAACATTCCTGATAATTTTTATTAAATACTGTTTTTGCATAAAAAAACCTGTATGGTAATACCAAAAATTTTAAAATATTTAATTTGTGAAAAATGTAGATGAATAATTTCACCAAGACTGATATTAAAAGTCAATTAGAAATATGGCAACTATAATTTTATGTAATATGAATATGTATAAATATTATTATAATTATAAGGTACTGCTAAAAGATCTTATATCTTTAATCGTTTGTTATAATTTAAATGATTTAAATTTTTTTTGCATTATTTATATAAATTAATTTAAATATAAGAATTACAACAATATTCATTCGATTATACGTAAAAATTGAAAATACGAATAAAAATTGTAGCTAATATTTTTTAAACTATATTATTTGAGAATTTCATCGCTTCCGGTACTGAGTTATTATTTTTTTGTATGATTTGTATAATGATTAGCTTATCTACTTATGCTTAGATTAATACATACCAAAGTTTAAATAAATGTATATTAAAATATGGCTTGTGTTTTATTATAGATAATATCATTTTATAAAATCTTCTATAAAACTCTGTAATTCTATAGTAAACAATTGGAAATGACGAATTTCTCCGCTCTGCTGATTTCGAGGCAGAACGCTTTCAACACGTAATGCCCCAAACTTCAGCGGAAAATGGCGAGCAGTGTCTTAACATTAGGTTCTCTCTGCCTACCATGCGGGATACAGTTGGAAGCTGTATGTATGGAACATAACTATTCAATTTAATAATCACTCTCTGAACCGCGTCCTTATTAATATACAAAAATTACCATAAATCCACCGTGTTAAGTTCCGCTACTAAACACCTTCTCTGCCTACCTTGCGAGACCACCCACTACATGCAACACAAAGTTTAGTATATAATAAGTTTATTATCTATATTCTTGATATATTACAAAACTTGACATTTCAAATTTGACAATTGACAATGACAAGATCATTCGTCAATACCTAATTTGTAAACATTTTGTATTTGCTTATGCTTGTATTATAATTGAAAATTAAACAGAATGAATCGATTTAAAAGACATAAAGTAAAAAGTGAGATGCCGGAAACATCTTCTCAAGCAAAACAAAATGAAGAACATGATTTAGCATATTATATCCACGATAGAGTGGAACTAATGCACCAAGTATTTTCTGTAATAAAACCTAAAGAGTTAAAAGTGATGGCACCGGAGTGTGTGCAACATATATCAATTGATGATTTACAAGAGCTTTGTACGGAAGAGGTTAGCTTGCTATTTTTCATGTATTTAACCTTAAAGCTATCACTAAAATGATGATAGACCTCAACACCACATTTCATCTAATCAGATTATGGCAACAATATTCATTCGATTATACGTAAAAATTGAAAATACGAATAAAAATTGCGGCTAATATTTTTTTAAACTATATTATTTGAGAATTTCATCGGTTCTGGCACTGAGTTATTCATTTTTTGTATGATTTGTATAATGATTAACCTTCAAGCTATTACTAAAATGATGATAGACCTTAACACCTCATTTCATCTAATCAGTTAAAACTAGCAACTATTATCAATTTTAAATAAAACTATTTTAACCGTGGTCACGGACTACTGCAAAGTGTTCGAAACGTCGGGTTTCCAAAAATGTAAAAACTAAATATACGCGATTAATCCGGTTAAAATAGTTTTATTTAAAATGTATAATAATCGTGAAAATCAAAGAACTAACTATTATCAAATATAGATATTGAACTCAACTATTCTAAAATTTAAATACTGACAGAAGCAACATCAGAAATTGAAATATTAATTTTACCATTAACATGTTTTCCTAAAATTAATCACATATTTTTTTGTAATTATTCCTTTCTCAGTTATTAGGTATAAGCTCAAAACGGCTATGTGCTATATTAGATGGAGCTGAGCCACCTACAGACACCGAGTCATCAAGTTCAGAACAACTAGAAACTATATCTCTTGATAGTATATCTTCTGATGATGAGATTTTAAGTCAGCATAGTCGTAAAAGTAAGAAGGTAAAGTAAGAAGGCCATATTTCAAATAATAATTAAATTCATTGATTTAAACTGTGACAAGACTAATGTGACTGAATTCTTCCCTATATTGTTAAAAAATCCATAATTGTGGTACAATGGGCAGGCATCTGACTGAAGACAGAGACTCTGACTGAACACAGAGGTCAGATTTCTGATTGGTAGCATGAAATATTCTCATTGTCTGGTGGACAAAATTTATATAAGTAAAAGCCTAAAGTGCCATCACTTAAAATGCAGTCTTGCATTTATAGAGAAAGCAAAATATTACTTTATATTAACTTCTATAAAATTCTGTAATTCAACAGCAAATAATTGTAATACTCCAGTTATTACTATTTTTAATGCATAAATTGTCAATAGAACATTTATTTGGAAAATTGTTGTATTTTTTCCATTACTATAAAACTAATTACATTGAATATTTTAACTACATCAATATTTAAGAATAACATAGTTAGTAAATGTCTTCTCTTTTTCATTTAATTTCAGCACAAACATAAAAGACACAAATCAAAAAATAAACACAAACGTAAGAACAGTGGAGCAGATAAAGAAGAAGACAAATCTAAAGCGTCGAGAGCTGGTCTCACAGTACTTGAGTTATTGGAACTACAAGCTAGGGCCAGAGCTATAAGGGCTCAGTTACAACAAGATGTTAATAGTAAGAAAAAAATAATTATTATTGGATATTTTTTTTAGCTACATGTGACAGATTTATCCTGCATATGACAGGGTAGACCAGGGGTTCCCAAACTTTTCTTGATCAAAAACCACTTTTATATCATTCTTGGTAGCAGGGACCACTATGTAAGCATTTAAGAAACTCATTTCGGGTGACCTTTTCTTAAAACAACAAAAGTCCCCTTATTACATAGCAACGCTTGAAAAAAAAGATACCTATGTCCATCCCAAGACCTTCAAGTATCTCTATATGAAATTATATCATAATCAGATAAATGGTTTGGCCCTGATAGTGTCACAGAGAGTCAGAGTTACTTTTCAATTTATAATATAGGTATGGATGCTTAAATAACTAAAAAAAATATTTTTATTACAATGAAAAACTATTTTTTTTTTCTTGTGGTTCTCTCTATCTATTTACATTAAATTTAAAATATGAAACAATGTAATTATTTAATGTATTTTAGCACTTGCTTAAACTTTTTTTATAACAGTGTCAACAGAAGTGGCAGAAGAAGCCACAGATAAAAAAGATTCTTCAGATGAAGTGGAAATAAAAGAAGAGCCAGCAGAAGTTGTAGAAATCAGTAGTGAAGATGAAAAACCAAGAATTGAAGATTTACCAGGTAATAAAATAAGTAAGTTGTCAGTTTTCTTATTACACATTAGAAAAGATGACGATAAAAAAATAAGAATTTAGCTATTTCAGAATATGTATTTTTGTTAATAAAATATTTTTTTCTTGCAATTTTAATAAAAAACTACGACTACATTATTATATTTTAAATTTATATAAATCCAATTTCAGTAAAACCTCCATCTCCCATTAAAGAAGTATCCAATGATAAAACGTCCACTACAGTCACTAAAAGAATAAACGATTTAATTATCACAGTACCTCAGACGAAACCTACAAGAAAAATTAAACTGAAAAGAAACATTATAAATGCGCCAAGCACTTCTACAGCATCTACAATTATAACTACTGCTTTAAACGTTAATGCAGATGAAAAATATGAAAATACTCCTATAGTAGTAAGCAAAGTAAGTAAAGATTTGTCAGAATCAGAAGAAAAAAATAATAAACAAGATAAACCAGAAACTAAAACTAAAATGAAGAAAAAACTAAAGAAAGTAAAGAAATGTAAAAATAAAGAAAATAATGCAAGTGATCATGATGAAATAACTTTACAACTCTCTGATACAGAGAAAATGGATTTACTCGATTTTGATAGAAAAAATTACGATAATTTGACTTCTTCCAGTTCAGAAGATTCAGGAAGTAGCTCTGACAGTGTAGATAACAAGAACAAAGAAAATAAAATTATTGAAACCACAGTTACTGTGCATGACACAAATGAACCAACAAACAATGAGTCGGAGGTACCAACCCAAAAGCAGGTGGAAAAAGATGTTGAAGAAGAAATTAAAGTAGCGAGCCCCAAAATTAGCCAAAACGAAGAAAAATCTGATGAAAGTAAAATATTAAAGGACAAAATTAAAGTACTATCAAAAATAGATGCGGAAGATAATCAAGATAATGTAGAATCTCAAGAAATAAATGAACTTGCAATTGATAATACAGAAAATGTTAATACAAACAGTGTGTCCACTGTAACAAAAAGTACTCAAGAGCAAATAGAAGATGGCGAAATAATAAATGAAGAAGACAAAAAGTTGTCTGAAGGAGAAATATCTGAACACACATCCGAAGTAGTTTGTATATCAGACGACGAAAACATTAATAAAAAGAAAAAGAAAAAAGACAAAAAATCTAAGAAGGATAAAAAAAATAAAAAGTCTAAATCGGATTTTCGTGAGGATGGCGACCAAAATTTTTTTACTGAAATTCATAACTTAGAGCAAAAATCAATAGCACAAAGCACAAATGTAATTGACGATGATATATATGAAATTCTAGAACTTTCCGATGATTCATCGTGTTACGAAGTTGAAGGTGTTACTATATCAAAAGAACCAACGAAAGCTGAGATAGAAGCTTTATCGGCTAAAATAGATGAACAAATACACACCGAAACCGCAGATGAATCAGAAAAACCGGAAAATAACGACGAAACTGAAAACATTTCGTGGCGCGATCGTTATTTAGGTAGTAAGAAAGTCAAAAAAGTACTTTCAACTTCGAACATATTAAATGCTCTAAGAAAAAAGAATAAAGAAATAAAGAAGAAACTAGAAGAATCTAAAAAACTTGAAGAAGTATGTTCTAAATCAGATGATCCTGGTGATGTATTTGAAAAATCTAAAGATATAGTTGAAGGATCTATAGATCATTTTAATACTTTAGAAGCATCTACGAAATATGTAGATCCAGTGAGTGAGGACAAAGATGAAAGTGGCAAGGTGACGACAGAATTAAAAATGGATGCAAAAAGATTATTAAAGATGTATAAAAAATTACTTAAACACAATGATATGTATAAAGAAAAAGATCCAAACAAAAAGAAAAAGAAGAAACAAAAAAAAAATAAGGAAAAAAGTAAAAATACAGAACAATCTAATAATTAATAGCTTTATAAATATAATAATAAATCTAAAAAGTAAACCATTTGTATATATTTTCTTAATATATAATTAGAATATATAAACTAAGATTTTTTTTTTAATTTCATATATTTAAAATCATTAATAATATATTTAGTGTCAATAATATATTTCACTGCCGGTTTAACGATAACTACAATGATTCGATAAATAGTAAAAAAAAATATAACGTAAATTTTGGAAAATATACAATCGGCTTTTTTTATAGGATCAAAGAGATAAAAAATATTTCTTCTGCATAATTATTTTTCGAATTTTATATAACAATCATCCATAAACGTATAATTTCAACCTAGCAGCACTTAGCTGTCAAATTCAAAACATCAAATTTGGACATAATTGTCTTTGGTTACTTGAAGTTGTCAGCGACTAGGTCTACCTTTACGAGATATTTTACGTGAAAAATGGCTTCAAAAAGGATCGCTCAGAGCTCTGTGAACTGGGCCGCTTTAGCCGAAAGGGTTCCCATTGAACAGAAGGGAAACCTTGCCGCTTTCAAAGCCAAGTCCGATGGCTATCTCCGCAGGTTAGTTTTGACAATGTTACATAATTTTAGCATCGATTCTTCTTAAATATCTTCTTGTAAACATGGAATTATTAAACGTAATAATTAATATTACTCTATTTTTCGTATATACATCAATAACTTGACATCGAAAGACAGTGAAAATATACAAATTATAAAATTTTTTTAGAGTGCTGGCTAACCCCGCTGAGCCACCGAAGATCAACTGGGCAGCCTACAAACAAACAGTTCCTATTCCCGGAATGGTGGATAACTTTCAGAAGCAATATGATGCATTGAAAGTCCCATACCCTGCTGATAACATGACAGCCCAGGTTGAGGCCCAGTGGGTGGAGGTTAAGAAATCCATTGAAGCTTTTATTCAGCAGTCCAATGCTGCAATTGCATCGTAAGTCATAATTTATTATAAAATAAAATTTGGAGATTATTTTATATTCATGTTTCTCACAAGTTAATTTAACCTACAATATAACATATGCTTAATAATATCTATATCTTATAGCATAATTTTATAACATTTTCAGGTATCAAAAACAAATAGAAGAGACCAAGGCAGTCCTCCCCTATGATCAAATGACCATGGAGGACTTCAAGGATGCCCATCCCGAGATCGCCATTGACCCCATCAACAATCCTACCTTCTGGCCCCACGATGAGGAAGAACAGCTGAACTACGTCAACCCTGACAAGCAAGCCCATGCACACTAAATTGGCAACTAAATACAAACATTTTCTAAAAATGTTAATAATCTTTGATTTAGAAAGTTTGTTTTGTGTACATGCTATGTTGATACCATTATATGCCATCTATATAACAAAACATAATTTATGATGTAGGAATAAAGTGAAATGTTTCCAACTGCAGTTTTTTTATTACAAAACATTTTATTATTTTATAATAATAAAATCCATGAACTATATTTGTAGATCTTGTTAACAATTACTGTTAAATTGATATTGATTTTCATTTTTTCATAACCGTACCAAAACAGGAAATACAGAAAGATAATGTATTTGTTAGTTTGTACATGTTTGAGGTGTATTCTATTAAACATACTAAAAGTTACTTAATAGAACTGACTGACTGAGTCTGGTTATAAACGCAATGATTGTGGGTTTATTTCCCTCTTGTGGGGAAATAAACTAGTGTAATAAAAGTAATTTTCTTATTTTGACAATACACAATATCACATTGGAGTTCCGCCACTGATACTAGCTGTAATATTTAAGTGGAATGTGGAAAATGGAGTGTATTGACACTATCCTGTTTTTATTATCTTCATACCGTGAATACATAGAGTAAAGAAATAAAAGGCAGTATTATAAAATACTATTTATTGAATTGCACATAATGATAATTTCTTTGAACTGTTATCATTTTTAAACTGCTTAACTGCAACCAGTATCTACACATTAAATGTACTCACGAATAATTTTAATACTAAAACTATAATGTATCTCTAGTTGCAATAATAATACCATTCTTAAAAAAAAATCTTCAAAAAAAGAAATTTAAATGGGTGCAATTCGTTTTTTTATTGTTAAGCAATATTATTTCCCACATTTAACTAAAAATGTATCTTAACTTACTTTAAAATGTAAAATTCTTTGTTTGTAATCAAAACTGAAAATAATTAAATAAAATAAATTTCAATTAGCTTCACGCTGTATCCCACATTTAGGGATAGGATCATTTGACCACTTTCCGCCCCAGTTCTTATGTAGTTTAGTCGATGAGTTGAACGCCGCAGTTTGCTTCACTTAAAAGAAGAATACATTAAAGATAGTTCAGAATGGTGGCTAAAAGAAAATCTAGTTTCTATATGCAACTTTTATTATTTGTGCTAAATTTACTATGAATTCAATATTTATGTATTGTTAGTTAAATTACTTACAATTATTAATATTTAGAAATTTGTATCAAATAATCGTATTTTTTTTATACAAATCAAGAAGTGTATAAAATGAAAGTACTAAAAGTACTCTAATTAAAAAAACATAAGTACAAAAACCTAGTATTACTTTTTTTTAGTCATAATAAAATACTAGATTTTAGGTATTGAAATACGGAATGTTAAGAAATTAAAGAAATAGAGCGATTATACCTCACTTCTTCTAGTTCATTAGGTTAGGGCATTCTAATTTTTGAAATTAAGGTCCTATATTTCTTGATTTAAGTGTCGTAAATAACAAAGTGCACTATGAACGTGTCCATAAACTATAAAACAAAGACAAGTGAAAATATTCATTATATGATACAAATTTCTAATAAAATATATTATGTTTATTATTTAATAATTCGTAGTTCCAAATTTTCAACCACTACTTCTATTTAATATTTCCATACATGACTTGGATGCAATTTTTCAATTTTAATGTCTAATAATTTGAAAACTTAAGTATTGACGTATAAATTATAAACCAAATTATAATTTTTAAAGTAAAATAATAGATAATTTAAAGGCTCAAAAGACAGTATTTAAATTGAATCAGTTAAAACAAGAAAATAAAAGAAAACCAAAACAAATACTATAATAAATCTATTTTTCATACATATAATAATAAAACATACATTATTTTTTACATATAAAAATAATATACCATGAGAAGTAAGTATACTATAATTACAATTGCAGTTTTAATTTTTTAATATATTTTATTAAAAATGTTATAGTCTGTAAGTACAGATTATAATAATCATTTGTAACCAAGTTGAACCTTTATCTGTTATGGTTAAACCAAAAAAATTATCAAATCTCTCAATTATTATCTGAAGCTGGTGGTTGCGAGTACATATTATAATAACTATTTGCTCCTGAGTTAAACCCTTGATTGTTCTGGTTGAACCCTTGGCCGGATTGGTTGTATCCTTGGTTGTATCCTCTTCCGCGGCCTCTGCCCCTACCTCGGAAACTTCCCCCCTCTCTATCTCTAAAGTTCGGTCGATAACTTGAACCTTGTTCAAAGTTTTGACCATTTGAACTGTTGTCCCATCTTGATCCTGTACAAAGATTAGTAAGTAGTTTATAATTTAATTTTTATTGAAATGTAATTTTTTTTGTACTAGTAAATAATTTTAAAAGATTAATGTATTGTAAAATTATACAATAACTGAAATTTATTTAATATTTTTATAAGTAATATAAAAAAATTGAAGTGCTAGTCACTTATGAAATGTGAATTGAAAATCTCATTGCTCACATACATTTGTAAGTATGTATGTGATGACATTTTAATAAAATGTTAATGTAAAACAAGTTATAACAATCGATAATATCATGATATTTTATCATGTTTCATTATAACACCACAGTCTTGCCAGAATAGGGGGCGATACCTATTACCGTTGGATGTATAGTCAGACGTCGGTTTTTTTACCTCTATCCCCTCCAAACCTGGACCCCCGGCCTCGTCCCCTTCCACCGCGGTCACCGTGGGACATACTGTCATCACGATCACGGAATCTGCCACGACCTGGATAAATATATTTTAATTATATATTAAATCAGCTTCACGCTGTATCCCGCACACAGCAGGGTAGGCAGAGGGAACCTAGTGTTTTTTAGACACTCCATTCCCCACTTTCTGCCGATTTCCGGAGGCATTGCGTGTTGAGTGGCAGAACTCAACGCCGCTCTTAAAATATATTATTATTATTATAATACATAGTCCTTACTTTGTGAACACAGACAAGAGTAAATCTTCAATGTCCGAACGATGCGGATATTGATGTAAAAAATCAACCTCAAACTAAATGAGAATAAGTTTTTCTTAACTATAGTTTGTTATTTTTTTTTCAGTTTCACGCTGCGTGCTGCATTTTGTAGGGTAGGCAGAGGAACCCTAATGCGAAAACAGTCCAATCCCCGCTTTCCGCCGAATTCTGGAGGAATTGGAAATAATAATTTCATTTTCTCGAGTGGGAATCGAACCCACAACCTATCGCTTTTACAGTTACACGTTTGTGCCTCTGTACATTTGCACCCCAACCACTAAATAAAATTAAAAATATCCAAATTATACATGGAATGGATGGAAGCGTCTGCGCTCCTTTTACGGAAGCAGCATATAGGGTAAAATATTTCAAACCCATACATAAAAAAAATAATCAAGATAACTCAACAGTTTAGACGTAGGATTTTTTTCATTTCACGATGTTTATCCATGCGCATAACATGAACATAGCGATATTGTCGCTTCAATAGGTCTGTGTACGTCTTTCTTAACAAATAGCGTTTTATTTTAAAACGATATTTTTTTTTTTGAAAAAAAAAAAAAAACACTTTTTTATTTTTGGCCAAAAATATTTTTTAATTTAATTGTATTGGGTTTTTAAAGAGCTGTTAAAACTGTGTATTATTCAAAGTGGTGATGACAAAAACATTGTATACTTAAAAGGTATCGTATCACATTTTTTTAAATATAATAAAAACAACAAAGATATAAACTAATATCTTGGAAATTATACTTACCATATTTTCCTTTGAAGCCCATTCCACATTGCGCCAATTCTAACAACTTGGGATTCACCACTTGATTCGCTTCTTGTAGAACTGACAATAGATCTTTAGCCTGAATAGAAAAAAATTCTAAGTTATTTTTACATTTAAATATACCATTTTTTATATGTCAAATATATTTCCGCCGCTTAGTTGGTGTAGGCAATTCGACTTATTAATCGGTTGCGGAAGTATTAACTCAGAGTGGAAATCGAATGAACAACCCCAGCATATACAATAAAAATATTATATATATCAAAATTATCTAACGTGGAGGCCGTCACGGCGCAGGGGCACAGCGTTTAACTTGTGACAGGTTATGGGTTCCATTCCCAATTGAGAAAATAACATATTTACAACGCCTCCACAATTCGGCGGAGAGTGGGGAACGGAGTGTCTTAACAATCGCTGTCTACCATGCAACATGCGGGATACGCGTTGAAGTAGAAGAAAAATAACATATACATACAAATGTTAATCGAAAAACATATTTTAATCAAAACTTACATAAAGAAACGAACTTATAAACCAAAACCATACCTTAGCAGAATTATTAGGCGTGAACAGCGTATAAGCGGTCCCAGTGTTTTGAGATCGGCCAGTTCTTCCGATTCTATGCACGTAGTCTTCAGAATTGTTTGGATAATCGTAATTTATCACAAATTTCACGTCCTCGACATCTAAATTTTGTATTTTTCGTATTTTTATTGTGTATTTAGTATATAATTATGGTTTGAACGTATTTCTTTTTATTATATAGGTAGGTTTTGTTAAGGTATTATATAGATTGAATTTGGTTTTGGGGGAATAAGCCTTACATTGGATTTTTTGGGTAATATTGTTCTAAATTGTTAAAGTGAAAATTGTAGATGGGCAGGCGAGATTTCGACGTTTCTAGGGGAGGACGTGTCATCCACAGGAAGTCATGGTGGTGAAATGACAAAGTGCAGGAAATGATTCGTAAAAAGAAGGTTGGCTGTAAGACCTGAACCTTCTCAAGACAGACTAGAGTACGTAGTAGCGAAATGTGCCCCGGATAAATCGACTCAATATATCGCAAAATGTCTGCGTCAGAGATTCCCAGGATACGCTACTTCGTAGTCATGCCTCTGGGAAGGAGAGATTCCGTCTCTCCTTCCCAAAGCTACTTCCAGGAGCTGCTGAATACTCAGCACCTGTGTGGTCTCCATCATGATCCCTAACCTTGGACTTATTGCCCCAATAACCCTTGACGAAACTCGTAATAGCCTTCCGATGCATGAAGAACGAAAAAGCGGAGGGATTTGATATTCCGATCGAAGCGTGGAATTTGTTGGCCTCTCTCAGTGTGCTCATACTTTGCCCTTTTTAACCATATCTTGAAAATTGGACAGATGCCACACCAGTAAGCCTATGATTAAGTTTTTATCATTATTTTTGTTTTTTTATGGAAAAGGACAAGGCGTTGGGGTCACCTGATAAGTGATCACCGCCGTCCACGAGCCCGTGAAACATCAGACGAACTACAAGTGCGTTGCCGACTTCTAAGGAGGAGATAGACGCGATAGTTTCATTACTCCTATTTACATGGAAAGGGGCAGTGATCCAGATAGTGGTACTCAGCCATCCATTCTAAATTCAAAATTTAATAAAGTAAAAGGCATATTCCCCCATAACCCTCAACACGCATATCATATAATTACCTTTATGCAATTATCGCTGGTCATTCATCACCACCATTGTTCTAGATCCTTCTTTACACTTTACAACCCGTCAGTCATTTGCGTAGCCATTATTTAGTTTTGTTCTTAAAATCTCTCATGACAGTTAACCAAGCAAATATTGCTCCTTTTGGATGTGTGGCCTTGTTTTTTTTTATTGAAAGTTTTTTTTGGGGTGTCTATAGAATAGTGGTAATTTCGTTTTCTTTATAGATTACAATATTATCTGTGGTATATAATAAACTTTGAAATGTATTATGGGAATTTATATATTTAGTGACAAGCTATTGGCCAGAAAATATTATTTTTATATTTAAAAAATTAGTAATGTGTGAAAAAATCCGTTAAAACATTAATTACTTCAAGTTATCCTATACTGATATGTAATAAAATATGGCATTTTTGGGCCATTCTGTGGATTTTTTCGTTATATTAATATTTTCTATCATATGCAATAATTAAATTTCTTTGATTTTATACCAAAAAAAACTTCCATAGACACCCCACAAACTTCAAGATCTATTCACATTCATTGTTAATGAATAATAATTAATTAAAATTTTAAGACCACAAACAACCCCCCAACATCATTTATAGAGGCAGCATGCAACAGTGTGCGCTGACAGCACTGTCATCATTATCATTAATATCATCATTATTACAATGATGATGATCATTATAATCATTAAAAGTGATCATTATAATCGTCGTTAAAACTGGAGGTCAGCAACACACAGCAAGTTTACCGTTATCTGCAAGCATGCGCCTCTGAAATGAAAATATTTGAGAATAATGCCGAGTCAGTCATGGAAATTTATATTTTTAAAGGCCAGGATTCTTTTGTACCCTATATCTTTTTATATGTATTTATGTAATTTCTTTTTAACCATTTATATAATATATAATTGTTTTAAGTAACTTATTAATAATAGGGTACTTTATTCCATGGCCCTGGAACATTCCTAAATGGCATTCAACCATTGCTTTGTCATTTTAATTGTTCCAATATTCACTTTTATTTGCAATATACATATTTTTACATGTATGAAATTAATAAATATATAATTGATAAATAAATTAAGCTCTATGTATTCAAAACAGTTGGATTTCTATTGTAATGCCAATGCTAAAATTCGTGGTAAAATATATCACTTCTTATGTGAATACTGGAACTTAAATTTATTCATATTTATGACAATAAATGAAAAATATTAAACGTTTTCTGTGGACTTTCTAAAATTGTTTTCTTTTTCATATGTTATTTTCATTTCTTTATCTTTCCTAATAAAAAATTAAATCACAGTTATAAATTTAGAAAAATTACAAACTAAATACTTTAATTACATTACATTAAATATTAAATCAGTTTCACGCTGTAGCCCGCACACTGCAGGGTAGGCAGAGGAAACCTAGTGTTAAGACACTCTGTTCCCCACTTTCTGCTGAATTCTGGAGGCATTGCGTGTTGAGTGGCAGAACTCAACGCCGCAAATATTTGATTTAATTTCATTTTTTAATGAAATATAAAGTTATTTGTTATACCATTGACTCCGAAAATCAACATTAAATAAAGTCTAAAAGCCATTAATAAGCCCAAATTTAAAGTACCTAAAGGAAGCATCCACAGAAAAGTCTTATTTTCGTCATTGGCATTTCTGCAGGTATATTCGAAATGGAGAATTCTCGTCAATACCACAGACCATAGACCATGTAAAGTCCACAGATAATCAAATCACTTAGCAATGGTATAGCCTGAGCTACGCTCCTGACTTTTGACACCTGACACAGTACGAGGATATTTAAGTCAATATTTTAATAGTTAAAAAGCCTCGCATCTGTGTTTGTATCTTTTGTTTGGTGCCTTTTATTTATTTTTATTTTTGTTTTCATTTTAAATTTTGAAATATTTGCAAACTTTTTGGTGTGAATAAAAAATTTAGAATATTGTAAAATTGAATTAAAGTGTTAATTTATAACAAAAATTATAAAATTATTTAATATTACAATCAATGTCCATTACTTTAAAAAAAACTTACTAGACTTATTAGTTTTATTTACTTATGGTTAACACCAAATTGTATTTTTTGATAATATGTTCTTTCATCTCGCAGGAGTGTTACTTATATTATAAAAATGGACAAGTTTGCATATATTTCAAGAAAAGTTGCTAACTATTATTATTGTTTTTTTCGGCGGGAAGAAATCACCACCGCATTTTAGATATTAAAATTGAAATGGTGGCACAAACATCAGATTAAATTGGATTACTTATTGTTGTAATAAATGACCTTTGGATATTTCAATATACCTTTCGATTTTGATATAAAAAGCAAAATATATGTGTACATACATGAATGTATACTGTAGATGTAAAAAAATATAAACATATTTATATTATATAAAAAAATCGTGAAAGTGAATTCAGAGCTGTGTGTGCATTTGCTTTTTTTTTAAAATAGACTTTTGTGTCAAGATTACACTACAAATGAATTCTACTCAATGCATTTTGTAAATTAGATATGTATCTTCGTATTTCTATAATAACCATATCTTTATACATAACTGTGAAATTCGTCACCAAGGCTGTGGTCCTGCTGCCTCTAATTACTGTTTGGCTAGTTAAAAGTTTTGTATGTTTTTGAAGTAAGGGAAAGACAACGTGGGGGTTGGTTGGTTGTTTATGTATTATTTTTGTACATGTCTATATTGGTCTCTATATTAAAATAGTAAATGTCTGTCTGTATTTGTGTATAAATTAATATACGTCCACACACACAAGTAATTGCGTTACTAAGCACTTTAGCAGCAACATCGGCTGCAACTAATATGGAGGAGCGCGTACCTAAATCACTGCACAATAGTGCACACATGTATGTCCAGTATGTATCTGTATATCTATATATATCTGTATATATTTTTGTATGTATATCTATGTCTCGTTACCAAGCCCCCTGGCAGCGACGTCGGTGGCGACCAGTATGGAGGAGCGCGCGTGCCTGAACTGCTGCAGCACGTAGTCGCGATCCTGCTGGTTCTTGTCGCCGTGTATGGCCAGGGCCCGCCACCCGGCACGGTTTATTGTTTTTGTTATGTCGTCCACCTGAAGGAAATAAAAGTGAATTATTAATAGAATAGAATATTGTTTATTGCACAGATATTTGCCATGCCATGCCATTGTGCCTTACTGTTTGAGATTGCCTATTTTTTATGTATATCACTCTGCATCCCAAAGGTAGGCAATAGGAATCTAGTGTTAAAACACTCTTTTCACTTTTTCCCCACCCAATTTTCGAAACATTACATAAGTGACAAAACTCATCGCCGCGTTAAACTCATCGTCGCCTTTAACTTGCCACTAGAGCAGAGAAACGAAAATAATATTTTCATCCAACTGAAAATCGAACCCACTATCATTATATATTTACACTAACCTTCCGTTTAGTCTCAGCAAATATAATAGTCTTAGTTTCCTCTTCAGAGGATATTTCCGTTAACAAAGTCAATAGTTTATCATTCTTCTCCCACTCTTCACAGACATCGACTATTTGTAGAATATTATGATTGGCAGACAAGGAAAGAGAACCAATGTTAATTTGTATGTAATCATGAAGGAATTCTTCTGCTAAGTTCTGGACTTCCTTCGGCCATGTTGCTGACCACATGAGGACCTTAAAATTTAAGAATAAATATGCTTTAGTTTGAATTGAAACAATATAGTTCAGTTTTTGTATATGTTAAGAAATGGTAATCATACTTAAATTATCTAAATGCTTTTAGTTCCATTTTCAACTGGCAACTGAAATATTTTGAAAATTAAGTTAGTAATAAAGGTTTCTAACTGTCTAACCACTCTTTGGAAACCAATATAATCTAAATGTCAAAATCCATATCATAGAATCAAGAACACTAAAAGAAATTCAGAAAGTGCTTAGTTGTACTGCAAACTCATAAAATTTTTCAAAACATTATTTTTTTATTATTTTAGACTTTTTTACTGAATAATAAATATTAATTAGAAAAAAGTCCATACTTATTAAACAATAGTAATATACTAACTTGTCTATCTGGCCTGATTTGTTCAATAATTTTCCTGATCTGCGGCTCAAAACCCATATCCAACATTCTGTCAGCTTCATCCAACACTAAGTATGTGCAACGACGTAGATTTGTCGTATCTACAACAAATGTAACTAATTAATAAGAAGTTAACCTTATGGCCTCCATGGTTACAGGGTCACAAGCATGTGACTGTGGGGGAATCAATTATTTAATATTTTCACTTATTTGCTCTGGTAACCATATAAATTTGCTAAAATACATTACATTAAACTTACGAGTACTCGTATATTACTGTATATAAAGCAAACATGGCATGTCGAGGTCACCCACACCTACATATATTTCAATATAACTTTTAGATATTTTTTTAAGATTTCAAGAAGTATAGATTGTTCTTAATATGAAGCATATGAATAACATGTAACATATTTTCTTTGCTCTGGTGTTGAAGCAAAACACAGCATTGAGTTACACAATTCAACTCAGTGCCAAATTTGAAAAAAGAGTTTTATCATTAGGTTCCCTTTGCCTACCCTGCTCCATGCATGTTACAATATAAAATATTTATATATATTATTAAAACAATAGATCAACAACAAGAAGTAAAAGTTAAAACTATGTTTACATGTAATGAAAAAATCTAACTATAACCAACCTTTTTCCAAAAAATCTATCAATCTGCCAGGCGTCGCTATGACAATCTCCACACCTCTCTCTAAAGTCCTGCCTTGAGGTCCTTTCGGTGCACCGCCGAATATACAAGTGTTCCTCACATGCACACTTTGTCCAAAATCTTGAGCTACCTAGTAAACACAAAACAAAAAAATATATTTTTTATTTATATCTTGCAAAATATGTGGGCCATCCTGACACAATATAAGAGCATATACAGCTGAAAACTAAACAATTGTAGGATCAATTCCCACTTAGAGAAATAAATTATTTTCACATTCACTCATTTTGATCAATTGGCATTAAAATGTTAGGCAACATATACTGTTTAAAATTTGAATGGAAAGTGTAAGTAAGTACTGCTATGTATAAGCATAAAGCTAAATAGTATAAGAATATATGTAATGATTAAATCTATCTTTGCAAATTGGCCATTTACTATTTGAGCTTTTGATATTGACTTGTATACCTTTACCTGAGAACCTTATAAAATTGTTAATAATAAACAAAAAGAAAAATAAAATTATTGAAATTACTTTGAAGCCATTTTCGCATAGATAGCCATAAAAATTATTTTCTAAAAAAATATATTTAGAACACAATAAATTATTAGGTAGTAATTAACTATTTAGTACATAACTAAATTAATGATAAAAGATGTCAAAGAAAAAGTTAAGACTTTTCTACTACTTTGGTTGATTATTGACTTTCGCAATTTTTAATACATGTTAAATTAAACACTGTAATTGGATTAATAATTTATAAATAAATAAATAAATCAGCTTCACGCTGTATCCCGCACACAGCAGGGTAGGCAGAGGGAACCTAGTGTTAAGACACTCCATTCCCCACGTTCTGCCGAATTCTGGAGGCATTGCGTGTTGAGTGGCAGAACTCAACGCCGCGCTTAGCCTCGACACCAGAGCGAAGAAATGGAAATATAAATTTAAGTAAATATTTCATCTCCTCGAGTGGGGATCGAACCCACAACCAGTCGGTTTTACAGTCACACTTCGTGCCACTGCGCCACGACTGGCCTAAATTTATACATGGTTACTAAATTATTAAATTAATCCAGTTAAAGAGTTTCATTGAAAATAGTTTTATCTATGATCTTTGAAAAATAAATAAATACAGAAGCAATATATAATATCTAAATAATAGTCTAAATACTAATATCATTGCAAAGCATGTTAATAGGTAAAAAATTGACTATTGAAAAAAATTAGTGCTCGTAACAAGGTTACGTTCAGAAACCTTAAAAATTTAGAAAATTAAGAAGTTTAAAATATTTAAGAAAACATATAAAAATTTTAATTCTAATGCACCAGAAAATAGTAATAAATAAATAATGATCACACTTAGCAATAATTTTTGGGTACTGTAAACTTTAAAAAATCTCTACAGAAATGCTAAAAACTAAAATAAGTTAAAACAAGCATAAAACTTGAAAAGAATGCTCGGCTTACTGGTTACAGCACTTGTTTAAATCCTGCTACTGTGAAATATTTATATGTTTTCTAAAACAATTTTTCTATCATTAGGTCATAGCACTAAAAATGTTAAAGGTATTTTCAAGTTTAATTTAAAACCCTAATATGTTGAGGTTTTCGAACATAGCCTGCAGTGAAATACTATTTTCTACATAAAATTATTTGAACAATTTACTATATCCATGTTGTTTGGATTTCCATCTGACACATCTGTAGTTATCCCATTCATTGAATGCAGAGCCTTGGTAGCATTGTAAAAAATAAATTATTTAATTATAAAAATAAATTATAATAGTATAATTAGAATTGGAATTAAGTTTTTATTTAAAGGTTTCTGATATTTAAATGAGCACAAAACTTGTCTATTTTCTTTAACAGTTAGACTCGGGCAGTGTTAATTCTAAAAATATTTTTATACTTATAGTAACAAAAATAACATAAAATTGTATAAATACCTGTTGAATTTGTTGCGCAAGCTCTCTAGTTGGAGCCAAAACAAGAACAATTGGCCCTTCATCTCTCAATAATCTAGGTTGATTTATAATATGCACTATTGCTGGTAAAATATAGGCCAAAGTCTTTCCGGAACCAGTCTGAGCAATGCCCACCATATCTCGGCCAGACAAAGCTATTGGCCAACCCTGCGCTTGGATAGGTGTAGGATTAGGGAAACCCTGTTTCAATATCTCTTTCATAGCATAGTCAGGGAAACCTCCTTCCTCGAAGTATATGCTAGGCGCTGGCACATCTCGGCCTTTAACTGTTATTTGATGCTCACTCCTATACGCCTCGACGTCGGCCATGGAACGTCTTTGAACATTTTGGTGGGGAACGTAAAAGTTCTTTTGAAATGGTGTAAGTTGGACATCAGCCCAACGGATTTTACGTAAGGCACCACCGGGTTGATCGTTTTTGAATTTTCCACGGAAATCGTCACGCGAATCACGACCTCCGCCTCTACCGCCTCTGCCGCCACCACCAAACCTGGGGCTTCTGTCTAAAGATCTATCACTAGAACGACCTCTGGAACTCATGCCACCGCGACCCCGGCCTCTCGAGCCACCTCGTCCACCGCGACCACGTCTATCGTCGTACCTATTAGCAAAATTCCCGTTATTGAACTATTAACAAACTACAATAATAAGACGCAAATATTATTTACAACTTACATTATTACTTAGATATTGTTTCCGAAACACAACTTATCAGTTATATTAAATATAGTTTTAATATGAAAATCCGAATGATAATTCTATTCTCTTTATCGATATTTATTTTTCCAGCAAAGCTTCTTTACATGAAAGCGTTAGTAAGCCGCCATTTTTTTCACATAATTCTTAATGTTGGCAGTATAGATTATTGATATCGGTATGACGTGTCAAGAATTGAATTATTATTTAAATATTTATTAAAAAAGAAAATGACATACACACATACACATCAAAAACTGAAATAAATAACAATAATCAAATAATATTTTGTGAAACTACTTATTTTTAATGTATGTTGAATTTTTGTAAAAGATAATAATGCCTTTAACTAAACTTAAGGTAGAGCGCCAATTTTAAAATATTAAAAATGTACATGGTTTTTTAATTTTTTTAAACTTGCAAATACTTATTAAATATACATTTATTTTTAACATTATTTATAGTTAACTTTAATTTATATTGTCCTTTCATTTTTGGCCTATTAAATCGATATACGAAATGTTCATTATTGATCAAATATTCTACTCACAGCGACTACATTTCTTTTACTACTATTTCGTAAGAAAATGAACGGTTCTATTCCAGCATTTGAGAAACCTCATCCACGGATTAGTGTTTTAGATTGGACCAGAAATATACAAAGATTACAAAATGAAGCCAGGCTTCGTCGTTTTGAATCTTATGAACTTAGGCAAAGAGCGAATCAACTCCGTAATGAGACCTCTGTAACAACGCGATGGGACACATACACAAACAACGAACTTATGAGAGATAGGTATAATGCATTAACGAATCCACTATTAACTAACTATAAGTATTATTTGCCGTTAATTGTTAATTTTAAGACGACATTAAAATATGTTCGGAAACTAATTGTAATTTGGTTTTGGTTTTATATATAAAACAATTAGTTGTATATAAAATATCATAAAAAAAACAAATCACCATAACTTAGCGGGTTAGTTATGGTTTACATTACCAATTTGATTCTACGTTAATAAATTAAATAATATGTGTGCTTCAAGATTGCACACTTGAATAAATGATTTCGATACAAATATTACACACAAGTAATTTTCTACCTGAAACATTAGATAGAATATTTTTTATTTTTCTAAATGATATAATTGAATAATAATTTTTGTTTTTTATTGATTTTATTTAGTGGACTACTATGAAACCTTATATAAATTGATCTTTGGTTTAGCGACAAATTGGTACAATTTAACATAATTATAATTTCAGAATATTTGAAGTACATTCTTGGAGAGAGAAGCAAAGGTTTACTCGAGAACAAGTACGAGATGAAATAAGAGTACTAAAAGAAGAAAAAAATGCAACCGAATTACACCTGGAATCACTTCAAGTGCCATTAATGGTATCTTCACAATGTCTGTCTAACCGAGACCAGAGAATCCCTCCGGAGTTAACAAGAGACCAACTTGGAGAAGAATTAAAACAAGTATATTATATTATTATTTTTAAGCATATGGATTAGGTCAAGATAGTTTTGCAATAACTGACGTTGTATTCCGTTGTATGGATAAGTAAGAAAAAAATCGTAAAACGTTCTAAATTTACATAAGCCCGTATCACTTAAGACTAAATTCCTTTCTGTCTGTAAAAGATTATTTTCCTTCGTAGAAACTTTGTGTGCAATAAATTATTTTTATTTACTACTTCTAATAGTGATAATAAAAAAGCAGTGATCGTAGTAGAGAAAATATTTTAAATTTTAAGTATCAAAACGATGGTTTTAAGCTTACTTACTGTCCTTACTCACTGCAATCCACTTAATTTCAATAATTAATGTTAAACTTTTATAATTTTAAACATAATATTAAACTTTCAGGAACTACATATTATTGAAAACAACAAACGCGTTTTGACTGATGTATGCCACATGGGCTGGGAGAAAATAAAAGACCTAACCAATGTATTTTGTAGGCTTGAACGAGAAATACAAAACAAGGATGATGCTCTATATCTAGAATATAACGTTAAAGATTTGAATAGAGAGAGTTCTGATATATCGTACAAGTTAGATCCTACAAGAATACCGCCCAAGTAAGATTAAATGCTTCTATATAGAGGCCAGTCGTAGCGCAGTGGCACGAAGTGAGACTGTAAAACCGACTGGTTGTGGGTTCGATCCCCACTCGAGGAGATGAAATATTTATTTAAATTTATATTTCCATTTCTTCGCTCTGGTGTCGAGGTTAAGCGCGGCGTTGAGTTCTGCCACTCAACACGCAATGCCTCCAGAATTCGGTAGAAAGTGGGGAACGGAGTGTCTTAACACTAGGTTTCCCCTGCCTACCCTGCTGTGTGAGGGATACAGCGTGAAGCTGATAAAATAAAAAATATATTCTATAAATTTTGTTCTATTATACTATTTACGTTACATATAATAGTGTTGCAATTATTAATTTTATTAAATTTTATAAATTTTAATCAAATTACAAAATTCACGTTGAAAAAGACACCTTTTTCAGTTCAATGTCAGAAGAAAGCTACATTCACTGTATAGAAAACACAATTAAAATAGCAGAACAACTCATGCATGAATCAAAAGAACTTCGCGGAACAATGTTCAAGAGTAGAGAGCAAGCGCGGAACCAAATGTATGCTCAAAGCCAACAGGTGGAAATGATTATGAGGAGACGAGTTTATGATATACAACGTGCAAGGAATGAAATGGAGTGGCAAAAATATAAAGTAAGTTTATTATAATTTTTATTTATATGCCAGTCGATGCACGATGAAATATTTAATATTTTCATTTCTTCGCTCTGGTATCAAGGCAAAACGCGGTGTTGAGTTCCGCCACTCAAAATGCAATGCCTCAAGAATTCGGCGAAAAGTGGGGATCGGAGTGTCAAAGCTTAAAAAATACAATTAAATAAAAAAACAAATATATCTGTTCTGTTTCTTGTTAATATCACGTTGTTTAGAGAACACACGAAGGAAGGTATTTATTTTATTATCTACATACATATTAGATAGAGAGTCTCGTAATATACCAAGAATCGACTTTGAATTTAGAATAATATATTGTTAGACGTGGAGACCAGTATTTCATCTCATCTACAACCAGTGAGTTTTAAATATAATATTTCCCATGATGGCGTCAAGAATGCCTATATTTTTACCCATATTATAAAATTTGTACAGAATCTTGTAAAATAAGGGACTATTTTTTGTATAGCTCGAAAGCAACTTGCAAAAAGTAGATCGAGAAATAGAATCTTTACGAGCAGCTGTAGCAGATAAAATAAATCCTACTAAGTTGGTAGAAAGTCGGCTAGAAACAAGAACTAGACGACCAGTTCTCGAAAGAGTTCAGGTAACTTATTTTCTTATGTTTTGCAGTTTATTGATTTATTGATTAGTTTGATATTTTCGTAATTTCTTTGATTTCTATTATAAACCTACTATAGATGTAATATGAGAGATATATCATATAAAATTTTGTGAGTTAAATCTGAAATACCTTTTTATTGTGTATAATGTATGTAGGTACTAGTTATAAATTTAAATTTGACATATTTAAGATTTTATTTTGTTACATTAAATTATAGGTACGCTTACTACCTTACTTTTTATTAAACATTATTGTAGAATATAATTTTTTGTACTTTTCGTTTCAAGATTGGTTGCATTGATTCTGCTTTTTTGCGGAAAGTATGGCGGGAGTCGTAATATAAATTACAATTACATATAGATAAATGACCACTAAAATATTTGATTAAAAAAACAAAAAAATGTATGCGATGATTAATTAATATTTTGATAATTTATGAAATTTTCAGGACAAACCAATGCGTGGTTTGATAGAAGAGTTTGAAAGGGTCCACACAAGTTCAAACTTATTAGAGAAGAAATTGGAAGATGCACTGTAAGTAATATCATTGTCACAAAATACTTATAGGGCTTAGTAACTTTTTTAAGCTTTACGCTGTATTTCACATATAGCAGAGAAGCCAGAGTGAAGTCACCGTCGTATTTTTGAGGGATTGCGTGTGCGTAGCGGCGGAACTCAAAGCTGCACTTGCTTCGTACTATAATGAAGAAATAAATATATTAAATAATTAATTCCCCGAATATATCGCTCCCAATCCAGCAGCTCCAATTGCCGCGTTTGCAATGAAATGCTTGGGCACCTTGAACCAAACTGGCCCCATACTCGACACGTTTAAGTAATATAACACAATAATTTTGAATTTAAATTTTACGTGAATAGCAGCTCTCATGAACAGAAAAAAGAGCTGCTTTTCTGTTCATGAGAGCTGCTATTCAATTTGAAATTTAGCAAAAGTAGATTAACACATTGTCACTTTTTTATTGTTTATTTGTCTTTTATAAAGTTAAAGAAGTTAGAAAACGTATATTTCTGTAATAATGCTCCCATCCATGGTGCAGCGATACAACATTTGACTATAAACTCGATGATTGTGAGTTCGATTCCACGAGTGGATTTTTTTTATTATTTCATATTTTTTCTATTTTTCCTTAGATCTACTTACCACGGCTTATATAACCATCATCACCGTATAACCAAGGATTTAGAATATAAGAATCAAGCGTTAGAAACCGATCGTCGTTTGATAGAAATAAGAAAACCGTTACATAAAGAAGACGAAACGGAGTTCAAAAGAAATATCGGTTATTGTCATATGAGTGATGAGCTTGTTACTGATTAAGGATTTAAAATTTGAATTGTAAATAGTAGTTGATTGTAATTGTATATTAGATAAAATGCATTTTCTTCAATTCATACATATTTAACATTTTTATAGTCCGAAAGGCTCCGTAAATCTTAGTAAATACGTTTAATAGGTAAAGGTATCTTTTATAGTATATAATGATACAAATTTAAAATGAATAATATAAAGAATCTGTAGTTGTAGTGTAGAAATAAAAAAATAAAACAAACATATATGAAAAAAATATAATAATTTTATTATCATAAAAAATGCAATATTATTTTTAAAAATTCAAAATCTATGTATTTACATAATAAGTGCGCAATAAATAACATATATAAAATAATTATTCATAAAACCAATTAAAATGTGTATACTGTGGTAATCAGAGGACAAATAAATTTACATAAAAAAAAAAAAACAAAAATACTTAAAATTTTTACAAAAATTGGGGACTTTACTGGGAACTCCATTAGCATATTATTAAGGCAGCCATTGTTAATGCATAAAGACTTAAATTATGTAATTAAGTTAACTTTATTTTATAATATAAGAAAGTATTATTTAAGCATTTTAAACTGTTAATGTACAGTATAAAACAAGCTATTGCATTGTATTAATTAAAAAAAAAACTTATTTGTATCATACATATGTTTCTTACGGAAGGTCAATCAATATGTTAAATTAATTTATTTAGTTAAGTATATTTTTTATTGTTAATATTGTTAAAACACAAAAAATATTTCTATAAGCGTTGTGACTTTAATATTGTGCACTTTATTTAAAAACTAGTGACATTAAATAAATATAAAATGGGAATGCTTCATAAATTGTTTTACTTTAAAAATTTTATGTGTTATGCGAAAATGAAAGGATAACATGATTAAGTTGGCGATATGAGGTTTTATATTATCTATAATATGTATTATTACATATTATAAATCAATACTGTTAGGATACAGTAGGGTCGACGAGTCGTGGCGGTCCTGAAGTTGTTTTTTAAACGTTTGCGCATTGTTAAAACGATGTTAAAAAAAATAATCAAAATTAAAAAAATATATATATAATCAAATCTGCGCAGCCATCAGCTAACTTTAAGACGGCTACGATTTGACGACTGTACTGTATGTTACACGGCAGTATAGCAGTCCACTCGCGCCTTCGCCCGCATACCACATATAACTGTTTTATTATTCTGCTTTTGCCATAAGATAATCTATAAATTTATACATTCAAAAATTTTGAGAAACTGCAAGCACTACATGGCTGCTTCCTTGAACGAAATCGGCAGCAAGGGCGCCCCCTGCAAGACTCGTGCCTATCTATACTTGCGGCCGTAAACGATGGCGATGGCGTTCATTATTATTGTTTTTTCTTTATTTAAGGCTAACTAAGACTTATACCATAATGTCATATATAGAACTCTACTCTTACTGAGTGTATCTTAAGATGTTTCCTAGGGGCCCTGGCCTCCAGTGGTTTACATGGTTTAATAACAATGTAGCACGAAATTTAAATAATGTATTTATTAGTATACACTGTAATGTTTATTTGCAGATTTCATTATTTTTTAAAGAAAAGTTAACCGTTTTTATATTTTTTTGGGGTGTGGGTTCTATATTTTTTTGATATACGAGAAAAAATATTAATACATTCTGTTCTATCTATACTTCATCTGTTTAAAGGACATTGTGCTTTGTATATACTAACATAAATCAATACTTATAAAAATTAATATAAATTACATCGTCAATAATCCCAATAAAAACAACTATTCACTTAAATTATAAATAAAAAAAACTTATATAGAAGTTATTTTTGGTTTTGGACCGACTTTTTCGTACGCTTCGTCCAACAGAGAACAAATCAGCGATATGTTTTCGTCATTTAATTTTCTACTCGACGCTAACCTAATGGAAGGTTCTGGACAATTTATTTCACTATCTCTCAAATAAACCGCTATTGTCATGGCTACACCTTTCTCCATTATATATTTAGTTATGCTCCTTAAATATTTTTCTTTCTCGTCAACGTTTAGAGCGCCATCTTTAATGTAGATATGTTTGACAGGCGACAGTTCGTCGCCGCTGAACGTGTAGTGTTTTAGATTGCATAGGGTTCTGGAAAAAGGAATAAAATTATTTATGGTAATTTTGAATTGAAAACATAGTGAAAGTGTTTAGGCGTTTCGTTCTCCATTTTCAGTCGAATTTTTCAATTCAATGCGTATTGAATGGCGGAATTCAACGCTCCACTTTCTCTTCGTTGCCAGAGCAAGGAAATGGAAATATGAAATATGTAATTTTCCCCCTAATGGGAATCGAACCACTGCGTCATGACGACCACATTATGGCAAAACAAATATTATATAATATATTTAGTATATTAAAAAACCATATATCCTAAATTATCGTAATCATCCATAAATTAATAAATGCCCATAAACCAAATCCAATTGATCCAAACAGTAGAACAATAGATACAAATCAAAAATTATAAATTTTCGATATGGCCACTATTAGTTATTAATGTTGTTACACACATCTAAATATAAGTACTTCGAAAACTGAACTACTTAAAAAATATAACAAAAACGATAATTACATTATCCTTTTATGGTATTTAAAAATAAATAAATAAATCAGCTTCACGCTGTATCCCGCACACAGCAGGGTAGGCAGAGGGAACCTAGTGTTAAGACACTCCGTTCCCCACTTTCTGCCGAATTCTGGAGGCATTGCGTGTTGAGTGGCAGAACTCAACGCCGTTCTTAACCTCATCACCAGAGCGAAGAAATGGAAATATAAATTTAAGTAAATATTTCATCTCCTCGAATGGGGATCGAACCCACAACCAGTCGGTTTTACAGTCACACCTCGTGCCGCTGCGCCACGACTGGTCTTTAAAAAAATATACATAAAATTGATTTTATCATAAAATTATTCTTAACCCTCACCTGTTCAATTTCTTAGAGTTTTCATCCAATTCGCCGATAATGGAGGGTTTTTCTTCTAAAATGTCTAACGCGGTGATAGCGGCTTGCGTCAACATGGGAGGCAGAGATGCGCTAAAGCAATAACCTGCAATTGTTAATATTATAATTGAAAATCACATCTTTTTACATAGAGCAGGGTAGACAAGAGAAACCCTGTGTCAAGAGTCTTAACCTAAGATATTCCCTTATCTACGTACTTTGTCCCCTTTTTTAGTACTAGAGCGAAAAAATTAAATATATATATTTTTTTCCCGATTGGGTATCGAGCCCACAACCGTCGCGTTTACCGTCAGAACTGTTCTACTCTGCCACAACAGCCTCGTATACCTAATATAATAAAAAAAAACATATTTCAACAAAACACAACTTCTTAAGGAAAAAATATACTTTAAAGTATATAATATATATATTCTTAGTTTAGTTTTCCCGATATATAATATTTTCTTGTTTACTACCTACATAATATGTTATGTTATAAATTGAAATAACCCAGTAAAATGAATGGATTTCCTTATTATGTCAAAAATGATGTAAATGTATATTAAATTATTATTGTTTACGTGACTTACGCCTTTTATTCACAATTTTAATTTAAAATATTGTGCATGGCGGAGCTCAACGCTGCCGTTGGTCTAATAAAAATATTTTAGATATTAATTTTACTTCAGTAGGATTATTGTTGTGTACAGTCAGTTACTTTCAAATTACGTTTTGATATTCTTTCACTTACTTTAATATTTAAACGAAAATCTATAACTATAATATGTATGTATATTATATGGATGGTTCTTTATCCAGAATGTATCACAAGAGCAGGTTAAATGTGTGTTTTACATTGAACACAGTGGTTGTAGGTTGAAATCTGGCTCATTTAAGTTAGTTTCGACAAGGAGCGGCAAAAGAGATCATAGAGAAAAAAATAATTTAATACAAATCACAAGTAGTGCGTTACATTATGCGTTACATACAATAACGCAGATACAAAAAGTATATATATAAAAAAAGTACACTTCTTTCACTCTTTCAAGCAAAGGTCACAACAGATTCAAGCCCAAAAGCAAAACCTTAGAAACAATATAACATAAATAAAAACAAAACATACCTAAACCAGACAGCCTCTGGTGTTCGACTATAAAATGTGTGCCTGCACAGAATCCTCCTATTGTAGCGAATGAATGTTCTAGAGATCCCACTATAAGGTCTATTTCATCTCGAGGTACGTTCAAATGTTCAGTAAGACCGCGGCCATGTTTACCAATAACCTGTAAATAAAAATTAAAAAAAATTGTAGTTTCAAATTGTATCCCGCCGATAGAAGGGTGGGAAAAGGAAATCTAGTTTAAGGAAAGTCTGTTTACCGTATGTTAACCAATTTTTTGGGACACAGCATATGATGTTGCAGAACTGAATAGCTTGTTTTTTCTATAGGAAATATAGTTTAAAAAAAAAAAAAAACGCCTACACAAGTAAGAATAAAAATATAATCTCAGCTTGTGAGGCCATATACATTTATATGTTTTTAAATGATTTTAAAGTATTTCAATAACAACATAATTTTAAAACATAAAAAAGATCGTTGTTTTGAAAAAGCTGATGATATAATGTGGTTGTGGCAAAGAGTCGGATTTGATAGTGTTGTGAGTTTGATTTGACTTTGCAGGATTGAATTGTAACTCTGCTAACAATACAAACCGCACTATAGGATAACTCAACACATGATGTTTCAGAAAATGGGAAAATGGAAACAGAGTGTCTATACACTATGTTCCCTCCCATATAGTGGAAAAAAATTAATTACAAAAGCACAGCAACATAACAACTAGGTCAAGAACCTCGAATATACCTACATAGTTATAAATGTTAATCAATTGATTATAGAAGGAATGCAGACTGCAGAGTAGTTTCACTAAACAATTTAACATTTTTATTGTACACTTGTTACATTTATTAGTAATGATGATGATAGATGATAGTAAGAGGTTTGAAATTCTAAAAATTTTCCATTTAAGAAATTAAATTATATGTATAGAAGGTAGGAGGAAATTCATATTGTCTTATGTAGTAGAATGAAACAAGAATCTAACATAATAACATGAATAATTAAGCCTACAAGTAACTGTCCTGATTTTCGATTTCATGCTTTCCTTTTTGATATACTATTAAAAATAATAAATAATAGGTATGAAAAATAAACTTACACCGATAGTTAAACTTTCATCTAAAATAATCCTCAGTTTAAATCTCCTAGCCAATTCCACAAGCTTACGCAATGGACACATTTTGCCAGTATTAAAATATATAGCTTCCGCTACCAAAAATGCTCTTCTCTTAGGATTTAATTCCTTTTTTTGTGAAGCTTCTTCAAGTAACTTCTCAAGATCATTCATATCATTGTGTTTAAAATATCTTACTGTACTTCTTGAAGCGTCAATACCTTTTTGTATTGCAAACCATACTTTTTCATCTCTGTAATAAATATGCACTATATAGCAATTTAAATATTGAATGGGGGACAGAGTGTCCTGACACTGGGTTCCTTCTGCCTATCCTGCTGTGTGCGGGATACAGAGTGAAGCTGATTTTTTTTATAACATATTGAGTGACATAATTTAACCCAATACTTTGTCTTGCCACAGCAGGAACCTACCATTGTTTTTACGTATACTATCCTGTGACTTCCTTTTATTCTACATAATAATATTATGTAAAATATAGGGTATTAGAGACTTTAAATAACAAAATACCTATGTGTCATTTAAACTTATTTTCTTACCAAGAGGTAATATAATTTATTGTACAAATTTCCTGTTTTGCAAGGAAAACCAAAAGATCAGAAAATCCTAACATATAAGTTATTCTTTATATAAACTCAATATTTTTAAATATTACAGAATATTTTTTAAATATGATTTTTATTATAAAACAATTAATCATAAAATTACCACATTAAAGATTTTCTTTTTTATATTAAATGTATTTTAGTAGCAATATTTTTTTAAATAATAATATGCAGATTAAAACAATGCAAGTACTTACGCAAATATAATATCATTCTTCTTAGAATAAGAAGGTATAGCACTCGCAATTGTAGAAAATCCATATGAATACACACAAGTTTCTTCAACTTGCAAGAACTTTGCCAAACGCTCTTCCAACTCTAAGTGTACATCAATTGTTCCGTAGAAACCTCTGGGACCACATGACCCTACTCCATACTTATGAAGAGATTCTATAGCCTTATCCATTATTATAGGTTCTTTATCAAGGCATAGAAAACTTGTTGCACCTACATTTAATACTTTATCATCTATTTTTCCCATCAATAGTGGTTCTTCAAATTCTCCGTCGAATTCGGCAAGTGGACGAGGCTTCCAATTAAGTAATTTTTGTTTAGTCAATTTATCTTCAACCATCTTTGGTTTTTTTTTAAACCACAAAAAGTATGCCGAGCCGATAATGACCTGGATTGCGATGAGTAATGACCACCAAGTCGCCTACAACAGATAAACATGATAATTCAGTGTTAATAAATGTAATTAATCAAATACATAACCTTTAATTTAAATGAACTTACGGAATCATATAAATCTAATGAAATCATTGTTGATTTTGTCAGTAAACGTCCTCGCGCACTCACATACAAAAGAGAACTGGTAGTCTACTGAGTATGTTAGTTTTTCTTATATCATTTCAAATTCAGCTTGAAATACGATTTGAAGCTTGAATCAGTGAACCATTGGATTTGAAATTGAATTGTCAATATGACAGTGATATTTAATTATTTACTACTTGTACTATACTGAATACTCTATTCACGATGGCATGAGATAAAATGTAAATATATAAATATAAATAAAGGCAAGTAGGCAGTGCCAACTCTGCTGTATGCGGGATATAGTGTGTAGCTGATTTTAATATTTTAATTTACTAAAGATGACAAGACAAGTAAAAAAATAAACAAAAATATTTAAATATTTTTTAATAAAACTGGAATATTAGATAAGGTATAAATATATTTTAATTCATAACTTATATCTTCTGAAACACCGTAATTAACTTTAAAAGCTTAAAATAAATATTGACAGCGGTAATGAATCATAAATAAAATACAGCAGTAGACGTCAAAAATCAAAATAAAGTAATGTCACTTGTCCCAAGTCGAAGCCCAATTTGTGCCAGCAAACTATAATTTGAAATGATATAAAATAAAAATACAATTAATTTTAAAATAATACTTAAAAATAGCATAATGAATTTCGGTGGCACATTACGGATCAATAAATTCGCTTGTTTCACTTTAATATTCATCTTATTTCTTATAATATATTGGCGCTCTGGTAATCCAGGATACCCTGCGGATAAAAATGATTTAATAAATATAAAATCATTGCTCAAAGCAGCTATATATGCAGCAGAGAGAGGCGGTAAGAAAGTGAGTGCGGGGAAAAATCATGAATTAAATATTAAAAGTAAGGGTAAGACTTTGGAAGGCGCAAACGACCCCGTGACGGATGCCGACTACGCTTCCCACTGTGCAATGTATTACGGTCTTAAAAATACCTTCCCTAAGTTAAATATAATATCAGAAGAGCATTCGAAAGATGATCCTGGCTGTAAAGATCAAAAAGCTTTGGATGTTGAAGGGACTCCACTAGATCATAGGATAATAGATTATTTGAATGATGAACATGTATTTGTTAAGGATGTGACGGTTTGGATTGATCCATTAGATGCTACACAGGAATATACAGGTAACAATATTTTTTTATTAGCAGCTAACAGTTATTATAAGTTTTAAGTTTAGAATTTAAAGAGTACTGAAGCTCAGTACTCTTTAAATTTAATAATAAAATTATTATCAAAGTAATAAATCCTTAAATAAATATAACTTAAATATGCATTAAATATTATTTCATACAAAATTTTATTATTTATTCATTGAAACTTAAAGTTTCTCTTCTCATCTTTTTTCTATCATTCATCTATCATTTTTATATCTTTTCAGAGGGTTTATATCAGTATGTAACAACTATGGTGTGTGTTGCAATAAATGGAGTACCTATAGTAGGGGTCATACACTATCCATTCCCATCACAAACATTCTGGGGCTGGGACACTAAGAAAACTTCAAATAATATTCTTGCTGTACAACATGTAAGTTTGTTAGGAATTACTCAAAGTGATGTTTTTTTTATGTGTTGTATAGTCCATTTATTACGAAAAGCTAAATTGTATTAATTGTTTTGATGTATACTATGGTACATGTGGATAGCGGTAGCTGATGAGTAAAATGTTTATATGTGTGTATAATAAATAGGATACTGTAATAAATGAATGCTTAGGCACTCTTCATTATTATTGACATCCACATACTAACTTTCCAAAGACCAATTGTTGTTAATGATTGATTGATGTATTGAAATAAAAATTTTGTATGTTGTGAATGACTGTTTGTTGTTTACTATAAATAGATTGTATAAAATTTTGAATCACTTTATTCTACTAAAAGTAGAACTATTTATTTAAAAATATTATAATCAATTTTTTCCCCTATGACAGAAAGAAGAAAACAAAGAACATCCCAGGGTCGCCATTTCAAGATCTCACCCTGGTAAAGTAGCTGAGTTAGCAAAAGATTCTTTTGGACCAAAAACAACAATAACTTTAGCCGCAGGTGCCGGAGATAAAGTAATGGGAGTAGTTAATGGGACATTTGACGTATATATACATGCTACAGCTATTAAAAAATGGGACTTGTGCGCAGGAAACGCAATTATTAAATCAATTAATGGTAAAATGACCACTTTAAAGGGGGAAAATATTGATTATTCAACAAATGGTAATGTGAAAGTGTTAGACGGTATTCTGGTTACGAGGTATGATCATGATTATTATTTAAGTAAACTGCCGAAATCTTTGTCTAATACTTAGGTGTATAATTGTTTCTATTTTATATAAGGTTGCGTAATAAGTGTATAAATATTATTTTTGATGTATTTTCTTTTTATTTATTTTGTTGTAAAATTTTCGCATTTTTTCTTTATAATGAAATGTAATTATTCTTAAATTATTTAAAAGGAATTCTTCATATGTCGTATTTTATTGTATTATATAGGATGGAAGTGTCAGCGCTCCTTTTACGGGAGCACCATACAGGGTAAAATATTTTAAACCCACACTTAAAGAAATTAATCAAGATAAAAAAAAATCCTACGTCAAAACTATTGAAGAGTTTTGACGTAGGATTTTTTTTTCATTTCACGATGTTTATTTATGCCTGTATTTCGTGTGATGCAGTTACGCCTAGACACCAATAACGTATACACATACTACTAGAGAAATACTACTAAAAGTTAATCAACATTAAACTTTGCCACCTATGACTACCTACGACTCGATTTCGGAATACGGCGGTATCCTTTGATAGATTTATGTGCGCGTGCGTCGTTCTTGACATATGGCGTTATATTACAACAATAATTTTATTATTTATTTTGTTTGAAAAAATTACCTATTAATTTTTCGGATTATTATTTTTAAATTGTATTAGGCTTTTATAGACTAGTTAAAACTGTGGTTTTATTTAAAGTGGTGCTAACACTTCCACCCTGTATATATAAAATGTATCAATAGTAGAAAATATACAATGTTTTTTAACGATTTTGACTAGTCTTTCTTAATGTGCAATTCTGTGCTATCTGTAAATGGTTATGGGTTCGCCCTCCAGTCGGAAAATTATTTTTAAATCATTTTAATAAAATTACATATATTTTTAAATTAAATACTTACTAATTTATTTTTAACAAAAATTACCATCATTAAAAAATATATCGCTTTAAAAAGAATATGTGGCATTGAAAATGTATGTTAATCAAAAGGTATTTTTTATAAGATTTAAACATTTATTTCTTTGAACTGTTTTATATTCGGCAAAACATAACCATTATCATTTAACATAATAGAATTATCAATCGAATACCATTTGAAAATTTATAAAACAGTATTATATGCATTAAAGTAGTTTAAAGTAAAAAATATTATAATAATACTACTATTTTCTTATTTATCTTATTTTCTGTTATAATTTTTTATTTATCTTAATTTTTTTTGTATAAAAAACAATATGTATATAGAATAAGCTACTAGGTTGTTGTTTATATATTTAGAATATTTTAGACTGATTTTAGTCAAACCGCATTATATTCTATTCATTAAAATATTTTTTTTTATCTGCGACATATTTGATCTGCATTAAATAGAGGGTTTCGGCCGTAATTTTTGTTTTCATAAAAATTACGTGTAAATATAATATGCGAGGACTAATTTGTACCTTTTCATAATAACTTAAAAAGTTGTAAATAAAAATAAATACGAAATCGTCTTCTGGGCTCAAATGTGTTTTATTTTTATTAATTAGGGCGCTTAGTTTAATAAGACCAGACAATACTTCACGCTAAAACATCGATTGTCCTTGTATAGGGTCCAGGTTCAGCCTCTTATGGAGTACTGCTCTTATCTGGGTTGGTGCACCCCAGTATCAGATTAACCAATTTGATCACATACAAAGTAGAGCCGTTCGAATCGCTAGGGATTCAATGATCTTTCTCTCCTCGCTGTGAGTTCTCTATCGTATTTATCAAGAAGAGTGTTTTGGAGAACGGATTGACTTGTTACCAGCCACCACACAAATGTGAAATGGCGTACCTACGGTAGTGTTTCCAGGTCGATACGACCTGATCTTCAGAAAGCGCGTCTATCTCCAATTTTAAGGCTGGCAACGCATCTTCATCTCTGGTGTTACACGGGGTTGTAGGTGGCGGTGATCACTTACCATCAAGTGACCCTTACGCTCGTTTGTCTTGTTTTTCCCAAAAAAGAGAAAAACAATATAATGCACGAATATATTATACTTATGGGTACAAATGTGATAAAGCGAAAGTTTGTTAATCTAAGTGCTAAGATCTCTAGATCTACTTGTCAGATTTATTTACTTTTTGCTTTATATGAAAGGTACATGACGCAGGAGTCGCTAGGCAATTCGCCTTAAACAACGTAAGTTTTTATAGTCACACTTCGTGCCGCTGCGCCACGACTGGCCTCGACTTATAAAATATATAAAAGTTAATCAATCTACTTAGTTTGCGAATTATTGTTATATTTTGACACATTACTGTTATATTTAAAATTAAGGTGATCATAACATACTCTTTTAAAATAACTATACGATATTAAATAGTAATATTCCATATAGTGTTGTTGCTAGTGTTTTTTAATAAATTCTTGTAATAGAAAATAATAATAATATGTAATAATTAAATTATAACATGAATATGAACACTGACGGCTCATTGTAATAATGAGAAATATTGAAAATAAATAAATCAGGTTCACGCTGTATCCTGCACACAGCAGGGTAGGCAGAGGGAAAGTAGTGTTAAGATATTCCGCCGAACTCAGCAGGCCTTGCGTGTTGAGTGGCAGAACTTAACGCCGCGATTTGCCTCGACACCAGAGCGAAGAAATGGAAATATAAATATCTCCTAACGTGCTGTGTGCGAGATATAGCGTGAAGCTGATAAAAGTTGGATTTTGTATTCGGATGAACCAATAAACGCTGGTTCGCTCTGGTGTTGAGTGACGTTGAATATTTTTTTATCTCAGAAGTTTTGTCCAGGTGTACTGATTTTGACGATTCTCTTTTTATTAAAAAGGAATACACTTTAAGGGTAGTTTAGTTAGATTCTGATTATGGAATCCGGTTGAAGTCCGATTTTTTTAAATTATTAATGTATGGATATTGTCTTTAAAATGATAACGTTTAGTAGACCACAAACATACTTCAGTTGAGAAAATAAATAATTAGGTAAGCGGGTGATGCCGCGAGTGGGTTGCTAGTCCAAAATAAAGAAGTTAATTTTGAATCCGTTACCAGTTCATGTCTCAACATTACATTTTGTATATAAAAGCACAAACATATAAAATAAAAAAAACATCAGTTTCATATTATTTATTCTAATATTAAATAACTTAGGTGATTTAAAAGCACAATAATTGTTTATTGGCATTTTATATCTCTTTAAGCATTACAATGTTTAATTGACAGTACATTCCAGAATATTGCCATAGTATGTTTATTATAATTGCATACATATGAAATTTCAAAATTAAATTACTAAGCAACAGACATACAGACATTTTTTTTTGTATATATATATATATAATAATTATTATGTATATTTAAAAATATAGCATTTACAATGAAGGTACATAGTATCACAATTTACTGTAGGAGTTTTAGTGTCGTAACGAAATGCACCTAAGGGGCCATGAATAAATGACTTCATATACGTATAGTGCGGTCGATGAGACCTGGCCGCCCTGAAGTTAGTCGTAATTGGTCACACAGATTTTGGCATTTTTCATACTTTTAATTATTTTCTTTCCCTGTGAACGCGCCAAAATCTTAGTTATCAAGTAAACTTCAGGGCAGCCGCAATACATCCTACTATAAAGGGGACCCTGCCCAAGAGGGGTCGACGAAGTGTGGCGTTGTAAGGGAAGTGTCCTATACTTCGTGACATCATATTTCAAAATATAATATACACATATAATTTGGAAACTGTTGTTTTAATTTTATAATTTCTAGGTGTAAAATTGTAAAATACGTGATTTCTACTAAATAGATTAGGATGGGGAGGGGTTAAAAATCTAAAAATATGTTTGAATTATGAATGGCCCTGAATAGCAGAATATAATATAGATGATTTATGGAAAAGTCTTATTTAAGTCTATGACTTGAAATGAAATTATTTAAAAAAAATCCACTGACAGGTATAATAAAATTGTGTTAAAAGATATTGTTGAATTCCTGATGAAATACATTATTTACATCAAAATATATTCAAAATAATATTATTAATGTTGAAACTTCACACAAAAACTTAAACAGCAGGTCATTTAATTAATTGTAAGAAATTTCAAAATGTTTATAATCTTCGGTGGACAAATATATAAACAAAAATAACATACGGTTTTAATAGCCATATAAATGCCATAGCCAATATAAATAAATCATAGTTGGTGATTTTTACATAATTCTAGTGTTGAATCGCAGAACTCAACACTGCGCTTTGTCTGTCAAAGCTGAGAAATGCAAATTATTCCCCCTGATGTAGACCGAACCCACAACACAATGTCCTCCAAAATAAGTTTTTCATCATATATAATGCTTACATAGATAAGACTTTGTTTATTCAAAACATAAATAATGATCCCATTATATTGAGTATATATTAAAAAAAAATCAATAAAACAAAAAAAAAACAAGACACAAAAAGTGTACATTCCAGTAAAAACTAAGTTTTGTTTACAAATTTGCTTGTTAAAATCTTTAAAAACTGTTTTTTTTTTATATGAAATGACTAGTCTAAAATACATTTATTTATTATTTACTTTAAAATGTATATAATGGAAGAATATTATGGTTATCAGCCATTATTAATGTCATTTCAAAAATATATAAATAAATATAGAAAAAACTCAGAAATATTCAAAGTACACATTAAAATCTCATTCAACAGAGCATTAAGTTTGCAGACAAGTAAAAATAGTAAATGTAAATTTTAAATGAAAATATTATTATAATAGGACTATTTATGGTCTGTGGTCAAACTACCTGTGACCATGGACAACTGTACTGTTTAAAATATCAAATATTCCCAAATATAATATTTCTTAAGTATATTTAATATTTAATCCAATTATTTGATAGCAACACAAAAATAAGTTAATATATAAACAGACGGAAACATAAACTAAAAATTTACATATCATAGCTACAGTTTAAGAAACTAAAATTTATTGAAACAATTATTTGTATTTTCTACCTAATAGCTAAATATTCAATATAAGAAAAAAATATACATATTTTATATATATGTAAATTATATAAACTTACACAAATTTATCGGCCAATATATTCACATATTATAATTCAACTTTTTGCAAATCACTCGAAACTCGAAAACAATATCCCGCCATACGGCTTTTGACAGTTAAATGACAACTGACATTTGACAATTGACAGTTAAGTGACACTTGACAGATAACGTAGCACAGATAACATACGACAGGGGGGGGGGGGGGCAGCACTTTAGCACAGATAACACACAATTTCGCACCATTGTCCAAGCCGGCACTCACTCTATATACATACATGTTACAATGTATCGATATCGATATAACACTTATCACAAATCAGATATATCGTCCGTGCTCGATACAGTCGCGATGTGTTAGACAGAATCATCTGTAATATAAGAAATAAATTAATATAGAGAGTAGAAAGTAAAATTTATTTTATGAGTGAGCTAGCGCAGCGGTGAGTTCTACCACTCTACTACAACTTTGGCAGTGTCAAGCTATTATATGAGTATGAACCAACAGCTTGTTATACTGCTTGAATATATTATGTACAATAGAAGGATGTGAGATGGATTTTGGTTTGTACAAGAGAAATATAAGAAACTTATTTAAATAAAATTAAAAAAATATACGAATAACAGAAACTATTTCTAATTAAGTATTAAATATAGGAAATTTTCCAAATATCTCTGTAATTATTACTATTTAATTACACATAGTTTATAATCATATGCCAGATAAGATAAGATATATCATACAGATAATCTACATTTACAAAAGTAGATTTTAGAATAAATATAATACATACCGTGATACCACCATTTCGTTTTTTTAGGGTTTTTATTGCATGTTTTTACATAAAATGCATTATCTGGCGGCCGTTTCTGAAATATAGACAAAAAATATATATTATTTTAAAAAGTAATGTTATATACACATGCACATGGCACAAATTGCGACTGTAAACACTGATGTGTGTTGCATTCCGCCACTCAACACGTAATACCTCCATAATTCATTGGAAAATAAGGAACGGAGTGTCATAACACTAGGTTTCCTCTGAATATTTATTATATTATAGTATATAATTATAAAAGAAAAATTATATTTTTTTTGTCTCATAGTTTCATAACAAGTATGTAACTGCAATAAGTTGAAAAAAAATGAGGAACGAAATCTAAAGGTACATCAAAAATTTACATAATAACATGTTCAATGTATTTTTTAAAATTAATAGGATAAGATAAGCGATGCAACTGACAACAAATTGATTCAATAAATATTTGAATGCATAATATTGAATATAAAAAATATCGAACACGTACATACATATAGACAGCTTACGGAAATGTGAAAAAAGGGCACGTTACTATTAGAATTACAATGAGTTAAAAGAGAAATCCTATTCCATATTATCATACGCGCTATAAATTATACAATATAAATAACATACATTAAATGACTGATATAGACCGTCGGCGCGGAGCGTCAAATTGAAAACGCGACGGTTGTGGGGTTAATTTCCATTAGGAGGAATGAGTTATTTTCATTTCCATGTTCTGGCAAGATAAATCGCGGCGTCGAGTTACGCATCGACGGTAAACACGCAATGTTTCGAAAATTGGACGGTTCGTGGGGAACGAAGCGTATAAACAGTTAACTCTACGTTCTCTCTTCAGCTAAATGTTCATTTCTACGTCGTTGTTACAATAAATATCGGGGTTTAACATTTATTTTCATATTACTTTAATAACAAAAATAAATTTAAATTAAATCGACCTTTTCCGGTTTAAATATCATTCCAACAGATTGCTGTATTAGTCAGCGTTGCGATGCACAGACGCTTTATCTTTGTGCTCAATTAAATAAGGAACCGAGAATCAGAGAACGAAATTCTCTAATAAAATTCAGAAAATGGCACTTTATGTTTTTTATGTTTTTTATCCTGCTCGAACTAAAAGCTACTCTGGTGTATTTAGAGCCCATATGTGATACGAGAACGTTTTTCAAAATTTGGTCAGATAGATACGAAGACACGAATTGTTTTTTTAAATGTAGTTGATAGTTTATAATAAACTTAAATTATAAATCAGACAAAAAAATACATAATACTATTAAATCAAGTAAAATTCAGATTTGTGTAACATCGAAACGACTCAGTTTCAATGTAAGTTTCTATATAAATATTATTGAGACGATGAATGCGCGATTGTAAACGCGACGGTTGTGAGTTGTATCTCACTCGGGAAAAAAAAACAATATTTTAATTTACTCGCTCTGGTCACAAGGCAAAGGACGGCAGTTCTTCGATACTCAATTCGCAATGCCTCCAGAATTCGGTGTAAAGTGGGGAACAGAACGGAAGTCTTAATGGGAATGGACTGCCTTAACAGAAGGTTCCCTCTGCCTACCCTGGTATGTGCGAGATACAGCGTGAAGCTGAAAAAAAAAATACATAAAGTTCCGAAGGCAGTAAAACACATTGACATACCTTCTCTTTACAGCTACTGAGCATGGATACTATAGACAGACAGACGGACTGGACGGAGAGAGCGGGCGACCAGTCGTCCGTCAGTATTGAGAGGCAGATGTGGCCGTTGGAGTATACGTGCGGGTGCACCGGTATGTTGTTACCTATGAACGTTACCTGGGTGCAAGGAAAAATATATATTTTAAATTTTATAAATAAAAAAAGTAGTAAAAGAACCGCATGTGATTGTAAACGCGACGGTTAAGCAACTAAGTAAGGTCGATTCCCATACATGAGTATAAAATATTTTAATGTATTGCCTTATAACAAAACAAAGCACAGCGTTGAATTCCGAAAAGTGGAAAACTTCACAGTAGGTTCTTCCTGCCTGTCTTGATAATTGATATGTGCTAGAATAAGTATTTATTGCTATAGATCACAACGTAACTAGGATTCGTCACATTCTGTGCACGGCGCTTGGGTGGTGGAGCGAAGCTATGTTGCGCAAAATTTTGCGATTTTTTTTGTTTTATCCGCACGCGCTGGGTATGGTTAGTCAAATTTCAATCTATGCGTGTGAATTTCAAAACGTTGCCCAGCTTAACCCTATGGGACACATTTTGACCATTAATTAAAAAACTACAATTACAATTATCACCAAATTACTTCCACAACGCTATTGCAACATTTCCGAGCTGTAGGTTTAACGGTCTAGGATCAGTAGCATTACAACGAAACACACTCTTGACCAATAATTACGTTATTGATATAGTTTAACAATGTCTATAAATAACGTAAAGTTTTCGTGGAAACAGTCATGGTTGTTACTCCAAGGTACTAAATTATGAATAGTCACGAGTGCATGTTGCTTGAGTAATAAAAAAAACATCAACTAACTCTCAAAGTAGTTAAATTTAATTTGTACAATAATACTTTTATTTTGTATAATTAAATCACAAATTATCATTAGTAACGTAAAGTTACAGGTAGGAACCGAGTGTGTTAACACTAGGTTCCCTCTGCCTACTCTGCTTTGTGCGAGATACAGCGTGAAGCTGAATTGAATTAATAACGTAGGGGCCAGCTGTGTCGTAGGGGCACAATCATGTGACTGTAAATGTTGGTTGGTTGTGGGTTCGATTCCCACTTGAGAAATTTAAATATTTAATATTTTCATTTCTTCGCTAAGGTAGCGGCAAAGAGTTTCAAACGGTTTCAAATTTCAATCGATACTTTCGACACTCAGCGTGCAATGACTGAACGTGTCTCAACACTAGGTTCCAAGGTTCCTTCTGTCTATCCAGCTATGAACGGGATACAGAGTGAAGGTAAATAATAATAATAATAAAAAATATTGCATCCAACGTCAGGAGGCAATCTAATCTTCTACCCTTTGAAAATTGAGTGGAAGGTGGCGCGACCTAAGGTACAACCAAACAAACCTACAAAGTAGACTGGGATCTCTTTGGTTACCAAGCGACTGACAAGCAACATAGCCAAAACCACACAAAAAAACTAAACTGAAATTTAGGATGCAGGTGTTGGGATCATGTAAGCGAGCACTACGATAAGATTTAGGGTAGATCCACACTATAGCGCCTAGTCACTGCTTGTCCTCTGTCTGATCTTAAGTGTTCAAAATATTCTTATATGAGAAAATATAATGAATGAGTGCACTCATAATATCATAATATCGCTTCGATCAAGCTCCGGCCCATTCACGCATATAACAATATGATCGGACCGAGAACGAACCGTGATCGGCACCGTGACATAATTCTTCCTTATCGACATTCCTAAGGGAACGAGAGAAAAAAATATTTTACGTTGTACAGTTCGTGGGAACTAAATTAAGAGCGGAGTTTATTAATCCTTCACCACTACACAAGGCAGAGCAACTTAGTGTGAAGGCACTAAGTTCCCTACTTTCCACAAAATTTTCACTTGTTACCAGAAAAAGGAAATTCTACTTGTCCTTACTTTTCAAACGTTTGTTTCAGTTCCATGGAAAAACTAGAACGGATTTAGATGCAACTTTACATTAATATACCTTAGACATCAATCAGAAAAACATATTGATATGCAAAGATATTGTTTAATTTGACTATAATATAACAATAACTTTAAGCGGGTATGGGTTTTGCCGCTTATGGGTCGCTAGTATTAAATAATTCACTCCCTGACATGGAAATCGAATCCACAACCGTCGATTTTACAGTCACACACTGTGCCACTGCTCACTTGTCTTTATATCTTAAAAATACATCTATATAATTATCTTTTGAAAATTAACTTATAATTTTCAAAGTGTAATGTAGGTACTTATATATGAATCTATAATTTAAGTAAGGTAAGTAATGTAATTATAAATACAATATATCCAAGAAGCCTTGACGCTTACGTTTCCTAAGGTCTCCTCTTATCTAACACGATGAAAAAATAATAAATTTAATAATATAAATATATTTGTTCGAATATACGCTATACCACATAGAGCAAGATAGGCCTTTGCCTACAAGATAAGCCTTTGGTTACAAGGCAAAACGCGAAGTGGGGAACTTCGCGCTTTAGGTCCTTAGGGGCCCGTTAAGTATTACGTAAGCACTATAGGGCAGGGGGTCTTGGGGTTGCTTATTTTTGACGTTTTCAATTAAATATTTCTTAGAGGATTGCTTATTTTTGATGACATAGGGGGGGTTTGGTTGGTCAATAATTGTTTAGGTAATACTTGAACGGCCCCTTAGGGAAAAAAAATAATGCCCCCGAGTGTGAATTGAACCCACAAGCGGCGTGTTTATAGTAATACGACGACGGTGTGTTGCTGCGCTACGATGGCCTCGATTAGAAATTATTAATTCGTTGTAAATTACATTGTTTACTATTTTATTATTTGAATTCAATTTATGTAGACATGACATAGCCTTGTTTATTGTTGCGGCCCACCGTGGCGCAGCTGTACAAACGTGCGACTCCTATTTAAGGGTTCGATTCCTATTCCAGTAAATTAAATATTTGTATAATAATATTTTTACTCTTACTGCAAGATTACGATAACATTGTCTTACTATACGATTTTAAAATTATTTAGGTGCTCAGGGCAAAAAATAATATATAAAGAAAAAATATAACTTTGATCTAATAAGAATAACGTAAGGTAGGGAATATAGATGTTTTTTTGTATCGTTTTATTAAATGCGGAAGAGATAAATTGACAATTTTAACCATGATTGAAATTTGAAAATTTTGCTACAAGTCCATACGCTTTTAATACGGTCTAAAAAATTGGTATTTTTTTTTTCAATTTTAAACATCGAAAATCAGCTCCATTAACAATCTAGAAGTGCAGATACGTGAGAAAAATATTTTTAGATTCTTAATCGATATAATCGATTACAGTACTACAAAAATAAAATAATAGTTAATTTTAATTAAGTCTAAGTATTTTAACGCACTTATTAGTGCATATAATTACAGTATAAATAAAAAATACCAATTAATTACTGTAAAAACAAAAAGAAATCCATTTGAATTGATTCAAAACAATCATATTTTAAATAACAACTGTGACAGTTGATTGACCATTGACACCTTATCTAATGATTTTTGAATTTCTGGCTTCACTTGTTTTGTTCATTTCGATTCGTTGGAGTGCTTTTCCGTTTGTTTGATATTTTCAACGGCTGTCACTTTTTTCACGGAATTTTTAACCTCACTTTTACCAAATCTCTAAAAACTCGGCTCCCAGATTGCCAAAACTTTACATTTTGGTCCCAAGAATGTATGCAATCGTTTTAGTCCCCTTTAGAAGCATTTGCTAGATGTCACATTAAGTCTTAATAATAATATAATAATAATAATAATCTTTTTAATAAAATCCTAGAAAAAACAAAAGAGCACAGCTCATATGACGATAACAATAAGCACGTTATTGAATACCTGGATACATTAAAACAAAAACTTGCAGTGAAATGTCATAGATTCGCTCGATATAAGAAAGCACAAAGTAGGAAAGACAATAACAAGCTATTTACTTTCAACGAAAAACAATTTTATCGTAATTTGAAGGGCAAAACAGAGGTGCAACAGCCGCCGTCTTTAGAATCTCTACAAAAATATTGGGAAAACATATGGACGCACAGCATAAAACACAACAAGGACGCTGAATGGATTAATAATGAGAAAATACAGTCAGAAACTATTACTGAAATGGAATTCCAAAATATAGAAATAGATGAATTTAGAAATATAGTAAATAAGACACATAGTTGGAAGGCACCAGGTGTAGATTATATTCAAAATTTTTGGTTTAAAAAATTACACGTTTTACACTATAAGCTAATAGATCAAATTACAGACATCATAAAAGGCAATACTATTCTACCAGAATTCTTAACGAAAGGAGTCACGTACATGATACCAAAGAGCAACAAAACAGACAACCCATCTCAATACAGACCAATTACTTGTTTACCGACACTTTATAAGATTATAACTTCCTGTATTACACAAAAAATCAGTAAACATTGGGAAACTAACAAAATACTTATGGAAGAACAAAAAGGATGCAAAAAATTACATAGAGGCTGTAAAGAACAACTAATGATAGATTCTACTGTATTGACACATGTTCAGAAAAGTCAACGAAGCCTATTTGTATCATATATAGATTACAATAAGGCTTTTGACAGTATTCCTCATACCTGGCTTATAGAAATTTTAGAAATTTACAAAATAAGCCCTATAATTATAAATTTTCTTAAGAAAACCATGCAAAATTGGAAGACAACATTACATTTAAAATCAAATTTAGTGAATATCAGTAGTAGAATAATAAATATTAGTAGAGGAATATTTCAAGGTGACTCCTTAAGTCCACTTTGGTTTTGTGTAGCTCTAAACCCCCTTTCGAAACTATTAAATATGTCGAAATTAGGTTTTGAAATAAAAAGTAATAGAAAAACACTTCATCGGCTTAGCCATTTATTATATATGGATGACTTAAAATTGTACTCTAGCAAAGAAGCTAATATGGTGAAACTGTTGGACATAACAACAAATTTTTCAGCAGATATCCGAATGAATTTTGGTTTAGACAAGTGCAGAAAATTAAATATAGTAAAAGGTAGAATAACAGAAGGTGACTATAAACTTAGTGAACAGGATAGTATAACAGCAATGAAAAATAACGAACTATATAAATACTTAGGGTACAATCAAGCGCGCCTATTAGACCACAAGTCTATAAAAGATAAATTAAAAAAGGAATATTTTAGTAGGATTCATTTATTAAGTAAACGACAACTGTGTAGTAAAAATTTATTTAAAGCGCTTAATACATACGCTATACCTGTGCTTACCTATTCATTTGGCATCATTAAATGGTCAAACACAGATATTAAACAATTAGAAAGTAAAACTAGGACGACTCTTACACAGAATCGGTTTCATCATCCTAAATCTGCCATAGAACGGGTGACTTTAGCTAGAGAAGTTGGGGGAAGAGGGTTAATTGATATTACGTATTTACACAACAAACAACTTGTTAATTTAAAACAATTTTTCTATCACAAAAAAAATGAAAGCAAATTACACGAAACTATAATTGCAATAGACAACAACTTTACACCATTAAACCTTAAAAAAGAAAGCACTGAATCAATGAATAGAAAAGATAGAATTGAGGAAAAAAATAGCAGTTGGAAAAAGAAAGAGCTCCATGGCAGACATCCGAATGATTTAGAACAATTATACGTTGATAAAGACGTGTCCAACAAATGGCTAAGCTTAGGTGGACTATTTCCAGAAACAGAAGGCTTCATGTTAGCGATCCAGGATCAAGTTATTACAACCAAAAACTACAGGAAATATATTGTGAAAGACAAAACACTAGATAATGATTTGTGTCGTAAATGTCAGAGTAAGCCAGAAACCATACAACACATCACCGGTGCTTGCATTTCATTAACACAAAACGATTACACACATAGACATAACCAATTAGTTAACATCATACACCAGAAATTAGTTTTAAAATTTAAGCTCACTTCCGATCCACATACACCATACTACAAATATACACCTCGATCAGTTTTAGAAAATCGAAGTTACACGTTATATTATGATCGAACCATTTTAACGGATCACACTATATACAATAACAGACCAGATATAACATTCGTAGATAAGAATAATAAACATACATACTTAATAGATATTGCAGTACCCAACACTAATAATTTACAATCGACAATTAGTGAAAAGATTCGGAAATATACAGAATTACAACAAGAAATCAAAAGAGTATGGAAAATGGACAACGTTACAATCGTTCCAATAGTGATATCAACAACAGGTGTAGTTCCGAAAGCTTTGTTTAATTCTTTAAATATTCTTGATTTACCTAAATTTACTTACTTAACTCTTCAAAAAGCAGCTATCCTAAACACATGTAGAATAGTTAGAAAATTCTTACAGTTAAATTCAGATGGTGATGCAGTTGCAATAAATTTTTAATTATGACAGCCAGAACTGATTCAGCACTTGGTACATACCCGTGCTGATTCATATAACCAGGCCTAGCCTGAGATATACAATTCGATAAATAAATAAATAATAATCTTTATTTATTCAAAAAAGTAACTACAAAACAATATAAAAAAACGTTACATGGAAGAGGCTTGTACATGTTACACAAAATTAGAAGGTTTCCTACCCCCTAAACTAGGAACAAACCTGTATTTTAGGGAGAAGTGAGTCTGGTGAAGTTTATGTTTGATAGAAGAATTATACAAACCAATTTTTTTTTTTTTTGAGATGAAGACTAAGCATTACAAATACATGTCTTTCTAAGAAAAGTAAAAATTTAAGTAAAAAAGAAATTTGTTGACACGTGCGTGCACGCGCGTGTGTGTGTGTGTGTGTGTGTGTGTGTGTGTGTGTGTGTGTGTGTGTGCGTGTGCGTGTGCGTGTGTGTGTGTGTGTGTGTGTGTGAGCGAGTTGAGCGAATGTGGGACAACGAGAAAAAGAGTCAATAATTTATATTTTTAACAGGTTTTCAGTAAGATTATAATTTAATCATTTTAGTATTTTTTCTACTTTATCTTTTACGATGTGTTTGTTATACGAGTATAAGTTTTTTACGGTTTTGTTAACGTTATTGTAGACCACGGCACTAATAGCCCTGTACTGCTTTGTGGCAAAAATTGTTTTATCTTAAAAGTTCTTGAATAGATGAAGTGGATCGTAATCAAGCCAGCATTTGAATAACAGAACAACTGTCAGATATAACATCAGTACTATCTGAGATAACTATCGATTACATAAAACAGTAACCAAAACGACTATAGCAAGAAGATATCTTGTGAGTAAAGTACTATCAAAAAACCGATTGTGAATCGACCTCGCACACAAAGAACTTTATCGTTTAAATAAAAATAAATAAATCAGCGTCACGCTGTATCCCGCACACAGCAGGGTAGGCAGAGGGAACCTAGTGTTAAGACACTCCATTCCACACTTTCTACGGAATTCTGGAGGCATTGCGTGTTGAGTGGCAGAACTCAACGCCGCGCATAGCCTCGACACCAGAGCGAAGAAATGGAAATATAAATTTAAGTAAATATTTCATCTCCCCGAGTGGGGATCGAACCCACAACCAGTCGGTTTTACAGTCACACTTCGTGCCACTGCGCCACGACTGGCCTCACTTTATCGTTTAGATATATAAAAACAGCAAAAAAATCACGTTCGTTGTATGTAAGTTAAATATTTATTTTATTTAACTGTATATAACAAATACGTTTTAGAATCTGTTGTTGTAGAGGCAACACAAATAGTAGCCTAACTGTAACGGTTCGTGACATACAGCCGACGGACAAATAGACAGCGAAGTCAGAAGTAATAGGGTCCCGTTTCCGTAAGAAATCCTAAAAACAAAAAAAAGTCGAATAATATTGTTAATAGATGTATTGAATAATTCAAATTCGAGCAAAGATACGAACGATAGCAAGATATCAGATACCCTATTTTATATTATAATATACTATTATTGCTTCTGTCAACAGCACTAACAAATTTACTTTGGGTCGCATTTTCTTGTATGAAGTAAATGTATATTAAAAAAAAAACTTTTAGTAATTGTAATAAGATTAAATAAATTCTGTTATTTATATTTCTATTAAAACTATCATTTCGTGAAAACAAAAAGCGTTCTTGGTGAAAAAATATTAGTGAGCAAAATTAAAGAATGTTACATAACATTGTAAATTTTTTTCAATATATCTAAATATTTCATAAAAAAAAAACAAATGAAACAACTAAAAAATATCAGCTTCACACTGTTTCCGCACATAGAGGAGACCTAGACGTAAGAAACTCCTTTCCCCCGAATTTAAATGTGTGTTGAGTAGCGGAACTCAACGCCGGGAAAGCAACTAAATATAAAAAAAAAAAGAAACAGAAATCGAATTTAATGAACGCTTCGTACAACTATGTAGGTATATTAGTACCCAAAAAGTACCTACAAAACTAGTGATACTGAGTTATTAAATTGTACTTAATATCCAAATGTTATACTACATATAAAAAAAAATGTAACATTTACTTACATAAATATTCAACTGAAGCCTTGAAATCGTTTAGCGCACGAGCGTTAATTGCACTTATGTATGTGCGACTTATCGCACATATCGTTGGTTATTAAGAACACCATATAACATACTATAACGTAATCTTATCTAGTTTTAAAAATTATTAATATAATAGAAGCTATAGGAGCGCAGTGGTAGCCTAACTGAGCATGCGATGGGTCTGAGTTCAATTATCAATGAGGCAGAAATATTCGGAGCGTTGCGTGGCAGAAATCAACGCCGGGCTATTGCCTTATTGAAAGCCGGCATCGAGTTCTGCCCCGACACAACAAATATTAAGAAATAATTAATACTCTCGAGTGGGGATCGAACCTACAACTGTCGCCCTGCGCCACGTCGGCCTATATAGCCCCTAATAGGCACACTTAAAAAAAAATGACTTTAATAAATTAACATTGCCATTTCACAGTAATTTTTAATACTATTTAGCCCAATGTTTATAATTAAAAATATTTTCTTTCTTTTGGTTGGTTTCAAAACGATTTTCTTCTAATTTCACATAATAAAAAAAAATAAAAAAAAATCACAATAAACTCTTTTATATTTATAGCTTTGTGACAGAGTAGTCATTAAAATTATTTTTATTTTGACAACAAAAGAAATCTATTAAGGACCGAGTTTCTAAGCGGATGTACCTACATAATATATAAACGTAAAATTTAAAAAGAAAACTCATTTAGTAATAAAAATAAAAATTTACATTGTTATTTAAAACGCTTATCGTATAAAACGGTGACTCGGTCACGGTCACGAATGAATTAGAATAACTAAAAAGGTGTTTTAATTAGTTTTTTACTACTATCGTTGAATACTACTGTGGCATAGTGGGACCGACTCTTCACCTTTAATGAGATGATTGTGGATTCGATGCCCATTCGGACAACATTTCGGAAAGCCGAGTTCTGCTGTCAATAGAACAGGGGGAACGCAGTATCATAACACTAGGTTCATTGCCTATACAGCTATGAAGGATAAGAGGTGAAGCGAAAAAACAATTAATACACGTTCAAATCGTGTAAGGCAATATTACACACCTTTTGTGTACTCATTGTGTGATATTTGTTGGGACATACATAATTTATTTTTAACATTTTAACAGGAAAGAATTTTTAAAAAACGTATAATTTTTTTAGTACATTTAAATATAATTTAATTTTTTATATTAAATTTATATAATTTTTTATATTAAAATTAAACCCTTTATTTAAAGTCAAAATTTGTCACAATTTTACGTAACGTACAAAAAATTTATATCTTTATAAAAATACGGAGTGACAAAATTAAATGTCAAATTTTTAATTTGACAAAAATATTATTTTATTTTGTTCACCAAACTATAAAATAAGAAAGACAAGATAAACAAGAGTTAATATTTCAGTAGCTATTTTGATAGAACTATACAAAAGATAAAATCTAGTTGGTTTAATCTTCCCGAAGATAATCTCGATATCGCAATTACACGTAATTTCGAAAGGTTAATGAGGTGAAGGCGTCTATTAGGTCAATATGGTGCTCATGACTGTGGTCAGGCATAATACCTTTACAGGCAGAAAGAGAATTAATTAATAGAAAAATATGTAATATATTTTCACTTTGTAACTTATAAAATTAAGAGGTTCTTGGTGGAAATTTTAAAAATATATAGAAGTGGAGAAACTAATATTTTTTATTGTTCTGCTCCGTTCTGGTAACTCAATACGCGATGTTTTGAATTCAGGTGGAAAGCGGAGAAAGAAATGTATTGTACACTGTATAATGTGTGTATACTTTAAATTTACCGATACCAGATTTTAAGAGTTATGCTGAAATAATATTTAACTCCGACCGCTTGATACGAGTAAGGGTACTGATTGAAGGCGTTACCATAAACATAATCAGTGCCTATGCTTCCAAGGCGGGATGCAGCGCGGCCGAAAATGGGACATTCTGGGAGCAATATGAATGGATGCTGCTTGCTGTACAGTCTACCGAAGTGGTCTTAGTCGCTAAAGCTGCTGAGCCGTATGAATGTGTTCATGGGGTTTTTAGATACACGGCTCGGATCATGTGGTGGTTGCTAAATGGACCGATGCAGACAGACTTCTTGACAGAGTCATAATCTTTCGAATAGGACCGAGACTGCTCAGGATGCTCGGGATCAAGCTCAGTCGGCAATTATTGCGGTGGGCAGGCTAGTTCTTGGCGTTTCTCCGGAGGACGTGTCACCGACATGGCAACATGGTGGTGTAATAACAAGGTGTAGAAGGTGACTGCAATCCAACACTCCTGAAGATAGTAGCTAAATGTGCCAATAAAAGAGCCGTAACCAGAGCCAGTACCAGAGCCAGTGTCAGCGCAGTGCGAGTTAATCACCATTGTATGATAAATTTGAAATTGTTGAGGGGCAGAAGTTTATTTACAAGCTGACACGTTCCAAGGATAAAGCGACACAAGATATCGCAAAATCCTGTGAAGGAGAGTTCGAGAAGCTGCTTCCAAGAGTTTTATGAACATTCAGCATTCATGCAGTCTTCATCACGGCCCACCCACCGCCTAACCTTACTAACGGGACTTACCCCAATAACGGAAAAGCGGTGGGACATGACATTCCGATCGAAGCGTGGAAATCGTTGGGCTCTCTTGGTGAGCTCATACTTGCTGACCTTATCCATATCTTGAACACTGGAAAGATGCCCTACCTGTGGCGGCTTAGCTTTATTACCCCTATTACGAGAAGGGACAGTGTTCAATATTGTAATAGTTGTAAGGGCTTAAAGCTAATGAGTCATACCATAAAGCTCTTCGAAGATCACGCATGATCGATCTCAGGCTCCGCCGAGACTGAACTATATTTTGAGTATCAATATGGATTTTATGCGTCGCGTATTTTATTGCGTCCATAATGCCAGGATCGGGCACTTTGGACGCCATTTTCGCCCTCGGAAGTTTGATGGAGGCATACGGGGAAAAAGGAGAGCTCTGCATGTGGCCTTTTTAGACCGGCAGAAGGCCTTTGACTTTGTGCCTCGCTAGTGAATCTGGTGGATATTGCGATACAAAGGGATACCCGAGGCCTATATAGAGATGAAAGGAGAGACGAGAACCGAGTGCTGCTGGGCCGTAAAGTGTTAAAGCGAATATTGGCTAGCACATTTTCGGCATACTCAAAAGCTTCATGTCATGGAAATGACGAAGTTGAGGTAGATGTGTGGCGTAACGCGGGCTGACAGCTTACGTAACACATTCATACAAGGTAGTCTTGGGGTCCCTTACGTAGCGCCGGCCTAGGAACTATGTCGGATGGAAGTGCCTTACTATGTCTTTCCTTGGAACTAGGCCTCCCGGACGCCTAAGGAAGCGCTGGTTGGATGTCGTGATGCAGGACATGAGAGCCAATGGTCTAACCACCCAGGACGTTACTGACCCTGCAAAGTGGAGTCGGTTAAGCAGGAAGGCAGACCCTGGTAACATACGCTGAAATTATTGCCAGAAGGAAGAATATACAAAATCAATGTACCTATCTGTCTATTTCCTCTAACTTCACAGAAATAAATAGACGAATAAAAAATAAATAAAACTTGTCTATTGTCAATAAATTAACCACAAGGATCTAAGCAGATATTCAACAAATCCCTACATAATGAAGTGCTTTAAATACTAAATAAGGTTAATCAGTGAAGGTAATCCTATTATTATATAATGACAATTACAAACATGCAAATTTCAATGACAAGTTGAGAAATCTTTTATTGTAAGAGTAATTGTGGGTTTAATCCCTACTCGGGGGTATAATTACTTTTATATTATTTTTATTTTCTGGGCTGGTTAAATAAAATGCGGTTGGCCTGTTAATTTTGTAAAAAAATATGGACCATGTGTCCAATGAAATAAATCAAATAATAATAACAATATTCTAACATAACAATACAATGCAGAAAGCAGTTCAGTGTATATTATTTTGTCCCAGAAATATTACAATTAAGAGAAATTATGGAACATTTCGGATATTGCCGGAGTCAACTTCAGATTTGTTGTTACACGTTTTTGGTTTTGGAAAACCCAGTAGACACTAGCGAACAAAGTCGCGATGAGAACAAAAATCTTTTGGTTATTAGAAAAAAAGTAATCAAAACATAAGGAAACAGCTGAAAGAGTTACAAAAAAATATAAAAAGAAGAAGGGTCAACTAAAAATAAATTCGTAGCGGGTAATCGAAAATAATTTTATATCCGCAACCAAAATCGATATTGTATTCTTCTTATATCCCGCATGCAAATTCAAATAGTTTATCCGTCACAGTCATTATAAAATGACTGGAGAGATGTATAAAGATATAATATATAATAGCATCTTCTCGTAAGTTCAAATCTAAAAATAATTCTGTCAATGTTACATTAAACAATATAAGTGGATTATGAAATGACGTAATAAGCAATTATGTGAGGAAAACTAGATTATTCATACATTTTGTTACGCTTCTCCTTATTGCTTAACATTCGTAAGTCTAGCATTTGACAAACTGTACAGTTGTTTAAAATTTTCTTATAAATTATAAAAAAACCTGTATCTCTGAATCAGATCAGTCGTGGCGCAGGGGCACGAAGAGTGAATGTAAAACCGACTGGTTGTGGGTTCGATATCCAGTCGAGGAGATGAAATGTTTACTTAAATTTATATTTTTATTTCATCGCTCTGGTGTCGAGGCAAAGCGCGGCGCTGAGTTCTACCAACAGTGCCTCCAGAATTCGGCAGAAAGTGAGGAACGGAGTGTTTCAACACTAGGTTCCCTCTGCCTACCCAACTGTGTGCGAGATACAGCGTGAACCTGATTTATTTGTTTTTTCTGAATCATATTTAAAGTTTAATAATAAATGTCATGAATTTTTACATAGGTCTCAGAGTAGCGGTCAGTTGTTTTTGAGGACATATATTTTATAAAAAAATAAACCGACTTGAAATAACTGTCAATTATTACCTAGGTACATTATACAAGTATGACCATTCCAGAAATGTGTGGATACCCATATGGTACCGCTTTTGTTAAAACCTAAGAATGTTCCCTAAACTGAAATATAGCTCGTATAAATCAAAAACGATAATCTCAAGTAGTAAATTTTAGTTTCCGAGAAAGTTTTGGACATACCTCTAAATATTGTTCATACACTTACTAAATTTACGACACATGATTTGTAGTCTAATAAGTACATCATGCTCCAATATTATCTTATCCCAATAATACAACCAGGTCAAACCGAAAAACCCCCTATTTTGCAGTCGGCTGAGAGCGATAAAAACTATGGAGCTTGGAAGATCATCTATTATAACAAAAAAACCTTAACAAAATAGACTTTAATGTAAGTAACAACTTCAATCAAGTATTCTTTGTTCTCTGCAGCTAAACAAACTATAATAAATATCAAATATGATTATCATATAAGTTAAGTTTATTTAAATCTCAACTATCCCTTTACATTTCCAATTATAAATAAAGCGTAACTAAACGCGGTATCGTTAGCAAGATTGCCAGTCCGAATACACCATCATATCGCTACTTAACGCTTGTTGAGTGCAAAACGGCGGTAACAGGATAAAAGTGTGACGTAAACTAGTGCATCGTAATTAGTTTCATATAACTACGTTAGGTAACATATTAAAATTGTGTACCTATACACAAATTTATCTTTAACAGATCTTTTACTTTCACAATTTGAAATTAAACTATTTTAACGGTTATCTGTTATCTTGACATATGTATATATAATGAAATTATAACAAACTGCTGTCTGTACAAGGAAGATATGTGAGGAAATTTATTAATTGGAGCCATTTACCATTGTAGTAGAAACCAAATGATTTTTTATTTTTGTCCTTGTTGTTGATTTTTTGGTATGTCAGTTTGTCTGTGCACGCTTATCTCAGAAATGGTTTATTCGAAACTTCCCCTAAGGGGGTCGCTAGTGTATATACAACTCTTTCATTACTATGCGCCTGACAGACGACGCGTATACTAGACTACGCAGCGTAGAACTTTGAAATTTGGGTGGTGGAATTTGGTTTAGAGAATAGGAGAGCCCTAAGAGAGAGAAATGTTTGAAATTCCTATGAGAACAGAAAAAAATCAAGTGATTTTTTTTTTAATAGTTTTGACATTTGAAAATATATTGTCTAAAATCAGAATTGTGAAACACTTTACTTGTTAAAAACGGTAGATTGAGGTGGTATGCGCCTGACAGTTGATACAATTATTATATCAAACTACCGCCACTGATTTACCGTATGGCGGTAGTTTGGCATTGTCCTGGATTCTTGCAAAATAAGCTGACTGTACCTCGTCCACTGGTTTAAAGGATTTTGTTGACACTATCTTATTCAAGATCAGTATGGAGATATCAAATATCCAAGTTCAAACTTTGGCAATATTTGTTTTATTTTGTAAATAACGAAGAATTATGAAGAACAAGCAGCGTGTTACAAATGTCTTGTTTGTGTAAGAAATACACAATCCATAATTAACTTCATGTAAAGTACAATCACACGTCTTCCTTACTCATTAACTTTAATTATGTGCATACATATTATATCGACGTAACCTTAGTACTAAATAAATCTCGGGTCTTATGATAGTGTAAAGACGTTGAGTTTATAACTGTCATAATTTAAATAAGCGTAGTGACACAGCGTGTGTCTGTAAACGTCACGGTTGTGGATTCGATTCTCACACGGGGTAAAGAATTCTTTAATATTTTTATTTCGTTGCTCTATAACAAATCAGCCGCTCTTCAAGTCTGAAAAATTCAGCGGAAACCGATTTTCTTAAGACTATCCTCCCTCCACCTACCCTGCTATATACGGGGTTGCGAAGCAAATTGAAAACTATAATGAGATCTCTACCATCATTTAAAATAAATCACCATTTTAAAGTCACTTTCTCTCTATGAGAGTACATGTTATGTTTAACATGTATGAAAGTTTACAAGCACTCAGTTCAAGTAACCGCACCTGCGCCTAAACTGCGAGGCGCAATACATGACATAACCAAAACATCGTGCAATATACGAGGCTTATATGACATTAAAACTTTATTTCAAGATTCTACTACATTTCATGAACAATAGTTGAAATAATTTAAGATTTACTAGCCTAACACAAATAATTGCTTAATTTTCGGACTAAATATCTTTTTTTAAACTTCACGCTGTATTCCTTTTATAGCAGGGTAGGCAGCGGAATTAAACTCCGTTCTCCACGCTTGGCGTTGACAACAGAGCGAAAAAAAAATATTAAATAATAAATATTTCATTGCTTTGAGTGGGAATCGAATCCACAACCTGTCAACACGCTTGTGGTCCTGCGTCACGGCTAGCCTCAGAGATGAAGTTCCCTGTTATTTTTCACTCTGTTTCTGGCTTAATTTAGGGCAAGTTAGTTTATTCTCGAATGTAACGGTATATCTTGCGTAGGCATGTATTAAGATCAGTCCAGGACAATCCAGTTTGGTCTAAATGTTTCTTAACTAACCTAAATTAACAAATTAATTGTAAGTAACATAAATTAGTAAAATTATAAATATATCGAGGCTTTGATCCCTAGTCTGAGGAATGATTTTTGTAGTTTCATACTGTATCCCCCACATAGCAAGGTAGGCAGAGGAAATCTGGGCAGAGCACGGTGTTAAGCAGTAGCGTAGCTAGGGTATTTGCTGCCTGGTGCAGCTTAGGACTTTTAAAATGGTCAAAATAATTTCAGATTTCCAAACACCGTAGAGTAGATATATAAATTTTTAATGCTTCAAAAGTATAATAACTATATATAAGTTATAACATTAGATTTTGGTAAAAATTATTGCAAAAATTTAAAAACGGACCATACGCGCTTTTTGACTAGCAAAGTTAATAATCACATTTTCAAAATCAATAGCATCGACTAGTTTATGTTCGATTGACATGATAGTGACATTGTATTTTTCATTTTCACTCTCTCATTTTTCTTATACATTTAAAAAAAATGCAGAATTGATTGTAGATTTTGATGCCCTTTTCCTTTTGATGCCCGGTGCGACTGCACCGCTCGCACCCCCCCAGCTACGCCACTGGTGTTAAGATACTTAACTTCCACTAAGACATCGTCACTACACAACACTAGTAATTTTTAAGGAAACTGGGGAACGGAGTGTTAACACTCCTTTTAGCCTACCCTAAAAATTTAAACAACCTTATCAATATATTATGAGTGGCTTTGTATATTATTCATATTTTCGAATTTCATTTTAATTTTGTTAAATTACAGATAACGGCTTTTCTTCAGTTGTTTTAAGCTTTGTAATTTGATTTAGTGATCGATATAGACTATCGATGCACACTATAGACTACTACGTTAGTTTGACCTTAATTGGATATCGATAACAATACAAAATCGGTTAATTGTTATATTTGTTTTGTTTTTTCAATTAATTAATCACAGACTTTACATATATTCCAATATTTAAAAGTATAGATGGACTTACAAAAATGGGTAAGCCTCTCATTATCCGCCCAAACACCCCCTATTTGCCGTCAAAGTTAGAAGAAAGTGTCATATTTATACACAACTTTTAGTTCCCAAATTCAATTCAATTTGACCGCGAGGGCAAAGCAGTCAAAAAAGCTAGTTGCTTATATAATGAAAAGTAAAATCGTTCATATACAATAAAACTTACCTCAGGCGAGTCGAAGGGGTATTTATTAGTAAATTTAAACTGCAACACAAATTTTTCACCTTCGTAAAGAGTGCCTGGCACACCTTCCATATGTACTGTCCATCTGTAAATAATATATTTTATTATGATTTTTATACTTAAAGCAATAAATTGGCGTTTAAGTGAAATACTATTATTTATCAATACGTTTTTCTATTCACTTTAAAGATGTAAAAAATATTTAATAAATAGCATTCTTTCTTGCCAAGTGATAATTTTAAGCAATTATCTTTGAGTAGCGAAAATGTTATAAAAATCGGCCTCTACAAATATGTGAACGACATAAATGTTGTAAGTGCACGTATAAGAATTCCCTCTACAACCGCGCCTCGTGGAGATATAAGAACTCCTTGTCTCCACGAGGCGCGGGTTTACATCCTTTAATTTAATACATATTTTTCTTCCTTAAGAGTACAACAGCATAAAGCTTTATATATAATCATTATACGCACAATGTTCTATCATATAAGAAGCCATTTACGGACTGGTCATCTACCATCAAATATGGATTGACGATACATTTACGTAAATATTTTTTAAACGTAATTTGAACATGAGAAAAATTATTCATTGATCAAGGCTTTCTGCTTCAAAGAGTGAGGAGTTAGGCGAAAACCGTTCAGTGGCTTTAATTTATGTGACAACAAGTGACTTATCGGGGTCAAAAAGGTTCGAGAGATTTATTAGGTGATTGAAGATTGGCTAAGGTTTAATATTAAAGATTAAAGTTAAAAGACGCCCCTTGGTGTGGGTTAAGAAAGACATAATTGGTCAGTTGATTGTTTACTAAATAAAAAAAATGGTAAGGAATCCAGTGTGAAGACACTCTGTTCCTCATTTTTCGTCTAATCTTGAAGATATTGGGTCTTGAATGGCGGAACACAACAACGCGCTTTGTCTCGTTATCAAAGGAGGAAGTAAAAATATTAAGCATGTCTTTACCTCGCTGATACGCTGTGTGACAGGCCACTACAACGCCTTTAATATGGCAGTGTAACTTGCCCTATTAAAAGCGTTGTAACAATGCGGAAATCATGTACTGCTTTCTCCAATTAATTAATAATCACACGCGACCTGATTAAGTCCGCACTGATTTTTAAAAATGAAAAATAAAGAATCCTGTAATCCACATCCCATTGTGTTCTAAGGACCATAGTTTTAATTTAAAGATATTAATTTTAGATAACTTTTCAAATTTGGATGAAAAGCCGAGAACAGAGTCTGCTTACTATGTAGAATAAAATCTAAAGTAAAAAAAATCATCTAATACATAAAAAAAAAACTAAACTAACTTCACGCTTTATCCCTAGCGGGGTAGTCAGAGAGAACGGAGCGCCAAACGCTACGGTCTCTACATACCTCTTTTGCCTCGCCCACTGTCATCAACCTCTTCATACATGCCCTCCTTTGTTTTAATAATATATAAGTTTCACAATAAAAAAAATTGAGCATTCTCCAATGCATTCAAAATAATCTATTTACTATTAAGTAGCCAAAAATAAAGTGTAGGTATAGTTACTCTGAGCCAATATTAGCTGTGCTAATTCAACACCCATAGTAAACATTGTTCTATTTATATACTGTTAAAACTATTTATGATTATTTAGAGCTGCTGTTATATACTCATGTTTCAGTTACAATTCATATTTATAACACAATTCTTTGATACCATTAAAAATAAAATTGATTGTTTATTAAAATTACTATTGATAAATGTAAATTGTTAAGACATTTTTTAATTTAATGCATCTCCATTGTCAACCCAATTTTGAAGTAATTTTTTGTTGATTGACAGAAACCAACATCCCTCAAACATTTGCAATTAGTAAGACATTCTAAATAATGTGAAAATAAAAAAGAAGTTTAATTTAAATAGCTAAACTGGACTTTTACTACAAGCATTTGTCATAAAAAAAATGAACATTACAGTGTATAGTCAGGTTTGAATGCTAATAAATAACAAAAAAAAGTGATAAACAACTATGCACTTTACACTAAAATAAATATTAAAAAAACTCTGAAGAGAATCTATACAAGTTAACTACATGAAATATGTAGCTTTGTAATATATCTTTTCTACAATCATATTTAGTTTACATAAACTGAAGCCAATTGTTTCTTTAACCATGTTTATAGGTTGTAGATGTTGCTCAAATATTCATCATATTTACACCATATATATTTTTAGTAATGTAAACTTTGCCCAGCTGGAACTATAAAAAAAAAAAATTATAGTAGGGTAGACAGAGAACCTAGTGTTAAGACACTCCAATCTCTACTTTTCCCCTGAATTTTCAACCATGGTGACTGGTAATACTTTACACTGCACTGTCTTCTTTGAACAGGGAAATGATAATTATTCATTCCCCTAATTAAAGTTGCTAAAAAGGCATTCATCTATTTATTAAAGGCTATTATATAAGCTATATTATATATAAAAAGATGCAGTAATAAGCTAAAAAAACTAAAGGATTCAACCCACAAGCATTGTATTATCAGTCAGACATTGTACTACTGTGCCAGTATGGCCTCAATAAAAAATATATATAATTAAAAAAAAATCTAAAATGATTTAGATGTTTTTTTTATTAATATTTAATAAAAGAAATATTGTTTTGTTGTACTGAACAAGCTTATATTGTAATATACATATTTATTTCATGTTATTGAAGTTTATATTAGTTCAGGAAGTAAAAACTTATATATTCTAAGAATAACATAATTAAACAGTTGTAAGAAACATTGACTGAGGAGTATAAAGATGTAATTAAAAACTAATAAAATCATCTTATTACTTTTTATATATTCAAAGTAATTTGCTTTGCGTATTAACGTAAATAATTAATACGTTTTTGTATTATTAAAATGATCGTTTAAAGGAGGCAGAAGCTCTATGTTATTTGATAAATACAGGATGTATATAGAATTTTAATGACAGGAGGATTTAAATAATTAGTAATTCTTGGACTAACGAAGGCATTAAGTAAATAGGTCACTTACAGTGTCAAATTTTGGCTAGCCTGGTCTCCGTCCACGGTAACACCCGGTGGAGGCTCTTTCATTAAAGACATAAGTTCCTTTTGCAAACGTCTCTGTAACAAATAAATAAACATTTTCTTCATTAATATTATGTCGTCGTCCAAGTCCTTTCCAAAACAAAAATATCTTGCGACAACACAACAATAGAAAACCTGACAAGAAACCTACTAGGGAAAACTGTCACAACAGTTACGTATAACTAATTAAAGTTATTATTGCATTTTTATAGTTTTAAAGTTATTTTAAAAATATATAACGAAAATATATTTTTTTTAGATATATTATAGATATACAACACTAAATATTACATTTAATTTAACTTTACAAACCTCCGACGGGGACATAGCCGCCATTGTACAAATTACGACGTGTAATGTTGCCATTAAAATTTTATACGAAAGTCACACATGTGCGACTTGATATATTTTATAAATTATCATGATTTTATCATTTCTTTTCCTTATTATTTGAAATATCAATTTATTAAAATTATTTACATATGTTTAGCTATGAATAAAGTTATAAAAATATGTATAAGTGTAAATAATTTTAAGCAGGTTCTTCATGCAAAAATCATTTATTATAAGCCAAATCAGTTATCTATAAAAACATATTTTTTATAAGCATTATAAAACAAGAGAATTATGGAATTTTAAAAAGAATCTAATAAAAGTCACATTTCAAGCCACAATAATTATTTAATACCGGCTTTGCTTTACCGGCAAACGTCAATGTAAATGTCAACAGCTTTTATATTTGGTTGTCATCGTGACGTTTAGTCATCTGAGTTATATTTGCACTAGGATCAATGTTTATAATCCTTAACTAAAATGTTTCTTAATTAAAACCACCTTATTTCTAGCTTATATCATATTGAGATATTAAATGCTGTTATTGCATTCAACGGATAACATTATATAGTCGTTAAATTAACATTTATAAGTACAGTGAAGCTACCATAATAATGGGTTCTTATCCTAAAAAAAGTTCAGCCGAATGGTTTATTGATCAATTAAACGTGGAGAATGCTAAACTTTTAGCTTTCGTTCTAGTAATTGGATTTATTGGTTATCATGGCATATTGCATTTAAGATATGGTGAGTTTTCTACCACATAAACAACAATAAAAGATTTTTATGACTGAAATTAATATTTTTTTTATTGATTTAAAAATAATTAAGCCATTTCTTTGTAATTTCGATCTTCAGGCCCTGATTCTTGCACCTGGCTGTTATCCTCTGGTAGATATAAAGGCGATCATGAATGGCAACCATATGGGTGTATGCTACATAAATATTCAAAAACGTAAGCCCAAATTATTACATTTTACTGTTAGTTTCATTATCAAAAAAGTTGTATATTTTTCGGAGGTGTCTCAAGGTTGTACTTTATCTTGCTATAGTAAGTAAAAATAGTGAATGCCTATATTCATATATTTCTTTTCCAGTGATGCAAGAAGATGTTTACGATATTTAGCATTTTGGGGCAAGTACAATAGCTTTGCATTTATAGGAGACTCAAGGCTAGAACAATTATATGAATATTTCATTGGTAAGTCTTATTATGAATCAATGAATCCTTTTTTACTTTTTTAACTTTTTTTACTTTGGTTTAAGAAATCAAAATTAACAAACATAAATATGCTACCTAAAATGTGGAATCAAAGTTATGCTTTTTTTTTTATTTATGTCCTTCAACCTTGAAGTTCACACATTCAAAAATCTTGAGGTAACTCTGAATACAGGTTGCTTAGTGAAACTGTCCAGCCTAAAATTTTTTTTTTTTAAGAAGATTTCAATTGTAACTAGGAGTTCCAAAGATTAGTGTGTTGCATTATAAAACATTCTTCATCTTTATATACTTGGTATAGATATTTAGTAACCTATCATTTATTTTTCTGTATACAATACTAATATTATTTCTTTTTATTTTTATGTAAGGTGTCATAAAAACAAGACTAGATATGGATTCATCATATTCAACAATAGACCACAGAATGCCAAACTACACATATATAGATAATAAATTAAAACTCTCTGTCACTTTTATATGGAGTGATGATATTTCTAAAACAATGGTGGAACAGTTTAGATCATGGTGAGATTTAAAATAGCTTTGTTATATATAGAAAAACTTAATTGATATATTATACTTATTGATTAAACCATTATGGCACATTAGAGCATTACTTATTTAGAAAATATACAAATTTGAATGAAGCAGGCTTTGAATCTGTGCTTTTTGGAAACTTCAAAGCGCTCCAACCACTAAGCCATACATTTTCATCAAGCTATGTCTAAATTCTTATATGCTTGTTAAAACTTATTTATGTTGTAAGCATCTCTGTAGGGAGATTTTTACAAATTTCCACTACCAAAGATAATTGCTATGAACTATCGGCCGGCAAGAGTGAGTGCTATTTATTAAATATTCTCAACATTTTTTAAAGTGCTACTCCACACTTAGAAAAGAAAAAGACTAAACTCTAAATGGAGCAAGATTTGAACCCGCTTGTTTTCTAAATAAGTATTTTTTTCCTAAGTGTGGAATAACACTTTAAAAAATGTTAAAAATAGTGGAACATTGTTTGACTGTAAAAGCAATAAGTCATCCAATCAAATTTGGCTATTAATGTAAGTCAAACACATTAATATTGTTAGTATGTGACAAAAAGTATTATATAATATTATTCTTAATATTCTTTTTATCCATCTTTGTAGCCACCATCTCCAATGTTATTAAGTTTTTCTGTATAAGGATAAGCAGCTTATTTGTCAGTATTTGCTGTCTCTTCATGTCAAATAAAAAAGTTAATTTTTCAAACAAAATAAATAATAATATTATCGTTGTAAAATAAAACGCCATTTGTCAAGAACGACGCACGCAGACCTATCTAAGGGAAACTATTCCGACAAAGTTCAAAGTTGTTTAAACTCTAGTAGTACTTTTGTAGTAGTATATGTTTACGTTATTGGTTTCAATGCGTAACTGCGTCACACTAAATACAGGCATAAACATCGTGAAAGGAAAAAAAAATCTACATCTAAATTGTTGAGGTCTTGATGAATTAATTGATTAATTTATTTAGGGTTTTATATCTTTAAAATATTTTACCCTATATGCTCTTCCCGTAATAGGAGCGCTGACGCTTCCCTTTAAATTACTCTCCCTGTGTTGCATAGGCATTGCAATTTTTTATTCTATGCGAAATAATAACATATATTTTCTTATTTTACCAGGCAATATTCAGAAAGACCACCATCAGTCATAGTAGCAAGTATAGGTTTACAGCTTATAAGAAACAGAAACACAACAGAACAAGCGTTGGAAGAGTATAAACGTAACTTAACACAGCTCGTTCAACCAGTAGATGCTTTAGCCGAAAGAGGCACTCATGTATTATGGAAGATTTTAGAATCAATTGACAGTACGAAAATAAATAGTGATTTGAAAATAAGTAATAGTGACATTGATGCATATAATAGGGCTGCTGTTGAGGTAAAATATTTTTATGTTTTATTTTCTATTTAGATTTTTTAAGTTTGTGGGTTCATGAATACTCTGGGTGATATTATGTTTAATTTAATGTAGTAATACTTTTTGAGGTATCTCAATTCAATTGTAAGGTTAATTGTACATTTTTAGATTTTATTTTTATGTAGGGTAAAATATCGAAATCGAAATTTAAACCTATAAACGTTGTGTCACTATTCTAATTATGACTTTAGCTACGCAAATCTAAAGAAAAATATTATTTATGCATGTAATATTACAAAGGAAATAAACCTCCATTGTTGAAACTACATTTACACTGGAACCTTTTGACTTTGAGAAAGGCATCTTTAAAGCTACCTATTTTTCTCCTGTGCTTATCCTTTAAAAAAATTTAAAAATTAAATTAGCTTCACGCTATATCCCGCACACAGCAGGGTAGGCAGAGGGTACCTAGTGTTAAGACACTCCGTTCCCCACTTTCTGCCGAATTTTGGAGGCATTGCGTGTTGAGTGGCAGAACTCAACGCCACACTTTTTGCCTCGACACCAGAGCGAAGAAATGAAAATATAAATTTAAGTAAATATTTCATCTCCTCGAGTGGGGATCGAATCCACAACCAGTCGGTTTTACAGTCACACTTCGTGCCGCTGCGCTACGACTGGCCTCAAATTCAAATCTTATCCTTTAAATTTATAAAAAAATCATTCTCAGATATTACAACACAGTGCAATAAAACTATGGAATTCCCCGCGTCTCGCAGCAGCTGCTTCTTCATCTATAGACGGACTAACAATAAGTCCAACTGCTCTCCGCCATTCCGCCCAAATATTACTAAATATGTTCTGCAATGATCATATGAACTTTAATGATGGCACTTGTTGTGCCCAGCCTGAACCCTGTACACAGTTGCAAGTGTTGACGTTTGCTCTTTTTTTGTTGTGGTGAGTTTTTATTTTTTTAAGCAATTAAAGTAAGTAAGTATATATGTATGTATAAAAGACTAGACCATATGAGTCTATAGCGTAAAAAATTATGATAGTATAAAAAAATAATAAGAAAAAAATTAAAAATAATATGAAAAAAGGCCTTGCTTGTACCTCTATTCACATTTGTTTCACGAAAATAAAAAAAACGATATAAAAATCTATTTTAACAGGGATAAAAATCTATGAGAGTTCCTTTCTCATCAGATGCTGGTATATTTTTATGCTATTATTGTATATTTTTAGTGATGAAATGACGTAATTTAATAAATTTTTGCTTAAAGGACTAAATATTTTTTTTCAATATTTTGTTATCTGACATGTGTTTTTTATGATCTCAATACATAAAGAGGAGGTTTTCGAGACTCTTCATAATAGAGTGGCGGAATTCCACCCACTTTATCTAAGCGTCAACACGTATTGTTATTTTCAATAATATTTTATTTAAATCAATATTTAAATATTTCAAGTTTTTAGTAATCAATATTTTTTTTATTTTTTATTGATTATGGTTTCGATTACCACTCTATTAAATTAAATATTTAATTTTCTTTGTCTTCGCTCTGGTAACAAGACAAAGCGCAACGTTGAGTTCCGCCACTCAACACGCAATGCCTCCAGAATTGAGCGGAAAGTGGGGAACTAAAAGTGTCTTAATGGGAACATCACACAACAAAATATGTTTTTTCCAGCGCAGTGTTATCCGGCATACGTTATCTATGGAAATGGTCACAGAACATAAAACAACGTATGGAAGGGTATTCCCTAGTTACCCCGAAGGTCATTGAACCCCCATCAGCTATAACGGCTCTGGCCAAACTTGGCATGATTATGGCGTATTTCTATCTGTGCGACAGAACAAATTTTTTTATGAAAGAAAATAAATATTACTCGGAGTGGAGTTTTTGGTTGCCAGTCGGTTATGTGTTTGCGCTTGGATTGTTTTTTACAGATGAATCTAGGTCTAGTAGGTGAGATTTTTTTTATTACTAAGTTTCCATTTTTTTGTTACTTTTCGTTGTTTATGCTTTGTAAGTTTTAAGTTGATTGAAGTGGTCCAATAAAAAATATTTTTAGAGTTTGGATATATAATATTTACTAGCTTAACATTAAATATTTTTTAATAGTATATTTTTTTCAAAATATTAATCATTATGTTGAAAAAATATATATTTAATATTTGTCTCTCTTTTTATTTCTATAGTCATCTTTATCTATTTTTGAAAACAATTTTTGTAAAATATTATATGTTTATGCTAAATACAATTTAACATAAAAAAACAAATTGAACATAAAAATAAATTTTCTTATTAAACTACTTTTCTTTATTTCAAAGGCATTGCCATAGACGACTCTTAAAATCGAACTCTTTATGAGTAGCGTGTGGTAACGGATTCGATTTCAAAATAAAAAAAGAGTTAATATTTAGTAAAAACACCGTAATTTTTTATGTTTTAACTTAAATTTTTTCAGCCATTCAAGACTTCTACACAGAGAACAAACAAACGAATGGAAGGGTTGGATGCAACTAGTTATTTTAGTTTACCAAGTGACTGGTGCCAGCAAAGTACTACCAATATACATGCTAGTTAAAGCACTCGTCTCGGCTTACCTTTTCCTTACTGGATATGGCCATTTCTATTACACATGGAAAACTGGGGACACCAGTCTAGTCAGATATTTCCGAGTAATATTTCGACTGAACTTTCTGACTATAGTTCTTTGTCTGACTATGAACAGACCATATCAGTTCTACAGTTTCATACCGTTGGTCTCGTTTTGGTATACTTTGGTAAGTTGTTTTTTTTTCTATAGTTTTGGTAAAAGTATAAAGTAATTAAGCTTAAATTTAGAATGAAAAAAAAAATATCGCATAATTTTAGTAACTAAAAGTTATATAATATCAGAAAAATATCGGCATTTTTTTTTTTTATCTTGGTATACATATACATGGTAGTACATAGCGCCAGTTTCGGGAAATGAATATACATATTTAACTAATTTCATTTAAATAGAATAATTTGTCATCTTTACCCAAAGCCATCATGGCTTCACGCTGTATCCCGCACACAGCGGGGTAGGCAGAGGGATCTAGTGTTATGACACTCTGTGTTTTCCCTAAACAGAAACTCTCAACTTTAACGTATAAATGTATTTTTTTAAAATATTTTGATTATTTCCAGATATTCGTAATATTCGCTCTACCACCTCACATAACACAATCATCGAGCCACACGTTAGAATCTAAACCGTACCAATATCTATACATAGCGGCCAAAGTTCTAGGTCTTCTATCCATAGTGACAGTACTATATATGAGTGAAGTCTTCTTCCAAAAAATATTCGTGATGAGACCGTGGAAAGCCTTATTTGTGAATGCCGACGATGATATACACCAGTGGTGGTTGGATTGGAAGCAGGATAGGTAAGTTATTGAAAAAAACATATCGTGTTTGGATGCTGATTGTGTTTTTTTATTTCTTTTTAGGTATATTTTGTGCTGATGTTTTTATTCATCTATTCTTTTGATAATATACGTAGAGGATTCTGGACCTGTGTTTTTCTTTTTGTATAGAGTCAAGCTGGTCAATTTTACTTAAATATAAAAAAAAATGAAATAGCGAAATTTTAATTCCTTTTTAAAAAAAACTTATTTGGACACAGACAATAAGACATAACTCTCAGAGACTACATAAACCGATAAATATGAATGTAAATTCATCATGATATATTTTTTCTCTTTATTAATTTAAAACTTATATACTTATGCTAATAATATTTTCAAATTCCATTGTCAACAGATATTCAATGGCCTACGGCATTATATTCGCCACTGCGTACCTCCTAGCTCAGCGATACAATCTCGTCGACGACAACAATCACAGTAATCTATTCACCCCCGGACTCTCCCTCACAGCTACCCTCCTAGCGTTCATAGCTCTAGGCAGCTACGTCACATTTACCTTCCTATGTTCAAATTCAGCGAATTGCAACGAAATACACAGTTACGTTGCTTTCTTGCCTATAATTTCGTATATTATCCTAAGAAATGTTTCGGGAGCGTTAAGAACTAAGCATTCTAGTTTTTTCGCGTGGTTCGGAACGATCACTTTGGAGTTGTTCGCCAGTCAATCTCATATATGGTTGGCGGCTGACACTCATGGCGTCTTAGTTCTAATACCCAGTGCTCCCATTTTAAATCTTATTTTAACATCATATATATTTATTTTTACGGCTCATGAAATTCATAAGCTAACAGCTATTATATTGCCGTACGCTGTTCCTGATGATTGGAAGTTAGTTTTGCGGAATTTCGCCATATTTTTGGCCATTTTAGTACCGATCGGTATTCATGATGGGATGTTTTGAGATTTTTTTATCGTATGGCACAGATTTTTAGAGCTAAAAAAAGTAATAAAAATATTAATAAATACTGAATACCCTGCTGTAAGTAGGTTACAACGTCAAGCTGATTTATAATTTTTTTTGTAAAGAAGTCGTTCGAAAGCAATGTAAGTATTATGATTTTTTCTAATTTATTTCTTCTTGTTTGTAAATTATTATGTTTTACTGCGTGGTCACAAAATTTTTTCATATTACAGTGATAATAACAGCTTTATCTCACACTTATAATAAATCGAACACAAAATAAAATATTAAGAATATAATATGACGCTGCTGTCGGTACAGTCAAACACCGACTGACAAACTGGATTTTTTTTTTCTGATGGACTTAATGCTGTTGACCTGGAATGGTCTTGACAGCGTCACCGGGCTGGGGTAACAAAAGTGGAAGTTACACCTGCACTTTATATTACACACACACACACACACACAAATTTTAAAGCTGATTTTAGACCTCACGGACTGTAATAATTAACAAACAATTGATTCGAATTTAATATAGTATATTAGTTTTTTTTTCTTATTTATTTCTTCTTGTTTTTGTATATACGAGTTATGTATATGATATGTGAAATAATTTATAAAGAATAGCATAGAATTGAATTTAAGTATATTGCAGCTCATTGAATTCAAACTGAAAGATGATTGAAATAAACTGGAGGAAGATTATACATATCTTAAAATAAATTTATTCAGAATTTTCGCTGTAGGTACCAATAGAAAATTTCTTTTTGTATTTTTTTATTGATTCTAATACACGTGTATCTGTGTATAGTTTACGATATGAGAAATGAGATTGAGTTTGAGTTGAGTTATCAACATTTTATTTTGCATTGATAATAATAACTATTAAAGTTAAAAAAAAATATTTTAGTCAAACGTGATCCATTATTGTGATTAATATTTTTATTATATTTAATTTTAATGCCAACGTAATATCATATTACGCGTGACTAAAATAAATATGCGTATAGATATTTTGGTTTATTTTCTGTGATTGTAATAGTGAAATTTCTTGTTCTATAATTAATTGTAATTTATTTGAATATATTTAAAAAAAATATCTTGTTTACAAAACCCAGTAGCTACAGTCGGGAACCGTTAGACTGTAAACGCGACGGTTGTGGGTTTGATCCGCGTTTGGGTGAAGGATTATATTTAAACTGTCTTAATTGCTCCGCTCTAACTCCGCTCTCCACTCAACACGCGACGAGTTAAACTATAGAGCGGTGCATTTGGAAAGGAGCGTCCTAAAACTGGGTACCATCTACCTGCCCTCTTATGCGGGCTTGAAGCTTTAAAGATTTAAAAACTTAATACACCAACCTAACATAACCTGTAGCCTGTAATAATGTGGTTTGGGGCCGTTCAAGTATTACGTAAGCAATTTTTTTGCAATTATTGACCCCCCCCCCCCCCCCTTCACTTATGTCATCAAAAATAAACAATCCTCTAAGAAATATTTAATTGAAAACGTCAAAAATAAGCAAACCCAAGACCCCCCGTCCCCCTATAGTGCTTACGTAATACTTAATGAATTTGCCCCCTTTGTTGTCTGGCCCCTTCTGGCCCCTTTATTGTGGTTGTTGGTTGTGCTTCCCATTTTTTGCCCAATTGTATATTTTTTATAACAACATATTTCAAAATGTCATTCTCTTTAATATCATCTAACTCATTTTGACTGGATCTGGTAAATTGATAAAATTTATTAAACATTAGTTTAGAAATTTTGTAACATATAAACTGTTAATGTAAGCTTTTGTTTATTTCTATAGTGTCAAAATAAATCATTAATAAGATTTTCTTGTATAATTAACTTTATTTAATGGTTTTTTGTACTCAAATTATAAGACAATATGTTTAATTTATTTGTATATAAATAATATACTGATATACCTACTTATAAATAACTGTGTTACTTCGTTTGCGTATACTATGATACTCACCATGGTTCTTTCACATACCATTACCTTTTGCTGTATAACAAAAAGATGTATAACAAAAAAAAGTTTCATCCAAATCCGTCCAATAATTCCAAAGATATGCGTGTACAAACAGACAGACAAAAAATTTTAAATCGTAGATTCATTATTCTATGAGGCGTTTTTAAATTGGTTTACTATTCTATTATAGTATAGATTATGTTAAGTAATTTACACTTCTACTACACACCAATTGTAGGTTCGATTCCCATTATTTTTATTTAACTTTTGTACAATTTATAGTCCACAGTATTATTATAAGATTTGATTTGTTCTGTCGTATTTATAATGTAACCTATGTACATACACAATGTGATATTTAGCATAAGCGTTGTAAAATATAATTATTTAAATAAAGATTGGATTGCTTATAAATTTCGTTTTGTTTTATTAATTCAAATTTGTACTTCATAGACTAATAGTAAACACTAGCGACTCGCTCGCGGCTTTGCCCGCTTAAACTACATTACGATTGATTTTCTAATCTACAATACTTTCGTTTTTTATTAATGATAAAATATTTGATCGTATATTGAAAAGTTAAGTTTCTGCCAATTTTATAAAACACAAAACACATAGGTACTTAATTTTTAGGGAAAAATAATTGTTTTTGGTTCGATTACGTTATTATATGCCACCAATAACATTTTTCTTATATATTTTCCATATACAGATGCTGATAAGTTACGATTTTATTATAAGTATAGATGTGCCGACTGGTTGACCGCTAGTCAGCAAAGAGCGCCTCTTATCCGACTTCTAATCTTAATTGTTTATTATTTTGAAATTACATATTTTAAATTTTTTTGAGTCCAACGTGACTTAAAGGTACATGTCACTATAAAAACGACAGGTTGTAAGGACATAAATTTATACTCTTGTATGTTTGTTTTAAAGAATTTGATTAAACATTTATGTAAATGCCCGTTTCCAATCATTTCTTTTCTTTTTTTATCCTTTTGTGTTTCGTTTTTCCGGAGCAGAGCATGTACTTATATGAAGATAAATTATTGTCCCGTAGAGATAGAATCCATCGTGCTTTTAAATAATAACGTCCTGTTGCGCTACGACAGAAAATGACGCAGCATGTACGAATCAGATCACAAATAAAAGGCAGAAGATAAATAACAAGCAAAATTTTATTTACTTTGTTCTTACATTGTGAATAAGATGATAATTATGGTTATACATCTTAACAAATATGCGTATAGTGTAAAACCGCACATATTTACATAGTATTGCATACAATCAATCAATCAATCAATCAATCTAAAAAATCTATATTGCACAAATAAGAAAAAAGTTAGTAAATTCAACAAAACAAAATATTTTGTTTGAATTTTTGAAGAGCATTGTTCTAAATTTTAACAGATAAACAATATGAATGCCAAATTCCATTAATCCTAGTGAGTGAGTGAGTGAGTTTAAGATTATTTAATTAATATTAGCGATTTCTTAACCTACAAAGGTGCACTTTATTCTTATTATAAGTGAATTATTCTTATTAATGGTCCTACATCATGACTATTATCCGTAATCCCATAAATTCGAGGATAGCGTTTTCAAAAATTGCTTGAAAGAAACTTTTTTAAATTTATAGATAAAAATATAGAACAAACAACATTCTTTTAAGGACAGGGATAGATAAAAAATCTAAACATCAATTTCCTTGTCATAGACTACACCTACGCGAATCCATCACAGCGTTTTACATTAAGAATATTATGAATATATTAGATATACCTAATTTATATATTGCTTATAAGAATTGGGTTAAAAGTGTTTTTTTTGAGTGTATAAAGATTTATAAAATAAATTAAAATAGACAAGTAAACAGAATAGGAAAAATATGAGAGGAAAATCGAAAATAATATCAAAAAATTCGATATACCATATATGAAAGGATTATTTTTGCACAATAATTTCTACTAGCGCTATAAAAAGGGTACACTAGATGATTTAAGGAAAAATGGAAATATTAGTATTGGAAAATTATTAAAATTATTAAAAATATTAGTAGGTTTAAGTTACAAAAGAAATGGATGTTCTAGAAAATTTACACAGGATAAAAAATTATATTTAAAAATATGTTTTAGAAAATCAGTCTCAACAAACAGGCCATTATTTAAAAGTTTATAGTAAAACTCATTCAAAATCTTAAGCCATGATAACATGTAAATAATTAAAAAAAAACATTATTATTTATAAGCAATCAACGTAAATGTGTTGATTATGAAGATTTTTTAAAAATTATAACTTTACACATTTCAAGAAAACAGTTGTTCTTAATATAGAAAATTAAATTACAGCAGTAAAAAGATAATTTATATTTAATTAAATATATCCTAATAAGCTGACACACACTTACGTCAGTCTTAGGACATTTCAATCACAAGTTATTATTGCTGGGTGGAGGTTTATATTATTATAAATCTTTTATGAACAATTTAAAAACTGATATTTTTGATAAAAAAACAGACTGAAGAAAAACGTTATAAAGTATTTAATGAATAAGAAAAACGATAGTGCTGTGATTTTCACTTTGAAGACCTACTAGCGTACATGTGCTTACTTTACACATTATAGTATAAGAGTAAATAGTAATTGTGCATTTGGTATACCAATTTTTTTGGGCCTTTCGATTTGTTTTTGATCTTATAAACTAACAACTTACAAGTCTTTTATATATAGCATAATTACTTATAAAGAAAGGAAAGTTCTCTCGTATCCGGTATGTACATTGTACATATCAAACAATATATGTATGTATGTATTATATACATTAGCAAATAGTGCACAAAAGACAACTCACAAAATATCCATTTTGAGCAATACGTTTAAAAATATTTACAAAAAACATCTTTATACAATTATTTATTTATAACAAGAAATAATAGTGAAGTGCCTCTAAAGTAATACACACATTACGCGTAAGATTCGTTTCGTGTTTGCTAAATGAACATAACTAGGTTTATTCATAAGATATTATTGTGCTGATCACACACTCTCGCGATCCATATTGCTGTGCAATGAATATGATGTAGTATATTCAATATATAAAAATATTAAAATGGAAAACACTTTTTTTAGAAAAGCTCATTTCAAAATAAAAAAAATATTTGACAGTGATTGAATCTACTTTATTGTAAAATAAGATATGAAAATTTCCTCTCAGTCTCAATACAATCAATTCCGTAACTAAACTGTGCAAAAATTCAACTTACACCAATATAAGCATTGCTATTTATTTTTAATATCATTAAATAAAAAAATAATAATATAAAATACTTAAATCATTTTTTTAATTGAAAAGCGACAGTGAGCAATCAGCCTTACCCACTAATTCTAATAAAACACTTAAATAAGTTATTGCTATCGGAAATTTATTTACAAAACTTACATAATGAAAATCGAAGACATCAAAACGAAACTAAATTTAAACGCAAGAATAATAATTAATTAATCTACAGTAACAATGGCTCTACGTACATTATATTATATCACATTAGATTAGAATCTTGTATTAAACGTGTTAGATATAACTTGTCCCGTATATTAGTTAGTAAAATTCCTGATATCCCCTCCCTTTCTTATGTTTTAAGTCAAACAGATTTTATCCGTTGTCACGGAAATTTCATTTTTTAGTTATCCCACATTCGGCGGAAGTAAGGAAATTTCATTAATTAAATGAAAATAATATAAAATGTCACTTTAACTTTGATTGACATTAGACAATAATGCTGACATTTCTGTTCGTCGCGTCGAAAAAAAATATAATTTTATTTCTTTATTCAATGATTTCAACGTTACGTAAAGTAGGTGAAGTTTATTTTTTCTTTCAGTTTATACGTATAACGTGCGTAAAAAAGGAGACAGTTGTCAATATTTCTAAAGACATATTATTTCTTCTATGGAGGTATTGACTTATTATTATAAAATAATACAAAAAAATAAAATAAAATTCAATCCGAATTATCCTGTCCCGGCGCAGCACTACATGTTCTTACTTCATCATTAATCAACGACTTATCGTATCGTCTCTGCCTCACAATCTTAGGTCTGGACAACAAGGGCGCGGATATAGCGTGTCCCGTTCTTATTCTATTGAGATCCTTTCTCCCCTGCAGCAGCGGTGACGTCACACTGGACGACTCGTCGCCTTCGTCGTCGGATATCGCGGGGTAGTTTTCTTTCATTTTTAAACTTCGCTCTAAACGACGCAGAAACCTGAGGATTAACACGTTGTTTTAAGAAAATTGTTATCTAATCAGTTCCACGTGTTTTCCCACGTGAAGCAGCGTAGACAGAGGTAACCTAGTGTTGAGATACAGTGATTACCATTTTCCGCCCAATTTACAAAACATTGCATGTTGAGTGGCGGAATTAAAGTAAGCAAGTAAATGAAGTTAATTCCACCCCCAAGTGAGAATAGAACCCACAACCAGCGCGTTTGCGGTTAATCAGTTAATTATTAATGTTGTTTTTGAATAAAAGATGTCATGGGAATATTTTACGACCTAAGTGACATTCATTTAATATATAAGATATTGTGTCGATTCGTGGAATTGCACACAATTAGATAGATCGATATTTGTTTAGTTCCTACTGTTTTATTTGGTCTAAACCAAACTATGAAAATATTCACATTCTCAAGTCGAAAGCCCACAGCCGCGCACACGTGTGTTCCTGTGCTATGACTGTCCTCAAAATATTAATAATATTAAAAGAAGAAGAAAAGTAATACAAGAAAGAGGATAGATCTTGCGAGCGGAACAGCGACAAATAACTAGTTTTATACCTCAATGTAAATTTTTACCTTAGGGTAAATTCTAGACAGTTCTAGAACTTTAAAATTATTAAATTCTTAGACGTATTCCAAAAGGCACTAGTATCTATAAATTTCTAATATTTTCTCCAAAGTTAATATTATAAAACATGCGCTTCAAATAAAGATAAAATCTATGAATAAATGTTTAAACCTTATTTGGTTTCCAATAGTGCGGAGTTTATTCACTTTCGGCGGTTTCCGCGAGTCCTCCGTGAGGTCGAGGCTTGAGGAGATCTTCGATGAAGTGTCCTGAAATATCAATATTTGTCTCTTGGCTCTTGATTTTTGATTAAAAAAATGTTTTGTTTTGTGTGGAAATTTATTAATTAACTGGTGGTTCTTTGGCATAATGAAAGATGAATAATTTTCTTGAACATGTTTTCGGAAACTTTAAGGGTCCGGTGTATATTTTATTAAAATAGCATTTTAAGGCAGATAGAAGTTTAATAATATCATACAACAAATATTAACTAGGTAGGTATATTTATGGATAGATTTGGTACAAAAAATATATATATTAATAAAAACAACGTCGTCTTATCGTCGCGCAGGGGCACACAATTCTGCGACTGTAATGTGATTTGATTCCCACTCGGGGAATAAAAATATTCTGGTAAAGAGGCAATGCTCGGCGTTGAGCTGAGTCACTCAACACGTGATGCCTAAAGAATTCAGCCCATAGTGACAAACGACAATGTCTCAATGGGAACGGAATCTTGACATTCAGCACACAGGTTCCCTTTGTCTACCCTGTCATGTGCAGGACAACAATAAGATAAAAAATACATTCAAATAATATTTAAAAAAGACTAATTTTAAATAAAACTCTCTAACCGGATTAATCGTGTATTTTTCGCGCAGATTATTGCGGGTTTCCAAAAACGTATAATATACGCCATTAATCCGGTAAAAAGTTTAATTTTCATGAATTTCGCGAAAATGAAAGATGAAGACTCATTATATTGATAACTACAATAAAAACAGTTTTGTCACGAAACATTTTTATTATCAATAGAAAATTTCGAAAGGTGAAAAAATTCCAAAACATAAATTTGTTTGAGACCTTTGGTTTCAATCAGACGCCGGTGGGTAATGGTTGTGGGTTCGATACACACTCGGGGCCATGATTATGTTTTAATTTACCCGTTCTGGTAGGCAGTGTGGCGTTGAGTTTTGTCACTCATCTCGCAATGTCTAGTGAATTGGAGAATGCGATATCTTAGGGCACATTTTCATTGGTCGTGCGACATGACGAACACGCGGGGTATTGTTGATTCCCGTTTATACACCAACCGATACACTCACATGCGGGGAATACCCTAATGCAACATGTCGTATATAGACAGTCTACTTTCATTACTACATACCCCGTATTCGGAGACTTCCGGATAACGCCGAGTTAACGATCAATGAAAATGAGCCTTTAACACTACCCTACTCTATTATGCGAGAAAAATTGTAAGGCTTTTTTAAATATAAATTTATATATTTTATATAAAGATATCAATATAATGGTCAATAGAGGCATTCACCTCAGAGCTCCTGCACTTCTGTCGACGTAGCGGTTTCTTGAGGCGCGTGGTTTCCGGCTGTGAACACACTACACGTGGCCAACTGAACGTAACAAGCCCAAACAATATTGAAATATCGCGTATTCAATATAAAGTACATAATTACAAAGAGGTTCTCGACTTACTGACAAACAGACAGATCAAAGGTTCCGTTATTTTTGAGGCATGGAACTCTAAAAATTCATATAAAAATGATTATAATCTTATCATATGTTATAATCGCGTTAAAAATAGTATAACTTAACAGTATTGAAATGTTTTGTACGAAAAGAAAGAAATTCTTATTTTCTTTTCTTTTATTTTTGAGAGAATTACTACAAAAAAATATTGTAATTATGTCATCATTTTATTGAATTCGCGATATTGGAAAAGAATGGCAAGGCTGTGTGGCAATATTTTTGTATCAAATGTTTTAGCGTGATATATTTTTATTACTAAAACTAAAACATATGTTTTCCTTATCTAAATCAAATAATCTTTAAATCCAAATATTCTAGACCACCATAGGTATAATGTAAAAGTTGATATATTATATTATTTTGTAGCATCTCTAAAATAACGACTAAAAAAATACTTGCGCTATTTAAAGACATGGTTAAAATAAACTTCAATGATTTTATTTTTCATGTGATCCTTTCAAATTTCGTCCATTTATTTAATAAATGCTTGAAAGCATCAACTATTAGATTAACAATTTGGTTGTATTAATATTTAAAAATAATAATCAATCAGTATCAATAAAGAATTTACCTATATATAAGCTTTGCCATAATTTCCCATAAAATAAAGAAGTGCAGGCTATAATAACAGTTATAGTGAAAACAACATCAACGTATCACTTTGTGCTTTGGTCAACATTTTAGATTTCTTTTATAAATATTTTAAGATAAAGCTAAGCTTTAAAGCGAAAGTTATATTGGGAATACAGATTTTTTTACTAATAACAAAATAATTTTAAATTTTGTTATGAAATTAATATTTGTATGCTTTGGTAGACAAAGAGTTACAAAAGGGTCTAATGTCTATTTCAATATAGTAATTAGGACGAAAGTAATTATTTTCTTATTTTTGGATATAATTTCCATAATATTCCAGGAAAACAACGTGTTATCATTGAAATAATCTATATTCTCATAGTAAACAAATATAATGTTTCTTTTTAATTCCATAAAATTATTTCAAAATTTATTATTACTTAATTTTAAACGTGTCATTAAATAAAATTTTATTTTAGTGCGTAGTACAAAAAACTATACAAGTCATAAAATATTATAGGAATACCAAAAGAGTTAATAAACACGGTTGCATATAGAAAAATAAGAAACCAAATGTACTTCCAAGTACCTGCATGTCCAAGTCGGGTAATCTTAATTCGCGGGCTGACGCTACTGATGCGACTGACGCGTTTGATACCGACTCCTCTGAAGAAGAAGAAGTCGCTAGCGCAGGTGCTTGTGATCTCGATCTACGTCTGCCGCTTTTCCTTCCACGATTTGCGCAACAGGGCACCTAAAACGACAAAGAACGCTTAATTTTAGTAACTTTAAAACTAAATTGGTGAGTTAATTCATTGGTTGATCTATTTTTTTTTGTTAAAGAAATCTTTTGTAAGAAACATATATTTTGCATAGTCTGGTACTCGAATATATGAATTGTAAACGTGATTATGTAAAATTCTGAAGTAGAAAAATATTCCTCATCTAATTATTTACTAATAATGTCGAAAAGTTTTATTAAACGCTTTAATTTATTTATGCTAAAAATATTTACTTCTAATAAATTGTGCATCGAATGTGGCATATGAGGTAATGTCGACTTCGCCGTTCCCGCTACTTCATGTGACGTTGTTCTTGGTGTCCTTCTATCTCTTCTTCTCCCAGCTTTCCTATGAGCTGTGCTACTTCCCTTACAGCTACCTCCTTTAACGCATTCAGAACTAGGAAAATCATAAAGACCATCTGAATCCGTAAAAGGAAGCTGACGACCATAGAATTGTGGCGAGAATCTGCCCAAACCAGTTTTATCACTTAAAGGGCTTTCACTTCTAGAACTCACTGGGCTTAAAGGGCGGCTACAGTCCGAAAACAAAATTGGAGGTTTCAAACTAGCCTTTTCATCTAAACCTCGTTCTACACTGATGCATTTTACGATCGTACATTTAGTAACTCCACTTGGTGAACACAAAATAGGAAGTTCTAATGTTTCTTTTAAAGCTGTTAAATTCTCCATTTCTTTAGCACTAGACGGAACATCGTCGACTCTTTCATCAGTACCTATTCCTTCATCATTTGATTCTAATAAGGGGTCGTCGGATAGTGTCTCTGAATCAGAACGACCTCTTCTTCTTTCATTTCCATTTTCATTGGAAGTAGCTGGACTTGAATTAGTTTTCATTAGCGGCCTCCTTCGGGTCTGAAAACACGATGGGCCTCCACCAGACCCCGGATCTTCCATTTCAGAAGGACACAGAGGATTACTGGAACCACATCTAGATGGACCTGGACTGGCCATAGAGCTATACCCTGATGAAGATAAGTTAGATTCCGATGGAGCTCTTTCACCCCTGGCTGACATTGAAAATGGGCTTAAATAGCACATATTAGCCGTTGGTGGGGGAGGCCGAGGCGACATTGGTTCATCTGATTCTTCACTAGCGTTATATGTTACAGTTATTAAAGGAGGTGGTTGGAAGTCTAAATGTGGAGGTGTTCGTCGTGGAGGTGGAGAACCTGGAGATGGTCGTTCTATTGTCAAAACTGGTACTCTAAGCGAAGGTGGTACTGGAGACGGAGATGATAACTCTCTCTCAGAATCTTGACTATGAGTGAAACTAGGACTAGGTGAGTCAGTCACTTGAGTGGACGGTGTCGGCGAATCTGTACATGAGACTGGATGGCGCAGCTGTAAATAAAATTTCGAAATTGTATTACAGAAGTTAATATATATACAGTACAGTACGTAGCAAATTATATACCGACCTTTAACCGTAATCCGGCTGTTGGGCGATCCTTTTCATCTAGTTCATCTTCACTTGGCGATATACACGTATTTGTAGAATCACTTTTTATATCAGATTCCATTTTTGCGCGAGGCATTCTCGGTGAAGGTAAAGGTGTTGGTAGAGGGGTTGGTAAGGGCGTTGGCAGAGGAGTAGGAAGTTCACGAATAGGAGAAAGACATTTATTAATACTACTAGGTACTTCAAGGAGAATAGAAGGCGGATGTAGGAGGGTACCTGACGATGAAGGCTTGTTGGAGCTAAGAGGGTCCACAACCTGTAAATAATAATACTTTGAGTAATAACGATACCAGCAAATATATTTAATATATATGGTTCTACATAATATATTGTAATATCATATGTAGTTAAACAAAGATAAATTATAGATTATATAATATATAGAATCATCATCAACAAAACAGCCAAATTAAACAAAGGGTGAAGACCTAATGAATAACAATGAGGCCAGTTGTGACGCAGGGGCACAAAGTGTGACTGTAAAACGGACTGATTGTGGATTCGATCTCCACTCGAGGAGATGAAATATTTACTTAAATTTATATTTCCATGTTTTCGCTCTGGTGTCGTGACAGGCGCGGCGTTGAGTTCTGCCACTCAACACGCAATGCCTTCAGAATTTGGCAGAAAGTGAGGAACGAAGTAGCTTAACACTTTTTTCTTTCTACCATCCTCCCTCCCTTGCAGTGTGCGAGATACGTGAAGCTGGTGAAGACCTAAGATTATAAACATACAACACAGATACTTACTTGTATTTCAATAGTATTATTAGGTCTAATTGGTGAATCTGGAGCAAGAGAGGGGATGTGAGAGGAGGCCAGGGATAAATCGTCTGCGTCTGCGGTATCGTCCTGCGGCGACGACGCAGTGGGAGTACTCGAGGCCGATATACCTCCGGAGGAGGCTCGTGCGAGAGCAGACGATGAGAAGTTACGAAACATTGCTAATATTGAATCAGCGCTTGATATTTTTGGTGTTCTAAAATATAAAGTATAGAATTAGTTAGTTTATAGAAGTGTGTTAATTTAGCAAGTATTAGTGTTTAGTCCTTAAGGTAACTTACCTAGAATACTTTTTTAACGGTGCGTTCGCTAGCGTCAAATCGAGGCTAGACATTGAATCACTACCTTGATTACTGGAAGTACTATGGGGAGACCTAATTTCAACACCAGGTGACGGTGGAGTGCTGGAAGCTTTAGCTTTAATGGTTCTATCCGCTATGACCGCCATTGGTATTGTTATTGTATTCACCATATCAACATCAGAGCTAGAACTCATTTCCGCTGAAACTTTATTGAGTAAGCGAGCAAATGTAACTTTCTTTTCTAATTTTGGATCTGATATTTGTCTCATTGAGGGTGACGTTGATGGTGATGACCCTTCGCTAGCGAATGATGTATCTTTATTATCTACACCGTATTCTACAAAGGCTGGTGCACTCTCTACTGTACTTAATGTTCTTTTTTCCGACATCTGTATCAGTTCACCCATTGTTATTTTCTTGTTGTGCTCGTTTGCAGGCGCCGGACTTATAAGCTGCTGTAAAATTTGTTTCTTTTCTGCAGCATTTTTCTTAGTTGGCGTCGAATTATTACGTTTTTTACGAGGTGACGGAGACCCTGTATGAAATACTAACAATGTAATTTAAATTCTGTGATCCGAAGTCGCTACGAATCTACAACATGTTAGTGATCATAGCTACAAGTAAATAAAATTAATTGATTTACAAAGGATTTTTTATTAATAAAGATTAATCCCACAAGGACTTACTATTATATCATACATTGAAACACTATTATTATATGTGCATCTAGTGGAAGCCAATTCTTTAGGGTTAGTGCATTTAAAATCAAGAAATTGTTAATTTAACGTGCGTATTGAATGTTTTATAAAATCTTTGTAAGTGTTCAGTTTTTTAAGTTAATTTATTAAAAATGACAGTAATGAAGTAATTGTATAGATATTAAGAATATTCAATTGAATTGTTATGGATTTGGAAGCTAAGCTCTGAATACCACATTAATAGAATAAAAAATATTTGACGATTAAATAGCTATACAATCTTAAGGACAACGTTTTGTGATATGTACAAGAATATCTTGACAATAAATATAGAAATGTATACTTATCTTTTGTAACTACAAAAGTAAACCATATAAAGGAAAAGATAACATCGAGAACAGAAGTAGCACAGAACAATGTCCAGAGCATGCTTAAGCGACATTCAGTATAGATACATACCCAAGTTTTATATCGTCAATTGTTTTAATTGAAAATTTTGAAAAATTAAACATAATATTTTTTTTAGTAAAGAAACGATTATTGACGATAGATAACTTGGTGAAGAAAATTTGGACGATCTAAAAAGGTGCTAACGAAGGAAGGAGCGTCTACATTAGAGCCTTTAAGTGTAAATGCAATATCAAGAGTGCATACAACGATGTATCGGTATCGTTAGGGAGAGCATTCCACACCAAGTCATTCAGATAGCGAACATCCAATAATTAGCTAAAATACGCCGCGCGCTCCGCTGCGGTTCATCTGTGATTGATGTGTTGATGAAGATATCTGGTTGATAGATTAAATATGATTGCTAGATTGATAAGTTGAAATGTTGATGAAGGGTTAAATATTTACGGTATTATACATATAAAAATGTATTAGTTCTTCTATGTATATTGATAAGAATTAACAACAAGAGACGAAACTGCGCTACGATATAAAATATATACATACATAGATACAATTAGGAACAATCAAGAACAATATTAGATAGTTGACTGTTTGTTAAAGAAACAAAAGTTTGTAAAAGACTTGTATAATGATAACGACATAACAAACGCTAATGGCAAACCAAATATAAAACATGACATTGAAGCGATTTTAAGGAATAAACCCATCCATAATCCTTATTCCACACAAGCAAAATGAACCCAACTCAAAAAAAACAAAAAATGCATCCAAACCAAACCAAAAAAAACCACAAAAATATGAACAAATGATCCGATCGCGGAGTGCACGGGCTATAGCGCTCCACTCCTTACGTCCTGTCGTCTTTAACAGATCGTCCAAACTAAACGTGCGCGCGGTCCGCGGGTGTGCGAGCCCCGTCACCGACGCCTTGCGGATACCCAGCCGCGTGAGCAGCGTGCGGTGCTCCGCCCTCGCTGTGGACAAACGCGACGTGAGCGCCGTGGGGCTCCGCGCGCGGCACCGCCGTGTACCGCGGCCGCCCGAGACCAACCGCGCCCGCTACCACATTAGCACCGTGCAATAGCACGAGCGGCCAGAAGTAAACACATTTTATATTTTAGAAAACATATAAACATAACAACATAGCGGGATTCGAAACTGCACTTCTTGGAAATTATCCAAAAGATTTAACATTGAGCCATACGTTCTTATGAAACGATCATTCTCGCCAATAATTATTGGATAGTATGAAAATGTTTCAACAGAAATGCTACCAACATAAATAAGTTGCAAAAAGTGTATAAGAAATTCGACGTATCCTTGATGAGAACGTATGGCTTAGTGGTCAGGGCACTTGAACAGGACGGTTTTCAAGGAGTATGGGATCGAGACCCGCTAAGTTAAAATTTTTAAACATCTTCTAAAATACTTTACTATCCTTAGAGTGGAACAATACTTTAAATCTGTTAAAAACATAAAATTTAGAAACATAAATTTATTTTGTTTTATTATTGTTTTTGCTTCATTGGTTATCACGAGAAGCTAGATTGCAATAGAAATTTACTATACAAAACTGAAAACAAGTTTCCCGCTTAAAGCAGGGAAGGTACGGGAAGGGAAGTACAATTTAACATCGCGCTTTGTCTTATTTTTAGACCGAAGTAAAGAATTCATCATCAAATCATTCCCTAGAGTGGGAACTGAACCCACAACAATTCATTTACAATCAGACGCAATAATTTACACAAAATGATCATAACATTTCCATATCTAGCTTCCTACGATAAACATAGCTTTGCTTTATGCATATGCCAAAGATACACAGAATTAGATCAAGATTATTTTAGTATTAACTATTCATAACAAGGAGCTCTATGATATTCTTCATACAACAGTCATACAAAAATGAAGTCTTTCCTGCCATTGACTAAGCTATGTTAAAACTACGACACACAATTGTTTTACCTTGAAGTAAATTTTACATTAACTTCAAATATTTTAAATAGTATCTAATTGCTAAAATTCCAATAATTCCTGTGAAATAAAAAAAAAAACTACAAATTTAGTATATGATCGTCATTTTAATTTATTATCTATGATTCCATGTAACCATAACATTTTGTATAAGTTTATTTTTTCTAAAATTATATCAAAAGCAAGCTAAAATAATTGTGTACTTCGCGAGTGCCAGAAACTCCATTATAGCAAACCAAATAATATTAATCATGATGTTTTATTTTATTCTCTATTATATATATTTATTTTTATTCACTCTTATAAAGATATGTTAGGTTTGTTAAAGAGTCTTTTTTTCTCTCTTCTTCGTCTTCATCTAAATAACCTCGGGTTTGGTACGATCGATAGGTAGATTAAGATAATTGGTTTATACTTGAGTTTCTCATTTGCAAAACGATATTTAGTTGCCTGTATTTTATTTTATATTTGATTGAATTATATTTCAGTTATTTAATTGTTATATTTACGCGCAGATTATTTGTAATAGACAAACAGCAAGTCAGATGGATGAAGAAACTGAGGCTTTCCTCGGTTGCAAATACTCAAGTAAGTCCGATTTGAACTGAACGTTCTTTAACCATGTGACAAATCAAAAAGAAAAGAATCACATATAACGAATTGGAAAATATTTAGTCTCTTACACGATTATAATAAAGATAATATTTTCTAGTATGATAGACATCCGACTAACATTTTTTTTGATACTGTGTCTATTAATTTATGGTAATTTTTTAGAACGTCCGTAATCATTCTATATTTTTAACCGGTTACTAACAAATTTGAAAGGCAAGAAAAACTTACCAGCTTTTACGGTATGGACCAAGAGACCATATAGTAAGATTCAAACCAGATAGTAAGAGGAGTCAAATGAGTTCATTAGTTTCTTAAATCTAATTATGTAATAAAAACATGTTAAAAACATTTAAAAGAGTTTCTGCCACCGCCATACAACATAGAAAGAAATGAGACAAGAAGTGACAAAACGCGCCTTACCCCAGACAGTGCGAAAACAATCTGAAAGCGATGTACTTATACGAATATTGTGATGATATATCGATAAAAATCCATCGTGTATTACGTGAAACAAGCTGTTAATAGTGTGCTTTATTTTAATCGAAATTTCTAATTTCTTTCCGTGTTCTTTTCAAGCCTAAAGATTTGTCCTCCATGTTTTGTTCGATGGAATGAAAACTTACGTCTCGCGCATCGGTCCGCTTCCTCGGCGAGGAGTTTTTCTATTTTCTCCGGGAAATGTCTTTTCGCACACCAAATTAGACCGATCATGCCCAATACTACGAACACGGCGAACAGTCCAAGCCAGAAAGGTTCTTGCATCATTCGTGTTCCTAAGCCGACGATATTTGGTGTCGGATTTGGGACCTCGCATCTGGAATTATTTAGTGCTAGATAAAGTGAAATTAGAGTACCTACTATGTTATCGAAGTATAATTTCATATGTATATATACAAGTTTCAGTTTTTTCTCCATAACGGGCTAGGCAGAGAATAAATAAAAATAATTTGACGTATAATAAGTAACAATTTGTTTATTTTCATATTAATATTATTATAAAATATAAAAGTTAATACCTCAATAATGATAAACCCTCTGTTCCTCAGTTCCTTTTTAATCACGTTGGCGAGCATACGCACATTCTCTAAAAGACTTTCCAAAGAAGAAAGGGATAAAGCAAAATAAAGCCTTAAAAAAAATAAAGCCTTTTCCCCCTCTACAAGAGGTTACATTGACTCATAAACCCACTATCTCCCCCTCCACATATGCTGTGACGTTAACTTCATTTTTTTTATTCTGCCACACGTACTTTTAAGACAACATTTACTCAAGATAGGAAATATAAAGTAAAACGAACCGCTTTCCTTTCCAGGAGGGGTTGCATTGACACAAGAAGCCGCCGTCCCTCTCCACGCACGCCCCCCGGCTGTTGCAGGGGCGCGCCGCGCACGGGCGCACGCGCTCGGCGCAGCGCCGCCCGCGCCAGCCGCGCGCGCACGCGCACGAGTACCCGCCCGCGCCGCCCAGCGAGCAGTTGCCGAACACGCAGGGCGAGCGCTCGCAAGCGGTTAGGAGGCAGAACGCTCCTGAAATACATAGAAAGACGAAGTGGCAATTCATTGTTCCGCGAAGGGCTTTATTGTTTTTTTTAAGTTTTGTATGATATTAAGAATCACCGAATGGCAAAGGATCTAAACAATGAGTGGTTAGTTAGAAATAAAAAATTGTAAAAAAAAATAAAATGACCTAACGCCACATTGATACGCCAGTCAGTTTATATTTTTTCTTGCATTCAAAATATATCGCGTTTTATTTTTTGAAAAAATAAATAAATATGCCCAAAACTAGGCATTGAATCCACTATTACCATGTATGTACACATTTCTAAACTAGCTTAGAATTGGAAATATGTAGTATATCTCACCAGTATAATATCCTGAGCATTGACAGTAATTTCTAGAATCATCTGTGGTGCATTTACCGCCGTGCAAGCACGGGTCCGGGTAGCACGACTCCAAGTTGGTTTCATCTGGTAGAAGTAACACCTTACTGCGGTAGTCTGCATCTGGAATTTGCCATTATAACAATTAAATTAAAGTGTTTTGTTTACGCCACGCTGTCTCTTCTGGCTTGAGCGAGGTACTAAAACAATTTATTTCTCTGCAGTGAAATTTACAGTCAAACGCTATAACGCTGCGCCACGACAGTTTCATAAATCAGCTAATCGAAATTATTTCGAAAAAAAAAATCAGCAAGTAGGGAACGGGTGTCCTAATTTAAAATTCCGTTGCCTATCCGGGGAAAGAGCGGGAAATACACTTGTAAACTTCGAATTATCACTTACCTATATTAACAGCTAAAGCGACATCAAGTCGTGGAGCTCGGGCACCGGCACGTTGGGTCACCAACAACGAATGTAGATACGACCTTACTACGAGAGGAGCTCCTATGCCGTTAGGATTCGTGTTTGCAATATCCTCATCTCGGTCTGACACATCACAAAGGGTCCACTGAGTACCGTTGTTGTCTGTATAGCTGTCTCTGACCTGTGAAAAGTGGGTTAGTGGTATATTTAAAAAAACACCTCTTTTTTATGTGTTGTGTGTAACGCATTAACCGGCGACCATCTCTGGGCAATTACCTGTAGTTACCCAGAGATGGATCCCGGCTGATGCGTCACAGTAAAACATTTGTACATTCTCTAAGGGGCCTCTACGTGTTGGACCTGTGTCCCCACGCAAGCCTTCCAAAGGACCGGGTTCTTTTGAACCTGAGTACTGAAAGAGAAACAAAACAATAATAAATAATATTAATCTTCTGACCAGCATCCCTTTTTAATATCTCCCTTTTAATAATAGATCTTCCATCTCCGTTTCAGTATTCGTTCAATAATATACCCAAATTTCCTCGACTTTTGACTTTAACTTATTTTGTTTACAAATTTATTAAACATTTTATTTTGTTACAATTATTTATTGTATTTTTTGTTTCAATAGGCATGTAATGACGAGTTTTGGCCTTACAATTATAAAACAATATTAATGTGGAATTTTCAACGACTAACCTCAATCCATCCATTTCCATCACCACAAGGATATTCCTGATTAGGCACTAACATGGTGCGCTCGAACGCCGCAGACAAGGTGTGTCCGTGCGGCGCTAAAACCCGCGTCACTAGTATTGTATGAAGTGGCGGTGAGCCGGGAAAGTTGGCTGGTGTTATCCTGCCACGAGTTGTCGTATGAAGCTCGATAGTGTGGGTGATGTTGATATGCCATTCTGGAATAATTTATCATTAATATTAAAGGGCGTCGTGTCGCAATTGCATTTGACTGTAAATGCGATAGTTGTGGGTTCAATTCTCACTCGAGGGATTGAATTATTTTCATTTCCTCGTTCTGGTAGCAAGACAAAGCGCGGCGTTGTACCACGCAACATACAAAGTGTCAAATATTAGGCGGAAGGTGAGGAACGAAATGTCATTAAGTTACCTCTGGCAATCTCTTTATGGGTATATAGTGTAAAGTAAAAAAAAATCTTCATTTACCAGTTTGAAAGTGAGCATAAAATCCCAATCCTGTAACATTTTCACCAGTCTTAACTCTTAGCCTCATTACATCAGATTTAGACACAAAAAGGCTGTTTGTCAAGATTTTTGAACTCAAAAACGGACGAATCGGTTCACTTTCAGTGTCGACTTGTATTTCCATAAAACTATCGTCTGGTATTGACTCTGACACGTTGATGGGGACGCCATTTTGAAACATTCCATAGCCGAAGTCGAAAAAACTTATGTTTAGAAATACTCGTTTTCCTGTTGGAATATAGAAAATATACAGCATTTCTACGTACTATTTGAAACTCTTAATGTAATCATAAGTTATCATTTCCATAGGGAATTTGAGGAAGAACGCTATCCAAAATAAGTCCGTCATCCATAAAAAATTATAAATTATAGTAAAAATTACATGTAATAATTATTGGGTTTCTGCACTCAGCACGCAATCTCATTATTTTTTCCTCCCATATATGGAGATGTAACATAGTGTCAAGATACTTTATATCCGAATTTCAGATGTTGTGTGTCGAGAGACCGAACTTAACCAAGAGGGAAAGGAAAGTTATGAATTCATTAAAATGGGGATCAAACATACAATCATCATGCTTTCAACAATTAAACACTGCGTTGCAATGTGCACGTTTCTGTACAGTACGGCTTGAAGATTTCTATTCTTACTTCTGATTATTTTATTTTTGAGTAATCAATGTGCAAAAATTTAGCAAATCTAATACATTAAGGCATACCAGTAGGTGCAAAAATGTCGATGGTACAATCCAAATCGGGTAGAAGAAAGTGTGGGTAGTTCGGGCTATGTAGCACTCCCTCTTTTGATGTGAACGTTTGTGACGGACATCCGGAAAGCTCGACCGCCTTCCAGTTTACAAGAAACCCCGAGCCTTGAGCGCTGAAAAAAGTTATTTCTTATTTAACATTTACATACTCTCTTTCTACTTGTCATGAAAGTTTTTTTGCCATTCTTTTATTACTTGTTCTTTCGACGTGTCCAAACATTTTCTTCTTTTCATAGTGACATCTATCTACTACTAATCTACACTATATAAAGTTTTCATAAGTGAGTTCAGGATTTTTCAGATAACACTGAAGGTCACTGACTACTTCAAGCATTTTGTGTTTCTTTTATTTAAATCGGATCATACTTTGTTTGATAACGTTGCTATAAAATAACTCTTTTATAGAATAGACTAAAACTTTAGTTTTCAAATTTGACCTATTGAGACACCCCGTCGCTTATAAAGTCGCATGGTGTCCCAACGCGACACAACGCCGGCTTGCAATTTTGTTTCTCTACCTACACCGTTGATGTGATTAGATGTTAACTGATTGAATATTTGTTACTCTTCTATTTCGACAAGATTAATAGGTAAATTTTCTGGTACTTGAATGAGTATCGAAAACAGATATGGTAAAATTATGGTTACAACGATGTCGTCAAATAACACAACATTTATCAAGATTATTGTTATTATAAACATTTTTTATACATACTTATAGTCAGAGTGAAAATGCAGAATAGCCTCGTCCCCCGTCGCAACCCATCTCGTCTCTCCGACTGACCCGCAATATCTTGACGATTTTGTACTTGTTTTGCGATCCCGCAACTGCAATGTAGTGATAATAAAATTATAAAATATAAAACCTTCATATATATTGTAATATACAGTCTTTTATTTTTTTTACATTCTCGTATGTATCGCGTATATAGCAGGGAAGGCAGACGGAACCTTGTTTTAAAACAATGCGTTCTTCGTTCCTCGCTCTGGAGAGAAGACAAAAAGTGTGTTACGCAACCGAATAGGCAATGGCTCGCAAATTCTAGGCAGATTTTGGGGACGAAGCGTCTTAAGCAATCAGTTTCAATCTGCCAACCTTGCAAAGTATGAGATAATTAATTTGAAATTAAAAAGTACGAATTTGAAGTCTAAAACGGTAAATTTGGTAGGTAAAAGAAAGAATTTGAAATATAACATTATAAAGTTGATGTGTAAAATATAAATTTGGAGTAGAACACATATTGGAAATGATTGTACTTACCTCGATAAAATCATAAAGACAATCGTTTTGATATTCCAAATCAATAGTCTGGAATACAAATACAAGCCTGGTATCTGGTGGACCTTTCACATGTACCCAGTAGTCGAGGTCGTTGTCATATATACCGGGATAATTTGGACTTTTTAGCACACCTGAAAATAGTAACAGCAATAAATTGCAATTTTATAAACAAAATTAAGTAAACATATTAACGATAAATAAGCTAGTTATCGTTAGAAATTACAGAAAAAAAATGTTTCTTAATAATTACTTATATAAAGGCGGAGATTCATATACTGCTTATTTCACCATACAAATACGGTATCTCAATACATTTACTCTGATACTTAAGATATTTTCCATATTTTCTACTATATAGAGATACATATTCCCACCTGAGTTCCCTTCAACAGTTGTGTTCCTTAGGACGTGTTCGGAAACAAGACGCCGTTTGCACACGTAGCCGCCGGTGGATAAACATTTATGCATCGTCCAGTACAAGCCGCTTGGTTGAGATGGTACTGGTGATGTTTTCCACTGCAAGAGACATGTCCTAAATATTGTGTTACTAATTAAAAGCTTGTGGAGAACAGAGAGATTCAACATTAAATTCTCTCTGCCTATTTTGCCATATGAGATACAGCGTGAAACTTATAAAAAAAATATAATTAAATGACAATTTAGAGCAATATTGAGGCTTGATAAGGTTACTTAAATCAAAATAAATCAGCTTCACGCTGTATCCCGCACACATCAGGGTATGCAGAGGGAACCTAGAGTAAGACACTCCAATCCCCACTTTCTACCAAATTCTATAGGCATTGCGTGTTAAGTGGCAGAACTCAACGCCGCATAAGGTTACTTAGTCTTAGTAAACCGAATAATCATTTAATATGAACTTAATATTGTTTGCTTAACTGACTGATCATGAAAACTATCCTAAATAATCTTCTTACATAAATCTCACCGACTTATTAACAGTATAGACAAGATTCATTTAAGTAATATTAAAAATTACCTGAACACCCAAGCAAGCGTCATCATTTTCCTCAGTATCATTATAAGGCGGCCACGCGTGGTAGTCCATGGTGGTGCCATCAACCCAACTCAGCTCACCGCTTTCGTCCATTCTACCACCCAACCAATATATAGAACCAGCACTATAGTCGCTACTCTGCCGGATACCAGTTACTACAAAGCGTTCTTCTTCTGGTGTGTGGACGGACGACAGATGCATGTTCAGGCCTTCGCACACCTGGAGTGTTTATTCTTTTTTATTTTTATAGTTTAGGATAAGCTAAATTAGACATAGTTTAAATATTCGTTCCCTTACTACTTATTGAAAAAAAAATCACAGGGAAAAAGATCATCAGGAAAACATCTTTCTTAGCTTCACGCTGTATCCCGCATTTAACAGTGTAGGCAGAAGGAACCTAGTGTCAAGAGGTAGAAGAAACAGAAGTGTTTTAATGGGAACGGAATGTTTCAACACAAGGTTTCCTCTGCCTACCGTATATGTGAGGGATACAGCGTGAACTTAAAAAAAAAGTCAATAAATCAGTTCTCGTATACGATAAAAACATATTATACATAACGAGGAGTTAATATAACTTAAGTGTTCGAAATCAATATCGAGGCATTACAAAAGATATAGAATCATAAATAAGGCGTCGTTTCATCATAAGCCGGCGTTTTCCATTTACATTGAAATTCTTCGGAATATAGCAGCACATTTCTATCACAGGTAGAATAAAGTTGGAGCTTATTCGTTTTGCAATTCATTTTCAATATTGTAATTTGTATATAGTACTAGCGCGTGTAAATTTTTAGTTAAATTGTTTGTATTATGATATTCATTTAACAGCTTTGGTAGATAAAGAGCGGCGTTGAGTTTCATCGCTCAATACTCAATGTTTTGAATTTTTTGTAAAATTTGGTGAACGAAGTACCTTAGCATTAGGTTCCGTCTGCCTACACTGCTGTGTGAGAAAAGTATAAAATCATATCAAAATCAGCTTCACGCTGTATCCCGCACACAACAGGGTAGGCTGATGAAGGCTTCCCCACTCTCTGCTAAATTTACAAGGCATTGCGTGTTGAGTGGCAGAACTCAACGCCACGATTAACCTCGAAACCAGAGCGAAGAAATGGAAATATAAATTTAAGTAAAAATTTCATCTCCTCGAGTAGGGTTTGAACCTACAACCAGTCGGTTTTACAGTCACTCAATATAATACAAATTTCTCAATTACAATAAACTCGAGAAATAAGCTCAAGTAAAGACTAGAATATCAAAATAACAAAACTACTCGGTCCCCAGCATCCCGATGAAAACATCTCGTGGAAGTACACTCCCGCGAGATAAAACTCCGTAGACAACTGTATCTTACAAGCGTATTGTATACGATTTTCTTTATTCGGATAAAAACGACACACTTAAATCTCTTTTGTATGGAAAACTTTTTGGTTTCTCTTTGAAAGATGTTCTAGTTATAAAGAATGAACATGATTTATGTACTTAGTGCTACTGATTAGCGATAATATATGAGATTATTATTTCTTTATATGTTCCGTACATAGCAGGGTAGGCAGGGTAACCTGGGAACCTAATGTTAAGACACTCCGTTTTCATTAAATTACTTCCGTTTCCCACTTTCCGCCGGATTCTGGAGGCACTGTGTGTTGAGTGGCGAAACTCAATGTCGCGCTTCGTTTTTTTATCAGAACGAAGAAATGAAATGATTAAATAATTGAATCTCAGAAGTGGGATTTGAACCGCCTTGTTTACAGTCCCACACTGTGCCACTATGCTACCAGTCATAATGGCTTTTAATAAAATTAAATTAAATTAGCTTCACGCTTTATCCCGCACACAGCAGGGTAGGCAGAGGGAACCTAGTGTTAAGACACTCCGTTCCCCGCTTTCTGCCGAATTTTGGAGGCATTGCGTGTTGAGTGGCAGAACTCAACGCCGCGCTTTGCCTCGACACCAGAGCGAAGAAATGGAAATATAAATTTAAGTAAATATTTCATCTCCTCGAGTGGGGATCCAACCCACAACCAGTCGGTTTAACAGTCACACTTTGTACCACTGCGCCACGACTGGCCTCATAATATAATGGCTTTAGGTTTTATATTTTTCTTCTCTTAGAACGTGAACGTGTTAACTTAACAAAATGTTAAAATATCGTGAATAATATAAATGTATGTAACGAGAAACACTAGCTTTTCCCTTATTTCATTATTTCATGAAACATTTCTAATATTCTGAGAAAATATATTGTGACTTTCAACTGGCTAAAAGTAAAACGTTTTAAAACTATGCTTTGGAAAAGTCTTTTGGTAATTTTCATCTGAAATATTTATTGAGAATAGGAAATATAGCGAGACTAAATAATGTGAAAATACTTTATAACAAAATATGTCCAAATATATACTATAGTTGTTACGAACTATTCACAAATAAATATTTGAGGTCAGTCGTGGCGCAGGAGCACAAGCGTATTACTGCAAACGCGAGAGGTTATGAGTTTGATTTCCACTCGACAAAATGTCATATTAAATATTTTAATTTCTTCGCTCTAGTGTCGCAGCAGAGCACAGCGTTGACTTTCGCCACTCAATACGCAATGCCTAGAGAATACGGCGCAAAGTGATGAGCGGAGTGTCTTAGCACTGAGCTATACGGGATATAGTGCGGGATATAGTGCGTGAAGTTGTAATTAGAGACGAGTCATATAAAAAAATATACCGAAACATTAATAGATTTTCTCTAGAAAATAGACATTCCACGCATTTTATGATTTGGTAGACAATATATAAGTATGTGAATTTAAACTCTTAATTACTGAACATTATGACACAAGTAATAGGTAAATCTATTAATAAATTCCGGTTCCGCTTATAATGATTTGCTTGACAAAATCGGCGAATTTGATTATAAATATGGATATTTATTTTTAACTTTACGTGTTTACGACTGCGTGGGAAAGTATATTGACATAACTTTTTTATTTGTGGATCGAATGCAATAAAAAAAGCAATCACTATAAATAAAATAAAAAAAAATCAATTAAATTAGCTTCACGCTATATTCCGCACACAGCAGGGTAGGCAGAGGGAACCTAGTGTTAAGACACTCCGTTCCCCACTTTATGCCGAATTTTGGAGGCATTGCGTATAAATAAATTACAAACAAATACTATATGTTGCGGGAAGCTTACCAGAATACTGAAGTGAAAACTGCATTTTTATTGATTCAGCTGTGTGTGAGATTAGCGTGCATAAACGCACAAACAAGCGGACAGGGACAAAAAAAAAATTTTTTGGGTCCCATTTCTTAAATAAATGCCCTTTATAATAGATTTTTCATGTATATTTATATATATTTTTAACTTAGGTTTGAACCTACAGCTATAGTGTTTACTAAACAAACAGTTAAATTATTGTTATGTACGAAAAAAAAATAATTTAATAAATATTATTATTCTTATATTAGTTACGTTCCAATATAATTAAAGTACTGTAAATAGTGTTGTATCACTATACTAAATAGTTTGAAAATAAAAGCGGAGAAAAATATATATTATAATAAAGCTTATACAACGTTTGGCAGTCAGCAATTTCGGAAACAACGTCAAAAGTAATCGAATTACGCTCGTTACATTAATGGACTATATTTCGGAAGTAATTGGGTCATATTTATCGCTTAATAGCTATAATTTTTGATAATTTCTGTTAAATGTATACTAGATTAGTGAATTTTTTAGGTTATGTATTTGAATGAGGGAAATTTTAATATATAGAGTGTTTTAGCACATTTTTTTAAATATTTCATATGTAAGGAGGCCATCGTAGCGCAGTGGTTCACGGCGACGATATAACATAACGACACCCAATTTCTCAAAAACAAAGTAGAAAGTGTGGAACGGAAATCAAACTCCCGTTCGTCACATTCCTAGTCGGAAAATACACCAACAGTCGTTCATACGTAAGATATAAAAATTATATATAAAAGAAAATCCATTTTAATATATGCTTTATTCATATTTTCTACATGGAATTTAAAAAAGGTAAATAAATAAAAATAAAAGTTTATAGCTAACCTGCTTTGCGGTGGTCCACGACGCCTGAGGATATCCCGAGAACAGATAGCAGTAGCCGTTGAACAAAATTTGCTTCACGTCCATACACGACTGCGCTGTTAAAGAAAACATATAAAATACAATTAAAAATATTTATTAATAAAGCTAAGAACTCTAGTGTTAAAATACGTTCGTCCTTCACATTCTGCCCTATTTTAGTTATATTTCAGGTGTGGTAGAACTCAACGCCGCGCATTCTCTTGTTACCAGAGCAAGGTAATGAAAATAATTCTGTCTCCCGAACAACCGTCGCGTTTTCATTATTGAAACATATGTAAATAGTTTTAAATAATAATAATTATGTATTTTAAATCGTCTAGTACATTTTGAAATTAGTCATTCAGATTAGAACATTCCTGAGTAATTTCTACTCTACGAAATAACGGTATTAAAAGTTTTCTCTTCCTCGTTATGGTTTAGACTCAGCGTGGTGATATTCATTTCTCGCTTTATCTCGCTTATAGAGCTCATATAAATGAAATGTCTTAATGTACAAATTAGATTTGCACTTTGGAAACTGGGAAGTGGAAATATATTATTCGAGTGAGCATCGAACCCATAACTATCGCGGTTACAATGAGCCTCAATTATTAATTATCCACTACTCAAGATATCTGGAATTATATAAGACAGCATATATACATATAGAAGAAAAAGGAAACAAATTTAATTTAGATCTCCTTTACCTGCCCTAATAAAAAGATAATATTATGTTCACCGACGAAATACGCTTTTCATTATGATTGAGAGTTCTACGACAAAATACCGCATCCATTTTATCATTTAAGACAACATTAAAACCAAATGTTGATTCTTGAAGCCCGCTCCCACTCGAGAGCACTAAAAACGTTTCCTCATGAATAATGTGACCGCGCTTTGTGCTTCAAAGGGATATTGAAATGGAGAATTTTATTTTTACGACAATTAAAAGTATTATAGATAGAGTTGAGTTTTTTAGCTTCATGCTGTATGCTTCTTAAGACATTTCAATTAATTTTGGAGGCATTGTTTGTTGAGTTGCGTTTACCAGAGCGAGGAAATGAAATTTTGAGGCCAGCAGTAGGGTAGGGGTACAAGGTGAGACTGTAAAATCGACTGGTTGTAGGTTCGACCCCCACTCGCTCTGGTGGCTGCTATTCCGCTCACAGCAGGGTTAGCAGAGGGTACCTAGTGTTAACACACTCCGTTCTCCACCTTCCGCTGAATTTTGGAGACATTGCGTATTGAGTAGCGGGACTAAACGCCGCAGTTTTGGCTCGACACCAGAGCGAAGAAATGAAAGAAAAATATTAAATTAAATAAATATTTAATTTCCTCGCGTGGGGATCGAAACCACAAGTGGCGTTTACAGTCACACTTTGAGCCCCCGCGACACACGCCCACGACTTGCCTTCTAGTTAAAGTAACTTTCTAATCAAAGAAATATATTTTTGATTGCTTAACTGTTGCGCATTTGCTATTGTATAGAATACCAGTATATGTACACTTTGGTATTCTATAATATGTACGAGTATATCATACATCTGTCTGTTTTATGTATTTTATATACTTACTATAACAAAATTGCCGATAAAAATATACATTAAAATGTCTTAACTAGAATTGGATAGATTCCACAATACCGTGTTTATACTGTTTTTGTTTAATTAGACAAACTGCAATAGTTGCACTAAGCGTATAATTCACATAGTTCGAAGGAAAAGTTAATTATATAGTTCAAAGTTCCAACATCGATCGTGCCAACACTTTGTCTTTGTCGATCTCGTGTATGCTTTGATTTAGAAATCTAATTTACTTGCCATTATTACATTGAAGCCTTGTGTGATTTAATAGATATGTATATTTCAATATAACCTAGATTAATTATTATATGTTCAAATGCGTTACTTATTTGAAATTTATACAATTAACAATTAGAAGCAATGAGGCCAGTCGTGGCGCAGTGGTACAAAGTGTGACTGTAAAACTGACTGGTTATGGGCTCGATCCCCACTCGAGGAGTTGAAATATTTACTTAAATTTATATTTTCATTTCTTCGCTCCGGTGTCGAGGCAAAGCGCGGCGTTGAGTTCTGCCACTCAACACGCAATGCCTCCAAAATTCGGCAGAAAGTGGGGAACGGAGTGTCTTAACACTAGGTTCCCTCTGCCTACCCTGCTGTGTGCGGGATATAGCGTGAAGCTAATTTAATTTTTATTTTTCGAAGCAATAGGAGCAGGTAGTAGCACAGGGACGCGAGCGTGTAATTGTAGATGGTTTTGGGGTCGATTTCTATTCGAAGGAATCACGAATGTAATATTTTCATTTCCTCGCTCTGGTACCGAGACATCTCTCTGTCTATCTCTGTCTATCGCTATCGCTATATGCGGAATACAGTGTGAAGTTAAAAAAAGCAATGGGACCGTTTGTAGTACATAATAATGGCAAATCATATCTTATACACATATTTTTTTATTAATTGAAAATTGAACTGGTTACTAGTGAAAAATAAAAAATTGAATCATTTTGTGACTCATTTAACCAGGACTAAAATTCAATGGTACAAAGTTATTTATTGTATCTAGTAATACCATTTTTAGCTTCACGTTTTTTTACGCATTATGCGTAAGATAAAGGCGTAAAGGTGTAAATATGTAGACTGAGGGAACCTAGTGTTGAACCTTTGAAATATTGCGCGTTGAGTGGCGGGCCAACGAAAATAATTCAATCGCTCGACTGGGAATCGAACCCAGAACCATCGCGTTAAAAGTCAAACGCCGTGCCAATGCACCACAACGGCCTATTGAAATATTAGGGTAATTAATATTTAGTCTCAAATAAATTTTGTATCGTGGTTACATTACTTATGAACAAAGCGTTCTGCGGACGAGCCGCTTTTCATACGTCTTTCAAACAGGCACATCCAAGCATTAACTAAATGTAACTTACTATGGCTATACGATGCTTATGAAAGCTGATGTTTTAGAAATATGCCAAGAACATGGCAATAGCTAACAAAGAAAATGTAAAAATATCTTGAATTTTTTTATACTAATTTATTTTAAATAGCTTACCTATTTTTTTTTTTATTTAAAAAAAAAGTGTCTGTAAGTTAAGGTTTACGGACAAAAGTTTTACGTGATAACGTCACGTAAGGTAGTATTGATGAAAAATGGCGAGCTTTTAATAAATTATATTGAGTTATTATCACTGAATTACTATAATTATATATAATACAAAGGAGGAATAACTGATATGTTTTTCCATAAATTAACATTTATTACCTCTTCAATTCAGTCCCTCGAGTGGTATAGAACCCACAATCATCCCATTTACTATCAGAACCGATCTTAAAGTACAACTCTTTGTGTACAACAAAATGCACGAGGAAGATAAAAATCGATAGTGAAACAACTACAACAAACAATTCAAATAAAGCGGAAGTAGGAACATAATAAACCAACCACATTTGTTCCTCATACAGTCTACATCTCATATATCACATGCCGTATAAAACATATCGAGCACTTCTCATGCAACTTGCGAAACTTATTACTGTTCGATATTGCATCTGAGAAGATAAACATAAGAGAGCCAGTCTATAATATAAATATGGAAATGATATTTTGCTGTTTTTGTTTGAGGCCCGGTGTAAGTGAGTAAGGATATTGCCATCGACGATACCAATAAATGATTTTTGGGTGTATTATTTGGTTTGGTTTATTTGGGGTAAGTATTGATTATTCTCGTTAAATGGAGAATGTGGAAATGAAAGAACGTATTGTGGAGGTTTTGTGTTTCGGAAATGGTACCTGATCTGATTAGTACCTGTTTTTTGTTGATGGATGATCTATGCTAAAGATATTTGATATTTTCCACATGGTTTATCTAATGTGACCTTTTACCGTGAATATAGTCTCCTTAGATTTGTTTTTGTTTTCCATCAACACGCATTGGCACAAGCATGTTATTGTTAGCGCGACGCTTATGGGTTCGTTTCCCATTCAGGGAAATGAATAATTTGGTTGAGTAAAATTCACAGAAAAAAAATTACATTGAAAATATATTAAGAAAAATCGAAAATACGGTTCAGCCCTATGTATGAATTCAGCATCATCTGTCAAACACAAATGAAAGGTTATGATCAGGAAAATCTTGAATCACAAAGCTATATAATATGAAGCGGGTCGCGGCTAATGGCGCGTGGATGTTTACTGATCTGTCAACGACGCGTTTTTAGGTGATATTTCAATAAAAAAAATGTGATGTCGCATGGAAAATAAGTCAATACTAATCGATAATGGATTTTAATGAGAAAAAAATTGGGAGTCATATTCTTAAGATAAAATTAACTTATATTTATATAAAAAAAAAACTAAACTAACTTCACGCTTTATCCCTAGCGGGGTAGTCAGAGAGAACGGAGCGCCAAACGCTACGGTCTCTACATACCTCTCGCCTCGTCCACTGTCTTCAACCTCTTCATACTTGCCCTCCGGGTGGTCCTCATGCTTTTTACGTGACCTTCCTCCAGTATCTTTGATACTGTGTTTTCGAAGGTCAACCGAGGTCTCCCCCTACCTCTCTTTTTTATATTTATATTAATGTTGTAAAGTTTGATCGGATGAACGCGCTAATCTTGGGAACTATTTGAGTGAAAACTGGGGAACTGTTGGAATTAAAAAAATATACTTGTAATGCTTAGTACATTTATGAAGGAAGGCTTTTATAGGCTATATAATAAGCTGTATGTACATAACATGTCGTGATGACATGTCGTAACTCGTTTCAGAACTGGCGCTTAGAACTAAATTTGGCACTTGGACTATGGCTGGGTGGTATAGCGACTCATAAACAAACATGTTTTTGTTTAAAAAAATATCTAAGGCTTCCTCCTCAAAAAAATACTAATCCTCGTCATCTTGTCTTGGCAAAGTGCTTGTACCTCTTAAGCTGCTAATCCGATTTTCACGATGCCTAAGAACTACTGTAATGAAAAAAAAAATCGATTGAAAAACCGCTCTTGAATCGGTTCATTAATTCAGGAGCTACAGTGCCACAAACAGGCAGACAGGTCAACTTTATGATACCTCTCTTTCTACAAAAGGCTTGATAAAATTTACAAACCATAGCATACATAGCATTAAAAACATTTGCCGTAAATTTTTCAATTTTCAATTTCCTAATGTATAAAAGTATACGAAAAATTTTCACCATAAAAGAAAATATCTATACAGTACACCATTCTTATCTTGTTTTAAATTATAATTCCTTAAATTTGACTCAATGTTTCGTTTGAATCAAGATAAAAGCCAAAAACGTTTGAAATAGATCAAGGACAGACCTTCCCCCGTAACTGTTCAGCTTATTTATCTACAAAGCAAAAAGAGGTCAAATGCTAGTATGAAAAATGACGGTTTGTTACTGCGGTTATGTTATGAATTGAGTTCGCAATCGATTTGTAACGTTAGAAAGGAAATATTGATAAAAATATATAGTAAAATAAAGTTAACACAATTAAAAACAAATGACAAAACTTTTTTTACGAAGATGTATAAACAATTATATCAGCTATTTTGATCTTAGAAATTTATAATAATAAATAATTTTTAATAAAAAAAACTGCCTTTAAACTAACTTAAACTAAAATGTAAAAAATCATTCTAACATTGTAAGTGTTATTTCACACTTAGGTTTCTTAATAATCAGTAAAAAATAAATTTACTTAATATAAAGTAAAACGTACTTTCATTTTTTTAAAGATAAATAAATTAAATAATTTTTAAAAAATAAATTAAAGATTTTATTATTTTGAAGTCGGTACAAAGTAAAACAAACAGACTTTGTAATTTCATATTGTAGTAAGCTTGTTTTAGCATTACGGTACCAGTTTTAATAATGTTTTCCTTGTTAGTATTAGGTATTACAACAACTTGGGCTATATATGGTGTTCATCATCAGTTCCATGTCATCAAATCGTACGTTTCTTCTTTAAATCCTTTAAGTGTGCATATGAAATTTAAAGAGTTCTCTCGATTTTCATCATCAGACATGATCACCATGGGACCTGTGAGGTCTGTGAAGGTATACTCTTTTAAATAAAAAAAGGGTTATCCAATTTGATACAGGCGTCTTTCAAGAATCCGTAAACATACATAAAAATAAAGATTTTATTTAAAACAACAATTTTTAAATAGACTCCCCATTCTCCACTTTCCGCTCAGTTCTTCAGACATTGTGTTTTGGGTGGCGGAAATAAACTGCCCATAATAATCATATTTACAGTCAGACACTGCGTTACTAAGATCTGGAACTAAATTAAACTACGAATTAAAAAAAGAAGTATTTTTTTGCATTTGATTTCAGAAAAAAATAAGATCTTTTTCAACTACATATTTAAAAAGTAAGTAACTTTGTAATATTGTTTTCTATGAAATAGTTATAGATTTTTGCTTTTTGGATATTTTAAATCTATTTGTATTGTAAGTTTTCACTTCATGCCATATTTAATAATTGTAGATCCACGGGAAGTGTTCTATAGGTTTTGATTACGCGGCGAATTTCATACAAATTGCAGCAAAATCGATGCATAAGTGCCAGTATGTGTTGATTACGTTGAGTTGCTTTAGTTCTGTGCTCCAACGGACTTTAGACCTAAATATTATTAATAAAAATAATAAAATACTATAAATATAAATTTCAGCGTGATCTCTAATTAAATGATCATACATACGGACAGACGGACAATAAAGTGATCCTATAAGAGTTCCGTTTTATGTTGTAGGAAAGTTCAGTTTCAGGATTTTCAGTGTTACGCATTATCATAATAACATGAATGTAAATAATCTTGTTCTGAAAACTCCAGAGTTATTGGATTACAGGATTTAAACGAAGACAGGTTTTTACATGATTAGTAGCTATTTTTGGATATTCAGATTAAAGAAAGTCACGGGAGCCCAAATATGCTACTGTAAAACGCGATGGTCATGGGTCCAATTCCCACTCAGGGGAATTGTAATGTTTAATATTTTGATTTCGTCGGTCTCGTAACGAAGTATAACGCGGCATAGAGTTTCGCCACTCAACATGCAACCTCCTCGCAGGAAAATGGGAAACACAAGTATTTATATATAATTTTTTTTTATATTAACATATTCATGAGTAGAATGATAATAAATAATTCCTTAAGGATTTTTCCACATCAAGACAAACTTTTTTCAAGAATCGCTAAAGTCGATAAAACAAATGATAACTTAAGAACCACTTGTGATAACACTGAGTGTCACCGAGGACTGTAGGGCACTCCGTTTGTCATATTGTAATAGCCATTAAATAAAATATTTTTATGTAGTTATTCGATAGTATATATGGATTCAGAAATTGGACAGCAGGGTGATGTATGTGGTATTGATATGGAAAGATTTATTCCGTACATGTCAGTCATGGGTTAAAATATAGAAGAAGAATTTATATTTGTATATATAAATTTGGTTACAACCATATCGGTTAAGCGAGTGGCACTTTTATGCTTTTTCTCTTTACCTGCAGTTTCATCCGCATGATTAAACAGTAATAACTAAGAGTTGTTCATCATCCTAGAAGTTCTAAGATTATCCCATGTTTTTACATTTTGCAGTACTATTAATCCACTACTTGCCGTAGCGTGATAAATTATAATCATTAACCTTCCCGTAATTGGGCTACCTAACAGAAACATATTTTTTTGATTCGAACTACTGCTACCTGAGAGACGCGTTATGTTCAACCAATGATTTTGAATAAATTATTATTCATACATTAGTGCTACTTTTCATACTAAATATTTAAATTTAAGGGTCTTAATTAGATACATTAGATGTAAAAACTAAAATAAAACGGCTTCCCCGAGTTTCAACTGACTGAAATACGAAAAATAAAAAAAAAACAATAAAAACGAAAGCCCGCGGCCTTTGCCTAGATTATCTCATTAAAAATGTTAAAAAATGTTATAACCGTTCAATGTCAAGCATTACAGCAATCTAGAACTATTCATACAGCGCTTCTTGAGTTATTTAATATATCTGATTCAGATTTAAAGCTAAATTGGAGTACACGGCGAAATTCATTTGATGCGAATTCTTTCGATCTCACTTCTGAATAGAGGTAATGAGAACGTAGGATTTGCTTTTTTTGATATATTTTTTTGAATCACGCTAAGAGAAATATTCTTGTAAATTACAAGTATATTTTTACTTGACTGTGCGACGTAAAGCGGCTATATATGAGTGTGTGTGTGTGTATATATGTTGGTGTATCAGGTGTATGTGTGTTGCGTCCAGTGAGTATGGATATATATATGTGTACTGACATACGTTTGTATGTGTGTTTATATTTACTTATACATTTATCCTTACTATTGATCACTTTCAAAGCTATTGGACATGTTTTTATCTTTATAGTTTTTTTACATCAGTTTGCTAGAAACTGAGAGAGAGACGACTCTCTCAGTCGTCATTACTTTTGAAAGTAACGAAATTTCAAATAGTGGCAGCATAAAACGATATTTGTTCAATAATATTTTTACGAATAAATAGGCGTATTATTTTTATAATATAAAAAAATACCTTTATTTAATTTATTTTAATTACTCTTTGCTATCTGCTTGATTTCTAAACAATGTGTGTTGGGTGGCGGAGCTAAACGCTGCGCTTTGTCCGAAGTAAGTCGTCAAGTTAGGTTACCTTTGCTATGTTAACAAAATTATAACAAAATCAAAGTTACTAATTTATATAATGTTATTTAAATATTTAAATTTAATCTATATTTTAGTGAACAGTCTAGACATAATAATTAAAGTCGTTAATAGCCTATTTATTAAGTTGCGCGGTAATTTGTATTGCGAAGTGATGATTATCGATAATTTTAATCTAGTTGTTTGTACTTGCTCTTTTGTTCGCGTGGTCAAATGGATATAAAAATCCTTTGTGCATGGGAAATGACATTTTTTTTCCAGTTCTGGAAGTGATTAAATTGAACGTTTTATACTAATGAGGAACGGAGTGTCTTAACACTTAGCGTTACTTCCCTATGCCTATCCTGCTGTACGCGTGATACAGCGTGAAGCTGATCTTCCTCGATAAACTGGCTATCCGATAAACAAATATTTATTCAATTCGAACCTGTACTTTTTGTTATCGCGTTCAACCATATCAACTTTTCAGGCAGGATTTCTTTTAGGCTGAGAATGACAACATCTTCTGCTCCAAATGACATGTTCTTGTCGTATATACTAGTTGTATGTCCCTCTTTTACTTCTGAACAAATGTGATTTTTCATCTTAATAATTATCTCTCCTCTGTATAAAGAGAATGAGAGCAAAAATTTTGTTTTCAAATACATGTATGGATGTTATGACGAATCATGTATCAAAAGATCTGTACACTTTATCGCTAACAGTGTGGCCAAAGCGTCAAACGCTACAGTCTCTGCATACCTCTTTGACCCGTCATTAACTACTTCTTTCATGTCTTCCGAGGGATCTTCATGCTTTTTATTATATTAGCCCCAGTATCATTAGTGAACACGGATTGTTTTAATACGAGGTTCCCAGGTTCCCTTTGCCTACCCTGCTATGTGCGGGATACGCTGTGGAGCGATGAAGCTAAAGAAAAATTATTGACAATGTGTGCTTGATGCTCAACCTAGATTTCCAATCGCCATTTTTATTGAATATTCATGCATATTTGTGGTAAAAAATATATTTTTCAAAGAGTATATAAAACTATAAAAATGCTATTAAAACTTACTGTCCAAGCGCATTTAAATTGAATGTGAATTAAACAAATCGAGCGGTAATTCCCCTATAATAGAGCGTCATTAAAAATTAAAAGAAATGGAAATAAAAAAGTTAATTAAAAGTCTTTATGCATCGATCGGGCGACTGCGTTATTCCACTTTATTCCACAGCGGGTAGTTTGAATTACTTGTTGAAACTGTACCTATATAGAGGTTGCTGTTGTTTTATGTTTTACTACAATCGTTAGTTTAACCTACAAAAGTTTGTGTGCAAAATGGCGTGAATTCATTTACTTTATCGAAAAATGGCCCTGTTTGAAATCCAAGTCTCTTTATTTTAAAAATAAATGTCAAATAGCACAGCGTTCAATTGTTAAAACGACGGTTAAATACTTACCTCCTAGAAACCGACCAGGCGCGGGTTCGAGTCCCGCTGCGTTCAAATTTTTACACGTTTTCTAAATAAGTATTTTTATTTCCTAAGTGTGGAATAACACTTTAAAAATGTTTAAAAAAAAACGACGGTTGTGCGTTCGACTCCCACTCGAGAGAACGAAATATTTACAATTTCCCGCTTTGCCAACAAGATAAAGCGAGGTGCTTAATTCCGTCATTCTATATCATCGGTTCCCAATCAGTGGTCTGTGGGCCAGTAGTGGTCAGCAGCAGCTAAAATATGGTCCGTGAATGATTTAAAAATTTGGTAAAACATAAAATGTTTTGACATTTAAATCTAACATACTTTGAAATTCATAGATTTTTAATATTTACTTAAAAAATCACACACACCATCACACAAAATGTCAGACCTACCTATAAATGTAATACCTACGAAGTGGTCCCTGCTAACAAAAATTCTATAAAAGTGGTCCCTGACCAAGAAAAGATTGGGAACACCTGGTCTATCTAACTTAATGTATCAAACATTGGGCAGAAAGAGGTTGTCTTAACACTAGGTTCCTCTCTGCGTAACTTACGTATATATAAACTTACGTATATATAAAACGTGAGTTTATAAATAGATGATGGCTATTATCCTAACATGGTTAGTATGCAGGGTCGCTTTGCTAATCGCCACTCATTACGTTGTGTCGGCGGTAAGTAGGAAACTGATATTATTAATGAGAAACAGAGTGTCTTAACACTAAGTTGCCTCTGCCTACTCTCCTATGCGTAGGATAAGGGGTGAAGGTAAAAAAATAGTTCTTTTGATAGATTACCGAGTAATTGACCTTTCACGCTGAGTCTCCGCGTTAGGCTGAACCGATTGTTTTGTTAGATTTCCGTATCTTTATGATACAAAAATCAATCAATAATTAATGTCTTTATGATCAGGATCAAAAATGCCGTCTACGCTTAAAAAAGCAAAAAAAAACTAACGACAGGTCGTCATTTCTTTTTTAGATTACTGCTTTATTTGGTAGTTTGCCAGTTTGAACAAAACGCCCGACGATACAATCTCTCCATATCTTCACTGTCATCAACCTCTTCATACATGCCCTAGGGTTGGACCTCACGCTTCTTAGGTCACCTTTCCAATTACCCTAATTTAATGCATTAAGTAAATTTATTTATTTATTTTGTACAAAATTGTCGTACAAAAACTGATGTACAAAAATGTCGTATAGTAGTTTAAAGGTATCAAATCAAATCAGTTTCACGCTGTATCTCGCATACAGCATGGTACGCAGAGGGAACCTAGTGTTAAGACACTCCGTTCCCCACTTTTCACCGAATCCTGGAGGCATTGCGTGTAGGGTGGTTGAACTCAACGCCGCGCTTTTGCTTTGACACAGAGCGAAAAAATATATATAAATGTAAGATAATATTTTATCTCCTCGAGTAATCGAACCCACAACCCGTCGATCTTACAGTCATTCTGAGCCCCTGCGCGGCTGGCCTCATATATCGTATAGACGTATCGATTTCAATGAAGTTTTAGACTGAAATAACCAAATCACAAAGTTTTGTTATTGTCATAGCATATAATGATTAAACCCCTCGCTAGCGCTTATCGAGTCTATAGTATAGAAGTAGTAGTAGTTTATTCGAAGTAGAACAAAGTTTATGAGAGAAGCAAATTAAAGCCGCATTGTAAGGTGCAGTTTCCAGTTTATATGTAGTGGACGCGACTTCCGCTGTTCCATTGAAAAGTTGACGGAAACAGAACTACGGGCAAGTTGGAATTGAAAAACATCGTTCTTCGCGATACTTTGATGTTAAATGATTTTTTATTATAACGATGATTCTTTAAATTAATAGATCCTAATAAAAAAAATCGAATAGTTTAAAATGTCGTGGCGCGTAGTACGTAAATGGTCGTACCATTATGAAACGTTTGACTGTAAACGCGACGGTTGTGGGTTCGTTTCTGATTGGGAGGAATATCACTTCTTCGCCCTGATAAAGCGCGGTATTGAGTTCTGTCACGCAACACACGACGTTTCGAAAATTAGGCGGAAAGCGAAGATTGGAGTACCTTAACCCTACGTCCCTTGGTCTACCATACTTTAAAAATACCATGGTAGGCAAAGGGAACCTAGTGAAACGTGGAGTTCATAAAAATATAGTAATTTTTTTTAACAGACACAATTGCGAAATTGAGATCTACTATTTTTAGAAGGTGTCATAATCACTGAATTCTCTCGTTAAATTCGTTTATCAAACGAGCTTATAATACAAACCGATCTCAATTTGTTCAAAGCCTCTAATAACAATATTACTGCTAAAACCGATTGGTTGAATAATCCGATAAAATGGTTTCATATTTAACTAACTTATTACACTACATGAACAAAGCTACCAATTGAGTATTTTAGGTTCCGAATTGATAATTAGGTATTGAGTCTGTCGTAGCCCAGTGGCACAACATCTGGTTGTAAACGCGAGATGCGAGTTCCATTTTCACTTGGGGGAATGAATTATTTTTACATCCTTAATCTGGTAAAAAGACAAAATGCGGAACCTTTTAAACACTCATTCACTTGTCTAAAAAATTAGGCGGAAGGTGGGGAACGGAGTGTCTTAATATTAGTTTCCCATTGTACGTCTACCTTGTGGAATACAATGGGGGATGTAGCATAAAATTAAAAAAGTATTACGCAGAAATAAAAAAAAATGTGAGTTTTATTGCATTTCGAAGCTAGTTTACGGTCACTTTATAAAATGCCATTATCGAATTACACTATTTACACTATTTATTGAATTTTTGTTTTCAGCAAGACTGAATGAAGATATCTCTATATTGGATTAGAATTCATAACTGCGATAGCAATAATTAAAAAACGTCGCTATCTAAAATATTATAGTCCGGTCCAAATAAACGTTTCATTTATATTTTTTTATCAGCTTCACGCTGTGTGCAAAGCGAAGAAATGAAAATATAAATGTAAATAAATATTTTATTTCCGGTGTGTGAGTGTGATTGTGTGTGTGTGAGTAGGGATCAAACCTACAACCAGTCTATTTTACAGTCACATGAGCTGCTGCCCCATCTCTGTCAAATGGATTACGCCCAATGAATTAGCAGTACCAAAATACTAAATCAACATATTCACCGTTCCAAATAATTGTTTATTATTTGGAATGCGTCATGGCTTAATCAAAATCAGCTTCACGCTGTATCCCGCATCCAGCAGGGTAGGCAGAGGGAACCTAGTGGTAAGACACTCCGTTCCCCACTTTCTGCTGGATTCTGGGGGCATTGCATGTTGAGAGATCTTTGTCATGTATATAATAAATAACTCCTGATCACTTAGAATCTTTATATACATTAAAAAAGGTACACTGACAATTTTTGTACAAATATATATTTTTACACTTTGTCTACCAATTTTTTTGTATAGTTTATAGCTCGTAAGAATAAACCAAAGAGGCGGAATATTTTCACTTTTGCCATTTTAAACTTTTTTTTGCATACATGGGATCAATGGGAATTTTTGATATTTTATTTCTAATGGTCTACTATGAGCTCTTTGAATCAAAAAATAAACGTTTGTTACGAACCACTATTTTTTATACCTAATTTAACTAAAAAAAATAATAAACTAAATAAAATATAAAAAAAACTACTTACTGTCAGTCAAGGTCAATTTAGCTCTATAACCAGCGAAATGCCTGGAATGATCAGACCGGAAGCGCAGTTTAAGAGTGTTTCCTCTCGATTGGTACCGCAATAGCTTCAGCTTCCCGCTCCAATCGCCGCAGAGACGCCTCGCGCGTGTGGAGTGCGTGTCGCGCGACCAGCCCGCGCTGATGGTGTCCGATTCTGGGAGGAGGGTTTCCAGTTCCTCCCATACCTGTTGAAAATTAGTTGTGGAAATTATATATTTTTTTGCTTGACGCTGTTTTCCACATGGAGCAGAGTAAAAACCTAGTGTTAAGGCACTGCGTTTCGATCAATATATTCCTCGTTTCCCACTTTCCGCCCATATCCCACACTTCTTTCCCACATTCTGGAGGTATTGAGCGTTAAACTCGTTACAGGAGCGAAGAAATGAAAATATTAAATATTTGATTCCCTTCAGTGGAAATCGAACGTACTATCTGTCGCGTTACAGTCACTTTTGTGCCCCTGCGCCACGACTGGCCTGAAAATTTTTTATCATAAGTAATATATTTACTATTTTACCTCGTTTTCTGAAGTGTATCCATGATGATCGTGTGCAACCCAGTCCTCTGCATATTCTGTTATATTTTCTAAACCTGATTCTATGATCTCTAGGAAGTCGTAGCTGCAACTGTTTAAGAAAGATAAAAGTTTAATTACAAATTTGGTTACACGATCCTCTTAACAACTGTATGTGTTTATTTAAAAATATTTTTCTTCTTACCCTGTGGTACAAAGCAGTTAGTAAGAATGTAATTAGTTTCTTTTAAATAAGTATTTCGCAAAATTAAATTAAGTTCTCAGTTCTAAAATACAACTAGCAACTGCAAAATACGGAAATTTCATTTAAATTGTTATGCATGAGAGGTAAAGATTTTAATACAAGAGAAGACAGCACCGTCGCGACGCGCTCACATCGCATTCGCAAAGAATTTTAAAATTTTATATACAAAATTTATATATTATTGATATTTATACTGGATTTTTATATCCTTATTTTTTTTACTTTTTTTAGCTTTAACCTGTATCCCGCATATAGCATGCTAGGTAGAGGGAAGGGTAGGGAAGTGGAGGAATACCCGCGGAACTCAACCTCGGGAGTGGGAATCGAACCCACCACCGTCACATGTACAGCCCCCCCTTGGGCCACGACGACCTCATTAAAATACAAGCACTTCTGAATAGTCAAAATACATAATAAAGTCGATAATTTTAGTCAGTCTTACGAGAAGCTACCATCGGCTCAGAAGACAATTTTGCTGGAGATAAATCAGCTTCACGCTGTATCCCGAACAAAGCAGGGTAGAGGAAGAAGAAGAGAAGAGAGGAAACCTAGTGTTAAGACACTACGTTCCCCACTTTCTGCCGAATTCGACACCAGAGCGAATTGAAATATAAATTTAAGTAAATATTTCATATCCTCGAGTGGATATCGAACCCACAACCAATCGGTTTTATAGTCGCACTTTGTACTCCTGCACCACGACTCGCCTGCTGGACATAATCAATGCAATTTAATACAAAATATTATAAACGTGACCGTTGACGTGTGAGATGTTTATTTCACTTACACGCTAAATCTACCGACCGGATTCAGTTGAAACGTGACAGTCATATAATTTCCACATTAGAATAACACTCACACCACCTTCAGTTTATATAAAGATTTTGTAAAATTTTGCTAAAAAAAAAACAATAACTGAAATATAAGTGAGAATGTTACATTTTTAATAATTAAAGTGTTATTCCATATTTAGATATTTTTAGAAACGTATAAAGTTTGGACGTAGCGGATTCGTAACTGCGCCTCTTGGAAACCATCCAATCGCTGTGACCACTAAGTCATACGTTCAAATTTTTATACAATTTTTAAAAAGCAAGTCTGTATATTAAATTAAATTAGCTTCACGCTATATCCCGCACACAGCAGGGTCGGCAGAGGGAACCTAGTGTTAAGACACTTTGTTCCCCACCTTCTGCCGAATTTTGGAGGCATTGCGTGTTGAGTGGCAGAACTCAACGCCGCGCTTTGCCTCGACACCAGAGCGAAGAAATGAAAATATAAATTTAAGTAAATATTTTATCTCCTCGAGTGGGGATCAAACCCACAACCAGTCGGTTTTACAGTCACACTTTGTACCACTGCGCCACGACTGGCCTCGAGGTCTGTATATATGTTGCTAAAAAATTGTGAACATTTATCTCCCCGCTGTTTTGGAGTTAAAGACAGCTTAACGCAACTAAATTCATATTTATTGTGTACTAAATAAAATTATATCGTACTTGGGCATGAAGTATTCAACAAAACAAAATAATTTTCTACTCCATAAGTAATAAAAACTTTTATCCAACCATATTGTATAGTTTATTTTTTTTTAGGTTAATACTATATTCCGCATATAGTACAATAGGCTGAAGGGAACCTAGTGTTAGTGCACTCTGTTCCCTACTGTCCGCTAAATTTACGACGCATTGCGTATTGAGTGTTGGAACTGAACGTTTCACTTGGCCTTATAACTAGAGATAATGAAAATATTTAATAATTCATTTTTCGAGTTAGAATCAAATTCACAACTGTCGCGTTTACAATGACGCTTTTGTGCTACTGCGCCACGATGTCCTCATAATTTGTCGTCAAAATAATGACAATTACCTCATTTCCCTTATATTATAAGTTGATGTCTACTAGTTAATGATCGAATATTTGAAATGTGTATGAAAAAATGTGTATATATATTAAAATTTGTGAACTAGAAGTCTGGGCGTGCCAAATTTCACAATACTAAATCTGCACAATTTCCATTAAAAATCATTGAAAGTTTATCCACGTGTTAATATATAGATATCATATTTTCTAAACTACGCAGCGAAGAACGCTGAAATTTATCATGCAAAGGCGAGAACTAATTTTCCAAAATTGTTACAGGAACAGGAAAAAAATAATTTTTATATTTTATGGTTTATAATCACTATTTGCCACTACTCTGATTACGTTGATTAATACCTATATATGAATCTAATAAAGATAAAAATAATGAAAACTATCCCAAAAGACAATCAAAATTAATAGCAACAAAAAATACAAAATTGTAATATATACTTGGGGAACACATATATACTAATACTAAGGTAATATCTTAACACTAGGTTCCCAGGTTCCTTATGCCTACCCAGCTGTGTGCGGAACACAACGTGAAGCTAAATACAAAATATATTATGAACAAGATTTTCATTCCAAGAAACATTGTAACAATGACTTAGAAAGGATCTTATGTAACACCGCTTGATGGATAACGAGAATATTTTATAACGTATGCAACAACGCTACTCACACTAAAACTGCTCTCTCTAGTTCCATAAAATCTGTACTGAAATTTGGCTTATGCAGTTTGTGAGAGATTTTGTTTTGTATGAAACATGATGTTCCAATTTGTTAAAGATAACAATATTTTCGTTTATCGAGGAACAGATGGAGGGAATTAAGGGTTTTAATATTGTTTTTTTTTCCATATTTCGCCCAAATCAATTTATATGATAATAGTAGCCACGCTTTACGTAGCGTTAAATTCCGCAACTCAACACACAATGTAACGAAAATTTGGCGGAAAACGCAGAACGGAGTGTCGTGACACTAGGTTTCCTCTGCCTGTCCTGCTATATTCGGGATGCAGTGTGAAGCTAAAAATGCAATCTTTAATACACTAAATAGTGGTCCTCTCACATTCGTTGATTACCGAAAGAATATAGAAAAGAAACTAACAATATTTCATATGAAAAATATCAAGAAAGAAAAGTTTTAATAATATATCAAAAAAATCAGGTTTGTTCAGTGTAAATTAGAATAAAGTTCGTTCAGTGTGACGTATATGTGCGCTTGCCTCTCTTTGTTTACTTCGCATTCAATAAAGGAATTTCTAGCAAATGTGACATCCATTTACATTTTTCACTTTCAATTCGCCGAGTTTTAGGTGAATTTTGTGAGATTTTGTTGAGATTTTGGTGCCCTTTTTTAGATAATTAAAATGCTTTTTTAGTTTTACGTTGTATCCCGCACAAAGGGATCCCGGACATCCCGCAGGATAGGCAGAGGATATCTGGGAACTTAGTGTTAAGACACTTCAATTTCACTAAGACACTTCGGTACCCCGTTTGCCGAAATCTTGAGACATTGCGTTGGCGGAACTCAACGGTGCACTTCGTCTTGTTACCAAAGCAAAGAAATTTAACGATAAGATATTTAGGTTTTTCTATTTTTATACATTTTTAAAAAGGTTACCGAAAATCATATATTGGCAAGTAAGAAATCGATGACAGTAGCTTGATATAATCGTTGTATCAACTGATAGAAGTATGCTCTTGCCTCAGTGTGGCTAGACAAAACGCGGCGTTGAATTCCGTTACTGCAATGGTTCGAATTTAGATGGAAAGTGAAAAAGAAAGTGCCGTTATGTTGTCTATAATACTACATTTTAAAAAATGTTCAAATATTACCGTGTTCAATTACAAGATTGAATATAAAAAAATCTAATCATTTTAATTCTACTTTTTCAGAAATCTACAAATTTAAAAATATTAATAGTATTTTTATATATATTACCAGTTAAATATATATATCTTCCATATACAATTAAAATTAAAACCAAGACTTGAAAAAGTCCAACAGTCTTAAAACATTTTAACTTTCACAATACAAAAGTTCACCAAGTTTTTTAGGGAAGTAGCATAAAAAAATCTTCAATTGCTACCGTTTAAGACGTGACGTTGAAAAAAAAGGGGATTCGGAAGCAAGCTTTAAAGATAAAATGTTTCTACGGTAAAGATTCCTAGTGGGATGTAATGGTAGCCATTTTTCGTAGACATCTGTGCCCTCGTTGTCTAATGGACAGTGTATCCTGTGCTGTGGAGAAATGCAAGAAGTGTTGTAAATAATATTTTTTATCCTGTTTTAAATATGTTATATTGGTACTTTTGTATTGTTTAGTTCAAATAAAAAAAAATAAAAAAAATATATCTATCTCTCCGATTGTATATAAAACTTATGATATTTTAATTTGTGTCGCCCGTAACTTTGTAAGCGTGTTCGCGTAAGACGTAAAAAGGAAATTCCATCTTTTCCTGTTCCTGTTGGATTTTAGGGAAATCCCCTTTCAGTGTATCCCCACTAATCCCTTACTTATCTACATACGAGTATATGCCACATTTTAACCTTCTAGATCCAGTAGTTCCTTTTGTGTGTTGTCTGTAAATCCATTAGTAACGAAAGAGCTTATTTATTTATTTTATAGTACACCTATACACGCATGGAGAAAAGTATACATGTATGTAGTGTGAAGAAACCGGTTCTAATTCTAATATATATGGCATATATAAATTGTAGGGATATAAATATATTTTATAAAACAGTACGTACGTTCTCAGAGAGAATATGTGTAACTAAATCAACCGACGTCCGACGAGATGTTTAGTGAGAAAATACATACATTAAGCCTTGTCATGATATCAATTCCTATCTATATTTTGAAATATGCCACATATGTGTTTAGATCCCTTGTGAAGTGAACAAAGCGTGAATTTGCAAACAGTTTTTTAGCTTTACGCTGTATCCTGTACATAGCAGAGAGGATCTGGGAACCCATCTCCGTTCCGTTCCCATTAAGACACTTCCAGTCCCCATTACGGTCCGCCGAATTCAGGAGGTATTGCATATTGCGCGTATGAGTTGCAGAGTCACCGCGCTTTGTCACGTAACCAAAGGGCTAAGAAAAAAAAACAATATTAAGAAATATTTCATTACCCCAAGTGAGAATAGAACCGAAGACCGTCGCGCTTACAGTCACATATTACCGTGCACTACCTCATCCGACATCCAGGCATAATTTCCTTATAAACCGAGATCTTACATTACACAAAAACAGGTGTCTCTTCCAGTAAATGCGTTTATATGATTTGAGATTTCTGTCGAGTCACCGATACGTTACGTGATACAGCATTACTATTACTCAATGTTCCTACCGCCGTGCTTCGTCTGCCAAGAATCGCGGCCAAGTACCTACGTGCTTGCGATGACTACTTTGAAAAGTTTGTTTTTTTGGCTTTGTGCCTTTTAAGTTTTATTTTTTTTTATAGTTATTGTTAAGGAATAGATATTGTTTTTTTTTCTATATTAAAGCAACGTATGTAGAATCTGGTTACTTTGATAGAATAATGTAAATGTATGTACGAGTTTAATTTGATTTGAGGCCATCGTAGGATAGTGTGTCTGTAAATAAAACCTGCTCATTTAGGACTTTTAAAACAAAATTAAAAAAACATATATTAAACTTACATATACATCAAAATTAAGCCGTGTTTTGAAATACTTATTAGTTGCTTATTTATTTAACACGTGTGATTGTTTATTTATTTTTTTTTTTTATTGTCTATCCTTATTTATATTATTTTATTTTAATTTTTTGTGCACCACATCCACTAAATATTTAATAATCAGGCAATGTCCACTCTTTGAAAATATATAAATTCGTTTTTGTCTCCGGTTGAATGTTATTTTTGTTATTATTTTTTTTTAGTTTCTCTTTATTAATAGTTTTGTACAACCAATTGCTATAACGAGTTTCGCATCCCTCTCCTATATACATTTTTTTTTATTATCTAAGAATTGTGAATTAGGATGAGGCTGAAAAACAGCGCTGTAGACTACACGTCTTACAGCATTCGCTGAGCCTCACTCCTTTTACCGTTTTGTTTTTTTTTTTTTTACTTTTAATTTTTTTTTGTATTTGCTTTATTTTACTTTTATTCTTTTTTATTATTTTAATTGTGTTAGTATAATCATAAAACGGTAATAAAATTTTTTGAATTTGAATTATGAATTTGAATTTAAATACCATGGATGTGGCTTCGACTTGACTAGTGTCCCTTGACACTAGTCAAGTCGAATTCCATTCCTTTCTGTACTCAACCCGCAATACCTCCAGGATTCGACAGAAAGTGGGGAATGAAAGTGACTTATGAGAACGGAGTGTCTACATACTAGGTTCCCGGGTTCTCTTTGTCTACTATATATTGTATAATCTAGCGCTTATCTAGTGGTAAGAGAGATAGGGAGAGATCTTCGAAAACACAGTATCGAAGATACTGAAGGAAGGTCACGTAAAAAGCATGAGGTCCTCCCGGAGGGCATGTATGAAGAGGTTGATGACAGTGGACGAGGCGAAATAGATATGTAGAGACCGTAGCGTTTGGCGCTCCGTTCTCTCTGACTAACCCGCTAGGGATACAGCGTGAAGTTAGGCTAAGTTAAGTTAGTGCTTATCTCTGTCTGCCGTGTTATATACGAGTATGTATATAGTGTGAATCTGAATGTATATGTAAAGTGTTCGATTGAGCTGAAATTTGTATTTATTAAACTGTACTTATTAAATTACATTAATCAATATTGTTGTTAATCGAAAATGGTCACAGCAACAAAATGGCGCGCTCCATCTTGTTGTTAAATGCATAAAAGTTATCTGAATTTTAGTAAATTTTGAGTAAAAAAGCTCAACGTGAAACGTAGCACCGTTGCTTGCTACAAGTTACCAACTCGCAAAACTCTATGTAAGTGAACACGCGTCGGCTGAATGCTACAATATTTTACTGGAGGTAGAGTAACTCGCGGTGTGGCTTTAATATTTCAAAAGCGATTTCGACGTTCTGTTCATTTTTGTACTCATATATAATGTGTAATATACGTGAAACTTGGGTATAAATTATTAATATTTTAAACTAGCTTTTGCTTGCGGCTTCCTCCTTGTAAAAATTTGGGCGGTGTATGGGGAACTGTTTTAACATTAACTTCTCTGTACTTAATATAGCTATAAAATATATTTTTTTAGGTTCGCACTGTACCCGCACCCGCGCACAGCAGGATAGGCCAAGAGAATCTGGGAATCTAGTGTTAAGGTAGTCAGTTCTCATTAAGACACTTTCGTTCCCCTCTTTCTGTTGAAGCCAGGCCTTCGTACACAGCAGGGTAGGCAGAGGGAACTTAGTGTTAAGGACACTACGTTCCCCACTTTCTGCCGAATTTTGGAGGTATTGCGTATTGAGTGGCAGAACTCAACGCTGCGCTTAGCCTCGACACCAGAGCGAAGAAATGGAAATATAAATTTAAGTAAATATTTCATCTCCTCGAGTGGGGATCGAACCCACAACCAGTCGGTTTTTCAGTCACACTTTGTAAGACTGCGCCACGACAAGCTTATAATTTCAATTTATTTTAAATCTCTCTATTTGTTGTGATGTTTTTTATACTATAGAACAATAAGTACAAATATTAAATCGTTCTACCCACACCTGTACGCTTTAAAGGTTAAATAGAAGAACGTATAACTGGAACTTTGCCTTTATACCTTTGTTTATAATTACAAATGTATTCTTATGTTATCTCCATATATAATAAAAGGATAGAAAAGTCAATTCTGTACATGAAAGATATAAAAAAAATAAAAATTAGGTCGGTTAATATGTCGATTATAGAACCTAAAAAACCACTCAGCAGAATTCTTGTCTGTCTGTCTGTCTGTCTGTCTGTCTGTCGGTTTGTTTGTGCGTCAATCACGCAAAAACTACCTGACAGAAATTGATGAATTTTTGCATGGTGTTAGCCTAGGGCCTCAAGGTACATTTTTTTTGGGTTTCATTCCGAATTTCATGATAGTTTTCTTTAAAAAAAAACAAAAACTGAAAAATATAAATCACCTAAAATACCGATAACTACTGTATGAAATTAAATTAATTTTGGCATGGTAATAGTTTAAAGCCTAATGTCACTTATAGGATAGTTTTTATCATGGAGTATAAAGAATTTTTTGTAGAAAAAATTACATAATTATATTTTTTAATAAAAAAAATCGACTTCTTCAAATTCAACCGGATTTCACACTCTGAACTTAACTAAACTTTCACCAAACTACCCCTTATATATACCCTTTCTAATAAAAAAAGAATCATTAAAATCGGTTGAATTGATATTGACTTATACGTTCATTTGTCGCGCATATACTTAATGTAAATTTGAGATTTATATGATTTTCTCATAGATACCATTGTTGGATATAAACTAAATTAAAATAAGACTACACGGGAGGCATTAGCTTTCAAATAAAAAAAGAATCATTAAAATCGGTTCATACAATCAAAAGTTCTAAGGTAACAAGGCTAAAAAATACAGCCCAATTGATGACCCCTTTTAAGAAGTCGGTTAATAGTAATCTGACATAATTAAATTACGACTATTTCATTTAACCACATTTTAAAAGAAGAAAGTAAATTGAGGCCGTTCGTTGCACAGGGGCACAAAGTGTAACTGTTGTGGGTTCGATGACCACGCAAGGAAACGAAATATTTATTTAAATTTATATTTCCATTTCATCGCTCTGGTGTCGAGGTTAAGTGCGGCGTTGAGTTTCACTACTCAGCACGCAACGCCTACAGAATTCCGAGAAAAGTAGGGAACAGAGTGTTGTTGTTAACACTAGAGGTCCTATGCCTACCCTGCTGTGTGCGGGATACAGCGTGAAGCTAAAAAAAGAAGTATAATCAATATTTGTTCAGTCTACCATAATTATTATTTCAAACGTCAACGTTGGTGATATTAACAAAAATAATAAAGTAGGTATATTTTACGGAATTAGCTCATATGGCGATGTGTAGAATAAAAAGTATATGTATTTGGAAAGTAAATTCTGATTGTGAGTTCATAGTTTATAAAAGTTTATATTGTGTTTAGATGGATCACGTGGTGATGTCAATACGTTTTAATGTCATCTTATGTTATCTGTTAAAATAGCGTGAAGCTGATTAAACTTAGTGTTATATTCAAAAGAAATTAATTGTATGTAATACATAATATGTAATTTATTAATACGTTTCAAGTATGAAAAAAAGAAAAAATGCAATATAATTGCATTTGTGTTTCCTTCCTATATTTTGTATTTCTATTATTTAAATCGATATATCAGGAACGTAAATGTGGGAACAGAGTTGCATGCCATTTTAGTACAGAGTAACCTCTAAAAAATGTATTTACTAAACTGAATAAAAAGAATGTGTGATTCCTCTATACAATATATTATTCTATATTATACATAAAACAGGTTAAAACAGTGCATATGAAGGTCCTCCTGTAGTATAACTATTTTCAATTACTATCAACACTACATTGTCGATACTAATGTGGTATTACAATATGAATGAAATTTTTCCGCCATTATGATGACATAGACAATTTTTTTAATTTGGAAAAATAATATATTAACTATAAGAACGTTGGTAGTTTTTTAAAAGGAATTCTTATAGAATAAAAAATTGCCTAAACTATGCTTCTTCGCAAGTGGTTGTAATAACTATTGGTATCAATTTTCCAAAAAATCACTATAAATATTAAATATGCTCAATTATACAGAGTTTTTTTGTTAGGACCACTTTAAATGAAACCACAGTTTAACTACTCTATAAAAGCCTATTACATATTAAATTAAAAACCCGAAAATAAAAAAGTTATTTTTTCAAACAAAATCTCCATATATAATAAAAGGATAGAAAAGTCAATTCTGTACATGAAAGATATAAAAAAAATAAAAATTAGGTCGGTTAATATGTCGATAAAAAATTAATATGTTTAAAGTTAATATGTCGACTAAAACTTGACGCTATGACGGTACAATTGAGAGAACTGAGATTTCTGGTTGTAGCACTAGTTGTATTTTAATTAGGTTAAATTCCCACTAATTGGAAGAATATATTTATTTTTCTGCCCGTAAAAACAAACGAAGCGAAGCCTTGTGTTCCGCTATACTATCTAAAGAAATTGGAAAGTGCAAAATTGAGTAAGTGCACCACTATCTTATTTGAAATTCTTTCTTCTCTCCATTATAAATTTTCATAGGATTGAAATGTAATAGTGACGTCTTTGAACAATAGTATATGTTCATAACTGTTAAAGTTAATTATCGAACAAATGGTTTACAACTCTGATGATACAAAGCTCTGCTTCAGCTGATAATTTAATTAAAATGTCTACCGGATGATCAATTAGCCTGCAGTTTACGTTTTAATTGTTATTATGTATGATGTTACGTAACGTTTCTTTACGTTTATTTATTTATATACATATTACATTTAATGAATTAAATATATTTTATAAAAGGTTCACATATGTGATAACATGTTCACACATGTGGTCCACATATGTGACCACATATTCACACATGTGGTCCACACACGTGACCACATATTCACACATGTGGTCCACATATGTGACCACATGATCACACATGTAATCTTCATATGTGACTACATATCACACATGTGGTCTACATATGTGACTACATATTACACATGTGATATGCCCATGTGAATACTTATTCACACATGTGGTACACATATATGACCACACGATGCCACATGTGGTCCACATATGTGACCACATGATCACATATGTGGTCCACATATGTGAGCACATAAACACACATGTGGTCCACACACGTGACCACATATTCACACATGTGGTCCACACACGTGACCACATATTCACACATGTGGTCCACATATGTGACCACATGATCACACATGTAATCTTCATATGTGACTACATATCACACATGTGGTCTACATATGTGACAACATATCACACTTGCGATCTGCACATGTGAATACTTACTCACACATGTGGTTCACATATATGACCACACGATGCCACATGTGGTCCACATATGTGACCACATGTTCACATATGTGGTCCACATATGTGAGCACATATACACACATGTGGTCCACACACGTGACCACATATTCACACATGTGGTCCACATATGTGACCACATGATCACCCATGTAATCTTCATATGTGACTACATATCACACATGTGGTCCACATATGTGACCACATTTTCCCACATGTGGTCCACATACGCGACCACATATTCACACATGTGGTCCACATATGTGACCACAAATTCTCACGTGTGGTCCACATGAAAGACCACATATTCACACATGTGGTCCACATATGTGACCACAGGATCACCCATGTAATCTTCATATGTGACTACATATCACACATGTGGTCCACATATGTGACCACATTTTCCCACATGTAATCCACATACGCGACCACATATTCACACATGTGGTCCACATATGGGACCATATATTTACACATGTGGTCCACATATGTGACGACAAATTCTCACATGTGGTCCACATATGTGACCACATTTTCCCACATGTGGTCCACATACGCGACCACGTATTCACACATGTGGTCCACATATGTGACCACACATTCTCACATGTGGTCCACATACGTGAGCACATATTGACACATGTGGTCCACATATGTGACCACATATTCACACATGTGGTCCACATATGTGACCACATATTCACACATGTAATCTTCATATGTGACTACATATCACACATGTGGTCTACATATATGACAACATATCACACATGTGGTCTACATATGTGACAACATATCACACATGCGATCTGCACATGTGAATACTTACCCACACATGTGGTTCACATATATGACCACACGATGCCACATGTGGTCCACATATGTGACCACATGTTCACATATGTGGTCTACATATGTGAGCACATATACACACATGTGGTCCACACACGTGACCACATATTCACACATGTGGTCCACATATGTGACCACATGAACACCCATGTAATCTTCAAATGTGACTACATATCACACATGTGGTCCACATATGTGACCACATTTTCCTACATGTAATCCACATACGCGACCACATATTCACACATGTGGTCCACATATGTGTCCACAAATTCTCACATGTGGTCCACATGAAAGACCACATATTCACACACGTGGTCCACATATGGGACCATATATTTACACATGTGGTCCACATATGTGACCACAAATTCTCACATGTGGTCCACATATGTGACCACATTTTCCCACATGTGGTCCACATACGCGACCACGTATTCACACATGTGGTCCACATATGTGACCACACATTCTCACATGTGGTCCACATGAAAGACCACATATTCACACATGTGGTCCACATACGTGAGCACATATTGATACATGTGGTCCACATATGTGACCACATATTCACACATGTGGTCCACATATGTGACTACATATTCACACATGTGATCTATATATGTGACTACACATTCACATAAAAAATTTTTTACTACACGAATAAACTTCAATAAAAGTTTTATAATTTAAAAAAGTTTATTTTTTATGTAGGCTGTCTCCTATCTGAAGTGTAGTTAAATGGAAAAACTAGGAGGACCAGTGTGTGTGTCAGTGATGACCTATTGCGTTGAGAGACAAGGTCCTTCATCCTTAGCCTCATTCGCAGGCTCCAAGTCAGCTATGGAGACAGCTATTTCTCTAAGCTACTGAATTAGAAACGATGGTACGACGAAAGAAGGTTACCGACACATTGTTTCGGTAAATGAGCGATGTATAAATGCACTTTGTCACGAAAGGTATTTTAAATTTGCATTGAAACGAACTGAAAAGTCAAAAATTAAAAGGAGTTATAAAATGTAATTTATCACATGAATTCACAAAACAATCTATACCTATTTTTTAATTTAAGAATTAAAAAAATGATGTTAGTTTTGTCTTGCCTGACCTTGTCGCACTCATTATCTTATTAATGTGATTAATCTCCATATATAATAAAAGGATAGAAAAGTCAATTCTGTACATGAAAGATATAAAAAAAATAAAAATTAGGTCGGTTAATATGTCGATTATAGAACCTAAAAAACCACTCAGCAGAATTCTTGTCTGTCTGTCTGTCTGTCTGTCTGTCTGTCTGTCTGTCTGTCTGTCGGTTTGTTTGTGCGTCAATCACGCAAAAACTACCTGACAGAAATTGATGAATTTTTGCATGGTGTTAGCCTAGGGCCTCAAGGTACATTTTTTTTCGGTTTCATTCCGAATTTCATGATAGTTTTCTTTAAAAAAAAACAAAAACTGAAAAATATAAATCACCTAAAATACCGATAACTACTGTATGAAATTAAATTAATTTTGGCATGGTAATAGTTCAAAGCCTAATGTCACTTATAGGATAGTTTTTATCATGGAGTATAAAGAATTTTTTGTAGAAAAAATTACATAATTATATTTTTTAATAAAAAAAATCGACTTCTTCAATTTCAACTGGATTTCACACTCTGAACTTAACTAAACTTTCACCAAACTACCCTTTATATGTACCCTTTCTAATAAAAAAAGAATCATTAAAATCGGTTGAATTGATATTGACTTATATGTTCATTTGTCGCGCATATACCTAATGCAAATTTGAGATTTATATGATTTTCTCATAGATACCATTGTTGAATATAAACTAAATTAAAATAAGACTACACGGGACGCATTACCTTTCAAATAAAAAAAGAATAATTAAAATCGGTTCATACAATCAAAAATTCTAAGGTAACAAGGATAAAAATACAGTCCAATTGAGTCTTAACACTAGGTGTCCTATGCCTACCCTGCTGTGTGCGGGATACAACGTGAAGCTAAAAAAAGAAGTATAATCAATATTTGTTCAGTCTACCATAACTATTATTTTAAACGTCAACGTTGGTGATATTAACAAAAATAATAAAGTAAGTATATTTTTTGGGATTAGCTCATATGGCGATATGTAGAATAAAAAGTATTTGGAAAGTAAATTCTGTTTGTGAGTTCATTGTTTATAAAAATTTATATTGTGTTTAGATGGATCACGTGGTGATGTCAATACGTTTTAATGTCATCTTATGTTATCTGTTAAAATAGCGTGAAGCTGATTAAACTTAGTGTTATATTCAAAAGAAATTAATTGTATGTAATACATAATATGTAATTTATTAATACGTTTCAAGTATGAAAAAAAGAAAAAATGCTATATAATTGCATTTGTGTTTCCTTCCTATATTTTGTATTTCTATTATTTATATCGATATATCAGGAACGTAAATGCGGGAACAGAGTTGCATGCCATTTTAGTACAGAGTAACCTCTAAAAAATGTATTTACTAAACTGAATAAAAAGAATGTGTGATTCCTCTATACAATATATTATTCTATATTATACATAAAACAGGTTAAAACAGTGCATATGAAGATATCCTCCTGTAGTATATCTATTTTTAATTACTATCAACACTACATTGTCGATACTAATGTGGTATTACAATACATTTTGAATATTTTTCCGCCATTAGGATGACATAGACAATTTTTTTAATTTGAAAAAATAATATATTAACTTAAGAACGTTGGTAGTTTTTCAAAAGGTATAAGAATAAAAAATTGCCTAAACTATGCTTCTTCGCAAGTGGTTGTAATAACTATTGGTATCTTTTTTTTTTTTTTTTTTTTTTTTTCAGCTTCACGCTGTATCCCGCACACAGCAGGGTAGGCAGAGGGAATCTAGTGTTTTTAGACACTCCGTTCCCCACTTTCTGCCGAATTCTGGAGGCATTGCGTGTTGAGTGGCAGAACTCAACGCCGCGCTTAGCCTCGACACCAGAGCGAAGAAATGGAAATATAAATTTAAGTAAATATTTCATCTCCTCGAGTGGGGATCGAACCCACAACCAGTCGGTTTACAGTCACACTTTGTGCCGCTGCGCCACGACTGGCCTCAATTGGTATCTTTTCACCAAAAAATCACTATAAATATTAAATATGCTCAATTATACAGAGTTTTTTTGTTAGGACCACTTTAAATGAAACCACAGTTTAACTACTCTATAAAAGCCTATTACATATTAAATTAAAAACCCGAAAATAAAAAAGTTATTTTTTCAAACAAAATAAATAATAAAATTATCGTTGTAAAATAAAATACAATTTGTCAAGAACGACGCACGCACACATAAACCTATCAAAGGGAAACCGCCGCATACGCTTCATTGCGTTATCGAGTCCTAGGTTTTGGCGGCAAAGTTTAAAGTTCTAAACATTTTAGTACTATTTTTGTAGTAGTATGTGTTTACATTATTGGTACCTATGCGTAACCGCGTCATACGAAATATAGATATGAATAAACATTGTGAAATGAGAAAAAAACCTACGTCTTCACTGTTGATGTATCTTGCTTAAATTCTTTAGGTACGGGTTTAAACTATTTTACCCTATATGCCCAATTGTAACTGTAACGCGACGTTGTGGGTCCGATCCACACATGCAGGATTGAATTATAATTTAATAATATTTTCATTTCGCACATCAGTCACACATTATACCCAATATCTTACACTAAGTTGCCCTACTAAGGGCGGGATAAAGCGTGGATCTGGTTTTAACTTTATGTGAACCGATTAAAATAAAGTCCAATCCAGTTGAGGCCAGTCGTGGCGCAGCGGCACAAAGTGTGACTGTAAAACCGACTGGTTCTCTGAGTTCGATCCCCACACGAGAAGATGAAATATTTACTTAAATTTATATTTCCATTTCTTCGCTCTGGGGTCGAGGTTAAGCACGGCGTTGCGTTCTGCCACTCAACACGCAATGCGTCCCGAATTCGGTAGAAAGTGGGGAACGGAGTGTCTTAATACTAGGTTCCTCCCTCTGACTAGCATGAAGCTGCTTAAAATAAAACTAATACTTAATATTTAAGGGCAGTTTGCCAGAATACAAACAAAAAAAGTATTTAAATCGGTTAAGCCGTTTCTGAGATTATCGCACATATAGTAAGTATCGATAAGTTGTGTTTTTATTTCAAACATTCAATTGAAGATTCTTATGGGAGGTACGAAAATGCGACCTAAAGTTTTAACAACTTTCTCATAAAAAACTTCATTACATTGCAAACATACATTATAAGTATATCAAAACACGAACATAATTCAGTGTGTTAAATAAATAATTCTGTGGTTTAAGCGGGCGAAGCCGCGAGCGGGTCGCTAGTATATATATAAAGAAACAATCAATTTGCAGTGGAAATATACCTATAATTTCAATTAATTTTTTGATCAGCTTCACGCTGTAGGGTAGGCAGAGGGAACCTAGTGTTAGACACCCCGTTCCCCACTTTCTGCCGAGTTTCATAATGCTTTTTATGTGATTTTTCTCCTGTATTATCGATCAGTATTTTCAAGAGTTAACCTAGTTCCCCCACCTCTCTTGCTACCAACATTATCTTACATGACAACGATAAAGAAAGTATTTTTTTTATATAACAACACTTCTTATATAATAATAATAATAAGGAAAAAACATAGCAAATAAAGCAAACCCATCACAGCATCCCGATAAGCCCGTCCAGTTGCGGACGCGGCGATAGGAGATTTATTACCGCCGGCTCGTATTAACGTAATCTCTTTAAGAATCGATGGCTCTATCACTGAGATGTTGTCTGGCTAGTTTCAAGTTTTGATTGATTTTGTAATGAGCTGGCTGAGTTGGTTTTAACCTACTTTTAAGATGGAAGTTTTTAATCTGTCTGTATATTAGAATTGTATGTTATATTGTTTTGTTGGTCGAAGAATGTTAATCTTTATTAGTAACAATTATATTATTTTGAGAAAGTGTGGCTGGGGACGATTTTTTTGTATTTCACCGTTTTGGTAGGCTAAACTACAGTTAAAGTACAGGGTTGAGTTCTGACACTTAATACGCAATACAAAAACCTTCGGAAAGCGGAGAATGGAGTGACTTGACATTAGGTTCTAATTGCTTCCTCTGCTATATGCGGGATAAAGCGTGAAGCTACAGCGAGTTATTTTCACTTAGATTAGCTTAATTAATCCAATAACAAACTGACACTTAAAATTTGTTTACATACATAAATTGATGGTTCAAACCGCGTTTTGACTAGCAGAACGTAATAAGGATAAATGAATTAGGCGAGAGCGTGCCGGCTTACTGCCAGTCAAAGCTAAATCCCTATTTAATAATAAACAAGCGAACGTTTATAGATAGATGGATTTACATAGGCCTTATGGAATTTATAAAATAAAATATAGATTTTATGATGTATTTTTGTAATTGTTTTACGGTTTTACGGTTTGGTTGTTGTGAAATTGATGCAAAAATATAATGAGTAAATCAGCTTAACGCTGTCCTGCATAAAACTGGGTAGACAGAGGAAACTTAGTGTTAAGACACTCCGTTACTCATTTTCCGCCGAATTCTGGAGGCGTTGCGTGTGGAGTGGCTTGAAGCTAATTTGATTTTTTAACTTCATCATAAAGATTAGGTGCTAGATAATGTTTAAATTCCTTTCATGAAATGAATCCGAAACATTTTGAATAATATATTATTACTAATATTTTACGGTTACCTTAACTGTAAAATATTAGTAATAAACTATACACACATGTATTTGTTGAATTCCGCCACTCAACACGAAATGTCTTAATCATTGGGCGGTGCATTACAAAAAGAGTGCTTTTACAATGGGTTTCCTCTGCCAATGCTGTTATGCGGGTAAAAACGTGATGCTGTTAAGTCTTTCTTCGTTGGTCTTCAAGAAGATAGTACAGGACCCCTAGAGAGGGCTATGGGGTCATCATGGCATGGCATGGCAAAAGGGATTAAACTAAACTGATCACTTTTTAACTATTTTGCAATGAAGAATAAATTTTTGGCAACGTGATTACTTTTGACACAATATTTACAATATATTTTAGTAAAGTTTTGTTTCAATTTTAACAATATGCAAATCCATTGTTTGGTTTTAAGCTAAAAGCAGAGTGTAGTTAAGCGTTATTTTGTCACTCCGTTCTCTGCTTTAAGTCAGTCAACCATAGCTGCGAGATGAATACATATGTATTTGTGTAACATGTCATAGAATTGAGTTGTAGAACAAAATGCTTTTCTCTACTTACCTTCTTCATGGTAAAAAAGTTCATTTTATAAAAACTTATTTCAAGAATCATTGTTTAATTACTACCAAAACAGATTTTTTTGGCGAAATTCGGCGAAAAATGGGGAGCAAAAATGTCTTAATGGGTACGAAGTATCTTAACACTGGGTTCCCAGGTTCTCTCTGACTACTCTGCTATGTGCGGGATACAGAATGAAGCTATGTGAAAAATATTTTGATAATTAATACAATCCTCATCCGCAGGGAGCAAAATAGATTTAATTTTGCTCCTTGAGGATGAGAAATTGTATTTAAACTGGCAGTTCGTAGCGCTACGAGCTACGTCAGTCTGACATGCTACGCTAATGCTACGTAAATGTTACTTAGATATGATACTGCTATGTTGAATGGACAGTGGAATTTACTGTATATATTTACTATATTATTATATATACTTCGCCCGCTTATACTACTGAATTATTTATTTAATACACTGAATTACGTACCGGTTTTAATATATAACGTATGTTTGCAAAGCGTTTCTTAAGATTTTTGATGTAAAAATTATAAAAATCTTAGGGTTGCCTTTTTGTAGTTCTTACAAGTATATTAAACTGTATTGAAAAGTTTAAAAACGAATACCAGTTTTTCTATATTTATAATAAAGGCGTAAACAATTTTGCAGTGTCTGTACATGGAAGATATATAAGAAAAATTGTTAATGGGAAAATTTAACAATGTAACCCCAATAGAACCCAGTCGATTTGTCTGTTTGTCTGTGCGTTTTTTTACGCTAGTCTCAGAAACGGCTAAATTGATTTAAGTATCACAGTTTGTACTATTGTCATTTAGTAAGCTTCTTTCCTTCCTTCTTTATATTAAAACACGAACGTAATTCAGTGCATTAAGTAAATAATTCAATAATTTAAGCGTGCGAAGCCGCGAGCGGGTCGCTAGTATTCAATAAAATATTAAAAAATACATATTATATTAAATAGTACCAAAATATTAATATTACAATTGAATAAATGAATTCTACCGTGGTAAAAAAAGCGCAGCGTAAAAACATGTCTTAGGATGATTTTTTTTTAGGTGTTTTACACTCAGGAAAGGATTTTTTGGAAAACGTATACAAAAATTAACGTATCGGATTTGAACGCACCTCTTGGAAATATGGTTAAGTAACCTACATGACATAAAAAGCTTTATACAAGAAAAGAAGAATAAAACAGACAGAAACTTATAATTTTTCCAAAATCCAAGTATTTATATTTTTATTCCTATATAACTTTGCTTCAGTTTTACGAATTATTTATTACCCTCAAGCGATTTGTTTGTAACAGAATCCCGCGACAAGCGTCCTGACGTACTGATAAACGAGACTGTCTTTATCTTAGGAGCTTTTAACATCACAAAGCGAATTTCTAGAGGAATTGACGTTGGATGAATGTAAAAATAAAATGTCTTTTAGAAGGCGTTACTTACTTTTGTACTGTATTTATTCTGACGTGGCCAGTCGTGGCGCTGAGGTACAAGCGTGCGTCTTTAAACATTACAGGTTATGGTTTCGATGTCCACTCGAAGAAATAAAATATTATATATTTTCATTTCGCTCGCACATAGCGACGTTAAGTTCAGTCATTTAACGTGCAACGCCTCCAAAATTCGGCAGGAAGTGGGAAACAGAGTATCTTAACATTCCTCTACCTATCCTGCTACAGAAGACGCTCATCTATCAAAATATTTCTCATTATATTCAAATTTCACTTGAAAAAATAAATAAACGTGTTTTCTTCAAGAAACAGATATAGTACAGAAGTGATGTGAACAAATAGCAAACCTCGTTTGTAAAATGGCGCCAACAAAAATATTTTATTACTACTATACTGTTTTCCATAATTGCAATATTTTTCAAGCTTCACGCTGTATTCCGTACACAGCAGAGTAGGCAGAGGGACCCTAGTGTTAAAACATTACGATTTCCATTTCCCGCCAAATTCTGGAAGCATTGCGTGTTGAGTGGCGAAACTCAACATTTGCGCTTTGCCTCGACATCAGAGCGAAGAGATGAAAATATTAAATATTTCATTTGCCCGAGTGGGGATCGAACCCACAAACACAAGCTTGTGCCTCTGCGCCACGACTGGCATCAATATACAATAAAAATGAAAATATAAATTGAGCATTATGAAAGATTTGCTGCTGCTGTGTGCGAGCTTCCCTAATAAAACGTGACATAATAAAAATTTAACAACAATATCCAAAATCCATAATAAACAACAGTGTAATAACTCGAATACAACGTAAATAAAATATGTCAGACTAATGTATCGCGGTACACCAGTCACGTCCGCGGTTATAATCCATTTGTCTAATGCCATCAAATCGCGTAATTTGTACTTCAATTATTACATCAACAAGTTATAGGAGGCAGCGATTTTGATATAGATTTTAATGTTTTTTTTATTATTATTTAGATCGAGCCGTCGCAGACAAGATGAATAGCGTTTGATAAAAAAATGTAATTTTTAATAATTGTATTTATATTAATTTTTCGGCGTTGAGTTCCACCACGTAAACGCAGTTACAAAAAATTGTGTTATTTTTAACAAATATTACAGGTAATAGCTTGATTTAAATCCTAAATATAATTTTATATATATAAAATTTTATTTAAAAAAAAAAAAATCTTTGAAAAAATCTAGTCCTTCTTATACAAAACATGGCATAAGATTGCATATCTTGTAAACAAATCTCCAAGAAAGAAGGAACGGTAAAAACATAGAGACTTGTCACTAAATTATGTTTAATTCTTAAATACGAAAAAAAGTAAAAAAAAGATAAAACTTATATATCAAAACTCGCTAACACATTACAAAATGGAGCTCATTTAACAAATGAATAATATGTTGATTTCCAAAACGTAATACTCGTAAAACAAGCCATAATAGCATCTATTATAACAGCATAGCATACAAAATTGCTTGTAATCGCTTATTTGTATTGCCAGTGCATCCGAATTACTTCATTAGTCGGTACGCTTGAAAATATTTGAAATCCAGATGTCGATCGATGAGTATCGTAGCCGATCTCGTTTATTACTATTTCTAACGTCGATCGTTATGGCATATGTAATTGACAGCCTGTGGATTCAATTTACAAATGTATTTTGTTTTTGAATCAACATTTACATTCATTTTAAATGAAAACCAAGGAGGCTATAGTAGGGGAGCCGAAGCGGGGAGTTCGGGATTTACTAAAGCGCGACAGATTAATATGTATCATTATTATCTCATAAATAAAAGTATTCCACTTCAAATATATACTCTTTTATTTACATACAATTTTTTGAGCTTTTCAATGGATTACGATAAATGAGTTAAAAATAGTTAAAAAGAATTTTGTTATCATATTAGTCAAATCCCTTCAAATAATCGTCAGATTATGAAATAGACGTACTATTACTTATTACTAGGGTATCGAGATGAACCATATATGCACATCTTAATCTGACGCGTTTGAGTATTTCAAAATAACGAAATTGTTTTCACACATTCACATCGGCAGATTATTATAGAGGGCTCTTTTTCAGTTTAATTTAACTTACGACACACCTATATCATGGAAACAGTCAGATTAACGTACTTATATCTTTAAGACGTAGGACATGGATTATATCAATATCTGACGCGCTCATGACATACATGACATACAATAGTTTTTTTTATACTTTTAAAAATCTATAGCCGCTCACCTCAATGATATATATTATATATGTACTCATAACCCCAGGATTTCAACCCGCAATCATTACATTTATGATTAGACACTGCGCCACGATCGCCTCTTATACCTACATACCTTTTTATTTTTTACTGTATTCTTTACACGTTACTTTTAACGTCTTTATTTCTAGTCGAAGATCGAACAAATGCAATAACGCCTTTATTCTCAGTGCAAAATTCTTTTTATTTTTATTAGTTTATATTGATCATACTAGTATGTATCTACATTGTATTGCCATACGTTGCTTAAAGTCATTGAAATAATCTATTTACGAATTTCTATCTAACTATATTCCAAATTAAATGAAATATTTGATGTTGTTAGTTAGTTTTTGCGAAACTCAGAGGGAATCTTAATTTTTGTATGTACAGTTAGAATCCATACAACTACTTCTTTATTTAAAAAAGATTAAGAAGTTATACGAACTACCAAATTTAACCTTTAAAAAAACTCCTATCAAATATTTCTGATATATCTTTACCTCATCGTAGGTCTTAAATTACTTATCCGATTTTCATAAAATATAGCTAAAAACCACCGCGATGAATAATCGAAAGCTTTCGATTATAAAAAACTGCATCGAAATCGGTTTATTAAATCAGGACATACGGTGCCGCAGACAGACAGACACGTCAAACTTATAACACCCCCTTGCGTCGGGGGTTAAAAATTCGTACGAAAATTAAAAAAAAATCAAATCACAGTATATAAAAAAACAAACAAAAATTTGTAATAAACGTACACAAACGAGTACAATATGGTCACGCAATTTCCTTGTGCATTTTAATATATCTTCACTTGCTCCATGTAGTATGAGATTAGCATAATGTTATGCTGCATTATACGTTACAATGTTATGAAAGATTTAGAGTTCAGAGCCAGCTTTATGAAAATCGATGTTTAATAACGCTTTCGTAGGTGAAAATATTTTCGTAAATGTATTAAGTTATATTTGAAGCCATTGTAAGTTCGATTTCTGTTCGAGGAAATAAATAATTTCTCGTTTTAAGTAAAAGGCAAAGAACGGCGTTGAGTTCTCCCATTATATATGCGATGTATCGAACGCGGGTCAAATAAGGTTTTTTTTTATAAATATTCTTTCTTTTCTACTCTGTCCGAATTCGAGACATTGCGAAACTGAACGCCGCGCTTTGTTATGGCACCATAAATAATAAAAATATTTTCAAATTTCACATATTTCAACCATACAAAATATCCAACACCTAACTAAAGAGGTCATATAAGAAGAAAGAAGAAAAATTAATGTTACATAAATAAATAATAATGAATTTCCTTCCCCTAAATGTTGTTTTGAATAAACTCATTTATAACGTCGTTTCTACTTGAAATCTTTGTAATATAATGGCTGTATTTAAATTGTAAATTGTTTCGTTTACGAGGGAAAAGTATTGTTAGGATAATTTCATTTGAAAACTTTATACTTTAATAGGATAATAGATTAATATCATGTTTGTAGAGTTATTTTTTCATATAATAAGATTGTAAAGGTTCGCAGTCTGTATATGTAAGATATGTATATGAGAAGATCTATATATGATGATCTCTACTGGGATCTCCACAACGACTTCACCAGTTTAAATCCAGTTTTCACTGTTGTATTACGACAAACTTCTCTAAGCATTTAGAGTTCGATTCGATCAGTTTATAAATAATATTAATGTAAAGTATTTTGTGTGACAAAACTACTACAATAAGTTTTTATTAAATTGCCTGAAAATTTGGCTTTTTTGTTTTAGCTTTAGGTTGTATTCTGTAGGGTAGGCATATGGAGCCTAGTGTTAAGACACCTCGTTTCCCACTTTCTGCTGAACTTTGTAATAATGTACATATTTTTCCGAGTGAGAATCGAATCCACTACGGTCTCGCTAACATTCACATGATTGTGCCACTGCTACAGGATGGACGTAACTTTAGTTTTTAATGTTGAAAAGAGCAAATGTTGAATTTCTTAAATGATGAAATGAAAACAATATGGACCCTACCCTCCGCCCATTTTAAAGAATTTACATATTAAGCTTCAACTTCACCCTCTATTCCACGTAGAGGTACAAAGAGAATCTAGTGTCAAGACAATCCGTTCCCGGTATTCCATCGAAATTCAATGCTAGAACGCGCCACCAATTTAATAAAAATTTGATTAAAAACGAAAATATAACTAAGTATATGTCTTTTAACATATATTCAAATTGTTTGTGAAAACAGAGTGTTAACAAACTGGTGTTTACACTCTGTTTCTCTGCATATCCTTTCGTACGCGGGATAAAACGTGAAGCTACAAAAAAAAGTTCAAAAAGAATCTCAAACCATCACGTATATAGTCAAAACACGTCCCAAATATAACTACAGCTCATAACCTATAGCCAATTGTCTATCAACATTTCAAAATCCTCGCTCATATTCACTTCATCTATACCAGATTTAGCTAGCACGAGTCAAATCTAGTTTTCCCTTTGACTCCGTTGCACGTGTTCGCCATTGTCCCTTCAAAGTTTGACATGTAGATAATTTGTTTGTGAATCGTATATACGTACACACACATGCATACACGTATAGACATGCATCTGTGTGTGTGTGTGTATAGTCGTGCTATGTGCATACGACTAACGTGCGCCACTTCATGAATAGTTTATTAAGTTTGTTCTGTACAGTTTGGCTTAATTAAGTTTTGTTTAATTTAAATGATAATCGTATTATTATTTTGCTATATTTTGAAATTATTGTTTTGAAAAATGCAGCGTTGGTTTCCACCGCATATCCATAATCAGTCGAAACGTGGAGAACGGAGTGTTTTAATACTAAGATTCCCTCTGTGTTCTTTATTACATTCGAGATACAGCGTGACACTATTCTGTTTGGAACAGTGAGAAGTGTAAAATTTCGTTCAAATACCATGACGAATATATGGTAAAGTATGGTTTGTAAGAGACGTGGGTTTGAGTCTCGCTAATTGCAAAATATATACGTTGTCTTAAATATTTTAGGCTATGTCAACAAAAAAAAAACTTTAACAATTTATAAATAGTGCAATTTTTTTTTCAGTCAGTCATTTAAAATCGTTATTAGATGAAACCAATTACTTAGGACACTTCAAAGAAGGTGTATGGATACGTACGATTTGAATCTTTTATAGTATAAAAAAATACTGAACATATTTTAAAAAATCTTTTCAAAAATATAGAGCATTATTTTTAGCTAAGTAAAATAGGATATATTCGTATTACATCACGCTACCGTTGATAAACAAAGCATTTATGAAAAAATTAAAACCATCACAGAAGAAGAGCTGCAGCATAGCGTTTGACTGTAAGCGCGATGATTGGGGATTCGACTCCCGCTCGGTGCTTTGTATTATTTTATTTCCCCGCCCTAACAAGACAAAGTGCGAGGTTGGGTTCCATCACTAAACACTTAATGCCCAGAAAAATTCGGCGGAAAGTGGGGAGCGGAGCTTTATCACTGTGTTCCCTCTGCCTATCCTGTGAGGGATACAGCGTGAAGCTGATTATATAATTAACGTTGCTTGACCAATATGATAATAATCTGACCCCTTAACTTGACATTTTAATTTTAAAGCTAATATTTTAAAAACCAAACTTTATTTTTATATAAATGTTATGTAACTACAGGCCCATGACCCGTTTTCATCTTCTTATTGTTTTAGACCTTCATTAGTGTTCCGTACTTCGAAAGAAAAATAACTTCGATCACTTTGTGTTCCGCCTATCTGTTTGTTTGTTTGTCCGTTGTCAAGACCATTTACCTCAAGAGTGCGTGGTCAATTGTCAATTTAAACTTGAGTTCTTCATGTTCACGTCTTCAGGTCTAAGAACAGCATGTTCTTCTCATTTTTACCGTGACATTCGCTAGTACCTGCCATTCTGTGTATCCGGTTTTTTTTATCAATCATACTTACTGTGGTTCATGTTCCGTGAGCAATTCTTCAAAATGCAGCCGTATAGTATGTGCCGGCGGTGCACGGACTTCTGTAACACAGTGCACGTCGTCCGGATACGGCCGGGGAAAGCCCGGGCTCGATATGGTCGCGTGTGGATGGGTGTGCGACAGGACTATTGACTCGTTGCACTGAACTTTTGATGCTTTGTATGGATCTGTAAAGGAAAGTTAAGTTAGTCTCATAATATGGACTTATTTAAAATTCATTATAACTTATGCGTGTCGAGTAGCGGAACTCAACGTCGAACTTTATCTTGACACCAGGGCGAGGAGATGAAAACATAAATTTAAATTTATATTAATTTCCTCGGACTGGATGCAAACTTACATCCTGTCGCGTTTAAAGTCGCACATTTGTGCCCCTGCTCCAAGACTGGTGTTTAATTTAGCCTACAAAGTTTTGCAAAGCGGTTGTAAAAAAAAGGGAATAGATGAAGTATATTTCATTTTTACAAGTCTCTCTAAATAAAAATAAAATGATAAATCTTTAATTCTAAATTAATATTATCTTTTGCTATAATTTGAAATTGTAAATATTCCATAGTAAACCACTTTATTTTACCTATATATTATTTCCAATATTTACACTGCACTGTGTACATTGTTCATCAAACTGATATAAAGTACTTGTTACGCCACCACGTAACGAGATACGTGAGGAGCCATAGACCGTGGAGGTGCTAATTACAATATTGATGGATTCGATACCAAAATAATTATTAAAATACGAACTTTAATTATCGCACGCTTTATATAAAACGTTGATGGTAATAACGGTCTTGTAAAGGATGTACTGAGTGAATTGAATATTTAATTACATCCTTTAGTTATGTGCGTTTCGATCGTGTCTGTAGAAAATAATCTTCGCCAATGTCACTGGTATGAACACATGATGATTTTTTCAGCTCCACTCTGTTTCCTGCCTGTTCAGCAGTATGCATAAGGATCCTAGTATTATAACCACCCACCCTCCGTTCCCCACTTTTTCTTAATTTCCTGAGATATTGCGTAAGGAATGGCAAAATTTGACACCACGCTTTATCTGTGTAAAATTAAATAATTCATTCCGCTGAGCGAGGATCACACCCTCAATTATCGAGTTTTACAATTTATTTATTTTTTTATTTTTACAATACCACTGTGCAACAAGAGCTTTAATACAATGATATCATAACCTAACATTAATCGATAGTCAGATGGGGAACGGAGTGTCATACCACTAGTTTCCCTCTGTCTACCAGTGACACAGCGTGGAGCTGATTTAATTAGTACTTTAATACATTTATAATGCCAATAGTACAGCAATTGCTATTATGTTATTACAAGATCCAGATTGATTGTATGGATCTGTACTTGAGTTAAGCCTAGCTCTATGAAAGTGGTCTATAGATCTTGAGAATACTCAAAGATCTTCTATATTAAATATAATAATTCTATACTAAGTTAATATTATTAATTAGTTTTTTTCTACTTTAATTTGTAGTACTTCTTTATGAGTTTTAAGTTATCCCTGTTACATAACAGGCAAAGGAAGAAGAAGTGTTATGCCACTCCGAACTTCACTTTCCGCCATATTCTGGAAGCATTGCGTGTTGAATGGTGGAACTCAAAGCCGCGTTTTGCTTCGGAACCAGAGCAAAAAAATAAAAATATAAAATACTTCATATCCATTTAGGGATCGCACTCACAACTTGTAGCAGTGAAAGTCACACAGCACTGGCTTCAATGTGTAATTTTTATTGTTAAAGTAAATAATAAATTGGAAAATTGTGTTGTATTTGAAAGCTTTATACATATATCGAGCATAATCCGATTAGAAAAGTATATACATACTAGTAAATCAGTGTAAACTGTAAGACAGAATAAAAATAAATTAAATTAAATTAGCTTCACGCTTTATCCCGCACACAGCAGGGTAGGCAGAGGGCACCTAGTGTTAAGACACTTCGTTCCCCACTTTCTGCCGAATTTTGGAGGCATTGCGTGTTGAGTGGCAGAACTCAACGCCGCGCTTTACCTCGACACCAGAGCGAAGAAATGGAAATATAAATTTAAGTAAATATTTCATCTCCTCGAGTGGGGATCGAACCCACAACCAATCAGTTTAACAGTAACACTTTGTACCACTGCGCCACGACTGGCCTGTGAGACAGAATAAGTGAATGAATACTATATTTGGAAAGTATGTTCAATAGAGATGGAAGACACGAGATGGATTAGGATGTAGCGGTGAGAATGAAGAAGAACGGGCTCAGCTGGTCTGGGCATGTCGAACGAAAGAGTGATGAAAGAATGCCAAAAAAGATTTATAAAGGAAGAGTGAGCTATAAGAGAGGTAGCGTGATCTTGGTAGACCGTTGAAAAAACAGTTCCAAAGATGCTGGAGGAAGATCACATAAAAAGCATGAGGACGCCCCAGAGGACGTGTATGAAGAGGTTTATAACAGGAATGAGGTGAAAGAGATATGCAGAGATCGTAGCGGTTGGCGCTCCGCTCTTTCTGATTATCCTAGGGATATAGCGAGGAGCTAAATTCAAAGTATATACTCGTATTGTACAATACCTACTTTAAAATATTTTTTTATTGAGAATAAAGAGGTACTGAGATTTAATCATGAGATTAATATCGATTTTATATATATTTTTGTAGGTTCACACTAAATCCGCGCATTAAGATAACCAGAGGGGATCTTGTGTTAAAGCTCTTAGTCCCTACGAACTATCCATTTTCCAAAAACTGGGAAAAACCCAACTCAAATAACACGCGTGTTGGGTGGCAAAACTTTATGCCGCGCTTTGTCTTCCTAACAGTGCAACAAAAATAACAAGATCATTCATCCGACCGGAAATAATGCACGTTTCCGTCGCAACTACAGTAAGTGCAAAATCGAATGGTTGTGGGTTCGATCCCGATTCGATTTATTTATATTTTTACTTCCTCACTCTGGTGTCGAGGCAAAGCGCGGTGTTGAGTTCCGCCACTAAGCACGCAATGTCTCTAGAATTCGGCGGAAAGTGGGGAATATCGGAATAGGCTAAGACAAACGAAGTTATTAGAAAAAAAGCGAAATTCAATTTAGTTTCGGATATTATAAGTATTTTATTATTCAAGTCAATATTATATATTACATGGGAAATTGGTTTTTGCTTGTTTAGGTTTCAGGGTGCCCTTTAACAGGCTTAAATGATTAAACGAATGGCCTTGATCGAAATTATGTTTTATTAATATAATTTTTGGTGTTCCTCATATTTTATTCCCAATTTTTTTTTTCAGCTTCACGCTGTATCCCGCACACAGCAGGGTAGGCAGAGGGAATCTAGTGTTTTTAGACACTCCGTTCCCCACTTTCTGCCGAATTCTGGAGGCATTGCGTGTTGAGTGGCAGAACTCAACGCCGCGCTTAGCCTCGACACCAGAGCGAAGAAATGGAAATATAAATTTAAGTAAATATTTCATCTCCTCGAGTGGGGATCGAACCCACAACCAGTCGGTTTACAGTCACACTTTGTGCCGCTGCGCCACGACTGGCCTCAATTTTATCTTTTACGGATATTTTTTATTTTAATACTAGCTATTTTTTTGTGCTTCAAGGGACCATAGAAATGAACCTTGATCTCGGAATAAGTGGTCTTGACAGAGAACAAAGTGATCCTACAACGGTTCTGTTTTTACATTTTGAGATATGGAATCCTAAAAATCATGTTTATTTTGCTTAAGGCGTATTATGTAGGCTTATACACACCAATATACAAATAAGGCATAATAATATACATGATATATAATTATCATAGAAGGGTAGTAGACAAATAATAGCTTGTATTTCTGTACCCTTGGAACTTAAAGGTCAACGCTAATGATGTTCTGGGTGGTAAAAGAAAACGATGATTTGTATGCGTGTTCTACAATATTAGGTCTAGATTTTTTTTTAATAACCAATGTAAGTTACAATATACGTATACGGTCTTATGTACTATATGCTTATATTTGACTTTTAGTGGCGTAACTTGGATTTGTTATAAATCGTTTTTAGAGTATCTTAGTCGAGTGGCATGCAACGAAATTAGAATTGATTCGTCTGTATGTTTGTGTGTCCGGATGGACAGATATATTTTTCTCGGAATCTGATGAGTTTCTTAGTTGAAACCGTTAAAACGGTGGTAAACCGCTATATTAATAGTTTCTACACACTAAATTATCTTAACCTTACCCACAACAGACGTCTCACTTATTAAAAATATCACATTAACTTTTTTCAACAGGCAAAAATAAAGCACGTGATATTCAAAATAGACATTTACGAGACCATTACGTTCCTTCAGAAGTCGTTAAGTGTGCAATATGTCATAAAAGTGTACTAAAACGTGTTCATAAACCAATCGTGATGGCAGGTCCAGAACCATATACGACTGTATCTATATCTATATAATGTGAATGTGTAGGTTTTTTCAAAGAAACGCTACATTACAATATATATAAAGACATTTTCCAAAACGGGCAAAACAAAAAAACATCGCCACAGACAAGCGGAAAGCCAAAAAAAGTAAAATGTGGATAGACACAATTGTCTGGTTTTTTTTTGGAATAAAAACCAGAAACTGAATTTGAGCCACAATTTTCTGGTGGCCAAATAGAATGTATTTTCTACGGGCCAAGGGCTTTCTTGCAAGGCCTCATTTATACCAAATGACCTTCTAGATAAAAAGTTCAATATTGCTTGTCATATACAGGTGAATTAGACTTTCAAAATTACGATGTACGAGTATGTTTTTGTCGCTCACGTGAATTGACGTTCAATATAATGATAATACTGCATAATTAATATTATTAAAAAGATAGTTAAAATTAAAATCTAATTTCTGTCGAATATTAGATCGATGATGATCTCTTCTCTTCTATACTTGCGGCGTTGAGTTCCGGCCATTTAACCGCAACACTTCTTCGAAAAGTGGGGAACGGATATGTTTTATTGGTGTCTAGACAGCAGGTTTCCAGGTTTCTTTTGGCTATCCTGCTATGTTCGGAATACAACGTAAGGCAAAAGAAGAAAAAAAAATCTCTTCTCTTTTAATATGTTTGTTTTGGTCGTCATCTAAAGATGTCTGATAAGTTTTTATTCATAGGGCCCTTTACTTTACACAAATGTTTTAACTTACAAATTATAGGAGATCCCTAGAGTAAAAATAGATTGATAGCGCTGTCGTGGAACAGTTAGAGCGTGTCTGGCTGCACCGTGATGAATGTTTGTTTATACTAAAAATATAGGTAGTACTTAGTTTGTAGGCATGGTTAGATAAAGTACATCGTATAGTATATGAAGAAGGTATCGGTTCGGTTTCAAATAAAAGAAAATAAAAATATTTGTTTTTATAAATCAGAAAATTTTAGTTAATAGTTGTGGACACAATTCTCACTAAAGAGGATAAAATATTTTCATTTTCCTGTTGCTTACCAAAATGTGGCTTATAGTCTTGAAGTTTGTCACTTCTTACAAGAGGGATGAAAAATAGAGTTGAAAAATTGTTCAGTTAACATCTTGTCAAAAATTTTCCAATAAGTATATTTAAGAAGCAACCGTTACTCATAGTGGTTCACGATTTTATTACAATTACCTTATAAAGTTTTACGAGTTTCGACATATTTCTAATAAACATCCTTCTTTATCGTTTACGCTGATAAGTGTCCATCACTTTTATTGTCCTGTTACAGCAAATGGCGGGATTTAGTCACGGCAGTGTGATATGCGCCATTACATACTATACGTTAACTTCAGTATAAAACCACCAATTTTTTACCCCTTTTTTGTAGACAAATTAGGCGATTATGGGTTTGGTTACGATTATCTATGTATTTATTTGTTTTAACAAGAGACTAGTCGTTGACTCGTTGCCCGATACTTTTTTTGATTGAAGTAATTTTCCATAATTCTTTTTAATTTGGGATAAGATTTCCGGAAATTATTAATCAAAACTCAACTTCTAAAGCTACCTAAATTCTAAATTTATATTTTCTAGGTCCAGTTGTTGCGTCTTTGCGTTATCTGTCACTCAGTAAGGGAAGTTTTATGAATACCAAAACCTTTCCAGTTCGATTCAAACCTACAACCATTGCATTTATTTAGAAACAAACCAATTGCTCCACAATGACGATGCCAGATATAAAATATAAAAAGGCAATGTCATGCTATTAGTTTTGTTTTTAATAAGCGGCAAAGGTCAAATGGTAAACGGTAAAAGTTGTATTAAAATAAAAATCCAGCAACGTTTTAAAACTATTTATTTTGCTGGTGTAATAGTGTTTTACGTTGAAATCGTGTTTGCAAAAAACATCCGACTAGTTTTAATTAATCTTCTACTTTTTTGCCTTTTTTAAAAGTTGAGAAAATCTAGTGTTAAGCAATTTTGTTACATTGTAAATAAGATACAGTCTTGCCTCACAGTCGTTAGATAGGATGGAAAAAAGTATTTGTATTATTTAATTTTTTTGCTTCAGTAAGTATTTATGTTAAGATACTTTGCCTTTCTCCTTTCAAGCAAAAATTTCTAGTTGTGGCGTGTTGACTGAGCAAGTATTTATATATATATATATATATATATATATATATATATATACATATATATATATATATATATATATATTCTTTCCAAACTGAACTTAACTTAGCTTCACGCTTTATCCCTAGAGAACGGAGCGCCAAACGCTACGGTCTCTACATACTCTTTTTTTTCCTAAATGTGGCACTTTAAAAATGTTAAAAAATATTTAATAAATAGCATAAATAGCATTCTCTCTTGCCCGACGATAATTTTTAGTAATTATCTTTGGGTAGCGGAAATTTGTAAAAATCTCCCTACAGAGTTTCTAACAACATGACGATAAATTGGTAATAAGCGTATAAAAATTTCGACGCAGCTTGTTGAGAACGTATGGCTTAGTGGTCAGAGCGCCTGGTGGGTTTCCAAGAGACGCGGGTTCGAGTCCCGCTACGTTAAAATACGTAAAATTTTTATACGTTTTCTAAATAAGTAAATGATTATTTTTTTCGAGTGGGAATCAAACCACAATCGTAGCGTTTATAGTCCTCCCCTCAATTTCAATTTTGTACTCTTACTGTTCTATGAGGATTTATATGTTCGTTAATTTCGTTACAGTTTTTTGGCGCAACGGCACAAAGTGTGACTGTAAACCGACTGGTTGTGGGTTCGATCCCCACTCGAGGAGATGAAATATTTACTTAAATTTATATTTTCCATTTTCTTCGCTCTGGTGTCGAGGTTAAGCGCGGCGTTGAGTTCTGCCACTCAACACGCAATGCCTCCAGAATTCGGCAGAAAGTGGGGAACGGAGTGTCTAAAAAAAAAAAAAAAAACACTAGGTTCCCTCTGCCTACCCTGCTGTGTGCGGGATACAGCGTGAAGCTGATTTGATTTTTTTTTTTTTTTTATTTTAATTTTCATTGTTTTTACAAACGAAAATTGAAAATTTCAAACTTAAAAATGAAATTTTACATGAAATGAACAAAAAATCTATCATTCGCCCCAGCGAGCCGTCTGAAGAAAATCATTTTAGTGCCATGCGAACGCACAAAGCTGTGAAGTTTTTGATGCAATTTATTGTATTGTTTCGCGGCCATTTGAGAACTCCCTTCCATTAATTATATTCCTTTCGTTCGAACAATGATGATAAATTAGTCAAGAAAAGTTGTTGTTGTTGGAATTATGTTGAAAATGCTATTTATTATAATTTTATAATGCTTTTCCTATTTTTATATTATCATTTCACACTTAGGAAATGTTATATAGAAAACGCATACAAATTTAAACGAAGCGAGATTTGAAGTCGCGCCTCTTGGAAGCGGTCCAAATTTTATTTTCATTTTAAGATGAAGAACTTCCATCAATTATAATATGGCTAACTTTTAGCAACATTTCAACGTGGTGTACATCATTCATATCAATAGAAGTTCTCGTTCAACGGTTTGGCGACTGTGGAAGGTACTGTGTTGAGTGCGTTCCGTTTTGTGCCCTTAACTAGGTCACTGAGGTAACCATAAGATTAGGATAGATAGATATATATTTTTTAAGCTAGACAAAAAATTAAATTTATGTTTTGTTGATAGGTTGTTCCGTTTTTTATGCTTTCGTGGATCAGTTAGATTCTAAAATCTTATTTATATTCAAATTGAACGTGGATATGTGTTTATTCTTGACTCGGAAGAGTATACTTACTAATTATATTTATTTCGCGACATAGTGCGGCGTTGGGCTCCGATACTCGTGGCCCTAATGTCATAGTTTGTTTATGTATTTTAAATCATCATATGGCGCTGAGTTCTGCCATTCAATACGCTTTATCTCCAATTGGGATAAAAAACGGTGAACGGAGTTTGTTATCACTAGGTTCTCTTTAACTACCCTACAGATTGGATAATTTATTTTTTTTGGTGCAGTGACAACGTCTGAGTATTAATGGAACGGTTATGGATTCGATTTCCGCTTGAGGAATGTGTTCTTTTTAATTTCCACTTGAGTGGAAAGCTTAGCAATAGAGAGAAGTGTGGTTTTGAGTTCCGCCACTCCATACGTCAAATCTGTGGTTCGAACCGAAAGCAAGGATCAGCAGCGTCTTAATTGTTTTTGCCTATACTATAGGCGAGACAAAACGTCAAGCAGAAATAATAATTACAATTTGAATACAAAAAAGTAATATTTGTTCTATGTGCGAGTATGTACGAGTATATCTGAGGCCGTCGTGGTGCAGTTGCAAAGCACGTAACTGTAAGCGCTACAGTTGTCGGTTCGAATGAAATGTTTAAAATATTTATTTCTGAGCTCTGCCAACAAGGCAAAAGCGCAGCGTTCAGTACTGTCATTCAACATGCAACGTCTTATCAGTAGGTTCCTAGGTTCCCTCTGTCTACCCATACATGCATGAAGCAAAGCGAAAAAATATATCGTTATCTAAAATTATCATACATATGTATATCGAATAAAATATCATACATATGTATGCTGGTAAGTATGAAACTGACTGGAGCTTGTGTAGCAATATGCAGCATGACAATAATCGGTATGGTCCATAAAGTCCGTTCCTTTATGCATCATAATTGGGTCAGTCTCGTGAGGTGACCACGCAGTTGTGTAAATCATAAGTTTATTTAAATAATCAAAAGTTATAATAAAAATATTTATATTATAATAAGTTCTTTGATTTCCATGTTTATTACATATTTTATATGAAAATATTATAATTTTATTAATACAGTAGAATTTGGTAGAATCTATATTTGATATTTAAATCAAGAAACAGTTTAAATTTAATATCTATAATACTGAAGAACACATTGATATAGTTTTATTGCGATTAACTATTACATTTTTGTAAAATAGAATAATTATCAAAGTAAGGACTTTGAATGATACCAAATGAAAGGAATCTATTAATATATTCTCTGTATCTATTATATATATTTATTTTTATACTGTGATAATATAACGACCGGTTGGCGGTGATTATTGTCATATTTTTCGAGAGTCGCAAGGTTAATTCCAATAATTGACGCTAATATCACCAAACTACATAAGCTATATAAGAACAGACAAAACTGAGAATTTTTTGCCTATTTCTTCATGCTGTGTCCTGCAAATAGTAAGGTAAGCAGAGGAAACCTGGGGACCTAGTGTTTCCCCTCTAAGGCACTTTCGTTCCCCCACGACTTGACTCCGGTTTTGTATATAACAAAACATCATCTATTATAGTATATCTACTAAAGAATCGGACAACGACCTCAGAAGGGGCTAACAACCTAGATTTTCTGAAAGGTCATGCAACATAAAATTCACACTAAAACTTGGCGAGTCATGGCAAATAGTAATTGAGTGTGGTGCATTGCAGTTAGATAACTGCGGTTCGCGAAGCAAACTTCTCAGAATAACTCTTGATTTGTTAAACTTTAGTACTTAAATATTTCATTGGTGGAACTTTATTTATGATTTTTGGAAAAATTGGCTTTTTTTTTGTGAAATCATTCTATAAAGTATTTTTTTTGGTTAAGTTTTTAACGCCTTAAATAAATTAAAGTTAATTATAAAATGTTTTATATAACCAAAAAAAAAAAACGCTAAACTAGAAGATGAGATATGAAATAAAAATTTGCCCAAACGAGTACAATGGGCAAATCAAGTATGAATCTATTTCAAACGAGACAACTCCAACGCACTCTGTTATAAAAAATAACACATTTTAAAGGGTTAATAAACTTTCATTTTCTTTTCCTAAATATTTATATGATACTTTAACTCTATAAATTGCCGGTTAGATAGGATTTCATATTTAGTAGACATTTCAAGAAATACTTTCATTTATTACGCCGCGTTTTGTGGTAGATAAAGGGATAACGGAGAAATAATAATTTTGACCAAAATTTATTGAATTAATATCATTTTTTCAGTTTCACGCTGTATCCGCACACAGCAGGGTAGGAAAAGGAGATCTTTTAAAAGGCTCCATTCAATATTTTCCGCCAAATTCTGGAGGCCGTACGCGTTGAGTGGCAGAATTCAACGCCGCGTTTTGACTCTACAGCAGAGCGAAGAAATGAAAGAAATAAATATATCATTTCCTCGAGCGGAAATCGAACGCACTGCCTGCCGCGTTTACTACACTTTTTGCCCCTGCGCCACAAATTGGCTGGCTTCAAATAAATATACCATATTTAAAATAATTATTTTAGTCACGGTACAGTCTCAGTCTCGGTAGATCAATTACCCTCATAGTAATGTTTTCTAGTCCAATTTCACGCCTAACGAGTTTTTGGCAAGCGACCAAGTTATACGATACAATAATGTTAAGTCCCTGGTGAATGGAAAATTTATGTGGGTATATCAATATTGTTTTGTATTATATATTTTGTTATAAAGAATTTATCGTTATTTATTTAAGAAAAATTTTAAAAAATTAAGAGGCCGTCTTGAAGTAGCGATACAGCGTTTAACTGTAAACGCGACAGTTGTGGGTTCGATGTTGGTTAATAATTTTCATTTCCACACTCTGAGTCACGTTTTTCAGGGTTATTAGTCATATATGGAAGTTTCTACATCATTGTCCTATATTTTAATTGATTCAATAGTTTAAATATTTTTTAGAGACATTGAGGTCTTTAGTTAGGACACCAAGTTAGTAGATAGCAAGTTAATAATAGATTATTTTAGGTACTTGAGTGGAGACCTTTTAAGAAAGGTCCGAATCATATCTAAGATAAAGGAAATTATTGTAATACATTTGCGCTTCTTAGAGCACGTTGAAATGTTCTAGACGGTTATGTAGTCAGAACTATGTAAGAAAGAAATCATGGCTATATAATTCGTTGGTTTGACATTAATTTTCTTGTCTATTTATTCTTTCTCCATTCTAAGGATATATTCTTAAAAACGTTCATAATTTTTATGTAGGGTACTTTCAATTGGTAATTATTATTTTAATTTAGTCGACATTATACAACCGAACTGAACGTTAATATTTACATTTCATTTAATCTAAGCATTAATGCACGAACGTCAATTATACTTTATTATCCTATATAAAGCATATAGTTCTAGTCTATCTATCTAGCTTTATATTATGACAACGGATATCAATACATAAAATCAACCAGTCAAATATTATAGCACAGTAGCATTTAAAATTCACGATCCACACGTGCAGCGTTGTACCCATTAATTCCAGTGCAATCAACATTTGTTGAATCATAGTCACCCTAACGAATACACCTAGTGGCCGCTATATTTTGAGCCACCCATCCCCCTAACGTACGGGAACAAGCGTTTGAGGAGGCATTCAAAAACCCACATAGGTTCCGCTATGTCGAAACCAACCATTTTTTTTTATTTTTAACCTCACATTATATATTTATATAAACTAGTGTTAACACACACCGTTCCAAGTTATTAATTTTTGGAGATATTCCATGTTCAGCAGCGAATATCAACGATGTGTTTTGTTTTGCTATTAAAGTGAGAAAATGAAAGTAATTCTTGCTCCCGAGTTGGGATCGAACCCACAACTATCCTACATAGAAATGGAATGTGCAAAGTTTACTTTTAATTACTAACGTTTGATGCAATTAATACATGCAGATTGACATAAAAGAAAATAATAAAATAAATTATATCTGACTGTACAGTTAACTGTTTTCAAAATCGAAATAATAGACATGAAAAACACAAGAATGAATGGTAAATACAAGAATGATATCTTATTAGGTTCTTTCTTAGTCTACTAATAGAAATTCATTAAAAAAAAACAGATTGAATGAAATAAAAATAAACAATATACCTGCTCGAAGGACCAAAAATTCATATTTGTAATATTCACGTAAATACATTATTCTATACGAATATTCATAAAATAAATGAGAAAAATCAATTCATGAATCCATAAAAGGTTATTTGCACAATAAGTCAACAGATAAATTTGTTCATTTCACCTGTTTACTTTTGCACATGATACATTGAACACTGTTGATATTTGAGAATCAACTCGAGCAAACACGCCTTGAAATGGCTTATAATTAAAAACGAAGAAATATTTTTTTTTTATATATGTACATACATATGCTTGAAGATTGTTTAATTAAGTAAATAAACGTCACCGTGGCGCAGTGAGACAACTTTTGTCAGTAAATACAATGGTTACGAACAAAGTTCGGAGTTCGGTTCTAAATCGGCAGATTTTTTTTTCTCCTCTGGTAGACAGAATGCGGTGTTGGGTTTCACTACTCAGTCCAATGTCTCGGAAATTAAGGAACTTAGTGATCAGATACTACGTTTGATGGGCAGAAAACGGTTCTGCCCAAATTTCGGGATACTGCGATTTTAGTGGAAGAACTCCGCGCTTTGTGTTGTTACCATATGGAGGAAATAAAAAATAATAATTCACTCCGAGAAGGATCGAACTCATAACCGTCACGTTTACTCTTAATTGAGTGTAAAATCAAAACAAAAGATAAGAATTAAAAAAAATAATAATCATGCACTTAAATATGAATGAAAAAACGCAAACTGTATTTTCCAAATATCAAACGTCAACTTTAATAGACGCCACTGCCTATCTGTACTGAAATAACATCCCGTGTTGTTGTTTTTTGTAGTAAATTTTCTTCCTTCCTTCCTTATCTAATATATAAGATTATCGTTTATAGTAAGTTAAGTGAAAATTAATCATAATATTAACTTTCACTTTCCTATAATTGACATTTACAACAAAATGGTTTTTTCTTCGTTATAAAAAATATTTTTTTAGGAAATAAGTAGCTTCATGCTGTATCCTGTATAACAGTAGGTTCCTAGGTTCCCTCTGCCTATCTACCCTGCAGTGTGAAACCAAAATAAAAGCCTACACTAAAGTAGTAAGTACAAAAAATAATAAACTGTATAAACTATATTAATAAAGAGACGGTAAAAGTATTCCATAAGGCATACGAGTTTTCTTCATTTGAGCCGCATTTACTTAACACATTTAGGTAACTCTTTAGGCGACAATTACACGTATGTATTTAGTATGAAAGCTAAGTTTGTAAGTTTGTTTGTAAGTTACACTTTCTAAGCTGAAAATTATTACGTTTAATGTACAGAAAGTAACCCTTTTAACCTCCTTAACTGACCTTGATCTTTAAGCTTAAATATACAGCTTGGAGCTTTTTCTAGAAACTTTTCTAGTAAACTTATGCGGAGATCTCTCTCAACTCCGCTTTGTCAGTGGTTAGAATCTAGCAGTAAGCACGGACTACATGGACGTACTGCAAAGTGTTTTAGGCATCGGGATGTAAAAATAGCGATTATTAAGCATTATATTATTCGATGATATCATATTGTCGGGGCGTAGCGGCACAAAGTGTGACTGTAAAACCGGCTGGTTGTGGGTTCGATCCCCACTCGAGGAGACGAAATATTTTCTTTATATTTATTTACATTTCTTCGCTCTGGTGTCTAGGCAAAGCGCGGCGTTGAGTTCTGCCCCTCAACGCATGCCTCCAGAATTCGGCAGAAAGTGGGGAACGGAGTGTCTTAACACTGTGCTGTGTGCGGGATATAGCGTGAAGCTGATTAATTTTTTTTATATCATATTGTTTGCTGTGAAGTTTCCTGTTTTTAAGAAGAAGTAGAAGCAGATTTTTAAATTTTATTACATAGTAACAAGTAGATCTAATAAAAGTACAAGTAAAAGTGTATGTTCCCTAAAAAGTATATAAAAGAACACGTATTATCATTTGTTATGGCGTTTTCAACGTCCATTTGGGCACTTTATATGGAGAACACGCGAATGAGGTAAAAACGGTAAAAAATAGGTTTCACAATAAGGGAATGCATGTTCCAAAGGCAGCAAAATACTGCATTTACTTATATACAGATATAAATATATATATTAGACATCTAAGTACTTAATGTATCCATTACATTGACATCCAATAAAATGGCTATTTTAAAATAGTACACGTATCCGTACCATTAGTAAATGACACAACAATAAATGAAAATGTGTTAGTTAAAAGCGTTTTATTTCTCCCTTATCAAATAATTAAATAATGTAGTTTAATTAAATAAAGTATTGGCGCAGCATCTGAATATAAGAACGACAGTTGTGGATTCGATTCCTACTTGGGGAAATGAAACTGTTTTCTTAATATCTTTAAAATAAATAAATTCCCTTTTTATATGTATTTTATTAATATCTAATTAGATTTTTTTACGTGTTAAGTCAACAATGAGCTTTCATTTAACCAATTCTCGATAACACGATACTTGTTATCTAATGTATGTTAAACGCGGAACAACTTAAGAAGGAAGGGTCAAGAATTTCAGTACGCTCAATTTTGAGCTTTATTTTTTTAACAACAAAGTTCTTATTGCATTCACAACTTACGTTGTTATCTAATATGTTATCGATTAAATTATAGCGCTTAAGTCTAGGTAATAAAGTTGAGATTACAACGAACAGTGGTACGGTAAGCTGCTCACGTACTTTGAACGTGTCAATTTGAGTGGCCAGTCCTTTGACAATGGTGATAAGTGCACTCTTCATAGCTCATTTGATGATGTCGCTCGAAACGCGTCAACATGTCCTTGTTAAGACTTAATTTGAAGGCAGAAAATGGCAGGTGGAGCAGGAAAGAGTACTAGTATGCATGAAGACGGTTGATGAGACCAGTCGTGGCACCAGTGTGTCTGTAAGTGCGACCGGTCCCACGACCGGTCATTTATTATTGCAGGAAGTGAACTATTTATTCAAATGTATATTTTCATTTCTTCGCTCTAGTGTCGAGCCAAAAACGCGGCGTTGAGTTCCGCCTCTCAACATACATTCTAAAGACATTACTCCAGAATTTGACGGAAAATGGGGAACGAAGTGTCTTAATATGTTCCCTCTGCCTACCATGCTGTGTGTGGAATACAGCGTGAAGCTGATTTTTAAAGAAGATAGACAAAATCTTTCGAGTACCGTCGTGGCGTAGGGTCTATATTCGATTTTTTTTCAACTTGAATTTAATGCTATTTAACTGGGATGGTCATGCATCATGTAAAAAATTGGGTGGAAAGAGGGGAGTGTCAGAATAGTCACGGATCACATACGTAGATATCAAATGATAAACTTCTTTTTTTTTAATCGGTTAAAAATAAACATAGAAATAAGCATATCTGCAGATAGCCTCATGCTCATCTTCCTTATGTGAATGTTTACTATCAGACCGTCCGTCACTTTAATGGTGTTCCATGGGACCTTGTAAACATTGCTGTTGCGGTCGATCGAGCAATAAACTCGTTAACTCCGAGAGTTCCAAACCGTTTTACGACAATCCACTTAAAATGTTTGGCGAATAATTTTATATTGCTTTGGTAGGAATTGAATTAGTGAGATATTTTTTAACGATATGTTTTAATTTTTTTTTTAAGGAAATAAATTGTGGTTTGATATAAAACGAAATGACATTCTGTATAATTGGACGTTACGTATAAATAAGCAATTAAGAGGTGCATTCCTTACATAATTTATCACCGATTTAGTAAAGCTAAATCTTTTAACTGAGAAAAACTGGCGGGTGCAAGAAACTCAGCAGGATTGTTAATGTAGTTCAGTGGAGGAACTCAATCGTCGTTTGTTTTTTCGACCAGAATGGAGAAATTAAAAGCTGTAAGCGTGACAGTTTGTAGGTTAGATTATCACTCGTAAATTAAAGCAATTAACATTTTCATTACTTCGCTCTGGTGTCTCGACAGCGAATAACTTTGTCTCGATAAAGTGCAGCGTTGAGTTCTGCCACTCAACACGCAGACTCGCTTGAGGCATTCCTTAAAATTGGGCGAAAAATAGGGAACGTAGTGTCTCAACACTAAGTTCCCTCTACATACCCAGATGTGTACGAGATATAGCGTGACGTTACGTTAAACTAGAAAAAAATATTTAAAAAAAACAAGCATTTTGATATTGTGAAAATATTGGTTGAACCTGAACCGTGTCGTATGTACCTATGGAAAATCAATCGCATGCAAGCTATCGCCACCTAAAACAGTTTCACCAATAGCTAACTAAAATAAAACGGGCCGTGGCACCTGTCGTAAACCGTTCTAAACTTTTTATATCCAGTTTCGAACAAACTATAATCCTAGTTCTGTTGGGTTTTTGAATTTGTACCTATATTTTTTACATTTCCTCAAAATTGCAGTTTAGTTGTTAGGTTAGATTAATTTATTTGAGTGTTTTGAGCACATGCTATGTACATACATATGTTTAAAAGTTGAAGTGTATATTAAATAAAAATAAATCAGCTTCACGCTGTATCCCGCACACAGTAGGCAGAGGGAACCTAGTGTTAAGACACTCCGTTCCCCACTTTCTGCCGAATTCTGGAGGCATTGCGTGTTGAGTGGCAGAACTCAACGCCGCGCTTAACCTCGACACCAGAGCGAAGAAAATGGAAATATAAATTTAAGTAAATATTTCATCTCCTCGAGTGAGAATCGAACCCACAACCAGTCGGTTTTACAGTCATACTTCGTGCCGCTGCGCCACGACTGGCCTCAAGTGTATATTAATTTTGCGATATCTATAAATATGAAAAAAAAAAAACAGCTTGACGCTGTATCTCGCAAACAGCAGGATAGGCAAAGGGAACCTAGTGTTAAGACACTCTGTTCCGCACTTTCCGCCAAATTCTGAAAGCATTGCGTGAGCGGCGGAACTCAATGACACAATTTGCTACGACCTACGACCAGAGCGAAGTAAATATATATAAAATTGGTCCATTAATGAGCGACTGACACAAAACACCGGCGATAATACTTCACTTAGGAAGTTGAAATTTAAAATATATGTAGGTTATGACCTCCACACTAGGAAATTAAAAACAAATAAAAAAAAGATTCGTACTATTAGAAAGAAATTTGTAGAAGAAACTTACCTTCAATGCCAGGTCGTTCACAAACAAAGTAGTTGTGTTCTCGACAGCTCCTATCGTTCCACATGAAAGTGGGATGAGCAGGTCTTGGTGGAAGTTCTCGGCGTGCTTCAACACAATCCTGTCCTGACGTGCCGTCGTCATTCGGCTGCCCAGCGTGCTTCCTCCATCCGGGGAACCAATCTAGAAGGAAAATAAGACGTTAAATACGTTGACAAAGTGTTGAGCCAACACATTATTCCTTTAAATCGGGCTTTAAAGTTGGTAGGGACTGCCTTAATACTAAGTTTTTATATAACTTATTGTTTTTAAATTTACTTTTACACATAATATAAAATATTTTTAGTACAGAAAAAAAACAAATATCTCATCAGTCACAAGTGACATTGAATCTACTATCGTCACGCTCAAATTCAAACACGAATCCACTGCGCCACGTCGGTCTTATCATATTTTAAGCACAATAATAAATTGTAAACAAAAATTTGATCGTAAATAATATAATATAATATATCTTATATTTTAATTCAATATCTCCGAGCAGAAGGCGTCGGACATTGATTAATGCGAGAGAGAGCTTTGCAAAATGAAATAAGTAATTAGATGCCTCTCTTTACAACGCAATGTGCCGCTTAATAAACATTGGATTATTCTAGAACGATTAGCTTTTGTTTGAAATGTTATTTTAGTATATTATTTTTCTGACACCTTCTCGCAGTTGGAAATGTGTCTGTAGAATATAATTGGCTACTTAAAGAATATAAAGAAGGTAATAGAGATAATTTATAATATTTGGAGGTTTCTACTATACAGCATACAAGTATTATAGAAGAATATAGAGGCATTGTGGAGCTGGAGCACAAGCGTGTGACTGTGAACGCGACCGGTTGTGGGTTCGATTTCCACTCAAGGAAATTAAATATTTAATATTTTCATTTCGTTGTTGTTGCGCTGTTGTTCAGGTAGAGCGCGGATTTAAGTTTCACCACTCAAAACGGAATGCCTCCAGAATTTGGAAAGGCTCCCCCTGCCTACCTTGCTACATGCGGAATACAGTGCGAAGTTGAAAAAAGTGTAGTATAAGAGATAACATGTTGCGTTCATTTGGTTACTTACGTAACGTTATTGGTACTTATTATGTACCATTGTCTAATCATAGGGAACCTTGGATCCCATTAAGACACTTTCATTCACCATTACGCTACCTATATTTGTATAACTTTTATTTTCACGAAATACACATATACGTTGGGATACATACATACGTTGGGATAAGAAGACATAAAAGAAGAAAATTCAGCATTAAGTATTCCATGTTAGAACTAGCAACTTGATAGAACTAACACGAGGAGACCAAAATAAATTGTAGGTTGAACTAAAACAAAACAAAGGGACGGATTGGAATTTGGGTCTCAGTACATTCAACAAGTTTTTAGCCGCTGTAGCGTTACATCGTGTGAAAGATGACGGGCACATTTTAATAATGGATTGTTTTGGTTGGAGTTTGTTAAAAGTAATTGGGAAATTTTAACCACATATTGCTTATTTTGTTTTAATAGCTTTATCGCTGTCGCTCTCTGTACCTCATATATAGTAAGGTCAACAGAGGAAGTCTGGGAACCTAGAGTTAAGAGGTTGCTTTCCCATGTAGGCTAAGACCCAGTCAGAAGAAATTAAAACATGACATTCCTATTTAATTTCCTCGATACAAAAATATTTTTTGCAATTAGAATCCTACGGGTTCCTGAGATTAGCAAGTTTAATAAGACAAGCAATAATAATTTAGTTCCAGCTTACAACACGTACAGTATTGCCAAAAAGTTTTACAATATGAACACATATTTTATGTACATTTTATTTTCATCGATATTTCGGTTTTTGTAACAGTGTTGAACATTCTACGAATTTTTTCTAATATTAACAAGGGTAGGCAAAAAAAATTTAGAATAGATTCTTCAATTTCCACTTTCACACCAATTTTCAGTATATTTTATATTGAGCGAAGAAACATTACTAACTAAGAAAATTATAAAGAACAATGAAAGAATCGAAATAACAATTTTTGAGTACTCAAACCAAATCAGACCTCGACTCGAACAACTCGAGTTTGCAACTTGCGGCCGACAAATTAGTAAAAGGTACTCGTCGGTAATTTTTCCACCGCAAGAAGGCATTAGGATTTACTTTTGGAGGATTTTTTTAAATTATTAAACTAGCTGTTACCTACGGCTTCGTCTCCATTGTTAAATTGAAATATTTAAATAGCATCAAAATGATTAACGATCTATGGCCATCCGCCACAGTGGACAAATATATATATATTTGGACCAGTAGTTCCAGAGATTAGTGTTCCTATACAAGTAAACTAAACAAACACTTATACTTCAGCTTTATAACATGATTATGGATTAGTATAGATTATTGAAATTACAAGAAATTTACGTTTCAAATGTTATAAATATTAAATACGAAGCCGTTGTGGCACAGTCTATGACTTTAAACGTGATGCTATGTGAGTCTCCACTCGGGGTAATGAACTATGTTTTCTCTCTCTGGTGGGCGTTTTAGAAAAAATGCGGTTTCATTCACTAGATAATGTCTGAAGAATTGGAGAACGGAGAGATTTAACTAGCTTTCCATTATTTAGGGCCGTCGTAGCGCAGGGGCACAAGTGTAATTGGAGACGAGACTGGTAGTGGTGGATTCTGACTCGGTAAAATTATATATTAATTTCAATTATATTTTTATCTCTTCGCTTTGATGTGGAGGCAAATCGCGGCGTTGAGTTCCGCTGCTCACCACGCAATGCCTTTAAAATTCGGCGGAAAATGCAGAACAGAATATGTGCTGAAGTGAAGTGAAGCTGTATTATGCACACAGCAGGGTAAGCAAAGGGAACCCAGTGTAGTGTAGTTATTTATCTTCCTATGCTTATTGATAATGAAAAATCGTAAAGCTGTAAATAAAGTTATTAAATAAGTAATAAATTCTATAAAATTCGAAACAATGCGTGCATTGGAATACAACGCCGGAATAAAACCCGCAACCATTACAATTACAGTCAGATTACTAGAGATATCATTTATACAAATAAAAATATCAATTATTTATTATTCAGGCCAGTCGTGGCGCAGCGGTACAAAGTGTGACTGTAAAACCGACTGGTTGTGGGTTCGATCCCCACTCGAGGAGATGAAATATTTAATTTAATTTATATTTCCATTTCTTCGCTCTGGTGTCAACGTGCAATGCCTCCAAAATTCGGCAGAAAGTGGGGAATTAAGTGTCTTAACACTAGGTTCCCTCTGCTTACCCTGCTGTGTGCGGGATAAAGCGTGAAGCTAATTTAATTTAATTTAATTTTAAAATAATACTAATCTTAGCTCACTAGTTAATACAAACGAGGTTCATTGTAAAAACAAAACCAACTGCTCGAATAATAGCGAGTTAATTTCCTGAGTTGGATTTTTAGTGTTAAAATCTTATTTTATGCTTGAATAAACTTTTATTTGCCACTATTTTAGTTTTACAAATATTTGACTTGGAAGGAGGTGGTTATAGGTTCAATTAGCAGTCGGAGCAATAATAATAATTATGTATAATTTTCATTTCCCCTAACTTAAATGGGAAAAATTAAGAACGGCGTTGAGTTACGCGACTTAACACGTAATGTCACTATGTACAAACGTTACTATATGCGTGAATTAAAAATTAATATTTTTTTTAAAAATATACTCCTCTTGACCCATTTTGTAACTTTACCTATTATTAAATACATATATATACAGTAAGTCTTCAGTAAGTTAAGTAAATTGAACTCGTCTAAGTCAAGTCTACAAAGTGTAGAAGTTCATCAAGGGACCGCCTCTGTGTGTAAATGTTATGTTGATGGAAGTTACAAGTTAGTGTTATAGCTACTTTATAGAATCAAAATACAAATAAAAACCAATAACAACTTCACGCATTTTTTCGCATAGCAGCGTAGGTGGAGGGAACTTAGTGATAAGACACTCCATTTCCCACTTTCCGTACAGTTTTTATAGTTTCACACCCAAGGAGAAAATGAGTAAAACGTCTATCACTAGGCTGTATCTCAGGAACTGTATTAGTTAGACAGTTAAAATTTTCTCAGATAATGTATTTTTGTTCCCACTGCAACAATAAATACTAAAGCACAGAATGAAATAATTATTAAAAGAGGCCCTCATACATCTTTTTATAATCTTTTTATAGATTAGTACGGAACCCTTAGTGCACGAGACCGATTCGCACTTGAGTGGTTTTTGAGACGTGTTGTCTTGTAAACAACTGTCGTGTAACAGAACGAGGAAATAAAAATAATTAATTCCGAAATCGAACTTACGATCGGCAAACGATATGCTACTGCTGCTATAAAAAAAAAATTGAAAAAAAAAATTACCTTGTTAAAATACAAAATAAGATTTCATATTGTGTGTCAAGAAAATGTGAGTTACTATTTGGCATTTAAGTTCAAAGAGCGTTGTCCAGAAAGCTCATTTAGAATACGTAGTTACCCTCTTCCTTTGAAAATAAAATGGCTTCAAGCTTAAGTAGTATCCAATTACAAATCATAGTACTTAATACGGGGTAGACGTACTTATGGTACTCAGCTATCATTTATCTATACAGGGTGTAGCGCGATCGACGGATCAACGGCTGTCTATGGGGAGAGGACTTCACAGTCCATTTCACCCCCATGTGTGTTCACTGATTTTAAGTGGTTCGATGGATTTTTGATAGTGTTTGTTTTTTTTTTTGGAATAAATCAGATTCTTGAAGAAAATTGGGACATATAGTCCGACTGTTGAGTCTGCGCTCGTGGTTATTTTTTCTCAATACAGCTCAATAGTAGAGCTTTTGTATAGTAATATTTCAAAAGTATCGGCTTTTAAAAACAATTTGTTCCCTAACAAACACTTTGTTCCCCATTATCCGCTGAATATAATAAATAAAAATAATTAATAATAATTTAAATCATCATCATGAATGATTCTTGGTAACTATATCGAAATCATTAATTTATTATATACTATAATAGCAATTTAATATTAACTTTAATATTCTGATGCAGCAGGAAATTAAAGAAGAAATGCTCTTAGCGAGATTACGGCCGCATAGAATTTTAGAATAGGGCTGGTAATTCTACTTTATACTAATAAAGATTTTTAACATTTGATTTTTAAATTTAAACTGTTTTTTTTTTTTTTAAGCGGAAAATGTATATTATGTAACATAAAATAAAATATATAACACTTTTCTTATTACAAATTAGTATTAAAACACTCCGTTTTCTCTCCTACTTCTTCTTATCTTCTTCTTTTTTATGCATCGTTGCGTATTGAGTGACTGCACTCAATACCGCGCATTGTCTTGTTACCAGATTGAGGAAATGCTAGTAACGTATTCCTCCAAGTGGAATTCGAACCCACAACATCAAACGCTGTACCACAGTCACGATGGCCTCGGATGTAGCAGATGTATGAATTAAAAATGAAATAAGCCAATGAAAAAACTTTGTGCTAGACAATCCTGAATTCCTTTTAAAAGGAATGTCTTGAGCTCGCGAAGCGTTGTGGCCTCCAACCTACATAATGGCCGCTATATGTTATACTACGATTAAGCTAACTGTGATAATAATTATATTATTAAAATTAATACTTTAAAGAATAAGAAATACTACTTTTCATTGGCATAGTTTTTTTTTTTTTCACTTTCACGCTGTATCCTGCGTACAGTAGGGTATGTCTGTCTTTCACTTTCTGCTCGAGTTCTGCACTATGAGTGGTGGTAATCATAGCCACATCTTTTATGTCCAGGTTACAAAAAATATTTACGTTTTATTTCGCTTTATGAATTTCGAACCCAAGACAATCGCGTTTAAATTAAGACAATGTCGTACGGCGTCGTGATGATACTACTAATAGCTCTACGAAGTACCGGTATAGTGTCGGTAAGTAGTATCGGTGTTTTTTGATTCACCTAGTCAAGACACACACACACGCGCGCGCACACACACACACAAACACACACACGCGCACACACACACGCAGACACACACACACACGCACACACACAACGATCACTTAGATTGAACACTGATTACATATATGAATGCATTTCTGTAGAGATATGTAAACAACGTCTCAATATACCAGATCTCAGCAATTCGCATAGCAAATGTAATGCATTTAAAATAACAAACGTACGGTATGTTAATAGTTTTGATGTTTTCACTTAATATGCATTTGCATATTCTTTCCATATTGTTTGATAAATAAATACATGTGTTGTGTTAAGTTAAATTAATTTTCATGACAGTTTTAAGGGCTTTATGTTAGAAAAGGCCAGTCGTGGCGCAGTGGCACAAAGTGTGACTGTAAAACCGACTGGTTATGGTTTCGATCCCCACTCAAAGAGATGAAATATTTACTTAAATTTATGTTTCCATTTCTTCGCTCTGGTATCGAGGACAAGCGCGGCGTTGAGTTCTGCCACTCAACAGGCAATGCCTCCAGAATTTGGCAGAAAGTGGGGAACGGAGTGTCTTAACACTAGGTTCCCTCTGCCTACCCTGCTGTGTGCGGGATACAGCGTGAAGCTGGTTTTTTTTTGTGTTAAAAGTTTATGGAAATTTCACAATTAGAGTATAGAGAGAATAATATGTAGTTTATAATATAAACTTTTGTTTTACTAGTTTATTTATTTTCCACAGAGTTTTACCTTATTGATTGTCATTTAGAGTTCATTCTGGTTTAAACGTCTCAATCTTTTGGCTACGTTTCATTTTATATATTTTTTTAAGATTGAAATAAAGAAATAGTAATTTCTGATAGTACTAATATACTTTTCTATATTTTTCTGTACCAAATAATGTCAATAGCCTATTTATTATCTTTCAAGATTTACCCCAAAGAATCCAATTTTTTCAACTCAAATTACATTGACTGTACTAGATTATAAAAATCAATAATTAATCTTAAAAAACCTCCTCCTGAAAAAAGACCAATCTTCACAAAAACTAAGTAAATAACGAAGACAGAGAAGACTTATAGAGATAGATACTTTCTATAAGTATAAAGTAGTCAACCTAAGTAAATTGTTTACATCTTGCCAAAGTGGGATTAAGATTACCGTATCAATTTCAGCTGCCACCTGAGTCAATACACCGTCCATTTGCTGAAAGATTTAGGTATACTAGTAGGTAGCATAAACAAAACCTTATGTAAATACTGTAATTAATTATCTGATACCGGAGGTCGTCGTGATGCAAAAGAACATAGTTGTGAATTCGATTCCCTTTAGGGTGAATTAAATCTCTTTATATTTGAAAGGTGGCGTTGAGTTCTACAACTCTATACGCAATGCCTCAAAAATTTGGCGGAAAATGGGTAACGGAAGTGTCTTAATAAAGACGTCTAACAGTAGGTTCCCAAGTTCCATCTGCCTCCCTTGTTATGTGCGGAATAAAGCGTGAAGCTAAAAAAAAATCTATGACCCCGTTGTTTTTATTATTATAAGTATAATGCATGATGACGATCGCTGTCTAAACATTGAATATAGAGTAATGCTAGAAAATCAGTTAATTACTTATAACAAAGTTCCACACTTAAGAAGTTGTTAAGGAGAAACTGTGTCTTAAGTACCGTGTTTAAATACTCTAAAACAGTAATCCCTGTCCTAATATTATGAAGTTCAATCGTTTGTCTGGTTGAACGCACTAATTTCAAAAACATCTGACCCGAAATGGATTTTTTCTGTTCACAAACCGTGGCAAGTCGTGGTACAGGGGCACAAGCGTGCGACTGTCAACTCGACATGTTGCCGGTTCGAATCATGACTGACATAACAGTATAAAAAATTATAACTACTAACTAAAATACGATTTATTGCTACAAGCACAACGCAATTAAGCAAATTGATCATACGAACACATACAAACGCCTTGTCTAGACCGGCTGGCGTCTTGGGAGGTCTTACTTTGTTATAGGCTCTTAGTTCTTACTCGACCTTAAAAATACATTGCAAAGACACCTTATTGTGTTAATATATTAATTCCTCTTAAGCAAGGTAAGAAAGAAATTGAGAAAACAAAATTAAAAGATACTCTGTGATTTTTTTTACAGACAATGGGTTCCAGCGGGAAGGTAAAAAAATATACAATAAATGCACGTGTAATAAAACTTAAAAATACTCACGTGCATATGAAAAAGGCAGTCCATCTGACCAACGGAACTCGCCTTCGTGGACAGCGTCTGTTGCACCTATCCAGTACACATCATCAATTCCAGCACCAGGTCTGTAAGTAATGTATTATAATGTTTTTATTATTATTTTATGACAGCATTCCAACTGGTCATTCCATAAATATTTGTATCGAGCTGAAACCAAACCTATAAATTCTGGTTTGAAAGTCAAATCAATATTATTATTCATCACAAAAGCAATTAAGTTAATATTTTGACATACCAAACGAATAGTCTGAAATATCAATACAATACGTTCCGAACTCACGCCAAAACATTGTTTAACTTAGAACAAAACTTTGATATTTGGTGATGTGAATGTTTCAGTTTATTTGCGCGCAACAATTGAATGGAAACAATGTGATTTTTGATACAAAGCCTCAATATCTTGGATTTGCATGTATAATATATTTAAGTCTGAATAAATTCCGACAAAAGTTGGCTTATTTTAATATAACTGTGTCAAAAGTTTTAACGTTGGGTGATATTGACGTTTAAGTCTCATTTATATTTATAATATGTACTTCTATACATATATACATACTAGTTCAAGATCCCGGGGCCGCCAGACCAACGTCATTTTAGCAGAAGTGTAGTTAAGGCAGTATGCGTACTCACTAACTTGAAAGTGGAGCCCTTTCAGAGCTAGCTCCAAATAAAGGTATATCTCTGTGTGAAGGATAATTGAGACATCGTATTGGTCTAGGTGCTTATAATAGGTATTGAAATAGTCCGTAAATAATATATGTACAATTAAAGCTTGCTAGTAAAGCGCGTTTTGCTTGCAGTCGTGGCGCAGCGGCACAAAGTGTGACTGTAAAACCGACTGGTTGTGGGTTCGATCTCCACTCGAGGACATGAAATATTTACTAAAATGTATATTTCCATTTCCTCGCTCTGGTGTCGAGGCAAAGCACGGCGTTGAGTTCTGCCACTCAACACGCAATGCCTCCAATATTCGGCAGAAAATGGGGAACGGAGTGTCTTACACTAGGTTCTCTCTGTCTACCCTGCTCTGTGCGGAATACAGCGTGAAGCTGATTTTTTTTTCTTTGTTAGTATAACATATTTTGCCCCAACTTTAAACAACCTTTAGGATGTCTGGCAGCAGTAAAGGCTTACGTTAAAAGTCTGGTAATGCTAAATATACATTTTGATATTATTCTTAACACTATATTTAAATACGAATGTTTCTACTTTAACGTAGGTGAGCGTATACCTTAAGTAGGCACCTCTGGAAGGCCCACTCTGCTTTCAAGTTAGTAAGTACGCATACCGTCTTAACTTATTAGACTATTAGTTTTCATAATTTCAGCTTTGCAAAAATGACGTAGGTCTGGGAGCCCTTGGATCCAGTCTATATACAAATATGCATTTCTATCCATTTTCTAGTGGAGAAATAATGTATTATAGAAAAAGGTGTTAAATTTTGTAATAATATTCATTAATATCTAATATAGTTAGATACGTTTTAAGATTGAAATGTAAATAGTCATCACTTACGCATGAATTAAAAGTTGATCCATGATTTGTTGCTGTCGTTCATTTAACACGCTGGCAAGATGACCGCCTATCCTTGTACACTCCAGTTCCGCTTGTCTCCACGCTTTCTTGGCGTCTCTCATAGCTGTTATACAAAAATCTTCTGATACAACCCATCCATACTCACAATGTCCAATAACTTCCTCAATAGGTTTATCCATCCACCACACTTTTAGCCACATGGCAGATGAGTTCTTTTTTGCAAGTATACTTATATTTAGTCTAACAGAATTTCTTTCCGAAATAATTTGAACACTTCGTAGAGGGTCTCCAGGTTGTGAACAATGCTTCCACCTTGATTCTCCATCTATTAAATTTAGTTCCATACCTCTACAAAATGTATGAACGTCTTCATGTATAATATTAGAATTTTCAGGGTCTTTTCTCCCGATTGGTCCAGTGCCCATTTGTAGCCTTAAAGCCACTCTATTGCCATACGGCAAATGAATTTTGTATGAGCAGAACAATTTTGTCGTTGGGCCGACTTCGAACGAGCCGTTCCTTTCCGTCAGAAGAACATCATGACAATGGTCTACTAGGCGGTATGTCGCGGCGAACGTGGGTCGACCGTGTATTTCTAGTTCTGGTCTGCTTGACGAGGACCGATACAGATGTTTTCTGTTTGTTACTGGTATTTGTTCCAACTTACCACAAAGAGTTGGCGAGTTAAGAGCAAATTTGACAAACCCACTAGAGCAGGGCACGTTTAATTTATGAAGATCAATAAGATAAGCATTTTTTGGTGAAGGTACTGGCAAAAGCAGTCGACAGCCACGTGTCCTAGGTAAGTACCCTGAGTGGACACGACCCATACGCGCTGCGCGTAAATGTATTGCACAATCTGAAACAAAAAGAAAGGAAAGTAAATTAAATAGAACGGAATATCTGTCACGAAATAAGAAATGAGTCAAATAATTAATACTTTTGTGCATGACAAATTATGCTTTTGCATTAGTATATACTAGATTTTTTTTAAAACTGTTAAATATTTAACGATAACATATTTAAATTTAAATTTTAAGAAAAAAACAACGTTAACAATGGCAGAACTTTTCCAAAAAAAAAAAAAAACAATTTTATTATACTTTATATCATTTACAGTCTACACAGATTATTTCCCAAGTAAATTTAGTGGTAGTTAAGCGCAGGCCGACTCTATTGCACCTTTGTCAAAGCTTTCTCAAAGCACAAAGCTCTGCGTCTTTATGCGAGACCACAACTTTAATGACATTCTTTAAATGCCAAAACGTCTGCGACGGTAATTCATATTCGGTCGGCTATTGCTGGTCTCTTATTAATATATAAGGAGTAAAATTATAAAGTAATAACTTGTTATATTGAAGAAGCTTAAATTTTCACGACACATTCGTCTAGAATTCGGTAGACAATGGGAAACGGAAATGTCTCAATGTAGAATAGAATAGTAACGGAAAATTTCTTCTGCCTACATTGAAATGTTTCCGTACATTTTATAAATTGTTATAAATGCATCGTTAAGCTCAAAAAAACACGCTCCAGGCACAGCATCTGACTATGCATACGAGTACAACGTTGGTGGGTTTGGTTCAATGATTTATTTTATTCGTTTAGCTCTAGTCACGAGATAAATCTCGACACTGAGGTCCGTCTCTAAATACACATTATCTCGAAATATAAGGCGATAAATGGGCTACGATAGTTTTAACATAAGTTTAATCTATGTTACAAAAAAACAGTCAAATGCCTATTTCTAATAACTTATACCTATGACGGCCTCATTACACCTAATAGAAATTGATATAATAATAAGCATTTTTCCCATGAGGATTCGAACCCAAAACAAACCCGTCTATTCAGACAAATCACGTCTTCTTTAAAACATATATAAGCGTATAATGTTCAATAAACTCGACAAACTCACGTAAGGGATTTCCCAAAAGGGCCCTTTGTTTCTTTACTTTGCCTTTAACTATTCCCTGAGCTGCCGTAAGTTTTTAAAATCACGTTGTAACATAAAGACAGTCATATAGACATAACACAAAGTTACATTGCAAAATAGGACTGTTAAAGTGCGAAGTGGGAAAAACGCTCTACACGAGGTAAAAAAATTAAAAATGTATATAATTTTTTATTTAAACATTAACACTTTACGCATGTAGGTATGGTAAGTAGAGGGAACCTGGGGAACCTACATAGATACTCTGTTAATCCGTTTTTATTAAGACACTTCCATTCCCCACTTTCCGCCGTTGAGGGCCTGACTCAACGCCGCGCTTTGCTTCATAGGCAGATCTTTTCAGATAGTTTTCTATCAGACATTATTTTGGGTTTGCTTTTTCTATACTAAATATGTACTATACTTCCGTGATAAATAAATATTTCCAATATTTATATGGAAAATAAAATATTTCTAATATTTGAACTTCACCAAAAACGGTAACAAATCATGCAATTCTATATAAGACGGTAGTGGAATGTTGCGTGAATTCAATCGTAAAAGATTTACGTCAAGTTATGCCATAAATTCTGAAAGAAATGCCCGAAAAAAAAAATAACAAAAAAAGAATTAAATGAAATATAACTAACACACAAATAATATTATTTTTGTTATCAATGAGAGTTTACTATTGTTTAGAGTGGGGCGGAACTTAACGCTGCGTTTTTCGTCGTTACTTAAGCGAGGAAATGAAAATATTAAAAATGTCATTCCCTCGACACCTGTCGATTCCCTAATCGAACACACGGCCATATGGATAAATAGGAGTAATAACTGACGCTAAGTCTAATAAATTACATTTAAAGACATACTCTCTTGTTGGGTAACGTTAGGTAAAATGGAAATACCTACACGTCTATTCTACAGTAATAATACCTACAACAATCCCTATGAAATACCAAGCCGGATATTGAATTTTGATCCCCTACAGGGAACGGGCTTCCGTTAATTGTAGGAAACATCGTAAGAGATATGGATCATCCACCATAAATATATGAACAGTAATATGATAAAGCAGAAGTGATTTCTTTACATTAAACATATAAATATTTCTTTTAATTACCGTTTCGTTCTGATGTTCCGAATAAAACGATTTTCTCATATAACAAATTAATTATAAAATTGGGTTCTACTTTTTTCAGTAAAATAAGTTATGGTTTTTTTTAATTAAGTCATTATTTTAACTCGACTTTAAAGAAAGGATTATCAGTTTTTAAATCGATTAATAATATTCAATTCAATTTTGGGGAACATGTAGTTTCTATAAAATTAGTTCTGTAGTTTATGAGATACAGATAACCCTGCATTTCTGAAACAGACGCGTATAATATAGATAATAGAGAGATATTTGAAGATGGATAAATATTATTAAATTACTTTTGTTCTAAAATAAATACTAATCTTTCGTAAAAAACCGCTAGTATTCATTTCAGGACAATATTATTTATAGAAGATTATTTAATTATATTGAGGCCGTCGTGGCGCAGCGGCACAGCGTCTAACAGGAAATGCGACTTTTATGGGCTCTATTCTTACTACAGTGAATGTGTTGTTTCATTTCCTCCCATTGGTAACGAGACAACACAAAGCACAGCGTTGAGCTTCGCCACTCAATATGTAGTGTCTCGGAAATAAGAGACGGAGTTCCGCTGTATGTGGGATACGTTTACAAAAATGAATATATTTCTTTTTTTAGCTTCAGACTGTATCCCGCACATAGCAGAGTAGACAGAAGAAACTTAGTGTTAAGACTCTCAATCCCCATTAAGACATTTCCCTTCTCTATTTTCCGATGATGTTTCATAGCATCGCGTAGAGTTTTAAGTGGCGGAACTTAACGTAAGTAAGAGTAAGTAGGAAGATATTAAATATTTCATTCCCCCGAGTAGAAATCAAACCCACAACCCTACCGTTTACACGCGTGTGCCCCTGCGTCACGATAGCCTCTCATTTCTTACAAGATAAAAATGTGTTTTTTATTATAAAAATATCTATTAATTTTGTTAAGTTCAAAGGTAAAAATCATTAAATTTGAATTTAACCATTGTATCGCCGTCGTTGTAAAATTAATAGAAGAATTTAGAAACTTCAATTATTATTGCATTAGGTAGCGCTTTACGTTACTTTCTAATTTACCTAATGGATCCTTTAGTCACCCATCCACTTACAGGAATAAATTATTTTTATTTTCCTGTTCTGGTAGGACGAAGCGCGGCATTGAGTTCGAACTCAATATTTCGTGTGGAACCTAACGCCGAGCTTTGTCCACCAGTACGGGGATAAGAACATAATTTAAAACGATTCGGTTTCCTGAGTAGGGATCGACACAACCATGGCAGTAAAGTCATACGCTGTCACACTGACAGACGACAGTCACTTAAAATTGGCTAAATATTTCAACGTTGTATTTATTCTTTGCTTAAAACTTACAAGTAAGCAATTATCTTATTATATAGTATTATTATTATTAAATTAAATACATTTTTTTCATGGTTTCCACACAAAGCAGGGTAAGCAGAGGGAAGTAGGGAAGGTATTACGTATTGAGTGGCGGAACTCAACGCCGCGCTGTGCGTCAACAGCACACAGTAGAAATGGAAATATAAATTTCAATAAATATTTAATTTCTTTGAGTGTGGATCGAACCCTCAACCAGTTGCGTTTGCAGTCATACTTTGTGCCCGTGCGTCACGACTGGCCTCAAGCAAGATATGACAGAAAATCTATCATTGGGGACATTTATCAGTGTAAATGATTTTTTTAATGAGTTAAAAAAACATTAAAAGTTAAAAAAACTCACCAATTAGCCATACGTTCAAGGTACTACGTACCTACGTACAATTAAATCAATTAAAATACAACCGCAGTAAATTCTATACTATTCTCAGGAGACCAAAATTAAACGCGCTTTGCGTTTTGTCCTGTTACAAAAGCGCGAACACGAATAAAATCCATTCTCCCGAGCGAAAATCGAACCTACAACTGACGCCTAGACAGCCAGACGCAGTGTCGCTGCTTCACGACGGCTTCTACATTTATTTTGTCGTTGAAGTAAAACAGTAATAATAAGAAAAAAACAAGTTAATACATAAATATTAATATATATGTAAACATACATATATAGAAGCCAATTAAAGTTAATAGGATTCATTTTCATCATCATAAAACCTAGAGCTGTAAAATTTTATGCCAAATATCCATTAGCTTAACAAAATGTTATAGCATTCATATTAAGATACAAATCTTAGATTTATATACATACTTGACACATACTAAAACACAGCTCACTCGCTCGCTCGCTTAAACTTATAGTTATAGATATAGATATTTTATCGTTTCTACACCTTTATAGTAACTTTTTATATTAATTTAAAATTCTATCGGCTTCACGCTGTATTACACAGCAGAGTAAGCAGAGGGGCCCTAGTGATAAGACACTCCGTTTCCCATTTTCCACCGAATTCTGGAGGCATTGCGTGAAAATAAATATTCCATTTCTCCGAGATGGGATCAAATGCACAACCAGTCACATTTACAGTCACACTTTGTTCTCCTGCGCCACTACTGGCCTCTTTTTTGACGTAAGTACATATATTATATATCAGCGTATTTTTTTATTTTTATATATAAGTACCCAAAAACGTATCAGAAATAATAAAAATCTCTGGGTGCGATTTTAAACTATAACGACTTATAATAGTCGCGTGCGATCGGGCTGTTATCTGTTCCACGATAATATGGCTATTGCTTGATCGCACTGCCGATGAACTCTATGTAATGAATCAATATGCTAGCAGAAGCCTTTGTCCGACAGTGGACTAATACAGTCGATGATGATGGTGTTGCTGATGATAATCTATATCTATTATAAAATCGTAGCGGATCGGTGTATGTACACATAAGATATATAAAATAAAATGTTTTTAGGGACTTTTGTTAATGTAATAGAATAAAGATTTTTGTTTGTCTGTGCGTTTGTTCACGCGTATCTCAGAATCAGCTTAATTAATTTAAATGCAGTTTTAACTATTCCATTTTGGCAGGCCCATTTATTTCAATCGGTTAATAAATAAAAAAAGTTATGTCCATATAAAGTTGCATGTGATATTGCTGCAAAAAAAGTGTTTAATTGAATTGGCTAAAACCTTGGCTGTCAATGTATAGATATCGTGTTTAAAATGATAATTTTATAATATTACGAAAGTAATTGATATGATAAAATAATTTTATTTTTTTGTGTAGTGTAAGCGGGCGAAGCCTCGTGGGGTCCACTAGTGATGAATATAATCATTCCCAGAATGGTAATGACACTTAAAATCATGTGGTGTCACAAGCATTTTCACCACGGCAGATACTTAAAACATTAAAACCACAGGGAAAAAAAGGTGGTTAATATAGTTAATTGATTGCAAAACAGCAATCAAAAGTAAGTTCGTGGTATTTGTTAAAAAAATATATAAGTAAATAAAAAAAAACATTTGGACTACAATAAAAGTATTTTATTGTTATTGAGCTTTGTAAAATATTCTAGATACGAAAACATTATAATAGAAGCGTAGGAGTATATTGCCCCGTTGAGTCTCTATTGAAAACGTCGAAAAAAGATTTAAATAATGTATAAAGTATCGTAATACGTTACAATTATATGTACCTAAAGAGTTTTTATTTTCTCAAAAGAAATAACATTTCACTGAATGACAATACAGTTATATCAAATAGGTATATTAATATGTTGATTCAAATGGTATTAATCATTGGAATCATACATATGTAAGGGAAAAGTGGGTATTTTAAAATAATTTAGTATTATCAGCTTTGATTATAATCGCTTTGATAAAGTTAAACTTTCCCCAAAAAGTATAGAGCTGGATTCTTTTTTTATAAGGTTTTTCGTTAAAGAGAAAATATATATTTTATTTTGATATTTGAAAAATTATTAATAGAAATAGATATTTTTATATCACGATGAAATATAATTTAAATTGTCTTTATTGGCTATCGTAGAGTAGTGGAGCGATGTTAATGAGTTCGATACTCACTTGAAGGAATAAATTATGTTTATTCTTTCTCGCTCTGATAACAAGACAAAGCACGATATTATATTTCACCACTCAGTGCCCAGTGTCTCGGAAATTGGGCTAAGCGTGGATAACGGAGTTTCTCAACACTACGTCCTTTCTGACAACTCTGCTATGTGCGGGATATAGCGTGACGCGTTATAAAAAAAAATATTTCTTTTATCTTTTTATTTTATACAATGGCAATATCGTTATTTCATGTCCTTTACCCGACTTGACGGATAACAACGTCCGGGATTGGTCTGCTACGTGGACGTTGAGCGTTCATCTGTCAACGTCACAATATAAATAGACGTAAATAAAAATAAATAAATCCTATTTTAGGGCTTTTTTAAAAGAGATAAAAAAATATTTTAAAAATGATGTGTGATTTTATTTAAGAATTCGATTGAGTTATTTTTACGTTTCTTTTTGTTTTATTTTTTATGTGTATTGATAACAATTAAACACGATGCAACAGGGTTGTGGGTGCGACCCCCACTTGTGGCAAGAAGGCAAAGAGTGGCGTTGAGTTCCGCTACTCAAAACGCAACGCCTCAGACTTCGGCGGAAAGTGGGGAACGGAAGTATCATAATAGGAACCACACGTATTTGCGGGATACGGCGTGAGGGGATAAAAATGTATTATTTTACCAAAATTTGTTAGTAGGCCTATTTAAACTAAAATTGGCCACATTAGTAAATTATAGGAAGTAACCGCAAGTCATTCAGTCGAGGAGTTTTTTTGGCAGTAAACGGTACCACGTATATACCACGGTTGTGGGTTCGATCCCTACTCGAGGAAATGAAATATTTCTTTAAATTGATATTTTAATTTTTTCGCTCTGGTGGCGAAGAAAGCGCGGCGTTGTGTTCCGCCACTCAACATGCAATGCAACCAGAATGTGGTCAGAAAGTGAGGAAAGGAGTGTCTTAACACTAGGTTCAGTCTGCCCATCCTGCTGATGCGGGATACAGCGTGACGCTGATTGTGGTTAATTCACACAGCAATAATGTACGATAAAAACAGTCTTCAATTCGGTTAGTGCGGAGAACACCAAAATATATGACAGTCGCGAATAATATTTGTGCAACTTATTATATCATCAAAGAGAACAATAACATGTTTTTCTGATTCGATAAGGGCTTAATAATATTACTATATAAGAAGTTTAGTTCATATAAATGTACTAAGGAGTACAAACACTTGGAAGTAGCAGGTTCGATTTCATTGATTAATTAAACATGCTAAAAATACCGCTCTGACGCAGCAGCACAGAGTCTGAATGTAATTTTTCACTTGCGGGAAGGAGCGTGAAGTTGCTTTCTTATCACTTCATTATTAAAATAACTCGACGCCATTCATATTTACAATACAAACTTCGCTTATTGACTATAGCAGATGTGTACGAGAAACCGCGAGATAATTTACATAGAGCCCAAATTGCGTACAATCCTAAGCAAATGTTTTTGCACAAATCTGAAACCCCTGAAAGAAATCCCTTGTATAAGTTTATTTTACGTCTGCTGAACTGATATTTGGATATATTTTTGTATTCTATATATTTTTATAAGGGATTGTATTGTTTTCTATTATATTTTTTTAAGAGCCGGTCATGACCAAAGTTTTCTTTGCCCTGGTGTCGACGCAAAGTGCGTCGTTGAGTTCCGCCACTCAACATGCAATACCTCCTAATATTGGCGAAAAGTGAGGAACGAAGTGTTGTGAATACTAGGTTCCCTCTACCCTACTGTGAGCGAGATACAGCGTGAAGCTGATTTATAAAGGATTATTTTTCATATAGGCCAACGTAGCAGAATGGGTCAGCATGTGTTTATACCACATTAGGGGGAACGCTAAATAGAACTTAGTATCAAAACACTCTATTTCCACATTTTGCGCCTAAATTCGAATTTTATCTTATCTAATCCCTATCTAGTGTAAAATATTCTAAAAATACAACCCCTATCGCCGGACGTATTTAGAAATGTAGCAATCTCGTCGGCAAATTTACTGCCTCCGTTCATCCGCGTCACACTGACACGTCTACGTGACGCTGTCCATTGAACATTATGTAACTTCCCTTTGGAAATTTCGGTTAAAGCCTATCTATACTTCTATACCAACATTATCCAACACAATCTATACATATTAATACAATCCAACCGCGGCTTCGTCCGCTTAAACTTATTTTGTTGTATATTATAGGCAAATTATACAAAATCTTTATATCCACTTTCTCAAACTTTTATATTTATAATATTAGCAAGATATTGTGAGGTGATATTAGTGAGAGCCTACTGGTTCGAAATATATATTATTTTGCGTTGGTAATACAATCCCTTATAACCCATTATTCAAGGAAGGCCACAGGTTACATGAAAACACGTTAATGATGTTTTAATACAGTTGTTACTTTCCTGCTCGAATGTGTCATATTTTTATTCTCTACAACTTTTAGTAAGTAATATTTGGCCACGAGACCGTAGTCGATTTTAAAAGCCAATTTTTATTATAAAACCGATCGATTCTATACAAATTTTTACCCATTTTCAATAGAAAATGTTTACCTTTTGTTGTTAGATTGGATGTTTTGTAAGTAAAATTGAAAGTCTGAGTGGCACTTCAATTTTTGAAAAGTTCTTTGGTATATTGGTGATTTAGTATTTTGGATTATAAAAGTGTGTACATATTTTTTTATATTATGTTTTGTATATTAATTCGCTACATATATACTACACGCTGTCGTGGAGCTGCGATTCCTCTCTCTCTTTTGTATTTCTTTTTAATTCTCTCTCTTTTTTCATTTGCATAGAATCGCGGAAATCAAAATGATTACTATATCTTTAACTGTAACATATATGATCTAATCTGCTAAGTTGTATCTTGCTATAACGTATATTCATATTATATTAAAGTCGAAAAATAATAACTACACGCGATCAAATGAGCTGACGGACCACAAGTATTTTTTCTTTATCTTCACGCTGTATGACGCATGTATGAGAATATGTAGAGTGAGACTTGACACAAGATTAAGGCACTCCGCTCTTTACTTTCCGCTGAATTCTGGATGCATTGCGTGTGGAGTAACGGAACTCAACGCCGCGCTTCGGAACATTAGTATGTATTATTAAATAAAAATGCAACTTACCTAGCCTTAAATTTTTAATAAAGAACACTTGATAAATGGTGGCACTCGTTGTTTTTCTATAACGTAACCTGAAACAAGTAAAAATTTAATTTTAAAATACTTTATGTAGTTACATTGTATACTGAATACATTATACTGTGTTATTTAATATTTAAAGCAAACAAAATAAAATTACATTTCTGTTAATTATTGCTTAGTCAGTATTTTTTGTTGGCTTCACGTCCTATCCCGCATATATGCATTGAAGGCTGTGACAACTAAAGTAGCACCACTTTTGAGACAATTATTTATCGATGGGCGGAGCTCAGCGCCGTGCGTAGCCATGTTACCAGAGCGAGGAAATAGAAATAATTCACATTACCACTAATAACAGAAATAAATGTATCTATTGAACATCAAACGAACCTTTGTTTTCCCGGTCTTGTTAGTGGAAAATGAGGACTTGAGGATTTAGTTTACCTGTCTTTTCGAAAAGTATGGAGTATCCAGTAAGAAACTTATTTTGGGCGTAGTAAAATTCAACTAACCCAATATTAATGTTGCAATTATATCGCAACGATTTTCGGATGTCGTGGAACTGTGGAAGAGCTCTCTCTATTTGTTGGAATTAAATATTTTCATTTCTCCGCTCTGGTTGACAAAGCACGGCGTTGAGTTCCGCGTTTAAAGACACAAGATCTTGAATATGGGTTGGAAATATGGTAACGGAGAGTCTTAACCCTAGATTCTCTCTACTTAACCTACAATATTATAAAAAAAAAGTAAAAAAAACGAGAATTATTTTATACCTACAAATGACTATGAACGGGTTACATCTTAGCATGTCGGAAATGAAATTATAATATCCAATATCAAATCAGTTTCACGCTGTGTCTCGCACACAGCAGGTTAGGCAGAAGGAACCTAGTGTTAAAACACTCCGTTCCCCACTTTCTGGCGAATTCTGGCGACATTACGTGTTAAGTGGCAGATAATAGAGTAATATTTCATCTCCTCGAATGGGGATCGAACCCACAACCATATTTTACCGGCCTTTGGGCCTCTAACTATATAAAAAAATATAAAATTATCAACAGATATTATGACGTAAGCTATTTCGTTTAAGCTTGATATTTACTGAAACGTGAGGATGCATCGTTTATGAGTCTAATACATTTACTTAATACTGCATTGTTTGAACTAAATAAAGGCTATATTAGCTCATCGAAATCTCGTGAAGTTAATTTCGTCTCATTTTAATATTAAAACTGTCTATCTTTATGCATCTCACATACAAATTGAAAGGTAGAGCTTAAGTTGTAGACATTCCAATCTTCTCCAATTACGACCTTTACGGCAGAAAAACGAAATAAAAATGAAAGCATTAAATAAATATAAAAAAAATAAAGTGGAAAAAAATCGATAAATGACACATACATTAATAATATTCAGTCAGACTGATCTAGACATTAAAATTTGTGTCTACTACGGCGCAACGTCGGTCTACCGTTACGGCTTACGGTTACTGGGTTCGAGCCCCACTCAGGAAATCATTTATGTTATTTAATTTATTTGCATTTCCCCGCAACGGTAGACGAAACGCGACGTTGAGTTCCGCCTCTTAACACGCAATAACCGTTCTTCACCAAAATTCAGTGAAAATTTAGTAACGGAGTGTTTTAACATTAATATTCTCTATGCCTAGGGTAGGCAAAAAAGTAATGCTGCTTGATTAAATATGTTTGTCATTCAAGTTGAGGCCCGTCGTGGCGCAGTGGCACGAAGTGTGACTGTAAAAACGACTGGTTGTGGGTTCGATCCCCACTCGAGGAGATGAAATATTTACTTAAATTTATATTTCCATTTTCTTCGCTCTGGTGTCGAGGCTAAACGCGGCGTTGAGTTCTGCCACTCAACACGCAATGCCTCCAGAATTCGGCAGAAAGTGGGGAATGGAGTGTCTTAACACTAGGTTCCCTCTGCCTACCCTGCTGTGTGCGGGATACAGCGTGAAGCTGTCATTCAAGTTTAAAAAATATCCTAAAATTATATAAACTACTGTAGTTGAATTGCTATAATATAGTTTGTGTGGGTTATGAAGGGTGAAATCCTCGTTCTCGTAGGAATTTCGGAATATTCTCTCTTGATGTTCAAAAGGAACATGGCAAAGTTAACGTTTCATCTGGACCTTGTTTCTATATCTTTAGTTAGAAATGGAATACTTTTATATATCTATATCAATATTATGCTGACGAGTTTGCTTAAACGCGCTAATCTCAAGAACTACCGCTTTGGTGTATTGGTGACTGAGTTACTTCCGGCACTTAAAATGTGGCATGTGTCACACACATCTTAATTTTATCTATTCGTGCTCAAAGCCGCAAGTATAACCTAGATTGTGGATATGATATATTTTAAATCCAGGTCAATTGAATATTATTTATAACAATAATCCATAATTAAAAATTCTAAATTGAATACTTTGCTGTATATTAAAGGAATAAAAAAACCCAAAAAAAAACATATCTTAGAGGGCTTTCATAGAAAAAGTGGTATATTCAAAGAAAAATTTGCCAAAAATTGGCTCAGAAAGTTACGTTTTGTATCTCGGCTAGTAATTAGCAGCGCATTTGTTCCGCGCCACAAAAATTCACGTACCAGTATATACGGTACTAGCTCATTAGGGCGTCCACGTTGGCTCGCAATTTTGAATAACTTTAAAATTGAATAATGCTATATACATATTTTTTATTTGGTTTAGACTTTATAAAAAAAGTGTGTTTTACGATTAATTAAATTTAGTGGTTATTTGATTTTGTGACCTGTGCCAATTGTGCAAGAAAGCATATTTAATACAGAATTTTGAAATTCAACCCTAGAATCTCAATCTACGTAAATTTGACGTATTACGCGAAATATTGCTACTTTTGTCACGTTTATCATCGGATCGCTGCTAACTCCCGAACCAACTAAGTAGGTGTCGAGACCTCACAGGACATACTTGCGCTATGTTGGTAAGTTCTGTAATTTTGTTTTAATGAACATGTTACACGTCATTTCGACGTATAATTCGGCTTTGTATAAATTTGAAAGTTTCAAATTTCTTCTTAAATAAATCACAATTTATTTAAGTTAATTATTTTGTTTCTTTGTACGATTTCTCATGCAGTATTATATTTTAGTATATTCAATAACAAAGACAACAAAGACAGGTCGTATAAGACAGGGTCCCGTCAACAGCTATACCAGGCCAAAATATCTTTAATTTTAGAAAATGATAACGATTGTTCGCCGTTGATTGTGTAGTATAAGATGATGTCCGAATTGATAACGAAGATGCGACAGTCGACTGTATTTAGGATAGAAGCCAAAGGGTCTCTGAAATCAACGATTCTTTTGATCAGATATGTTCTTCTATGTCTAGTAACAGGAAGACTAAAAGCTGGCAGGTAGACTTATCAATTTTTTTTTTAATTAAAAGATTATATGTTTAAATTCCTCGAGTGGGAATCGAATCCACACCCTGTGTGGGACTGACTGCCAAGATTGGCTTCCAATCTGTACAGATAATCATTACGTTATTTACAGTGGTATGGAAATTAGTGTGTAGGCAATTTAGATCCGGTTTTACTGTTGTTAAATGAGATTATTTTTATTGTTATAAATAAAAATTAGGTTAGTAGATAGATATGAGGCCAGTCATGGCGCAGGGACGCAAAGTGTGGCTGTAAAATCATCTAGTTGTGGGTTCGATCCCCACTTGAGGAAATGAAATATTAATTTATATTATATTTTAATTTCTTTTCTCTGGTGTCGGGGAAAAGCGCGGCGTTGAGTTACGCCACTCATCATGCAATATCTCCAGAACTAGGCGGGAACTCTGGAACGTAGTGTCTTAATATTAGGTTCCCTCTGCCTACCCTGCTGTGAGCGGGTACAACGTAAAGCTGATTTATTTTTTATTTTATTTAGATAGATATGAGTCTTTACGTATTTCTGGAAGGAACATTGTATATTGGCCCTACGTTGTATGATCAAATGACTCAAGTTGATACTGGCGTATCCAGCCCAGAGATGAAAGCAGTACTCCATATGAGGCCGAACCTGGGCCCTCTTGCTCTGCTGATTTTCACCAGTTGTTTTAGACCAACTTGGCTTTATTTTGGCATTCACTCCTGACAGATGAAATGAAAAAGATTTCTTTCACTTCATGAGGAAACATTCCCAATGGATGCCTCAACTGAAGACACAAGTTTATTTCGACGTTTTCACGAGAACGACTTGCGCGGCCAGAGTAAACAGCTTCCACTGTGCTATCATCTGCATAGCAATGAATATTAGAAAACTTTAACATGTCATTTATATGCAGAAGAAACAGCGCAGGGGACAGCACCCAGTCTTGGAAAAGGCGAACGTTCACGAGCATGTATTCGAATCAAAAATCATCGGCAGCAACTTTGTTCTAAAGCTGGCGATCCACTTGTATAAGTTCTCGAAGAGCCCGTAAGATGGAAGTTTTGCAAGAAGCGCCCTATGCTACACTCGAGCGGAGGCCTTCGCCGTGTCCAAACTAACTGCCAGACCCAATAACGAGTAACTATAACATCTTCTAGATATTTGAAGTTTTTTATATGTATATAATATTATTATTTTTAACTTTTTAATAAGGGTAATATAACATTGCTACTGAACACGTAATGTCACAAAAAATGGGCGGAAACCTTAGATTTTTTTGACCAAAAATCACAGATCACACAAGACCATTTCTTTGGACTCTCTTGGGAAGTAATCAAAAACAAAAAAAAGGATTTTTGAAGTATACAAAATAGTAAAAATCTAAATAAAACAAGAAAGTTATTTAACCCTTTTCCGCAATAGGCTTAAAAAACTTATCGACATCCAAAAATCCAAATGTAGTGGAAAAATAGTTTGAAAGTTAGTCGTTGACGTCAGAGATTTTATTTGCGAAAGTTTTCAAGCTGGTGCTTATTAACGTCAGTGGAACTTTACGGTGCTTTTTTGAATAGCAATCGATATCTACACCTACTTTCTTTAATTTTTATTCTGGACACCGTCTACGGTGGAGTACGGAATACTAATTAATGTTATTGATCCTCACTTAAGAGATCTTCATTTTGTATAAAAGTTTATGTAAGTGATATTTTTTTTTTTAGGTTTTACCGCGTAGCAGGTTATTCATGGAGAACCTAGTGTTAAGTTTCTCCATCTCCGTTACACTTTCTGTCAAATTTTCTAGAAATTGCTTGTTGAGACGCGAAACCCAACGCTGCGCTTTAGTACCCAAGAGAGGAAATGAAATTGACTTAAATATAATTATTCCTCCTAGGGGTGTCCGAAACCTCAACCTTCTCGTTTATAATCAGATATTATCACACTACCTTACAACGGCTAAATAATAAATGCGAGTTAAAATTTTGGAGTTTAGTATGTGTTAGTATGTGTAGAGTTAAATGCTTTTTAGCACAACTACGTCTGAGTCTAAGGTAGCTTTCTGTAGAACTGCCGCTACTGTACATTTTTGTATTAATTTCATTTTGGTTTTTTGGTTTAACGCCAGAAAGTCAATGTGACACAGTGATGAAAATAATCTAAATGTTATATCACTTTTATCGTCATTTATTATAGACAAACATTGGCAGATAGAGAAATATTACTCCGCTTTTTGCGAAGTTCTACTTCACACAGGCATAAGACTCTCAACGAGAAGAAATTGAACCCACAACCCCTATACAATCAGAATCTCCTCCACTGCCACAATATCATATATCCTAACTCTCTCTCTACTCGTCTATTTTCATGCAAAATAAACAGTAGAAAATGGATAAATATGCTAATTTTCGCTCAAAAAGAGTTAATCACGCGACACTAACGATTTGAATGCATCGTTTGCCCCATTCAGTAAGTAAACAGTTCATAGATTGATGAAGACAAATGAACGGGTACGAACTAAAGCCGCTTCAGGCATTAAAGGTAATTTGCATAGTTGCTATTTATTTTATATGTACAAAGCTAATTAATTATTATGCTGATTAGTGTTCGTTAATTATTTATTGATTACTTCACTTTTATTACCATTATTACTTTCAAGCACGTGTGCTATATTTTTTAAATATAATCGTCCAGTAGTTTCTCGGATACTAAAATTCATATCAAAATAGAAGAAGAAATTAAAAAATTAAATTACTCCGCACACAGAGGGGACATTAGTGCATGGACACTCCGTTCCCCACTTATGACCGTATCCAGAAGACATTGCGTGTTGAGTAGACTTCACTTAAATATAAATTTAAGTGAAGATTTCGTTTCCTTGTGTGAGACTCGAACCAACAACCAGCCGAGTTTACATTCACACTGTGTGCCCCTGCGCCACGACTGGCATTCATAATCTTTTTTGTTTTAAATACTGAGATAATACCTAAATAAAGTAGTAATAACTGACAGTTCTCGACGGAAAACTATGGACTGGCTGACAGTTATAAGCCGAGACAGTTTCTATGTAATATCATCGTCATAATCGATAATCAAAATTGGTAATCGATATACATATACATATGTATATCGAGATAGTTATTTAGCGATAGATTGATCTAGGCATTACATATCATGGAACATGGATCATAGATTAAGCATTAAGTATTATAAATGACGGATTGAGGATTACTGATTATAGATTAGACAGTGAGAATTAAGAATTAAGGATCACTAACTAAGATGTAATGACTGAAGGCTAAAGACTGACGGCTAAGGCCTGAGGGCTCAGGACTAAGGACTGAAGACTAAAGACTTAAGACTGAGGACAGAGTACAGAGGACGACACAAAGTTTTAGTACATTCACAATGTATAAGTATGAAAATAAATATGAATTTCCGATTAATAGATTTTTATTTTTAGGAAAATAATGGTCTAAGCCTAAATGCGAGTAAGACGAAAGGTACGAGAAGTATTTGAAAGAAATTAAGAAAAGACGGAATGCAAGATCGGTGTAAATGGTAGAATATTAGAACAAATGAACGAGGTGGTATATTTGGGAAGTGTGTTCAGTAGAGATGAAAGCTGGTTTGGGCTCGTCAAATGAATGAGTGGTGAAAAAATGTGGCAAAAAAGATTTATGACAGAAAAGTGAGGTAAGAGAGGTAGGAGGAGACTTTGATGTACCTGCGAAAACGCAGTAACGGCAGTATCAAAGGTACTAGAAGAAGGTCACGTTAAAAGTATGAGGACCGCCCGAAGAGCATATGTGAAGAGGTTGATGACAGTGGATGAAGCGAAATATGTATGCAGAGACCATAGCGTTTGATGCTCCGTTCTCTGTGACTATCTCGCTAGGTATACAGCGTGAAGCTAGATTAGATAACATTAGATTTTTATTCGAATTAATATTGATTTAAATATCCTCTGTCATTTTTACGTACGAGTTTAAATTATATTTCAATAAAGAAGCGCCGCAAAAATTTCGCGTAGGGCGCTGGTATTGCAAAAGCCGGTACTGCCAGCCGGCACATATTTGACTAATTGTTTTGTAAAACAATTTTCATGTATTAAATGATATAAAAATAATTATTTCTTTGTCATCAAAGATAAGCAATCCTCTTAAAAACATTGTATAGTGGTTTATTTTAATACCCTCCAACCCTCATGTCATTAAAAATAAGCAAACCCAAGAGAAAGTGCTTACGTAATACTTGAACAGCCCCAAAGGTTAAATGATGGATACAATGTGAAAGTAAAAAAAAAAACAAATTCAAAAACTTACCTAAAAACAACACTAGTTTTCTCGTTTTCTAAATGCGAAGCGTCCGTCAGGGACCACTGCAGCACTACACCAGTCCGGCCCTCCAGAGGCCCACTAACTATCATGGCCGGCACGAACCTATATCTTAAACTCTTCCTATAAATCGATCTTTCCACTCGCGAACTACGAAATTTGGGCTTGAAATAGTACCCATCAAAGTCACTTTCACTGTTTGTCCTATAACTGAAGTCTTCGCTCCAAATCTTCATGTGTTTCGACCGAATCGGACGCGAATGTTTGGGCACGAAGTATGGGATCGGTTCTTCATCTCTACAAGGTCTTTCGGAAAAGCTGGTTGGCGTGAAGTTGCCTCTGATGTAGCTGCCAACTATGGAGTATAGCACGTAGTCCCGAAGTGATGCATCATCAAATTGTAGATGAACTGAAAAGAAAACATTTTTTTTAATAAATGAAAATTTATCAAATTATTTTTTTTAATCAGCTTCACGCTGTATCCTGCACACAGCAGGGTAGGCAGAGGGAATCTAGTGTTTTTTTTTTTTTTTTTTAGACACTCCATTCCCCACTTTCTGCCGATTTATGGAGGCATTGCGTGTTGAGTGGCAGAACTCAACGCCGCTCTTAGCCTCGACACCAGAGCGAAGAAATGGAAATATAAATTTAAGTAAATATTTCATCTCCTCGAGTGGGGATCGAACCCACAACCAGTCGGTTTACAGTCACACTTCGTGCCGCTGCGCCATGACTGGCCTTTACTTTAACTAGACTTTTTACTTTAAATAGACGTCCAAATATGAGGATATAAATTAATAATAGGTTAAATATGTACGAGTCAGTGTTTATGTGATTTTGTTAGAATTGTATAATATAAATTTAGCCTTAAATACTGTTGCGGTATAATTAAACATATCTGGTATAACATTAACCAGTGGATGCGGTTATAGCAGGTAAAGTCTCACTATTTACTAAATTTGTAATTAAAACATACAGTATTGTTATTGTTTTTCTATTAATTTACTAGCCATAACGTCGATAAGATAGGTATAGGTAAGAAAAGAAAGTAGAAATAACTATTGATAAGAATCATTGTATATTAATTGGTAGAACTTAACAACGCACTTTTCTCGGAGTGGGAATAGAATCCAATACCGTTATACTTCCAGTCAGAAGCTGCTGCTGACGCGCTACGATGGCCTCATTACAACACAATTATGCGATTATAAATATATCTAACAAAAATTCGGTTATTCTTAATTCTCTTAATGAAATCGTATTATCAATCTTTACCTTAAGAATACGATCTTAAAGCTAATTTAAGCTACTTTTCTCGATAATTATAAGAACTTAATTTCAATTGAACCATTTATCACCGAGACTGATTAGATAAGAGCTAAAGATAATCATTCCTCTGATTTATAGTCCGAGCTCTCAATGTCTAAGTATCGTTAGTATAAGAATGCTTGTATCTGATTGTGCTCAAGAAAAAGCCGAGTCCACTTCTGATTAAGAGCTCTTGGGCAGCTCATGATTGATGTAAAGTTATGGATGACGTCTTCTGCAAGAAAGGAAATATATAAATTGTTATAATAATATGTTTATTATTAATATTTTTTAAGCGTGTCTGAGTGTATGTGCGATGGTTGCGCGTTTGATTTCGGACCATTGCTAGTTTGATTGATAGAGCTCGGGCTTTAACACCATTATATATTTTGTTTTTGGAATATTCAATAAATGGGGAAAGGAGTGTTTGGAACACTAGGTTCTCTCTGCCTACCTGGATCAGCTGCATCTCTCACGCAGCCCGCGTGCGAGATGCAGCTGATCCAGCAAAGTGTTATGTACCATAACGTTGATTTTATTCATTATTTAAAGAGAGGAGACATCAATTATATATGTATTTTTTCCCACTGCTGATACCCAATAATTAAGTAAATACTCTTTTATAGATAACCCCTTATTTAATATAAAAAAATACAGTCAATATATATCTTATATAGAGATCCTCGGAGATATAAAGTAGTCCTATACGCCAAGTATGTAAGATGTTAGTCGGTCGTTGCTGTGAAAGTAAGAGTATTATAAATCTTCGAGACTGTTTTATGAGATGGTTGGGAATAAATATTTTGTTTTGAAACTACTAATATTATTTGTATAGAACAACATTTTAATGTAATGAAATGTTTTGCCAAATTTAATTTTCGTTTTATTTCAACTTTAGTACTTTAGTTTTTATTTTGTTTGGTGAGTATTTAATTTTCTATTCTATTTATTCCTTAATGTTAAAATTGTTCGTAACTTACAATTTTTGCCGATATGATTAATTAATTATTTGAAGTTTTAAGGCCAGCCGTGGTGTAGAGGCATAGGCATGTGATTGCAAACGTGACAACAGTTTATGCGTTCGACTCCCCGTCAAGGAACTTTATAATCTTCAAATTTCCTCGCTATGTTTTCGAGGCAAACTCAACACGTAATGCTCTCAGAATTTGGCGAAAAGTGGGAAACAGAAATATCTTAATGGGTGGTCCTACCATTAGATATATACATAGATGTATATCTGACGTTACGGCTAAAAGATAAAAATAATAAATCTATGTATTATTTTTATCTTTTTAGCTTCACGTAGTATTCCGCGTATGGCAGGGTAAACCGACGGCACCTAGTGTACCCAAGACACTTTGTTCTTTTTGCCGAAGCTTGGACATTGCGTGATGAGTGCCGCAACTTAACGCCGGACTTTATTTTATTTTCGGCACCAGAGCGAAGAAATGAAAACATGAATTTAAAGAAATATTTTATTTCCTCGAGTTGGGATCTGATCGAACCCACAGCTAGGTGATTTTACAGTTTGCGCCCCTGCGGTACGACTGGCCTTAAATATTTATGTTTTTTGTAATACAATACTTCTATTATTTTAAGTCTAGAAAATAACAGGTCATAGCGGCAGGAAATGGCGATGTGGCCTGGATATGTCCGATCGAGGGTACAATTTCCGAATAATAGACATGACAAAATAGGTGGAACCTTAAAAGCGTAAGAGTGCTTTTGCGATTTGATGATAGTATTGTATAAAAATAATAATATTTTTTATATATAAAAACGTTTATGCTGTACAATATTCAAGGAGCTTGCGTGAAATTTGAAGTGAAGTAAAATGAAAATCTCCCTAAACTAAATTTGGATAAATTCTTCCTTTTTTTCTCTTCTTTCTAATCTATTATCTGTATATCTCTATATATCAATTCTATGACAACACTGACACTATGGGTACACTCCACAGTCAAATATTGTACGGGGGAATGCCATTTATGAAAATGTGCACGGCTTGTGATTGTGGGTTCGATTATCACTAAGATAAATTAATCGTTTTCATTTCTTGCTTTGGTAGCGAGATAAAGCGCGGCGTTGAGTTTCGTCAATTAGCACGCAATGTCCGGAAGATTAAATGGGGAACGCAGTGTCTTAATACTAACTGGTTCCCTCTATTTAACCTTCTATAGGCGGGATACAGCGTGAAGCTAACACATATATATTTGTATATTGCATAATTATATATTTAGCTTCACATTGTATCCCGCATACTGCAGGGTAGGCAGAGGTAACCTAGTGTTAAGACACTCCGTTCCCCACTTTTTTGGAGTTTTGGAGGCATTGCGTGTGGCAGAACTTAACGCCGCGCTTAACCTCGACACCATAGCGAATAACACACACACACCACAACACACTATAGCGAATGTAAGTAAAAATAAATCTTCAAAAAATCTTTTTCATCTTCTCGAGGGGGGTCGAACCCACAACCAGTCGGTTTACAGTCACACTTTGTGCACGAATTAATAAGTATATATTTATACTATATTATTATTGAGCTCTGAAATTATATATAACATATTTGTAAAACAATTACAAAGTAAAGAACGCAGTGACTTGTCACTAGATTTTCTCTACTAACAAAATAACGGTGAACTATATTACACAATGCCAGTATGAAAAATTTCCACATAAATGGGAAAAATATATGATATGAGGTAATATCGCAATACATTATATTTTTACCAAACTTTTCCGCAGGATGAAATGGGATTTAACTAAATGTTTTATTGATGGTGGTCTTTGGTTTTTGATAGAATTTGGTACCATTATTGAGTAATAAAACTATAAAAACAGTTACTAGTGTTAAGATACTCCGTTTCGCAGTATCAGCACACGAAACTCAACGCCGCGCTTTGTATGACTTTCATAGGATTTTGCAGACATAATTTTTGTAATATTTCTATATGTATTTACCACTTGAGTGATTATAGAATAATAAGTATTTTTTAACAAATCGTCCTCTTTGTTAAATATCTGAATTTAAATAGATAAAAAGGGGTGAAGCGATTTTCTTCCTCACTACTGCTATTCAACATAATATGTTATCCCCAAAATTTGGCGACAAGTGAATCATAAAATTTGACAAACTAAGAATATACACCTATATTCTCATTTTATATGAAATAAACTATAATTATAAGTTTGTAATAGCTTTCATCTGCAATATGATAACATAAATTTAAATTTTTCGGGTTTTTTCTTTATTTGCACTGCAAGATTACACTTCTTGTTAATCATATTCTTGTCATATAACATCTGGAGTTAAATCGTCAAATAAACAATCTACAAAGTGATTCTATTATTGAGCAACAAAATGATTTTTCAGTTACTGAACCCTAAGAACATACAGCCTAAATATGTTTAGAAGAAAAAAATATAAATTACATCACTACTGCTACAATATCCAATTTTCAATAGAAATAACGGCTTTATAAGGGGTAAACAATGATGAAAAAAGGTACACCGCATTTCACCATACAAGGCATCCTGGCTTAACGAACTATAGTCCCTTGGAGGGGTATAGTCTCGTATATTGTTATTCGTGTTAAAAGAAAATAAAGGGGCAATAGTATGTCGAGGCTATTATATAAATTACTTTCGAAAATAGGCTAAGCAAAAGTTTTTTTTTTTATGCATTTTCTTTTATATATTATTATTCGACTCGATTGACCGACTGGCGATGAGTTTGGATTCGATTAATATTCGAGGGAGTGATTATATCAAAATGAAAATGGAGAACGGAGAATTCCTTCATTCATCTGCTATGTACGTGATAGAGCGTAAAAACTAAAACATTCACGTATATAAGCTGAAAGAAATCAGCCCTGTGCCTAGTGTCAAGACGAAGTATCGAGCGGAACTCAACGCTGCGCATATCACGGTTAAAATAAGGGAAAATGTCTCGCATAATATTATTTATTTACACAACATATATAGATATACATTTAATTTTCAAAGAGGGTAGTATTTTACCTTACATTTTGAAACAGTGAAACCCAACTCGCGTACTGGAATAGTATATAATAGTTTAAAAGCTTCGTTCTTTAACATCGGACAACTTTAGAGCAGAATGTTTAGTACATTTCTATCTCTTCTAGTTTTTACTAATTACTTGCAAATAAAAAAATGTAAATATTTAGTTTTTTTTAGCTTCTATGCCTGCTATGAAAGCAGGGCCTATCCTGCTGAAGAAGGAACCTGGGAACGTAGTGTTAACATACTCCGTTCCCATTAAGACTCTTCCGTTCTTTATTTTCCGCTCATTCTTGAAGACATTGCTGCTCAGTGGCGGAACTCAACACCGCTTTGTTTTCTTACCAAAGTGAGGGGATGGAAATATAAAATATTTATTAATCTCCTCGAATTGTAATCGAACTCACAACCTGTCGCGTTTACAGTCGCACGCTTGTCGACCTGTGCTTGAGGCCAGCTCAGAAAATATTTGAAAAACGTATATAATAAGCACCTTAAAAAATAAACGAACATTGTGCGAATTTTAAAATGTCGGTGATTATTAACGAAATGTAATAGAACTGCAGTTTTTCTAATCATAGTAAAATATTGTAAAGATAATTCAAAGAATTCGACTTACAATCTCGTCTTTTTGAAACCTTTTACGGGAGTCTTTTTAAAAGTGCATATAACGACGACGTTTACGTTAGTATCTAAATTAAATTATATAACCTAATTATGTTTAATTTTTGATTATTTCTTGAAAAAGATATTTTCGCCATCACGCTTTTTTCCCTCACTAACTGCTGATTACAGTGTTGACCACTTTCTGCCCAATTTTCGGGACATTAGCCATTGCGTATTAATTGGCGAATCTCAACGCGCTTTTTTATTTTGAACTAAAGCTATAAAATAAGGGCAAATTAAACACCTGAGTGGGGTTCGAACCCACAACCACCTCATTTGCAGGCTACCAATGAAACACGTATAAAAATTCAATCAATATCATTAAGGTCGAAGGCGAAATAATATTTCCTTTTGTAATTCGTTACAATATCCCAAGAGTCTTCAGCATTAATCATTGCGTTCGCTTGTAAGAAAAGTATATTCATTTTCTTAAGCGCATAACGAGATATTACTGTTACCGTATAGTTAATTAGTTTCTTCTGTTATAATTTAGTATAGTTAATTTATATAATAGGCTAGTATTATGTAAATGGCGCCCTTAACTTCATATACGTTCATTAATTTATTCAGCTTTACACTGTATTTTATATATATTATAAAATGTAATATATTGGTTTTTCTGGAATTTCAGGAAATCCTCTCTAACTGCTCTCCTACACTTGTCAAGAAATGTACAAGCGCTGCATGAGTCTGTTTTTTATTAGGAAAAATAACTTCCACGCCCTCGCAAGTGCGTATTTTTTAACTTTTTTTAAAAAATGGACATATTATTTTCATAAGGTTTTTTATAAACTAAGGCAAGTCCTGCACTGACATATTGTCAGAAGTGTAACTATTTTTAGTAGATACTATATTTGGTATTATTGTTTATTTTACTTTATTATGATTTTATTTATTTTACATGGCAAGGTAGATCGAATGACAAACTCAGAATCAAGACACTCGAATATTTGCTCCGATAGAATTTAAAATATTGGGTATTGGGAGGCGACATTTAAAAAGAATACACTACGTTGCCTTGAATATATAAAATATTGGGTGTTGAGAGGCGACATTTAAAAAGAGAACACTACGTTGCCTCGAATAAAATTCGATGACCAAAACCATGCATACAGTCAGACGCTGACCCATTTTGCCATAATGGCCTCGTATTATAATTACAACATTGTAAATTATAATACATTTCTCTTAATTAATAACATATTGATATTATAGAATATTAATCAGAATCTCTATATAAAAGAATACCTTTACAATATCTAACAACACCGCAGTCCATAATTAATCACTTCTTTGAAGCGTTTTTATCATAATATATTATTTTCCATTATTCATGACTAAGAGGTATAATAAATTACACGGGAGATAACTTTAAATATCATAAAAAAGCACGGGTGTTATAGAGACAAAAAAGGGACCCGCCATTTTGTACAGATGCCATTTCATTTCCCGCCAGTTCAAAATGTTGCCAGTTATTTAAGCCTTTTCTACAATTTCAAGTTTCGACAGAGGTCCGATGGCAACATTAATCATTCATTAAAAAACATTATTCAAAATAGAATAACAAATAGGAGACAGAAATTTATTTAGTGAGTTCTATTCCCACTCGACAGAATGAATTATTTAAATTTTCTGGCTTTAGTAATAAGACAAGTTGCGCTGTTGATCTGGAGGCATTGCGTATTAAGAGGCGATAAAATGGAAATATAAATGTAAATAAATATTTTACTTCATCGAACCCACAATCACGACTGGCCTCCGACTAAGATTCACGGCTATGATTCCCTTCATAGTGTCAAAATACGCATTTTTTGCTACAGAAACGGCTCTTTTAAATTTATATTTTTTCAAGTAAATGTAGAAATACGTTTTTTTTTCAGGAAAGCATGGGGCCATAGATATAGATATGGAATTTCGACTCGATATCTCCAAGCGTTCCTGAGATAAAGGCTCTTGACAGGCAGACAGACGGACGGGCAACAAAGTGAAAGTGATAAGGTTTCCTTTTTTCCTTAAAAGATATGGAACCCTAAAAATAACTGGGCTCTATCTGACAAAATTTTAGCTTTAAAGTTATTGCGTTTAAACTTGACACTTTATCCCGCACATAGCAGATTAGGCCGAAGGAAACTGGGAACCTAGCGTTCGCAATAATACACTTCCGTTCCCCACGCTCCGCCGAATTCTGGACGCCTTGCTGAATGGCAAAATTCACCATTGCTCTTGGCCTTGTCACCAGAGCGAATGAAAATATTAAATATTTCATTACATCGAATAGGAATTGAACCCATAAACTGACGTATTTACAGTCACGTGCTCGTGGGTGCTGAGCCATGACTAGATCCAAAGCATACTTTACATAAAGTACTTACGATATTTGTCGTCATCAAGAATTTACTTTATAAAATAAAACTTTTATAGAAATATTTCGCTTCATTTTAATTTGTTTGGACTTTAATAAATTAGTAATGTTTTTAGAGATATTACTTTGGTCGTTAGAATGAAAAACAAATTTAGGTTATTTTAACTCATTTATATATTTACAGTATAAATCAAATGTTTTTCTGTACAGTTTGAAAATGTTAAAAGATGGCTCTTTCAATTTAGTTTTTGTAAATGGTGGTTTCAAGTTATATGTATGTATATAGCACTTTGGCGTGACAATGACGTCTTTACACTTAAAATAAAATAAATAAATCAGCTTCACACTGTATCCCGCACACAGCAGGCTAGGCACAGGGAACCTAGTGTTAAGACACTCCGTTCCCCACGTTCCCGAATTTTGGAGGTATTGCGTGTTGAGTGGCAGAACTCAACGCCTATAGAACTCGGCGGAAAGTGGGGAACGGAGTATCTTAACACTAGGTTCCCGCTGCCTACCCTGCTGCGCGCGGGACACAGCGAGAAGCTGATTAATTATAATTTATCTCCCATTCATAGATAAATGAAATAAATATATGATTTATTATGTTAATATTCTGAAATCTTTGTATTTCAGCAACATCGTACGCGATGATTAATAGTTTGTTTTATTTAAAGGTCCCTGCTAGTCACCTAGCTTTGTTTGCGGTAAAGTACTAATGTAAAATATAATCCAGATGCTTCGGAAGGTTTCTAGATACTTCCGTGATAAATTATCGTGATAAATATACTGGGAGTTTATAGGAGAGAATAATTAATAATTATTATATTTAGTTCAATATTTAGTTATATTTTTTTTTTGTTTCAAGATTTATATTTCATGTTGGAGGGTAGTTAGAGTGAAAGAAACTTTAAAACGCTACGGTTTCTAAATTCTTGATTTGCTTCATTCTTTATTAGTAGTATAATCATTCATAAAAAAGTAAGACGGCGTTCAGTTCCGTCATTTACCACTCTACGACTCGAAATTTTGGTTTATAGTGGAGTCTTAACACTAGGTTCCCTACACTTTTGAGGCCAGTCGTAGCGCAGGGGCACAAAGTGTTACTGTAAAAGCGTCTGGTTGTGGAGAAAAACTGTAAAAGCGGCTAGTTGTGGAGGAAATGAAATATTTATTTAAATTTATATATTTCTGTTTCAGCGCTCTGATGTCGAGGCAAATGGCGTCGTTTAGTTCCGCCACTCAACACGCTATGCCTCCAGAATTCAGCGGAAAGTTGGAAACGGAGTGTTTGAACACTAAGTTCTCTCTGCCTACCCTGCTGTGTGCATGATAGAGCGTTAATGTGATAAAAAAAAAGATACTGTCGAAATATCAAGCTAACTTGAAAATCGCCATTTTACTACCAGCTCCCGTTAACGGCAACTTGACAATCTTATAAAATACTTCAGTTCAGTTAACCGCGCGTATAATTCGACTTAACGATTTGCTAAACTGATTCCTTTTACAAATATTATAAGGCGAGAGCGTACCTGAATATTTTATACCCTTATCGTGACTAATGGGTCGTATAATTTTTTGGTTGTGGCCGTGTGTAGTAGAATTACGGGGTTTCTGGAAAAAATGTCGACTCGTGTCGAAGGTTCCGTATTCATAAAACGATTATAACCCAACAGAAATATATATTTACACACATTTTGTATGAAATCAACAACAACTCATACGAGAACAAAAATGAAAAACTATCAGACAGACAGACGGACGAATGGACAGTAAAGTGTATATATATATATAGGATGGGATCAATGTTTTTCCTTAACAAATTAACAAAATTGACAAAATTTTTCGTTCGGCGGCAGTTATAATTTTCTTTAAATCAATCGGTCTCCATTGCGGTTGCACAATTTATCGAAGTATTTAGATGGCGATCGTTCGATTCGGCAATACTTCACTGAACTCATAAGAGTGCGCACGTGTATCCCTGCAATATGTTGGAAGACAATTACAATAATTTATAATGATATTTATATGAGATATATACGAACAAAAATAGGCCCACGATGTGGGACGCAAAAGTGTGACTATAAACACTACGGTTGTAGGTTCGAATCCTATTAAATTTTTTTTTTATAAATAATAAAATATCCTATTAAATTATATTTTTAATATCACATAAGAAAATAATAATAAATTATAATATAACAGAAAAAATATTTTGAAAATATAATTGCTGACATTAAGTGAAATATTTTTATTCTTTTTAAAAGCATCTGTAGTTAGGGCTGTCGTGGCCACTGTGAACTATTAATGAATTCAACATTTTTAATTATTTGATATCTAAAATTAACTAAAACTACAATACGTGTAAAAGTGTATTCATTTGTGCAAGTTGCTAGATATGTATATAATTTTGCTACCAACGTCTCATACATCTTTAGTAAAATTCTTCATGCATCTTCCCGCACAGCAGGGTATGCAGGTGGTATATTCAGTTTTTTTTATATATTTTCCCCAAATCGGCACCGAACCCGCAACGTAGGAAGAAAAACTAGTGTGAAAGCGCACCGTTCCTGATTTTCTACCCAATTTTCGAGATATGGCCTGTTGAATTGTGGAACTAAACGCCATGTTTGTCTACTAAAACGGAAGCTGACTTGACTATTCTAGAGATCATCGCGGTTCAGGGGTACCAGTGTGCGATTGTAAACCCGACGTTTGTTGATTAGATTCTCATTCGGGCGAATGAAATATTTAATATTTATATTTCCTAGTCCTGGTAACGAGGCAAAGCGCGGCGTTGAGTGCCGCCACTCAACACGTGATAATTATGCGGCGAAGAGTGAGGAACGAAAGTGTTTTAATGTATCTGGGAACGAAATATATTAACATTAGGTTCCTGAGTTCACTTGCCTACCCTTTAATGAGTGGGATATAGCATGAAGCTAAATAAATCTTATATACGATAGATCGATCTATTTTACGGAATGTGAATCGAACACACAACCATCGTAACAACAGTCAAACGCTATCGCAGCGCCACGACGGTATAAACAAAAACATTAAAAAAAAACAACTTTTTCCTTTTCCAGACTCAAATATAAAGGCTTTATGGAACAAAACCATTGGAAGCCAACCCTAGTTCGGCGTCGACGTCTCTTTATTTATTCACTGTGTAACCGAGTTTCTGCGTGACGTCATAGTGTCGGTGACCCACGATCGATTTAATACACACAGCTAGATCATTCCGTGTTACGTAATGCTGCTGTGAGCTTTCATAATATTTTTACAAATGTATAAGAAATAATGGATAATATTTTCGCTCTGTATTTATTAGATCACTTTTCTGTGTATCTGTGGTATATATTTTTGTAGCTATCTTTATCGCGGGGGCACAAGCGTGCGACTGTAAGCGCGATTGTTGTGAATTCGAATCCCACTTGCGGGAGTGATGTATGATATCGAGGCAAGGGTGCGTTGAGTTCTGCCAAGTAACGCACAATGCCTCAAGAATTCTGTTAAAAGTGGGTAACAGTGTCGAAGGAAGTATCTTAGCACTAGGTTCCTCGGTTCCATTGGCCTACATTGTTAAGTGCGGGATATATCGTGAGGTAAAAAAAAACTTTACGTAAATTCAACGTTTATAACTGAATATATTAGAGATAGTCGATAGAAAAGTAAGTGGGCAGATGAGACGGTAGGTGAAAATTTGGTTGAGTAGCATTTTTAGACGACATTCTTAGAAGTTAGTTACAACAAAATATTTTATACAACAATATTTCTCCTCCCTAAGTTGAAGTATTAGTATAACATTACCTACACTTTCGAATTCAGCAACACATTAGTCTGCTTTCACTGTATATCACTATAGAAGCCACTTTGGCGTAGGGGCACTTCACACTCTATCCCTTATATCTGGATAGGCGGAATAAACCTAGTGTTAAAACAATTCGTTCTACACTTTTAGGTAAATAAAACTAAAATAAATCAGCTTCACGCTGTATCCCACACACAGCAGGGTAGGCAGAGGGAACCTAATGTTAAGACACTCCGTTCCCCACTTTCTGCCGAATTTTTAGGTAATTTTTCGTTATATTTGATATTCAGTGGCGGAAATTAACGCCGTCCTTTATCTGCCATTTCTCATGAAATCGATCGAATCCACAACTTCCGACCCTGCGTCACCTGCGGTATCTGCTGACCGTAAGCGTCTACAAATCGTTTAAAAAAATAATTAGGCTTTCTGCGAGGATCACATAAAAAAGTAAACTAAAGAAAAAGTATTCAAATTTTATTTGTTTATACAAAATAAGTGAACATTTAAATGAAACAAAATAAATAAATATGTAAGAACATAACGATGTATTAACAAAGACAATATTTCAAGGAAAGGAAAGAAGTCATTATTCCGGTATTCCGAGCATTTATCACCGCTTTAAAGGCTGAGTTAACTGTTCTTTAATTTTTTTTATACCAATGTTAAGACGCTCATTTTTTTCAGGCATTTTCTTTTGATATGGAGTTTTGATTGGTGGAATTCAATGCTGTTCTAGGTAAAAAAGATACCTCGAGTGAGAATGGAATCCATAATTATCGCCCCTATAGTAGTACAACGTCCTGCTAGGCCTAAAAAGCTTCTAATAAAAATGTCAAGTAGACATATATTCCACAATTTTTTTAGACAGCATATTGAGTGGCGGAAATCAACACCGCATATTATTAACCAGAGCGGGAAACCCAAAATATTTTAAATTTAATAATTCCACCGAGTGGTGATCGAACCTAGAGCCATCGCATTTACGGACAGAAGCTACACAACCGCGCCACGACAGCCTCAAATCATGTTTTCACATAAAACATACCATGATTATTATTATTATTATCTATAATATATAGTCTGTATTCTATAGAAATGGTTCATGCCTCTCACAGTTCCGTGCTCGAGCTCTTTTAAATGCCTAACCGCTTTCATAAAATAATGGACGCTTGAATTATACTATCCCCCCCTCCTCCTCCCCTTTTTATCTGTGCTATATGTAATTATATTCTGTTCGTATTTTTATTAAATTATGTTGACCCATTTCTGGCCTACTATGGTAGTACTGAGTGAAGCTTATAGCTCGTTAACCTATCTGATATGTTTTCAGTGCAATATAAATGTGTTAAATGTAGAACTGAGTCACTAACGAATCACTAAGTTCACTATATCTTCATTTTAAGTTCAATATGTCGCCTCCATAAAACGGAAAAAAAAGGCTGTATATGTGACAAAATAAACAATAATGTCTTTTGTTAAGCTAGCAGGATTGGCTGATGGAACCTAGTGTCAATAAATTCGTTCCACTGCCAATGTATCATAGTTCAGCATCATTGCGTCGTGAGCGGTGGAACTCAACGCCGCGTTTACTCTTGTCACTAGTCAGAACGCTGTGTATTGGCCTTTAAATAAATATAATCATATACGAAAAACAATATAATATTCTTGTGTTAAAATAATACAATTTTCCATTTTAATCAGTATAAGAGCAATAAAACACTCATTATTTCCCATTTATATCGCATTCTGTACGTACAATAAGTAAATGACGATTCTATTCGATGTAACGGCGTATATTGCTATAATTTGTGGTGGTTATTATGAAAATTATTATCCAACTATATAATACGTTTATAATATTGTTATGTGAGTATAAAAAATGAAATATATTATTTTTTAATAGTAGTATGCAGAGGGAACCTAGTGTTAAGACACTCCGTTCCCCACTTTCTGCCGAATTCTGGAGGCACTGCGTGTTGAGTGGCAGAACTCAACGCCGCGCTTAGCCTCGACACAAGAGCGAAGAAATGGAAATATAAATTTAAATAAATATTTCATCTTCTCGAGTGGGGATCGAACCCACAACCAGTCGGTTTTACAGTCACACTTCGTGCCGCTGCGCCACGACTGACCTCACAAAAATGTATTATGTATATTATTTTACTTTTGTGTTAATTAAAATACAGTGTACCTACTGATATACTGTCTTAAGCTGTTTCAATAAAAATTGTGATCGTGGACCTAAAACTCCGTCAAGCGGGTTAGACAGGAGAAATGTAGTGTTGAGACACTCTGTTTCTTACATTTCAAACAAAATTTTGAAACCCTGCATGTTAAGTTGCGTAACTCTTTGTCTCGGCCTTGTAACCATAGAGATGAAATCAAAATAATTTACCCCTCAGTGCGAATCGAACGCACAACTGTCGCGTTTACAGTAAATCGCTAAGCCATGGCGGCATTTATATTATAAATATAAACAATTAAGTTTATATTTATAATATTATATAAATGCCGTCGTGGCGAAATGAGATGGTTATTTGAAAAAAAAGCTGGGACAAATGATCAAAATAAGAGAAATATCTATATGCCCGGTCTTGAGTGCGAGCGATGCTTCTAGTATTCGGCAGCAAGTGTGTGTGTGTGTGCCTTAACAGTATGTCTGTACTGCTGTGTGCGAAATATAGCGTGAAACTGATTTATGTCTTCTTTATTTATTAAGTGCAGTTACAATTTCTCATTCTAGGCTGTTACACAACCTCAATACAAACGAAAGAAATATACGACATAAAAGCAGATGATCTCATGGATTCTGTTCTTCCAAAGCTCAATATGGTTGAGTTTTGGAAGAATCGAAACCAACATACTCAATTACGCGTCCCATACGAAACAACAACACATATTTTAAAACCTAGTGCCATTTCTAAGGTACTGACTGAATCTGAACTAAGTTACATTGAAAAGGATGCACGAAATTTAAGTGTAGCTGCATTTAATTTGAGGAAACGCAAATTGGATATTAAAACTTTGCTGGAAACTAACATCGGTGCTATACAAAATGTGCATAACGTGGACGAAATAAATGTACAAACTAAAAGGTTTAATTACATACAAAATTCCACTAGTGGTAGTGGTGATGGTGGTGGTAACATTTTAAGAAGATATTTTCCAAACTACGACGATCCTATTTACGCCGGCTTTAACTATAAAATACGTTACAGAGTGTTACAACTGATGGCTCAGTTCATATACCAAACCAAATACCACTTGCCGTATGCGCAATTATTGAGAAAGAAATACATAAATCATATTAAGTATCGAATCGGTTATTGTTATGCTCTTTTGAGAAACCTGAAAAGGCAGCAAATGGTGATATACAGTACATTACAAAATTATGTTGAAGAATTTGTGACTTTGTATGTGCATCTAAAATTGTATGAGAAAGTAGTGAAATTAGATGTTGATATTAAAGATTTGATGGTGTTTATTACTAAATTAAATGATATTAGAGAGAGAAATGAGAAGAATATAAAAAATTAGGGCTCGATAGCGATTTTTTAAATATGATTTTTTTGCTTCTTATTTGTTGCAATAACGTCGTATGACTCTTTGTAGAAAAACAGGTAAAATATGTAAATGTATGAGGAACAATTAAATAAATATTAATTGCAAAGACGTCGCCGAGTTGTTTTACCGAATACGACATATAAATTAAATTATTATTAGCCATTTTTGTAATGTTTGAATAAAAAAAATGCGACAGTAAAAAGGAGTGTTATTACTGAAAAATCCTTTAATTGTGTTTCAAAACTGTTTTGTACTTCCCGTCTGAATTTATAATGTTGCTTATTGAGTCGCGGAACTTCATGCCGCGCTTTGTTCTACCAAAGAGTGGAAATGATTATCATTTTAAAGTCATCATTAATTCTTATATTTAAATTATTAAATTTTTTCTATTCTGATAAAGCGCGGGGTTAAATTACTGCATTTAAGACAGAACCTCTTGAATAATGAGAGAAAAGTGGGACATGGAATGTCCTAACACCAGTTTTCTTTTACTTACTTTGTCATATGGGAAAAACCGTACATAGTCGTTACCCTAGTGATGAACCAACAACCACCACGCTTACAACCAGACGCGGGACCCCTGCACCACGATAGCCTCATCTATTTTTTACCAGTTTGAATCTGGACTGGCCTGATCTGATAAATCCATATCAATCCATTTTACATTCATAAACAAAAATCAAAAGCATCCACGCAATGTTGAACAAAAGCATATTTTGCTTTGCGGCTTCACCCTCGTATTCAGAGTGGAGTTCTATCTAGTGGCTATTTATATATAGACTGCATGACCAATACAGTAATGTAGGTGAATGCTGATGGTATGTCAAATGTTTGTAAATCTATGTACACTAATATTATAGAGATTTTGTTTGGTTGAACACGTCAATCTAAGAAACTTCTAATTTGAATTTTAAAAAAATTTGGGTGTGGTTTTGTCACGGACACTGCCGTTTGACGTGAATACGTTTATGTAACTGTTTATATTTTCTAAGTGAAACAATTATTGATATAATATAACTTTATTAAAAACTAGCAGCCCATTCGCAGCTTCGCTCGCCGACCACCTATAATTAATTCAACAGAGAGATCATATAATTTATACATTCAATCACGAAAACATCATCGGCGACAAGAGCCCACTACACACAAATATCCTACATACCGTTATCAGTTGAGACACTGCCGTGGTAAAACGCAGAACTCAACACTGTATTTTACCTCGTACCAAAGCGAGGAAATTAAAGTATTAAATATTTCACTCCCCTGTTCGTCATCTTAATCTATCTTTTATTTGGATAATTTTTTTTTGGCAAAATCTCTTTCTTTTCCAATGCTAAAACAATGAAATAGAAAGAGATTTAGGTTTTATTTTATAGAGTAGTCAAAATTATGCTTTCTTTTAAAGTGGTCTAGATAAAAATGGGAGAGACCCAGGTCAATGTCTGTATATATCAAATGATAGTGTTTCTCCCAGTGAGCTCTGCTTTGAAATAGTCATCCAAAGCGATAACGCTCCATAACTTTCTAAGCACTTTTATGATAACTATTCTGTAAATCACAACAAAAAAATAATATGTAAAATTTTAAATGAAACTTGGTGGTTTCATTCAAAATTTTATATCACACTGAGGACATTGTAAATGCTGTAAAAATATAACAAAGAGAGGGCAAAGATTGTGTTCTATTGTTGAAAGGTATAATAGGGATTGGCGTTTATATGATATGTTAGTTGTCGATATTTAAAAAAAAATGTCGCTTTCGACGAATTCTTATTTCTCTTTTATTTTTTTTGGTTAATTTCACGTTTCGTCCTATATGTAGCAGCAGGATAGGAGGGCAAAAGCCAGTGTTGATACACTACGCTCCGCTTTCCGCGTTACTGTTGAGTGGCGGAACTCAACGTTGCAATTTGCTTTGGCTAAGTTGCTAAATTAAAACAATTCATTCCGCCATACAAAGATTGATTCCACAACCGTCGAATTGTTAGTCACTTGCTATCCATAAACATACGTAAATTATAAGTATTATAAATATTTTTGGGAAGGAAGAGAATTTGGGTTAACTTTGTTTTAAACAGAACTTCATGATGTTATTCAAATTTTGTCCATTTACAATATATTAAACAGAACAATTATGCTGAAAAAGTAACTTACACATAAGGTTTGATTCCCAGTACCCGGGACCTACTGGGAATAAAAAAAGAAACAATTATTTTTATGTTCTCTTTGGTCTGGTAACAAGACAAAGCGCGGCGTTGGGTCCTACCACTCAATTTGACTTTGCGTAAGCTGAACCTTAACATGAGGTTCCGTCTCATGCCTATCAAACGTGAATTTGAACTAATCTTGCTTCACGACAGACTTATATAAACCGCAATATCCATACAAATCTATGTATTTTTTTGAATAAAAATATAATTTTTGATACAGTACAAAAGAAAACTGCTGAAGTTTGATGTTGGTAAATTGTTAATTAATCTTAAAGGATTTCATATTTGAAAAGGTAAAAACGGAACCTTTATAGGATCATTTTTTTGTCTGTCTGACTGACAATATAACTTATCTCAAAATCTCGTGGAGATATTAAGCTGATGTTATGATCAAACATTTTAGTACTAAGAAGAAAAAGTCAACTAAATCAAAATATACGAGCATGCTTCAAATTTGCTGCGTTTTGTATGAAATTTTCCGCGTAATCAAATCCTATAGGGTATTTCCCGTAGAGCTACAATTATGAAATTTGACATGAAGTGAGAACTTACAATAAACATAAAGAAAAAATATCTAAAAAGTGATAATTTTTAGATACGTCATAGACAAAAATAATTACAAACTTATATTTGTGGTTTATGTGAAATTATAAAATGATTGTCTATGCCTGCAAAGTGTGGGCTCAGTGAGCAAGTCCGAGGCGTACTTGATCGGTTCTTTATTCAATTTCATTTGTCTTTATATAAAGCATGGTAGCCAGAGAAAACCTAGTGTTAAAACATTTCGTTCTCTCCTTTCCATTTTAACTTGATTATATCCGGTTAGCACTATTACATAGAGATTATTACGTTATATAGAGGCTAAATCAAACCAATGACTATTATTTAATATCACCATTAGTATATACAATTGTTACAATTGGAATATTGCCAACCAACTAAATAAATAAAAGAAAAACATTCCTTACAAAGCTATTGTCCGGTGTTTTTTCCGGTGACGCTTTCGTTCTACCAAAACAGAATAGATAGTTGTTTCTATCGACTACATAAGGCTTAGAGGTGAATGGGAGTATATTTTTATAGTTATTTTTGTTTTTTACGAACCCGTATATCAAAAGCAAGTATAAGGAGCCCTTATAGGATCACTTTTTTGTCTGTCTGTCTATATATCTTGCCCGATAAGACCATGCCCTTCAAAGTGTGGAGCTGAAATAATATCAAGTATCAAAATTATTTTAGCATAGAAAGAATAAGCTTCTAAGTCTATGCTATGAAAAAATACTAGCACAGAGAGAGTCAAATTGTAAAACAGTGGCGAGACCTTCGTTTATTTATAATGGATGAAAGTTTCTGTGCGCATACGCACAACACTGGTAAGTACTATGAGGGAATATGGGGTTTGCGTGGTGGTTACTTTGGCAGTTATTAGGTACCTAAGGTGCTAAAAATATCGTATAGTAGGTACCTAACTTTCGTTAAATTATAAAGCTTAATAATTGTATATTTTCTTGGGAATAATATTAGAAATGACATTGTCCATTGAAAATTGGACGACAACGAAGTATTTTAACACTAAGTTCCCTCTGCCTCCATGCATGTTGCGTGAATCTAGGAAAAAGAGGAAATTGAATAAAATACCACTATACCTTGCATAATTGCCGTGACCCTGTATAATAAAGACATAAATCTTTATCCACTCAATATATTGCCACGGTGGATTGTGTTTGCCTCATCTCTTGTAATCAGAACATTAATCTACAGGATGATATATGGATGCAATTAATGGAAGCTTTACGTAAGGTTATTTCTTTGTTCTTCTAAGTAAGATATTTTTGAGCGCAAAATACGTCTTTTTTGGTCTTTGTTTGTTTTATGGAAATCATTTATTTACAATTTCCATGAAAATTACTAATTAAATCAGTCTGGGAACAAGACATTTAGTTCCCATTGAGACACTTGTCCGTGTCCGGCGCTTTTGCCTCGTTCCAACGAGGAAATTAAAATATTAAATACAACGCGGCTACCACCTACAATACTTTTATTATGCTGCATTTACCAACTTATTGTTTATATAGGTATTGTAGGTGGTTTATATGGTAGGTTTATATAAAGGTTATAAATGGTAAGTAATAATATAAAGTTAGTCCAGTCGTGGCGCAGTTACACAAAACGTGACCGTGAAATCGACTGGTTGTGGGTTCGATTCCCACTCGAGGAGATGAAATTTTTATTTAAATGTATATTTCTATTTATTCGCTCGGTTTCGGAGCAAAGCGCGGCGTTGAGTTCCGCCACTTAATACGCAATGCCTCCGGAATTCTGTCAAAATTGGAGAACGGAGTGTCTTAACACTAGGGTTCCTTTGTCTACCCTGCTGTGTGTGGGAAACAGCGTGAAACTGATTTATTAAGATTAATTATTTATATTATAAGCTATCCATTCAATCATGAACAACTTGTTTTCATAATTTACATTTCATATCTAATCAGAAGCAGAAAACAACGACACCAAAGATTACATAACCCTCGTTTGCGAGTAGGGGATAGGCTAAAGATACCTAACTTATATACTATTTTTACTAGAGGTTAATTACACGGTTTTTTTAATAATTTGTTAAATATTGCCAAAATAATACTACAATTAACAATCTTCACCGTCTTCGTACAAATTTATTTGCACGTTCCACACTCTGCTCTGTCTTGGGATGATGTCATCGGTGGATAAAGGGATCCCTGCGGGACTCAAATCAATGTTAAAGTTTATATATCATCATAAAATTTCCTTGATGATGAAATAATTTTCTTTTGTAAGTTTTAATATGACACTCTGTTCTCTACTATCTGCTTAATTTTCGAAACGTTACGTGTTGAACGGCGGATCCCAATGTCCAAGAGAATATTGTGGATACTAAGCCGGCTAACTAAAAAAAATCCTCAGTCTTATATATCTATCTGTACATATAGTCTCTGTTAATAAAATTTGGAAACACAATGTATTCTTACAGAGGGCGAGTCCATCGTGGTGTAGCAACATAAGAGATTGATTGTACTCACGTTGGTTGTTGGTTTGATTCTCGCAGTGTATGGAGAACGGAATGTCTTAACTCTGATGACTCTGCTTTATAACTAATCAGCTTCAACTAACCCTCCACAAACTAACGGACATTTAGTACGAAGGTTAATATAATATATGGACATTACTTAAACAGGCAAATGTAAGTAAAAGCTAATTTATTAAGCAAATATTTATCCCTTATCAAATAGACCCTTGCGAGAGTTACAAAACAAACTAACTTTTCTCTGAGCATTGAAGTTTATAAAAGCTACCTATAGCGCATATGCATGTATGAATTAACTTCCTCGCTCTGATAAGTAGACAAAATGTGGCGTTGAATTCCGCCACTTAACAAGCTCAATGTCTTGGAATTTGGGTTGAAACTGGCTTAATGTCTAAATTGAAACTTTTATACCAACCAGTCTAAATTGAAACTTTTTACCAGCTCTTGTAAGACGAACCGCAGTGTTGAGTTATGCTCAAAGTGATGATTTAAAAATCGTGTGAAAAATTAAGATCGGAGTATCTTAACACTATCCTCTCTGCCTACTAAAAGCGTGAAAAATAGAATAACCTATTTCAATAAAACGTAGAACAAACTAGCGTGCGTGAGTTGCGTGTCTAAAGAAAAGTGTAATTATTTTTGTATGAAATACTCGCAGAAGTTGTTGATAGCGTGTTAATTATACAATATACATATTGAGGTTTCAAGTAAATATATACTTTGTTAGAAGAAATATAAATCGTAGTGGTGCCTGACTATATACGCGGTGGTTGTAGGTTCGATCTCCGCTAGGGCAAGCGATTTTATTTAAATTATTCTTTCCTCGCTTTGGTAGATAAAGCGCGGTGTTGAGATCTTAAAATGCGATATCTTAGAAATTGGTAGAAAAGTGGAAAATAAAGCCTTAAAGTTAATAAGATACAGTGTGTGTGAAATTGTATACATTAGATTGAAATACCTTTGTATTGATTGAGATTCGAGTCTGGCTAAGAAACCAGGTAAAAATTATATATTTATAATAAATACTGATTCATTTAATATTAACTACTATATTATTTAGGTAGAGGGAACCAAATGTTAAGACACACCATTCCCGTTTTTCGCCGACGCCCTCCCTCAAATAGAGATCGAATTCACAACCATTACGTTTTTTCTTCCGCATTATAATAGATTGTCAATTTTTTTAATATCTATAAAAAAAATTACCAAAAATGGCCAAAGTGTAAATAACATCTTATATCCGTATTACGTTGATGATTTCGCCATTTTGTATTTTCACGAGGAGTTATGAGATAAGGGTCTTTGTTGGGAGCTTAAAGTATACAAGGCGGTAATATTTGATTTTTCGTTATTATTTTCTATCTTAAAATAAATCAAATTATATTTTTTTTTTTACTTTAGCAGTACTTAATAACTGAACGCAATAGTTATGAGTTCGATATAAAGCGACTAAATTATTTCTATAATAAATTATGGTAACAAGAAAAACCATAGCAGACGCCAGTCGCGGCGCAGTGGCACAAAGTGTGACTATAAAATCGACTGGTTGTGGGTTCAATCTCCACTCGAGGAGATGAAATATTTACTTAAATTTATATTTCCATTTCTTCGCTCTGGTGTCGAGGCAAAGTGCGGCGTTGAGTTCTGCCACTCAACACGCAATGCCTCCAAAATTCGGCAGAAAGTGGGGAACGGAGTGTCTTAACACTAGGTTCCCTCTGCCTACTCTGCGGTGTGCGGGATACAGCGTGAAGCTAATTTTTTATTAATTTCCAGCCGGATCCACTATTGCACAAGCATATTTTCCAATTGTAACACGGCGTCGACAACAAAATGTTAAACTTAATATTTTACCCATATATTGTTTTATTAGGTAACAGAACCCACAACCTCACGTTCACTCTCCTGTGCACCTGCGAAAAATTCCAATCATCCTAATCGTATAGCAACTTACAAAGTTGTAAAACACCGTTGCATGCAATTTAATTTAACAGTGACCTTATTGAGTCCACTCAGTTCCTTTGGGCGTTTAAGCGACAGTGCTCTAGACTGCTAGGTCTGGAACTAACCTAGCACTTATCAGATTACATACTTTGAGCGTAAGCGAGCTCCTCGTTTAAAATGCTAAAGGTCGCTGGATTAGATATATCCTCGTCTAATGTTAACTCGGTTTTACGGACACGAATGTTATTATGTTTAAATGGAAAAAGCTTGTTCCTTAGCGATACAGCGTTTACCCCAGCGTTGGCTGGTTGTGGGTTCTATTATTACTTGGGGGAATGAATTGTTTTCATTTTTTTAGCTTTGGTGAGAACAAACATCGCTTTGTTGAATTATGGTGTTTTATATGATGGAAATTGAGTGGAAAGAGGTAAACGGAGTGTATAAACACTAGGGTCTCGATCCTGCAAATGCACAATAAAGCGTGAACAAGCCCCATACTTTTTTAACTTTTTAAATTAAGATATTTATTTAATGACTATTTGCTAATTAATCATAATTTTCAATCATATTTATTTAAACATTGTACTATATCATATTCAGTAAGGCACATAAAACTGCGACAAAAAACCGTTTAGTTGACTAACTTCACGCTGTAATAAGATCTTTGATATTCCCTGTTGTTACACATTGTAAATGTAACTTATTAACGGGATTAATGGTGTATATTTTTGCAGCAGTCTGTCTGTATGTGGTAATAGAAGTCTGAGGTTTATATAATAATTATCATATTAAATTACCGCTGAGGCCAGTCGTGGCGCAGGGACACAAAGTGTAACGAACGCGACTGGTTGTGGGTTCGAACCCACTGGAGGAGATAAAATATCTATTTTCTCGCTCTGGTGTCGAGGCAAAAGCGCGGCGTTGAGTTCCGCCACTCAACATGCAATGCCTCCAGAACTCGGCGGAAAGTGGAGAACGTTGTGTCTTAACACTAGGATCCCTCTGCTGTATGCGGGATAAAGCGTGAAGCAGATTGGTTTTAAATCACCGCTAACGATTTCATTATTACTTAGCGCACATAGCATAACGCTATTCCCGCAGAATTCTTCACCTCGCTTTATTCTATAGGGAAAGGGAAATAAAGGGAAAGCGAAAATATTTTACTGCGCCGATCGCAGATTGAACACATATCCACCGCGTTTTCCTAATACACAACCATAACTTCTTACTTATTTTTTTCTATAATATGTAAGTAAAGTTTTTTAAGTATCACGCTGTATTCCGCATATAGAAGGCATACAGAGTCGATTCGCCATAAATGAAGAGATATTTTTAAATTAAAATTAAAACAACATGTATATGTATCATGAACTGTAATTCATTTAACATTTAAAGTTAAAAGTTATTACATTGAGTTCCAAAAAAAACATGTCATCGATGCGTAGTGAATTGATTTAAAAGCTCTGTTGAGCGTGATGAGCTAAAATTTAATTTATAACTGTTTATTCGTTCATCTGCTCTTCGGTACTATAGAAAAAACGCAGCGTTGGGTTCCGCGATTCAAAATTCAGTGCTAGTAAACTGAGTGGTCGAAGGGGATGTAATGTTTTAATACTAAATTCGCTCTCTCTACCCGACTTTACGACATAAAGGATGAAGTTAATTACATCTGTCATATATTGCGAAATAAATATTGAGAAGCTAATTAAGTTTAATTCGCTTTCTCTGTTTCCCATAAAATTATTGCTGTACTGACAAACTAAGAAATCTTTTCTATGGATTTCCTAGGAATTTCAACAATATAGGACTTGGAGAGTCCTTTAAGGTACCTCCGTTCGTCACTTTCCACCGAATTATTTGAGGCTTTGCGTGCTAAGAGCCACTCGACAGTGAAGCCACGCTTTCGATACTAGAGTGGGAAAAATTTAAATTAAAAATATTTCTGTTCTCCGAGTTTGAATCGAACATGCAACCGTGGCGTTTACGGTTTCACCTAAATATAAGTATATACCTATCTAAATATACTTAAGAATATATATACGTATATAAAACTGTTCTTATTGAAAAACTGACAGGTCAAATTTAGCATTAACGTAGGTAGATGGAGTAATATAGGGGAGCACTAAGAGAGGATTGCTTGGACGGGAAGAAACGGTATTTGCCATTTTACGTCCTAAAGTCCACCCAAACAAAATTAAAAAAAAATTGTAAAATTTATTTTTTAAACTCTATATATGTCAAATTTAAACTATACGTTAGGTAGAGGATTCTCTTTTGGCACAGTTTGTGGAGTCGTTGCCTTCGGTTAGCCAAACATTTTGCTGCCAAATTCTGTATAGTTTTAGTTGGTTACGTTAATAAATAATTGTCATGTTATTTTCTAAAAAAGGGAACATAACAATAATAATGTCCATTTTTATCTTCTGTTATTTAAATTTTTAACTAATAAGTAAAAGTAACAAAAAAAATGTACTTAGCCAATCAGCAACATCAGCCAGCAAATCTTCTTAACTAACTGTAGTTAAAACCTTTTTTAATCGTGGCGTAACTTAACTCCACGAACGCCACTAAAATATTTGTAATCGATTCCCAAATAAACAATTCCTCAATTAGTTATACCTACGTACGTACGTTCATTAGTCAACAATCAAGGGTTGGCCCTAATAAACCCCACCCTCTGCCCTTGGGTCTACGTTGTACGATGTAAGTACAAGGCGTGGTTGTAGTCTAATTAAATTGGTTTGTGGTATTTATATTAAAATATATATGTAGGTATATATAGTGTTATAGATTATTAGAAATACATATTTGCATATACAATACATTAGCCAGGCCAGTCGTGGCGCAGGGGCGCAAGCGTGCGACTGTATAAATGTAACTGCGATAGGTTGCAGATTCAATTCCCACTTGAATTTCCTCAAGATCTATTATAGTATTATAAAATTGAAAGTAACTCTGTCTGCCTGTCTGTTGCGTAATCACTAAACCGCTAATGCGATAGTGTTAAGACTTTATATAGAGATACTTGAGTGTCTTGGAATGTACATAGGTTACTTTTTCTCCAATTTCTTAAGATTTGCCAAAAATGGATTTCTTGAATGATTACATGATTGTGCTGACTCAATCTTATGAGATTTTTTTAAACTTTTTAATTTTTGATATTCAACCTCACCAAAAATAAAAAATTTCAGATACATATAATAAATATAGAGATTTTCAAAGGTGTCATTACAATTTTCTTTGTCGACATACTGTGTTTAACGATGCATTTTTAAGAAATCTTCCATCATGTATCTTTTGAAGAGCTTATTCTCTTTACATTTATATCAATATGCACGACAAAGGGTTAAATGAAGTGTTCACAATTAGATTCGTATGTGCTCACCTGTGTTTACATGTATTGGAGAATTTTTGATTTAATAATTTATTTATTAAATCAAAAATTCTCCAATTTGAATGAAATTTTCGTTGAGAAGATTTTCTTACAATTATAACGATAATATAATTATAGCATAAGAGATTTTGGGTAATTGTCTATAATTATTGAAAAACAAAAGATAAAGTGATCCAATCGGATCTTTCTCAAATACGCATAATATGGTAGATAATAGGCATGAGAAAATTGGCCATCTCTGAAATAGGTTATATACTTATAGATTTTATCATGAAAAAAAGAAAAGGAAAGTAAAGATTGACCTAAAATATTTAATATAAATTAACATAAATTAGCTTATAATTTGGATTTTTCTTTATATCTTGTAACCATTATATGGCTATGTGTATGTATATTTTATGTTAACCATTAACTTTTAGCGCTAATTGCTCAATTAAATTTCCAAAAAACAACAAAATCACTTAACTCGTTAAGTTATAAAACAATTAAAAAAATTGAACCAAACAAAGTCCAGCGAACAAAATTACACGGCTCATTGCGAAGCAAATAGCTATACAATCTCCATTTTATCGGAATTTTAATTTAACAGTTTTCACGTAACTGACTGCACATACGTTCAGAAACTCGCCTCTATGCATCTTCATTCGCGAATTGTTCGTCACAAAATATATATAAGTATCGTTGCATTAATATTTCTTATTGCACTTTGTGGTGGCAAAGTAATAAATGCGCGTAATTTAGATTTCGTGTCCAACGCCAACCCTATGGGCTTAAAATTTAGTGACGATAAGGAAGATAAGCCTGAAAATGTATTAAATATAAATGAATCGAAAACGGAAGATATAAAAAATATTAATACAACAAATTTAAGTGATAACAGTAACATCGATAGCAAAAATGATTATAATGACACAAGAGTAAGAAAGAAAAATCAAAGCGTTGATGATATTGATATCACTAGTAAGATTAATAATTTACGAATGGAGCTAAACCATAACATAATTTTAAATAAAAATCAAAATCCTCTTCATATACTTACAAAGATGACGTCGTTGCTAGAAGAAATGAAAACATTGTTGAAGAAAGAAACCCAAAAATACAGATATAAAAATGAATTTAAAGAGTATGTGCCCGTTGACGATGGTATAAGTATTGCAAATTTAATTCGAACGCAAAAAACGTCCAACGGCCTAATTTTAATGCCAGAATTTGAGGGGAACAAGATGTATATAAAAAAATATTATTATTGACGTATAAGATGAGAAAACATAACATTTAAATTTCATACTTTAAACATTAAAGGTTTGTCAAATACATATTTTTTATTTAATACAAAATGAATACTTGTATTTGAGGCCAGTCGTGGCGCAGAAGCACAAAGTGTAACTGTAAAACCGATTGGTTATGGGTTCGATCCCCACTCGAGGAGATGAAATATTTACTTAAATTTATATTTCCATTTCTTTGCTCTGGTGTCGAGGCAAAGCGCGGCCTGCAGAATTCGGCAGAAAGTGGGGAACGAAGTGCCTCAACACTAGGTTCCCTCTGTGAAGCTGATTTTATTAATATTTGTTTATCAATTTCATTTTAAAAAGTTTATGGTTCATTATTATCACTTCATTTATTTTATTTACATATTTTGTTTGTTTTTGAAACTCAAGGCGCAAGCCTCAATAATTCGCTTTGCTTCTATACCAAGGCGAGGAAAAATTTGGATTTAAATATTTGATTTTGACTAGGAACTGAACCCATAACAGCCGCACCTACACTACGGCGGCCGTTTACTATAATGTACATGGTAATATCTATAACATGTACATTTTATTAATATGGTTTTATATGAAAATGTATTGTTACAATATTATTATAATCAGCTTTTATGCCAGTGTCGGACATAAGCCTCTCCATTGTTTTAATCTTAATAATAATCCTCCGTATTGTTTCACTATCTATTTAATAAATGCCCATATTTCAAAACAAAAATCGTGGCGCAGGGGGCACAAGGGGGTTGGACTGTTGTTGGCGCCATAGGTTGTGGGTTCAATTCTCACTTAAGGAAATGATGTATATAGTAGCTCCCACTCAACACGCAATGTCTAGAAAGACGGACGAAATGGAATAAAATGTTTTTAAACTAAGGTAAAGCTGAAAAAAGCTTCTTTAGTGTGTGTGTTCTATAGTGAAAAGATCGTAAGCTCCAAGCCAATACGTTAATTTGAATAATTAATATAATATTATAAAATTTACATAGATTTTTAAAACTTAATTAAAATCTATTAAATTATGAAAAGACTTTGGTTAGATCACTTTAGATGGGCCAAAGATAAATATTTTACGTGCACTTAAATCTTTGAGAAGTTTCGCTTTTTGCACTTTGAAACAACACAAACGGAAGAAATAGTTTCTATTTCATAGTTTAAATTTGTTGGAGAAGAAATATGATTACAATTTAAATTTAAACACAACCCGTACATTGTAACAATTGTTCTTTATACAAGTTCTTGAGTTATGCCTTAAGAAAAAAGTCATTTTAGTTTACTTGATTTGAAAATAAAATTTATGAAATTCAACATTTTATGTGTTAAGAATTATTATTACATTTTTTAGCTACACGCTGTATCCTGCAATTAGAAGGGTAGGCAGAAGGAACCTAGTGTTACGACACTTCGTTTCTCACTTTCCGCTCTATTTTCGACGCACCGCCTGTTGAATGATGGCACCCAACGCCGCGCTTTTGCCTTGGCACCAGAAAGAAGTTATGTAAACTTATTATTATTAGGAGTATAGAGAAGGATATAAGATAATTTAAATATTATCAATAATTATTAAAAAATAGCGATCAACATTTTTTTTAACCTACCTAGTGTTAAGACACTCCGTTCCCCATTTTCTGCCGAATTCTGGAGGCATTGCGTGTTGAGTGACAGAAGTCAACGCCTTTTTTTTTTTTTTTTTGTCGCTGGGAAATGCCTTTACGCAGACTGCTCATACGGAAGGCGTGCCTTACCGATGAGCAATACTGTGGGACTCAACGGTGAGAAACCGTTCCTACCCACTAAAACCCAGCGGAAACCCTCTCCACCAAAAGGAGACGCCGCAGGATCGCTCGCGCATACTACTACGACGCCTCGGTGGAAGGCCCGCCTATTGCGGGCCACCGTCGCCTTCAGGGTGCCCTGGGGTTTCTCCTAGGACACCCGCAGCCTCGATGACTTGCAGGAGGATCACCATGACCCTCCCACAGTAGCTCCTCTAAGCTAGGTAGGGGAGTTGAAGATGCGCATACTGCCTTCTTCTACCCCCTGGCCTACGGCGGCGGAGCGAGTCTGCATTCGCGCTGGACTCACGCACCCGCTCCGCGGTCTCCTTCAGTGCGATAACCGATTCGCAGAAGGAGACCATTGCAGACCAGTTCCTCTCGCAGTCCAGCATAGCCCCTACCACACTGGCCAGTGAGAGGTCCCTACCCACTACAGCCATCAAGGCATGGCGTTGTGGGGCCCAAGCGGGGCATTCAGCCAGAGTGTGATGCGCCGAATCCACGAGGGCATCACACTCATGGCACACCGGCGACATCTCCCGACGTGCAATCTGATGCAGGTATTTGCCGAAACAACCGTGCCCCGTCAGCACCTGCACCAGTCTGAACGTCAGGACACCAAAACTCCTTTTAACCCACCGTTCCAAGTGTGGGCGAACTGCCTCCACTGTCGCTAGGCCTGCCGCCGGAGACCCCAGGTCTCCTCTCCTGATCCGTGCGATATCCACACACGATGGTTGTACGCCTCGCGACCGCTCGCTTGTGCGGAATGCATGAACTCTGGCAAGCACTTCCGCCTGTAACTCCCAAGGCGGATCGCTTGCCAGGAGGGTTGCCGCCGTCCAAGACACCGTACGGTACCCCCGAATTGCTCTCACCGCTATGAGACGCTGCGCTTTGCGCAATTGGGTCTTATTGCAAGCGGTGAGAGAATCTGCCCACACAGGGGCACCGTACAGAGCCATGGATCTCAACACGCCGACATAAAGCTGTCGGCATGGTGACCCCGGCCCTCCGACATTCGGCAGTAGCCTGCCGAGGGCCCCAGCAGCGTTCACTAGCTTCGGCGCAAGCTGAGCGAAGTGCGAAGCGAATGACCACCGTCCATCCAGAGTAAGACCCAGATACTTCATCTGAGTCCGAACCTCCACCTCCTGTCCCTGGATGCGCAGAGTAGCCCCACGGGGGGGACCCCTACGTGGGCCGTGGAATAGGAGGGCCTCAGTCTTGGGCATAGATACTCTTAGACCCAGAGCTTCTATACGGTCGACGACAAGGCAGGTGCCGATTTCAGCCAAGTGTGCCGCTTCCTGGTAAGATGTTCCCCTGGCGGTCACTAGAGTGTCATCCGCATAACATATGACGCTCATCCCAGGAGGAAGAAGACCACGCAGGAGCCAATCATAGCCGAGGTTCCAAAGTATCGGGCCCAAAACCGACCCCTGTGGAACCCCGCAACCGACGCCTCGTCGACCGATCTGGCCATTTCCCCCAACCCACACGACTACTCTATCTTGGAGGTAGTCGTCTAACAGCCGCCGGAGATAGAAAGGCACCCCATGGTACCGGAGTGCCTCCCTAAGCGTCTCAAACGGCAGACTGTTAAAGGCGTTGACTACGTCCAACGAGACGGCGAGAAGAACATCTCTATCTGTCGTCGCGGCCAACGACCGGGTCTTCAGGGCGTTCAGGGCGTCAATGGTTGAGCGGCCGGCCCTAAACCCGAACTGCGCCTCTGACAGACCCGGACCTACCTCCTCTAGGTGCTGAACGAGGCGGGCAGCAATGATCTTCTCTAAGATCTTGCCCGTCTCATTCAGCAGCACTATTGGCCTATATGCGGAAGGAGAGTCCAGAGGACGACCCTCCTTGTGCAGTAGGCATAGTCCTCCTTCCTTCCACAACTTTGGAAACTGTCCAGTTAGTAAGCACTGATCAAATAGCTTCCGAAGTTGGTCACCAAGATATTCCAGGGCAATGCTCAAAATTCTTCCTGGAACACCATCTGGTCCCGGAGCCGTTTTCTTGGCCCTCAGTCTCTTGAGTGCCATATCCATCTCGCTTTCAGATATGGGAGGGATAACAGACACCTCCTCACGCACAGAGGAAGGGGCCATGCTAGGGGGAATGTGCCTCGGCGGCTCCGGAAACAAGTCCACCAAAAGTCGTGAGAGAAAGTCGGGTGACAGAGTTTCCGTTAGAGGAGCGCTATGCGCGCGGAGCTTTTTACGCGCAGCCAGAGAGGGGCGCCCCCATGGAAATCTGTTAAGACCCGCTATTAGCTCCCGATAACCCTCACGCTTCGCTAAGCTAATAGCGTGCTGCAGAGCCTTCTTTCTCTCTTTGTATATGCCCTGAAGATGATTCTCAAGTGCAGGGTCGAGACCGTCCCTTCTCCTACACCTTGTATATGCCCGTCGGGCTCGGATGCAACAGGCACGCAGGGAAGCAATCTCAGGAGACCACCAGTACATTTGGCGACGGGCTGATCGCCGCCGGGCTCTCTGCATTGCAGCGTCGCAAATTTTACTCATTACGAGCTGCAACTGACCTGCCATAGCTTCGACGCTTAAACTGGAGCTCATACTTTCCTGAGAGCTCCACTTTGCCACAATCGCAGCCTCTTTGGCCAGCTCTGGGTTAAGTCGACTAAGAGCCCATCTCGGGAACCTTCGAGATGAACCCCTACGTTGAATCACCGTCGCTGGCTGAGCGGACACTTCAAACCTAATATAAAGGTAATCCGACAAAGTCTCCGCTTCTTCCTCTACTCTCCAGTTATTCACCTGGCACGCAACGGATGGAGAGAGACCACCAAGTTAAAAATTAGCTTCACGCTATATCCCGCACACAGCAGGGTAGGCAGAGGGAACCTAGTGTAAGACACTCCGTTCCCCACTTTCTGCCAAATTTTGGAGGCATTGCGTGTTGAATGGCAGAACTCAACGCCTCGCTCAACCTCGACACCAGAGCGAAGAAATAGAAATATAAATTTCAGTAAATATTTCATCTCCTCAAGTGGGGATCGAACCTACAGTCGGTTTTACAGTTACACTTCGTGCTGCTGCGCCACGACTGGCCTCTAGTTTTATTAAATTGTCAGATAATTAATATTACATTATCTACTACAAAAATTGCACTTTCTTTCACTTTTCGAGGCATTGCATATTGAATGGAAGAACTCAAAGTTTTTAGGTATTGGTACTTGGTATCAGAGCTTAAAAAAGAAATTCATTCCCCCGGGAATCGAACTCAAAACCGTCGCTTTTATAGACCAGACGCTCTGCTACTGCGCCTAAATTGGCCTAAATCTATATATCAACATAAATATATCAATGAGTGGGATTTAGACTTAGAACCATCCAGTAACAAATCAGCAGGGCTTCATTTTTTTTATTCTTTAATCTGCACACCCGATCTACTACCATAAAACCACTAAAACAAAGAAATAACGTTAGATAAGTACAAAATTTGCTAGTTTGGCAAATTTGGAATGATGCCAGAACTGAGATGCCAAGTATATTTCATGTAATTACAAGTATTTGTGTAACGATGGAACATAAGCGAACAATTGGCATCTTTTTAAAGCATGTCTAGGGCTTATATTTTGAAATTGTATGTGGATGAGTTGGGTTTACGCGATATGATATAAAATAATTAAAATTTTGTTTGATTTAGTACCATAATGTTAAGATACTCCAAACTCCAATTTCCGATCGTATTCGAGACTGCACGTTTAGTGGCGGAACTCACAGCCACAGATAATAAAATAAATAAACCTATTTATTTGTTGGGAATCTTCACGCTTTTAATGTGATCTTTTCGCCTTTTTTCCTTTTTATAAATATTTTTTTCCATTATTCTCTCTATAAAAGCTATAGAACTTCTCCTGAGCCTCAGCACGTTCTTTATTGTTCTCAATCTCTTCATTTAAATAGGAATATAAATACTAAGCATATTTCCCATATGTACCATTTCATTAACTTGTTTCAGTTACGCTGATCTGCATATCGGCCTTTCTTCACGTTACTTCCTAATACTACTGGTCTCACTCTCGTTCTGGGTTAGTCTAATATTTCCACAATTTTGTTTCTGTAGTGGTAACCAATGCCACTTCACTTTCACCTTTCAGTCTCATGTCTCTTCTCGAAAACGTTACGTTACTATCCAAAAGCAAACGAGAACGTTCGTGTTATCCCAAAAGTAGTTCATTAACCCTAGTTGATTTTCTAGTAGATAAAAAGTAAATATATTTTGAGGAATTCCTCATTTGTTCTTGATAGGGAAATCTTGCTATACAAATAAAGAAAGAAGATTTAGGCAGTCCTGGCGCAGTTAGAAAGTAGGTGGCTGATAATGCACCGGTTGTTTGTTCTTATTAGATTAGGCGAATCAATTATTTTTGTTATCTCACTTTGTAAGAACACAAAGTGTAGCAAATAAGTTTAATGGAACTTATTTCGAAACATTACTAATGTTGAGTAATGTCTCAAATTGTTTCGAAATTTGAGCTTGGAGAACTTAGTGTTTCAGCACTAGGTTCTCTCTGTCTACTCTGTGACTATATGCCGGATATAGCGTGAAAGAAAGAAAATGAATGCGCCATTAGCGTCAAAAGTTATTTCTATTCGACCAAAAAAAACTTTTAGATCTGTTTCTAGAATTTTTAAACTTTGAAACTGTCTACATTTATTACTTTTATTTTATTACCTGTCCCCAAACTTATATCTTTTATTCTTACTTGTTTCTTTTAGAAATATTGTTAGCTACTTGAGCTGGCAGAAATAAATCTTTATTAGTATATTATTAAATCTTTACTTTAAATAAAAAGCCAGTCGTGGCGCAGTGGTACAAAGTGTGACTGTAAAACCGACTGGTTGTGGGTTCGATCCCCATTCGAGAAGATTGAAATATTTACTTAAACTTATATTTTCATTTCTTCGCTCAGGTGTCGAGGCAAAGCGCGGCGTTGAGTTCTGCCACTCAATACGCAATGCCTCCAAAATTCGGCAGAAAGTGGGGAACGGAGTGTCTTAACAGTAGGTACTCTCTGCCTACCCTGGTGTGTGCGGGATATAGCGTGAAGCTAATTTAATTTATTTTTTTTAATTTAAATAAAAAGAACGTGGTAGAATGTCAACATGCGCTTTTCACGTATCGTTCAGTTTAGATAAACTTTGATGTCGAGCAATGTAACTAGCAAAACGGGAAGTTACCCACTCAGGGGAATGCCAGGGGAATTCCCGCCCGCAACTTACAAACAATGACACGAATTCGGGCCCAAAATGAACATGAATATATATATTCATACATATTATATTTTTTTAGCCTCACTCTTTCGCCACTTCGTTATCACTTTCTTCACTTATGTTATATGGTGGAACTTAACGCCATGCTTCGTCTTCTATCCAGAGCACTAAACGAAAATAACTTATTTCTCCTAAGTGACAATCAAACTTATAACCATCGCGCTTACAGTCAGACGCTGGATCACTAGTGCCTCAATAAATAAATATCACTTTAAAATATAATAAATTGACATCTTGACTTAGGTTGTTTGTTTCAGAAATATTGTTAGAAACTTTAGCTGACACAAATAAGTCTACAATAACGTCTTCCAACTCTTTTCTTGTGATTGGCTTGGATTCAATAAAATTAGGTGACTTCACTATTTATTGGAAAGTATCCAAAGTAAAAATGGATGCCAATTATTTGTATAAAACTTACCATCAGCACCTTTTACGTAGGTATACTCGTAGTCGTAAATATTTTAAAGTGATACTTAATATTATAAAGGTGAATAGTTTATTTGGTTTAACGCACGCGTATCATAGAAACTACTTAATTAATTATTTTGTTCTTGTAATCATCCTGTTTTCGAGGATTTGACAAAAAATACAAAACTTTGTGCTAGTGTAAATACATATATAGATAAGATGTCGTCGGTCTATTGATACAATGTGTTCTTGTAACCAGGATGCTTGTAATCTTAATTCCCAAAATATTAAACAATATATTAAAAGTAATATATATTTTTATAACACAAACGCGGCGTTGTGTTACGCCAACCCAAAACGCAACGCCAAAATCTACGTAGTAAGTCACATATGCATTAAGGTCGAAATAAATAAAAGCAGAAACATTCTGTTCTATGATAATTAACCAAAAAAGCATTTTTTGTCAGCTAAAGCTTAGCTCGCTAGTATTTGACTTTCGAACTATATAGTGCTTACGATCTCTGGGTAACCTAATTACTGACCTAAATAACAAGTGTTGTTGACATCTCAATCTATAAGTATGGAAATAAATTAAAATTTCGTTTAAACATTTGGAGAAAAAAGAGTTTTTTATGTGTCTTCTTATATATTTCTAATTTTCTCATATTGAAAGTAGTTCAACTACTTTCGTGATCTAATAATATTGCTATTTTAAAAACAATATCCATATATTGAAAGCTAGCATTTTAGCCAATTCAGTAAAACAGTTATTTTGTAGCAGTATTCTTGCATCTATATTGACATACCTTTTTTATTTATGAAGGGATTAATATAAAACATACACTAAACGAAAGGGAACTAGGGACGCAATGTCACAAAGGATTCGGCGGAAAATGGTAAACAGAGCTGTACCGATTGGGTTCCCTCTGATTACTCTCTTTGTGTGTGTAAAGCTAAAAAAAATTACACGCTCTAATTAATATGCAATAAAATTTAAGCATTTGTATAAGCTAATTAATAAAGCATTTTGTTGGTAACTACGTTGGCAACGTTCCAGACAAAAATCGTATTTAATTTAAATGTTCAGTGTCCTGTGAATGAGCAATAAGATGGAAGGTAAGAAAAATATTTTAAAAAACGTGTAAAAATTGTAACAAAAATAAAAAAAAATATAAATAAAGTGGAGAACAGAGTGTTTTAACATTTCTTGATTCAAAAAAAAATCATTCGAGTTGTGATTTACTAAAAACTTTTGTTTTATTGCCTTGTATATAAAACATAAGTATTTAGACAACTCCAACTTTTTTACTATTATTTGATAATCATACTTAGCATTACACAATTTCACTGAAATATATTATATCATTAAATTATAAAGAGAGGCCAGTCGTGGCGCAGTGGTACAAAGTGTGACTGTAAAACCGACTGGTTGTGGGTTCGATCCCCACTCGAGGAGATGAAATATTTACTTAAATTTATATTTTCATTTCTTCGCTCTGGTGTCGAGGCAAAGCGCGGCGTTGAGTTCTGCCACTCAACACGCAATACCTCCAAATTTCGGCAGAAAGTGGGGAACGGAGTGTCTTAACACTAGGTTCCCTCTGCCTACCCTGCTGTGTACGGGATATAGCGTGAAGCTAATTTAATTTTTTTTAATTTTATTAAATTATATTATTTACTTCAGTTAATATTGTCTCTCCAAATTGATATACATATCCTAATGTGCCAATAGCACCATATATTTAAGATTTTCATATCAATAATTTATATCGATGACCCCGCAAACGACACTTCTATAAGTGTTCAACCCTGTTTCAAGTTTCAAACACAAATAAGCTTTCAGCGGCTGTCCATTCGTTAATTAAAAGTAAATACGCTCCAGAGCCTTGCTGTAGCTGGAGTAGGAAATGCCTGAAAGGTTGAAATTTTAAATGGAGCAATATTGATTGTGGCAAAATTGACGGCTCTTATATTATATAGTTTGAAAGATTATTGCTAAAAGAAGAAAGAAAAGAAGTAAGAAAAGAATTATTGCTAAAAGAAGAAAGTTATGCTGAGTTAGAACTGTTTAGGCGGGTAGTAAAGTTTGAAGGACTTGTATGAAAATATTTAAAAAAATAGCGCAAGAGCACAACCTGGAAACATGACAGGTTATGGTTTTTTATTCCCATTCGGGGAATTAAAATATTTAATGTTTTCATTGTTTCGCTCTGGTAAGGAGGTAAATCGCAGCGATAAGTTTCGCCACTCAACAAACAATGCCTTAAGAATTCGACGAATGGAAATATCTTAATGGGAAACGAAGTGTCTTAACACTTGCTTCATATGTTCCCTCTACCACTTATGTCTGGGATACTCAAACTAAAAAAATTGCATAAAAAAATATTAGAAATTACAGTTAAAAGTATAATAAGTAATGATAAATGATATTTTCTAACGAAATAATACAATTTTGTTTTGTGGAGCGTTGTTTTAATTATTTTCACGCCTGAAACACGCGCTGATTGATTGCAACACGGCACCGAGTTAAACACTTTTACGTCTTACGATTAATCAAATAGGCGTGGGCTGTATGACTGTAGTAAATTAAAATAAATGAACAATTCGTTGAGGCCATCGTAGCTCAGGGACAGGGTAGTACGACTGTAAACGCAACGAGTTCGATTCTCACTCGAGGGAATGAAATATTCAATATTTTCATTTTCTCGCTCTGGTCACGAGGTAAAGCGCAACGTCGAGTTACACTACTCAATGGGAGGGAGCATAGAAGAATCAAGATGCAGATCTTAACACTAGGTTCCCGGGTTCAGCACGCTGCGCATGCGCAGGCATGTTGAATGCATGAAGTAAAAAATAGATTGATTTGAAAAGAAATAAATATACGTTTAATATTAGACCTGAGGTATTTGATTGCAACTCATTTGGTTCTAGCAACTTCGCTAGAAGTTCTCTAGGAGTGACTCTGACTGCAGATACGGTTAGATTCAAAACAAATAACTGTACACTATGTAACTTCATCTAGTCTATAGCCTTCTTCGGTAAATGTACAATCCAACATAAAAAAAAATCTATTCGAATCTGTAGTTCCTGAGATTAGCAAGTCATACCAATAAACTTTTCAGTTTTATGATATTAGTACAGATAGCAAAAGCACGTGGGAAATAAAATACAGACAGTTTCCAGAAGGCTTTCAGAGGTAGGTTGGTTAAATTTTTTATGCCACGCTATAAATGTTTATTTCTGATGAAAAAAAAATTAAAATGCTTAAAGTACAGTTTTACCTTTACATTAAATTAAAACTATATTAATTGATTCTTTTTTTTGAAAAGAATTCATCCAACCACTTACCTGAAACAAAAAGTAATACAAAATAAAATATCGATGACTGACAACTGATTGATGATTACATCATCATTAAAAGGGTAAGTTATACATTTTCTTAAATATATAATTAAAAAAAATAAATAAATCAGCTTCACGCTGTATCCCGCACACAGCTGGGTAGGCAGAAGGAACATAGTGTTAAGACACTCCGTTCCCCGCTTTATGCCAAATTCTGAAGGCGTTGCGTGTTGAGTGGCAGAACTCAACGCCGCGCTTTGCTTCGACACCAGAGCGAAGATATGAAAAAAAAGGTATAAAAAATACTAGATTTTAAAATAGTTAAGTAAAAAAACGTATAAAATATTAAAAGATTTATAAATATATATTTTTTATTCTTGAAAGTTTTTACTGAGTTCCTCTTGAAAATGCGTTAAAATCACAATTTTTATAAGGCAGAAAAGAATCAATGCTGGTCAGCAACAGGTGTTACTGAAAGTGGGTCAAGAAATTAATTTTGCAGCAAAAATGTTCCCTTCTTTAAATATGCATTTAATTTTCTCCAATCGTATAAAACAAAGGTCCCACGTAAATTGCTTCGAGATTGGCTCGATTTTTAATCGTAAAAACCTTATAAACCCTCCAGGTGGAGGAAGATTGGGTATTCTTGCCTGCGGCGTCGTAAAATATACTTGTACTTTTATTGTTACTTTATATATTATTTTGTCTTGGATTTTCTTTTTAAGCGTCGTCGTGGCTCAGAAGCACTAGTGTGCGACTGTAAACATGATAGTTGTGAGTTCGATTCCCAGTCGAGGAAGGAATTGGTATTCAAAATTTTCACTCTGATAACGAATCAGGGGCGGGGGGCGTTGAGTTCCGTATGTACCATTTGCGTAACAAGTTCAGGATCGTGGGTCAATCTGAAGTAGGTTTGTATGAAATAAACTACAAATATAAATTGGTAACGTTTTATTTGTTAAATTAATTTTTATTTTTTGGATTCTTTTGATTATTTGTATTGCTGTTTCTCACTTTTGCCAATTTTCATAATTGTAGATCTTAGGCAAGTACTCTACAGGTTTTGACTACGCGGAGAGTTATATAAAAAAAGCAGCAAAATCGATGCATAAATGCTCGTACGTTTTAATTGTGTTTACTTATAAGTTAGATTTTTTTTATTCAAATGACTATAGACCGGAATATTTGATATTAATATTTGATATTAAATCTAAGGCTAAGGCTTGTAGATACGTCCACTCAATCATTACGCTATGAAGAGTCTTGCCAGACAAACAGACAGGCAGCAAAGTGAGCCTATATAGGTACTGTTATTTTTTTTTCTTTAAGAAATCCTAAAAACGAAGTACGTATATATAGAATATATCGATAGATCACATCATATTAAATTTAAATCACTATATCATATTTAATAAAAACGAGAAAGTTATATGGAATATTTATTTTATGTAAAAGCCCCAAGACTTCAATAATAGAACGCCTTGACCCGGACACAGATCTGACAAAACTAAATATTTATGTTTGTTTCAAGCGAAAATAGTAACAGAATAACATAAAATGTACTTTGAAGTTGCGTTTAAAATATAAAATTATAGAAAGACCTAGTATTAAAGATTTATGTTTTTCTTCTCAGCAGAACTGTCTTTTGAAGTAGAAAACGAGAGTATAGAATATTTTGATGTAGTCGAGGCCAGTCGTGGCGCAGCGACACGAAGTGTGACTGTAAAATCGACTGATTGTGAGTTCGATCACCACTCGAGGAGATGAAATATTTACTTAAATTTATATTTCCATTTCTTCGCTCTGGTGTCAAGGCAAAGAGCGGCGTTGAGTTCTGCCACTCAACACGCAATGCTACCAGAATTTTGCAGAAAGTGGGGAACGGAGTGACTTAACACTAGGTTCCCTCTGCTTACTCTGCTGTGTGCGAGATACAGCGTGAAGCTGATTTTTTTTTACAACAAGAGTAGGTTTTTATAAGTCAACGTAAATATATCTTGATAAAAGTTATAATCCATTAACCCACACTGACCCTTTCTTCCAAGAACCACAACTTTATCATATAGTTTTAGCAATAAGCAAAACCACTACAAAAAGAAAAGTTTGTTCCCATACAACTGTTTGGATTTATTGGTATATAAATAAAATTATACTTTTGTATTTTCTCCATTTTTCCTACAGAGCTGAGTAGGCAGAAATAACTCAATGTTAAGAAATTCCGTTCTCTCCTTTTACCTAAATTCAAAACATTTCTTTTGATAATAAAGAAATCTAAAAAAGTCTCTAGATAAAAAGAGAAACTTCAACTTCATGAAATATTCTACATGCAGAAGGGTAGGTGGAGGTAGTCCGGCAAAATCTCGAAATATTATATGTGTTGAGTGACAGAGCTCGACGCCGCGTTTTGTCTTCTTCCTAAGGGGAGATGGCGGTGACAGGAATAAAAATAATTTAATCCCCGGAGTAGCATTCGAACCCAGAACCGTCGCATTTATAATCAGATATATCGAAATTTAATTTGCTTGAGAGTTGAGCCACTACACACAATATCTTAATAATTCGGCGGAAATTAAGAACGGAAGGGTCATATTGAGAAACGGACAGTCCGTCAGTCCTTAAGGTAAGTCCACTAGGTTCCGAAATTCCCTCTGGATACAGCGGAAAAGAAAAAATAAATCTGTTTAACTTCCAAGTTAAAAAACTATCCTTTAACGTACAAAAGATAACTCAGTAATAAACGGACAAATAACTGGGACTCGTTAAAGCCAACTAACCCCGACTATCTGTCAAACTCGTGAGATAGCCATTACGATAAAAGTTTACAGCTCTCTATAGAATTTTACAGCTGTGACACGAAAGCTAAAGTAAGTAGAAAATGGATAATAAATTTAAAATAAAGGAAACAGATTTTTTTATTTGATTTAAGTATTATTTAGATTTTTTTATAAGTATGTTTTCGTTGTAATTCTATTAAAATATGGAGAATAATAGGAATTTAAATAATTGAACAGAATAAATCTAGAAAGTATCGGAACGATGGTTGTGGGTTTGATTTACAATTAAGGAAACATTTTTACTTAAGAAAATCGAGGTTCTACCTACACATAACATAAGAGATTTATATTAAAAGTAGAGACGTGTTGTCTTAACACTATTTAAGTTTTCAATAATAATAAATAACAAAATTGCCGTCGCGACGCATAAGAACATTTGCTGACTGTTAAGGCGATAAGTGTAAGTTCGATATTCACAGGCATTAAAATTATCATTTTTTCACTTTGATTTCTGGGGGTCAGCACACAATGTCTTGAAAATTAGTCAATAAAAGGAGACAGGTGGATGTTTTAATCAATTATATTATTTTTTAATACAAATTGTCCTCATAATATTCCTTAAGTAACATTTTAATACATTATTTTTCGTTTCCTTGCCATATGAAGACAAGAAGTTAGCCTTGGAGGGTCGCACTCCGTAAAGATAAGATCGGGTTGTAAGGCGACCCTAAATACGGAAATTACATGCCAAAGGGTAAATAGCTCACGAAATTGATATGCTTTTGGCAAATAGAAAAAAAATGTTATCTTGTTTTTTATATTTTAACTATAGTGAAGGTATTTACAAAAAACGGTCAAGTGCGATTCGGTTTCGCAAATTCAGAGTTCCGCGTTTAGTGGTTGTACGTCAACGGGAAGTCATCTTATAAAAATTGACAAACTTACATTTGGATATGGACTCTGTATAAAATGACCTGCAAATATAGGTTTTACGTTTTTTTTTTCTTTTCAGATGCGGAACCCTAAAAATGCTATATACCTTTTGTTGTCAACTTCATTCTTTTTTAGGCATTTTTGTAACAAACGAAGCGCCACATGGAATCTATTGTTTGTATATTTTTTTATTCTATATTGATTTGTATGTATTTTTACTATTGTACTGTCATAGTTTATATGTTGAAGGTATCGTAGTGCGGTAGGACTGAGTTTGAATGAAAGCGCGATAGTTTTGGGTTCTTATTTTAAATTCCCTAATTAGGGTAGAAAACGGAGAACAGGGTAACTCGATACTTTTTGTATTTACGTAAAACGTAAATGAAGAACAACTTCTTTTTTTAATGAAAGTGAAGATTACTATTTTCATCTGTCTGTAATTCTACATGGCCATTTTAAGCCACTAAACCGATTTGAATATATTTTAGCACAAATAAGGCTGAAATGTCAGAAAAAAACTTCTCGTTATGGCTAGTACAATTTTCACTGGAAAATTCAAATTTTAATGTATAAAGTATTTATATTGAATAAAGCCACCAAACATGAGTATTTTTTAGTATATTTATAAGCTTTTTCTCGTTGTATTTAGTAGTTTAAATTTTATTTAAATATTTAAAAAGCCAGCTCTTGGTTTATCTGGAGGATCATCAATTAATTAATGACAGTCAATATGGCTTTCGCCATATTTGCACAATCGGTGATCTTCTGGTTTACCTAACCCACCGCTGGGCTGTGGCTATTGAAAACATAAGATACGACCTGGCAGCGATACCTGGATACGACATAGCTAAGACCTTCGATCGAGTGTGGCATGGGGCGCTCCTTGTAAAACTTACAACCCAAAGGCTTCCATTGAATTTATGCAATTGGATCATCGTCTCTCTCACTGGGCGCAGCATCAAGGTCGCTGTCGACTGTTTTTGCTCGTAATACATGCCCGTGATCGCTGGCGTCCACCAAGGCTGTATGCTGTCCCCTACGCTGTTTTTCGGCATATCAATGACATGTTAGAGGATTCTAGCATTCATTGCTATGCAGATGATAGCACAGTGGACGCTGCGCTTACTCCAGCCGCGCAAGTCTTTCGGGCCGAACAAATTTTTGTCTTCCGTTGAGGCATCCCTCGAGAATGTCTCCTCATGAAAGATGAAAGGAACTTGGTTCAATTCAACCCCCTGAAGACACAAATTTGCGCGTAAACACTACAAAACCCATTTGTCGTATCGCACCTAGTATCATCAGTATAATGTTTCGAGTGACTGTCAATATCGCGTTCATCTGGAAAGCAAGGCCAACTTGGCCTCGAAAAAACTAGGGGTCATCAACAGAACAAGACAAAAGAGGTAATTCACGCCAAAACATTTTATATATGAAATATTAAATATTTTCATTTTTTTGTTTCAGTATCTAGGCAAAACGTAGCATTAAGTTCTAACACTGCCATGCCTCAAAAATTTGGTAGAAAGAGAAAAACGGAGTGTCTTAACACTAGGTTTCCTTTGCCCACCCGGATATATACAGGATACAGAGTGAAACCAGCACACCCAAATTTAGGGCGCTAGTCAAATAACATTTCTATAACAATTTTTGTAATGCCATCGTGACATGTGACTAAGAGTTAAATAAATGACCCTGAACAAACTAACACAACGAATGCATGGAGGAGTTTCTACATTGTACAACCAACTGTCCATTCTTAGTGGCACAATACTTCAATGCCAATAGCTAACAATGGCTAACACAGCTTTAGAGTTCCAGTGAAACAATAAGAGACGAAAATGAAAATAAAATATTTTCATTTTCCCACAAAACTTAAGTCAAAGTTGAATTGATTTGGTGAAATTTTTGTGGTGGATTTTTTTGTAAAAAAAATAGCAGATTCACGCTTTTTTATGTACATCAGAGTGGGCAGAGGTAAATTAGTGTTAAAACACTCTATTCTCTATACCGTCCAGCACTTGTAGTAGGCGGCGGAACTCAAAGCCGCGCTTTGTCTAACAAAGCGAGAAAATGTTTTTTTAGCTTCATACTGCACCTAGTGTTTGCCGACCTAAACAATGCGCTCCCTACTTCTCGCCGAATTCTAGAGGCAATGCGTGTTAACCGGAGGAACTCAACGCCGCGCTTTGCTTTATTACCAAGAAAAGAAACTTTAAATATTTCATTACCGCGATTGCAAATGCAATCGAAATTTAGAAAAAAAACTTACCTCTGCAGGGAACTCAAACCCACAATCATCATGCTTACAATTTTAACTCTGTCGTTTTTAAGTGACTGACAGACAGAAATAAATAAAACTAATTTGACAGAGGGGACCTAGTGCTAAGACTATCCCAATCTGTTCCCTATGTCTCCCACCTTCTAAGACCTTGCGTGATGTGAAGCGAAACTAAACGCCGCATTTTGAAAAAGTAATATATTTGAATTATTAACCAATCATTAAGTAAATATTTGTAAATATTTACCTAACACTGAAATCGTCAACATAAATAACATATGAAAGACCAGACTTTCGTACTAAATTATTTAAATACCAGTCAATAATTTTTCTTTACAAATTTTGAAACAAAATAAATCTTGAAAGATTTTTACAATCTCGACCCGAAGCCGTCGTTGAGAATAATTTTTCCATAAGGTTGAATTTTTGCGAGATAAAGACGTTCCCCTTTTACTTTTATAAAGAAAACATATTGAGGTCTTTCGATTATGTTTACATAAACATTCTATATTTAGAAGCCAAAGAGACTCTTAACGTTAAGACACTCTGTTCTCCGCTTTCTTTTCTATTTTTTCTTTAAATATCTGATCTTTAAAACTAAAAAGGCTCTTCGACCTAAAACCTATAGGTTAGGTTATAAATCGAAGCGGAATCACCTTTTATAGGTGGAAGTGGGGTGAATGAACTGATACATTAGTGCATTGAACCAGTATTGGGCGACTATAGGTACTAGTATACACTTTTAGTGCTTAAATTCGCAGTAATGGTGCCTCACTTGAATAGTTTTAGTTTTATTGCCATTTATATAAGAGTTTTAGTAGCACTCATCTTCTTGTTTAGTATCTTATAAAGTATAGGTACTTAATATTATAAAGCTGACGTTTGGTTGGTTGAACGCTCTTATCTCAGGAAATGCTGGTTCAAGTTATTATTTTTTGTGTTGGAAGAAAGCTCATTTATGAGGAAGGTTATGTTATATTACACTACGTTAATTGTTTCGATGTCATACCCAACGAGCAGTTATGTCAAATCTCTCCGTAGCCCATTTTCTACACATTAAATCTAAGAAAGGGCCGTCGAGACCCGTTGGCACAGGAGTGTGACTGTATAGACGATGGTTATGTGTCCGATTCCCACTCGGGAAAATGAAATATTTAATATTTTCAATTTCTCGTTGTGTAACGAGGCAAAGCGCTTTAAGTTCCGCCACCCAATAGACAACACCTCAGAAATCAGCGGAAAGCGAGGATTTGAAATGTCTCAACAGTAGGTTCCCAGGTTCCATCTGCCTACCCCACTATGTTCAGGATACAATTTAAAGTTTACAAATAAGATACACTCAAAACTCAGTAAAAAGAATACATTATTTAAATTATATTTAGGAGCACCAAAAATTTTAATGTAGGTCACAGAAACCAAATGTTGTCTCTAATTCTTCGGAACAAACGGTCAACGACTGTAGCTTTGTACAAAACGGGGTTAAAAGCATTGAAATAAATGATTTTTATGAAAACAATTCCTAAATATATTTAAGCTAAAATAACTTTTAAAGTAAATGCATATAATGCACTTTAATATATGAATCTGGTGGTCTTATTTTATAAAACGTCGTAGATTGAAACACTTTTGCCGCCTGTTACTTTATTTTCATGAATTATAAAATGTTAAATTTCGTTTTTCTCGTTCCCGTAGACATTTCTTAATGCTCCCCTACACTTTTAATACTCCCCTGCACTCCCCAAGGTTCCCCAAGGTTGCTCCCCAATTTCAGTGTTGTACGTATGTGCCGGATACAACGAGAAATTAAATAATTTCAATTTTTAATTCCATAATTGGAACCTAACCAACTTCTCATCAAACTACCCTTAAAGTATATCCTTTTTAATAAAAATATATATTTAAATTGGTTGGCGTGATATTGAATTATTTGTCCATTTATCACGCACATACTTCATGCAAAGTTAAAAATTATGTAATTTCCTTATATTATATTCCTTATAGTCAGAAATCACTCATAACCAAATACAAAATGGTACCACACGGAAAATGGGAAGCATCAGCTTTCAAACAAAAAAAAATACAATCGAAATAATAACTCCTTCTCTTACAAAAGTCGGTTAAAAAATACTAAAATATTCATAGTAAATTTCACGGGTTATCGGATTGAATGAGTTTTGAATTACAAAAGTGGTTGTTACAAAGAGGGCATGAAACCCGTAAAACATCATAATCTCGATCGATATCTGGATATATGCCAATTTGTTCAAGATAAATTGTATGTATGTACATCGCATTTATAGTAATAGAGGGTGTTCATTTTTTTAATATCGAACAGAATGGTTCATTCTAGAAAAATTAAGTTATAAATTGTTATATTTATAGTTTATGGAAAGTTTATATTTTTGTATTATTTTTAAGCCCTCGCACCGCACAAAAATTCGAGACATTAAGAGAGATGCATCTTATAACGGAACGTAAGCGATTCGAATCTGCAACCGGCGCGATTACAGTCAGCCGCTGTACTGCTACGCGCATGGTGGATAATAATAAAATAATAACTTATTTCACACGTGACTGGGTAAGTATAGGTAACCTGAGAACTTAATGGTAAAACACTCAGTTCCCTTTAAGACACTTCTGTTCCCCACTTTCCGCCAAATTCTTCAGACATTGTAACGGTGTAAGTGACGGAAATTAACGGCAAAACATAAGTATAAGAGAACCGTAGATATGAGGAAAGAACAGAATAAAATTAGATGAGCTAATTGAAAATTGCCGAGTATATTTTTTTTTAATTTTAAGTGTGCTTTAATTTTTTTATTTTACAGATTTTTTTGTTTATTTTCACGTAGGAACACAGTGGTAAGTAGTTATATGTTGTGCTATCTGAGCGATAAAAATAAATCATATAAAACATTCCTCCAAGTGAAAATTGAACCCGTAACTATCGCATTTACAGTCAGATTCTATCTAAAAAGGCTATCTTTAAAGTTCCTAATAAGCTTCTCAAAATATTACGAATATAATAATTTAAATAATAACTTTTATCATTATAAGAACTGAGATCAAAGATCGTCTTGTTCGTTCTTTTGTTAAAGAATTTCAGAAACTTTTCCTCTCATACATATATTTATATCGTAATAATATTAATACAACAAACCTTGAGCTCGCTGGATATAAAATGTGATTTCCTTATATGGAAAGAAAAATATCTTGGCGCAATAATGATTGAATGATTGTAGGTTCAAATAACGAAATCTAGAAAAAAGCAACAAAACACATATAACGAAAAGATAATAGAAAGAAGCAAAAAAGGCTACAAATAAATAATCCGTAGTGTATTTTGTAAATTTCTGACTTTAATTTTAAATTTATGAAACAAAAAATTGTATATTTTTATTTAATGGTATTTTAATTTCGTTAATCAACACTACTCAACACGCAATGCCTCCAGAATTCGGCAGGAAGTGGGGAACGGAGTGTCTTAACACTATGTTCCCTCTGCCTACCCTGATGTGTGCGGGATACAGCGTGAAGCTGATTTATTTATTTATTTAATCAACACTATTTATTAAGGATATTATAATATGGCTGTTTTGGAATATTGTCTAAACAGCAACCTAGGGCTGAGACACTCCACCATTCGTCCAATTTTCAAAATATTTAGTGTGGCGTGGCAAACTCTACGCCAAGCTGTCGTGTTACCGAAGATACAAAATGAAAATAATTCATTTTCCCGAGTCGGAATAGAACCCACAACCATTTCGCTTATAGCTAAATTTTGTACCGCTCCGCTTTCGTACCATAATATGGTTATAATCTAACAAAACTCCTTACGATATTCGTTCACATATAGAGATGGATACAAAACTTGTATTCACTTAAACAACAATATATCCGGTGAGATCTTCAGCTCAGAACTTTGTAACAAGTTCCTAACGTTCTTGAATGTATGTATGGACGTGATATTATTTTGTAATGGCTATATAAAAAAAAAATTGAAAAATTGAGGCTGTCGTGGAGCAGCGTATGAGTGTAAGCCCAACGGTGAGATATTCGATTCCCACTCGTTTGAGTTATTTTCAGTTTTTCAGTTGAGTTAAGCCACCACGCAATGTCTCGAAGATCGAACGGTATAAGGCGAACGAAAATTTTGTGTTAAGTTACTCTAAGTTACTATGATACATATGATTTTTTAACTTTACAAGTAAAAAAAATCTAAAAATATTGAGATCGTCGTAGCGCAGTCGATATTGTTTAGCTGCAATCGCAACAGTTGTCGGTTTAATCTGTATTTGAGTGATATTTTTTATATTTATTTAGACGATTATGCGTTAAGACAAGACTTTTTTAATTCTGGAAGCATTGCGTATTAAGTGGCGGAGCGAAATTCCCAGAATTTGTAATTGAAATTCCCTGCACCTCAGCTGGCTTAGAGCTTTATAATATTCATATTTTCAATACATTATATTATTTCCACAGGTTCAGGTACATTTCATAGTAATCGAATATCCGTGTTATCGTCGCTTCTATTAGATGTCACAAAATTACCATACCCTTGTACGGATGTCATTGAATTCCTTTCAACAATGTCGACGTATTATTCAGTCCTTTTGTTATATTGATCGATTGAATTATCCTTAGCATACTTTATTTCTTTTTTTAATTTTAGTATTATATAAATTTACTATTTCTATCTATACCTATTATAAGACTCTTCCGTTACTCAGTGATAGGCAGACAACGCACAGCCAGAATTACACGGCGTAGAACGCTGAAATTTGATATACATATATATAGTTGCATTGGAGACTGTCAGGGAGCTCTAAGAGCTCAAAGAAGATTTCCTCGAAATTAATGAGTAAAAAAGAGATTTTACGTCCTATTGTCTGCGCAAACGTAATCGCGGGCTACAACTTGTATTCCTATTTACCTATTTAAAAAAATATTTGATATTTTTCCGTCAAGCAGCTAAAGAGCTTGAAATATTAAGCCAATATCTCTATATATATCTTCTATATATATAGAAGAATAGAAGAAAAGAAGAACCTTTGTTATAAACAAACAATCTACTCATCACATGTCCTTGGCTTGATATGACAAGCGACAGCGTTCTTCATCAGAATAAAAATATTAAACCATTCAGTTCTATTTTACTTACTAGCAAAAGTATTAAACATAAAGGATAAAAAATATACCTAACATCACAAAATATAAAAATATAACTGTCAAACGTACGTAAATATACGTAAATATATCACATTAGTAGCCAGTGCTAGCTTTACTCCTACAAACTGACATGACTGCCATTTTTATTTTAAAACTGGAGAGAAATAAAATTTTGGTTTTCATATGAAAATTACTAATCAAAATGACAGTAACGTCAGAAAAATTATAATAAATGACATCCAGACCAATTGTCTGTGACGTCGTGAACGTAAATGTTCTTAGAATTCCCTGTAAATATAGATTCAGTTTGAATTTTCTTTGTAGTGATAAATTATTCGTAGTTGCTAATGGCAAGCTAATCTAAATTCACATTTATAGCGGAATAGTTTCAAAATTAGGACGGTCGGTCTAACGGTTAAGTATACTTAATTTGAGTATGCCGTTCTATTTTCAACTCACTGCCCATTTACAGGCTTGACACGTAAACGGGCAGTGAGTAAACGTAACTCAACGCTGCGGTTTTTCAGGTCTAAAAATATATATATATTTAGATTTTCTCATCTTGCGTTAAGGACTATTTCCTTGAACGCATTCCTTTCCCCACAACAATATTGTTTATTGAGTGGCGGAAGAGAACGCCGCGTTTTATCTTTTTGCCACAGCTAAGAAATTCAAATAATTCCTTTTGCCGTATGGAATGCAAGGTCTTGACTGTCACGTTTACTTTCAGATTCTGTGCCACTGCACCACGATGGTTTTAAATTAAAATGTGTTTCAAGTAAAAACATGTATTATAATTATTTCATTACGTTTTACCAATATACTGCTTATTACGTCCACCCAGTGACCCATTAAACTTAAAATTGATTTAATAAAGACATATATTATAATGTGCCAAAACTAGGGAAATAGCAAAACAAGAACATATAGACAATAACAACAACAATTTATAGAACAAATTACAATTTAATCGATTTATTTGTCTTTATTATATATTGTACACTTATTAAATTCGCTTACAAGCGTTTTGTTTTTTAACTCTGGAGGTACGCAATCTCTCAAAATAATATAAGCATCTCTTCTGCTCAACCTGATTGACCCAGATCGTCCAAACAAACTTACAAACCAATTAACAAAATCACCGTGGCGCATTGGTGCAGGGTCTGGCTATAATCATGAATGGATGTGGGTTCGTATCCCTCACGGGGAATGTATTATTTTCATTTTCTTGCTCTAATAACAATAATGCGCTTTGCAGCGTTGAATTCCGCCACTCTACTCACATTGTCTAGAAAATATGGAGAGTAGGGAACGGAGAGTCCTAAGAAGATTAAGTGTGAACCTAAAAAAAAAACGAAGTAGAACGCTAAAAGGAGAGCAACGAAATATGTATATGATATATACCTAAATATAGTAGTGCAAATAGCTCGTTGGAAGTAGGTCACCACTTACATAAGAAAGGTCTGATTAATTTATAAGATAAGCCAAAGGTTCCGTGGCTATCCTACCACAAAAAACCGTAATTCCATTAGGGTTTCTTATTTTATGTATTTGTTGAAATTTTAACTCTATATTCAAGTCAAGACACTATATTTGAGGACAGTCGTGGGCAGGGGCTCCAGCGTGGGGCTGTAAACGGGACTGGTTGTGAGTTTAATCCCCAATAGAAATAAAATATATTAAGTTCACGTTCACATATTATTATGCACATTTTGAATGAAACAGGTAGACTTTCTACCACGGACTACTGCAAAGTGTTCGAAACGTCGGGTTTCCAAAATGTAAAACCTTAAATATACGCGATTAATCCGGTTAAAATACTTTCAATTAAAAATGAAATATTTCATATTTCAATTTTTTCGCTCTGGAGTCGAGGCAAAGCGTGGCGGTGACTTCCGTCACTCAACACGCAATGCCCTCAGAATTCGGCGAAAATGGAGAACGGAGTGTCTCAACACTGGGTTCCCCCTGCCTACTCTACTGTGTGCGAGATACGGTGTTGAAAGAAGTTGTTAAAAAAAACGCAATTTAGTAAAAATATTTTCAAACATTATTTAAAATACAGCACGGTAACAATAGGTCACGTAATAAACGTTTCACATTTGCAATAAAATAATTAAATGATTCCAGGAATTTGTCATACAAACCAAAAGCGGTACAAACAATGTGGACATCAAAGACCGATTCTTAAATATTAAAATGTGTTTTTTTAACATTTTCAAATAAACAAAGCCACCAGCCATGCAGTGGAAAACGTCCAACTTCGACGAATGTAGGTTCGTTCCAACTATAAAAAATGTTTACATTTAAATTATTTTCGTTCTTCCGATTTGAAACGACGTTCATTAGTTCCGCCAATTAACCCGTAATATCTCAAAAATTGATGGAAAATGGAGTAAGGGTGTTTTGACACTGGGTTCCCTCTGCTTACCATACTAAAGGAGAAATATAGCGCGACTAAAAAAATATATAAATATTTTTCTATTTTTATTAATATAATTAAAACAACAATCGGCTCGATGTGGCTGAAATTTCGCAAGAGCTCCGCATTAAGTTTTGGAATATTTTTTCGTCGCAAAAGTGGCGAATATTCAACACTCCATAGCTTATTAATGTTATAAATAAATTTACCCTTTGCTGAGCACACAAATTAATTTGAAATATAATTTTCGAGTCACGAAATAAGAAAGTTTGAGGTTGGTACAAACGTGCTACTGTGAACGCTACGGCAGTAGGTTCGATTCCCGATCGAGAAATTGATGTTGCACTTTTTATCTGTATAAAAAGTGCAATATCAATTTCTCGATCGGGAATCCCTGCTAAAGTAAAGAAACAAAGTGTTTAGTACCGTCATTTAAAAAGCAGTACCTCAAAAAGAAAATAGCGAACGGTACTGTCCTAATGGTAACGAAATATCTTAACATTAGTCACTTAGGCTAGGCAGAGGGGCTTCCCTGTTGTGTAGGGGATAAAACAGGAAATCAAAAAAAATATTATATATAAAATTTTAAGATATTTTTATATATCCCAAGCATACATTGTATAAATACACCCCGCGGTCGTGACACGCGTATAACATAATTATAAATACAAAGCTCGTGTTTAGCGCAATACAAAATTTTAATGCGACGTGAACGTGACACTTAAATTATATGATTACGGAAATGAAAGTAAAGGAATTTGTTTTCTGTTTTTTTTTTAATCAATAACATTACTCAATAAGTCACTCATTTTATTTTCATGTATATAGCGTAGCCAAGAACTACGTTGAGTTTCTCCACTCAAATCAATACAAATAATGGGTATTTATGGGTAATGTAGTGTGTTAACACTAAGTTCCCAGTGCGTGACGTTACAACAGCTTTTACCTGCATATCATACTCGTGGTCAAAAGGAAATAAAAGTTGTATATACAACAATTTTGTCATATGACAAAGGTGCCCGAGTAACTATTATCGCACGTCCCTATTTTATTTTTTTTACATTTTTAAGTGTTATTCCACAATTAGGAAAGAAAAATACTTATTTAGAAAACGTATAAAAATTGAACGTAAACGGGACTCGAACCCGCGCCTCCTGGAAACCGACCAGGCGTTCTGACCAATAAGCCATACGTTCTTATCCAGCTACGTTGAAATTTATGCGCTTGTTACAACTTATTTATTTTGTTAGCATTTCTGTAGGGAGATTTTTACAAATTTTACGTCGCTTGATGAGAAAGTATGGCTCAGTGCTTAGAGCGCGTGGTCGGCTCCCAAGAGACGCGGGTTCCAGTCCCGCTATGTTCAAATTTTTATACGTTTTCTTAATAAGTATTCCTATATTTTTTCCCAATAAGACTTTCAAAAACCATTTTTAAATAAAAAGTTACTGATACATATTTCAAAACATTTTTTTTATTCATATATTTTACGAAACTACGCATATATTTGAAATCCGAACGTATAAAACATTTAGATCTCCATAAAAGACTAACAAGCTTGAACCAATCTATTTCACTATTCATATCAACTTTGATTTATTTTTGCATCATATCTCACACAAATAACTTTCACTACGTACAAATAAATACAAACAATTTTCCAAAAGAAATGAAACGGAAATCAAACTCACGCCTCGTTAGTTACCTTTGATCGATGCTGATAAGCTGAGCTTGGAAAAGTTGAATTGCCCTTTTTTAAATACCACCTATTAATATGCAACAAAAGAAATTTTGTATTGTTTACGATCACGTGATTCCTTTTGTTTTAACTTTCGTTGTTCGGTTACAATTATATGTTAACAAAATATAAATTTTATTTTATTACTTCTTGCTGTATGTTTAATATAATTGTGTGTGTAATGTATGTCGTAACTGATACTTGAATGTAAGTATCCAGGCAGGGAATATATATAAATAGTTTTGCTGTCCGCTGTCTATAGTCAAAAATATATTTATTTATTAAAATATAAAAATATATAAATAAAAAAAACTACAGATAAAAAAGGTAAAAGTAACCATTACTTTTGTTTTTTTTTAACTTACCGCTATATCGCGCACACAATAGGGTATCGTTCTTATTAAGACTGTTCTGTTGCCCACTTTTCGCTGAATTCGGAAGTATTGCCTATTAAGTGACCAAACTCAACACCACATTATTTTTGATACTTAAATTATTTCAAGTACTCTAAACATTAAAAATAATTATGATGTATCTATTCTTCACAGAGAAAAAACGTAAAAAAGAAGGTTTTATATGTGTATAAGCTACTTTTTTTTAAAGTAGAAAACCAGCGTTTTTAATAAAAACTTATACAAAAATATATCAATAAATCCATTTCTGGATTCTTTTTAAATTGACTGTTGCCAAAAGTTATGATCGGTTATTATCGATCAAAAGCCGATATAAGGCGAGAAATCGTGCAGAAATCAAAGTTACGTGAGGCGAATGGGTAACAACTTGGTAAGCGTCAATCCATGCATAATAGGCTAATCCCACGAAGTAAGCCAACCTTCCTAATATCCGATGAAGGAAAAACGGTGTAACTGGCGTAAGGGCAAAAGTTTCTTAATATAGATCGTCGTGACGCTCGCTAGTTGCGTGTTTCCAACGATCGTTTTTGATAGTTTAAAACACGTGAAGTGGTTGCCATGTTTTGGTTTACTTAATATCATCAAAAAATATTTTAGGCCGACGTGGAACGGAGGCATAAACCATGTGACTGTAAACGCGACGGTTGTAGGTTCAATTTCCACTTTCCCACAAAAAATACATCTTTAATAAATTTTGTATGCGTTTCTTATATACGTCTCTACTTATATATAAAGCGGAAAAGATTGCTTGTTTGCTTAAACGCTAAGATCTCTGGATCTACTGGTCGATTTACTTTTTTTTTGTTTTGTATAAAAGCTACATTCTTCAGAAGTGCTATAGGCATATAACAATACGTATGTGTGTATATAACACACGGTGTCAGTCTTAGTTATTTTTAATAAACGGAATAACAATCATAATGAACGCCATTGCATTGCTTTTAGCGCGTGCGCTGCTAAAATAGTTAAATATATTTCAGTACATTGTGTGATAACATCGTTCTAGTTTATTATTTGTAAAGAAATGTACAATATACCGTATATTTATTTTTTTCATTAATTCAGAATAAGGCATTTGTGCGAAAATAATAATTGAAAATTGTAGATATTTCACCGTTTTTTATTTAATTATCAATTTAATCATCAAGGAAATTGTTGAAGATAAACTTCGGCTTATATAAAAAGTATTTAATGTCGACGTATACTTTTGGAGAAAATGTAAAATAAAAAAAAATCTACGCTTTGTTTACGGCCGCTACCTATCGACACGCGCAGGCCCTTGCTACCGGTAACATGAAGCAGTCATGTAGTGCTTGTACTTTGTCAGAAGTATAAAAAAGAGTTGTTCATATTTGTATCAATCTGTTTGCAAATGTAGCATAATAAAAATATTATAGGTGGTAAGCGGGCGAAGCTGCGAGTGGTCAGCTAATCACAAATAATTAGAGCATTTACTTTTTTTATATATATATAAATTAATTAAAAATAAAAAAATTAAAACATTTCATTTCATTAACAAAATTTAACATAGTATGTAAAATATTCAATTATCATATTATTATGTTTTGTAAGGTTTAACCTGAAAATATTATCATACCCTTCCATTTCACGTGCCACTGCCTTCGAAAGTACTCTTTGGGTCCTGTAGATCTAAAATTTAGCAGAATTTATTGCTCTCCAAAGATTATGAGATAGTTGGGATTAGGAAATGGGGTGACGGGGGTTAAATGGGCAAGATGGCAGACGTGACAGTCCTTTAGGATGATAAGATCAGCATATGACGAGCTATTAATTATGCATGTCGCATTTAAGGATAAGCTTAAGTAAGTTATCCTTAGAATGTACTAAATTTTGTTTGCAATAGACTGTTCCTTTTTTCAGTTACATGCAGTATCCCCTATTTAGCAGGGTAGGCAGAAAAAGCCTAGTATTAAGACACTCTGCTCTTCACTTTCCGCCAAATTCTCAAGCCACGAAAACAAACTCAACGCCACGCGTCGCTTCGACATTAGCGTTGGTTCGGTATTAAGAATTTGAGCGAAGTAATAAAAATATTAAATATTTATTTTTCTCGAGTGGCAATCAAACCTACTATCCTATGTCCCATTTACAGTCATACACACCCTCTGCGCCGCCTAACTAGCTGACTAACCTATATATTATATTTTTTTATACATTTTAAGAAGGGAAACATTTCAATATATTCACATTCCCAAGTCTCGCTAGTGTTACTAAACCCATATTTTCCGCATAATTTACGTGACATTGCCTACTGACTGGCGGAATTCGACTGTGCGCTTTGACTGACCAGAACGAGGAAATGAATATAACTCATTTCCACCCTACCCGAGTATGGTTGAACTCACGACTTCTGTCGTTATTTTACAGTCAAACTCTGTGCACCACTACTACAACGAAATAATAAAATATGAAAAATATTTTAAAATATAAAAAATGAGTGCAAACGACAGGTTTACGTTTCTTTTGCAGAAACTAAAACAGCACAAGAGTTATTGGTTTTTATACCGATACTATTAGTTTAATCGCAACAAAATTTTAAATAAAAATTATAAAATTCTCTTTGTTTTTTTATACGGGAATCGAGAATCAAAAAAAATTCTGAAAACTATATGTTTATGGTTAAATCCTAAAAAACAATAGCCTTAAAAGAGGGGCAAAATGTCGTATTAAAGCCGCTAGTTCAAGTGAGGTATCAGATGAAAGGGTTTTGACTAAGCTGAGACAGAAAAACCTCAATACCTTTAATTTTTATACGGAACCCTCGGTGGGCGAGCCAGACACACGCTTGTCCGGTTTTTCTTCAAAAATCCGTTTTTTTCCAAAAAATCACAAATTCTGAAATATCTGCCGAATCACTGAAAATCGGCCAGTATCGGCCAAAATCGGCTCCCATATAGGGAGTGAAATGGAAAAGTACTGAGGACCTCCATAGACAACCTGTAATCCGTCGATTGTGTTACACCCTGTATAATTACTATCCTATCTCAGCGTCTCCCTACCTCTAGGGATGTAATTACCGTTTCAGTCATGAATATTGTGGGAATATTGCCGTTTCGGAGATTAATAATTCCGTTTGTATTTACTCCGGTTGATATCTGATTAATTTGTAATAAAGTCACATACGTTTACTCGTAATAAGCATGCTAGGATATGGATAGGTGTACTAGTGTGCTATTTTTATATCGATTTTTGTGTTTTCTAAAGTGAAGGCGTTGTTGTTGTGGCACAACATCCGACTGTAAAAGTGACGATCGTGGGTTTGATTTTAATCTACAATCTACTATGAGAACAGAGGCTGCCCTGGTGCAGGGGTACAAGTTCGTTGTGGGTTCTCACTTGGCATAAAATATTTAATATTTTTACGGTTTCTATTAACGAGGCAAAGTGAGGCGTTAGGTTCTCTCAACACACAACGCCTCAAGAATTTAGCGGAAAAATGAGAACGAAAGTGTGTTAAGACTAGGTTCCCAGGTTTTCTACCTACCCTGCCATATGTGTGAAGCTAAAAAATTCTTATTTTTTAGCTTACGACGAGACGTACGAGATAAAACGAGATGTTGAGCTTATAAAATTTTACTTCAATGTTTTAATATAAAAAATAAGTACTACTAATATTATAAATGTGAAAGTTTGTGAGGAAAACAAAAATTTAATTAAATCTTTACAGTAATGCAGTTTATATATACATGAGAATAACACATAGGCTGCAATTTAATTTAAGTCTGTAGATTTCATATAATTTGGTTATAATATAACTAAAACTTTAATCTGGGGAAGCCGCTTAAAAATAAAAAAATCAAACATTATCGTCCAAATTTGTGGTAACTAGATATACAAAAAAGCAACCACAAATTCACACCGTTTTCTAATTCACCAAATATGTTCCACTTTAGTCATTATTGCAATGTCGACATAATCAGCGTGCGTAATTTGAATCACTAATATACCTTAGCTGAGTAAATATCGCGATTAACTATTAATGGATATAATTGTTCAAATTGTCTATTTGTGAAGCGTATTTTGTATGTAAATTGAAAGCATTTTCGTAATTTACTAACGGAATATTAATTTATTAACGGAATTACCGGATTGGATGTTTTAGTATTAAGTTATTAGGCCGTGGCGGCATAGTTCAGCGTAGCTTCAGTTCTCACTCAGGAGTATAAGTTGTTCTCATGGCAGTTAGAGATTGAATTCTATATATCAATGCTAATATGAATATAACCCAATCCAAATGTAGAAGACCTATGTGTTGTCTTTCAATTAATTCATGTACAAGTATATTTTTCCGTATCGTATTAGGTATACTGCCACTCTCTGTCTGAAAAAATGGAAAGCATACAGCGGAGTAGGCAGAGAGAACAACAAAAAAACACTCCGAACCCTATTGTCTTCTCAATTTTCTGCGTGTTGAGTGGACTAATAATACAGACATTTCTATGTTACTTGACTTGATTTAAAATTTTCTGTAATGGCCTAATTGAGTAAAGAATATTTTGATATTTAAAGTAAAACAGTAGTCTTGAAATTTAACTAATATTTATTGTTTAATCAGTTATATGGATTAGCCACGTCCTAATAGGTAGCTAATAGTTACATTTGAAACTGAAAACCAGCTGATTTTGAAGAAAATAATAATACATTCCTAAATCGAGTAGATGAACGTGATTTTCAATTTAAGACTTTTGTCCGTAATGATTTGCTTTCACAGCCTTAATTTATAATAACAGTTCATTACCGACAAGAAATCGCGTAAAATTTATGATATTATTATATTTCTTAAACATTCATCATTACTATCAATCTGCCCCAGTCACTACTGGACATGTGAAGATCTCTCTAATGACATGGTATTGAGCTAAGATTTATAGATTTATAAATATTTGAAAAGTATTGTAGTATCTAAAGTCTTTTCGTGAGGAAAATTTTCACGCAATTCTTTTAATGTTTCTTTGTAAGTTTTACTGAACTCATTAAATAAGCGATAATAACGTAAGCCTATTCATACAATACAAAATATGTTCATATATATGTATGTATCTAGTATAAAATATATAGGTATCTAGTAATATAGACATTTAGCAGGGCTGTTCTCTTTTTTCAGATAAAATCTTAAAGCTTTAGGTATTTATTGATGGAGGTCATTATTATTACCCAGTTGGGTAGGAATTGAACCCATAATCCTCGTATTTAAAGTGTGACGTTGTGCCGCGGCGCTACGGCGGACTCAGGATGGCGGCATAAATGTATTAAGTGAAAATATATATAGATTACTACCGACGATAGCAAACTGTAACGAAATCAACGTCAGATTAATTTGAAAATTAATTAATCTCTCGGTAACGAATATGAACATGTATATTTGCATATTTTATAATATTGACTTCACCGCTTTGTATGAGAATATTTGATAAAAAAAAATAGTTATCAAAAGTAATATATAAATAATTTCTGTAAATTTAACATAGCAGAATTTAAAGGCGCCCTCCTTTGAAGTCTCATAACGTACTAAATCAAAACGTATATATATAAACTTTTATAATTTATAAGAAATAACATTAGGTTATTATTATGTCAATATAACATTTCTTTTATAGTTCTAATCGGTGCTCATTATATAGAAATTGTATTTTTTTAAATTATTCACCTCAAATAAGAATCAAATGTGCTATTTTACTATCTACATACTACTATGTCAAAAATACCTAAAAACACTCACCATCATAAATCACTCCTTTGACCAGCTCCTCAGTTTCGAAGACCGAATGACTGACTGTCACATTGATGTCACTATTTCGTTCACTCAGAGTTACTATACCGTTACTGTCACTTGAAATCCTCGCGAAAGAACATGCGTCACCCACCGTATGTTCACTAACACTTGGCTCACTGACCGTTGAAGAGACTTCGTCAGTTGTTGTCACTTCATCGTAACTATCATCTGAGACTTCTAAATTAGTTTCTATTTCTCTGTTGCTCTCTTCTTTATCAATTTCTTTATATGTAGGTGGTCCAGGAGACCTTCCAGGGGCAGGATCCCCACTAGGCAAATTAAGGGTGGAACTATAAGGTAGCAATGCTAAAATGATCACTGTTAAAATAATAATAGGGGATCTGTTCATCTTGAATTTGGTCGGATTTTTGAAGCGTTTGGTCAGAACGGCTTGGCATTGCTTTTGCGATGGCATCGCATGTGTAACAGTCATTTTATGTTTGTATCATTTCTGAATGTTGCTTGGTGATTGTGAACGTTCATCATCATCTGAAATTAAAAGATAAAGTAATGTGATTATATATGCATATTTCTAGCTTTTCAGTAAATCATAGATTATAGATATCCATTGTCTTTCACATTATAATCGGATTTTTTTAATTTTCAAAAAGGTTATTTTGTTTTGTAATACAAACACTTCTTTCATAATAATAATTTACATTACACAACAATATTGCTCATATTTTTTAAAACAAAACTACCAAGCTGCGGTTAAATATCATATCGATTTAAATTTTATGCAAACATAATATTTATGATAAAACTGACACCGTTCAGTGCATTTGTGAATCAAAATGTAAATTTTAAGAGCACTCCTCAAAAAGACCGCTAAAGAGTGTCGTTTGCATAATATTTCCATATTTACATGATGAAACACGTGTTTTTTTAACTAAATATTCTTTTGAATCACATCCCTGCTCTATGGTACAAATTGGATGAGTTTTGAACGTTTCTTTCTGTAGTAACTGTTATAGCTTCACTCTATACTGCTTTGGAGTATCAAGTATACATCAAAGCAGAGTAGGCAGGGAAGAAGAAGAAGAAGAAGAAGAAGAATGTAGTGGTCATTTACTCCGTACGAAATCGAGATATTTCACATAGAATGCGCAACTTAATGAAAATTCCTTTTTTTGAGTGAGGATCATTTATATTCTCACGCTCGACGCTTATATTACATGTATTAAATATGTTTATTAAATAATAATCACCATATTATCAAAAAAAATGTTCTATATCTTTCAACTAAAGATCTTAATTAATATTAATCTTCTTTATCACTTCTACAATTACTTCGTAAATTGAATTGTTAATTATAACTTAAAGCCCACTTCAATCTGAAGCAATAACATCAATCAAACTGTTTGCGCAAACATGTTTTTCAAGATGAAAAAACATTTTGGGGATGCTAAAAGATTGGTCTTGCTTTGGTGCAGCTAACCCATTTCCTATACAGAAATTCCTCTTTATTTTGACTGATATGTGAAATTTGATTTGTATTTAGCACGCTTGTATTAGGTAGATTTGTGTGTGTGTGTGATCTATGTAATAAAATCTAGGGAACTGGCCCTATCGAACAAAACTTGGCAGTTTAAGGAGCTTTGTTGTATAATAATATAATAGGGTGTTATCGATTTGGTCTAATAACGTAACCAAGATCTAAGTAGTGAAACTGTTTGGAGGTTATTAGCAAATCATTCGAGTTTAGGCTCATATAACATGCAGCATTGCAACACTGATTATAGAAAATTGTTTTTATACCTTTTTATAACTATATATCATTTGTTTGTCTTAAGCATTTTTTTTAAGAAAACCAATGACAGTAGTAGTTTAGCAAAAATACAGCTTCACGCATCTATCTAGGGAAGAGAGAAAAGTAGAGAAAACCTAGTGTTAAGAATTCACTTCCGCCGATTTTTCGAGACATGGCGTGTAGAATGGTGGAACTCAACGCCGCGCTTTTGCCTTGTTGCCAAAGCGAAGAAATAAAAACATTAATAAAAAAATATTCATTTCTATTTACAACCGTTACGTCAAAGTTCACACACTTGTGCCACTGCGCCACCACGACCTCGAGTCGAAACAAAAATGTAACAAAAAATGTAAATAAAAAAAACTGTACATAAAAAAATATTCACCTTACTATTATTTTTCATTTATTCACATTTTTATCTACGCAACTCCTGACTTTTTGATTTAAATAATATTCAAAATATTTATAGAGTTTTACAATTAATATGCAGAAACAAGCAGACAGCCAAAGGACAGCACTTTGACTACCGAAATGGAAATATCAAAGAACCTTTAACGTCTTCTGCAATAAACGAGTCAGATATTTCCCAAGTTCACCACGATCTTCCCATCTTTAACCCAGTAATCAAACTACCAAAGATTTTTTATTTAATATAATAATATTAACCAGAGATCTCTACCTCTCTAGCTTCACGCTGTATTTCACACATATCAGGGTAAACATAGTGAAGTCAGTGTTAAAAACACTTCGTTTTCCACTTTTAGAGGTAATGTCAAATTTCAATTTCAATTTCCACAGCAAGGAAATTACAATACGGAAAATTGAGGAACTTGTGTTAAAAAAGTATTATTGCAAAGGGCAGTAAGGGCAGGGTAATTCATCACAATATCTTAGAAATCCCTATAACGCTTCTTTTTTAAATACATTACAAATGGAAATTCGAATCTGATAGGAAAAAAAAATCCAAAAATAATATACGTAACTAATGATCCTCTACTGTCGCGTCGTTACTATGAAAACGATCATAAATAACAAATTATTAATTGAAATGTTGCCAAAAAATACATTTTCATATTTTTGCGAGAAATAATAAAATCTGATTCCTGTAAACGTTATTATTAATGTCCGCCATTAGCTACCGTAAAAAAAAAACTTTGCTGACTAACTTTCTTGCGATTCGTGTTTGTGAGACTTTAATCCACTTTTTTGTTTGATTGCAATAACTACTATTATGTGGATGGTTGAGTCATACTATAAAAGGTAGCGAATTAGATTTCCAAAATATATTTTTAAAAGATTCAAAGAGGCCATGTGGCTCAACAATGGCTGTGGGCTCGCTACCCACTTGAGGAAATTAAATATTTATTCAAATTTATATTTTCATTTCCTTGTTCTGGCGTCGAGGCAAAAGCGCGGCGTTGAGGTCAAAATGCCTCCAGAATTCGTCGGAAAATGAGGAGTGGTGTGTATTAACACTAGGTTCCCTCTGTCTAACTTCATACATGCGGGATACAGCGTGAAACTGATAAAAAAATTATATACTTACTAATAACACTTAATAAAATGTCACGCTTCACCAACGCAGAACGCGGAAGGCTCTGAACGTATCTTGTGAAGTTTGATGTAATTTCGCAAAAGTTTCTTCCGTCGTGATGATGAATACGTATATACATCATCTTAATATGGCGTAAAGAAATGGAAAATGTTAGCCGAAGTTACCATATAAGGTCTGAGTTGTTTATTTATATCTATCTATACATGTAAATAAGATTGCAATATCTATCTATGATTTCAAAAGGAGCGTGTGTTTTCAATTAGTGCATTGTAAAATATAGTTATTTACACGATATTTGTGTTTTAACACAATTAAACTATATAACCGATTTTTATGGGACTGTCGCTGAAAGATCCATACACCCCCCTCCACATATACTGTACCATGCCCTCTAATTGGGGAGCAAATATATATTACTTTAATTCGGGGAATTCCCGCAGGATCGAGAGGTATGGAAAATCGTATATGTCATGTGGATCTACCTAAAATTAAATTAGATCATCGTCACGTTGTATATAGAACCAAGTGTTAAGACACTTTGTATCCTATATTCTGCCAATTTTGCATTGTGTGTTGACCGCTGGAACTAAACGCATGACTTTTGTCATGGTTCCAAAGCGAAGAAATGAAAATATTAAGAAATACTCATTCATTCTCTCGAGGGATTGTTGTGATGGCCAAAGGGAAATTTAGTAAACCCAAAATTAATGGAACGGTAAATGGAGTGTCTTGACACTAAACTCTCGCTATTTTACTTTATTATGAGGATAAATTCGGATGAAAATTCGAAATGAAAATTGCGCTTGAACGGTTTCCGAGGGGCACTAATCAAATCACGCTACGTTCAACTTTTTATACAATTTTTAAATAAGTAAATATTTTCCAATTATAAATATGCATTTTCTCTTTAAATCGGCGTAGAAGTCCGAAATTAGGCATTTAGATTACTTTGGAAGTGTAGTGGTCATATATGATTCCCAGAATTCCCACGGGAACTGAAAAGAACTACCATAAATATAGTTAAAATTTACCATTAAAAAAAAACAATTTCGATATATCGATATATGGTAAAATACTTGAATATATATTTATGAACTATTTAATACAAATAGTAAGTAATTATATTAATCAACGCTATCAATTATATAACTCTCTAGCACCATTGAGCTAGCTTACCGCTGATTTATAATATTACTATAGACATCCCGAGTGCATGGTAAACCAGTATTAATTTCAATAAGAGGTTTGAATTATTTGATTGTATAGTAAAATTTAATTAAAGAATTTAACTGAATGTATTTTTTCCTTTTTTTTTTCTTTAACGAGATCAACTTTACCATTACACTGGGTTGTTTTCGCCAACCCTGTTAATATATGTACTTTAGTATAAATTCTAAAATGTTTATCTTTGTTTACAACATTTAGATATGTTGCTGACCTTGTCCTTTAAGTATGTTAATGAAACCGAACTTGAATTTTTGTTCCATTAATATGTTTTTATTGTAGAAGATTAATGTAATAATATCTTCTAAAGTGGGCCAAGATTTTAAATCTTCACCAAACAATCTGTTATAAGTAATTCTTCTTAACGTAGAACCAATTTAAGGTAGTTTAAAATATTTTCCGCTTAGAGATCTTTCGTATTTTTTAGCTGACATTAAAAAAAAGGAGGTTTTCAATTCGTCGGAATCTTTTTTTATGTATGTTCTGCGATTATTTTAAAACACCAAAATCAATTTGGATACTTCTTTATTTGTTTGAAAGGTGCCTCACAGGTGGTCACATGGATCACTTCAAGTTCTGATGATGGAACTCTTTAATTTTTATAGGCACTCTTAAAAGGATTTGAGTATTTTTTTAAAAACTCGTGTGATTAATTGCTTTTGGAAATCACAATTTGATGACGTAGAACTGATGAGATGATTGTGGAAACATATTGTTAAAACTTTTCGTCAGAAATGAGATTCCTCGGTCGTTGCATTTCTTTTTAACCAACTTAAAAAAAGAGGATGTTCTCATTTGCAACCGATTTTAAAAAATGGAAACATTCTCAATTCACCTTAATATTTTTTATGTATGTTCTTGTCAATATGCCAAATTAAAATTGAAGATACTATGTAATTTATACATGTAATAGTACAACCAATACGTACTTGGTCGAGAAGCATCCTTGTCAGGTCTATCCATCACTTAAATTCGTAAAATAAATTATTTTTTAACAAAAAACAAACCGACTTCACTTAACTTAACATCGTACGTAAGTACGATCTGTACCTACTTTGATTTTGTTAAAAATAATAATTGAAGAAAGATATTATAATTTTGAAGTCCGTGTCAAGCTAATCGTGCGTACAAACGTAGTCAGCAACAAACTCACCGACTACTCACCGATTTATTATATAATTTTCTTTAGTAAAATATTTCTTTGTTTTATTTTTTTAACAAAATCAATCTAAGTACGTTTTGATTTGTGTTAAGTAAAAACATTTATACTTTTTAGTTTATTGTTTGTAATCGGTTTGTTTTTTGTTAAAAAATAATTTATTTTATTTATGTCAAAGAGTATTTAGATCACTCATTATATTCACTCTTCGCAATAAGAACAATTTTCTCAAAGAAAGCTCATTTATTAAAAATATTTGGCTGTCCACGCTTCCAGGTACTGTCTCTATTCAGACTGAAGTAGTATGTAGATTAATAAGAATTAAATAAGAATACTTTGTAAGTGCAACTGAATAAAAAAAACATTTAGTTCCATATCTAGTTTAAACCTACGATTGTCCTAAATAATTATCATAACACTGCACCAGTCCAAATATAAAAATATTGCGTATTTCTATACTATTTTCATGAAGTCTTAAGTGATGGAAGAAATTCACATAACCAAATATCGATCAGAGACAATATAGACAGCTCTTTTGATCACAATATAGATAGAAAATAATTTAAATATAATCTGCCCCCCCGAGGTGGCATCGAACCTACAATCGTCGCGTTTACAGTGATCTTCTGTTCCACAGCGCCACGACTGCCTCTAACTGTAATACAAAGTAAATATTTTCCACTTCTCTTAGATAAGAGAACTGTTGAAAATTAATTCTCCATGTAAAAGATCACTTAAGGTGACAAAACACATTCTCACGTTACGTTTCAATACATCCGTAACGTATGAATCTATTACGTGCTGACTTTTTACGACAAAATGTAACTTAAATACGTAACGTAACTCAGTACCGTCGACGGAAACTTCGTTCAAACAGATTTTATGTACACATCATATTTTGATAAGAAAATTATATTTGATAAGAAAATATTTCTTGTTTACAAATGTCTAAATAAATATTATTAATGTCAAGGCATGTTATTTCTATGAGTTTAATATTATTTTTGGTCAATAAAGAAGATAGTGTCAGTAAACTCTGGTGCTGATATCTCTTAAATCTTTATGAAATTCACGTGAAAAATTTCGTAGATAAAAAAATACTTTGACAAAATTTAAATAATATCTTGTTTGTAAGTAAACTGAAAAATTTGATAATTATATTGTAAATGTTATATGTACCTGCAATACTTTAATTTTTACTAATTCTAATTGCAACGTTTTACATTTTTAAAATTAAAAAAAAATCTATATATGAGGCCAGTTGTGGCGCAGGGGCACAAGCTGCGTGCGACAGTAAACGCGACAGATTGTGGGTTCGATTCCCACTGGAGAAAATGAAATATTTTTATTTCCACGATCTGGTAACGAGCCAAAGCGCGGCGTTAAGATCCGCCATTTAACACGCAACAAGTCTAAACTTTGGCGGAAAGGGTGTGTGCGGGATACAGCGTGCGGTGCAAAAAAAAGGTTTATTTCAATTTGCCTTTTCAATAGGTAAGTACGAAAGGGCAAGACAGTATTAGATAAAGCGGTATAGTGTCGTCGGAATGTTCGTGAAACGGGTCGATTCAGCCAAGGTTAGATGTGAAAAAACCTGGCACACGGTCACACCGAATGCTTATAGAAATTATAATATAATTTATATATATATAGAGATATTCCTTTTTTATAATAGAAAATTGTCTTTATCGTTGTATACAATTTTACTGCAATTATAAGTAATTGGTCCTCATTTTTATATTTGGTTAGGTTGAGAGAGGAGCTCTGCCAGGGGAGTAGTTAAGGCGTTTTTAAAGGGCCTCTTTTTAGGAATCGTTAAAATTAAATCTTAAGTCCCATGTCACAGGTCACGGCACTCGTACGGTCCATGGGATACAAAAGAGATTGTTTTTTCATCTAAAATAATAACAAAACTTAAAATATACTGAAATTGAAAAATAAGGAGGATTTCGTCATCAAGGATTGCATTCCAATTACTTTCATTTGCCCACACTGTAAACAAAGCGCGGCGTTGAGTTGCGCCACTCAACACATAATGTTACGAAAATAGTCGAGAAGTGGGGAACAATATGTGAAAAATACGCGAAATTATTTGGTATCCAATAGGGTTAGCTATTGGATACCAAATAGCGCTAAATGTTCACACGCCTCATGTATCAATTTTTGCAGTCCTTAAAACTTTTATTCTTAGCACTTTAGTTGAAGATTCTTGAAGTTTCGGCTTTCCTTACTTAAAAATTGTTTCAAAGACCGATCATTTTCCGTAAGAGAGTGCTGTTTATTTTGTTATTATATATATTTTTTTAATTTTAAATGACCATATGCAAGATAGGTTTTTTTTCTGCTGAACCTTAAATTTCTATTTTAAGTATAATATAAGATCACTTATATAAATTTGTGAGGATGTATGTTTGTTCAACTGTCAACAACAACTACTGACTAACGGATTTTACTAACTAGCAGTGTAAGTAGAAGGAACCTGGTGTGGACGATCCCCACTTTCGGCAACATTGCTCACAGCAGCAACTGAGATTATAAAATAACGAAATAATCGTAATAGTGAAATCTACATGAGATAGAAGAACTAGTAAATCTAAACATGTGAAAAAAACTTAAAAACCTTTTAAAATCCACGTGACATTATGACCCTGTCATGTAATATTCGTTAGACCAAATTTAAATTTAAATAATAAAACAAAATAAAATAACTGTACATATAAGGTAAGAATAATAAAAATAAAAAAAAAATTAGGTACAAAATTAATCTGTGTGTCTGTGTGTGAGTGTGTTTGTGTGTGTGAGTGTGTGAGCGTATGCTTAGTATCATCAGAATAAACTTCAATTAGGTGAAACGGAGTGGAACACGTAAAACGGAGACGTAAACGGTAGACAGAGTACCTTGCTAAAGAGAGCTAGTGAAACTTTATTTAGATTCCCGTCTCCTATGTCTTTGTATAATGTCAATAGCTTTCACCTAACATTTTACATAGATTGATACTAGAATATTCTATTCTATAATTTTATCAAATTGTGTTTTATATGATTTTTAGGTTACCAAAGCGTAAAACGGAATCCTATTACTAAGAATCGCTGTCCATCCGTCCGTTTGGTCTGTCCGTGTTTCACCGGGCCGTATCTCATATACCTATATAAGATAAATAGACAGTTAATTTTTTCGTAGATGATGTATTCCTGCTGTCATTATTACATAAAAACAGAACAAAATAAATAATTAAGGGGGGCTCCCCTACAACAAACGTCCTACAACAACGCACACTTGGTCACTTTTATTTTATTTATTTGCTAACAATAACACAATACTAAATTATGTAAATATTGTATATAATATAACATACACACATACACATTTTTTGTGTGTGTTTGTGGGTGTGAGTGTGTGTGTGTGTGTGTGTTTGTGGGTGTGAGTGTGTGTGTGTGTGTGTGTGTGTGTGTGTGTGTGTGAGCGTATGCTTAGTATCATCAGAATAAACTTCAATTAGGTGAAACGGAGTGGGACACGTAAAACGGAGACGTAAACGGTAGACAGAGTACCTTGCTAATTGCTAGATACGGCGTGAGGCTGATTTATTTGATTATTATTAAATTTAAATATTTCCTAAGAATTTAAACCCACAACAAAAAATGCACTCAAGAATACAAACAAATATATTTCGTTATTTATTATTTAGTTACATTTGCTTATATTCTTCTGTCTTTGTTTTGTTTTATTACATACATATTGTATGTCTTTGTTTTGTTTTATTACATACATATTGTATGTAATAAAACAAAACAAAGACAGAAGAATATAAGCAAATGTAACTAAATAATAAATAACGAAATATATTTGTTTGTATTCTTGAGTGCATTTTTTGTTGTGGGTTTAAATTCTTAGGAAATATTTAAATTTAATAATAATCAAATAAATCAGCCTCACGCCGTATCTAGCAATTAGCAAGGTACTCTGTCTACCGTTTACGTCTCCGTTTTACGTGTCCCACTCCGTTTCACCTAATTGAAGTTTATTCTGATGATACTAAGCATACGCTCACACACACACACACACACACACACACACACACTCACACCCACAAACACACACACACACACACACTCACACCCACAAACACACACACACACACACAGACACACAGATTAATTTTGTACCTAATTTTATTACTTTTTTTTTATTATTCTTACCTTATATGTATAGTTATTTTATTTTGTTTTATTATTTAAATTTAAATTTGGTCTAACGAATGTAATGGCGTTTTGTGAGGTAGGGGATAATAACTGCGACACAGTATTGTACTACTGCAGCTGTTATCGTTATAAAATGTTATTGTTATACAAAAAATTGAAATAAATAAACATTATTATTATTATTATTATTTCCCTCACGCCTTAGCACTAGTGCTAAGACACTCCGTTTCCCACTTTTCGCCGAAATCTAAAGCAATATGTGTTGAGTGGCGCAACTCAATGGCACAATTTGTCTCGACACCAGAACTAAAAAACGAATATATTAAATATTTCATTTCCTCGAATGGAAATCAAACCCACAGCCTGTCGCGTTTACAGTCAGTCACACGCTTGCGCATCTGCGCCACAAGAACCTCTAACCGCAAATAGTTTACACTATTATCGATTTAAATTGTTCGTCTCAGGAGCCTTATAATCTCGTTGTTTAAAAATATATTAACATTAACTTAAAACAGCTTGGAATCAGTGAAAACACACGATTCACATACCATGCCTGAATATATAAACTGAATAAACTTTTAAGGAATAAACATAGATCTAAAAAAGAAAGTAGCACAAAGTATCAAAAAGTGTAAAGTAGCTGAAAGATCTAAAGAAAGTAACCAAATCATAGAAGAAGTAGAGCTTCTAGTTTAGTTTTTTCAATACAGTGTAAGCGCAGTCCACTTTACAAATGGGGTTGGCCCATTGTCTCGCGGACTATGGTTGTAATCGTGTATACTTGCTACTCTCAAACAATGCTCATGTCATTTACTTGCGTTAGATACTCCGGATTTTTGCTTTTTATATACCGGTTAAAATTAAGATATAAAATTAAGACAAATGTGTGACGAAAATATATATATATATATATATATATATATATATATATATATATATATATATATAATATATCTTACTATTTTTATTTATTTAAGAGATGGATCTGTAAGGATGGATGTTTGTTTCACTTTCACTTAAAAACTACTATACGGATTTACATGTATCATATGGATTAAACATCAGAATAAAACGATTTATGTAAAGATTTTGTACAATTTGGCTCTAATATAACAATAAATTTAAGCGAACGAAACGGACACTAGTGTACATGTATTTATTATAAAAATATTCCATCACTAAGTGACTGACAGACTATGACGGAGACAGGAAAAATGAAAGCGTAGACCTCTGACATTTGTCTTGGAAGTTCAGGGCTACCACTATTTATACGAGATTATACTAACAAATTAATAAAAAGCTGCGTATCTGTATTCAACATATATAAGTAAAATCATTCTTTTTCCATAAATATTTTATATATTTTAAGAAAACATGGGAAGAATTTTTAAATTTTTCTGATAAATTTTGCAACTTTAACAACAACAAACGTGAAAGCGGTCTAAGAGCGAAGGTCATGGAACAATACCCCCATATTTCTAAACAGTCTGACTCACGTTATTGGCTTCAGTATCGTAAAGACTGCAAAGGCAACCCCTTTAATGATTGCCACAGACAAGTTTTGTTTGATATTTTTAAAAAAAATATGGAATTATTGCATGTATAAATATGTAACGTAAGTCTATGTAGGATTGTATAATTTTGTCTAAATGTTACTCGGAAATTTATATTTTCTTTTTATCTTTGACCATCTTTTTGGTTTATGACGATATGTATATTCATTCCAACATAAAACAGTCTAAGTTTTATTAAAATTGGATCTTTTAATTTCGAGATGTGGTTTGGTGCGTAACATTGCGTGCACATCTGGTAGTTAGAATCTAAAAATCTTAGCAGAAAATAATTTAATTTATATAATTTATGTGACAATTTTTTTTTTTTATATTAGAATTTGTCTTACTACATATTTGATGAGAAATATCACTAATCAGAAATAGATAGACCAGTCATGGTGCGGTTAAACAGCATCAACTTTTGTTATGTTGTCAAACACAATTGGTTGTCAAACTCTCTCGGGGCAATGATTATAATTCCATTTCCTCGCTCAGATATACACAACGCAACGTTGAGTTCCGCCAATCAACGCAATGTCTCGAAACCTTTCTTACATGCCTGCTTACAAGAAAAACACGAGGAGCTATTTTTTGTTTTAATTTTCTCTACAACATATTAGGAGTAGGTTAAACAAAACTTATCTGTATCATAATATACACAACACTCTTAACTGACGTAAACATAACTATCCTGATAATAATATATAAATATTTGATATAGGATTATTAAAATAAAGAACAGTGCATTTTTCCTTTTGTTTCTGTAAATTCAGTGCCATAAGTCCTTTTTAACTTTATTACATTGTTTATTACTAGGCAGTATTCGTACTGACGGGAATTATAATTATGATTTTAATTATTAATTATATAATAAGAAAAATTATTTTTTTTAGCTTAATGCTTTTTCGTGGCCGAAGGAATCTAGTGTTAGAACACTGCGACATTATTATTGGCTTCTAAATTTAGCTGTCTCGTACAACATTTTGAGAGAAACGAATAGTGGTACCAAATGAGAGAGATATCTTTATTGTATTAACTTATAAGACATTTTACATACTAACCCTCTCGCCCTCTTATTTCTATTGAACTACATTATTATTAACTTACTAATCTGCATTACTTTCGTTTGCATCTTTACTTTAATTCTATAAATAACTAGGATCTGCCATATGCTGTGCACGGCGAGTGGAGCTAGGCGAAGCTATGTTGCGCATGATTTTGCGTTTTTTTTGCGAAATTGTCTATTTTTTCCGCTCGCTCTGTTAAACTCTCGATGTGTAAAATTACAATTATCACCAAACTACTTAGCAATTAAAATGTTTTTTTTGAATATCTATCTATCTACACCTATATAATTACTTACAGTAATTTTTAAGAACATTTTTTGTTTAAATGGTATAACTTTTTTATTTATAAGCTTTTCGAAATAAAACAAATACTATATGTTAAAGGAATCTTGCCAAAATAAAACTGTGAAAACTGCAATTAAATAGTTTAAGCCATTTCTGAGATTAGCGTGAATAAACGCACAGGCAAGCGGACAATGTTAAATACCACCTATAACATTTTTTCTCATACATCTTCTATACAAAGATTGCCTGACCTGCTATTTTCTTAAAATGTTTAATTACAAAATTTAAATTTTTAATCGAAATTTTAAAAACAAGCTATTCTTGTTTTAAATATTACATTTTTTCCCGCCGTCCGCAATAAAGCTGCACAATGTAAAACAAGCTTTATGTTAATTGAAACAATGAAAAATATATCTATATTTAAACAAGTCAGTATAAATACTGATTTCGAAATTTATTGAAATCTTAGAATCGTTTTGACTTTACAATATGCAGTTCGAGGAAAGGATTTGTGATATTTATTCTAAAAAAACCATCGACATCATAAAAGATGTTCCCAAGAAAGATATGTGCCCTATCGTTCAGCAATCTGTAAAGAACATCATACGAAATGAAAATTATTTATACTATGAAATTGATAGCAAGATGATATCAAGCGATGGCGGAAGTTTTTTGGGTGATTTAATGGAAATTAATATCAAAGGAAAAACAAAAAATGGTGCTAAGGAGGACCATATATTTGTGAAACATATTATACCAGAAGAAGGAGTTATTAAAGGAATGCTTCATATAGATGTGTGTTACGCTAAAGAATTTTTCATGTACACCCAATTAAGAACTACGTATGATGAACTTTACACTGAATCCAATATTTCTGCAGGTGATCGGTTAAGGAAAGTCAAATGTTACGATTGCAATAATCATGTTATCCTCATGGAAAATATGACTCGCAAAGGTTTTAAAGTATTGAATAGAATGGATGTCGTACCTCTAAATTTCACCGAAGACGCAATAAAGCAAATAGCAATGTTTCATGCACTGTCATTTGTTTTGGAACATAAAAGGCCAAAGTATTTTGAAAAAGAAATCAAAAACTCTAGATCAGCTTACACAATTGACGATGGTGAGGAATTTCTTAACAAATGGAAAAGCTTAATTGTGACTATGGTTGACGAAGCATTTAAATATATTAGTGATGACAAGAAAGATAAACGAGATATCGTTGCAGAAAAGACTTTGGACAAATTCCCCAAATATTTGACTGGTAAACTTGGACAAGTCAGATGTATATGTCATATGGACCTTAGGCTTAACAATATACTTATGAGAGAAAATGTGAGTTATGTTATTTATTCTCAATATATATTTATTAGCTTATTTTAGGGGCCATGCGTGGCCCATTGTTGTCCTCTTCTTGTAAGTCACAGCATATCAGTCATATTCTACTCATAAAAAGTATTATTTATAAGATATACTTTTTTAAAATCATTATAAGTATTACAGTATTTTTCATTCATTAATTGGCTTTTTACAGATTAATCAAGAAACTGAAACAGTCTTAATTGACTATCAACTAATGGGTTACAATACACCAGTACTGGATATAATATATCTCCTTTACACTAGTACAGATAGGCAATTCAGAAACAAACACATGGAATATATAAAGGATTTATATTATAGAACATTGAAAAACCATGCGCTAATGTTTGATTTGGATATAGAGACAAAGTTCCCAAGAAATTTGTTTGAAAAGGAATTTAAAGAATGCTTAGACTATGGACTGATGATCGCCATATATGTCCTGCCTTTTATTTTAACAGACGATCCAGAAATATTAAAAAATAATTTAAATCTCAATAACACAAATATTAACAAAGTTTTCAATGCCAGGATCAACGAAATTTTAGAAGAATATATAGATCTGGGAATTTTGTAATTTTGATTTTAATAAAGTTTTTTTTATATTTCCTCGTTTGTTTTTTTGAGGCTCACGCTGTATCCAGAGTGGTATAATTGTTTTAGTAGGCATAGGAAGTCTAATGCAAAACATTCCGTTCACCACCTTTTTTTATTTTAAATAAACACAATATTTAGCTTTTACATGAAATTCTAAATAATTTCCTTTATTTAAAGTTTAAACTGATATATTGTTCATAGAACGAATCAAAAAGCAATCTAGAAGATGTATAATATATTTCATGTTCGAAAAGATTAATGAAGGCTCTTAGTTTATTATACGCACTTTTAAATAACATCTATTCTCCTCTTCATAAGATACAATAATGCACATTGTAACAGTATGTACCGTATAAAGTAAAAAGAAATGCATGGCAAAACACATAAACAACATAGTTAATTACATAAAATACAATCTAATATATATTTTTATATCATATTATTTTCGACTAATTCATGTATTCTCGTCCCGACTGTCGAAACCGTCGTTTCATATATATAGTGGTTAACAGATGGAAGGTTGCGGTCGAGTCAAGCTCTTAAGTACTGCGGTACTAATAATTATGATGCACATAAAGACTCGTACCATACAATCCAAGTCTATAATTGCACTATATTTTATGACCGAATTTCTTATAAAGGTAATATATATATATATATGTATATATATATATATATATATATATATATATATATATATATATACACATGTGAATATTGAATGTTTCTTCATGGGCTTATGAGAACTGTTATACGATGCGATATCAACTAAGTATGTCGTGACTGATGCCGACTCGCTGTGCGTAAGCTATGCTTGTATGGCGTTGGTCGTTGACATATTGTGCGACTTGGTATGAGATTAGTAGGTGTGTGATGCTATTTTATGTCCCAGCTCCGGTAAATGTAGTTATTTCCGCCCGTCTCAGAAGGCTATGTGGTGCTATTTTATGTCCTGGAACTCTAGTGTATGTAGAAGTATGCGCCTATGGTTCAAAGGTTGGAAATACTATTTATTTAACATATCGGCCATCTTGTGGTAATGTGTTTGATCTGACGACTTATATTGATCTCACAAATCAATCAACATCTCTAATGACTATTCTAATATAATCTTAATATAAACAAGCGCAACAAGTACCTTCAGAAAGATCACACACAAACGTCCCGGAAGGTTCGATAAAGACTGCTGCAGCGGAGGGCTGCTAGGAATTCAGAGTGTAGGGGTGGGGAGGTGCCCATGCTCTTTCTTCCTTATTATAGCAAGAAAGAACAACGCACTAGCTCGCAGAAGATATGGCGCGCTCGTGGTTTTTCTTCGGAAGAGCTTCGATTTATGACAAATTCAATTTTGTTGAGTTTCAGGTATTTAGATAATAATAATAATAAAATTTACATATAGTGACAAATGGATTTCCCGCATGTCTTCAAAACAGATCTCAGATGCGGAATGGTAAAAATTGACGTCACACTTCGATACCAACTAGATTAGTTTAAATATTTTTACCATTTACATTTCTTCGCTCTCGTTAAGAGTCAAAGCGCGGCGTTGAATTCCGCCACTCAACACGCAATGCCTTCATAATTCAGTTGAAAATGAGCAACGGAAATATCTTAATGGGAATGGAATGTCTAGTGTAAACTAGATAGATAGATAAAAGTCTTTATTGCGCACTTAAAAAGATACAAAGTGCTGGCATAATGCGGTGCAAAGCAACGCGAGATATAACTAAATAAATAAACAAAGAAATAAACAGATATATATTTATACACAAACATACACAAATCTTCATACATACACTGATTATATACGTAAAATGTATAAAAACATAAATAAATAAAGGGTAAATGCATTAACACATATTAAATACTAGTGGACGTGCGCAGCTTCGCCCGCTTATTTGCATTCTGGGGGTGAATTCTAAAAAACCATGAAACACGTGTTCAATGAAGTATTTTTAAGAGCTTGAATTTCAAATTTTATAAAAATCGGTGCCGATTTAAAAAAAAATCATACAAACTTTCAACTCATATTTCATCCCTTTAGGATTAAAATTTTTCAAAATCCCTCCTTAGTGGATGTCCAGATTATGAAAATAAACGTATGTCATAATTTCACGTTTCTACCATCAGCGGTTATGGCTGCGTCTTATCTCAGTCAGTCAAGTGCATGTCTCTCCATTCAAAGATATAAATTTTTGACTGTTTTTTAATGTTTATAGAAGTACATTGCCTAATTTTTAACGCATTTCATAATTATATTGCTTCAACAGTAAGCGATTTACTGTAACAATACACTTACACGACAGTATTTGCTACATTCTAACTAGGAAGATAATTTAATTAAGACAATTTAAAAAATGAATAAGCTGCATAAACTTTTAAGGAATAAACATAGATCTAAAAAGTAAAGTAGCATAAAGTATCAAAAAATGTGAAAAAGTAACCGAAAGATTAAAAGAAAGTAGTCAAATCGTTAGAATAAAACGAGAAGAAGAACAGCTTCTAGTTTAGTCTTTACAATACAGTGTAAGCGCAGTCCACTTTACAAATGCGATTCTCAAACAATGCTTGTGTCATTTACTTGCGTTAAATACTCTGGATTTTTGCTTTTTATATACCGATAAAAATTAAGATATTATGACGCAGTATCTTAATTTGAATTTAGTATTAAAAATGTGAGAATTTGTGTAGATGAATGTTTGTTTCACGTATAAACTACTGAATGGCTTTACATTAAACTACATCATATATAAGCGGACGAAGCGGGCGCTTGGGTCACTAACGTACATGTATATATAAAAGAATTCCGTCACTAAGTGACGGACAGACTACGACAGACACAGGAAAAATGAAAGCGTAGACCTCTGACATTTTCTTGTAGGTTCCCTGAGGAGTAACACTATGGGTTTTTTTCCAAATTATACACGAGCGAAGTTGAGTGCTCGAAGATTAATACGAGATTTTGCTCACAAATATTGAGAAATCTTAATAAAAAGCTAAGTATATCTTTTATATTACAATTTATGCTACTAAATGTTAGATGAGAAATAACACTCATGAGAAATAGATGATCAACAAAGTTGGCTCGTCAGGGTGCAGTTAAACAGCATCAATGCTTGCTATCCAACTGTCGTGCTCACAGTCGAACACGCTAGTATTTGGTTCAATTAAACCCTCACTCGGGGTAATGATTTAATTTAATTTCCTCCTTGAGATATGCACAACCCAGTGTATCCACCATTTAACGCAATGTCTGGAAACCTCGCCTAAGTGCCTGCTTACTATTCACAAAAACACAAGAAGTATATTATTTTGTTTTAATTTCCTTTCAAGTATCTTCACAGTAGGTTCTAAACCAAAAGTAATCTGAAACATAATGTACGCAACTGTTCTATTACCTCTGAATCTCTAAAAGACTTTGAGTTACTCACGATCACAATGATTAAAAGTCCTAACCACAAGACATATCACAAGTCAAAGCATTATTCATAAAATAATATCTTTAAAGGTGTTCGGGGAATCAGTTACAGTATTGACTGAAATTATTTTTTTATGGTTATAATTATTAACGATATAATCAGAAAATTTCTTTTTTAGCTTTATGCTTTTCCGTGGTCGAAGGAATCTAGTGTTAGAACACTGCGGCAGTTTGACTGTCTCGTACAACAATTTGAGAGAAACGAGAAATAGTGGTACCACACAAGAGATATCTTTATTGTATTGACTTATAAAACATTCTACATACTAATCCTCCCGTTCTCTTTTCCCTCTTGAACTACATCATTATTAACTTACTAATCTGCATAACTTTCGTTTACTTAATTTCAATACAAAAAAAAACGATATCTATACCTATATAATTACTTACAGCAATTTTTTAGAATTTTTTTTTAAATGGTATAACTTTTTTATTTATAAGCCTATCGAAATAAAATGAACATAAAATAAATGTTAAGAGAATTTTGTGAAAACAAAACAGTGAAAACTTCAATTAAATCGCTTAGACATTTCTGAGATTAGCGTGAATAAACGTGTGCGTTAAGCGGACTATGTTAAAAACCAATAACATTTTTTTCTCATACATCTTCTATGACAAAATTTAAATTTTCAATCAATAGTTCAAACACAAGCTATTTTTGTTTTAAATATTACATTTCTTTCCGCTGATTACAAATAAGATTCCACAATGTAAATGTATAATGTAAAACAAGCTTTATAATTACTAAAACAATGGAAACTATATCTATGTTTGAACAAGTCAGTATAAATACTGATTTCGAAATGTATTAAGATCTTAGAATCGTTTTGACTTTACAATATGCAGTTCGAGGAAAGTATTTGTGATAATTATTCTACAAAAACTAACGATATCATAAAAGATGTTCCCAAGAAAGATATGTGCCCTATCATTCAGCAATCTGTCAAGAACATCATACGAAATGAAAATTATTTATACTATGAAATTGATAGCAAGATGATATTAAGCGATGGCGGAAGTTTTTTGGGTGATTTAATGGAAATTAATATTAAAGGAAAAACAAAAAATGGTGCTAAGGAGGACCATATATTTGTCAAACATATTATACCAGAAGATGGAATTCTTAAAGGAACGCTTCATATAGATGCGTGTTACGCTAAAGAATTTTTTATGTATGCCCAATTAAGAACTAAGTATGATGAACTTTACACTGAATTCAATATTTCTGAATGTGATCGGTTGAGGAAAGTCAAATGTTACGATTGCAATAATCATGTTATCCTACTGGAAAATTTGTCTCGCAAAGGTTTTAAAGTATTGAATAGAATGGATGTCGTACCTCTAAATTTCACCGAAGACGCAATAAAGCAAATAGCAATGTTTCATGCACTATCATTTGTTTTGGAACATATAAGGCCAAAATATTTTAAAACAGAAATCACAAAATTTCGATCACCTTTCACAATTGACGATGGTGAGGAACTTCTCAACAATTGGAGAAGCTTAATTGTGGCTATGGTTGACAACGCATTTAAATATATTAGTGATGACAAGAAAGATAAACAAGATCTGGTAAGACATAAAGCAGCATTATTTTCTCGAGTCATGTATAAATGATAATATTTATAATTTTAATCATTATAAATATTACAGTATTTTTAATTTATTAATTTGCTTTTTACAGGTTGATCAAGAAATTGAAACAGTGTTAATTGACTATCAATTAATGGGTTACAATACACCAGTACTGGATATAATATATCTCCTTTACACTAGTACAGATAGGCAATTCAGAAACAAACACATGGAATATCTAAAGGATTTATATTATAAAACATTGAAAAACCATGCCCTATTGTTTGATTTGGATATAAAAACAAAGTTCCCGAGAAGTTTGTTTGAAAAGGAATTTAAAGAATGCTTGGACTTTGGACTGATGGTCGCCACATACGTTCTACCTATTATTTTATCAGACGATCCAGAAGTGTTAAAAAACAATTTAAATATCAAAAACACAAAAGCTAACAAAGTTTTAAATCGTAGGATGAACGAAATTTTAGAGGAATGTATAGAGTGGGGAATTTTGTAATTTTGATTATAATAAAGTTGTTTTTTATAATTTCTGCTTTGTTTTTTTAGGTTCATGCTGTATTCTTCTTATAGCAGGTACGGTAGGCAGAAGGAACCTAGTGACAAAACACTCCAGTCCCCGCAGATTTTTTTTAATAAACACATGTAGCTTTTACTTTTATTGCGTAAATGATGTAAAAACTATTTTATTCATTTAAACAGATATATTATTGAGAGAACCAATTAAATATCAATCTAGAAGGTATATTTCATGTTAAATAAAATAATTAAGGCTGTAGGCTTGTTATACTCACTTTTAAAAAACATTTGTATCTTGATAATACACTTTATTATCTCTATAAAAAGATTATAATAATAAAATATATAGTTAAGATATTTCTCTCTTTATCGCTATTCGCATAATCTAGCTTCTCATATGCTGAGAGCTAAAACATGACGTCACACCTCTTTTTGTAGCGTGTGACTGTAAAATCGACATTGGTGTGGATTTAATTCCCACTAGAGGAAATGAAATATTATTACCCATTTCGTTTCCTCGCTTCGGAACCGCGATAAAGTACAGAGTTAAGTTCCGCCAATCAACACGCAATGCCTACAGAATTCAGCTGAAAATGGAGAACGGAAGTATCTTCATAGAATCAGAGTGTCTAGTGTTAACTAAATTTTCAGATCCTCTGCCTACCCAGCTCTGTGCAGTTGAAAAAGTGAAAGCTAAAAAAATGTTTCCGTCTCCTTGTAGCGATGTCAAAACAATCCGTTCTCCGCTTTCTGCTAAAATTTTAAACATTGAGTATTTAGGGGCGACACTCGTCGCCGCACTTCTAGAAAGAGTGCAAACTAAAATATTTCATTACGCTCAGTGGAAATTGAATTTACAACCATCGTATTCACAGTTAAACGCTGTCTGTCCACTGCGCTAAGATAGTCTCAAATTAATCAATCATGAAAAATCGTATATATGAAAGAGAAGGAAGATTATACAAAAATTTTAAACACTTGTTTAAGAAATACAAACTTTAGCTTAATGACCGTAAAGTTTAATTTTATTGTTCATAAATCATTTAAGATTAAGCATCATTGTGCAATAACACAAGTAGACGAAACGTGTCGGTGTGTTCTGTCAGTTGTCCGTTGTTTGTCGTATAAATTGACATGTTATCATTTATCTCTTATCTATTTTCTTATCAAATATATATCAAATAAGTTGTGCACTAAAGTAACTAATACTAAAGCTAACTTATGGCTTATCGAGTGTATTAATAATAGCTTACTATATAACCTATTAGTATAACCTAAAATGAATCGTGATAATTACAAAAGTGATGAAGTTATATTAAAAAATGTACTGTCGGATAAAATACAAGGAAATATAACAAATATTATAAAAAAACTAGGTTATGTCAAACATACCATTGAAACAAAGAAAATATCGACGGGTGGAAACAATTTCTTAGGAGAACTATACGAAATAAATATACATGGCAAAATCAATGACATCGATAAAGAAACCAATATTTTTTTGAAGCACATAATTTATAACGATGATTTCAAAGTATACTCCATACCCGAAGTTTACGCAAAAGAAGCATTTATTTACACAGAACTCGGCAAAATCTTTCAAGAATTACAAGTTAATGCCAAAATTCCTTTGGAAGACAGATTCAAAATGGTTGAAAGTTATGATGAAACAAATTTAGAAGCTATACTCCTTGTAAACTTAACCAAGGAGGGTTTCAAAACAATGTACAGGTTGGATGTTATGACGATAGAATTCGCTAAGTTGTCCATTGAACAACTTGCCAAATTCCACGGTCTATCATTCGTGTTAGAGAAGAAAAGACCAGAATACTTTGAGGCGAAAATAAAATCTATTAAACAATCGTTTGTATACGACGAATACTGGAATGAATTCGTTAGAAATATGTGTAAAGTGTCAGTTTCGAGATTGAATGATGAAATGAAGAAAAAAATGGCTAATTTCTTTGATATATCTTTAGAGAAATATCCAAAATATATGAACGGGACGGATATGCCATTTAAAACTTTATGCCACGGCGATTATAAAATGAATAATATTTTGATGAGAGAAAGCGTGAGTAGTTTTATTTTATGTTAAAATAATCTTCAATCAACAGTTTCTATTGACTATTAAAAAATTACAGTGTTAATTCTGTTGAGTATTTTCATATACGGGAAATTATTTTTTTCATTTTTTCGTTCTATTAACGGGACAAAGCACGGCGTTGAATTCCGCCACTCGATTCACAATATCTCGCAAATTGAGTGGTGGGTGACTGCGTTGGAAACGGAACACAGGCAGATTTCGGCCTAATCTGCTAAAGTTAAACTAAAATAAAATAAAAAAGAAAAGCGTAATATAGGCTATAAGTGGCTAAAACTAGATGCAGAAGTTTGTCTAGAATATTTTTCCAAATATTTATCTTTTATTTTCTTTCGCGCCTTAAATTTCAATCAACTGACATTAACGAGCAAAGTTCCGACGCCTTGTTGCTGAGTCAGTAAATTCGTTCTACATAGCTCCCCTTAAAATTTGTTTTAAGTGCCTATATAATTATTGAAGTTTACATTATTTAGAACGTGAGAAATCATAAATTCGAAGACTATATCCCTTATATCAAACAAAACTTCACGCTTTATCCCGCAAACGGCAGCGAATAAAGAGAGATATAATGTTAAAGCAACCCCCCCATTCTCTACTTTCTGCCCCATTTTTTGTGATATTTTGCGTGTTGTCGCAGAATGCGATGCCCCTCTTTACAACTAACAAATATGAACCATTCTATTGTATACTTCACGCTAAATTTTATCTTACCATGTCGAAGAAACGAAATATAACAAATATTTCCACAAGGTGGATTCGAACCTACAGTCATCTCGCTACAATTGCGTTTTTAATATATGGATATTACTTAATTTAGAAATAGTAGTGTTATTTGTTTTCTCTCTCTCTAAATATTAAATGTCATTTTTTCGAGTGGAAATTGAACCAACAAAATGTCACATCTATTTCCGCATCTGGTAACAAAACAACGTACGAACGTTGGGTACCGCCACTCAATACGCAATTTCTCCAAAATTAGTCAGAAAACGAGGAACAGAGTGCCTAAGCACTGCATCACTGTTCTATCTGCATTCTCTGCTTTATGCGGAACAGCGTGATATAAAAGAGAAAAACTCTACATTCTTATAATATCTACACGTAAAAATGATTACTTTATAGACTGTTATGTGAAGTTTTTGATTTACGTTTCAATTTTAACGAAATGGACGAGCTTAATTAAAAAAAAGTAATTTATTTGCTTGAAAATTTATTTGAAACGTGATCTTAATTGAAAATATAATTGGTTTTCTAAAAGATTTATAATATAATATAATTTAACTGGATTTTCAATTATATGTCACGGTATATTTAGTACCTAGTTTTTACCCGCGACTCCGCCCCTATGGTTATATGGACACGGTTAGTGTCCGAAGAAACTTTGACCCCCGGGGCTACATCGAAACAATTAATTTAGTCTAATATAGCCGATATAAAAATAACTTTTCAAAACTAAGCAGCACTTCCGGAGATTAGCGCGTTCTACTCATCAAAGGCTTCTTCTTTATTATATTAGTATATATAATTATATGTAGTATATTTTTTAAGTTTTGTGGATATTTAAGGATATTTTTAAGGATAAAGTTACATAGCGGGGTAGGCAGTTGAAACCAGTCGTGGCGCAGAGACACAAACATGCGATTATAAACATGACAGGTTGTAGGTTGGATTCCACTCGAGTAAATAAAATTTAAAATATATTTTCATTTCCTCGCTCTGGAAACAAGGCAAAGCACAGTGTTTAGTTTCTCCACCTGATACGTAATGCCTCCATAGTTCGGCGGTAACACTAGGTGCTTAGATTCTCTTTGTATTATACTACAATATGTATATTTACAATGTTATTAAAAAACGTTTTTATTTTATTTTCAGGGTGGAGTGGTCACCGAAGTAATACCTATAGACTATCAACAAATCTACTACGGCTGCCCAATCATCGATCTCATATACTTTTTGTATGCGGCAAGCGACCGAGCTTTCAGAGACCAACACTTACTATACCTAAAGGACTTATATTTTGAAAATTTAAGAGATTTTTTAACGTATTTCGATATAAATGTAAACGAATTTTGTACTAAAGAAAAGTTTGAGGCGTGTTTTAAAAATAGTTTAGACTACGGTCTTATGTATACTTTGTATATGCTGCCAATGTTCTTCGTATCAGACGATGTACCAGACCTAAGTAAGGATGAACTTTTGGATATCACTATCAAAGTAGATGAAAGTTTCTATGCAAGGATGCAAGGGATTGTTGATGATTTTGTTGAGTTAGGAATCATTTAAAATAAGAACAATAATTTCAAATAATTAATAAAGGCAGTCATGGCACGTCGATGAAATATTTTGATTTTCCTCGGTCTGGTGTCAATAAAAAGCGCGACGTTGAGTTCTACACCTCTACATGTGTGTCCCAAAAAAATTACGAAAATTGATCGACAGAGTACATTAACACGAGGTTCCCTCGGCCTACAATATTTTTTGCGGGGTTCAGCGTGCAGCTACATAAAAACATAACCCTTCCTTAGCAGTCGGGAAATAAAATAAAATATCCCTTTTGTGTGATAATCCGGTAATCAATACCTCTTCATTGTTAAGACACACATGTTATCTTTTAAGCTTGACATTCAAATAATGTGAAAGCGAAGCAAGTGATTCACGATTTTTTTATAATATAAGTTATAATTTATTTAATTTTTAAGAGACTGATACAGTATTCAATTGTTTCCTGAATAAACACTGTTGATATTTCATTTTTATTCCTGAAATATTTTTAATAACATGATTTCATTAATCACGATAAATAAAATATTACAAATTTGTACGTTGTTTTATATTATTGTAATATTAACTTTTACTTATTGCTCTCACGCATGATCAAATGGAAATAATTTGCGAAAGACATTCTAACTGTCCAAGGTAGCTCTGGCCCTAGCTCAAATATTTTTGTCGAATGCCTTTGCTACAAAAAAATTATAAACTATATTATATTTAAAAACTAATTTGGCTCTAGCCTCACGCTGTAGAAGTCAACCTTGCGATCAGAAAGACCCTTGATCTAAGAAACGAAGACTTCCTCAGAGTCACTTAACAAACTTGTGAGAAAATCCACCTTAATTTCCCCACATGGCAGCCTACAGCGCGATACATGACTTCCTTGAAAAAAGTAAACCAAAGAAATGAAGAAAACAGCACGCCAAGGTACAGAATATCTTTCAACGACCCGATCTTGGTAGTGGCACGGTGCACAAAAGTCTCGTTGGAACACAGGATCCTTACCATGGCCAAAAGGATACAACCATCCATCAGCTCGACTAACCCCAGTAGCGACTGGGAAGTAGGATTTGATTGGGTTCACGGATTTCCTGATTGCGGAAAATCCTTCTGGGTTGCAAATAAATTTAACAACTACTAAGGCAGCGCAGGACATCACAAGTAAAACCACATTCAGTTGCAAAAAGGAATCCAAATTCAAAGTACGAAAAGAGGCGTTAAATAAATTTAGAAGTAAAACGGAATATAGAATATCCAATACAAGGCAATATAACCACCGGAATAAAGGAAATCATAAAAAAATCATTTTTCTTTAATTATTCAATTGTTGTATAAAGAATATTTCTTTACACAACAATTAAAATATCGATCAAAAAAATTATAATCACAAAAAAAGCAAAAGGATTAAAAGAGCAAAAAAGGGCACGGACCACCAATGTCCATGGTGTGTTTATAATAATACAAAAATAAAATCGGCAATTTCCTCTATTTTCCTATATAATAACATATAGATACTCGTATAGTTATATGGAAATATATAAAATAAGCAATTTAACTTTTGATTAATATAGCTACAAAAATATTTCAAATCCACGCCCAAAAATAAATTCCTCTTGCCTTACCTATCAAAATGTTTAACATTAAAATCCACTTTGCCAAAACTCAGTAATTTTGCAGTCGACAAAAAAAGATACAACCTGTATTCAAAAATGGATGCAACAAAGTGCCGTTTATTTTTACTTAAATAAAGAGCTGTAATTTATGATACTTACTTTTGCATGTAAAGGTAGAAGGTTCAAATTTATCCTAGTATCCTACTCTCTATTAATCCTACTAGTATAATAAATATAAAAAATTGTAGTTTTTAATGTTTGTTTAATTTTTACTTAAAAACAACTTTTATATAGAATATAGAATAGTATATATATGTATCAAAGTAGATGAAAGTTTCTATGCAAGGATGCAAGGGATTGTTATATATATATATATATATATATATATATATATATATATATATATATATATATATATATATATATATATATATATATATATATATATATATATATATATATGTGCTATAACAAAAATAAGTTAGTTAAGTTCAATTATTTTTACAGTATTAAAGCCAGTATTGTATGTTATATTTAAATTGTACCACTGACATTAAAAGAAGCAACTATCGATTTCTCAGCAGTACTGCCTTCTGATCTGGCGGCAGTAGCTTACTTAATCTTTATGCGATTCAAAAGTGTTTGTTATTATGAAAAAAAACAGTGTCATATTTGTATTTAGGTGGAACTCAACGCTGCGCTTCGCCTCGAGACCAGAGCCAAGAGTATTATGATAAGTATAGAGTATATTTGATTAAATAATATTTTGAATTAGAATGACAAGTACATAAAATTCAGTTTCCTGTAGTACATACAGTTTGGAACGGACTGTCTTATCACTCCCTAGGTTCCCTCTGCCTACCCTGCTGTGGGCGGGATACAGCGTGAAGATGATTTTTATAGTACATAATTTTAAATTTATTTATCGAATAAAAGCGTTCTAAAAACAAAACTAATTTTCAAATTAGTTAAAACTTTTCCCACTGCAGGTAGACGACTCTGAAGTGAACCCAAGTTGCTCATCTAATATTCAATAACAATCGTTTCACATGCAGTTAGAAAGTTGTGCAATTTTGACAATTGTTTTAACTAAAAGGCTACTACTATAACTTCTTAGTTCCACGACAAAGTTTTAGAGACCAAATTACAGTCCTCATACTTTCTTTTGAACATCAGTTGCCTTAAGGGAGATTGAAAGTTTTTTTTTAAATATTATTTCGATTATATTTAGATTTGAGGCCAGTCGTGGCGCAGCGGCACAAAGTGTGACTGTAAACCGACTGGTTGTGGGTTCGATCCCCACTCGAGGAGATGAAATATTTACTTAAATTTATATTTCCATCTCTTCGCTCTTGTGTCGAGGCTAAGCGCGGCGTCGAGTTCTGCCACTCAACACGCAATGCCTCCAGAATTCGGCAAAAAGTGGGAAACGGAGTGTCTAAAACACTAGGTTCCCTCTGCCTACCCTGCTGTGTGCGGGATGCAGCTTGAAGCTGATTTTTTAATTTAATTATTTAGATTAGATAAAGAGAGTCCATCTTCTTCGAAATCTAGATATTGCGGAACTAAACATCGCACTTTCTTTGACTGTATTTTATAACAATTACTATTCTATTACCCCAATAAATACTATACTTAAATAAATAATTGGTATAAAAAATATCTAACTATTATAATATTTAAATTAATCTTTTATAAATACAGAACACTCTGTATCTCGCACATAACAGGGCAGGCAGAGGGAACCTGGGGACCTAGTGTTAAGACAATTCCGTTCCGTTGAGTGAAGGAACTCAACGCCTCAAACACGATTCACACATAAATAATTTATAAGCAATTTAAACTAATATCAGAAGTTCTCAGTAGTAATGTTTTCTAAGAAAATATAAATAGGCTCTCGTGCCACCAGACCATAAAACGATGCACATGCAAAACAGTCATTTGAATCAGACATTTACCGAAGTTGCACTAATTTAAACTGAATTTAATGACTTTAATGTCGTTAAAGTTGAAATGAACTTACTTTTTCAGCTTCACGCTGTATTCCACGTTTAGTACAGGAGGGAGTGTACCTATACTGGGACAAATGCATTATTTCCAATTCCTCCTTATCAGAATAAGAAAACAAAACTCTACATAGAGTTCCGTCACTCAACACGCAATATCTTCAAAATTGGGCGGTGCACAGAAAACTAAGTGTCTTAACACTAGGTTCCTCTACCCTGATACATACAGGATACAGCGTCAACCTAAACAAAACAAAAAAAACCCCAGACAAAACCGTATAAAATAACTAGTATACTAGTAACACGACACTAACTTAACAAAACACGCAATATATTATATGAGTGGCAACACGGTATATCGATTCACTCACAATTCATGGAGCCGCCAAAGTGTCTAACTTAAATGAGTTCGCGTTGAATATGCACAAGATGAGCCAACTGTTAACAAGGGACGTGAACTTAAACTGTTTTATCATTTATTTATGTAAAGTGGAAAAACTTATTTCTTGTATCTAACAAACGAGCATACGAGAATACTGAAGCATTTAAATATCGTATTGTTTATTTTTTTTTAATATAAAAAAAAAGTTTTTTTATATAAAAAAAAATGTTATAGTTTGTATGGGATGCCATATTCTGTCTCTGTTAATTTTTTTATGGATTTCAGGGGTGCCTCAGCTTACTTCGCCATTGTCAAGTAGAATGGAGAAGACTAGATGAAGATTGGTCAGTTAAATATAAAGAAAAAAAAAAGAAAATACAACTTAAAAGACTAAATCAATTGTACGAAATAGTAAGTCTAATTAGCTACACCACTAACTAATATTTACACAACAACAACAATAATTATTGATTTTTTTTTTATTGAAAATAAATCCAATAGAATTTAAAAAACAACAATATATAGTCTTAACATCACCATAACGATTACTTTGAAATATATATTTTTTCTTGTTTAATTTATAAGATGGTTAAAAATAAATATATCTAAGAAGCAACGATCTCCACTTAAGACTCTCCAGTCACTCCTACGGTAAGAACTATTATTGAAATTACAAACTCCCACAACATATGATGCACTGATTAGAGACCTGTTTAAATTAACCTTCAAAGTACGTACGTGGGAAGTCATCCATATATCTATCTTACTGTAATCAGGGCGGAGTGCCCATTTTGACTTATCTGTGGGACAATGGCTTAAATTATGTACTATAATCTAATCTTGACAATTATCGATAGGTATACAACTGGTTAAATGGGTTAAAACTTTAAGTAAATAATAGATCAGTGAAAATAGATAATATATATGAGCAGTTTCGTCAATATTGTTAAAAAGAAATAAGTATAAGTTTTATATTTCACATTTTAAGGTTTAAGGCTGTTTAAGGCTGTTGTGCAGCAGAGCAAATTAAAGATCGTAAGGAAAATAATACTCAAGTGGGAGCTCACAACCGTCGAGTGTATATTTTTAATATTTTATTTTCTCGATCTGGTAACGAGGTAAAGCGCGGCGTTAAATTCTGCCACTTAACACGCAAAGCTTCAATAAAAGAAGTGAGGGACGGAACGGACAAACGCGAACGGAATTTCATAGCACTAAGCTCCCAGGTTCCCTGTGCCTACCTTATAGAGTAGAGTAGGAAACCTGAAAAAGTCTGAGCAAGATACAGCGTGAAGCTAAAACAAAGATATTGCAAAAGCCCAAGGTGACTATGACGACTGGTACAATATGTTAAACCGAAATTACTATCGTGTTGTATTGTAGCCTTCCTCTATAAATGAACTATTTAACATAAAGATAATTTTCCAATTCGAACTAGTAATTCCCGAGATAAGCACAATCGACAATATAAAATCTACAACTTTGTAATACTAAGTATAAATAAGTATGTTCTGTTGGTCATACTCAACATAGACAATTGAAAGACAAGGCGTTTCCTTGGGGAATGTAGAGAAGTACTAACAAAGAATCTGTGGAAATTCTTTCGAAAATGGAAATTTATGTATTTCAATAATAATTCATGTAAACGAAGCTACAATTCAACTAATATTTATATAAGAATGGACTTGAGTTCCGCCATACCATTGTAAAAAATTATAAATTCTTTCAAAAAAGCAGCCAGATTCCAAGATTAATATACTTAACAATTAAAAATACAAATTCTTTGAACTAAAATTTTGTTATTACTCTTTAGTCTTTTGAAATAGTTTCTAATAAATAATTTAAAAGTCTATCTCTTGATATGAACGCTGCCTTAACTAAATAGGTTCACGTTCCAAGCTTTGACAAAAACGTCGGAGCAACTTAATTGCCACGGATTGTAGGAACTCTGCTGAGATAATTACTTTAAAATGTCACTTTTTAATAGTTTATATACTTTTAAAGTAGCTATATAAAAATATACATTAGAAAAAACAAAAAGTGTGTGAAATATTTTCATTTCTTCGCTCTGGTGTCGAGACAAATCGAGGGTGACTTGCCTCGGCACCAGTAAGTAAACTGACACAATGGGCACGCTAATCTAAAATAATATAAAATTATTCATATATAAGAAGCTATAGAAATTATTTTTAAAATGATTATTATTATTACATTCAGAAAAGGCAAGTTATTAATAGAGTCACGAATTTCCGGGAAAAGTATTGTAAAGTATCACAAATAAAAATAGAAAGTTACATAATTTATTGTATGTGCATATATATGAAAATAACAAATTATAAATAAGCGACGTAAACAAGTAAAAGGCAGTTGAGAAATAACATAAATTCTTTTATAAATTAATAAAAAAATTAAGGCCGAAGAAAATAGAATCTTTAACTTATATATACAGCGCGTTTTTGTCAGCGCCACTTTAAATGAAACCGGACGCGGAGTTGTAATTACTCTATAAACTGGATAGAGTAGAGTTTCGCCACTCAAAAAGCAATGCCACCAGGAATCAGCGAAAAATGGCAAAGTTAGTGTCTTAACACTAGATTCCCTGTGTGTGTGCGGAATACAGCATTTGCTGAAATAAAAATATCATTTCTTCATTTTGTATAAAATTAGCCACGTTATTAAAATCTATAAGGTACTTGGCGAGGACCTACAGCTATGAGATTTGATACAAAGTGAGAACAACACAAATATAGTTAAATTTTATAAATATTTTATCCTGTAATTGATGAAACAATTGTAGTATACTACTACTACTAAAACGCTAAGATTCCCTCCGAGTAACCTGCTATATTCAGAGGATAGAGGAAAGAGGTGCTCTGCGGAAGAAAGGGTAGAGCTGCTTTTTATACATAAGATTTTATACAATAAAATGAGTACTTTGAAATTATAAAAACTCTGAATTGAATTAACAAGATCTCGTTTTCTTTAATTCTGTTATCAGTAAGATTTCAATATTAATTGACCTTATAAAAGCTGGTCTCAGCTGGTGATAAGAGAGTTGGCTCGTCTTTGACCAATGTTAACAGATAATAATATTTTCGCTTTAAAAAACACTTAAGAGGCCAGTCTTGGCGCAGTGGCACGAAGTGTGACTGTAATACCGACCGGTTGTGGGTTCGATCCCCACTCGATGGAGGAGATGAAATATTTACTTAAATTTATATTTTCATGTCTTCGCTCTGGTGTCGAGGCTAAGTGCGGCGTTGAGTTCTGCCACTCAACACGCAATGCCTTAGGAATTCGTCAGAAAGTGAGGAACGGAGTGTCTTAACACTAGGTTCCCTCTGCTTACCCTGCTGTGTGCTGGACACAACGTGAAGCTGATTTGATTTTTTTTTAATGAAAATCTTTATTATACATTTTTGGAAACTAGACGTTTCAGTAGTTTAGACTGAGGCTTAACTTTGACTTAAACACTGCAGTAGTTTAGACTGAGGCTTTCGTTTGCTTGTGACACAATTATTATAATAAACTGGCGGTAACCTGGCGGTAGTTTGACGATTTCCTATTTTCCTCGCGTACCTACTGCCCTGGAATGCAGAATAAGCTGACTATATCTTGACCTATGATGTGTAATAATTTACTCGATACCTTTAAAATATAATTTTTTTACTCGAATTTTTTATATATTCTCAATATAAAAACAGCTACACATTTTTATTACCTCTGCACCTCGCACTAGGCGCTCTGTTCCCGTTCTGCCCATTTTTTGAGACATTACATGTAAAGAACACCAAATTTCATCTAGTAGAGCTCGGAGACATAAAAAAAATTTAAATATAAAATCCCCGACTGCGAATCTTCCATCGCGTGTATCAGTGTGTTAATACGCAACCAGTTCCTACAACGGTCTCTAAAACAACCAAAAAAGTTTTAATATTTTTTAAGTGTAGATCGACACTTAGGAAAGAGCACTTAGTGGCTTAGTGGTCAGAGCGCCTGGTTGGTTTCTAGGACACACTACGTTAAAATTTTTATACGTTTTCTAAATAAGTAACCTAAAAGTGCTAATCAAAATAGAATCCACGACCCGAAAACCACTAAATTCAACTTACCATTTTGTCAATACACCGTATATTATTTCAAACAACACCCACTGTTGCCGTTTAATTACCAACCACAGTATTAAAACTTAACTATTGGGCGGGCATCAGCGTAAAATGAAAGGCATCGCCAATTCGGATTTCCAATTTCAGCTTTAAAGCAAGGCTTTGGCCGTTCAAATAAATCCTAGTTAAGCCAGCATATCGATTGTGCGATAAACAGCTCGACACGATTAAGTGAGATTGACGTTTTGATTTGAAACCTCTGTAGTGGTTTGTGAAAACTATTGTTTGGATGAGGCCGGCGTGGCCTTGGGTGAATAGTGGCGAACACAGGGCACAAGATTGCTACTGTTATAGGTTCGATTCCCACTCGGGGAAATCAAATATATACTATTTATATTTCCTCGCTAGAGCGTGGACTAGAGAAGCGAGGCAAAATGCAGTGTTGAATTCCGCCAGTTAACACGCAATGCCTCGAGAATTCGGGGGAGAGTGGAAGTGTCTATGTTCGGGATTCAGTGTTAAGCTAAAAGAAACAAAATGTACATGTCTTTAAATTATGTTGGATGTGGTGAATATTGTTTCGATCCCCACTCTGACACATAGCTAAATTATCATCTTCAGTTATGTATTTACTATTTATCCACATATAGCATAGATAAATATTTAACGTGTATATACCTTGTTCACAATTTTCAACAAGGTATTTCTTTTAACACAAACATAATTTGCAATTACATTACCCCATTAGGAGATAATTTAAAGAAAAAAAAAACTGAAAGCAAAAATAATAAATCTCGCCTTTCCTCTCAAAGCATTACTGAACGTTGTATTTTAGTATAATAATACAACTTCAGAGACAATATTTTATAAATTTTCAACTCGAAAACCATGGTTATCTCGGTTATGGTGGTTTCGTAATTAAAACCGCCTTATATTAGAGGACCTCAGTCATGGCGTTAACGGCGCATTACAAAGGCGGTTATGCTTAATGTTATTTTTCGCCCTTGCCCACGTTTTTATGTATGCTACTTTTTTTGTAAATAATTTTGATGTAGTTTACTTTGTTTCATAATTTTTTTATATTTTTCATTTGTTTAATTTTTTTCATATTTTCTATAAAGAACAAACTTTTTTCCTTTACGCTGTATCTATTATATAACAGGTAAGGTAAGGGGAACTCCGCCCAATTTTCAAAACATTTCGTATTGAGTGGTGGAACTCACTACTAGAGTGAGAGAGTATAATAATTCATTCCCTCAAAATTGAAACCGAAGCTATAACCTATATTAGTAAATCAGCTTCACGCTGTATCCCTCACACAGCAGGCTAGGGAGAGGGAACATAGTGTTAAGACACTCCGCTCCGCATTTTCTGCCGCTTTGCCTCGAAACCAGAGCGAAGAAATGGAAATATAAATGTAAGTAAATATTTTGTCTCCTCGAGTAGGGATCTAACCCGCAACCAGTCGATTTTACAGTCACACTTTGTGCCACTGCGCCACGACTGGCCTCTATCTATATGTGTTTACTTAATAATATTTCTACTGTAACTTCTAGAAATTTACTTGACTTCTAACATTTATTCTTATAATTAAACGTTACACCCGTTGGTTCTCTTAATTAAATAAATAAATGTAATTAGCCAGGATTATTTAGCGAAAGGAAAAGTTTTAACGTTGTATTTTAGTTGTTTCTATGGACTTGGGAAAGGGTTAGACCAATTGATTATAAGATCTACTAATAATAGTTGAATACGATGGTCAAGAATCAAATTTATCATTGAATTTGAAAATTATTTGCCTTTACAGGTGATTGTTCAAGTCACCCTGTAATTTTCATATTAAAAATTATTTATATATGTTTTTACATTTTTAAAGTGTTAGGACACCACACCACACCACACTTCGTCAAACAAAAAAATGTTTTAGAAAACGGATAAAAATTCAAACGTTACGGAATTTCAACCCGTGCTTCTTGGAATTGCGTCTCAATATTTATAAATACGTTTTCAAAAAAGTATTAGGTACTTATGTATGTATATACATACATACATCCTTAAAATAATATTTTGTTGTACTGCAGTAAACTAGTAGTTTAAGAGTTCAAGGATCTCCTATAATATTATTTTAAGCATTGGCAAAGAGAGGTTGTTTTCCTGTTGCTGATCCTTCTGAAATCGTGGTCATGGTGAGTTGTATGTTTGGAAAAGATGAAGTGGTCCATGGCTCCAGGTGGCTGTAACGCTAACGACTATAAAGTGAAAGAGTCTAGTCAATCTATTTTTTACTCTGTTTCCTAATTACGCACTTTCTTCCCCTACTTTCCAATGAGTTCTTGAGGCATTGCATGTCAAGAAACGGAACTCAACGCCACGCTTTGCCTCGTTATCAGAGCGAGGAAATGAAAATATAAAATATTTCATTACTCCTAGTGGGAATCAAACCCACAACCGTCGAGTTTACAGTCGCAAGTTTACACTGTTGCGCCACAGACGGCCTCAATTACTATAAAGTATGTAACTTATTCTAACGTATTCTTTAAAATTGCTCCCAATAAGAATCGAATCTATGAGCACCGCGTTTACAGTCAGTCAGATACTGTTCCATTAGGCCACGTAGGTCTTATAAAACGTACGTATATTCTATCTTAGTGGCAGGAAATGTCAATATATAGATAGATATCTAGGTTTTACCAAACATATATATTTTCAGCTTCACGCTGTATCCCGCACACAGCAGGGTAGGCAGAGGGAACATAGTGTTAAGACACTCCGCTCCGCATTTTCTGCCGAATTCTGGAGGCATTGCGTGTTGAGTGGCAGAACTCAACGCCGCGCTTAGCCTCGAAACCAGAGCGAAGAAATAGAAATATAAATTTAAGTAAATATTTCATCTCTTCGAGTGGGGATCGAACCCACAACCAGTCGGTTTTACAGTCACACTTCGTGCCACTGCGCCACGACTGGCCTCTAAAAACATATATAAGAAATCTATATTATAAATACGTACCACTAAGAATTATGAAAGAAATCAAATATTATTTACTAAAAACGCGCAAGCAAAGGGTAAAAAAACAATATTATATCGTAACACAAAGACAAACGAACGAGCTATTCCCATAGCCGATTGCAGATCGATCTCAGAGGTATAACTGATTCATGAATACATTTTCATTTATACCTACTGAACATTTCATGCAGGCCGCTTATATAAACATTGGCGATTATTATTTTAATATTAATAAAATAAATCATAAATCAGCTTCACGCTGTATCCCGCACACTGCAGGATAGAGGGAACCTAGTTTTAAGACCGTCCGTTCCCCCCGAGACAGTGCGTGTTGACTGGCAGATCTCAACGCCGCGCTTTGCCTCGACACCAGAGCGAAGAAATGGAAATATAAATTTAAGTAATTTTTTTATCTCTTCTAGTGGGGATCGAACCTACAACCAGTCAGTTTTACAAACACACGTTGTGCCCGTGCGCCACAACAGGCCTCAATAAGAATATATTACATAGTAGGTATTTTAACGCAATTATAACATTTAACCATGTGACAGTAACGCGATGGTTGTGAATTCGATCGCCGTTCCGTAGAAGGAATAATTAAAAATTAATATATTTTCATATCTACGCTCTGGTACCAAGGCTAGAGCGCCGCGAAAATCCCGAGTGAAAATCGAACCCCACAACGCCGCCAGTCGCCATCTAATTCTATACTTTTATGGTGAAATTACATAGAAGAATGAGCTCCAACCTTCACAGCTACCCTTGTCTCCTCTAGTCGAGGAAATGGGACTGACACTTTAAAAGACAGATGTCTGAATAAAACAGTTTGGGTTCCATGAATACTGCGAAATTCACTTAAAAGTAACAACTAATCAAATTCTTTGGAACAACTGTAATGAAATAGATTAAAATGTATACTAGTTACACTAGTTAAATACTTTATAAAGTGTTTTAGTTTCACCATAATGTGCGTGTTAAGTGGCGTAACTCAACGCCACATGCCGAATATGCGCAGATGGTATCATGTTAATAGCAAGTTACATCCAAAAAAAATATTCTAGCACTACACGAAGTAGTGTTAGAATTATTTTTTGTATCCCTCACATAGCAGGATAGACAAAGGGAACCTGGGAACCTAGTATTAAGACACTCTGTTGCTCCCATAACCACATTTCCATTCTCCAATTTCCACCGAACTCTAATAACATTGTATGTTGAGTGGCGGAACGCATCGTCACAGAAAATGAAAATATTAAATATTTAATTGCCTCGAATATTCTGGCCTGTGGCCAGTCGTGGCGCAGTGGTACAAAGTGTAACTGTAAAACTGACTGGTTGTGGGTTCGATCCCCACTCGAGGAGATGAAATATTTACTTAAATTTATATTTCCATTTCTTCGCTCTGGTGTCGAGGCAAAGCGCGGCGTTGAGTTCTGCCACTCAGCACGCAATGCCTCCAAAATTCGGCTGAAGGTGGGGAACGAAGTGTCTTAACACTAGGTTACCTCTGCCTACTCTGCTGTGTGCGGGATATAGTGTGAAGCTAATTTATTTATTTATTTATTTATTTATTTAATTGCCTCGAAACGGAGCCAAACTCACAACCTGACGCGTGTACAGTAATTATTAATATTCTAAATAATTGCGTTTCTAATAAAATATATACTTTTAGCTTTACGTTATGTACCGAATGTAAGTGGACAGGGCACTTTTACTGAATACCGTGCAGTCATACAAATCGATACGATATCGAGATAACTAATCTTGGCTGACGGACAGACAGACGATTTTGCTTTTCTTTTTGAGACCTTTCCTAGATTTTCACTAAAGAAAATAAACTACACTGAGTTTCTTAGGATATCTTCAAATATTGCGTCGATGTGACGGTTGTGGATTCGATATAAACTAAATCAATTATTTTAATTATTAAAAAAAATTAATCATTTTAATTTTTTCGTTGTGACAACAAGTCAAAGTGTAGTGTTGTGGTCCGATACTCAACACGCAATATCTTGAAAATTAGGTGTAATTTCGTGGTGTCTACACAAGGTTCCCTCTGCCTACCTCGTTGTCTTGTCCATTACTTCACGCATTCATGTATTTACTATTTAACCGTATCGCAACTACTATAGTAGCGTAACAAATAACTACAACTTCATTAGTTATACATTGTATGCGATGAAACAGCTTTATGCTATTCAAATGACATTTTTGCCCTTTGCCGTTATCGGCCCGTGACCTTTGATCTTTGTCGACATCACGCTTAAATTACCTTTATAAAAGCAGAATACAGTAACAATCTTTTCAAGTCTAACGTTTTGGATACTACTACTAGGACCAAGCAGTGACTCAAAAACCAGCTTCACACATTGTACCGTATAGCATTGGGTTCCCGTATTGGAACCTAGAGTTAAGACATTTCGTTCCCACACACCTGTTAATGTTTAAGACATTGTGGGTTGAGTAACGGTTTTAACGCCGCGTTTTATCTACTAGAGCGAGTAAATGTAGCTAATTTTAATATAATCATTCCACAACTAGGAATCAAAGCACCATTTCATCTTTTATTAATTTTAACACATGCCTCTCATTTTAAGTAAAATAATCGATATAAACATTATAAATCCTACGTAGTGACCTAATTACCTCATTTTTATATTGTACTCTTTAATTTTTTGGTCATCTTTTGGTGGTTTAAATTAGTTTAAAAAACTAAATTTAGCGAGACTCGAATTTGCGCCTATTAAAAAATTTATACGTTTTTTTAAAATATAACTCTTCCGTTACTTAGTTACGGACAGTACGTATAGCCGAAACTCAATAATATCGGCCGTATATGGCTAAAATTTGCGAAGTGTAGAGGCTCTAAACTCCCCAAGGAGCATGCTTTTTTGAGCCTGCAAACAAAGGTTTTCCTGAAATTCTACCGAAAACGGGAAAATCGGGAAGCCAGTCGTGGTGCCGAGGCAATCCCCCTACATTTATATTTTATGTTCCTTACGCTGTATACCGCACACAGCTAGGTAGGCAGAGGGAACCTAGTATTAACACACTTCGTTCCTCACTTTCCGCCAAATTCTGGGGGCATTGCGCGTTAGGTGGCGAAACTCAGCGCCGCGCTTTATCTCAACCAATATATCAATAGCGACAAAATTGCATCCTTTTGATATTGGTATCTATTCCGGACAACTCTAATTTAAACGCTAGTCAAAGACCTACCGTAGACTGTTTCACATACAGTAAACTGACTGTTACAACATATTTTTCAGACCTTTGTATCGCAGTAAAATAGTTTCTGCTGCTTGTAAACGTGACGGTTGCAACTTTGATTTCTGTTTGGCGGAATGGTTGTTAAATATTAAATAATATAAGTATCTTAATATAGCTAGAGGTGTTACATCTTTTATATTTAAAATTGTATTAATAATAAATAAAATAAATAAAGCTAATATACATATATTTACTAGCATTATACTGTTCAATAATAATGAATGATTCACTATATCTTTGAATGGGTGACCTTTCTGAAGAAACCTTCATCAATCGTTAAGAGCGACCTTGAACCGTTTTATAGTATTTTGTATCGATACCTATACCTGTTTGTGCAACTGAAATCTATATTCGGTAGTCACAGGTTCAATTATGACCAAAAAAACATAGAGATCATCGTCGTGGCGCAGGGCCACAAGCGCGTGACTGTAACTCGACGGTTTTGAGTTTGATTTCCACCCAGGGGAAAGAATTATTATCTGTTAATTTTTTCATTTCTTAGCTCTCGTACCAAGGTAAAAGGTGAGTTCAATCTGCGGAAAGTAGGGTGTGGAGTGCCTTAATATTAGGTTCCCTCTGCCTATCCTGATGTATGAAGGATACAATACAAAGCCGATTTAGTTATGTAGATTTTTCATATATAAATGTTACTAAAAATTAGCATGTGTTAAAACACTCTGATTTCTCTTTTCTCCGATAAATTTAGAAACATTTGTCAAATACACAGACATTATATATAGATTTGTCACTTCGAATTTCCGACACTTTATATGTTGAGTGGCGGAACTCAATGTCGCTGTAGCATGTCTTAGATCGAGTTTCAAGAATACAATTTTCAATTTATAACACGTACATTTCTGCAAATGAGACTCAAACTTGCAACTATAATATAATAGTTGTAAGCTTAGACAATATTGCAAAAATATAGATTTTTCTCAAACTAATATTTTAAATGGGTTTCAATTCGATTTTTCACAATCGGATTGCAGAATGATGAATGTTGACAACATCTACTATATATCAACAATAACGGAGAAAGATCATAAAGAAGGTCAAATGTAATAAATAACGATACTGGGACCTTTCAAGGCTTTTAGTCTTTTCAAATATTTTGAACATATTTAATTTGTATAGTGATTTTTATTTAACACGAAAATAAATTCTTGTGTCTATTTTAAAGCCGACAAGGTACAAAGAAACAACTAGCTGTAAACTTGATGATTGTGGGTTCGATTCCCACGTCGAGGAATGGTAATTTTTAACCATTTCCGCTTACTCGCTATGGTAGTTTTGGCGACCAAAACGACGCGTTAATTTGCGCCAACCAAAACGCAATGTCTCAATAACTAGGCGTCAAGTGGGTAACGGAATGTCTTAACACTAAATTTCCTTAGCCGCTTTGCGTTAAAACGAAGAAGCTGGATTTTTTGATTGAAAAATATTTAAGAAAACGTACAAAGAATTGGACGACTGACCATGCTTTCCAAGAGATGCGGGTTCAAATCCCGCTACGTTCAAACTTTTATACATTACCTCAAAATATTTAAAAAAAACAACACAAAAATTTGCGTGAACATACAAAATACAAGCCATTTGTAATATTGATGAATCGACGACTCGGTGACAGTTCCTCTTTTCCAGTAATAATATATTACAGCTATAATATATTAGAGTAACGATCATTTATCACGACGTAATGAACCAATAGGTTACATCCATTTATACCTACATATCACTCGCTTAGGGTGTACTTCAAAATGTTATCAATCATTTATATGTTATTTAGGAGAGTGGAGTGTATTAATTCTCTGTTAATCAGAGATTGAGTAGATTGTATGTTGAGTGGCGGAACTCAACGCCACGCTTTGTCTTGTTGTTGTGAAAAACAAGAACATTTAAATAATTTAAATACAATCAATTTCTTAAATGAGAATCGAACCACTTACCACCACTTACCACCATACAGTATTTACAGGCCGATGCTGTTTTATTGCACTACGTTGCCTTCGATAGTTAGTTGGGGCTAATTATTTAATAAAGTTAAGATATTTATTTTTAGGATTCCGTACCTCAAACCGAAAAAGCGGAAAACTTATAAGATATTTTTTATCCGTATGTGACGAGACATTTATCTCGACATCTAGTTGATGTATCGAACTGAAATTAATATATAAATAATCAGGTTGAAACACAAGGTCTCTTGAAACAGAAAAAAATTAAACGTCTAAGCAAACGCAATCAAAACTTACGAGCGTATGTATTTCATATTCACCGCGTAATCAAAACATAAAAGGATACATCTTGTGGAACTACATTTATGAAATTTGGCAATAAGTCAAAAGTTGCATTATGAATAAAGAGACAAAATCCAAAAAGTAAAAACTTATAGAAATGTATGACATTTCTCACACGATCGAAATCGATGAAAACGATCATTACAATCTAATGTAGATCGTTTCACAACAAAAAGAGTCCAAACTTAAGTTTCTCAATATTTTATAAATTGTACTTCCCGTTGACAAGTCTGAAATTTATACGGAACCCACGATATGCGACTCCGATTCACATTTGACCGTTTTATGTTATTTTTAAGTTATTTATAAGTAAAACTTTTTGGGTTTTTTTTGTATAAATTTATGATAAATGAAAATATTCAATATTTCATTCCCTGAGAGGGAACTGGATTCACAAACGTCGCATTTACAGTTGCACGTTACTGTCTCTGAGCCACGACGCCCTCCACTCCTCCAAAATATTGAAAAATAATATTTAACTAACAATTAGAAACATAAAACTAAGTAGCTGTGGTTGATAAAAGTTGTTTATTATTCACGTGCGAGTACTTATACGGGATTATCACGCCACCTTTGCAGGATAATTATTTAGCCCAGTAACAAACAATATTTCTCATTATAATTTTATAATTACTACAGAAAGTATAAGTAAGTTATTTTAATAACACACAGCAGGTCGGACAGGGAGAACCTAGTGACACACAGTGGAGACTGCGTGTTAAGTGGCGGAACTCAACACCGCGCTTTGCCTCCAGAGCGAAGAAATGAAAATATGAATGTTATCTCCTCGAGTGGGGATCGAACCTAAAATCAGTCGATTTTACAGTCACGCTTTGTGCCCACGACTGGTCTCTTGATTTTTATACTTTTATCATTTTACATTCATTTAAAGCTCATTGTTCTAATTTTGAAATCCAATGATAAGATCCGTACAGCAATCATTGGTTATCTCCGCACAGGGCATCCTAGTGAGATATCCAAGGTTCAAATTCCCGACATTCAAGCGATTTTCTTGTAAAAAAAAAAAACGACTATTTGTAATTTTTTTATTCTCTTCTGGTTGAATGTCTTAATGTAACTCTTTATTGGCTTTGTAAATAAAAATAATAAATAAATAAAATTAAATAAAAAAATAGCGGTTTACGAAGTATTTACAGAGAGTTTATTTACTCAAAGTTACTCCGTTCTCAGCATTGCCTTCTATGTAACAGAACCTAGGATTGTACTTAACCTCTAGTATAACGTGTAAGTTAAATTAAAACAAAACAATTTTACGTTTTTTTTTTTGGAAACTAGTGTTAAGACCCTTACCGCTCTGTTTACGAGACATTGTAGACAAAGTAAAAAAAAAATAATATACATCTTTCTCTCAAGACGAACATGTTAAACGTTTTACCGCTCCACGAAGGGCTCGACTTGACTAACTTTTTGATGTTATAAAAAAAATGACACGAGTTTTCCTTCACTTCGTTTTAAATTATTCTACAAAAAACACCTTTAAAATTCATAATTATATAGCTTTACAACATTAGCATCACAAAAAGGCATTAATAGAATAATTACAGGCAACGGAAAACATTTGGGCCTAATGGCGTTCACAAAAAGTTAATGGACTCCTTTCATAACACTCTGTATTTGGATATGATGATACAGCGTGTTCGAAGTTGACATTTTTTCATTATTTCGCATACATTAATACAACAATATCGTAGAAAGCTCATTCATCATGTAAAAAGCTTCGAATGAAAGTTGCATGTTCGCATTGCTATGATGATTTGCTTATATTAAACACTAGAGTCTGCTTGCGGTTTCGCATCCGTGGTCAAATGGAAATTATTAAAGAAGAAAGAATTTGGAAATATGGAAATTTGGAGGTAGCTACATCATAGAAAAAATATTATAAACCTATAATTGTATTTCATTTCATACAAAATCAGGTTACGCAAACTTAAGCTGGTCACGTCACTTTTATAAATCTCGTTCCAGTATATCTAATATTTAATTGGTACAGAACCATCAGTGGGCATCACCGGATCGCACTTGACATAATTTTTTTTGTATATAGTCAAAACTTGCAACCGATGTGACCAATCTCACCATATTGAAACTCTTAAGGAAATCTTTATTTAATTTGATCTCAAAGCGAAATCTCAGATTCAATCGGCCTTTATTTTCAGCAAGATCTACAAATAAAATGGGGGATAAAAAATGTTGGAGTGACATCGATTTCATTGCAGCTTAGAAATCGTCCAAGGTCGGTGAATACTGTCTTTTGTATGCTGATTTTTTTTATTTTTACGTACGTACTTGTAAATAGGTTGTGTTAAATTTCCTCTACATATTAATTACGTAAACCAGTATTGCCCAAAAGTCCTGATTTTGGTAGGTCTTCCCGGTTTTTAGGGAAAATTACTGTGAGAAATATGTTTAAATTACTTAATTTCTTTATTGGCTGCCTTACATGGTAATCCAAATAATACTTATGATTATAGTGACGTTTTTTCATTAATAATACATTTTATATTGCTGTCTATGAACATTTGGAAAGTTTATTTAAAACTCAAACTGGTGAATAAATTGTAAAAACGTTATATTTTTTCCACGTCACATTTTTGGCAAATAATCCTGCTTATTTACTAAAAACGGTTAAAAATCCCCAGACAAAGCTGGCAACGCCGATGCAATCTTATTACTAGATTACATCTCAACCTATAACCGGCTATATAAAAGATAAAGGGCAGTTACAACGGCCTTAGATTACACTTGTTTTCAATGTCTTTGAAAATATTCATTTTTACGCGTACAACCGTTTAAACGTAAAACAGCGTTTTTTCCTTCTCATCTCGACTCAGGCTTTATTTTTTCAACTTCACATTATATACCATATGAATTGGGATAGGCAGAGGGATTCTAGTGTAAAGACACTTCGCTCGGATTCTGAACTCGACTTTCGTTTCTTCGAGTGGGGATCAAACCCACTACCAGTCGCGTTTACAGCCCCATAACTGGCCTCTAATCTTTAGCGTTTCTTATTTTTTAAACATTTTCTAAAAAAGTACTAAATGTGGAGTAACACCTTATAAATGTTTAAAAATATTTAAATATTGATTGACGCTATCTTTGTACGGCAAATGGTTTAACACGAAAGAATTTATAATTTTTTGACACATCAGGAATGATTTTAAATGCTTGAATGGACAATTATTATAAATAATATTATTACTTTAAATTTAGGATGCTTTTAAAAAAAATTGCGATGTGAATGTTTTATAGTGACCGCAACGCAAAGCCATCGTGGCACATCGTCATAGCATCTGACTCTAAACGAGACCGTGACTTCGATCCCCACTCAGGTTAATGAATAATTTTCATTTCCCCACTTTGTTGACAAGACGAAGCGCGACGTTGAACTCCACCACTGAAGACTCAATGTTTCAAAACCTAGGCGGAACCAAGGCGGTGTAACAAATGGAACAAGCAAATTATATTTTCGCTCAGTAAACATTTTCGAATTCAAATTTACAGTGTTGCAACAATTGAGAATTAAATATGAACAAAATGATTGTGGTTACGGTCAGACAATTTACAACTGCACCATAAGCCATGGTGTTAATTTGATTTTCTTATAATACATGATATTTCATAAAAAAAATAGTGTGACTGGACTCAAACCCGTGCCTCTTGGATAAGGTACAGGCAGGTTGAATATCCTACGTTATTTTTTTATATGTATATCTAATTTATAATTTTACTACCTTAGTATGAAGTTTTTTTTGCTTTATGCTATATTGTTAGCCAGGATACGAGAAAAAGCGTACGAGGTGGGAGTAACATGACATCAGGAGGTTCCTATATATACGTAACCTTAATCCAATATAATCGACACTGCGTTCCACAATATCCACGAGGTATCTCCAATAGAAAATAATTGAAGCCATTATGGCGCATGTGCCCAAGTGACTGTAAGCGAGATGGAGTGTCCTAACACTACGATAAAGAACGTACATAAAAAAATATAAGGAAACACGTGGAATTACGTGTGAATAGTAGTAAATCCACTTTAATCATTCATCAGGTCCGACTCGCTAAGTAATGAGAGCAGATCGATACCCATCTACATGTTAGTACTTGCGTAAGGTGATATCTCGCTTATTGTAAATAGTTTTGTATTCAATATATCTATATTAATATGGTGAAGGGTGTGTTTGGTTGAAAGCATTACTCTCAGGAACTTGTTCGATTTAAACATGAAAATTTAGAGTTATTTTTGGTCGGTCTTGAATCCATTTATCAAAAAAGGCTATTATAGATTATCACACCCATCACCACTTATCTGTACATTTAAGATATATTAGGTAAATAATTTTGGGAGCATTTATTTAATAGCACCAATTTTTTTTTGTCTGTCAGTGCCCTTGTCCACGCTAATATCAGAAACAGCCCGATTCATATATTGGATTCTGGCAAGCTATATTTTGAGTTTGTTTTATTAAAACTTTAAAATTAAAATTTATTAAAATTAAATAATCTATTAAAATTTAAATTATTTTGTTCAACCATATTAATTCGACGGTACAAAAAATTTACTTTTGAAATTGTCTTTATACAGCGTGTGAAAGTTAATATTAAGCACCATCCAAGTGCATTAGCCTAGCCTTAGCGGATATATTTAAATATGTGTACTCTATAAACATTGTCTGATTATTCATATTAGACTAATACAAAATGCAAACACTTATATAAATATCTAACAAAATCGATTTAAATGAAGTAAATTTTCGTAGTAACAATAATAATGTTTCACGATTCGAGTACATTTTTTAATAAATTGTCTTAGAGCTACGCCTGTGAGCCTTACCAGTTGATTTTTAAAATGAAAAAAATCACCTGTAATTTTTTGTCGCATCAGCCAAGAAGCTTTTGTTAAAATTAACTTATTTTAAATTGATTTCCGTTTTGATGTTATTTCCAAGATCTATAAACCAATAGTCTTACACTATTATATGGAACAAAAGGCCTACTATTTAGTTTTCTTTTAATTATTTTTCAACAACTATTTTTTTTCCAAAAATCACAAAATCGTAAATATCTGCTGAACCCCTAATAATCGCTGAATGTACATGGGGGTTAAACGGATAGGTACTGAGGTTTGGGGACCTCAGTTCCATTAGTTGGGACCAATAGACGTTAATACTTCGACACCTGTATATTGGAGGTCGTCGTGGCACCGTGGCATAGTTTATGTTGTGGATTCGATCTCCTTCGAAATTTTGAATTAAAAATTAATTTCATTTCCTCATTGAGTTTTAGCACTCAATATGCAATGCCTGTAAAATTGGGTGTAAAATGTGGAACGAAATAGTCTTAATGGGAAACGGAGTGTCTTAACACTAGCTTCTCATATTAACAGCGTAAAGATATAAAATAAAGTACTCCACTAAGATGAAATCTCACTTTGAACTTCGATACATTTGAATTGCCATCATTACGACGACCTAGTTTCCCCTCTTTCTATAATCTAAGTCAGATATAAATAGATAAGTATAGTCTTTCTTCTGACTCTGTAGGTAAAAGTAGGGTGAAGATATTTAGTGTTTTATAGGTTGTTTTTTGGGTTCCGTATCTTTTAAGGAAAAAAGGAACCCTATTAAGATCAGTGTGTTTTCCTTCTGTCTGTCTGTCTGTTAAGACATTTTTTCTCAGACACGCTTGGAGATATCGATCGAGTTCAACATGCAATATTACAAATATTAATCCGAAGACAAAATATTTGTAATATTACATGTTGATAAAAAATAGTGTAAGCTACACTACAATTTTAAATAATTTCAAAATAGTAGTCATACAAATAAATAAATTTCATTTATCCCTCGCACATTAATAGATTAACAAATACTAAACAAGATCAAAATATACTTTTGTAATATATACTATACTACCTTCACGCTGTATCCCTAGCGGGGTAGTCAGAAAGAACGGAGCGCCAAACGCTGCGGTCTCTACAAACCTCTTTCGCCTCTTCATACATGCCCTCCGGGAAGTCCTAATGTGATCTTCCTCCAGCATCTTTGATACTTTGTTTTCGAAGGTCAACCTAGGTCTCCCCCTACCTCTCTTACTGCTCATTTTTCCATGATACATCTTTTTTGCCATTCTTTCATCATCCATTAGTTCGACGTGCCCAAACCAGCTGAGCACGTTCTTCTTCATTCTCACCATGACATCCTTGCTTGTATCTGCGATTCTGTATACCTTTTCATAGCGAATTCGATCAGCTAAGCTGACTCCGCACATCCTACAAAGAGACCGAATCTCCACAGCATGTAATATATTTTCTTCTCTAATATATTTTCTATTGTAATATGTATCACAAAAATGGATTATGGTCGAGAAAAATAGAAAAGCACTTAACGTTTTACACTATGCTGAATTCTAACAATACCACACTCGTGTCCGCAGTGTAAAAACAGGAAAATTTCATTACAAAACTAAGTAACTTATGTGACAAATTTTATTACGCTTCACGCTCTATCCCGCAAACAGCAGGATAGGAAAGGCTAGTGATAAGATTTTCCGTTCCACAAGCCCCGCCAACATTGTGTTTTCATTAGCGAACGTAAACGCCTCGCTTTTCCTTGTTACCAAAGGAAAGCGGAAGGGCAAGGAAGTGGAAAGAATTAGTTCCCCAGAATGGGAATTGCACCCACGACTATCAGGTTCACGTTAGAATCTGTGCGCTACTAAGCTCAGTGAAGTGTGACATAAAATTTCCACCACTGATGCTTTTATGCGACTATCTCCAGATCTTACACTATATAGTGAGTATATGTAAATGTTAAATGTTCTCCTAAACTGTTTTGAACCCAGAACCGTCGAAAAAAATACATATTGCCACCAAAAACATCGTGGAATATATATATATTATGTTATTCAATATGGTAATATAACAAAAATACTATCTCTTCTTTATTCAAGCTCTACAATGCTAGCTTTATTTTTGGTATAAACATATCGGGGCTTGCAGGATGACATTAAAACATTTTCTAAATTAGTTCAAAAAAACAAATTTAACACTATAGTGACGTAGTTTTGAACTCAGGTTTTTTTATTAAAATTTTAGAAGTATTACTATACACAAAGAAAAAAAGCTTTCAGAAAAAAACACAACTTTAATAATTATTTCCATTTGGCAACATAGGCGAAGGCACTGGTGTAAGCTGGTATTGTAATAAAATCGAAGAGCCCAACTCCTACAACTTTACAAATAGATGGTCTAATACTAATATATGTATGTATATAAACGATTATATATTAGGTATATATTATACAAGTCCACTATAACCTAGTATAACTTTGTTCCTAAACAAAATGCTTTCAACTAAAAGCTTAAAAGCTTCCAGGACTAAAGTTTTGAGGGAGGACGAAGGCCGGTAGACGTCAAATGTTTAAAATATTGCATGACATTTAGAACTTTAGCTAACAAAGTGTCTACCAGTATACACATAGAATAATAAGTGATAATTAAATTTTTTGTATATAGAAAAAGCCTTAAAATGTAAGCAGAAACCAGAAAAAAGATAATAGATAATAGATTAATAATCTTCAAACGGATTAACATTATTTCATGAATTATTGCTTAGAACATTCACGATAAAGCCACTTTTCAAACAAAACAAACTGAATCAAGAATTGGATCCATTTGGAAGCTACAATGCCACAGAAAGACATTACACAATAAACAGATACGTATCATATAACAATATAAGTCGATGCAAAGCCACTCAACACGCAATGCCTCCAGTATTCGGCAGAAAGTGGGGAACGGAGTGTCTTAACACTAGGTTCCCTCTGCCAACTCTGCTGTGAGCGGGATACAATGTGAAGCTGTGTCGTATAACCTTAGAGACTCCTATGTTTTCTTCAGGGGTTAAAAGTACTAAACAGATTAGGAGTCACCTACATTTATAAAGAAATAAAACAAATTATTTTAATTGTTTCAATTTTATTGTTCACACTTTGTTAAGAAAGAACAACTGAGGCTAATCGTGACTATTGTAAGTTCGATATTGTAAGTTCGATATCGATCACTGGTAACAAGACGAGGCGCGGCGTTGAAATCCCGCTTTATCACGTAATATTTTCAAAATAAGCGAAACACGGAGTACGTAATATCTTAACAGTAGGTTCCCTCTGTTAACCCTGCTATACGGGATACAGATAAATTAAAATTTCAAAACTACAGACGTTATACTTCATATTTTATAGTTGGAGTTAGCTTATAGCAAAAAAGATCGTTAATTGTTTATAGACAGCGAGGTCGGCCGTTAGAGCCGGCTGGCTGTTTTCGCCTCAACATGTTTTCCTATCGTTCAAAATAATTCAGGACTTTTTGTGCTGAATCGTCAAATCGATTGGTCTTTTTTTTTCGTAGACTAATCTAGATTTTGTCATTAATCTAGATTTTGTCAGACATTGTCATCACTAATAATCCTTTAATTTGTTTTTTTTTTAATGAATATTGCTATCCATTAAAAAAATCATAGTGCAAAGTGGAAATCAAATCTACTACCACCCCGTTTACAGTTAATCGCTTTACTGTTGCACCACGTACAAATAAGTAATAACAAAATTAATAGAAGTAAAGATAATATCTACATAACTAATATTGTACTCGCGGCTTCGCCCGCTGGGTCTATATTGAAAAATAAATATAAATTTTGCTTTTTAAAAACTCTACGAATTAGTAAAAGCGATTCAGGGAATCCACAGCCATTACATTCACATATTAACTTCAAACCCATTCTAAGCCCGCAGGAGGATATATTTGACCATTGAGACCAGTCGTGATTAATTTAGATATTGTCGTGAGTGCGACTGTCAACCGAACAGGTAGTGAGTTCGATTTATACTCGAGGAAATAAGATACTTAATATTTTCTTTTCCTGGCTTCGATAACAAAACAAAGCGTGGCGTTAAATGGAGTGACATAAATGTTTTAATGGGAACGGAATGTCTTAACACTAAGTGCCCAGATTCTCTTAGATTACCGTGTTATGTGCGGGTTACAGCGTGAATCTAAGAAAAAGAAGTTATATTTTTTTATATTTCAACTAAAAAAAAACAAATTCAGCTCTATGCCTAAAATAGAGTCTCGTCGAGAGATTAAAGCATAATTATATTCTTCACGACAATATCTAAATGACGCCCTCGTTGGAACTCTACGTAATCTACCGTTTCACCCTAACAAAATAAATGAGCATCGTTTGACAAATGCCTACTTTTTAGGAACGAGGTGGCTTGAAGCCTCTGAAAAGATGAAGGGAAGGATTTAGGACTTCTGATGGTATAGTGATTGCGAGTTTAATTTATTCGAGGTAATGTTTTGATTAAAACGTGGCGTTGAGTTACGCCACTCGCTCAATGTCTTGAAAAATTGGGCGGAACGTTTCTTAATACTTCATTCCCGATGTATTGACATTTGTGAATTTGATTCCGAGTCACGGGGAATAAACAATTTTCATTTATTCACTTTGTTAACAAAACTGAACCTGTTGTCGAGTTCCGGAAGTTAACACGCATTGTCTCAAAAATTGGGCGGTGTGTGGGTAACATAATGTCTTAGCACTAGATTTCCTTTTGTCCACCTATATCTACGTCCATACAGCGCTAAGTTTTTTTTTGAATAAGAGTATTGTAATATCTAACTAAAGGTATCTAAAATAATCGTATACAAATTTCTGCCTTACAACCGCGTGATTCTTTAACAATTTTAAACGAACATTTCAAATTTTACCTATATCCGTGTTTTAGAAACACTTAAATAATATAGTTACTAGTAGTGCCAAATAAATCTTTCCAAGATGCTCAAAATCCAAGATGATATTGTATTACCGAGAGCGTTATCGGCGAGGGCTTACATAAACCTTCATTTGAAACATTTCGTATGAGTATCACGTATAGAATACGATACTCCAGACGCTATTGAACTTGTAATCGATGATATTATAAAGTAAGTAATAATAATAGAGATGTATGTATTATATATGTGTATGTATGTAAAACGTAGACATTTTTATTAAGCATCTTGTTTCATAGGAAGCTGCTGATCTATTGAATTTTATGTTGACGTTACTTTAAAATTTTTGTCAGGGAAACGTTTAAATATGAATAAGTAGATTTGAGGCCAGGGGCTTGAGCATGTGACTGTAAATGGTGATAGGTTGTGAGTTCGATTCCCCTTCGAGAAAATGTTATAAAGTTGTGTATAAAAAATGACACATTGGCCATAAAACGCAAAAAGATATTTTCAAAACGAATTAGTAGTTCCTGAGATAAGTGATACAAACTTTTTATTTTTATAATATTACTATAAATAGGCGATTACAGAGTTGTATTAAATAAACCTGTCGGTACCTAACAATTAATATTCCTGGTGTCACCTCCAGGAATATGAGTGGACGATATTCGACGGTAATAATAACATTTAACTTGTACAAAGAATTTTAAAATCCGTAATTTTCAATTAACCAAAAAATATTTTATAAAAAAATCCAATACAAATATACGAATATACAAATGTACGTTAATTTAACAAGTGCTAAGTACTCATATGTAAATTCTAGGAATGTATATACATATTTATTGCCATAAAAGTTATACGGTTCTGGCAATGCAAGAGGGTGGGAGTCAGTAGTCAGTAATATCGGTTGAATGTACGTTCTATCCTATTGGCCGGACTCCAAGACACAGTTAGAGGGGGACCTACAAAAGTAAATGGTTATATAACGTTATTAATAATCTGGCGTTTGCCAAACTTCTATACGGACATGCATGATTGGAATAAATTATATGAAATAATGCTGTTGATGTGCGGGATACAGCGTGAAGCTGTTGGTTAGTAGGCGTGAAGCTGCTTTAATTGTTTTCATTGGTAAAATCAGCTTTACGCTGCCTCCCATATACAAGAGGATAGGCAGAGGAATCCTAGTGTTAAGACACACCGTTCCCCACTTTCCGCTGAGTTCTGGTAGCATTGCGTGTTGAGGTGCGGAACAAAACGCCGCACTTTGCCCCGACACCAGAGCGAAGAAATGAAAATATAAATGTAAGTAAACGTTTCATTTCCGCGAGTGGAGATCGAACCCACAACTAGTCGATTTTACAGTCACACTTTATGCCCTTGCGCAACGAAGGGACGGGATACAGCGTGCAGCTGATTTTATTTTGCCTCCATAGGTGAGTTATGGAAATTAAAAACAACTTAATCCATACTAAAAAAAGTGTTGACCAGAAATTAAAACTTTATAGTAACTTTAATTATTTCAAATTCAAAATGACTTTCTGATACCTACATTTGCCTCATAAAACCAAAGGCGTACCGACGTTTTAAAGCGACATGAGAAGGATAAAAATATACTAATTTACTCGTATTTGGTATAATTAAAAATTCTAGGAGAGAGTTAAGCAAAGTTCGCATTATCATAGTACGGTGCGAAATTCACAATTATTTATGTTTAGTTTGTTGAGCTGGAACTTTTGGATGTTAAATTATATAGTTAATTTTATTATTTTAAAATTTAAAGTATTCATAATTTAAACAAAGTTTGCAGGTTTGATTATTTTTTATTCAGGTTCAGCTTCACGCTGTATTACATACACAGCAGGGTAGGCAGAGGAACCGTGTTAAGACACTCCGTTCTCCACTTTGCGCCGAATACTAGAGATATTACAAGCTGAGTGGCGAAATTCAAATGAACTGGGAAATATAAATTTACATAAATATTTCATTTCTTCCAGTCTGCATCGAACCCACAACCAGTCGCGTTTACAATCACACTGTATACCTGCGCCACGACTGGTCCAATGAAATGAACTGATGAACTGATTCTTTATATAGCAAAGTAAGCTGAGAATCTACTCAATTTTCTTTATTTTTCGCCCCATTTTCGAGATATTGCGTGTTGAGTGGTGGAACCCAACTCCATACTGTGTCTACCAGGGCGGGGAAATGATAATAATTGATCTGAAACTTATACCTGCAGTCTGGTTTGATACATCACTCACACTTATTTCCTCTCGGTAACTCTTACATAAAATAATTTGCTAAGTGTAAATCGAATCCATATTATTTATTAGTAGTATTTAAAAAGAAGGGTTTGCTAATTTTTCCCTAAAGGGTGTGAAATAGGTCATCACATTTTTTTAAGATTCAGCATGAGAAATCAATAATTATAAATAGGTATACAAAGCGTTTACGAGTAATTGGAGAGACGAATAGAAGAATTATGATGTTTCTTTAAAAATTATGTTAGACCATTTTTTATATGAAAATTGAACGTATCACAGGTTATTAGACTGCGGATATAATAAAATTATAAAATTCTATTGTTATATTAGCAAGGCCATCGTAGCGTAGCACAAAGACTAATTGCAAACACAATAGTTTCGGGTTCAATTACTACTTTTGGGGAATGAACTAGTTTCATTTAATTGCTTTCGTTAAAGAACAAAACGCATTAAGTTCCATCACTTAACACGCAGTGTCTCGAAAATTGGGTGGTACGAGGGGATCGGAGTGTCTTAACACTAAGTTCTCTCTACATACACTGCTTTGCGTGAAAAATTGTGAAGCTGCTATAATACATTTAACCAAGACGTCATAATCTTGGCTAATTCTTATTAAATTAGTGGAAGCCATATAAATTTTACCTAATTAACACAATTTACATAATTCACACTCCGGTATTAAGATTGGCTTCAATTCCTCCTAGCATACAAACATTACATATATCCTTAAGGTGCGGCGTTAAGTTCCGCTACTCAACAAACATACAATTCAAATTGGAGTGAAAAGCGTACCCTAGGTTCTCTGCCTACCCTGCAGAAGTAGTAGACAATTAAAAGGTTACATTAATTTATCGCCCAAATGAGAATCGAATTCACAACCTTCGCGTTTACAGACAGACGTTGTGCTATTACGTCACGACGGCCTTTAAGTAATAATAATAATAATAATATTCTTTATCAATAAAAATCAGCTGCACACAGTAGGACAAGCAGAGGGAATCTTGTATTAAAACACTCCCGATATTCCGCCAAATTCTGGGGGCATTGCGTGATGAGTGAAAAAATTCAACGCCGCGCTTTTCCCAAGCCTGAGCGAAGAAATGACATTACAAATTTAAACAAATTAAATTTCCTCGAGTAAGGATCAAACTCACAACACACACACACTCACTCTTTATAGCGCCTGCGCCACGACTGGCCTCAATATATATTGTTTATTTTTATATAATATTCTTTATTTACATATAAAACCCGTGTATAGCTCACAACGCGATATTTCATCGGGCATAAAAAATGAGCGAAGGTGAACCTCCTAACACGAGCGTGTCAAGTCAATTAATCAGAACGGCTGATGGACTGATTTATTAGGGACGGTTTTTGCCTCCAGACAGGACCACATCACTGTATATATTGGTATTGTTAATTTTTTTACACATCGGTAGAGAAATTTTAAAATTTTGTAAAATGTTTATTTACAATTTTTTTTTAGCTTTTGCAGTATCCAGCATATAGCAGGGTAGGCAGACGGAACTTAGTGATATGACACTCCGTTCCCCAATTTCCACGTTGAGAGGCGGAACTCAACGCCGCGCTTCTGCCTTGGTATCGAGTGACGCCACAATTTGTCATGTTTACAGTCACACGCTTGTGCTCCTGCCCTAACGCTATTTTACACTTCAGTAGCGAAATTTTTGATATTGCAGAATATTTGTTTACAAATATTTTTAATACACACTACTTTGTATAAAAAAAATCAAAATCACATAGTAGCAGTTACGCAAAGGTAACATAATGGCAAAACACTATATTCTCTACTTTTAACCCGTAATGTCTAGACGATATCACGTATTAAGTTGCGGAACTCAACAACGCGTTTTGTTTTACTATGTAGGGATTGGATACACAAACATTATGTTCTTAGTCAGTCACCTTACATAGGCCTAAAAATAAAGAACTTATAATTTAAATAGAATATTTAATATCCATTTGTATATTCTTCAAAGGAAACAAATTCTATGGAAATCATCAGGAACACCAATTTTACTTATTTTAATTAGCATTGATCGAAAGCTTGGCCGATGTACGGTGACGCTGGAGGCGATGTTTAAAAGTTATATAAAAGTTAGACATTGTTTGAAATTTGTTACTCGAATCCTCGATTTTAATTATAATAAAAGTTTTCTTAGATACCAAATAATAACATTAGGCGCAAACAATTCGAGCTTTTAGATCGAAATTTTCTGATCTAGAGCTAATTTAAAGGATTTTTTCGATTTGTTTTTCTTTTTTATGGCAGAGTAGAAGAGGAACTTAGGTAAGTAGGATACATACAGATAACTTGCTACCTGAACATGAAATAGTTTGACTGAAAGCTATATAATAGTACACACTATACTGAAAAATATCATCTCTTCTTCTTCCCGTCGTTTGTTGCCAGGGTCTGATTTCCTGGTCAACATTATCCACTTCATTTGTCTTTGGGCTATCCAGCGGGCTGTGGACATCGCCATCGATGCTTCCAAACTCCTGCATAACGGATTCAATTTACCTGAACTTTTCTAATTTAATGGCCAATTCAAAACCCTCCAACAGTTTTTGTTAATGAGTGCTATGTATGTAAGATATGAACTGACACAATCGCATGACTTTGTTTTACGTGATAGCTAAAAAAATTTCAGTAGCATCAGCGATAAAGTTTGCGTATTTTCTAAAAACACCAATAGTAAGCTTTATCAAACTAGACCTATAGAATGAGAATCAAATCTGCAACCGTCATAGTCAGGCTTTCGCCCCTTTTCTCGTAGGTAGGCAGAAAGAATTTCGTGTCAAGACACTACGTTGTCCACAATTCACGCAAATTGACAAACAATTTCTCAAACATTGCTTGTTGATTAGCGAAAGCCAACTCCGCGCTTTTTCTTTACAGACGAAGAAAAGAAAATAGTATATTTGGACGGACATCGAATCCACAACTGCTCGACGATAGCCTTATAAAAACATTGTAAAAAAAAACAGTGTAATTTAGTAAAAACATTACGAAAGCTTCTTCCGCTAAATATTTTCGTAGACGTGTCGTGTCTTCGTTATAAATATAAGCGTAATAATAAAATTCACATCCACAAGAATCTCACGCCCGCTCTTGAAGGTTGATGAAAATTCAATAATAAAGATTGCCAGCACCAACTTTTGCTTAAATATATCAAAGAAAAAGAAGTTCTGTTTATGCATTTATTTATACGTACAAAATATATCCACATCATAATGTGAAGCATATTTTTTATGATTTTTATAATATTATTCCACACTTGACAAAGTTGAAAACGTTTAAAATTTGCTGGTAGTGGGATTTGAATATCATCTAAGGTTAGCTTGGCTTGGAAAGTTTGAAATAAAAATACATAAAAACTTTACATGCCCACCTATTTTATAAATATATAAATAGTAGTAAATAGTTACAATTTTAAATATACCACTCTATTTCATTTCTATCAACATAGATAAAATGCCATAAATTGTTCACCAGCAAACAAAGAATACTTAGTCCACATCCTGCTTTCTCATTTAATTTCTAGAACGAACAGTAGCCATTTCTAACTCAGAGAGAGAACGGAGTAAAGACACTGGTCAGCGTTAATATACACCGCAAATACTCTCCTTCTACCGATTCTTGATTATGCTGATCCTTGCTATCTTGATCTAAGAGAGGAGCAATTAAATAAACTTGAGCGTCTTCAAAATGTATGTATACGATTCATATTTGGTCTACGTAAATATGATCACATTTCCGACTTCCGAAAAAAGCTCAAGTGGCTTTCTATCCGGCTTCGTAGGAATACTCACATACTTCATCTTCTTTACTGTATTCTGTTCAATCCAACCTCTCCTCCGTACCTAAAGGAACGTTTTGAATTTTTGGGCGGCTCACATCCTCGACGTCTGCGATCTGATAACAGTCTGGTGCTAAAAATTCCACTACATTCCTCGTCATTTTATAGTGACTCATTTACAGTGACTGCGTGTCGGTTATGGAACGCCCTACCCTTGAATGTCAGAAATTCAAAAACGTTCCCTACTTTTAAAAAACGGCTTAAACAACACTTTCTGTCTTTTTAAATCTTTTTAATTGTGCCTGTGAAATATAATAAGCGATAAGGTCGCCCATTGTACATGTTCTTATATTTGTATTCTGTTATTTCTTTTTTGGGGTGTACAATAAAGAGTTTATTATTATTATTATTATTATTACACCTCAAAGAAGTTCTTTAAGCCTAGACTTTAAACGCAATTCTCAAGCTCTCCTCTGAGTTCCTCTGCAAGACGATTTACACCTGCAGTTAAACTCGTGGAATACTAAGTGCTTTCTTCTCTCTTTATTGTAATCTAAAGCTCGTATTTTTGCCAGATAGGTAATCTCGTAGCCTATAATAAAGTTGATAGTAATGAAGTTAGAGGCCAATCGTGGCGCAGATTCCCACTTGACGAAATGAAGTATTTAATTTCCTCGCTCTGGTAATGAGGCAAAGCGCAGCGTTGAGTTCCGCCACTGAACATGCAATGCTTCCAGAATACGGCGTAGAGTGTCTTAATACTAGGTTTCCAAGCTCCTTCTAGCTACTCTACTATGTGCTAGTTACAGCGTGGAACTACAAAAGATTATAAAATCACTCAGCATTTTTAAATATTGCGTCATACCATAAAATATATTAAAAAATGGAAGTATATCTGAAATCTTTCAGAAAAGTATCCATTTCATTTAAAAAGTATTTATTATATAATTTAACATAAGTATATATGTATGACTAGAATGAGAAAGGTCACGAAACTTTTAAGCAACTTTTCTTCTTTGTTACAAGCCATATACTTTAAAGTTATTTTACACGATTTTTTGTACTTTTACGCTGCATGTAGCAAGGGTATCTGAGTAAACGTAAATGTTACGGTTGTTCGCCGTTTCGTCCCACTACGTCTAATAGACAAAGCACTGCGTTAAGTTCCGCCACCCAACACGCAATGCCTCAAGAATTCGGCTGAGAGTGGAGAATATATAAGTTGAGAATTTAGTGAATTAACACTAGATTTTCATGGTCTATCTGCCCACACTGATATGCGTGCAAAAGCGTGATTTTCTTAACTAGACAAAGTTCTCGATTCCACCTGGTGTAAAAGAAATAGTTAAAAAAGCGCGCTGACTATATACTAACTTTAAGCTAACTTTAAAATTAATAGAACAGAGGCCTAGGTGGAGGCCAGTCGTGGGGCAAGGGAATTACCGTATTACTAGTGCCCCTACACGACTTTGTGGGTTCAATTCCCACTCTAAGAAATGAAATACTTCCTATTTTCATTCACTCTTGTATCGAGACAAAGCGCGGCGTTAGGTTCCGTCTCTCAACACGCAATGTCACTAGAATTCCGCGGAAACTCGAGAGCAAAGCGTCTCAACACTCTGGCTGCCTTTGCCCACCCTGTTAAAAGCGGGATTCAGTATGAAGTTTAAAAAAAATGGAACGGACAAATCTGTCACTACTCATACTTAGTAAAAATCAATTGCATGTATGTATGTCAGTCATTTTCCTATCACATAAACATTTAGATACAAATAAAAAATAATATAAGCGTGAAATCTCTAACGTAATATCATATAAGCCACTATGAAGAATAAACTTGCTTCTTTCTCATATATGTATGTATGAAAGGCTTTTGTTGGCGCAAACTGTATAAAAATCTATTAATACCGAGTTACCAAACCCCTTTTATGAGATATGATATAGTATATATATATATATATATATATATATATATATATATATATATATATATATATATATATATATACTATATCATATCTCATAAAAGGGACCCCCCCTTTTATATATATATATATATATATATATATATATATATATATATATATTGATGTTTCGATCTCAATATACGCTACAGCAATGCAGTTTTGTTATATCAGACAGAACGTGATGGGTTTCAGTTCATTCCAGGGACAAAAATTTAAATATTGTACGCTTCTAAAATGCAGCGTTAAACCATGTAGCTGGGCAACGTGTCTATGCTGAACGTCACTTTACTAGCTAGAATATAAAAAAAAAATCATAATTTTTTCATCTACACGGTAATTAGAAAGGAAACTATTTAATCATTTACCTTCTCAGTTGTTTAAATACTGTGTAGGTATTGAGTGACGAATCTCAATCAATGAGTTCAGTCTATACACACAAAGTCCCATAATTGGAAATGCGGAAAACAAAATCTCTTGACACACAAATGTTTAATAATTTAATTTTCAAAACGCGGCGTTGAGTTCCGCCACTCGACACGCAATGCCTCCTCGATTCGAGTGTAGAACGGTAACACTAGGTGTACAGATTCCTTTTACCCTACCCTCCTACGTGCGGGATATAGCGAAAACCTAAAATATATTATATCGAAATATATATTGTATCGTTTATTATCTTCCGTGGTTTCAGTGCTACCTCTGGGAATAATTATAATAAAATTTTATGACCACGTCGAAGCAGTATACGCTATTTTAGATTTAACGCTACTCTAATATATTAAAATATTTATAATTATTTAAAAAAAAAACAAAAACTGAATTTAAAACTATATCTTTACGTATATAGGCACAGATTTAAACAAAACTTTAAATATCAAAAAAAACAATAAATTAAGATAAAATAATAAAATTATTCATACTTAAAAACTCATTTAATACTTAAAATTCGGATTCGGTAACAATCCAAGGAGTATTTTTTTTTATGATAATAATTACTATTTTGGTTGTTTTTTCCAATAAGTGCTGATTTTTTTATTGTGAAAAAGAAATATACCATAGTTCGTACATAATTAGGCGTAAGTGGGGAACGGAAGTGTATTAATAGGAATGAAGTGTCTCAACACTAGGTTCCCTCTACCCACCTTGCTATTTGCGGGATACAACGTGACGCTAAAATAATACCCATTCTACCTCAATTCTGACTTAAACACGTAGAATGAGTCATACGTCATACACAATTTCCAATTCAACACGGAGGCGTAGTAAACGATAGAAATATATTTAAAAACATACAGAAAAGGCAATAAAAACAGTATGAAACGATACATATATAATACATTTTGAATACTGATTCAATATTATTGATTTTGTTAGTAAAATATGTTGAATAAAGAACAAATGTTGTTTTTATTATATATAGAAGATATGATATGAACGAAATTACAATTAAAAAATGAGCCATCGAAACTGTTAACACTTACATATAAGATATAGTTATTCAATAATTACAAGCCATTTCTTGAACAAAAAAACAATTATTTACAAACTCCGCCAACACGTTGAACAAAAGGAACCACAATTAATCCACAGTTAATCCAAGATAGCAATTGACTGCCACAGATTAAAAATATACAATATAGAGGTAGAGTAACAAAAAAGATTGAATTTAAAAAAAAATTAGAAACCCACCTGTAATTATACCCAGCACGCCTAATATAACTATAACTAGCACGACACGACACTAAATACAATCTAAAGATGAAAACCAAATTGTTCGGAAATTATTATTAAAGTATAAGTATTTTAAAACATCGCGTGTGTCACGTGATATAGTTGTGTAAATTTCGACTACATTTTTTTCGTGTTTTTAATTTTATTTACGCGAACCATAAGCACGTGTATACGGCGGAACGTACCTCTTTACACTGAAACCGAGGGGTAGGAAACCCCTATTTCGATACTACGATTCCAAAGATTATTTAGGAGAACTGGCAAGTGATATAAGTTAGAGGGGTTATTGTTTTTAGGGTACCGCACCTTTTAAAGAAAAAGGAACCCTTATAAGATCACTTTGTTGTCCGTTCGTCTATCTGTCTGTCAAGACTCTTTGTCTCAGGAACGCTTAGAGATATCTAGTTGAAATTCAAAATATGTACTCAGATCGACGGCCCCACGATTTCCTTATAAAAATGAATTTCTACATTTACTGAAATTAAGATATGGCCGTTTATATCGCAAAAAACGCGTATTTGGACATATTATAAAGGGAATCAAATTAATAGGATACTTCTGGTTGACCTAGAATTATGATAGCTACCTGAAAAATATACACTTTTTGTCAAATCCTAAATGTAAAAATAGGGCCAAAAACTGCTATTAAAGCCGTTAGTTCATGTGATGTCTCAGATAAAAGGGCCTTGGCTAAGTTGAGCTTGAATTTAAAAAAAACTCGAGACCTCCAGTTTTTGTACGAAGCCCTCAGTGAGCGAGCCGGTTTTTTATTTGTAATTAAATAGCTCATTGTTAGTTGTAATTAATTTGCATAATTTAAATTTAAAAAAAAATAATAATTAACGAGTACAAATAAATATCAAAAACATAATAATTTTCTAATTAACAATTCTCACCTTCCATGCATTATACAAAATTCAAAGAAAGAAAGGTTTTATGAGATTTTATTTAGCATTTTATTCGACAAATATACAGATAGTATATATATCTCAAAATTTCTAAAACATCAAATCATTATTCTCGCTCAAGTAATATTATTATTAAAAAATACATATAACCTACCGGCTGAAATTCTATAATCTTTGGTCTATTTGGCTGAAAGCGAGACAAGGATAGAGAATACAAAAAAAACCACTAACTGAAAGGGATAGATATATTGTCGAATGTACACAGTATTTGACCAACCTTTCTTTCAGCTGAAATAAAATATGAGTTCGTAGAAGTTACAGTCGATGCAAGTATTCAGGTATTACCTAACTATGAAAAAGTAATAAAAATTGACATTTATATGGGAAAAGTTGAAAAACTGACGCCGTTGTGGCTGAGTGGAACAGCCCCTGACTTTTGACGCGACTGTTATAATTTCGATTCCCATTACAGGCTATAATTCCATTAATTTTTGCTCAGGTAAATAAAGCGAGGTGTTGATTGTGAAACGTGAAATAAAATAATTAAACGGCAAAATTTGAAATTGATGCTGAGTAGGCAATCCTAATCTTATGAAAGGTCTAAATTTATTTTTTCACTTTCTCGTTTTATAGGTAGGCAGAGAAAACCTAGTGTTAGTATACTCCACTCATTTCTTTCCTAAGTTCAAGACATTGCGGGTAAAGGGAAGTCTACGTAACTTCTGTGCAACGTCACAAGAATTGAAAATAATAAATTTATTCAAATAAAGTAAAACACATGAAACTAGCACAACCTCACTTAAAATATATACATTTACTTCTTTAAAATAATGCATTTTTTTCCATTGTGTGTAAGAAAGAGTACTGTATTTTTAAGTTCATGCTGTATATATGCTACATATAAGATAAGCAGAGGAAACCTAACGCAGATGTAAACCGCTCTGAGATTGGCCTTGAGAGAGGTCTTGAGATTGTCTATCTTTTATCAATCTTTATATTTTTAATGGTTATAATGATATTTTTTTTTACTTTTATTTGACTGACTATCTTCTGTTCCTCAATTTTCCACCTAATTTTCGCCCCGCTCCCGTAACGAGGAAAATTAAACCCACAATCTCAGCCCCCTTGCGCCATGACTGGCCTCAACCTCACATTTGTTTTTAACAAAAAATATATATATTCCATTGCTCTACTAATCTAATAGTACTAATATCTAGTATATCTGAATACTGAGTGCTAAATCGTGTCACTCACCAACGATATCATCTAAAATATTACTCTCCCACATATAGAAACTTATGTTTTTTCATGAATTTATCAAATTAATTACAATACATGTTATAGATAACAAACTGTGAAAAAAATAAACAAATACACTTAAACATATGATTACCTATTTCAATACACAAGTTACGTGTTCAATCAATGAATCAAACACCTTCAGACTGTATCCCGCACACAGCAGCGTAGACAGAGGGAACCTAGTGTTAAGACACTCTGTTCCCCACTTTCCACCGAGTTCTGTAGGCGTTTGAATGGCGGAAGTCAACGCCGCGCTATGCCTAGACACCAGGGCGAAGAAATAAAGAAATTAATGAAAAAAAAAGTATAAATTTAATTTACGAACGTATAATAAGTTTACGTGTTCGATAAATAGGTATTTCAAATGTGAATTATTTTTAGACGCATATAAATAATATAGGTGAAGTAGCTAAGTTATAACGAGGCTATAATGTGCCATAATTGCTACTTTTACGAGGTATACGGAAAACGATCGCTCGATTATGCAGTGAGGTAGAGCGGCCCTCGTTAGAAATATGTCTAGTATGTGAATATTATTTATTTCTTTTTTTTTATTCTGTATGTGATGTATTGACAGATTTTTTCGTTATTTTATTGAGGTAGTCATCATGTTGTGCAGAGGTAAATGAATTTCCCCAACTGGAGATCGAACCCACAACTGTCTCATTTACAGTTGTGGGTTCGATCAAAGTCGAACTGAAATCATTTTATTCAAAAATAAAAAATAGTGAACTTGTTTTTTTGAACGCCACGTAATTTCCCACGAGTTGATTTAAGGTAGTGCCTCAATCAGACTTGAAAAGAACCTGAAAATGGAACTGGTTTTGTGAGTGATTTTTGTTTCCTCGCTCTGGTCAAAAGATAAAGCGCGGCCACGATTTTCGACACGGTGTATCTCCACAAGCAATGCGATGCCTGCGACACGAAGTGTATTATTAATTTGCTTTCTCCGCTTTCTGTCGGAAACAGAGTGATGTTATGAAAAAAAAATGTTTTAAATACTGAATTCTTAATTAAACTGTAATTTATTATCCATCTAGTACAGAGAAAGCAGAAGAAAGCAGTCGAATGTTTATATATATATATATATATATATATTTATTTTTTTAACTTTTTACAAAATATGTATAAAGTATATATTATTTGACATTTATTTTCAGAATACGAATTACTCTTAGCTTTAATTACAATTACCTACATAAATACCCAGGATTTTAACCCATACTATAATAAAAAATTACCTAACGAAATGTTCAATCGGACTTTCAAGGACTACATTCAAAAATTTAAACCCAGCCGCATATGGAGAGAAATAGAAGAGAATAACAAACTAAATGGTCTCAACAAAACTTTAAAAGACGAATTCGACAAAATTTTAAACCTGACAGACGAAACTGACGAATTGTTACACTTGAAGGTCAACAACGGCAATCCGAACTTTCTTTTGAGCCAAGACGGAAGAAGATGGAAACCACCAGGACACTTAGTGAACAATAGACACGATCCGTTCAGTTTAAGACGCAGAATATTAGAATTAATGAAACAAGCGATTTATCAAACAAGGAATAAAATGGTACTGATGCAAATACTGAGGGCGAAATATAACACGATATCGCTGTACAAAATGGGGTTCCTTATGAGTAAAACTGATACAGCTTGCAAAACATTTGCAGGTTTTGCGTTTAAATCGTTCAAAGCCTGTACAATGTCCAGACAGGTGGCTATAAGATCCTATTCTGTGATAGAAAAATTGGAAGCGAACGAACGATTGCTAAGTTTGTGGTTTGACATAGATCTCCTCGTGGACCTCATAGTGCTTAATCACGAGAACTGCCAGAGAATGCTGAACCAAGTGATGACTAATAGGAAACATGCTTGGAAATTTGTTGATTAGATGTTTACTTTTCTGCACGTTTAAATATAATACAAAATAAAATGACTACAATTTTTTCATAATATCTTGTGTATAATTTAAAGAATTATGTAAAATATGTAATATCAATGTTTTCGAAAACTGTAAAAAATAAGGTCCTGTTTCTTATCGTTCCCGTAGGAATTAAAAAAAAATTTCATATGGCTCTCCACTGATTCTTCAAAGTAGCTACATATCAAATTACAGCGTTCTATGCAGAGTAGTTTCGGCTGTGTCAGCCACTCAATCACTCCAATTGGCATTTTCTGCTCATTTTTTAAGATTAAGAAGTAAGGAACCTTTTTTGTCTAACGAGACCGACGTTACATATATATATTTCCCCGTATTGTATCAAACCTATAATCTACATGTGTATCTACTTTATTACAAGTTTTAAAATTAATTATAAATTTTTTTTAGCTGATATTTTCATAGACAATAATACTTACAATACTTTTTTATTTTATTATCGCTAGGAAATGCATTTACACGGATGGCAAGTGCCTTGCGGTGAGCGGTATTGGGGGAATCACCCGTTAAACCGATCCTACTCACTAAAACCCAGTGGAACCTTCTCCACCAATATGAGACGCCGGAGGATCGCTTGCGCATACTACTACAACGCCTCGATGGAAGGCCCGCCTTTTGCGGGCCACCCTTGTATTTAAGGTGCCTCAAGGTTTCTTCTAGGACACCCATGGCTTCGATGAATTGCCGTAGGATCACTGTGACCCTCCCGCAGTAGTTCCTCTAGGGTAGGGGTAGTAGAAGATGCGCATACTGCCTTCCTCTACTCCGTGGCCTACGGTGGCGAAGTGAGTCTGCGTTTGCGCTGGACTCACGCACCCATTCCGCGGTCTCCTTCAGAGCGATTACTGATTCACAGAAGGAGACCATTGCAGACCAGTTCCTCTCGGTGTTCAGCATGGCCCCCACCACACTGGACAGTGAGAGGTCCCTACCCACTATAGCCATCCAGACGTGGCGTTTTGAGGCCCAAGCGGGGCATTTGGTCAGAGTGTGATACACCGTCATACCGGCATCATCTCCTGACATGCAATCTGATATTTGTCGAAACAACCGTGTCCCGTCAACACCTGATCCAGTCTGAACGTCAGGACGCCAATAACCCTTTTGACCCAGCACTCTATGTGTGGGCCAACCGCCTCTACCGTCGCTAGGCCTGCCGCCGGAGAACCCAGGTCCTCTCTCCATCGCCGAATCACGGCTTCGTCTGCTCTCCTCCAGATCCGCATGATATCTTCTCGCGATGAATGCATGCCTCGCGACCGTACACTTGAGCGGAAAGCAAGCACTTCCGCCTGTAACTCCCAAGGCAGATCGCTTCCCAAGAGAGTTGCCGCCGTCCAGGACACCGTACGGTACCCCCGAATCGCTCTCACCGCTATGACCCGCTGCGCTTTTTGCAATTGGGTCTCATTGCATTCGCCGACATTCGCAGTAATCTGCCAATGGCCCCGGCGGGGTTAAATAGCTTCGGCGCAAGCTACAGCTGTCCTACCTTATCTGTAGGAGTGTAAATATATAGGAATGTTATTTAGTATAAGAGCTAAAGAGATTATAAATAACAAACAAAAATACAAAAAATAAATATAAAACTAATGTGTTGAGTCTAAACGTAAATTTAAATTTGATATTTTGCTATAATTAAAAAAAATTAACATTTAACACTGTTTCAAAACAGTGCTTTATAGGGCATTATAAAAGGGAAATAAAAAGTTATAGTTTTAATTAAAAATACATTTCATGCGCCATTAATAAATTAAACCCATACAATCCGTTTCTACAATTAAATGATGATTACTATATAATGTTATACTAAAGTGTGTCGGGAATGAAAATTCTAGCCATATGTATAATATTCATACATTTTTGTAAGTATTTTTATCATCTCACAATACTACAGAAGGTAATGAAAAAAGGAAGGGGCTACCTGCTGCTGCTGCGTGTGGTAGGAGCTTAGTGTTAAGACACTCCATTCCTTACTTTCCGCCGAATTCTGGATGCAATGCGTTTACAGTGGAGGAACTCAACGCCGCGCTTTTGCCTCGACACTGTAGAAAAGAAATGAAAATTTTCAATATTTTATTTCTTTTATTATAAAGTAAAAATTTATAATAAATTTAAATTCAAATGAAATACAGGTCCGTTTAATTTTACACATTCAAATTGTAGCCATTGCGGCGCAAAAAGGCAGCATCTGACTGCAAATACGTTGGATGTATGCGATATAAGTCATAGAAAAACATATGTTTACTTCGAAGCCCTTGATAACATTTTTAAAATTGTAATATTACTTAATAATTTACGCTGTATCCCGCACACAGCAGGGTAGGCAGAGGGAACCTAGTGTTTTTTAGACACTCCGTTCCCCACTTTCTGCCGAATTCTGGAGGCATTGCGTGTTGAGTGGCAGAACTCAACGCCACGCTTAGCCTCGACACCAGAGCGAAGAAATGGAAATATAAATTTAAGTAAATATTTCATCTCCTCGAGTGGGGATCGAACCCACAACCAGTCGGTTTACAGTCACACTTTGTGCCGCTGCGCCACGACTGGCCACAATTTATTATACAATTTATTTTATTTTGATTTATTTTTTATTTTACTTAATAATTTATTATGAGTAATAATTTAGGTTCCTGTACAGAAAATGGTACACCGTTCGTTGTGATCAAAGATAATGCATTTGATGTCCAGCATGTTTTATATGGTGACTTAACCGATATGAGGGATCTGTTCCTGCCACCTATAGACGAAGATTTAACAAACGAACCAGATGAAGTTACTGAAAAGCCCAAAAAAATAGATTGGAGTTTTGACTACATAAAAGAGGATTCTGAACACCGCGATATACAAGAATACAACGAAATAACTAAAATACTTAACAATGGAACTAGAAGATATTGGGGCACCTACTATGGTTGGAAAGATCCAGACGACTCGTCATGGTGGTCTTTCTGGCATAGAGGCGTCGAAGAAATGAAGAGAGACAAATTTCTGGATCTTTCACTGGTATTTCTTTATCACGCTAGGTATCAAGTAAAAAAAGTGTTAACCACAAAACAAACGATACGAGTAGACAAAAGATACAAAATTGGTTACTTGTTCAATAGATTGAGAAGGATAAAGTATGAACAGCAGAAGTTAGTTAGTCATGCCCATGAACAGCACAAAACTGAATACGGAACTTTACATTCTTTACTGAAACTTTACGAGAAAATAGTACGGTACGATGTGGATATCACTGATACTATCACGTTGATAAAAGCTATAGACCAAGAGGCACCTCAGACTATACTTATGCCAGGAATTACAAAACCAATTTGGGCTTACATATATACTTTTATTTTTTATATATATCCTTTAAAGTATTTCATATAAAAATATACCTATATAAAATATTAAGGCCAGTCATGGTGTACAACTGTGTGAGTGTAAATACGACAGGTTGTGGGCTCGATTCCCACTTGAGGAATGATGAAATATTTAATATTTTAATTTTTGTGCCCAGATGTCGAGGTTACTCAACACGCAGCTGGGAGTACTTGGGATACAGCGTGAAGTTTAAAAATAATGTATAGAAAAGAAAATTACCGTAAAAGCCTTACTTAATTTTAAATTCAACTCCTGATTGAATCGTTATAAAACAGGTTACAAAATATTTAGAAGCAGAAAGGTGCTTAAGCCGTATATATATTACAAATATTGAAGGTTAATTGAAAATTTAAATAATTTATATAACAAATAAATAATTCAGCTTCACGCTGTATCCCGCTCACAGTAGGGTACACACAGGGGACACTCCGTTCCCCACTTTTTAAGACAATCACAAAGTTTTTTCTGTCCTGCTTTAAGAAAAAGAAAAAAGAATTGCCAACAGAATATTAGCTTGCCTTAAATGAAGAATTCTTTACTCATATTGTAAATAAATTCTCAGTAAACTCTCTCGAAAGGTCAAAAATACGTCCATGTTCCAGTGTCGTATTTACGGACACGCCCACGTACTTTCACTATGAAAGATTAGCGACAGCCAAATCTTGGAGCATTGAAATAATCTAAGTTTTGTTGTATTTTAAGAAATACGGTATCGACTTTTTTATAAAACATATTATGATGTTCTTAGAGGCGCACGTACAAGCGTGTGAGTTTAAGCGTGACGGTCGTAGGTTCGATTCCTACTTGGAGGAATGAAATATGTAATATTCTCATTTCCTCGTTCTTGTAACGAATCAAAACGCGACATAGAGTTCCGCCATTCAACGCGGAATGCCTCAAGAATTCGGCTGAAGTGGGAAGCGAAGTGTCTTAACTATGTTTCCCAGGTTTCCTCTACATACCCTTTTATATGCGAAAAAAATATGTTATTTAAAAGAAATATTTCCATATAGACAATCATATTGAACTAAGAGAGCATTTGTAAACTCTCTTTCTGCTATTGTTTGTGAAATATAACAATCTAATTGCATATACTATTAAAGGAATTCAATACTGAATTCTATCTTACTAACATCTCCCCGATTCCTTAACCCACAATATAAATTTAAACGTAGCGATATTTGAACTGACATTATATTTTTTCAAAAAAAGTATTTCTTTATGTGAAGTATTGAGTAGTTTAGTTCGGCATCGTTACGGGGTAGAATTAATGAACGTAGTGTATCAATCGCATTGTCTCGAACTTTGAGAATAAAGTAGGATACGAAGTGACTTCACGCTAGGTTCCTTCTGCCTACCCTGCTATGCGGGAACAATCGTGAAACTGCTTGTAGTACTCAAGATCGCTATAATCGATGTATGTTCACAACAAAATAACCGTGACAAATTACAATAAATCGGAAAGAAACAGTCGTAAATACTATGTTTCTTATACTTATCACCTTCAGTAAGTATTTTTTTAAACATCCATTTTTATTTACTCTATTTTATACCAAATCAAAAAAAATAATTGCCATGTCCATATTTTTTTTTGTATTTTGAAATAATATTTACATAGAATATGTAATGTAATCAATATAGAGTTGTCGTGGGGTGGGCACAAGCGTACAACTGTAAATGCTACGTTTGTGGGTTCGATTTCGTCTCGGGGGAATGATATATTTAATGTTTTCATTTCTTCATTTTGGTACTTAGAGAAAGCTCGGCGTTGAGCTCCGCCAATCAACAAGCAATGCTTCAAGAATTCGACGGAACACTTTCCGCGAACGAGGGTGTCTTAATGGGTAACGGAGTGTCTTAACATTAGGTTCCCTCCTCCTATCCTGCTATGTCCCGGATACAGAGTGAAAAAAGGATTACAATACATGTGCTGGTTTATGAGAAAAAGGCGTTGAGATGCGTTATATGACACATATCATTATCCCAATATCATCCACACCACCTGGATACGTGGAAATCCCCTACTTTGCAGTTTCGTAGGAACTTCTTTCCACGCGCCACGGAACTGTGGAATGGCCTACCCGCATAGGCCCGCGTAGCGCGTGTTTCCAGATCGATATGACATGTACCTTTAAAGCGCGTCTATCTCCACCTTAAAGGCCGGCAACTGACCTGTAGCTCCTCTGGTGTTGCATCTGGTCGTGGGCAGCGGTAATCACTTACCATCAGGTGACCCGAACGCTCGTTTGCCTTCTCCTTTTCCGTAAAAAAGAAACATTATTATTCGAAAATTTAGCGAATTTTATGCGCTCATATATAGAGATACATCGCATACATCCAGCTTAATCCCTAAGTGTAGAATACTTCAGAACTATATATTAAATAATAAATTAATTTACTATATAACTGAGATACAAAGTGTGACTGTAAAACTGACTGGTTGTGGGTTCGATCCCCACTCGAGGAGATGAAATATTTACTTAAATTTATATTTTCATTTCTTCGCTCTGGTGTCGAGGCAAAGCGCGGCGTTGAGTTCTGCCACTCAACACGCAATGCCTCCAAAATTCGGCAGAAAGTGGGGAACGAAGTGTCTTAACACTAGGTTGGTTCCCTATGCCTACCCTGCTGTGTACGGGATATAGCGTGAAGCTAATTTAATTTATTTTTTTAATTTTTACTATATTACTACTTAGATACTTAAAATTTCACAGATATATTTATAACTTATGGCTCAACCGACACATCCCATATTAACGAACTCTTCGAAACCCTAACATCCAGGGATCCATTAGAAAAAATGTCAAAACCCCCAGGTACTATAATAAAGAACATCACAATAGACCTTGAGAAAGTAAATTTCACCACAATTTTGTCAAAAATCAACAAATTGAGCTTCAATTTGGTTGATAAAGAGTTTAACGAAAGTGTCTTGAAGGATATAGAAACGAGACGTTTAAATTGGATAGGTTCTGGGTCACAGTGGAACAGAGCATCCAAGATCTTGGTTGAAACGAAATTATTTGATTTAATGTTACAACTTATTTACATGGCGAGACACAAAATCAAGCAACTTGAAAATGAGGCATATTACAATCCAGCGGACACTTCATACAGGATAGCCTTCTTGTATAGACGTTTGCGACGTATTTGGAAGAAAATGTTGGATATTTACACAACCATGATTAGGAATAGGCGAGTTGATTGTTTTAATTGTAGTGGAACTGAGTCTGATTGTGAATGCGATAGTTGTGGGCACTATATATATTAGGGGGGAAATTGTATTGAATTTATAATCATTTCACAGGTCTAGTAGACGACGCGAAGACCATCGCGATCTTTGTATTTAGATTAAACAGTGCCATACTACTCAACATTGAGTTCAACTTATTTCTATATTTAAATTATTTCATAATCTTGTAGTAAAACACGGTTGTGGGTTCGGCTCCCACTCCCGGCAATAGGTTATTTTCATTTAATCGTTCTGGTCACAAAACAAATATTGAGTTCAACTACTTAACACATTATGTCTCAAAAATTCGGCGTAAATTACGGAACGAAGTTGTTTTTACACAAGGTTCCCTATACCCACCATTCTATGTGTGGGGTACATTGGGAAGTTAATTAATTAAATTAATTTGACAGGGATAGAAAAAAACATTATACAGAAATATTTGCCAGTGCAAAGCCCTTTTTAATATTACACCATAAAGCAGTAAAATTACACGTCGATTTCATTTACCTCTGGTGGGTGCTTGTGAAAATGCACGAACGATACGACTTCAGACATGGCAACCCTGCCTCTATGCCACCAAACTTTAAGGGGCAAAAGGCGTATATGGAATTAATGGGTGCAACAGGAAAATAAACAATGGTTAAAGTTAAAATATTTTTTTATTTATTTTATGTTAATCCTTTTGTTTCCTGTCAATTTTGCTCGGTTATGTATAAAGAATGTGTAGTCTCTACTGTCTCTACGCGGGATTGTTGTAAGTTCGATTCTTATGTAAATAAATAAAGCCTGTTTATTTCGCGACTCAGACAAAACGAAATGCGGCGTCTACCGGGCAAAAAGTGGTGACTGGAGTCTCTTGACTGCTCGTTCTCTCTGTCTTTCCCGCTGAAACATTAAAATGTATATAAAAAATATTATATTATTATCTATTAATACTTGAACAATTTTCAGAAGTATCCGACACGTTTTGCTAAATATTTTACTTTCTTACATTCTGACTTATAATTTTTAAATTCAAAAGGCTAAGAGACGTCTGTAACCTATATTAAAAAGGCAGCTTACAACAATTCATACAGAACAGCTAGTACTTGGGTTCTTCTCACATATTTTGTAAAGAAAAAAAGAAAAATAAAATAAAGTTGCGTAAAGTATATTTCGCTCTTCCATTCATCGGCTACCTTTTTTTTGTATTTACTAATCTACTGCTTGTCAAAGGTATGAATTTGTCATTTTAATTTGCATATCGTAAGAATTTCCAATATAATTTTAAATTAAATTATATTTGTAACTAATTAAATTGTTTAATATGCACGTGTTTAATGTAATTATTTAATGTTGCGTAAATTGTATGATTTTTTTAATGTAGCAATGTTACTCACCATAAAATTAATTATTGCTCTAAGTAAGTTTACAGTTTTTTTATCTAACTGGTGGTGTCCCTTGTGTAAATATATATATTTACAATTATAGAAAACGTAAAAAAAAATGAAGATAGCGGGATTTGAACTTGCAAATTCGAAACACTTGGAAATTCCTGGAAACCACCCAAGCCCACTAACCACTAAGGCATGCATTCTCTTTGAGCTACAGCGAAATTCTTTCCTAAGCGTGGAGTGGAGTGGTTTCGCAATATACCATACCGCCTAGGTTGCATAACGACTGATACCTAAATATGTTTCACTAAACGTCCAGCTATTTGATTTCAAGTAGGTAGGAAATTGATTTCCTCATTGGGTTCAGACTCATTGGTGGAACTACTCGCGACTGGACTAACGGGTAAGATGTTTTACTAAATTTAATTTGGATAACAGTCCGTCGTAATCGTTCATTAATTTCAGTTACACACAAAGTTTTTTCTTCTAATGAATTAAATCTAACTATGGAGGAAATAAATAAATTAGATAGCATATTGACATCTAAGCTATCCAACATAGCGATTATAAACGAAAAAGCTTTAGATACTTTCCTGTCAAATTCAATTGACAATAGCACAGACAACCTAGATCTCAGCGCGTTTGACATTGAAACTCAAAAAAAGGTTTTAAGTGTAGCCGAAACAAAAAATAAAATGGCCGAAGAGTTTTTAAACAATACGAGACAAGAGAAAAGAAGATACGGAGAACTGACAGCGGAACACGACGTGAAATATTTCAATACAAAGGCACTCGATTTAATGAAACAATCTATATACTCCACTAGATATAGGCTCCAAGACACACGAGAGCTCAGAATAAAATTTTCTAACGATATTGCTTACAAAATGGCTCTTTTGTATGGCTCATTGATGCAATTACGGTTGAAATTAGACAACATTTACGCTACTTTAAAAAAATTGTCTTACGATTATAAATTTATTTACTATTTAACGTTGTACGAGCGCTGTGTTGTTGTACATGTGGACGTCATGCAAATGGTGGAGCGGATGTTTCAAATGTCTCATACTCTTAGAAAATCAATTGGAGGAGAAACTGATACGGAAGAACTTATAGAAATTAAAGAACAGTATAACAATCCGTAATAAACAAGCCTTTCGTCGATATTATTTGCAGTTCACACAGGTTAAATAAAAGTATTTATGTATTTTTTATTATTTTTATTAATACACCGTACAATATTTATAATAAAATCAAAAACATAAACAATTCAGGAATGCAACATAATACACTAAACACAATCTCAAAAAACAACTAACTGTTCATAAAATCTCAATAATACAAATAAATTATAGAAAAATAATCGTAACTGAACAAACAAGTATATAATAAAGTCGTTTTTAATATATTCAAAACCACTTACCCCTTTACCTTTATTTTGTTTTGTTGTGTAATTAAAAAAAGAGAAATTTAAACTTAACGAATTACAAATATTTTAACGGGACGTGGATGGCGTTAGAATAATACAAATTTATTTTAAAAATCAAATTTCATGTGTAAAACTTAATTTATTTTCTTGATTTCTCACTTCAATTTCGTTTATATTACCTTTTCGTTAAAAATCCATTGTTAAATACAACTTTATTCTATACAATTGTACGGCATTTCATTAAATTTTCATTTAAAAAGCGAACTAATATTTTATACCCATATATAAAAATTTATAGTTGAGCCACATCTAATGTAAATAATGTCCTGAAACATCAATTAATATTTCAACAAGAACCTTACTTCATAAACTAAGTTTTTCTTAAAAAAAAACTTAATGTTACAAGGCAAGACACTCGTTGACGTTATAATTGATACAATGGATTTTTATTTATATTGGATATCTTTCAATTTATTTATGGTTATAAAGTATTGTATATCTTACATCTAAGATGGAAGATTCGAGAATTGCCTTAACTATTAAGTATTAGCCATTGATCTTATATAGTGAGTATTGACTTGGAGGTTACATATCGAGTAAATTGTTCGATAGTAAAATAATTAATTACTAAAATATTCGACATATTGATTTTATACAAAATAAATAGATATAAAACTATAATATGAAATGAATTTACAATGTAATGATTGTTTGGTATATAACTAAATAAGATTATTTTGAAAATATATTATTTACAAATTAAGAAAATCGATTTTAAAATTTGTATTTGAAGGCTGCAATCGATTCAAAAGTTCAATAATAGTAGATTTTGGGTATACTTTCCTGAATGAAAAGAAAATTCAAAAACTTGCATGTTCTCGTAAGGTGTCAACATTTAAATGGAGAAGGTAATTTTACAAGTAATTAAATTTACTTTTCATTGTGCGAGAGGTGTCCGTTAAAAGTTCTTTGTCAGAAGAAATTTTATTTTATAAAACTATATTCCAGATATTTTCTGTTACAAGAGAAAATCATTATTTAATTTGAACTTAATTTAAGAAGTAAAAATTAAAAAAAAAACTAATGACGAAAGGAAGCCAATTTAAAATTTGTTTGATACCTCCTTCGTCAAAACATCAAAATGGCCGCCAAGATGTTTTTTATTGTATCTTTTATATATGCTACACTTAAGAATTATCCATCAAAATTTATAATTTTCATGGAAAATTCCAAAATAACTAAAACCTCACCAAAACGTGAAGAGGAAATCATCTTTTTGGCTTAAAAGCGCCATATTATTCCATTCTTTAGTTGAATAATTCAACATTTGGTGGCACATATTGAATCTCTTTAATATTTGTCCTCAACCACAATGGGACTAAAATATGGTTGACACAAACATTGTTTTCTATCCAATTAGGGCCATCACATTATACCACCAACAAATATATATTCAATTTAATAAATTTATATTATTAATTTAAAACGAAGAAGTAGTCAATATGAAGAAATCAAAGAAATCTGATGGGATAATGAAAATTTTGTATGTGATAAAATATCTTTGGTTGATATATAGTTAAATACTAATAGATAATCACTACGTCCTTGTACACTGATACAGCGACAAAACGAACGTCAGTTAGCGTTTATATGTATTGCCAAAAAGTATTGTGTTAAAAGAGGATACTTTTTTTATTTCAACCCTGCCTCAAGCCTTTTGAGATAATCGCCCCTTTAAAGTTTTAGTGAGATTTTAGTATATTAAAATAACTTATTCTAATTAGTTACAAAGAGCCATATATCGTCATCAGCGTTCAACTGATGGTGAGGGTTTTGGTAGAGGGTACTCAATTAAGTCTAAAAATTTTAAATTATCACATCACTTAATGGCCCTAAAAGACTATTTCAAAAACGTCAAGTAGACCGGGGTTTCTTTTTTAATACATCAAGATTCAATGTATAATCTTTAGGGGTTAAGTTATGGTTATAATCATTGGTAGTTTTACGCAGCTATAAGGAAAAATACAAATGAAAATACCGTACCATCTCCTTTATTTGATTAAATAACTTACTACAAGGGATAAGCCCATTACCTTATTAAATAAGGTAATACGGTAAGAAAAGAGTAAACACAAGAGTTTTATTCCTTAATTACCCCCTTGTGGGAAGTTTAGAAATCATCAAAAGCAGATTAGTACATTTACCTCAATCCCTACAAGATTTAAATAAACTTGCATGTATAAAAAAATTGGACATCCCTTAATTATTTGACGTTTTTGAAAGTTTATCTTTAGTCGACTTAAAATAATATGTACATAAATTTACAATGTGTGTGATAATACAGTGTATTAAAGTCACTGCCGCTATTTACATATTTATAAGTGAAAAAGAATTTTGATCTCGGTTAAAATATTTAAAAAACTAATTGAACGTTAGAAAAAGCCAATTATTATGAGAAATGTACAGAAATATGTAAGTTTTAAAATGGATATCGGATTTAAAACATACAAATTTCATATTATCAAAACAATTGGCCAGAACGATCAATTAATTGAATGAATGAGCGAATATATATTGTATAATAATAAAAAACAAAATAAGTTAATTTAGTTAATGAACTGAATTTGGAATGGGTAAATGTAAACAAATTCATTCTTTTATATAAAAATTATAAAAATAGATAGACTTTCGACATTTCGAACTTCTTTTGGTAATTCGAAGTAATTGGGTATTAAAAACGCTATTATTGTTTATTTTTATAACTTTTATACTGAAACTTTATTTGTTATTGATGGAGTGTATTCAAAATAGTTAACGAAATTTGTTTTTGTCTTCATTTTGTTTTGTTTTTGTGTTTCTTTTAATATACAAATTATCGAATTAACGAAGTTCGAATCTGTCGAATATCTTGTGGTATGTTGAGATGGAAACTTTATGGGACTTTCATATAATAATGATGTTTATAATGCCAAGAATTCTTACAAAAATATATACTTTTTAATTAATAAAATAACATAGATCATTTATTGTAACTTTTGTGACTAAATGTTATTGCCAAAAGGCAAAGGTTTTAGTTTAATCTAAATTTTAAAAAGTTTAAATCAATAGCAACTTTTATTGGATTCATCAGTTTTATTGAAAATGTTGAAGAAAGATGGAAGTTATTTTATTTGAGGTAGTGATGGCAACGGTTTATTTTATAAGCACAAAGTTAATTTGTTTTTTATTAAAATTTTCATGTTGTTATAAATAAATCATTAATCATTATTATTATTATTGTTTTATTTGAAGTGAATAATAGAAGAACAATTTAAATTAATATACTTATGACCTTTGATTTTTGCTATTATTGAATTAAACACTATTATAACCCGATTAATCGATTATTTTAGTATTATATAATAAATTAATTAAGACCTATAACCACGGATTACGGTAAAATGTTGGAAAAGTCGGATTTAAAAAAAAAATTATTCAATATAAAAATGTAATCGATTATTTCAGCTTAAATTATTTCTTTTAATATTTTCAAAATTTAAAATTTTATACGAGGTTGAGGTAGTGATGGTAAAATTTCGAAGTCATCAATTTACGAGAATTACTTGTTAATTACAAAATAATTATAATAGTCCATTTGCAATGTGGGCCTGTTTTCAAATGTAATTTAAATTAAAAAAATCTTAGCATTATAATCAAAATATTATGAACCATTCCCTCACCCCATTTCTTAAAAAAATTGAACACAAAAAATCCGAAAACTTCCACATTCAACCCCCAATCTCCCCCAAAATCCCATAAAACTCCATCTCAAGAAACCCCCTATATATAATCTAAGGTATCCGACTGCTTACCGTCGGTATATCTAAATCTCACTGGGTTTTCGGCTTTTGTGATGTGTCACTCACGAAAATGAACGAGAACTCATTCTTTTTCTGAGCGTACGCTATGAATTCGTCTGGAAAAGAAAATTATAAATATTATCAAAACGTATAAAAACAACAGTATAGCAGAACCCACGCCTGCGTTTCTTAGAAATTATCCTACTGGAACGATCGATTTATGACGACTGATGACGAAGAATATTTGATTAGTTTTTTATTCTTAGTGTAGAATTTAAAATATAAAAAAAATATATTATTAGACATGAAACATAATTTACATTACTGACAAGTTTACACGTTTTGTTATTAAACTTTAATCATAACAACTGTTAACATATTTACTTTCATTACCTCGTTTTACAGACAGACAGTACGGCGTTAAGCCTAACAGCTCACTACACAACATTTTAAAATTTGAGCAGTGCGTGATAAGCAGAGCGTCCCCACACTAGGAACCTTACTTACCCTTCTATATTTGGGATAGCGTGTGAAAGAAAGACGAATTTTATATTTCATATTATTGATTCTATATTAATTATAAGAAAATGTTACCAATAGTAATATATCCTTTGTTGTCGGCGTCGGCCTGCGCGTGGGTGTTTTGCGCGTCCTCCTGACACAGCCCGAGGCACTTGGAAGCGATCTCCTCGAACGTACTGCGGGATATGCGACCGGTACCAGACGGGTCGAAGATCTGGTTGATTGAGGATGATATTTGATGTATTAATATTAATTCATTATGGACGTCAGCATTTCATTGCAAACGTGATTTTGGGTTTAATTTCCATTCGAAGAAAAATATTTTTTTCACTCTGGTAACAAGACAAAGTACGGCGCTGATTTCAGTCAACACGCTAGGTCTCGTCCTTAATAGAAATAGTGTTTTAAGGTTCCTAGATTCACTCTGGCTACACTGTTATATGCGCGGGATACAGCGTGAATCTAAAAAAATATTAATTTCCCGCTCTGGTTGTAAAAACGCGGTGTTGAATTAGGTGGAACACTTTCCACTTTGGTATAGAAAAGTAAAATGAAATGTTAACCTAGTGTATATTAATTAATACTAGGTTATCTGGGTTTTCCTTGCTACATTACGGACGAAAAGTTAAGGCCGCCCTGAAGCTGATCAAAATATTAAAATAAAATCTTTAGCCATCTAAAGGTAATATCAGGGCAGCCACGACTCATCGACTGTACTGTATATTTAAAATAAAAACTTAATTCCAATGTATTTTTTCATTTCATCCAAGGTATTTATTTTGCTTAATGTGCTTTGGAAATAGCGATTAAAAAATACCTTAAAAGCTATAGCTAGCAACTCTGAGAGTGGTGAGTGTTGCATCGACAGGAACGTAGCGCACAGCAGGTAGTCCGGGAAATACACCACGCCTGTTGACCTCTGGAAATGAAAAAGTATTTAATATAATCACTAACTACGATATAGTCAACAAGGAAATAAAATAAATCGGTTATGTTTTTCTTATTAAATTTATATAAATTTTAATAGTGTATTAAATTGTGGATTTTTAATGTTTTTTTTGTTCTTTTCATTTTTGTTTTTGTAAAACTGAGTGTTTAATTTCTACTACGCTACATCTTTTATAGAACGAAGTATTTTAGCACTAGGCACCACCCCAGTAAATATTATAAACACATAAAAGTCGACATGGTGTCAGCATCACAAGTCTGACTGTAAACATGATACACGATGACAGATTTTAAGATACTGTTCTATAATGTTGAGATATACAATATATTGAAATTACAATAACAATATATATCATATATATTTAGTATTCAAAAATAAATATTTTAAATTATAAGATTAGAAATCATTCCACAAACATCAAGTGTCATGGAGTCACTTGTATCGTCAAGTCTGAGTAATCTGTCAATACCATTGTATACAATACAGAACATCAATTCGTTTGTTTACCAATACGTGACGTCAATCGCTCTGATTGTCGTTCAACATATTATGGCTATGGCTACTTGCTGTATTTTGTAGTTTTATTTTTTTGTAAATAATTATTAATCCTATATTTAATAATAAAATAAATGTGTCTATTGAATCAGGTTTTATTCATGAAATATATAAATTTAGTGATTTTTTTATGTTTGTAACCTCAGAAGCTTTGACTGGGTGAGCCGATTTTGATAATTCTTTTTTTATTTGAAAGCTGGTGCTGGTGCATTTTAAATTGGTCCATTTCTGACAATGTTATCCATAGTAGAAAGTCACATAAGTCTTAAACTTGCATTAAGTCGCACGAATAACTCAATATCACGCCAATCCATTTTGATTTACTTTTTATTTTATTCAAAAGGATAAAATTTAAGGGTAGTTTGAGAAGGGGAATTTTTTTGGTAGAAACTATACTAGCTATAATACTAGCTGTCACCATGCCTTCTGTGGATATTTTTACTTCGAGGAAAGAATCATTTCTATTTCCCAGCTTTGGTATTATTATCATAGATGTATTGTGTCAAGCCACGGCGTTAAGTTACGCTGCTCAACATAAAAATTTGGCGGCGCATGGGGAACAGTGTATCTTAACACAAGTTCTACTCATTCTGCATTGAGGATACAGCGTGAAACAAAAAAAACATAAAGACAAAAAACAAACCTGCACGAACAAATCGAACAATCGTTGCAAATGAACATTACACGGCACTCCGAGACGTTGCGCGAATTCCTGCTTGGTGAGCCATCGCGCGTGGTTCATGCCCTGCGAGGCTATGTGTTGTTCTAGATGCGAACGATTCAGACTGAAAGAGAGGAAAATATTATTTTATTTTATTTTATTTTATTTTAAATATTATTAACTCATATATTAACTGATATCAATTCTACAAAAATGTATACAATTTTAATCGTCGAAAGTAATTTAGTTACATTATTTTATATAAATATATCGACATTTATTACAAATTTTGGGAACTTTTTGGTGTATTTAAGGCACACATAATGTTGAGAAGAAATCAAATGCTAGATTTTTCTATGTAAACTGACCCAAGGTGCGCCATGAGCTCGCTGAGCTCGCGGCAGGCGGCGGCGTTGGGTATGCCGAGGGTCTTGGCGCGCGCGATCAGCCTGCAGTCGTCGTACGTGTAGTCCAGTACAGGGACTCCTAACGCCCTGGAACATTTATGATTATTTACAATATTTTCTTAGCTACATCTCTTATATAACAATGTATTATTTGCAGAGGGAACCTAATGTTGAGACACTCTGTTCGAACCCACAACCGTGGTATGTACAACCCCACGTTGGTGCCCCTGCGCCCCGATTGGCTCAATTTATAATACTATAATTGCCCATAAAATTATAATCAGCTTGTTTAATGCAACAATGACATAATTGCATTTAAGAAAAAACAAATACAATGTGTCGTTGTTGCACCGAATGACCTATGTTGAAAAGTCCATAAAAATATCATAAATATGTGCAGTAGTTATTTATATCTTATTATTAAAAAAATATATATTTTTATATTTTATTATTTAAAAAAGAAATAAGAAAATACATTGTATTAATTTGAAATATTTTACGTACATTATAATCCTGGCGAAATTATTACACTTTAAGGGATACGAAAATTCAACATATAACTGTCCCAATTGAAAACGTTTCTGTAGGGCAGTGATATCTTCAATTCTCGTGCATTTAAAATGTTATAATTCCACGGAAAATGGAGTGTCTTAACACTAGGTCTCGCCTGCCTACCCTGCTGTAGATATACTAAACAACTACATACTTAGCCATGACATCTCTAACATTCCTGGCGTACAGTTTGGGGTCTCGCCTCTCTTCCTCGCTGGGGTAGTAAACGGGTAAGAACTCGATCTCGCACGAACTGTGCACCTGGGTTAGTGTCAGCCACAGCAGCTTTAGCCTGGAATATATTGATTTTTATTTGAATTATGAAGTAAAATAATAAATGTAAACTCAAAAATTGAGGCCAGTCGTGGCGCAGTGGCACGAAGTGTGACTGTAAAACCGACTGGTTGTGGGTTCGATCCCCGCTCGAGGAGATGAAATATTAATTGAAATTTATATACAAAATACGTATAAATTAAATATACAAAAGCAAACAAACACTCACGCCCCTGGCCCCTCCCAGGTCCAAGTGACAGTGTCCTTGGCGTTGGGATAACGGATGGTGACGGGCTGCACGGGCACACCCGGATAGAAACCTCCCGGCTTGAACGTTATCAAGCATGATCGGTTCGTGCAAGTGCCCTCTGGGAATATTAGCACCTGGAATTTAATATGTTAAGCTTTAAAATTATATAGGATATAAGTCGAAGAACATATAAAAATATATAATTTTACATGAGTTTATCTGTAAATCTGAAGGTTCTGGGTTCGATTTCCACTCAGAGGAATAAAACATTTTTATTTTATCTCTCTGGTAAAATTAAAAAGAGCGATATTGAGTTTGGCCACATTGCAAACAAAATCTTAAAAATGGAGAATAGAGTGACTGACCTTTTCCTCATGGTCAGGCCCTAATTTATAAGGGATAAGGCGCGAAGCAAAACAAAATACAACAATAGTTCACTATGTGGGTATCGAACGATCAAAACGTCGTTCATTCAATATAAGCCTTAGGCCTGTGTCTTATATTATTATTTATTTTAATAATTCATTCATTCAATAATTCATTAACCTACCTGAGGCCAATCTTCCTTGGAGGTAGCTCGCTCGATGATCTCCTTGATAGTGTTCTGCCGGGAGTTAGGGTCATCTCGCCATACGTAAACGGGTTGGGTGTAGTTGATTAGTTCTAGAAGATATTGAAAACAAAAATTTAATTCAATTATTAATATAGATACTTATATGTTTATAAATTGATTTATTTTGATAACTTTAAACGTATAATAAAAAAAATGATGTATCCATTATTTCTCACCTTCGCTCAGATGATAGAGAGGGTTAAGAAAGTCAGATTAGATGGCAAGACTTATATATAAATTTTGTTTAAGTTCTACAAATAAAAAGTTAATCGTTATGTATATATATTTAGTCCATATCATTTTTGTAATACAAAATTCTTATTTTTTTTATTTTTGACCACGGGGAAGTAAAAGTAAGTATTACATATTTATATATGTACAGGCTAGCGGCTTATAGTGTTCCAGTATAAGCACAAAAAGCAACAAACATGCGAGAGCGGTAGAACATATTAAACTAATTACGAACTCAAAGAGTTACAGTATAGACTATAAAATAAATTCTATGTTAATAAAAAGGTATCATAGAAAATTATAACGAAGCAGGTTGATTCTTATATTCGTATGAAGATAATTGCATCTTAAATTACAGTTTATCGTGGTTCCAAAGTTCTTTAAGATTTTTACTAATAATAATTTTAAACGTACCATTGCGATGTACGATTGGGTATAAATATTCAGCTTCACGCTGTATCCCGCACACAGCAGGGTAGGCAGAGGGAACCTAGTGTTAAGACACTCCGTTCCCGGGTATAAATATTTATTGTAAATTTTAAAATAACGCGAAATATTCAGTTCAATTCCACCACTAAACACAAAAAAACTTACCTTTGTTTATAGGAATAATAAGAAAAAATCGTTACATTTTCCTTATCTACATTCATTTACTCCGAAAGATGGCAGCAATTATATTATGATTCATTTTCTCGCTCTGGTAACGAAGCGAAGCGCGGCGTTGAGTTCCACCACTATAAAGTACAATACGCAATGCCTCTACAATTTGGTGGATAATGCGAAACGGAAATGTCGTAATAGTCATAACTGAGTGTGTTAACACTAGGTTCCCAGGTTCCTTTTCTACGCATCTATGTGCGGGAAAAGTAAATTGACTTGAGAAAGCAATAAAAAAATTCGGTTACAGCAAAATAGCTCACGTTCTTAGATTTAAGAACTCGGTAATTATGGGTAATATTTTATTCATAGTTCACAGCCAATTATTTAATAACACTATTTCTTCAGTCACGAATTTTGTATTTCTATGAAATTATAAACAATTATTTTGTTTCTTTTGAATGTGATAAGAATTATTAATAAGTAAATGGACACGCGATACTAATTGTATATGTAGGTAAAATCTATTATACAAAACATATTTTACATTAGTCCTTAATAATTAATTTATAGAAAAATATTTATTATACTATAAAGAAAAGTTAACACGCAAAGTTCAAATATAATATGCTGTATGACCTTCAACCTTCTAAATAACAATTTTATCTTAGTGATAAAAAAAATAAAAGTACCTGTTAATAATTACCTACTTAAAAAGTTTTAAATATACTTTGTATTTTACTCATAAAAATATATTTTTAAATGGAGGTCGTTGTTATATCTGACCGTACATGCAACGGTTCTGGGTTGAATTACCACTCGGACGAATTTGAGCTTCGCCTCTCACCACGCAATATTACAAAAATTGGGCGGCACGCGAGGTTCACACTAGGTTCCTTCTGCCTACCCTGCTATATGCGAAATACAGCTTAAAGCTAAAAAATCGTTGAAAAAATTAACTGTTAAACAAGTTTGACAGTTCATCATTCCATTATGAATTATGAACTGTCAAACTTTGAAACATGGAACTGTCTATACTCGTCTCTAATATGAATAACCTTATACTTACAATATATCACAATATTTACTCATAACTAAGACTAACCTCGCGCTCTAACGCCAATTTTAATGACTGTCGCACGTGGCACGTGTGTATCTAAAAATACCTTGTACATACGAGTCATATAATCGCGTTATAATAAAATATGTTCTAAAGATTTTACGTTACTTATAATAGAAATTATAATAATTTATTCAGCTTCATGCTGTATCCCGCACACAGCAGGGTAGCCAGAGGGAACCTAGTGATAAGACACTCCGTTCCCCAGTTTCTGCTGAATTCTGGAGGCATTGCGTGTTGAGTGACAGAGCTCAACGCCGCGCGAAGACATTATCCTCGACACCAGAGCGAAAAAATTTAAATATAAATTTACGTAAATATTTCATCTCCTCGAATGGGAATCGAACCGACAACCAGTCGGTTTTAGTCACATTTCGTGCCGCTGCGCTACGACTGACCTCAAATAAAAATATTTTAGATTCTGCATATAAAATTAGAATGGGCAGAGGATATCTAGTGTTTATACACTGCGCTTTGACTTTTTCTTCATCTCATTTCGAGATATTGTGTATCAGTCTCTTCATCATATCACATCAAACACACAACTATCACATTTACAATCAAATATTGTTCCCCTGCGCTACTATATACTACACTCCATTCTCCACTTTCCGCCTCGATTCGAGATATTGTGTCTTGAGTAACGGAACTCAACGCACGAACTACTAGTATATCTTTCCAAAGCCGGGAACCTAATATAAATAATTGCCCCGAGTGGGAATCGAACCCATAGCCATTGCGTTTGCAGATGTTTCTATATAAATAGAGTAATATATCACTACCTTTTTTAATGTAATCGAAAAAAAATACTAAATTTATCTAATATCTATATTATGAGATCACAAAGTATACAACCAGCTATAAGTTACTATTTTTGTAACTGTAAACGAATTGTTGGTAAATACTTGAACGTATAATGAACCAGGATATTATCTATATAAATAGTTTACTTCAATACAATAATTTGAACTGCGAACAAATCTTACTTTTTAGTCTCAGTTTGTTCGTCAGAATCAGAACAGTTAGTACATAATTACGCGTGGTGTAGGTTTGATATCGACTCCAAAACGAAAGTTAAAATCAAGTGAAGATTGTATATAAATTATTTTGGCTCATTTGAAGCAATCAATGCGGTATAGTGAACGCGATCGTTATTGATTCGATTCCCGCTCGATGGGATGAATTATATCTGCAGCGTTGAGTGTCAATTATGAAGAAGCAATATTTTGAATTCAAACATAAAGCGGAGAATAGAGTGTCTTGACATTAGCTCCGGTCTATCTTACTATAATATACACGAAAAAGAGCGAAGCTAAATAATAATAATAGAAACGATGGTTGTGTTTTTTTTTTGCATATTTACAATATAAACCTTGGTAAATAAATGACACGAGGCATTGCGCCAGTGAAGAATGTAGTGAACTGTCACTGGGTCCTCATATCTACCCTCCATTATTGATGAGATCGATTATATGTACGTATATACGATATGCTATCGTATATACAGTTTTATCCAATTTTGTCATTGAAGTTTAAACCAATTACCGCAAATTACATTTATATTTTTACTTCTTCTCTCTCTGGTTCCACCACTCAACACGCAATACCTCCAGAACTCGGCGGAAAGTGGGAAACGTATTTAACACAAGGTTTTCTTTGCCTACCCTGCTGTTTGCGGAAAACAGCGTAAAGCTGATTTATTTATTTATAAATTAAAATTAATAACCAATTGTAACCCACTCCAAATAAAATAAGACAAAAAAAAAGTCTCGAGCAATCAAAAGTATTTAAAAGATAAAAGAATAACTTATATAGATCCGTTATAAGATATGTAAGGTTGTACTGCAGACAATAAACACTGAATAACTACTTGATGTTCTTATTTACTTCTAACAAATGACTCTACATTTGTTACATTGTATTGACTGCTATTTTGTTTACATATGCCGTTTAAATTAGTTTTATTTTGTTTAGTAAGTTTTGTAAACGTGACTGGTTGTGGGTTCAATCCTAGCTCGAGTAAATGAAATATTTATTTTAATTTATAATTTAATTCTGTTTCGTTTCGTTTCGCCAAGGTTAAGTGCCGCTATAAAATGCGCTACTCAACAAGTAATGATTACATAATTTAGCGGAAAATGGGTAACGTAACTTAACATTAGACCTCCCCTATCCACCCTGCTGTGTGTGGGATACAAAGTGAAGCAGTTATATCTTTTAGTAAATAGATTATGTTTGTCGTAAAAATACACCCGTGTCTGCCCATGACCACGGCCGTGGTGTCCTGGTGCCTTCAAGTAGCGAAGGGGCCTTGACTTGACGGGATATCACTTCCTTGTTAATAGCTTTTTTAACTATTTTTATGTTTTTCTGTCTCAAATCACATCCAACAAATATAGGAAATTATAACAAAATAGCTCTGCTAACTCACCTTAGCAGTGGGTAATAAAATAATACAAAAAGCATTATCATTTTTCAACATCGAATTCCAACACTCCTACCAACTCCCCTCTTTTTCTTCTATATGGATGTGGAATGGATAAAAAAAAAACTCCATCAATATTATGTCAACCTACATCTGTCAAGTTAATTTAAATGTCAATAGTACAAAGGCTAGTCCAATTGCGATGCTTTTAACGAACAGAAAGTAAGCTTAAACAAATTAGGTTCTTTTATTAGATCTTCGTCTAAACGAGATCTTTAAATTTCAAAGAAACGACTGGTACAATGAATTTCGTTTATTAATGTGAACGTGACATAGTACAAAAGAGAATGTGACTCAAGAGACTTAAAAAAAGATTTATGAAAGCTATAGTTGTCAATTCAAATCATAACTGTATTTTTTTTCATATTTATACTGATATTTTTATTTTGATCTTGTTAAAAGGTTCTTTGTTTTGTTACACGGTGTTAACGGTGTCTATTAAAGCCTAACAACACACACACAAATTGTTGAAATAAAGAAATGAGTGACGAGTCACCGTAAAAGCTTTCGTGTTTCATTCTGAAATTTAAAAAATCAATATTTTAAACTCAACAACTCAGAAAACCTCAGAACGTTAAATGAAATAAATTCAATAAATATAGCATTTTATTCTCTAATTGTACCCTTACATAACTCAATCAATAGATAAAATGCAAGGAAACTCCTATGGGTGTACGTAGTGCAATTTTAGTGCACTTGCGCAGATCGATACAGCTCTCCCGGGATTTACGCTAACTACACTAGACTTGAAATTATTTTAAAAATGCACCATAAACTTTAAAAAATAAAGATATTTTTTAATAATTAAATTGTAAAGTACCAAGTGAGGCCAGTCGTGCCGCAGCGGCACAAAGTGTGACTGTAAATCCGACTGGTTGTCGGTTCGATCCCCACTCGAGGAGATGAAATATTTACTTAAATTTATATTCCCATTTTCTTTGCTGTGGTGTCGAGGGAAAGCGCGGCGTTGAGTTCTGCCACTCAACACGCAATGCCTCCAGAATTCGGCAGTAAGTGGGGAACGGAGTGCCTTATGACACTAGGTTCCCTCTGCCTACCCTGCTGTGTGCGGCATGCAGCGTAAAACTTTAAAAAGTATTTAAAGTATTTAATTTCTATTTTCTAATTTATCCATTACATGAAAAAATAACCAGACAAGATGGCGGATGCAGGTATCAATGCAGATGCGCCGTACTGCAGCTTTGTGCAAGCGCGCAGGTCATCGATAAAACTCACCCGGGACCCGCCATGATAAGGCATAATGTAATTTTATTTTATTTTTATTAGAGAAATATAAATATTACAAAAATTAAATCAATATGTAAAATATTATTAATTAGACTTTCTTTTATTTTTGTGTAAAACTTACCGTTACGGATTGCTTTAAGTTTTACACAAGTACTACTTTTAAGACGTCAAAATAGAATAAATAAAGCTCTCCCGGAGCCTCGCGTATAAGTGCATAAACTATGGACTTAAGACAATGACAATGACTGATGTAAATGATATCTCGATATACACTTTTGTCGCATTTAAAAGCGTGCAAAGAATATACATAATGTAATTATTATATATTTTTTTTATTTAAAAAAAAATGATATGAACGCACAACAAAATGTCGTCGTCATTTGGCCTGCTCTAAAATTTCGTAATATTTAGTTTAGTTATACATTATACATAAATTCAAATCAAAAAAATATCAATATAATTGTTATTATGAAACCGTATTATATTTAAATCTAATATAATTCGTGATCAATAAAAAACTGTTAATTAAAAAGACCAAAACCAAACAAAAATGCAGTTGACTGTTGCTGCGCCATTTTGTAATTTTTATCAGCGCGCGCAGATAATCGATAAAATTTTCATGAGAGTGTGTGGCACCGAAGTGCATAAGTAAATACACTACAAAAGAAATAAATAAAAAAATGGTATATATAAATTCGCGATTGTCTCTTGATTGTTAATAGAGGGTCGCTTTCATTACAAAACGAAAAAAACTAAAAAAATTACAATAAATTAAAAAAATCAATTTAAATGATAATAATATAACATTTCGCTTAAAATTATATAAATTTAGGTAATACATGAGAAAATGCATTTGAAAAATCGTGACTCGATGCACTGAGACGGAAAATGCAATTGCATACGCCCTAAACTTAACCTTTAAAAAAATCTCAAAACAAAGGAAAATTTAAATAATAATCATAATATATGTATATATATATAATTAAATACATATCTACTCACTTAACATATCATCTACATGGTCTGGCCTGATCTGGTGTGGTCTGGCTGGTCTGGTCTAGTACAGTTTGGTCTGGACAGCCGGGTACCTTAGAGAGTTCAGATCGCGGCGAGCTCGCGGTGTGAACTGGCCGGTATAGAGAATGCGCCGCGGCAAGAGGGCTAGGGGGAGGATTCATCCCTCCATCCTCCCCTTAGATAAGACTTAGTCTACATAGTTATTCCTAAATTATTGTCTAACTATCGTTTTTCTTGAACAAAATATGTTCTTAGTTTATCACAGCTCAATGGCCACAGCCTAGAAGTTATTCATAGGATTGAAGTTTGTTCAAATAAGTGTTTTTTCGAAAACTATGGATATTTTTATATATAGATTAAAATGATTGTGTGTAGAATTCTACTATCAAATAAAAAAAAATAGTTAAATTTGGATTTTTTTTACAATACAACAGCAGTATGCTCAAGGAAATATAAAGTCTTTAATAAAATAATAATAATCTATTTAAATAGAATAAAACCTACCTACTAACGGACAAATGTTTGATGTTCCCGTGACAATGACATTTCGCATAAATAAGTCCCTACTAACATACCATACGTCCCTTCAATACACCACGTTCTTTTAATATGAAATATTTAATAACCGTAGTCCTTTTATTATTAAAATGATTAAGTTTACTGTAAGTAATGACATTAAAATATAGTTGAAAATCACAATGAGAATACAAATAAGACAATAAGTATTACGATATTTATTGCTATCGGAAACATAAAAATAAAACATAAATATTATGCATATTTTCATGAAATTATATATAGAATTTACTATAATTAATTAACTATAACAAATAAAAATCAAAATATTTCACATACAATTTAACGTATCCTATACGTTTATCAAGTTCAAGCACTAGACATTATGAACTAGACCTAACACGTTCTGGAACATTCCCTATTACATAACGCCAGTGCAGAAAATCAATATTGCAACCAGACAAGGATGGCAGATGCATCACGCCACTGGGAGTGGCACAATTATATAATCTTGTTGTAGCCTAGAACATTCGATACCTGTAGATAGCTATAGGTCCCAAAAATCAAGAAATGTCATTCTGTTTTCATTTTTGTCTGGTATGGTATGGTTCTTTGATTATGACGTTCTGAGCGTGATGATTTTTGTCTGATTAGACATCTCTAGAAGTGTTTCTAAATTCATTTATATTTAAAAAATATTGGCAGTGGAACTCCAATTCAAAAATATTGTTTTGATTTAACTTTACTTGTTTCTTTGCTACATTTAACCTACATAGCGCTGCTTTAACGTGGTTAAGGCAGTTTTTCTTTTGTCTTCTTAATTTATGGTTTAGTTAAATAATAATAAAATGAAAGGCTTTATTAGGCTTTATTAGGCAGTACTGTTTGTTCTGAATACACTCGTATGGACAGAAATGTCTATTTTTTTTTAATATAAACAAACATTGACAAGTAGCACTGGGATAAGAAATTATTATAAATTTGAATTAAAAAAAAATTAAATTAGCTTCACGCTATATCCCGCACACAGCAGGGTAGGCAGAGGGAACCTAGTGTTAAGACACTCCGTTCCGCACTTTCTGCCGAATTTTGGAGGCATTGCGTGTTGAGTGGCAGAACTCAACGCCGCGCTTTGCCTCGACACCAGAGCGAAGAAATGAAAATATAAATTTAAGTAAATATTTCATCTCCTCGAGCGGGGATCGAACCCACAACCAGTCGGTTTTACAGTCAAACTGTACCACTGCGCCACGACTGGCCTCAATTATATAAATATGAATTATGCAATATTTTTTTGGTGTCTGTTTTCATTAATAAAACAAATCTATAGAAAATGATTTGGGGAATAGATTATATCATCTATCACAGATTTCTAATAAGATAATGCTCTAAAAACAATATTGGGATTTAATCTAATATACAGATGAGAAATTCGAAATAGCGATCAATACAAAATAAAGTCTTTACATGTGACACAATAAATTAGCAATTCTCGACTCACAAGTAATCATCATGACTCAACAGCATATAATCAAAGGATTTGTAAAGGTTCAAGACATAGGTACATACCAACATATGTATGTATGAAAAAAAATACGGTCAGTTCAGTTACTTAGCTGACAGGACAACAACGCGCAACCGAAACTATCCAACGTAGAAACCTCTTATATTACTATAGGTTTCTTAGGGTTTACTTTTGTATTACATATTATTATGGGTTTCTTGGGCAATGTCCCCTAAACTTAGTACACAGGATTTACCAAAATTAAAATGAAAGCACAAACAACAAAACAACAACATAACACGTTGCAGTCGAGTCGCAAAATTGTGATCCCAATTATTCATGGATCATGGCCTGTACCTTGCGGATTTAAAACTCATTAAGTAAATACTAATAAAAATAATATTTTATAACATAGGCAATTTTTCAATTTGACCGAGCCGACCTTAAAACGAGAGGTTACCGATATACCTTATTCTTACAGGATTTACCAAAATTAAAATGGAAACACAAACAACAAAACAACAACATAACACGTTGCAGTCGATTCGATCGTTCTTATGTTTTTCTTGAAAATGTTGTTCTATCGAGCCCATTGAACTCCTCTAAAACCATTATTGGTCTGAATCACTTCAGACGTAGCTTACGACGATCGATAACGAAAGCACTCTCAAAAGGGTCGTTCCCTTTTAACTGTAAAAGCAAAGTCTTTAAGTGTTCACTTGATACTTTGGAACTTAACGGTGTGATTATATATGGTTTTCAATTTAAACGTCAAAAGATCAACAAGTATAAATATTAACATTGTATAAACTGGCCACTTTAAAGGGATGTTTTTTTTGAAAATCTAAGAACTTTTATATTAGAGCTCTGTAGATTTGTATGTTAAAGTTCTAGATTTTCGTAGATTTTCGTTTACCACGACTGTATATAAAATAAAATATTAACGTTTTAAGCTCTGAGGGTCTCCTTTAAAGTTCCAATTTTTATATCCGCCAATGTTAATAGGAACCGGCGAAATATAGGCCGTCATGGCGCAGCGTCAGTTCTTATGTTCGTTTGTCAGTTCGATTCCTAAACAGGACAAAACGCGGCGTTGAGTTCCACCACTCAACACTCAACATGTGCAAAATTGATCGGAAAGTAGGGAACGAAATATTTTAACACTAGATCCTGTTATATATAGGATACAACGTGAAGCTAAAAAAAGTAGAATTGTATGATGTAAGGTATTTTGATTTGTAAAAGAATTAAATTATTAATAATTTAGAATTCCTTTTAAAAGTGACTTTACGAGATGTCCAAAGAGTACTACTACAAGAGTACTAGATGAAGTTTCATTATTTAATCTATTTCTTTAGTTATTTACTCCAAGTTATAAGTATGAAATATAATTAATTAGTAAGGTTCTTGAAGGCAAAAAAATGTGCCTAAAATTTTCATATTGTATCCTACCTATATGTATATATAGGTTCTTATGTATATAAGGGAGGTATTTTATTTGGTACCTTTCTAGTAAGTAAGTAATAAGTAAGTCCGTAAAAAGTTATTTTTAAGTTAATTTTTTATTCTGAGAAAATGACTTTGATCTTTTTATATATTATAAGATCGATTGGCTTACGAGCTCAAGTTGACCTTTACCTATATTATAATTTAATTAATTATATTAAATAAAAAATATTAGGTAATTTGCGAAACTACTTTCTTATTTCTTATTATTATTTACCTTGAACGTTTGATCTTGATTTTAATAATACATACTTTACATTAAAACGCATTCTTTAGATCATTAAAATTTTGCTCCAATAAAAAAAGACTAAAATGTTTATAAGATGTAATTGTAACTACAAGGTTGAAGTCAATATTATAGTCAATATTAATTATAGTTGTATGTATGTCTGTATATCTGTCTATAAGAGTTTGTTAATTATGTGTACGATATACGGTATTATACTATTATAAGGTTGCAAAGTTTTTTTGGTTAAACGCTCTTATATCAGGAACTCCTGGTTCAAATCAAAAAAATATTTTTGTTTTGATGATAATCTAGTAATCTAGGAAGACGAGAGACTGCTACATTACGTAAACCTATTCGATGCTTGGGGGTTACCTCAATCATCTTGTTTACATAAGATGCGTCATACACAATTCTTAACTATGCGAACGAAGTCGCAGGTAAAAGTTAGTATTTTAACAACTAACTAATATGATTAGACTACTCTTGCTACATTCCATCGCATGTTAATACCATATACTCGTACACCAACCAACCAACATAGAAACATTTATTCGTATTATAATACACCAAACAAGTAAAACCTGAAGATTTTTTTACAAGATCTATCACTTGAAAGGAAGTGGTTTTAAATATATTTTTAGGCTAGAAACGCAGATTTTTAGTTACACTTTAAAAAACCTGCTCCTCGAGACGCTGACGACAATGACAAAGAGCAACAATCATTTTTATTCTTAAATTCTGGTTAATAAAAAAAAACATTTTAGTCTCATTTAAATAATTTCACATTTAAAGACCTCTAACTACAATCCATTAAAAGACATTAAAACCCAACACCAAAAACCACCACCTATAAAAATTCCACCTACTTCCAACATAATTGTCCATGCTTTCCTTCCGCACTATAACTGAAGACATTCTCGTCGCATACACTATGCAGCTGTCCAAGAAAGAGGAATGTGGGGCTACCACCAGTATAGGCGCCTCCTTCCGACTCGCTTGCCGACCCCGAATTGATATCGCCATCCCACCGGCGAGATAAGACATCTTCCCAATGAAACATATCAGCGGTTTCAATGATCTATAATGGATAATGAATAAAAATAATGATTTAATGACACACTCGTTTTAGACAGTGATGATGATGGATTATTGACAGGAAATTGTGTACGCAATGATATGAAAGATGAGTAACGCCGCGTTTTCAATTGTTTTTTTTGTTTAACTGAATATTATAGTAATAGACGATGTATTGAAAGCATTTCGAAAATGTCTTACTATAAGCACGGTAACACACGACGTGTTTGATTCCTAGCCGGGATAAGTTTTACAGTTAAAATATTTTTATATCTGCCGCCTATTACGCGAAACTCTTAAAATTAGGATTACTCTCTATTATTACACTTACATATCGTTGGCTTTTTTTTGTGATTCAGAGGTAATATTATAATCGTATAGTTTAATTTCTAATACATGAATATTCCATTATTGCAATACGGTACTAAAGATGATTTAGTTATATAATTCGTCATTAATTATGTTAATCATGAAAGGAGGCCAGTCGTGGCGCAAGGACACAAGCATGCGTTTATAAACGCGACAGGTTGTGGATTCAATTCTCATTCGAGGGAATTAAACATTCAATATTAGAAAATTAGAACTAAGTTCAATTTGCCCATTCTGCTATTTGCGAAATACAGCGAAAACTTTATAATTATGTGCAATTACCATGAATTTATTTATGTTACATTCATATATAAGGTAGGCCAGTCGTGGCGGAGGGGCTTAAGGTGTGACTGTAAACGCGACTGGTTGTGGGTTCAATCTCCACTCGGGTAAATTGAATATTTAAATTTATATTTTCATATCTTCGCTCTGGTGTCGAGGCAAAGCGCGGCGTTGAGTTGCGCGCAATGCCTCCAGAATTCGGCAGAAAGTGGAGAACGGGGTATCTTACACTAGGTTCCCTCTGCTTACCTTGCTGTGTGCGGAATACAGCGTGAAGCTGATTTATTTTTATTTAATTTTTATATATAAGGTACATATCATTACAAAATTAAGATATTTAATGACCTTACCCACTAAAAAGTTATCTAATTAAAGTTTTTTTGGACTTCCGTTACCAAACATGTAGGTAGGTACCATATGAGAACAAAATTTAACGTTTTATAATAAATAATGTGCATTTTTGACAACAAAAAAAAAAATTCTGATTTTATATGCAAATGTTTTTCTTTTTATATAAAAATAAGTTTTTTATAAAGCGAGCTGTATTGTTTGTTATTTTAAGTTTTCCGTTGTATCCTTCACTGCAATGTATTATTTGTAATAAATATATGAACATATAAAATATACCGAATTATGAAAATATAAAAAATTGGATGTTAAATATGGCAGTCGTGGCGCAGGTGCACAAGCGTACGATCGTAAACGACATGTTTCCCACTCTATGAATGTAAATATTTAATATCAATAAGAAGCACGGTGCAATGTTAAGTTCTAAATACGCAAAATTCGGCGGCAAGTGGAAAACAAAGTGATTTAATGGGAACAGAGTGTCTTGACACTGGGTTCCCTATGCGTGCCCCGCTATGTACGTGTTAAAAGCAAAAAAAATACAACAACTACAATATATAAATAAAAGTATGTTAAAAATGTTCACATCTCTTCCTGCATAGAAGTGTAGTTAGTGTCAAGACACTCACCTCCCCGTAAATCTCTAAATTATATTTTTTGTAGTATAAAAAAAACCATAATAGATAGAATTGTCTAGTTAACGTATTTTTTGGAAACATATTTTTTCATTCAAAAATCAGCTTCATCCTGTATCCTGAACGTGAACGTAGCAAGGTAAGCAGAAAGAACCGAGTGTTTATACGCTCCGTTCCTCACTTTCCGCCAAATTTTTCGAGGCATTGCATGTTCAGTGGCGGAACTTAACGCTGAGTTTTTACCTTGGTACCAGAACGAAGAAATGAAAATGTGGGGATGTTTAGCACCAGAGGAACTCCAAGTGCGTTGCCAAAGGTTAAAGTGAAGATAGACCCGCTTTTTAAAGGTATATATCGTATCGACCTGGAAGCACTGCCTCTGATATGGCATTCCACAGTTTTGCGGCGTGTGGAAGGAAGGTCTACGAAACTGCACAGTACTGGAATACCACGCATCCAGGTGAACAGTTCTCCTGAACTTCTCATGATAAATGCGGTAGAGAAAGCACAGCGAGGACACATCCCTACGCAAAGCCAATGTGTCAAACCCCTGCACAGATCATTAGGTCCCAACAATTCGAACGGCTCTACGTTGTATGCATTCAACTGAGTCAAGCTGATACTGGAGTGTACCAGCCCAAAAGTGAGATCAGTACTCCATATGAGACCGAACCTGTGTTTTTATTTGGTGTGAAGTACTGTTTCGCTCTTTTGATGACCCCACTTTCTTTGAGACCGACTTGGCCTTGCTTTCCTGATGATCGCGACAGTCAATCGAATAATAAGGCCCAATTCACTGATACTGGATACGGCTGTAGATAGTGTTAAGAAATTACGTTCTTTTCTTTCTAACAAAATTTCAAGACTCCACTCAACAACAAAATTTTCCTCTACTGAATAAACTTTCCGTGTTCACGAGTCGTAATCGATCCCGCAACTTCGTCGTTCGCACAAACAAGCTGTAACCTGTGCTTTAGTAGTTCAAATAAAAAAATAACCAAAAATAAATATAAGGGCAGTCAACATACAATTTATTTATGCAGAAGAAAATATATAAATGAGTAAGAAATGATATAAGAATCTACGAAGAAATTCGTTAACAAGTTAATACTAAGAGACGTGGAAACAATACCGTATTAATATCTTAAATTCCCATTTCGAGCAAGTGCGTAACTAATTTATTGCGATATTTATTTAACTCATGAAAATATTATAAATTAACGGATATAAGGAATTCGTTTAATTGTTAAACGGAAACGAACGGCAATGTCACTTTTATCTATATTTAGCGTCTATATTAATTTTATAAGGTTTCATAACTGTATAAGTTAATTATCGTGTTTATGTAAATATATTTCAATTAAATAGGAAAAAATGGCAAAAGTAGTTCCGTGTGGCCGTCGTTATGCAGAGGCACAGTCGTGTTTCTGTAAACGCGACGGTTATGGGTTCCATTCTCTAGTAAAGAAGCAATTGTATTGCACCACTCAATACCTCCATGCAATCCTATTAGAACTCGACGGTAATAGGGATGTCTTAATGGTAAACGGAATGTCTTATAATTACGTTCCCAGGTTCTTTCTGCCAACCCTGCTATGTGCGGGATACAGCGTGAAGCAAACAAGCAAAAAGAACGGATAGATTTATTAGAGCCACAGAATTACTTAACGGATACCGGAACGTATAACCCACCTAGGTAAGGCTCATATCAATTTCTAAATCTAAATTCTTCTAAGAAAATATATACATTTTTTAAATTAAAAAAAAATAAATTAAATCACTTCACGCTGTATTCCGCACACAGCAGGCTAGGCAGAGGGAACCTAGTGTTAAGACACTGCGTTCCCCACTTTCTGCCGAATTTTGGAGGCATTGCGTGTTAAGTGGCAGAACTCAACGCCGCACTTTTGCCTCGACGCCAGAGCGAAGAAATGAAAATATAAATTTAAGTAAATATTTCATCTCCTCGAGTGGGGATCGAACCCACAACCAATCGGTTTTACAGTCACACTTCGTGCCGCTGCGCTACGACTGGCCTCAATTTTTTTTAAATAATAGTAGATATATATTTACTTATAAGAATTTGCTAAAATCCTATAATATTGTAGGTATGTATATCTTATAATAACCGCAACAGTCATTAAAATTGGAAAGTAAACATTTCTACTTACAAGTATATTTTACAACCGAATATATAACCATTGTTCATATAATTTTGTATGTGTTTTTAATGACTCATTCAAATAAGCTAAAAGGAACTTTTCCCATAATTACATGCAAGCTTAAAGTTCTTCTGACTGTAAACGTGTTAAGAATATCCGAGAAGTCGTTAACTGCGGTATGCTATGGAGATTTTTAATAACTTTTAAGAAATATAAATATGAAGAAATATAAATAAATAGTAAATATATACATATGTATTTAATATATATATTTTAAGGTTCACAGAGGGAATTTAGTGTTAAGAAATTTCTTTAAATTAACACACTTCCGTTCACGAATTTTCTAGATATTACGAACACGCATAAAATTTCATAAAAATACTCAACAGAGTAACAACGCCGGGCTTCGTCGCACTACCAGAGCGATGAAATGAAATAATACATATTACATTTCCTCGAGTGGGAATCGAATCCAAAACTTATCGCGTTTACAGTCAACACACACATATTTATATATTGAGATATTTTGTCCGTTCTCATCTTTCAGTCAGGCATTAAAAACGATGCAGTACACACAATAAATTTCATGATGTAAAAATAATATACAAATCAATAAATAAATGAATCATTTATTTAAACATATTACGAACTTTTCTCCAACTCTGACTGATAAGTCTGACTGACGCTCAGCGTAATACAATAAACAAATGTCGCTAAATATTTGATTACAAATACTCTATTATAATAGGTACCCTACCCTACAAACCTAATAAAACAATGAAGCTAACGCTATAAGAAACAAGTGACAGAAAAAAGTTTGATGGAGCTGGTGATTATATTTTTGAAAAATTAAACTACCCCTGAAAATAAAATAAATTTCAGAACGACAGGTTATTTTGTATTTAAACAAACAAACTTTTATTATTAGAAAAACTCTTTTTTCATATATTATAACTAACTGATTAACTGTAAACAATTAATTATAACTTAACTTTCACAAGGACTGATTTTAAGTGAAAAAAAATATTAATGGTTGCTAAATTCTCAAAGTTAATTAGCATAAGGCTATCAATGAAGGTCTCATATTAAAATACACCGTTTAAGTTAAATTTAACTTAATTACCGGTTCTTAATTGCATAATTAATTTATATTTATTGATAATATTATTTATCATGTGAATGTTGAAATTTGAAAAACTTTTTACAGTTCTTTTAAAGATAATTTTATAGAACAGTTTTTTTTTCAGAGCATTGAGTGGTGGAACTTAACGCCGCACTTTGTTTATCCAATAAATGTACTTAAAACTGGCTTCCACCCGTGGCATTGCATTTCAAATGCAAAATCAATTACAAATGGTCAAATGGAATAGCTCAGAGTTGTGAATGACACTGGATACATGGTACACTCCAAGTGTCCGTAGTAACTCTGATCACGCATACAGAAGGTGCCAACGAAACGAATAAAATACCATACAACCTAAAAACTTTCTCGATAAACAGAAAATCTCTAGAAATTCAAAGCAAACTCTTCAGTTGAAGAGTTTGTTTAATCGCGTTAGTCCTTTTTCTAATTTTTTTTACCTTCACGCTGTATCCCGTACCGCAGGGTAGGCAGAGAGAACCAGGAAACCTAGTGCTAAATCACTACGTTCAACGTCTCCCACTTTCCGCCGAATTCTTGAGACAATGTTTAAAATTTTAGTATACAAACATTAATAAGGCCAGTGGTGGCGCAGTGGCACGAAGTTTGACTGTAAAACCGCGCGGCGTTGAGTTCTGCCACTCAACACGCAATGCCTCCAGAATTCGGCAGAAAGTGGGGAATAGAATGTCTTCACACTAGGTTCCCTCTGCCTACCCTGCTGTGTGCGGGATACAGCGTGAAGCTGATTTATTTGATTTAAACATTAATAAATTAGCTTCACGCCTCACGCCTTTTCCTCTGCCTATCCTGCACACAGCAGGGTAGGCAGAAGGAGAATCTAGTGTTAAGACACTCCGTTCTCTACTTTCCGCCGAATTCTGGAGCCACGAGTAAGAAAATTAATCACGACCATAAAAAAATATTAATGTAGAGTAAATGTAGAGTTAAATGTACTAACAAATTGAATTCGCACCCAGTCGTGTATATTCACGCACACAAATAAACTGAATAAAGCTTTTATTTGAAGTCACTAAAACAGTAAATCATAGGTGTTGGTTTATTTTTCCCGTTAGCTATACGTCGGTATCTTCATTCATTCGGTTATCTCACTTGTTTGTAACTTAAAGTTATGTTATGAATGTGGTTTATTATCTCGGTCGTGGCGCAGCACAGACAGTAGACAGTATGTCTATGGCTGACTGTAAACGACGGTTATGAGTTCGATTCCCATTTGAGCGAATGATGTATTTGCCCTTTGATTTTATTAAGAAAGTAGGGAGTTTAGCAGTATGTTCCTTTTACCTAGTATAGTTTATTTCGAAACTTTTGTGGTTGGTTTAGAAATATATAGTCAATTTTTTTTTATTTTTCTCATTCACATACACACCCTATACGATAATCCGGGAAAGTAAAATTCTTAACGGCTCAATGTTCGACTTAATTATATACCTAATTAATAATCATTAAAAGTTTAATTGCCGCTGAGCTATTATAGTGTCAAGGATATTTATATAAGATCTTAACTTGATGTAAATTATTTATGACATTTTTAAATATACCAGTGACAGATGGACTTACGGTTGATTTTTAAATTAACTGTAAAATTTTGACAAGAAAATATATATATACAAATATATAAACGAAATTATTTAAAAATAATAGCGAAAAGGTATGATAAATACTATGTAAAAAGAAACGGTCAAATGTGAGTCAGACTCGCATATCGAGGGTTTCCGTACGAAGTTTAGTTTATAATTATTTTTTTCTATAAAGTACCTATATTTATTTATTTATTTATTTTATTTTATCAGTTCTTGCCAAATTTCATTTTTATAACTACGCATAAACGCTTATATCTTTACTTTACTACAACTTAGAAGTTTGATTTTTGTGTGCTCTAAGGAACCGTAGATTTGAATAAAAATTAAAATCAAATCAGCTTCACGCTGTATCCCGCACACAACAGGGTAGGCAGAGGGAACCTAGTGTTAAGACACTCTGTTCCCCACTTTCTGCCAAATTTTGGAGGCATTGCGTGGAAGAACTCAACGCCGCGCTTAGCCTTGATACCAGAGCGAAGAAATGGAAATATAAATTTAAGTAAATCTTTCATCTCCTCGAGTGGGGATCGAACCCACAACCAGTCGGTTTTACAGTCACACTTCCTGCCACTGCGCCACGACTGGCCTCTATTCTATTATAGTAGATTTGAATATTTGATATTAATTTCATATTGACCACATCCACGTGATCTCGAGATAAATTATTTTGACAGACGGACAACAAAGTGATCCTGTAAGGATTCCATTTCTTCTTTTTGAACTACGGAACCCTAAATACTGCAAAGAATTTAAAGTACCTACAGCCTCTACAATTACATGTGTAGAGGCCAAAGAGGTAATTGTATTTTATAAATTTCTCTATCTGTTTATAACCTTGACAATGTGACACTCACAAAAACCGATGAATATAATAAATTTACGTCTTAGCGAATACACGCTAAATATTTTGAACATTATCTAACGGTACTATTCGTTTTGTTTTTTGTACCTGTTAAAATACCACACTTGAAATCACTCTGATTGTGAAAAACTGTCAAAATTAACCTAAAAAAAAACAACTATGTCAGTCATATTGAAGATTTTTTGTCTGTGGTCGTTTGCGGAAACTTAAATTGCTATGTAATGTGAAAGGATTGAACTTTCTGCACTTACTGTTTCAAATAAATTATAATATTATTAAGAAAGCTGCACTATCATTGATACTTTAGCTTTCGTCTAAAGGTAACTTAACCTAAGCACACACAAGCTCTATAACAGTCTACTGTAGGCACACAAACATAAATAAATAGCTTAATAAAAAACGACAAAAAAAAAAACAAAAAATCCATGCATGGCTTCTGAGATCGTCTACCACAAGACACAAAAAAAAAATGACCAATCTCAATTTTCGCAAAATAAAAAACAACTTAGCAACTACAAAATATATCGAAACAAGAAAAAAAAACAAGCTTTAAATAAGCGGAATAATTCGAGACTTACAAAAACAAAACGCTTCTAACATGCTAACAACGTTTATTAAAGACGTACGTCCGATCAATGGTAATCTTGCTGTATCTGCCTTCGCCACGACACTAGGAGCGCCGAGGCATACTATGGCGATGGCATCGAAGAACGAGGAGTGTGGTGCTATAACCACCACTGGGGCATCTCTGGGACTTGCTGGCAAGTGGTGACGACCTAGTATACGAACTCGATGGAAGCCCGCCGCTACCACCACCAACCGCATGAGTGATAGAATGGAGAAACGTAGTTTGCTAGAAAATATGTTTCAGTTAGTAGTATATTAAGAAAATTCGTTGTGATATTTTAAAGTAATTGTATATATAAATACGTATTTAACATAAATAAAAAATTAAGTGTGACACTTAAATTTTAAGAACTTTTTATATTTGATCAAAGTTTAGTGCAATTTTGATAATTTTAAAAATTAATTAAAATCAACATACTAAGAACTGATACAAAATTATAATAAACTTTATAGGTTTTCGTATCAAATCATCATTAATAAAATAATTGATTGTAAAAATAACATAAAATAACATTGTTTTATTTTTGCTTTTGAACATTTTTTTTTTCATAAAAAGGACAAAGAAGCTTACCATTTTTCTTTATGTTAATAAATTATGTTATCGTATTAACGATAATGAATTTATTGCTTTTTAATTATGATTGATTACAGATTGAACGGCACACTTTAATGTACCTGTCATTAAAATATCTTATAATCATAATAATTAATAATCTTTTATTGAAGCTTATAAAATAAAGAATTGTAAGAGCTTTTTTGTAATTTAAGCACAAAAAAATTAACCACCAAAACCACGAACAGATTAGTGACCCAAAATACGGTTTCGCCCGCTTAAATAGCCAAGTTATACAAAATCTCTGTATTATACTTATATATGTATAAGCTAGCTAAAGATTTATGATGGAAAAATAAGTGGTAAGAGAGGTAGGGGGAGACCTCGGTTGACCTCCGAAAACACAGTATCAAAGATACTGGAGGAAGGTCACGTAAAACGCCCCCGGAGGGCATGTATGAAGAGGTTGATGACAGTGGACGAGGCGAAAGAGGTATGTAGAGACCGTAGCGTTTGGCGCCCCTTTCTCTCTGACTACGCCGCCAGGGATAAAACGTGAAGTTAGTTTAGTTTAGTTTATGTATAAGCTGTATTACTGTAAACTTCCATTCGTTCGGTAGTTTCCGCATAAAAGAGGAATAAATATCCACTCAAATCATCACTAAATAGTCATATAATGACTACTTCGTTTTAAAACTTTTGCCCATGTTTAAATTTCTCAGTCGTTCTTTTTCAGTCTTGCATGCATTTTTGCACTCCACCTGCAGAGCGAGGAGGAGAGGTTTGTGTTTATCCGTCTATGTAGGTATGTCTCTTTGTTTATATGTGGACTTGTAGAGACGAATCGAATTGACCAATTTTGATAATTCTTACGTCAATCGATATGTTTTAACTCTGTGGTCTTCAGTAATATAACGTCGATGTAGACGTCAGTTTTATACATGGTAATAGGAATAAACACACCAGCCATAAACAGACGCCATATTGTCTAAATGAAAAAAAAAATAAAAATCAAATCAATAAAAAAATGATTGTTAGTTTTGTTTCATGACTTTTATTTTAGGTTTATAATATGCAATATTAAATTTACAAAAAACATTATTGCAAATTTTCATACTTATACCATTATAAGCATGGACTAGGAACTTTCTTAAGGAAACAAAAATATTTTTTATATGTGTTATTGTCATTATAATAAAGCAATTAAGCCCTAACAAAAAGTGTGATTTAAAAAGGTATATAATTAAATTATTAAAAAAAAAATACACAAAACGACTTGAATCTGCTACCATCGCGTTGATGTATGCTTATCTACGATGACGTAATTTATGTTGATAAAACCTAAGTGAGGTTTTAGCATACGTTTATAGGATTTAAATTATAACAATAATCCAATATACAGGACATGAAACCGACAACGTTAATTTAATTTATCAATGTATATTGTAGGCTTCTTACTGAGTAATATTTATTTGTATACTCCAGTTGATTGTCAAGGAGAGATATTTCTCTATCATTCACCAAACATGCGATAAGTATAGGTTCCCGTGGAATTGTAGGTGACAGTGTCTGACCGTTAGCGCAACAGTTGTGCATTCGATTCCTAACCGAAATTATTTAATTACTTTTACTCTCGACACGCAATGCTATGAGTCCATACGCGAAATACGGAAATCCGAACGAAATAAACAAAAAAAAATATCCGTAAGGCATACATAGGTAGGTTATTGTACCTTTCTCATTTCAGAATTAATTGCATTAAAAGGAAAGCAATAAGTTAAGTTTAATTATAGATAAAGACAAATTATAATGTATTTTAACATTCACGCTGTATCCCGCACTTAGCAGAGTAGGCAGAGGGAACCTGGGAACTTAATGTTAAGACTATTTAACGACGCGCCGTTATTATGTAATATTTAATAATAAATGTAATATTTAAAAAAGAATCTTTTTTTAAATACTTTCATTCAAAAACAGTAAACGGTAAAGTACTGCTATTTTATAGTACACTATAAAAAACAGCTAAAAGAATAGCAAAATAATTTACAATCCAATCAAACTCAAATCAAAAGTTCTTAGCCATTCGTCATGGTACGGCGCGGCGATGGAAAATAGAGGTTGTAAAATACATGTAGCACCTAATCTTGATAGCCGACTTCCCCGCTTTCTTCATCGAAATCTTATAACAATAACACACTTTAATAGCCATTTGAACTGAATGCGGTAGGTGTGGGTTCGAATTCCGTTCAAAAAATTATTATATTTATAAAGTTATAACATGTTTACTAGATGTGGTAAGGATATCACAGAGAGAATGAAGAAGACTGTGCTCATGTGGTTCCGGTACATCAAGGGAATGAGCAACGAAAGGGTGACAAAAGATAAAGAGCCCGTGGAACTCTCCACAGGATGGATAAAACGGTTTATGAGAATGGACGAGACACAAGTGCTTCGTTCTGTCTGGCTACTATGGAATATAGCGTGATGCTAAAGAAATGTATCTTTCTTCACGCTATATAATAAGCGATTAAATTTACTAAAAGCTTTATTGTTGTGTTTCTTTCTTGCTCTTCTTAGTAGAGTTGTCTTCCGAGCCTGTAGTAGCTTCCTGAAGGACTAACACTACTGACATTTCCATATAATTTAACGATTCAAAAGTGTTTGTAGTGGCCTAATTGAATAAAAAAAATGATTTTGATTTGATTTTGTTTTAAAAATGCAAATTTATTGTAATGGAATATGTCCGCAACGGTGCCACATTTAGATGTGTAAAGATATTTTTGTAAGATAAATGTTATAAATATGTAAATTTTATTTTAAGCCTTTATATTCACTTAACTTTTTTGACAAACTAAACGTAAATTATTAACCAATAGAAAATAAATAATGTTTTAGACATTCACTTAATATTTATTACCAGCAAGCTCTTGTTTTATCAAGAAAAATACATTATATATGAACATTATGTGCCTAGTAAAATTATTATGATTTAAAATCATTTTAGTCTAAAGCTTTTTAACGCTAAATCTGATAATCTTATATCAAGCACTATAACTTAACGTAAAATGATCTATACAATAACAAATATCCATCCATCCATCCATACATTGTTACAGCGTGCATTGTATTTTGGCAAACCTGGGAATCTAGTGTTAAGTCATTTCGTATATCATTAAGACTTCCGTTACTAACGTTACGTCAAATTCTCAAGACATTGCGTATTGAGTGACAGAACTTAACGCCGCGAATTGCGAAACCAGGGCGAGGGAATGAAAATATTACATATTTCATTTTCCTAGTGGGGATCGGACCCACGACCTTTTCAAAATTTCTGTTGTTTGTGCCCGTGAGCCACGACGGCCTCGAATTTTTTTTATATATTTTTGTCTCTTTCCTACTGTACTACAAGGAAGCATAATTTGATTTGAATAAATCTCAAACAATAATATCGATACAAATTGCGGAACTTCTTGAATCAGTAGGAAATACTTTTCTTCGAAAGATTCTTGGCCTCGAAACACGATCGTTTGTAAACATAAGATCAATTTAACCGGTTTTTAAAATATTATTTGCATTCAACTATTAATCTATGCTATATTATCCTATAACTAACGAAAATAGCTTAAATTACATATGATTATTATTTCTCTCATAGTCATTACCGGAAGGCAGTATACCAAAGTGGATATCAAACTCGAAATTTGTGAAAAATGGGACCAATTCAAAATATTTTGTCATGAAGAATAATTTCAAATTTCATTTTTTTATAACGATGTCCTCATTATTTTACCCTCTTATTACTCAGATACTACTAAGCATTGATTGAAATTCTCTTAACGCTTCATTTCGACACAATAGTCTCGGTTCAATACGCAACTGACCTTGGGGACGAAGGTTGAAGGTTGATGATAAAGTTGCCTAAGGTTTGTTCGATATCTATTTTGTAGATCGATTTATTGGAGTTAAGATTTTTTGCCGCATAGCAGAGTAAACAGTAGGAAGCGATATTGCATTCGAGACATTGAGACATGTTAATAGCGGAATTCGACGCCGCACTTTGTCTACCAGAGCAAAAAAAAGGGAAAAAAAATATTAAAAAAAAACCATATCTTTAGTGAACATTGAACCCATAACTACCTCGTTTACAGCCACTTTTTACATATTGACTTAAGTCAGCAACTACAAACAAGCAATATTTGTACAGGAACAAAAATATTTCTTAAGTAAATTTTGTCCATTTTTATAACAGACAATAAAGGGTGAGTGAGTAAAATACATAACAAAGGACTATTTAAGTTATGCTCTATATACCATATACCAATATATAATAAAAACAAATAAATAAAAATAATATTTTGCATAACGATCGAGTTCAATTTTTTAATTTAAAATTAAATAATAAGTTAAACCCTAAAATTTAAAATAATCAATAAAACTTCACCTACACACGATTCAAATTGAACATTTAAATAGAGTCGATTTTTTTTTTTATAGACACAGTGTTGTTTTTATTTTCGATAAAATCGATTGGTTATAATTTATTTTACTTATATTAAAAAGAATCGAACATATGACCCATTTGTTAACTACTTTCACAATACATAACATATAAAATATACTAAAACAATTCTTCTGTCTTACAGCGACAATAAAAAAAACAATCTACCTAACACAATCATGAAAAAATAAACTAAATAAATAAATGAGAAACAAGAATCAGTACAAATCGATTATTAAATTAAAATCGATATATATAAATTTATTTTTTATTTTTCTATACACTAAAGTATTGTTATTATTTTTGACAGAATCGATTGGCCACTAAAAAAATCGAATATATGGAACATTTACATCCTGCTTTCACACACTACACAAAACATATAAAATATTTAACAAAAAAATCTTACTGCAATAAAAAAAAGAATCTACCCATCACTAGCATAAACGAACTGAACGAGAAATAAAAACGGGAGCTGAGAACATTATAATTTATTTTAATCAGAGCAAGACTTGTAATGTCACGTCGACTTTTGCATTCACTTTTAATCAGTCGTCCTTATTCCATGACATGCTTACCAACCTAACAAAGATAATTTTAAATCTTCATACAAGGCCAGGATATGAGGCTTTATTTTTGCGACGAGGCACTCCGTTCTCCGCTATCTGCCCATTCGAGATGGATGTGATGGATTACGGAAATCATTATCCCGTATATATCAGGATAGGCAGAAGGAACCTAGTGTTACTCTTGAGTGCCCCACGCACCGCTTAATTTTATATTACATTCCCTCAAAATGGCAATCAAACCCACAACCTTCACGATTACGATCAGACGTGGTTTGGCTCACTACTATAGATACTTAAAAAAAATCAGCTTCACGCTGTATCCCGCACACAGCAGGGTAGGCAGAGGGAACTTAGTGTTAAAACACTCCGTTCCCCACTTTCTGCCGAATTCTGGAGGTATTGCGCGCTAAGTGGCGTAACACAACGCCGCGCTTTGACTCGTTACCAGAGAGGGCAAATGAAATAATTAAAAACATCATTCCCCGAGTAGGAATCGAACCCACAACCGTAGCATTTACAGTCGCCCCCACAAGGGGGCCCCTACGTCATGACGGCTTATAGCAAATAATAGAATCTGCCTCTATAAATAGTACATAGTAAATATGAGAACAGTAAATATCAGACCTGTAAATGATAGTAAATTAAAATTATATGAGTTCCGGTGTCTTTCTTGCGGTTACAAGTAACAAATCACAGTCCTCAATATGGAGGACACTCGATAGTCGATACAGTTTGTGAATAACTTTAATAATAATAAATAAAGTATAAACAACAAATGTTTTTTTTTTTTATTTTACAATGACATATAACAGGCACAAAGAGAAGAACGAGGTGCTTATATAATGCGTTTCTCACTTTCATCCCGAATTCGAAACATGGCGGATCTTAACGCCACGTTTTGTCGTGCCAGAGCGAGCAAACGCCAAGTTAAATCGAACCTACAACCATCGCACTTACAGTCAGACGCTGTCACTGCATCACAACAAGGAGTAGAGTGTATAATTACCATAAATTTTTAAGACATCTCAATAACAAAACTATTTATAACTTTAATGGCCAGCTAGCTTCCGAACAGCGAATGTCTAAATGACTTATAACTTAGAGATAGACATCTTGAAAACTAGACATGACAGAGAACATCGATTGGCATTTAAAAATTATCTAAGGAACCATCAACCGTGTGTTCCTAATTAAAAATATTAGTTAGAAAATTGCCTTATTGTTTGCTCTTGACACGATGATTAATGATTTGGGACATGAAATCGATACTGTATTAATTTTTTTTTAATTTTATCTTATTAACAGTGAAACTAAATGTAGCTCGTTTAAAAAGGTACATTCATTCTCCTTAAAAATATTTTAGTTTTTTGTTTAATTAATCGGTGTAAATCGTCTAAAATATAGATTCATTAAAAAATAGTTTTAAAACGTATATTTTTTGTCTATATATACTTGCATATTATATATATGTATATTACATGATGAATTCCAGTACTTCAACATGTCTATGTCTTGCTAGAGGGGGAAACGAATATATTTTTTCATTCCAGTGGAGATCGAACCTACAACTATCGTTTTCAATTTGTCCAACTACGCCACGATAGCCTCGATTAACTTACACAAAACAGTAATGCTATCAAAACGTAGGTTTAATTTAAGACAGCTCTATTACTGATGAATACAATGGAGGTAATTCTATTGTACAATAGATCTAGCTGACGATCAAGCTTTTACGTTTCTTTTATTGCATTAATATTGAACCATAAGTTAATTATATATTTTAAAATTATTTACATTTATTTGTGGGACGCAGTGCGACAACATCTAACCGCGTTAGCAGTGGGTTCGATCCACGTCGGAGGAATGATTGTATTTCAAATATTTTGACAAGAATCACTTTCGAATCAACATGTATAAATTGGACGAAAATGGGCAAAAGAATGAGTTACTACCCTTATGTTTACGCTGCCAAATACGGAAAAAGCATTGCAATTTCTTATGCCCTGAAGAAATTGAAAATATAAATGATATAAAAAAGTTAAGAAAACCCCAAAAAAACTCTGTTATCTTACCCCTTTCTATTTATCTATGTGCATATAAGATTTAAAAAATTCTAGCTCACAGTTACCGCTATATGCATCTACATTATAAATCAAATTTACTTTACCCACTTCAAAAAAAACTAAAAATACATTGAACACCTATAGATATTCCACAAAGCGACTAAACGATCTCAATAGCGTGTAGTATTAACGGTTCCACTTGAACAGGCGCACGAAGGTCGACCTGTGACATCTTAACAGACTTAAAAGTTGTATTGACGCAATAAATTATATATAGTAGATATATAGAGTGATGTAAGTAAATAAAACTATGATTGTATTAAAATGCCAGTGAGGCGACGGTTGTAGGTTCGACGCTCGTTCGCTCTGGTAACAAGAAAAAATTGTGGCCTTCAAACTTAAACTTAGGCGGAAAGTAGGAAACGGAGTGTCTTAACACCGTGTTTCCTCCGCCTGCCAGCTAAAGGCAGAGAGTACCGCGTACATCTATTTATTTTTTTAATCCAATTATTGTAATACCAAAGATAGCTGACATGTAACGATGGTTGCAGGTTTTCCAGGTGGAAAAATTTATATAGATAGAGCAATTTAAGATTTGTGATCACTTAATGTCAGTTAAAGCAACCTTTGGATATAAATCTGAATATTGGCATGTTAGTTAGTGAGGGTGTGGGGAATAATAAGAAAATTTTTCGCAAATTTTCTAAAGTAGTGGAAAAATTCACTTCCATGCAGAAGTGGACTACAATTCGAATAACAGCTTCTTGTGATATCACAGTCTGATTAGGTAAAACGCAGCGTTGAACTCCGCCACGCCGCGTTGTAATATATATAAAAAAATATATGTATATAAAAAAACTTTGCAATAAATTAGTATGCCTAGACTTATTTGTTTCATTTGTTATATGTGTAGGATCAAAAATATCATATACCACTACAGTTAAAAGAATATATAATAGAGTTAAACTTTTCTTTTAAATGTTTTAAGTGTTATTCCACACTTAAGAAATTAACGTATAAAAAATTCGACGTAGCTTGATGAGAACGTATGGCATAGTGGTCAGACGCCCTGGTCGGTTTCCAGGAGGCGCGGGTTCGAGTCCCGCTATTTTTTAATTTTTATAAGATTATCGCTACTTATTTAGAAATAAGTAGCGTTAAACTTTTTCAAATTATGTTATTAATTATAATATATGTAGACGTTGTTTTATAAGAAAATGAACGAAGTGTAAGGCACAGGATACAGGTGTAGTACGTTATATTGGCACTTTGATATTAAAACAAATATAATGCCTCTGATCATTAATTTTAAAAACAAAAAGAAAAACTCAACAAGTCCACTTTTAAATGTTGCAACTTGAAATATTTTTAGGTTATAAAAAATTTGGCAACCAGAAAACCTTTTGAATGTCGATGAACCAAGACCTTGATTACTTGTAACGTGCTTTCAAATTCATTAATTTTATATTTCAATTTATTTGTTATGATATTATACAAATTTTGTAATTTTTACTGAAATTTGTAACAATAGTAATCTCACAAAGTGTATTAAATGAAATAACAGCATACACTGGTTTAAATTAAATAAAAGATAATAAAAAAATTAAAACACATTAATTTTATCAAAAACATATTTCTTCATATATTTTTATATTTTTGTGCTTTTTAAGTGGCCATTTTCACAACATTATGTAGCGTACCGATTTGAATCTGGTATTGTGTTAAATTTGTCTTTATAAATACAGCAAAATGTTTTGGGAAAATAGAGTGACATACTATCACTAACTTCCCGTCATCACTAACTCTGTAATTTATTTTGTAGTTGCATCTCATAGTCCTCCTCATAGTCCTACTATTTGAGTATAGCAGGGTAAACAGGAGAATATAGGAACCAGAGTATCAAGACACTGCGTTTCCTATTAAATCACTTCCGTTCAATAGTTTCCGCCGAATTCTGGAGGCATTGCGTGTTGAATGGCGGAACTCCACGCCGCGATTTTACCCCGTTACCAAAAAAAAATCATGTGTCAGCAAAAAAAAACCATGTTTCACTTCCTAAATTGTGAATTGAACCCACAACCATTCGCGTTTGCAGTCGCACGCTTGTGCTCCTGTGCCACGACTGGCCTCAACTCTCTAACTTTTGACTAAACATTTGTTTAAAAAGAACTTAGTGCCAAGAAGAGTCTTATCTTAGTTTTTATGAGCGAAATATGGAGTGTCATGACTATGTGTTTGTAACAATACGTGTTGAGTTGCGGAACTGAACGCTTGAAATTATTTATATCCCGAGTTAGCATGGAACCCACGACCATCGCGTTTACAATCAGACAACGTCACACACCACGTAGGCCTCTATATATATATGATATAAATATAAAAAAAAGCAGCTTCACGCTGTATCCCGCACACAGCAGGGAAGTAGAGGAAATCTAGTATAAATATTTTTGCATTATACTATTCATACGGTAATGTTGTGTTTCAATTATGTGGTTTCTCATATTACAAGCGAACGGAAACCAAATTTTCACATACCACCATCTTGTGGCTGTGTAGTACGTACTGTACGTTTTATAAATAACCAATTTCGCAATATTGGGTACCTCGTATTACTTAATAAATACCGCAATATTACAATAATACCATACTGCATATGAAATGTAGAATTGTGGCTTATGGTTATGAAATGTAAACCTCACTTTATATTGAAAAAGTCATTAAAGTTTATATAACTATGTTAGAAAATTTAAAAAGAATAATATGAATTAAAAATAAAAAACAAAAATCTAATTTTATTAAAAATTAAAAAAAAACAAGCCTACTAAATTAAATTTTCTCAAGGAGTGCTACATAGTAGTCAAGGGGGTTACGATTCCCGGCTCGTCAATCCGTTTTTTTCTTTTAATTTCATAATATACTTAAATTATATTATTTGCGAGGCCAATCGTGGCCTCGGCAGAGGTCACAAAGTGTCACTGTAAAATCGTCTACTCCGAGATGAAATATTTATTTAAGTTTATTTTTCCATTTCATTCTCTGGTGTTGAGGCAAAGCGCGGCGTTTAGTTCTGCCAATCAACACGCAATGCCTCCAAAATTCGACGGAAAGTGTGCGTGAAGTGATGATTTATTTTTTATTTATAAAATATAAGATAAAAGTTAATATAATGTTCATTTAACCATCAACTTTTTTCATATCCACGCATTTCACAAATTTCGCAAACATAGCAACTCTACGCCTCTTTTTCATATTTTTTATGCACTTATGTGTACATTCTACACTAGGGATGATAATAATCAAACATAGTAACAAAACATCAAATCTAAACATCTACAATCAACTTCAAGTGGCCACGACTCGTCGAATTTACTGTAAATATTGAAATTCTAGTCATTTTCCTTGCTGTAAATAATTATAATTTTCTGCTATACAAAATAATTATGTATATAGAGCATCGTTGTGTTGAACGCAACAGTTTCCCCTTACGAGCCGCCTCTCACTGTTTTCCTATTCACTGTTTCAAGGTCCATTTTAAACAATACCATTGTTTGCATTGTTGAGCGATTTTTGTTGGTTATTATGATTTAAATTGGTTGTTGTAGTACGTTTTAAACGTAATGACTGCAAGCGATGACTCGAGGTTCTATTCTCATTCGAGGTAAAAGAAATTATGATGTTTAAATATTTGGTGTGGTGCCTATTTAAATTCTTTACAAAAAATATTTTTCACCCTTTGTTTTGAAAACGACAATAAGTTCAACCGTTTAATATTATAATAGTAGTAAAATTTATACAATAAATAAAAAGACGATGTAGTAAAATTTACACTATCTGCCTGAGTTCTAAATTCTTTCAAATTTAAGTTTGAAGATCCATCCATATTCCAATCATATAGATTTTTAACAACATATGAGATATAAATGTAAAAAATATTTCTTCCTAAGTGTGGAATAAGACTTTAAAAATTTTAAATATTTTAAATGTAAATTTTTTAACAAAATGTGAAAACGGAAATGGCGGTACGAACTGGACTGATACAGCCCTGATTAGTGCACAACAGCACGAAATACGAGTTAAACTAGAAAAAGACAAGGCAGGAAAATCTTTTTTCACAATCAATCTTATCATAATATATTACGCCATGGTTTTAGAGTCATTTTTTTACGATATTAAATATTTTCATTTCTTCGCTCTGTTGAGGCAAAGCGCGGCGTTGAGTTCCACCATTCAACGCGCAATACCTTCGAAATTCGGTAAAAAAGTAGGGAGCGCAGTGTCTTAACACTAAGCTTCCTTTGCTTACCCTACTACATGCGAGATACGATTTTTTATTAGCGCCACGCTGTAATCCGCACACAGCTTTATTATTTTATTTAATTTGATTTAATTTATATATATTTTTTAAATTGATATATAAAAATGAGAAAAATATTTAATATAATATAAAATCTTATAGTTTTACCTCCTCCATCCCGTCATGGGCTTCCGCCGCAGGTCCTCCTCACTTAGCCCATAGAGGCCGATGCACGCGAGGAACCACGCCGTGACGATCAAATAGCATATTACGATCACTCTGAACGGTAGCAGAATCACTGTGAATATCGCCGTCTGGAAAAATAAATTGGTTGTCATTATGTAAGTGGGATTATCGTAAATTAAGTATATTTTTTTGTTGATATTTTTTTTTATGATAGGAAACTATAAAATATACAAAATAGAGAGAGAAATGTAGCACAATAAAATACGCATCAATCATCACTCGTGTGGCGCAGTAAGACGAATGTAAACGCGACGGTTGTGAGTTTGGTTCCCAATTGGTAGAGTGATCATAATATCTAATTTAATGTCATTTTTTCGCTCTAGTAGACGAAATGTCGTGTTGGATTTTGCCACTCAACACGCAATGCTTTCTGAGTAACTGGGGCACCAAGTGTTTTAACACTAGGTTCCCTCTGCTTACCCTTTATTATGCGGAATACAGGGTGAAGCTAATTTGTAATCTAATCTTAGAAAATGAACAGTACGTATTATTTTAATCAGATAAAGAATGATCTATTTTTTTTTATTTTAAATGTTGGGTTAGATAGATATCTAACTAAAGATACAACCTTACAACTATCGAACTGTAGATTAATATCAAATTAAATGTTCGTTCTAGTCGCAAAGATAAAATACTTTAAAGATAATTTTTTAGAAACGTTTAATATTCTTTCAAAGGCAAAATGTATGAAGGAAAACGTTTGGTGATCGTCCAAAAGAAGCGGGTTCATGTTTTGTTACGGTCAAATTTTTATAAGCTTTATTATTATGTTTTTCTTAAAATATTATAAAAATTATAAATATCATTGTACAAATAAATATTTATTTCTTTATTAATATATTGGTGCCGAGCGTCCTGTTTAGGTTTTTCTCAGGTACGACGCATCTAACGAACCGATGGTAACTGGTGGTTGTTTTGGACAAAATGTATAACTTCAACAATACTTCCTTATATTAAACAGTAACTTTGCTCCTAACAGTCCAAAGGTAAAATAAATAAATAAAAATAGATAAGATTATTTGCACAAAGTACAAAATTAAAAAAATTGGAAATGATCCAAAACCTCTAGGTCACCTAGACTTTTTAATGCAATATGCGTTTACATATTCATATTGTGTATTGAAAAAACATGCAAGTTAAAAATAATGCAGACGTAAATATTCTTTTAATATTATGTTTTAATTAGCGCAGTAGAACAGTGTACATATGATGAGTGTAGGTTCGAGATTTTTCAAGGATATAAAAGCTGCACTTCGGGGCAACGGTAAGCTTATCTGGAAAAATAAATAATAAAAATAAATGTGAAAAGACGTTATGGCATTGGCGCCGCGGCAGATACACGGCGACAGGTTGTAGATTCGATTCCCACTCGAGGAATTTAAATATTTAATATCGGCGTGTTTTCCTTAATAAAATAAATAAATAAGTGAAGAAATGAAAATATTAAATATTTCATAAATATTCATATCCTATTAAGATCAAGCGGGCGAAGCCGCGCAGGGGGCGCTAGAAAAGTGTAAAAATGTACGTTGTTATTTACGACGAACAATAAACTACAATTCATTAGTAATGTTTTTATATCTTTGGTTATTTTAATTTTTAAATTAAAAGCAATAAAATATCAACATCTTTAAGTTTAATAAACAGTTTATAAGAGTAAACCTTTTTTTATTCTTAAATGATTAACAATATACCTAATTATTTAATTTGTAAGATGTCTACTTAAAAGCCAAATAAAAAATCTCTCAATCAAAAACTTACGCAAGCACATTCAGGTACAATAAATTTTATGTATCAAAATTTATGTAATCCTTAAGAAATATCCAAAAGAAATGTAATGTTATTTTCGCTGCGACTCTTCTTATATTAATTAAGCTATTCGTATATTTTTCAGTTAATCAGTTTCACACTGTATCCTGCACTCAGCAGGGTAGGCAGAGGGAACCTAGAGGTAAAACACTACGTACACCACTTTCCTCCGAGTTCTGGAGGCATTGCGAGTTGAGTGGCGGAACTCAACGCCGCGTTTTGCCTCAACACCGTAGCGAAGAAATGAAAATATAAATGTAAATATTTCACTTCCTCGCGTGGGGAACCCAACGGACGTGAGGTCGCGACTCGCCTCAAATATTCTTATATCTCCTTTTTTTTCCACTTTCACACTGTATACTGCATGTACCAGGGTAGGCCGAAGAGGCCTAGTGATAAGACACTCCGCTCCCCACTCTTTGTCAAATTCTGGGATTGACGGTGCTTAAGACGAAGAGAGGTGCTTAATCGAACCTGTGCTTACAATCAAACGCTTGTGGCCTTGCGTCCGGACTGGTCTCTTATACTTTTTTTATTATCTTATATGCCAGTCAACATATTATTTTAATAATAAAAAACTGACATGTATGTCTCACACTGAAAGCGCATCAATTTTATAACAGTAAATAGAAAAATCAGTGAGATCAATTACATATAAGAAAACCTGTATTATATTTTATTAAAGATAATGCCGAAAAATTTTCTACGTAGAGTATAAATCGCAGAAACATAACTTTTCTGCGTTCACGTATGAAAATCTTAATAGTATTAAGAAAAAATACTTATTTAGAAAACGTTTAAAAAATTGAACGTAGCGGGACTCGAACCCGCGCCTCGTGGGTCTCCACTATATATATATATATATATATATATATATATATATATATATATATACATATATTTGTCCATACCAGACACGGTACAGAGACTATTATAATACAGGCATAAGTTTATGCGAAATCTTTATTTTAACAAGTCAAGGTCCAATCATTTAGAAACAAGTTAGAAGCATATAGAAGGTGTTTGCCTTCATACGATCTAAATTATATAATTAATAGATAATATTCATATCTTATAACATATATGATAGGTAAATATGATTATATATGACATTTTTTTTATTTTTTATCCGTTTGTCAACTTCGTGATGCTTAAGTTTTCTTGGCCCAAAATATTATAGCGTATTCTGTTAGAAAGTGAGTTGATCATGAGTTTGATTCTCAGCAATGTCTGAAACGATTCCATTTAGAGATCGTTCAATCAGACACAAAATGGAGCTATTAATGGAAATCTGACCGGTTATAACCATAATCTATTCTCTATTTCGACTATTGGGTCTTGAACGTGCCTACTAAGCACTTATCACTTAAGCAATGTTAAGTTAGAGTTCTGACGGGTGACAATACATAATAATAAAACGAAGAAATTTACTTGTATAAAGGAAAATTATTTACAAAATACGTGATTAAATTGTTTTGATTTATGTTGTTTATTGTTGTTGTTATTTATATTTTTTCGTTTTAGGAATTGACAGCATTAGGAGATAGGAGAGTTGTAGATAATATAATTTTGATTAATTCAAACCGCACACGTATGTACATGAAAATGCATCGCTTTACAACTAGGTGTTGTATGCTTTCCGAATCAAATTTAGTAGAGGTAACTGTTTCTTGTTCTATATTTTTGAGATTTACTCAAAAATACATACATACTATGCTTTCCATCCTTTTTGATAATTTGTATATTCTATTGGTTTTTGATTTATCCGACCGATTTTAGAACACATGCTGTGTTGCCACGGATGCTGGAGGAAAGTCGTGACACAACAAAAGCGTGAGGACATCCCGAAAGGCATATATGAAGACGTTTATGACAGTGAGCGAGGTGAAAAAGGTATGTACAGATCGTAGCGTTTGACTTAAAAAATAAAGCGTGAAACTACAAATCATCAAGTCAATATTTCATCCCCTCGAGTGGGAATCGAACCCACAATCAGTCGGTTTTACAGTCACACTTCGTGTCACTGCGCCACGACTGGTCTCAAATTGTTAAAAAAACATTTTAATATTCCAATCGAAAGTATTTACTTAACTTAAGTAAATACTTAAGGCCAAGATAGTGCCCATACTAAATCTTAAAAATCAGCTTTACGCTGTATCCCGCACACAGCAGGGTAGGCAGATGGAACCTAGTATTAAGATACTCTGTTCCCCAAGTGTACTAAATAATAGTAGTACTAATATATTTATTATATTGCCTAAGATTTAGTAGCTCTATTTCATTTTCATAAAAAAAATATATAGTCTTAATACAGTAGAAACAAGACCTACTGCTATCATACTTCGATCTGCATATTACATAACGTATGGTCGTTTCTGTTCAAGTAGATGTTTGTTGGTCTAACGGTAAGTCGACTTTCCCTCAACGATCAATGGTTAAGCGAGCAATTTTCAACTTTCTTTTAGTAAAATAGATAGAAATGTGAATGGAACACTAGGAAAATAACTATTGAAAATATTTATATTAATTAAAATATATTTTTACAGCGTCCGCGTAGGTTGTGGGTTCAATCCTTACTCGGGGATAGGATTCGGTATATTTTATTAATTTTTATTTCTCCGCTCTAGTAGCAGACAGCACCTTTTAACAAGCAATATCTCGAAAATTTCCCAGAAAATTCCTAACGGTACGTTATAACACTGGATAGCCTCTGCCTATCCTTATTTTTTTATCAGTTTCACGCTGAATCCTTCACGTAGCAAAGTAGGTTAAGGACGCTTATTGTTAATACACTCCTTTTGAGTGGCGGAACTCAACGTCGGGCTTTTGCCTTGGTGTAAAGAATAATTCATTTCCTCGACTGGGGAACGAACCCACAACCGTCGCGTTACAGTTACACTATTGTGCTCCTGCGCCAAGACGACCTATTTTTATATTTGGGAAAAAGCGTGAAATTGTTGTTTTTATACAGTTTTTAAGTATAAACCAAATTAGCTACATAAGAAGAGTTTGCTATATCACTACGTTTACCATTTTCTGTTGATTTAGAGGCATTACATAGTAAAATTCAAAATTGAATTTAACTCCATTTGGTTCTGTTATTTTTTCAGATATAAGCTTGGAGGTGGCATCGAAACATATTTAAAATAAAAAAAAAACTACTTTTATTAATAAGTAAAGCACATTCTTTATATAACCATGTTTGATATAGAAAAGACAAAAAGCAACCAATTTATTATACTTATAAACTCATTTAGAGTGATGGGTGTGGAATAGCGGTCCCATGTGACGCCCTCCTTTCCCTTCAAATAGACCTGACCAAATAACCGTATGGTATGACATAGTAATAACATGACTTTGACTTCGAACCTGTCACTACTGTAATAGCGGTGTAGACTGATTTGTTAAAAAGATACAAGAGTTAGCTAGACGCCCCAGCTTGTTTTTTTTATATCTCGCTCAAAAAAAAAACAATTTGTAGAACAAAATATATTGAGGAAATAATTTGTATTCTACATATAGATTTATTTCATATATTTTTTATGATTAGGCAACTTTTAAATATTATTTTAGAATGGAGGGAACAGGTAATATCTGAAGTACTGTACTATATTTTCGAAATGGAGAGTTATATAGATTTATGTATGTTCTTTTAATACATAGATGTATTAAAAGAACGTACATAAATCTCACCTTCACCATCGATATCAAGACATTACCGTGTACTAACGGAAGTAATCATTTGGTTAAACATAGAAATAAATAAATAAGATTCACGCTGTATCCGCCGCACGCAGCAGGGTAGGTAGAGGAAACCTAATGTTAAGACACTCCATCTTTCCTCCGAGTTCTGGAGGCATTGCGTGTTGAGTAGCGGAACTCAACGCCGCGCTTTGCCTCGACACCAGAGCGAGGAAATGAAAAATGTAAATGTAAATAAATATTTCATATCCTCGAGTGGGGATCGAACCTACAACCAGTCGATTATACAGTCACACTTTGCACCCCTGCGCTACGACTGGCCTCGAAAAGTAATAATAAATAGACATATAATTATAATATTTACATTTTACTAGAGAGGTTTTTAAAAAAATATTAATTACACTTTATTTTTTAAGAATTTGTAGAAACATTTATTTAACAATTACGATGCCAGAGTATAGAACTATTCGATTTTTAGAATCTATTTGCACACGCGCGGCTTTGAACTACGCCACTCAACACGCAACGTCTCATAAAACTTTTTTTTCTTCGCTTTGGTGACGAGTTCTGCCACTGACACGCAATGCCTCGAGAGTTCAGCAATACGTGGGGAACGGAGTGTCTTAACACAAGGTTCCCTCTGCCTACCTTGCTGTATGCGGGATACAGCTTGAAGCTGGTTTATTTATTTATTTACTTAAAAAGTCAAATCAATGTCTTTAAAAATTCCAACAAAATGTATAAATTATTTGTTTTTATTCTATTTTATTACACGAATTATATATGTAAATTATATATGTATATTATATATACGATATAAAATCTAATCAATAGCCAATAGTGTTCCTAATATGACCAATTTTTATATATTTTTTTAAACATAAAATATTTCGATATTTTTATTATATGTCTTGTATTTGCAATGCAAAAGTATTTACAATTTCCGTATTAGATACGTTCGGGATACCCGGAACATATAAAAAACATAATGTCTACTTTTCATAATTAACTTAGCTTCACGCTTCATCGTTGGCGGAGTAGACAGAGAGAACGGAGCGCCAAACGCTACGGTCTCTACATACCTCTTTGGCCTCGTCCACTGTCATCACTGTCAACACCTCTTCATACTTGCCCTCCGGGAGATCCTCACGTTTTTACGTGACCTTTCTCCAGTATCTTTGATATTGTGTTTTCGAAAGCCAACCGAGATCTCCCCCTATCTCTCTTAGGGTCTTACATACCGTAATGAAATATGAGAATTGCGCTACGTAAAGTAAGCTCTTTAACATTTGACGATAAGGGAACAGCCGAGAAGCTCAATAAATATATACACTATGATACTAACTATACTATGATATAAAGCTGAAGTTCGTTTTCAGCTTTACTCTGTGTTCCGCATGTAAAAGAGGATGGCAGAGGGACCCCAGTGCTAAGACACGCCTCTCCCAATTTCCACTAAATTCTAGAGGCATTGCGTGTTGAGTGCGGTACTCAACGCCTTGCTTTGCCTCGACACCAGAATGAAATTATTAAATATTTAATTTACTCGAGTGGGAATCGAACTCACGACCTGTCCCATTTAGTCACACGTTTTTTTGAACGCCCTAATCTCAGTTATTAACTATTTTTTACATACAATTTAAAAAAATCTGTTGTATATAAAAAATCTATATATGAAGAAAATCTGTAAACCTTATTAAATAAAGTTAATTGTTTCGACGTAACCCGTTGTATCTGTGGCCACATACCTCAGACACTTAGAATGCCTCATGTTACATACGCAATTCAATTATTTGTAGTTTTTTATTTACATTTATTTCAATGTTTGATTTGATCATGGAGAAAAAGAAGCGGATATAAGCTACATCTGTTTCTTTTAGTTTTTTAATATATACAAATTGTATGAAATTAAAAAAAAGTAGAACGATTTATCATTACATTTTTTATTTTTCTTTTCCGACATGACGAAGGTACTAGTGGTATTGTAAATAACAAGACGTATTCGCCTTATCAAGATGAAGTGGAGAAGCAATAACAAAAGTAATACTTTACGCACATTAAGGTTAACTTTGAACTTGACTTTCTTTTATAAATTAACGTAATTGTTTACGATTTCCATACTTTAGTTCAATACACATAATTAAATTACATTTTATGTTTTGTTTCTTGACATTTTAACTACGTATTTTTTAATAATATAAATAAATTACTATTTATAGAATGTATAATTAAACATCTATTCCATATTTGGTTAAAAAACAGGTTACTTGTTTCTTATGTACTGCTAATTTATTTTTTATATTATTATGGTGTACAAAAGCGATTATATAAACAGTAACTCTTATTTTAAAAACAAACTAGAGAAAGTGCGATAAGTGCTACAGTGAAATGATTACGATCATAATATTACGAAGGTAATGAAACAAGGAAATATATAACATTTATAAATATAGAGTACATATAATATATAATAATAAAGTGAAAGAAGATGTAAAATCATTATAATATGTCACGTAAGTGTACTACGGAGTCTGCGCAGACAGATCATTTTGTTTTTCTTCCTGTATAAAAATAACATATTGAAAACAAATCACAATATATTAAGTTAATTCTTACCCGTATTTTATCATATGTGTTATCTAATTCCAGTTTATGAACAAATGGATTTAATATTTCGGCACGCATGCCGTCAGGCGAGAAAGTGCCCGTCTCACTGTGCATTTTACCATTCATTTTCACAAAATCACAATTTCTAAGTAGAATACAATGTATATTCAAACTTCATTATTTACACTTATTTTTTTATTACACTACTGTTATAAAAGTAAGAAGGAAACGAAATTGTAATAGTTTATAGCGAAAATATCGAATGGAGACGCAAAGACGACGAACGTTCTCTCCCCGTTGAAGATAGGTGAGTACTAAAGCGCGACAAAAAGAAAATAAGCTCCGTTTCGATGCGCGTAACTATTGTAGCTAGATTGTTGGTTCAATAATACTGTGTGCAAAAATCATATAATTTCAAATAAAATGCTCAATTTATGTTGTTTGTTTTTATTTGATTTAGACATTTACTTTATCTACTCGTCTTAGTTATTGGAAAGGCTGAGTCCCGCCAGACTTATCTTGAGGATGGAAGCTAAAACGGCCACCTTTTCCTTTATGGAAGTACCTAAATAAACAAAAAAATATATTTCCATGAATAATTTCAATTAATTTTAAACGAAATATATATAATTTTACATATTTAAATAGTTTTTGTTATTGTTTTTTATCATGGCAACATTACACGCCGGTAGCCTCATGCGTATTTCTAAAATCATAAATCATAATCAACAATCCTAATTTAAAATGTAACGTGTAAGTACGCCATATGGTATACGGCACCTAATCATCATCTTAAAATTAATCGTTGTAATGATTATACAGAATAATATTTTTTTAATATTGATGTCAATGACTGCAACTGTATATCACATGTATTGAGATTAAACATAAGCTATATAGATTAAATTAACCGAAAAACAGAATATTTCTTTTTATATATTTTTTTAAATTAAATACAGTATTTCCTCGATTAATTATAGTACGGTAATGATATAAGCGTTGTTGTGTTTATCTAGCTAGCGACAACTGGCAACACTTATGTTGCAAGGTCAACACTTGAAATTTATTTATGCTTAAAAGTTTTGTGAAGAAATAAACATGCAATTGTATTTATATAATGGAAACAAAAGTACAGAAACAAATAATTGATTACTTTTCTTTTTTCGAAGAGTTTTATAATACGTCTAAAACGAGTTTGAAGATTTGCCAAAACTGCGCAATATCTATTAATAAATTGATTCGTCGGTGCAATAACATCAAAGAGTAAGTTTTAATTCCCTTGCTTAGTCTTCTTTATCTTCTTCTGTAAACTATTTGTTATATATCATATTGTTTTAGAGCAAATGTGATTGGCACACCACTTGAAGAGTTTGAAGGACTGCAAAGTAAATTATTATCGGCTTTACATAACCTTATCTCTGAAGAAATTCGTGAAATTCAAAGACAACGGTAAGTGGTCGTGGAAAATGTTAACAAAATTAACAATGAATTATTGTTTCGTTGCTAATAATTACTTTATATCCATTTCAGAGCTGAAATAGAAGAAATATTTGATCAGCTTTGTTATAAACATAAAGTGCTGTTTGGTAGTGTTAGAGAAATTGACTTCTCTCAACAATCATTACTTGTTAAAGGAACTTCTTTGCAACCACCGCTCGAAGAAATCTTAGAGTTTGCAAGAGATACACTTACATTTGGGGCAGAAACATCTGCACAAATTGAAACTTCACTGAGTGTGCTGTCTTTTAAGGGGTTAAATACTGACAGTTTAGTGGATAACTTCAAAATATCTTCTGATTGGCAGAAGAAAATATCTGAAATATTAGCTTATACATCTTTTTGTTCTGAAAACGAAATATAAATATGGATCTCTTAGGTTCCATTTTAAATTCAATGCAAAAGCCTCCATCAGTGAGTGAGGCTCAGAAGAAAGCAATCAAGAAACACAAAGAAGCTTTAGAAAAAAAACAAAAAGAAGAAAAAAATATATTAAACAAGTTCTGTGCCAGAGTTGAGGAGAAAATTAACAATTTTATCACAGATGGCACTAAGCCATACTTACAATTTGACCCAATGGACCAAATGTATAGATCAGTTATACGAGATGTTGCTACCACAGCTGGGGCACAAGTTTACTCTTTCGGGCAAGAAGGTATAGATAGGTATTGTGTAGTTTATTTAAAAGACAAAGGACCCTCTGATGATGAATTGACAGTCCGAAGAGCTGGTGGAATATGGGACGAAGAAAAAGCAGTGGAAATGGCACAAAGACGCATAGAGATGGAAAAATTAGCTGCCTTAGAAAATGAAGAGGAGAAAAGTAGGAAACGCAAACATGGCAAGGAGGAATTAAGCGGGACTTTCTATAAACAAAAATATGCTCACTTGATTGGTCAAGAAGCTGCCATAGATGCCGCACAGAAAACTAACATGAATAAAAGTTATGGTGAGGTACCTAGCGAGAATAAAAAAGATTTACGGTCTATTGAGCAAACTATGGCTGATATAAAGGCGAAGAAAGTAAAGAAAGCTGAGTTAGATAATCAAAATGCAGTCCAAGGAGGTACCTGACTTTAGCTTATCATGCTTATTTTACAATTGTATTAAATTTCTTTTTGGTAGGAAAATAATTTTTGTATGAAAACTACAACCAATGCTATAGTTTAACATGAATTTGGTATTTCATTTGTGCCATTAAATTATTATGATTATTACAAACTTTGCAGAAAGAATTAATTAAATCATTAGATACAAAAAGTTGTATAAAAGTGACCTTTGTGGTCACTTTTATACAACTTTGATTTGAAATAACTAATAATTAAATTTGACTGCTTTAAAATGTACAACATGTACAATAAAACTCTACCTAATATTGCACTTGATTTTTTTAAGATCAACCAATATGTTATGCCTTCTGTATAATTTTAGTAAAATATAAATTGAAAAAAATATCACTGTAATATTTAGTAGAAATTCACAATTCTACTTTTTTTTTTACTGACATTTATTTATTTAATTTAGATTAAATATCTATTACATTATTTTTACCAAATGAAAACTGGTGAAGAAAAATTATCAACATCAATTGATTTGTTATAAATATTTACTATATATTTGAAATTCGAAAATAGTTTAATAATCAATTCTTAGATATAAAACAATCAATTTTGTTATTTAGAATAGTACCTAAATATGTGTTAAATACAGGAACTGCCTCCTTTCTATAGACTGATTGTAATCATATGCAGATGTAATGTGTAAGTGATTTCTTTTCAATTATAAAATAAATTAGTGAATATTAATGTTTTAATATAGAAATTTTGTTTTTTAATGTAGTTAGGCTATTACGCAAAAAGTAAAATAATTATTTTGATTTGAAATATTTCGCAATGTATCACTGATAATAGTGTATTGATAATCTGTACTTTATATAGATAGTGTAAAATTATAATAAAAAAATAACTTAAAGCTCTTGGGAGCCTTTTGTATAATTAATCAAAAATTTTAAGTTAACTCACTTCATGCTTAAAATTATTTCGTTTGTTATATTATACGATATCATTACCCATATGAGTTTCTAATTATTAAAAAAATTATAATTTTTTCAATAAAAAATAATTAAATATAGCTTTGTGCTTCTTACTTCTTAGAATTATGGTATTTTTGTTCAATATTTTTTAGTACCTTATTTGTGTACCTGGTGATATGTTCAAATGATTTAGTAAACATCGAGATGTGATGATTACAGTGTATTGTTTTATTTTATTCTCCTTGATTATACTACATAATAACGGCGCAGTCCGCCTGTAAACGCGACGGTTGTGGGTTTGGTCTCCATTTTTTTTTATTTTTTATTATTTTATTACCTCCCTCCGGTAATAAGACAAATGGCAGCATTAAATTCCGCCACTCGACACTTCATGACTTGAAAACGTTACATACAATGTATAAAATATAGCTAAAAAAATATTTTTTTTCTAATCACATTTTAAAATAATAGTTAATATCATAAAACACCAAATAAAAATTTGAGTATTGAAAAAAAATCGGATAAGAGTGAAGTGGACTCCCCCACCGAGGGTTCCGTACAAAAATTGGAGGTCTCGAGATTTTACTGATATTCAAGTTGAGCTTATCCAGAGCCCTTTCATTTGACACCTCAATTAAACTAGCGGCTATAATACCAAATTTCAGACGTTTTTCTTGAACTAGTATCTACTACCTGTAGATGCTAGATGCCAAATTTCATAATTGTAGGTTACGAAAGTACCCTATTTATTTTGATTATATTTATAATGTGGAAATACGCGTTTTTTACTATATAAACGGTCATATATATATATATATATATATATATTTTAAACTACATTTTTGTAGAAATATATGTATATTTTTTTTTCAGCAAATCATGGGGCCTGTCTGTCAAGAGCTTTTATCTCAGGAACGCTTAGGGATATCGAATTGGAATTCAAAATTTCAAACCATATACTCGGTAGTATATACTTAATACACCAAAGTTATCTTATGAGGGGCTCGTTTTATCCCTAAACGAAACCCTAAAAACAAATGGTTAGGCCTGCTATTGCTATAGCTATTCAATGCAAATCAATTTTCATAATATGGTTCATTCATTCAAACATATAAATTAGCATTCTTTCGTAGACCTTTGTAATATATTTTTTGACAGAACTGAACTGTAATCTTCTAATGGAATACAGGTTCATATTTCACTATACTCAAAACTTTACGCAATTTGTTTATTTTGCAAAATTACCTAAAATATTAATATTTTTTTGAAATGCTTGCTGTTATTGTTTCTCCATGTAATGGAACAAAGTGCAGTGTCAAATATTACAGTTTTTCTACTAAAGGTGGCCTTTGGGGTAATAATGCAAAAAAAATATATAAATAAAATATACATATGTATTTTTTTAAACATTTATTTACCATCAACACGCAATAGATAGACAAAATTTACAATAGTTACACAAAACAACAAGATATGCAATCTCAAGATTAACATTATTTGGTAATATTACGGTTATATTGAATTATACTCTATATAACAACTGAATATATTATTGTCAATTTTCTATTTTAATAAGAAATAATTGAGAACGAAAAAATGACATCCCAGGTGGATGTCATTTTTTTAAGTATAATCATTTTTGTCGTGACATATATATTTTTTTATTTGTGAGAGCATTTTTATGACATAGCCAAAGTTAGGGACTTTAAATAAAACTATTGCTAATTGTCTCATTTCTTGTATAAAATAATTGATTAAAGTAACGTTCTCATTATTTATTATTATCTTTTGCTTATTATTATTTCTATAACGCTTATAACATTGTGCGGAACGTGACAAGTGCGATGAACTAGTAAGGCTAGGCGTATTATTGTCTTATTGTACACTTAATAAGTATTTAATGTATTTTTTAGGTCTAAGTTGTATCCTGCACATAACACACAGCAAGATAGGCAGACGGAGCCTGGGAACCTACTATTAAGACACTCCAAAGAATTCTCGAGGCATTGCTTGTTGCGCAGCGGAATTCAACGCTGCGCTTTGCCTCGTTACCAACATCAAATTTATACATATTTATTATTTGCATTTTATATATTTTATATTTGTTTATCGTCTGGTTAAATTAGAATTTTTCACCGTTTTTAACATCACTACAAAATACATTTAGTATCACTATACAGTGTATTATAGTACCTATAATCATACGATATTTTTCTTAATAGTATTTATATGATTCGATGTGCGCTTAATTACATTTGACAAATAAATAATTCTTTTAAATAAAATACAGAATTAATAAAAATTAAGTAATGGAAGATAATTCCATATTTTAAATTAATTTACATGAATAAATTAAAAAAATATATAAGTATGTACTTAAACGTCAAATTTTAACATTAGTATATATGGTATATAGTGGATAGTAACATCAATTTCTAAAGTTTTAATTGACGTTCTTTATATAAAAATAACACCAACGATTATTACATGTATAATATTTTTTATTATTCATATTATTAATATTGAATTTAAGGAATAAAACTATAACTATATAACAAGACTGTATTAAGTGTTAAGGACGCTAAATATTGGCAAACACGATGGCCCAAACGCAGCCGATAGATTATAAACAATCGCTACAAGCTTATTTACCTTATACCATATCATAAGATACATTTTTATTCTAAATATAAATTATAATAATTACTAAATAAATAAGGAATATAATAAGGAAGGATATATTTTAAAAGATATATTTTTGACGTTTATCATTGATTGATAATGATATTTTGAAATATAAATAAAAGTACAAACTTCAAAGATTTAAAAAAAGTACAGAGTAGATGTATAACAAAAATATATTTTTAAATATTTCTTATAATTGTGATGTAGTTCTTTGGCCACTAAGCTTGTGTACATATAAGGTTAATAATGATATTTATTTCTGACTAACCAGAAAAATGTAGAGGAACCTATTTAAAAATTTAAATGTTAAATTATTGATATTTTTCATCGATATGCACATTTTCATGTATTGATATAAACTTTAAAACAGATTTTTTTTATTATAATAAAATCTATGAAATAAAAATTATAAAAAATGATACTGTTTATAATAAACCATATATTTCAACTGCTATATATGTATTTATTATTATTGGAAAAAAATAAAAAATATATATATTAAGATGTCTTATTACCTATGTAAGTATAATATAACATGTTAATGTATATTAATTGCTTCTTTATAAGTAACATTATATTGAAATCACGTATACGTCATACAATTTTTTTGACAGTCTAAAATCAATAAAGATTTAACAAAAAATTATAAATTTTTAGAGTTTGAACCAGTTCATTCACTTCTATATTATTCGTGTTTTTTTCTACTATACATGACACTGGCAGACTATTTTGCGCCTGTCATCGCAAAATCAGGCCATTAAATAGAAAATATATAAATGACATAACACATACAATTCAAATCATGAAGTCATTCACAGTTTATCTATAGGATACTAAACATTTAATTCATATAAATTTTGAAGCCACTATAATAAATATGTAGATCTATTTTTTAAACAAACAAATTAAATACAGCTCTTAATGATACTTATAAAATGTCACAAATAGTTTTATATCCTAAATAAATACTTGCGTTTTTTACACAATATCAACCTTGACTGGAAACGAACCCACGTCGCTTATTGAAATAAGAAATAAATCTAAGTAACTATTTTATTATTGTCGTGATTACTTATTGTCATTTCGCAAACGTAACTTAAAAATATATTTTCAAAATCCTAGTTCATTAATTTACAATTAGAATAGAGTATATATAAAAAAAGATCAAAATATTTATTTATATGGAAACAGATTAAATATTTGTAAATAAATATATTCTGAAAGATAATATTGCTATTTTCTTTAATAGTATTTTAAAAATTTATTGTCATTATATTATTATATACTTACAACACGCAAAATATCTATAAAAGCACTTAATTCTTTTTTTAGAAGACATTTGAGAAACATTCTATTGTATTACTTTTATATAGTGTAGGTACAGGTTTCTATGTATAAATTGCTAAAAGTAAAATAATAAAAAATACGCGTAATGTAAATTCTAGTTTCAACATTTAACATTTTATTATAGCTTCCATTTTCTCTTTTTTTGATTTAATTTAAAAGGATACATTTATTACATAATATGTAATGTAATTATAATTTATTTCAATGTTGCCATATTATGTCTCCAAAAAAATACTGCCTTAGATTGCCACTGTCTCGGAGTGGTTTATATAATTTTGGCTACCTTATTATGCTAAATATTCTCATATGTGACCGAATCTATGTAATTTATAATTTTATTTTCAAACATTTCTATCATACTGTAAACTTGATATATCACTCATTTTGTGCAACAATAACGTATTTGCGCTTTTTGCAGGCAAATTTTGCAGGAAACTCAATCAATGCTTATAGATAGTCTTTCCGCATACATTAACATAATATTTAGATGATTTAAAAAAAGTGCAAATACGTCAAAAGCGCAATTAACATTACTTATTCACCCGCAACGCAAGATAAGCCAAAGTATTATAAAAAGAAATAAAAAAAATGTAATAAATATAATGTAAGTAAAAATTCGAATATAGCAATTTAACCAAATCATACTCACATATGAAATAAAATATATGTTTATGTTTTTAAAACTCTACTTAAATTATAAGTTCTACTTGAACATATGTAGCATTTCATTGAATTAATTTCAAATTAAACGAATTAACTAACCTAAAAAAAGAAATATTTAGATAAATCAAAACTCATCTCGCATTCACTCTTCATCATCGGTCTCACAGCATCCAGGCCAGCAGCATCCCTCACTGCCGTCCGGTCGAGTGCAGAATAATAGGGTTTCAACAGCGGAGACGGGTCGGGGTTCGATTCCGTGGAAGTCACGGAGATCGTCAGCCGGGAACCACGCGCGTTCTTCGTCGTCGATTATTTGTACACCGAAGTATCTGTAAAAAGGATATATAAAATATTGTTTCTTTAGGACTAGGAATTAATTATTTGCTTGCTCCGATAAGTAGTCAAAGTGTGGCGTTGAGTTCTGACTGTAGAAATTTGGGCGGGAAGTGAAGAGCGGAAGAAGAGTGTTTTAACACTAGGTCTCTCTCTCTCTCTGCTTATACTGCTCCACGTGGAATAGATAATGAAGCTAAAACAATTATAGAATTGCAAAAGCTGTAGCTAATTCAAATAGCCAGAACGTACACAAATTCAAAACTTATTAACTGTTAGTAATCGTTTAATACATCAAGATACGAGATACAAACACGAACTACACCACATGTTGCACAAGACCCACTTTTATTTTATAAAATTTATTTATTTATAAAATTCACTAGAAGCATTTTAAATATAAATGGTAAACTAAAGAATACCTGCAAATAGCCAATCCTGGTATCCAAAGAACTGATGCAAGCACCATCACAAGTACTAGAAGTACTGCCCAAATAGGCCAGGGTTTCTTCTCAGTATCACCTTCTGAGCTGATCCAGGCCTCGTACCCCGAACCTTCCATGGCCAGTTCAGCAAACGAGGATATTAGGATGGAGAGCATCGCGAGAGGAGACAGATATTTCCAACATATCAGCCAGTATATGCCTGGTCGTTGGCCTGTCATTAGTTCTATGTCGTCGGCAAATCTGTAATTTTTTTTTTATTAAGTATAATAATTATAAAATTGCTGTCATTGGGACGAGATGTAACTAGGATGTCTCTATTAGGAAAAAGTAAAATATTTTTTTAGATTTCCTGGATGTAGCGAATATAGTGAGCAGAAGACGCAAAGAAAGGTAAGAGAAGAACCTAGTGTTCAATACATTCCATTCTCTGTTTTTCGAGTGGTAACACTTTTACCGTTTCCATCAACAAGAGTGTTTTATCAGACCTAAGATAAATATTATATATAATCAGCTTTACGCTGCTCGCACATCGCACGGTAGCCAGAGGGAACCTATTGATAAGACACTCCGTTTTCCACTTTCCGTCGAATTCTGGAGTCATTGCGTGTAGAGTGGCGGAACTCAAAGCCGCACTTTGCCTCGACGTCAATCATTTATAGAAAAAAATAATATTAAATTTATATATATAAATTTAAATAAATATTTCTTTTCCTCGAGTGGGGAACGAATCCACAACCAGTCGCATTTACAATCACATTTTGTACCCCTGCGCCACGACTGGCCTCAATACATTCACATATTAAAATGATTTAAATATAACCTTTTCCCGAATGTAGATAGAGCCCATAACCATCGGCTTACAATCAAAATCAACCACTGAACCTACACACCAATAGCTCTAAAAACATAAAAACAATAATACTAAAAACGTTATAATTTGAAATGTTACGAGCCGAAGGAGTATGTATGTAACATTTCACCTTTCAGAGAGAGCTCTATTACAGTACAGCATTTAACGGTAGACTTTTTAATCTCCGGATAAACACGTTCGTGTTATAAGCTCCGTGTTTTTGTTTGTTGTCGGCGTTAGTTTCACGGTGTATCCCGCACATAAAAACATATTAATTACTTTTTTTTATAAAAAAAAATAATATATTTAGTACGAAATATTATTAAATTAGCTTCACGCTTTATATTCCGCACACAGCAGGGTAGGCAGAGGGAACCTAGAGTAAGACACTTCGTTCCCCACTTTCTGCCGAATTTTTGAGGCATTGCGTGTTGAGTGGCAGAACTCAACGCCGCGCTTTGCCTCGACACCAGAGCGAAGAAATGAAAATATAAATTTAAGTAAATATTTCATCTCCTCGAGTGGGAATCGAACCCACAACCAGTCGGTTTTACAGTCACACTTTGTGCCACTGCGCCACGAATGGCCTCATACTTACGGGCTTTTTTTTTTAAATATTATTAACATCCAACCATTCTTTCTTTTTAAACAAAACCAATTAAATGTTTTGTATTTATTTCTACAAAAATCGAACTTTGCTGGTTCTTTGCTGGTTTTTGCAAGAGCATTTTAAAGATTATTCGCATATTTTCTCTTATTTAGCTTAAACAGGCAGACAGGTTAGGGAGTGGGATCCTAGTACTGAGGTACTGTGTTCTACACTTGCCACTTAATTTTCGTTCCAATGCCGTCCTTGTCTTTACATATTTGAGAGAGAAAATGAAAATAAGTCATACCTCTGATTGGGAATTGAACCCACAACCGCTGCACCACAATGGCATGTCACATTTGTTATACCTACGTATATGAAAAAGTGAAAATAATATACAATATTCGACTTAAGAGCATATTATAAGTGCCTATTTCTATACTAAGTTTACCTCAAAACAGTCTACAATCTAATAAGGAGAAAAAATCTACAAACTCTTTTGAAATTTCTCGTGAAGTGAAGTTCACTCAATCACAGATCCGTACAAAGTTAATATCGTGAATACCGATCGCCTCTCAAATACAGATGGAATTGACAAAGGAATTCCTAACTTTTTTTTAACTTTAAGCAATTTCTTTCACTTTTTTGAATGTCGGCAGAGGCGTATTTATTAGCTTATGCTCACGATACGCCTGGTCATTCATTGGTTTCGCGTCGACTTAAATATTTTATAAAAATTCCAACTCTCTATTTTAAGAGGCTGGTCGTGGCGACGTAAAACGGTAAACGCGATAGGTTGTAGGTTCGATTGTCTCTCTAGGAAATAAAAAAAAATATATAATATTTTCATTTCTTCGCTGTGGTAACAAGGCAAAGCGCAGCATTGAGTCACGCTAAATATACAATGCCTCTAGAATTCGGCGGAAAGTGACGAACGAACAGAAGTGTCTTAATGGGAACGAAGTGTTTTAACAGGACAGGAGGTACCTGAGAACCTATTCTCAGGTTCCCTTTGCCTCCCTGCAAAAATATATAATAAAAAAATATTACGGGTTTTTCTTTACTTTTTACCAGAAAAAAAAACATATTGCAAATGTCCGATAAAGCCAGTCATTTTATGCGAATTTCGTCATGGTTTCTAATGCCTATTTTCAATTAACTAAACATGAATAATTTTATGATCATCATTCAAGTCATTAGAACGTATATAAGTTATAAAGATAAAAGCTTTAATGGCGTAGAAACTCATAAAACAAAAGCGTGCCCCTGTAAGCTGGGTAAGTGATTACAAAACGCTGATTTCTATTAATAGAAAGTATAAACAGTATGTATTAGTAAGTATACTTAATTGTAAGAATATACTATCTATACAGCATTATTAATTATTAATATTATACAGGAAGTGGGTGCATGGATAAAGACGTGTGACGTGATTGCACTTACGACGGTTGTGGATTCGATTCAAATTCGGGTAATGAAATACTTAATATTTTTTGTTTCTCACTCTGGTGACGATGTAAAGCGTCATTGAGTTATACCACTTAAGACACAGAACTCGGCGGAAAGTGGGGAACGGTGTGTAAGACACTAGGTTCTCTCTGCCTACCCTGTTATGTGCGGGATACAGCGTGAAGCTGATAAAAAATAACAAGAAAGTATTAAATAAAACAAACTCACCTTTTAACACCATACACGTAAGCGATTCCAATACATTCACAAAACGCTATAATCAATAATGGAAAATTGCCGCTGTACATGTCGAAGAGTAAGAAAATATAACTTCCAGCGCCATGAGCGAAGCCCATAGACAATAAACAGCATATTAAGCACAATCCTCCAGTCAAATATTCCTTTCGCAGATTGGGGAACAGCTTCATATCCACTATTGAAGTCACGACGCCTTCCAATGTTCCAAACTGGGAATCGATACCAAGAGTGAAAAGCATTAGGAAGAACAGGACGGACCAGAACTGAGCTCCTGGGAACTGGTTGATGGCTTCTGTAAATATTATGAAGGCTAAACCCGTGCCTGATGCGGTCTGAAAAAGAAAATTCATTGTTTTTATTATTGTTGTTTACTTACATTATGTAAGATGCCAGTCGGGGCGCAAAAACCGAGCGTGCGACTGTAAACGCGGCAGGTTATGGGTTTTATTCCCACTCAAGGAAATTATATTTAATTTTTAAATATTTTCATATTCTCGCTCTGGTAACGAAGCAAAGTGCCTTGAGTTACGCCACTCAACCCATAATGTCTCCAGAATTCAGCATAAAGTAGGGAGCGGAGTGTCTGACCACTAGGTACCTACTCTGCTAAGTGAATCTATTCTCTGCTGTCTTTTCTTAAATGATATTACTGGATGATGGAACCTGAGGACTTTTGGCGACGGAAAGACATACCTATGAATATGATTTAAAGAATTTGTCCCTAAGTAAGACTAGTTAAAAATTTCTCAATTTATATATACCAATTGGATTGCGAGAAAATATTTTATTATGACCGTAATCACTATATGAAAGCCGCCGTGGCGCAGTGGCACATGCGTGTGACTGTAAACGCGACGACTGTGAGTTCGATTCCCACTCGGGGAATGAATTAATATTTATTAATATTTTTATTTATTCGTTGTACAAGACAAAGCTCGAAGTTGAACTACTCCGCTCAACAATGCCTTGAAAATTTGGCGAAAAATGTGGAACAGAGTGTCGTAATGCTATGTTTCCTCTGCCTACCCTGTGAGTGAAAATAAAGTTACAAAAATATATAAAAATAACTATATTATAAAAAAACTAACTAAATATTTAAGGGCGTTTTCTGAATGATAACACTACTGTAATCGATGATACCAATAAACGTTTGTATTATCACAAAACCTTGACCATAATACTAAAGCGAGCTTTTATTTCACTCCAACATAGAATTAAAGTCTATAAACTCTAAGTCTCGCTTTTAAGATAAATTTCAAATTCTCAATAAAATTGAAAAGTAACTTTTATTGAACTGAAAAGTTATTTAATATATAAAACTCTAATTAATACAATATTGGGAACGTCTTTATTATTAGTCATGACACACAATGGGATACTCTCTGCTTTTAAGCATGACGGTTGTAGGTTCAATTCCCACTCGGGGAAAGGATTATATTTACATTATTTTCCATAACAGATGTCAAAAATGTGAAACATGAACAGCCCATGTCAAAAATTAAGTGAGAAATGGAGAGTGTTTTAATTATAGGTTTTTTTTAAATTATATAAAAAAAATCATTTTCACGCCGTATCCCGCATACAGCAGGGTGGGCTGAGGGTACATAGTGTTAAGACTCTCCGTTCCCCATTTTCTGTCGAATTCTGGAGGCATTGCCTATAAAGTGGCAGAGCTTAACGCCGTAAAATAATATATTGAATCAAATACTTATATAGAGAGTGTTTTTAAATCTTTAATCACTTTGACTGTAAAGATATCAGTGACATATATATTGTGTTTACGGGATACAATACAATGAAACAATCAAAAACGTTTTAGCTTAATACACAGCGTATTAACGTATATTATAGTCGTTATGAAATTTCCACTAAGGTCACTGAAATATTATATTAGATTTATGTATATCAATAATGAACTATCAATTTTGGACAAGTATAGAAATCCATTCAAAATGTTTTTTATAGCAGGGTAAGCAGATAGAACTTATCGTTGAAACCCCCTGAAGCTAAGTTGCGGAACTCAACACCGTAGTTTCATCTCTAAGGTAGGCAAAGAAAATATAATATGGCAACCAAATGTCGTGTGTGTTTACAGTAAAATGTCCCACTCGCCACGATACCGCAAAAATGATTATTTTCTAATACTTTTTTTTATCTAATTAGAAATCATGCGGCGTTAAGTTTCGCCACTTTGTCCCGCTTAAACAAAAATCCAAATCTACCCTACCGTCTAAAATAACTGAGATCGTGAAAATATATTTATTAAAGTTTAATGACTGTATCTGTATTAATTAATGTCAGGCAACATAAAGCTAGCTTTATTCATTGTCTCTGATAAAATTAATGATATCAGTGATTTATATAGTGTATATCGAGTTAATAAAGTCTGTAATCGAAACCAAAAATAGTTTTTTTAGCTTCACCCTCCATTCCGCATGTTTCAGGATATGTAGAGAACCTGTCACGACACTCTGTTCTCCCCTTCATTTAATTGAATGTATCGAGTAGTGGAACTTAACGCCGCACTTATCTTACACCAGCGTTGAAATGTTGAATTTCCCCGATTAGGAATTGTTGCAACAACTTATTCGATAGTGTTTTACGCCACGATAGCCTTGTAAATCTAAGTAAAGAAATTAAAAAGCTGGTGTTTGAAAGACAGGTATGTGTCTGTGTGTAACATTTCAGAAAATTATCTTAATATTATTATATATAAATTTGAATTATAATCTGAAACTTGAATAGAATCGATTATACGTTAAAAATACCACAAAATCAAACAATTGTTCGATCCCCACTCGAGGAGATGAAATATTTACTTAAATTTATATTTCCATTTCTTCGCTCTGGTGTCAAGGCAAAGCGCGGCGTTAAGTTCTGCCACTCAACACGCAATGCCTCCAAAAAATTCGGCAGAAAGTGAGGAACGGAGTGTCTTACACTAGGTTCCCTCTGCCTCCCCTGCTGTGTGCGGGATATAGCGTGAAGCTAATTTTTTAATTTATTTTATTTTAAATACCACAAAAAAAATCGGCTTAAGTAGTGACAATTAGATACGAAATAATTATGAAAATTGTTTAATAATTTTTCTGAAGGTTTTTCATTATTATTTAAGAGAAAATAGATTTTAATAAGCATTTTATGACATTTAACATTAAACAAGCCGAAGCGCTGGTACAAGATAATGTTAAGAAACATCTCAGCCATTCTAGAATTTTAAAACAAGAAATTCTTAATGAACCTTTTATTTTGTTCCGGAATTTCACTTTTTATCTTTACTATTATAGTAATTAAAATGAATGAATAAGAAAAAGTATTTATAGGTGAGGTAAAATATTTTCAAGGCCGTCTTGGCGCAGGGACACAAGCAAGCGACTGTTAACACGACGGTTGTGGGTTTGATTCCTGCTCGATGTAATGGAGAAAGAGAAGGGAAGTGTCTTGTCGTGAATGTCTCAACACTAGCTCTCCAAGTTAGGAAGAAGAGAAAAAAAATCGTTTCCTCTTAACTATCGGAAATTAAAGCTCATAAATTAATGAGAAAATAACAAGAGTAAGTTAAGATCTTTGCTAGCTCTATTATGTCACAGAAGAGAGAGCGATGAACTCCGTGGAGCTAAAACCCAAACAAGAAATACAAATTAATCTAGCAATACTTACATTATCTAACTCCTTTTGTAAATCACATTCCGGCAAATTTGGCATTATTAAACTTGTTAAATTGCCGTTCAAGTCGATCGGAACTGCCTGTCCCGCTTCAGGAAACGTCATGGATTTGTAAGCGGGACCAAATAATTCCAGCAGCGTTTCGTTTCTAATTTCCAAACACTTTTCGTATACCATTGTTGCTTTAAAACCTATTATAGAAAATACAACAATCCCAGCGAACATGGACGTGAGGCAGTTAGTCATGGAAACCATTATAGCATCACGATAGCAATTATTATCCACAGGGTTGTAGGAACTGAAGGCGATGAGGCCGCCGAAGGCTAAGCCTAGCGAGAAAAATATTTGAGTGCCCGCCTCCAGCCAGACTACAGGGTCCATAATTCTATGCCATTTTGGAGTAAACAGATGGACCAGACCATCTCCCATGCCCTTCAAAGTTATTCCTCTAAAGAAGAAGATCACCAGCACAATGTAGGGGAACGTGGCAGTAACGTATACAACTTTTCCTGAAGATGCAATGCCCTTGATCATACACATGTAGACTAGAATCCAGGCAATTATAAGAGCTAGGGCTATTTTGTAATTGAAGGTCTCTGGATAGTTGATGTCTTCAGATATCTGTAGAGTTGTTCTATACCAGAAGTACTGAGTGGGGCTGCTCACCTGTAACAAATTTATTTATTGTTAATAAATACTGAAATTAACATCAGTTCAATTTTCACATTTTTTCTTTAACCCGACTCCTACTTTATTTCACCAAATTGGAAATTTTGCATTTGAAAATTTAAAAAAACCCCCACCGAGAAATATATTTTTTCTAAAGGTAAATTTTAAATTTAAGTATTTAGATTTGTTTAACAACTCATGATTGCAAAATAAATTTACAAACTACTTCTTTACTATCATTAAATTATCTCATGACGAACTCGGAAAGTTGTAAAGCAACCTTGAATGAAAAAGTTATTAAAACAGTGATTTAAAAAAAAAAGATAAATCTAACTATAAAGTAGCTTTACTCGATCTATTTTAAATGTAAATATTTTTCTTTCTGGGTAAAATAAAATTCAACAGTTTGAAAATTTATTCACATGCATGAAAAGTATATTTTCACTAAATATAAATATCTGTTTTTTTTTTATATCTTTTTTCACGTTTGCGCAATTTTGACTTGAAAACTTTTTCATGTGTATTATAAGTATATCTTAAATAGAGGTAATAAAAAAATAGACGCGACAGAATGTGGTTTGGATTCCCAGTCGATGAAATAAAATATTTAATATTTTCATTTTCTTACTGTGGAAACGACACAGCCGGCCGTTAAATTTTGGCCACTGAGCACGCATTGCCTCCAGAATTTGGCGGAAAGGGTGCAACCTAAGTTTCTTAATGGGAACGCAGTGTCGTAAAACAAGTTTCCAGGTTACCTTTGCCTACCCGGCTATGTGCGGGATACAACGTGAAGCTACCCTTATACAGTCATCACACGCATAAACGGAGTGTATTTCTACACTACGTAGGTAATACTTGCTATCCTATACTACCTGCGATAAAGAACGTGAAGCCGTTAAAACATGTATTCAAATCATTATATGACAATATCACTTTTTAATTACATTTTTGATTTAATTACATTTTTGATTTAATTACATTTTTATATGAGAATATACAATACTTATACGTAAAACATATTATACTATAGACTACTATAGGTATACACTAGATATTTGTACAATATGATGAACACGTTCAACCAAACGACCCTTTCAGACAATTTAATTTAGAACTGCCAGAGCCAACCACAACGTATTTATGACATAAACCTTTATATAAAACGTACATGTGTTCTATAATGTAAAAATGCCTAAACAAATTAAGGTTTTATAAAAAAAAATATGTAAATGTCTAAACAAATTAAGATTTCAAAAAAAATCAAATCAGCTTCACGCTGTATCCTGCACACAGCAGGGTAGGCAGAGGGAACCTAGTGTTAAGACACTCCGTTCCCCACTTTCTGCCGAATTCTGGCGGCATTGCGTGTTGAGTGGCAGAACTCAACGCCGCCCTTAATCTCGACACCAGAGCGAAGAAATGGAAATATAAATTTAAGTAAATATTTCATCTCCTCGAGTGGGGATCGGACCCACAACCAGTCGGTTTTACAGTCACACCTCGTGCCACGGCGCCACGACTGGCCTCAAGATTTCATATAAAAAAAATATGTAAATTCACTTTTAATATCAGAATATGTGAGGCCCTCGTGGCGTAGTGAGTCAACGTCTAATTGTACTGTCACTCAAAGGAATATATTATTTTCATTAGTTAACCCTGCTATATACTTATATACTTAGTATCGAAATATATACTTAGTATCGAAATTAAACACCGCACAAAACCGACTGAGGATTGGCAATAATTCATTACCTTGAGTGAGAATCGAACCCATAATCGCCGCGATTACAGGCAGACGCTTTTCCATTACGCCATGACGGCTGTAAAGTAATTATCGTAAAACATTATCTTTACAATGAACGTCGATCAAACGATGTATTGTTTCTCCCAATTACATGAAATCAATATTTTAACTAAAAACGTTCGCGTACTGCTTTTTACTGGCTGGAGCAAATATGAAACTATCGATTTGGTCAATAAGGTCATCCTTTTTCAACTTTTTTAATCTTGTATGTTTTTACATAAGAATATTATATGTATTTTCGCCTCTCCGGGACTTTGGACGGATGTCGAAAGTACTTTCTAGTAAGGTTATTTTCTGAGATATTATGACAATTTTCATAGTCAGCTTCACGCTGTATCCCGCACACAGCAGGGTAGGCAGAGGGAACCTAGTGTTTTTAGACACTCCGTTTTCATAGTAATATTATAATAATCAAAAAACTATATATTTTAAAATATTTTTTCGTTCACGAAGCGTTTTGCCTCATTACACAGCGAGCAAATGAAGATATAATATATTTCAAAGCTCGAATGTGAATCGAATTCACAACCGTCGCGTTTTTTTAGTCTCAAGTAATTTTGGAATTCATTTTCTACATTATGAAATTGGTGCCTATTAAAAAGATTAATTAATCTTTTCTCTTTGCAAAATGATTTTTTTACAGACAATACGAGCTATGTGGCGGAACTCAACAGCGCGTCTTGTCTTCTTACCAGAGCGAACCGCAACCTAATTTTACTTTAAAAATGGCTGTGATGGGAAAGATTAGATTGAGATTGAAAGAGAAAGAATTTGTTTACAAGTAGTCTCCCAATTGTTATTTATATTTCATTCCCGGGCCATCTTTATAAATCCTTTTCCTTTTCCTACGTTAAAAGTGAATCGTAGCTGTCTGGGACCATATTACTTTATATTTATACTGGAGATAGATATTGTCATACGGGCTCAAAAAAAATTATATTATATTATATTATGATATTTTTTTTTTAGCTTCACGCTGTATCTCACTTGTAGCAGGGTAGGCAGAGGGAGCCTATTGTTAAGACACTCCGCTCTCTACTTTCCACCGAATTCATGAGGCATTAATTACTATAGTGTTGAGTGGCGGAATTCAACGTGTTAACTTTAGGTAGGAGGTTCCCTCTGCCCAACCCTGTCATGTCAACCCTATCAGCTCAAAATTGAAAAAAGTGTTACTACCTTTATGTTACCGTAGAAGAAGTCTATTTTTAAGTGATAAATGTTTTAACATATTTGGATTAAAGGGTTAAATCTTTAAAACGACGAAAAAAATAGTTTCGAATAGGTATATTATAACATTTTTATTTTTGTCGCTAAATAAACAAACTAGAGCCTAGTACCGCAGTGAGACATTGACTATAAGCTCGTTGTTTGTGGATTCCTTCTTCACTCGGGAAAACTATTTTACGGTCTTTATTTTAATTATTATCATTTCACCGCCCCAGAAGTCAAAAAGCGGCGTTGAGTTCCGCCATCAAATACCATTGCGTATTCAAAAAATGAGCGACACGTGGGAAACGGTGAGTTTCCCCTCGTCTACCCATCCTGCTATGCGTGAGGCCACGTTTACATACACAGAAGGAATGTACAGTATGTATGGATAGTACTTGTAGGTTCGGTCTCACCTGCACGAAATATTTGTGAAAATGCCTTTGTTTGGGCCTGAATCTTGTAATTTACAATCTTAACATTTAACTATAATGTGCTAATTTAATAGTTTTTGTTTATCAGTGAGGTTTATTAGTGAACAATTAAATTATAATTTTTAGAAATTATATTAAAAGTTGATTTAAGCGGGACTCGAACTCGCGTTTCGTGGAAATCGTCCAACCGCTTTGACAACTAAGCCATACGTTCTTATCACGCTAGGTCAAATTACAAATATTTATACGCCTATTACAATTTATATACATATTGATAGCCAATAGACGCAGATTCAAGTTTCACTGCATTCAAATTTGAATATCTCGTATTTATACGGTTTCTAAAAAGATTTTTCTATCCTTATTACCCATAGAATAAAACTGTCGAAGGGCATGGGGCAAGGGGGACAAGCGTGTGATTTTGAAGTTTTGGGTTGGATTCGCACTCGAGGAAATTAAATGTTTTAATTTTTTGATGACTATGACTACCTCCATTCAACATAGTGTCTTAACACTAGGTTCCCAGGTTCCCCCGGTCCACCCTGTTATGAGCGGGATGCATTGTGGAACTAAAAGTAATTAATATAGAGTGGGAGTGTGGAAGAATTTATACACATATAATTTCATATAAATAAATAATTTATATCTTAAAGTAGCCACAGAGCGTCACTTGAATTCTAGTAGCGGCTTAAAAAGGTCAAAGTTGATCTCTTAACAATATATCGTTGGTAGGCATTGTGTTTTGGATGAATGCCAACTTTAAACCGAGCAGTTTTACAATTTCAATACATTGATAACAAAAGATATCTAATTTTTAAATATTCAACTATGTATGTATATCTTTACTTATACAGTAAAGCTTTAGAGTGTATTCATTTAAAGCTCTAATCTCAGGAACTATTGGTTTGAATTGAAAAAATATTTTCTTTATGGAGAAAGGATATATATAATATACGCCATAAAATCTAGATGTAACCCTCAGTACCTGCGGTCGGAGCTACTTCCCTCCGTTAGATGTATCATAATGTCTCATATTTTTGTACACATATTTTTGAAACCGGACAAGTGAGAGTCGGGCACGCCCATCGAGGGTTCCGTACAAAATTTGGAGATTTCGGGCTTTTTTTGTAATCCAAGATTAATTTAGTCAGAGCCCTTTAATCTAATAACTCACTTCAACAAGCGGCTTTGTTTAGATTTAGCCACAAATGTTTTCAGTTATTTTTTTCTGAACTAATACCTACTATCTGTAAATGCTATCTGCCAATTTTCATAATTCTAGGTCAACCGGAAGAACTCTACTTATTTTGATTCCCTGTTATAGTGTCAAAATACGCGTTTTTTTAAAAAACTGCCATTCTTTTTTTTAAGCAAATGTAGAAATAAGGTTTTTTTTTAGAAAAAAAAGGAACCGTAGATTTGAGTGGTTGGTATGATTTAATTTTCTTCTCGATATCTCCAAGCGTTCCTGAGAAAAAAGCTCTTGACAGACAGACTTACGGACAACAGGTTGATCTTATAAAGGTTCCTTTTTTCGTTAAAAGTACGGGCCCTTAAACATATACAATAGCCACCATAGATTCATTTAAACGTATCTAATTCAATCGGTGGTTATAAATGTTAATCCCAAAAATAATATTTATAGCGATAGATTAAGTTTTCTATTATATTTTTAGTACTATATAATAATAAATATATTTTAAAAACATAATAATATTAGTAATATCTTCAAATGCAGAGAGGAAACCAGAGAAATGGCCTGTCAAATAAACATCTACTACACAATATAATACGTAACAACCGATAAAATAATTTAGGTCGCTGTTTCCCTACAACTTCCTCCCTCAATGTCCTTATCGTCATTCGTTTTCCTTAAGTTGCAATGAACAAGGCTATTGTTGTTAGTGTGTATTGTATAAGATTCTTCTCATCTTGACGTTATATCCTCCATATAGTATATCTATCTACATGGTAGGCAGAATAAATTTAGTGTCAAGACACTTCATTCCGCACTTTTCGCCTGAATTCGAAACATTGCGTTGAGTGCTGAGAGTTGAACTCAACGCCGCTCATTGTCTTACCAAAAGGGAAAAAATAATCCCACGGGTGCATGTTAAATCCACTAATAGTATAGAAAAACGTTTGAACAAATGAACTTATACGAATTTGAACATGCGCCTCATATGAAGCGCTCTTACCACTAAGCTATACGTTAAGAACGTATAGATACATCTAAATTGCATAAGATTTTCGATGTACCTTTAATTGCTATTTTAATTGTTAGAGCGAAAAACTTTCAGAGTCTTCCATTGTAACACTCGTCGTTTGGAAAAAATATGTAAATGTCAAAGAAAGCTCAACATTCCAATAAATAAATAATATTGAACTTTTTTTACATTTATATATCTTATAAAGAACTATATTTAAAACAAAGTTTGATATTTCTACAACTTTGAAGTTTCACGAGAAGAATATAAAAGTGAGCTCTATAGAAAAGTTTGTTGGAAAAAGATATAATTTTTATAACAAAATATGCTAAGACTTGATTGTTGCACACGTTCTACACTGCTTAAGGTCAGAGGCACAAGAGTGGGACTGTAAACGCAACAGGGTCTGGGTACGGTGCCCCGTCGAAGAAATGAAATATTTGGTATTTTCATTTGCTTATTGGTAATGCCGCTTGAATTTGGCGAAAATTAAAATGAAAATCTCTTAATGAGAACAGAATGTTTTGATGGGCAGAAGGAACCTGAGGATCGGCGTGATAGCGTGATACAGCGTGGAGCTAAAGAAAATTATAATAAAATGTGGACTTTTCAAAGGGCTTTCTTCTGTATCCCAAATATAAAAATATTTGGGATACAGAAGAAAACCCACAAGAAACGCATAATAGCCCCAAAGGGATTGTACGGAGTAAATATGTATAAAAGTTATGCTCTGTACGTAGGCCGGGACTTTTTACTCACAGCCTACTCCCCAAGGGAGTAACTCCCCGAAGGATAATACGTGAAGATAAGAATATTTACACATTATGGCAAGTATAAGTATTTATAGTAAGTTTCGCTTCTTTATAACCATAACTTTGAGGCCAGTCGTGGCGAACGAGCACAAGTGAGCAACTGTAAACGGGATAGGTTGTGGGTTCGATTCCTGCTCGTAACAATGAAAGTAATATTATCTTGTGCTAGCTCTGGTAGTAGATCGACGTTGAGTTCTACTACCATGTAACGCTACGTGCGTTATTTCACAACAAAAGCATTGATATATTCTCATTAAATAGTCGCAGTTGTGTACTAACTTGTAACCGTTACTTCACGCTGTATCCCACACATAACAAGGTAGGCAGAGGGAACCTGGCAACCTAGTGTTAAGACACTCCGTTCCCATCAAGACACTTCCGTTCCCTAGCCCGCATTCATTCATTGTTTGATATCTATCTATGAATGAATGAATGAATGAATGAATGAATGAATGAATGAATGAATGAATGAATGAATGAATGATTGAATGAATGAATGAATGAATGAATGAATGAATGAATAAATGAATGAATGATTGAATGATTGAATGCTTCTCCAGATCGATCTCAGAATAGAGAGCGATTTATAAAAACGACCCTAAGTATGCAACAAAAACTGGACAAACGCGAGCCGGGCTCGCCCACTGAGGGCTTACTATAAAAGTAGGAATTTCTTCTGAAATTCAAGCTTAGCTTAGCCAGAGCCGCCCATTCATCTGATACCTCATTTGAACTAGCTTTGGTTTTAATACCAAATTTTGTCCCTCTTTTAAGAAAACATAGATTTTTTTTTCAGGAAATTATGGGGGCCGTAGGTTTCATATTATATATAAGGTTTGAATTTCAACTCGATATCCCCAAATGTTCTTGAGATAAAGCCTCTTGACAGACAGACAGACAAAGTGATCTTATAACGGTTCCTTTTTTCCATAAAAGGTACGGAGCCCTAATTATATACTAACAAAATTACATGAAAACGCTTTCATTTATTTCATCGAATGGCAATATATATATGAAATCGATATTAGCTTAGTGAAGCGAAAAAAAGAATATTCAGCACCATACTGAGACACATTCCCGTAATTAATCTTTGCTGGAGTAAGGGCGGCTACACACGAACCGAGCTTATATTAAAAGAATAATATACAGTATATCTATTGTCTTAATAAGATGTACGTAAATAAAGTAGCTTCACGCTATTTCCCAAATAGACAGCTGTGTGGGATACGCTGTGATTGGAACACGTGCTAAATGTAATGTGTATAAATAATTTAAAAAATTAAATACTTTCACTCTGTATCCTGCATATTTGCTTTTGCTTTTGCTATTGTGCCAGAGCCAAATAATAAAAATATTAATAACTCTATATAGATGAGGATGAGGCCAGTCGTGGCGCAATGGCACAAAGTGTGACTGTAAAACCGACTGGTTGTGGGTTCGATCCCCACTCGAGGAGATGAAATATTTACTTAAATTTATATTTCCATTTCTTCGCTCTGGTGTCGAGGCATAGCGCGGCGTTGAGTTCTGCCACTCAACACGCAATGCCTGCAAAAAATTCGGCAGAAAGTGGGGAACGGAGTGTCTTAACACTAGGTTCCCTCTGCCTACCCTGCTGTGTGCGGGATACAGCGTGAAGCTAATTTTTTTTTTTTTTATATAGATATCGTATAGACGCCAGTATCATATTGTTTCCTTTACATCACATGATTAATGAGTACCTAGTACTTTGATGCTTGTCGGTAATCAGAGTCTGATGATGGACCTGGATGCGACTATGTGCTACGTTATCATTTTTAAATTTTTTATATTTTTTATTATGTTACCTCTATCAAAATGTATACCGCTTTTATGTATGAAAAAATTGAGTCTGTTATAAAAGCGCAAATATTTAATACATAGTATTTTTTTCATTTCCTCGCTCTTATAGCAGCCACTCAATACATCTCGAAAATTAAGCAGAAAGTGGCAAACATCTTAAAATTAGGCCTTTGCCTATCTTGTCGTATGCGGGATACGCTGTAAAAAAATATTTTTTTAAACAATATTTTGAATTTTTAAATGGAATTCCAATAGGTTAAATATAACCCCCGTTCCCCACTTTTTACACTAGTTTATAGACATTTGAATGGCGGAATTCAACGCTGCGGCATGCTTACATGTACGACGTATATTTTACAGCACTGTGCGGCAGCCCAGAATTCTTCTGAAGACGTAAATATTGCCCGGTTATGATGTTATTTACTATAAACGTGAGCTATGGACTCAGTTTTAAACCACCAATGGACATGTTTAATCTATGGCAATTAAAAAAGAATGAGTTTTACCGAAAAAAAAAAAGAATTAAAAAATTAATAACCATAAACAATATTTCTTGATCAAAGCTAAACGAGCAAACAAATAGGAACATTCTCCGTCTCCGTAAGATTGAATCAGCATCCACTTGCGTAGTTACGTAACCTTCGTATGTAGCTAAGGAGCTCTTAAGAGGGCTCTACAGATGAATGCAATCGATATACTGTTCCGGGCTTAGCGGTAAGTGCAATTTAACCTATTGACTGGAGACTTAGTAACAAATAAACTACTAGCAAAATGAAAAATAAAAAAAAAACCACCCGGTCAAAAGTATCTATCTATCTATGTCGTCTTGGCAAAGTTAAAGTACTTGCGGATTTTTATAAAACATAGCTAAGAATTATAACAAAATTTAAAACAAAAGCGTACTCAAATCAGCTTATCAATTCAGGAGCTACGGTGCTACAGGCAGACAGGCACATCAAACTAATTACATCCCCCTCTTTGCGGAGTTAAAAATGATAGTAAGTCTCAACTTATTTTTTTTGCTGTAAATTTCCTATAAGGAATTTACTTTAAATAGATAAATACTTCGCAAGATCTTTATAAATAATAGGTAATAATTTAAATTTCAATGTTTACTAATTATTTGATGAATGATAATTTTTTTTATAAAAATTAACTTCTAAGTTAAGTTTTTTTTTAGTTTTAAAACTGTATAAACGTTCCATGTTTTAAAAAAAAAGAACTAAGCAGTACAAAATCTTTGCTAATTAAATGAACTTCTTAAACTCACGGCCCTGGCCGGCGAGTAACTAATAAAAAAATAATTAATTATTGATTTAGAACTTTTTAAAGTATTTTCGGCCAACGGTTACTCGAACAAAAAGCAAAATGCAGGGAGGGACCCAGGAGCATGGTTTTGAGGAAGAAATTACAAATACTTTCGCATTTCTTACTACAGTTCAGTGTTTTAAGTCACACATAAATCTCGTGTAATAAATGTTAGAAACTCTTTTATGGCCGACTTGTTCGAATATTAGTTTTTGGGCCAATACTGAAAAGAATTGAGACCGTCGCAGCAGTGCAGCGTGAAATTTATGGTTGGATTGGTGGACTCGAGGGAGTCAATAATTTTTGTCGTTTATAATATTTAGCAAAAATTAAAAACGAAATATAAACTTTTAATCATAATATTTTTTTTATTTGTTTTTTTTTATGTTTGTTACCTCAGAACTTTTAACTGGGTAAACCAATTTTGTTGACTCTTTTTTTTTATTTGAAAGCTAATAGATTAATAGCGACCCGCTCGCAGCTTCGTCCGCTTAAACCACAGAATTATTTTCTTAACACACTGAATGTTCGTGTTTTGATATACCCATAATGTATGTATGTAAGATTTTTTATGAACAACTTAAGATCGCATTTTCGTACCTCCCATAAGAATCTTCAATTGAATGTTTGAAATAAAAACGCAACTTATCGATACTTACTGTCTGTGCGTTTCTTCACGATAATCTCAGAAAAGGCTTCGATTTAAATATTTTTTTTGTTTGTATTTTGACAAGCTGCCCTTAAATATAGTATTAGTATAGTATTCGTTTTATTTTAATCAGCTTCACGCATGAAATAAAAATATTTCATCTCCTCGAGTAGGGATCGAACTCACAACCAGTCGGTTTTACAATCACTTCGTGCCGCTGCGCCACGACTGCCCTCAACTGGGTTGGACTTTATTTTAATCTGTTCACACAAAGTTAAAACAGATCCACGCTTTATCCCGCCCTTAACAGGGCAACTTATATATATATTTACGATGTTTATCTATATTTCGTATACTTTGAGGCCCTAGGCTAACACTATGCAAAAATTCATCAACTTATGTCAGGTATTTTTTGCGTGATTGACGAACAAATAATCCGACAGACAGACAGACAGACAAGAATTCTGCTGAGTGTTTTTTTAGGTTCTATAATCAATATAATAACCGACCTTATTTTCATTTTTTTTATATCTTTCACGTACAGAATTGACTTTTCTATCCTTTTATTATATATGGAGATAATGAGTACAAAGTTATCATCAAATACATATACATTAAATCCAAAACTCAAGGTAGCTACTGTAAACAGTTGAGAAGTTCCCTTAAATGCTCTTCGTCTCCATTATCCGACCCCTAAAAACAGTCACAACTCATTTAAGTGTAAATTCTAAAGTTCTCAAGTTAATCAACATCATGTTCGACTATGATAATTATTTCAGCATAACGACATTACCGTAGGTGACGACAGCCAAACAATACTTATTTAGAAAACGTATAAAAAATTGAACGCAGCGGGACTCGAACCCGTGCCTCCTGGGAACCGACCAGGCGCTCTGACCACTAAGCCATGCATTCTCGCCAAGCTACGTCGAAACTTTTATACGCTTGTTACAACTTATTTATGTTGCTAGCTTCTACAGCAATTCACTACAGCATCGTGCTCCTAAGGATTTCAAAGTTTCGTTACTTTGTCATCCAGATCCCATAATCAAAACCTAACCAAACTCTCATCCAACTACCCTCGAAGGACATTCTTTCCAATAAAAAAAGAATCAGCAAAATCGGTTGGCGTGATGTTGACGTCGATTTCTCGCGCATATATTTCATGCAAATTTATATGCTAATATATATTTTTTTTTATTTTTATATTGGGAAACAAACAGCGCTTACAATACTTAAAGCTAATATAAAACTTATATGGTTTTCTCGTGCATGGAACTGTCAGAACTGGACCAAATTAAAATAATATACATTTTTTTCACGCTGTATCCCTCACATAACAGGGCAGACAGAGGGAACATGTTCACTAACAATTCTGGAGGAGTTGCGTGCATTGCGTGTTGAGTGACGGAACACAAAACACCAGGAAATGAAAATATTCAATTCTTTTCATATTGGTGATACTTCCCTAAGTGGGAATCGATCCTACAATCATACGCTTGTGCCATTGGCCAACGACCATCTCAACATACGGCCCTCTATTATACAATGATTGATAACAACTTTGAAAGCTATTTTACTCAAACATTTTGAAACCTCCGTGGGCGCTAAAGTGAGGTTCAAGTCGAGCACATTGAAGTCCCACCGCAGCATTTTGCGACGAATCAATATTTGCCACTCGAGTGAACATTTATAAGTTCTAGGTACTTTAATGCTTTGTATATTTAAAAAAATGAGGGCTTATTAATACTTCAATTTAAAAGATGATTATTGCCTTAAATTATAGAAGACGATATGGTACAAAAGTGCAGTTTTAAATTCCATCTCATGAGACAATCCAAATATATAAAAAATCTCTGTCTTGTCGCAATATTGAGATGAAAAACTATACCAGCTTAGACACCAAAAAAAAAAAGATTTCAATGAATTGAGAACCTCCTTTTTTTGAAAGTCGGTTTAAAATATATAATGGTGATCTTATAAAATTTTCTTGTTTAAAAAACAATTGCGGGGCAGAAATATTTTTCATTCCATAAGGGTTTCCACAAACAATTAGAGTAGTCGAATAAAAAATCTCGGTATTGTCATTCCTAAAACAAAGTACCACCAATATAAAAAGCAGTTCTAGTAAGGACGTCCTATGTGTTAGCAATATCGTAGACTATATCAATATCACAGCTGAAACATTATTGCTTTATCACAGAATATTTGGGAATAACGACTACGGTGAATGGATTTACCACCCCATAAAGATGATGGAAAATGATGGAGAGATGAAAAAGTTATAACATTTTGTAATTAATATTAATAATACATACTATAGATTCAGCTCTATCTTAACTTTTGCTTGACACAATATTTTTTTTACTTTATTAAAAATTCTAATTTTCACATTCTAATGATTTTTTTATAGTCTAACGGCGTTAAGCTCCGGCGCCAACGCATCGTTTGGATATCTTCGGTTCTCACAGCCTACCATTCTAAATACAGGATACAATGTGAACTGCCTCACAATTTGAACATTAAATAACCGTTATACTAAAATTATAATATCATTTTGCCGAAGGTTGTAAACTTTGACGACCACGTCTACAAACCTCCGCCTCTGCCTTACCCGCGCCTTACCCGATCGTTTAATTAATCTATTTGCAATTTGCTTAGTAGAGTGAGTCTCGTCGAGTTTCATTATATTTAAATGGAAATACCTTTTTTTTACTAATTCATTTGAAAGTACATTTCCGTAACAATTCTTTTTTATTATGACTTATAAAATGATCGTGGGTATCAAGAGATAGCTTCTACGGTTGATTTTTGTAATATAATAAGAAAATGTAGTTCATTATGGATAAACTATAGTCAGAAAAAAAGGTTCCTAAGAACAGACATGTATTTTTTTTTTCTATTATAGAGTTAACGAGCTTCCGACAGTAAAATGTTAAGTAATGCGTGGTTCTCGATTTCACAGACAAAAGAATGGTAGATCAATATGGGTGCCAAGTTCTATGTTTACTCGGGATAAAATTCAAGGTCTAAATTTCACTCAACAACTTTTTATGCACAGGTATTATTATATTTGTAGATTAGTGGAGTTCCAGCTTGTACAGAACTATTAGGTTAATATTTATTGTTTGGTAATTAGAGTTAGAATTTTATCTCGAGTGAATACAGAACTTGGCAACCATAAAGATCTCCCATTATTTTGTCAGTGAAACCAAAAACGATTCCTTACAGTTTAATATTACAAATTCTACAGAGAGAGGTAGTACCGTACTAAAGTAGCAGCTAGACTGATATCCGTTTGTTAATATCCGTTTGCAGGCAAGAGGCACTATACTCGCATCTAATTCTATAATTTAAATTTATTACTAAGAGGCCAGTAGTGACGCAGTGGCACAGAGTACGACTGTTAAACCGACTGGTTGTGGGTTAAATCCCCACTCGAGGAGATGAAATATTTACTTAAATTTATAATTTCATTTTCTTCGCTCTGGTGTCGAGGCGCGGAGTTGAGTCCTGCCACTCAACACGCAATGCCTCCAGGATTCGGCAGAAAGTGGAGAACGGAGTGTCTGGAAAACTAGGTTTCCTCTGCCTACCCTGCTGTATGTGGGATACAGCTTGAAGCTCATTGATATAAAGTTACATTGGCTTAATGATTCAATGCTGTGAAAAATTTGATACAATTATAAATTTTCTGGAATTCTCGCCTTATGGAATTCACTATCTTTAGATAAAAACGTGAATGAGGCCGTCGTCGACTGTTGTGGGTTTTATGCCCAATCGAGAGAATGGATTATTTTCATTTCTTCGCTCCAGTATAAAGTCAAAGTTCGGTTCGCAATGTCTTAACAGTTGGGTGGTGTGTAAGGAAAGATTATTTTCAAACCTTTGTCTACTCTGCTATCTATAGCTACAAAAAAAGTTAACAACTTTTCCTCATTATTATAATTCGAATTCACATACTTAAATAGCCGAGTAACAATGAAATATAACCAAATTGCACAACGAAAGTCTCAATTTTATTTTATCCATATAGACCTGGGTTATAAAGGATATTTCAAATTAGGCACTACGACTCGATATTACTCCCTACAAAGCGGCAAGGAAAATGAATTTCTTACTCATATGACGTAATCTCAAACGCATTTATTTGCTTGAGGAAGCCTCATTTTCAGTTTGTGTATTTTCTATATAGGTATCTTTTTTTTCTAGAAACATTGTGTGTTGGGTATCGAAACTTAACGCCGCTGTTTACAGTCAGTGAGTGTGCTCCAGTGCCACGACTGGCCTCAAATATTTTATTTTTTATATTAATATACTTATAGCTATATTAGATGTCTTAATAAGAAAATGGGACAAAAACCATGGTGAATAATAAGTACCCATACCTCCTCATTAATGCACTATTATATCAAAAGTAATTATTTTTTAAAAAAATATTTATTACATCACATTATACTTTTTTAATGTTCGTAATAATTAAAAATTTAATTTAAAAATCAAATTTTCTTAATATTCATACTGTGACATAATGACATTTCCGATTTCAGTCTAACGACCGCTTCAACTTTAACTTTAGACCTATTCATGATTTACGTACCCAATCTTCGCGTGTGCACACAGATACTGGAAAAGCACATTTTACTATCGATAAAATTATATGAAATGAACTGCGATTGACGGGTTTTAATTTAAAAAGATTTCCTCGATGCCTTTTCGTGTTGTAATATTTATGTATGAATGTGTATGAAACGTACAAATATTCCTCTTGAACCAATCTGCTTATTACGACATATGGCATTAAAATCAGTTAAATGGTTGATTATTACGGCTTTGTTTCATATTACGGGGTCAAGAATTTTTGTTTTAGCTTCATCGTTAGCTTTTAGCTATGCGCTTCCCTCGTATAGCAAAATGACTTAACTCTAGATTCTCACTGACCACTAACCTAGTGTTAAGTCACTCCGTTCCCACACGGCACCTAATTTTAAAGACATTACTACTACTAATGAATTCTTTTAAACGTATCATTCGAAATTTGAATCTACTACCAAATCAATTAAAATTTTCAGCGAAAGACTAATCTCATGAATAGAGTATTGAAATGAACTCGATGTGGGAAATGGATTGTATCATAGAATCCCTGTTTTGCATAACAAATAACGTTGAACGTTGAATTATTTATTATAATTTAAAATATTATTCTTTTCTCATTCGCTGGAAATTTCATTAATTCCCAAAAGGGGATAAATAAAAATTTCCAAAATAGAAAATACAAAGTGTATCTTTCCTCTGTTCACTAACTAGCGACCCGCTCGCGGCTTCGCCCGCTTGTACTACAAAGTTTTTATATTTATATAATTATTTATTTATTCTCATCTCAATTCCTTTTGTTTCTGGGAATAGCGTGCACAGACCATTTTTTTTATAATCATTGTTTTGAATTCTATTACATTTATAAATGTTTCCAATACCAATAACCTATTTTTACATGGATGCAATATATTGAGTTACATTTTTATTATATGAATAGATATACTTTTATTTCTTTCATTCAATCGATCACGAGCATTATGCCTATATCTCTTGACTATATAAACTTAAACGCATGTATATCAAAGAGATTTTTAATTAATCTTGCTTTCACTACGAAAACTAATTAAGGAACTTAATGAACAGATTTGATCTTTTCAGTGCACAAAAGTAAATTTACTCTTTTTATTTATTCGCTTGGAATTAAAATATAACGTAAAGGTAGACATAAAAAATATAGTTGTTTTAGCTATACAACGATACGAGACGCATTTTTTTTCTTTGTTTATGATTAAAATATGATTGTTTTTAATCGACTTGGTATAACTTGGTTTTAATGGCTTATAAAATTAACTAAATGATGAATTATAATCATGGCTCGACTAATTCATATACTTAATAATTTTATAGTGTGAAAAATTCAAGAGAGCGTTAGAAAAATTTTCAAGAGAGCTTAAGAGAAATTCTTCGCTCTGGCACTAAGGCAAATTGCCCTGCGTTGAGTTCCACCATTCAACACGCAAAGCCTTGAAAACTCGACGGAAAGTAGCTAACTGTCTTAACTTTAGTATCCCAGGTCTCTCCCAGGCTAAAAAAAGTTTATCAGTTTCTCCGTTATTTGTTTGCATCAATTAACATTTTAAGTAAATGAGACTCAAACGATTGCATACATTCGTGAGCCCAGAATTTAAAAAGATGAAAATGGAGTATGATTTAGTAGTTCCACGTAGGCCAGTCGCGGTGCAGGAGCATAAAGTGTGATTGTAAAACCGGCTGGTTGTAAGTTGATCCCCACCCGAGGAGATGAAATATTTACCTTAATTCGTATTTCCATTTCATCGCTTTTAAGTCGAGGCAAAGCTCGGTGTTGAGTTCTGCCACAACACGCAATGTCTCCAGAATTCGGCAGAAATTGGGAAACAGAGTGTCTTAACACTAGGTTCCCTCTGCCACCCTGCTGTGTGCGGGATACAGCGTGAAGCTGATTTAATTTGTTTTTTTAGTTTTATTATTCCCTTTCTGAAAATTCTGTCAGTTTTGGTAAAAATAAAGCGTTTAACGTCTACTACGTTAAAAATATCGAACTAACGGGAAAGCACTCAAAACGCATCGAAACGATGGAAACGAGTGAAGCAAAAAATTCAAAAATCATCAGACAATGTATCAATGTCAATCAGCTGTCACATCTATTACACATGTGACAGCTGATTACAATTAAAATATGATTGATTTTTATCGATTCAAAATGGATTTCTTTTTAGTTTTTAGTATTTAATTGATATTGTCTATTGACACTATAATAATATGCACTAATAAGTGCGTTAAAATACTTAGTCTTAATTTAAATGAACAAATATTTTATTTTCGTAGTACTTTAACGGATTATTTATCGATTAAGGATCTGAAACTATTTCTCTCGATTTCCCGCTTTCAGAGTCAGTTGAGTTGATTTTTAATGTTCTAAAATTAAAAAAAAATTACAACTTTGTCCATGCAGTGGTAACACTGACCACTGCATCGACATGTCAACTCTTTACATTTGGGCAAATATTTTTCCGTCTTCTTTTAACTGTTAATGAGTTATACTTACAGCACACTCTGGTTCTGTTGTGTAGGATCCATTACTAAAATACTTCTTAGGACACTCAGCCCAGGGTAGCTCAGCTTGGAAGCTTTGTGCGAAGTAGAATAAACACCATGCGATAATAGAATTGTAGTAGAGCGCCACGTTGAATGACACCACCGCGGAGCTAATTCCTATACCACCCAAATATGGAGACACTTGATGCCACACGCCTATAGCACCCTTCCTCAGACGCTGGCCGATGGCTAACTCCAAATAAAATATGGGTATACCCTCAATCGCGAGCATCACAAAGTAAGGTATCAGAAAAGCACCACCCCCGTTTTTTTGGGCTAAATATGGAAATCTCCACACATTGCCCAAACCGACAGCGTACCCGACTGTTGCCAGTAGAAAAGTTAGTTTGCTGTCCCAAGATTCTCTCTCACACTCCCCACCTTCCGGCTTGAAACCAGCTCTTTCGTCAGCAGAACTTGCTTTACTCGTGGGTGTTTCAGTCGACCGTCGATTGGGGCTCGTGTCTTCAAACGCTTGGTTAGTTGCCCCGTACATGACGTGGGTGCGATGCGTGGAGTGGCCATTTTCTAACGTTACCAGACGACCCCTTAACTCTTTCATTTCCATTCTATCCAACGAGCGTTGAGCATATAAATCCCGAGAGCTTTGACGTCTCATTAAATGAGCTGTATTCGCCATTTTTGATTGCTTATGAAATATCAATTATTTTAAAATCAAGAATTAGATAACAATTGTTTTATTTAAATTGTCAAATTGTTTTATTGTTCAAAAGGATTCATTCTCGTCGTGGCACATAATAGGGAACAATAATTGGGTGATAATTAATATGGTTTTAAGTATGTCCTGTAATATGTCTACTGTAGATCGGCACCGAATTTGGGACATGTTTGGTTTAAAATAATCGATTTACATTCACTTTACGACCAAGAGTTCACTGGCTGAGGGTAAAGGATTTTTGGGATCGCAAAAGGGCGATTGTACCGACGGGGGTGTAGGACGTCACTGGCGGGAAAGCGTCCGTGGGATGAGGGAACCTGAACGCCTCACGCGAGGCGCATGCGTCAATAAGCTGTATGAAATAGGTTTTTTAGCTTCCACCATTAATCTTCAGTCACATAAGCTTTTAGGTGTTCCTACATAATATGGTCGGGATGACTGATAACGGAGATATGCTTGTATACTGTAGGCTGTTGTGTATTGAGTGATATTGAACTTGAAATGTAAATTGTTGATGTTGACGTATTAAAGAGATATATATATATATATTACATTTTTGATTTTTATTGTATCTCAGTAGTTTGGATTAATTTTGTAGTATGTCAGTTCTGTACGAACTTTATGAGGTTCATCTAGCTTCTGTAACGTGCAATATTCGTACCATCCATATAATTCAGACGAGCCTCTCAATTTCAATGTTCTTGAAATGAATTTATGTACAAAGTTCTTGAAGTCACTGCCGCTCAAATTCCCACAGTGCTTAGGCTTTAAATATATTGTAATTAATCTATATAACTTATCGACAGATTTATATAATCGTTAATTTTATTAGTTTAAAAAAAACATTATATTTCCTCAAGTGTAAAATCGAACCCCGTGTCACGATTACAGCCGCATGCTTGTGCTCTTACGACACTACTGGCCTCAAATTCTATTATTCATATAGCACTTTTATCATTAGTATTATTATATCGTATTTAATCCTAATGATAGTAAGCTATATTATTTGTTCTTTTCATTGTGGCTATTTATTTTATTTATTAGTGAGAGTGATAGATAAGCACTCTCTTGAGCCCAACAGGGGACGAGTACTAGCAGGTACTATAGTTTTATTGCGGAAGTTTATGTTTTCATATAAATAAAAAAAATAAAAAGGCAGAGGGAACCTAGTGTAAGACACTCCGTTCCCCACTTTCTGCCGAATTTTGGGGGCATTGCGTGTTGAGTGGCAGAGCTCAACGCCGCGCTTTTGCCTCGACACCAGAGCTAAGAAATGGAAATATACATTTAAGTAAATATTTCATCTCCTCGAGTGGGGATCGAACCCACAACCAGTCGGTTTTACAGTCATACTTTGTGCCACTGCGCCACGACTGGCCTCATATTAATAAAATATTTATTTTTTTTATTTACATGCATTATAACTGAGAAAGTATCTATATCATGTATGAGAAATATTCCTATAAGCCTGGTTAAACTGGAACTTGACGGAAATCCTTTATGCCTGATCCAACTGGAACTTTTTTGAGTTCTCATTGTTTCTCATATAAGAATATTATTAACAGACCGAGATCGAACCGAGAACGAACCGTGTCTGATCCTATTGTGTAGATCTTATCTTACTCTTATCTCTAAGTTATCTTTGTCTACGCTGATAAAATATATCGATAGCTCAATTAAGAAATTACTGGATAGCTGAACTATAATCACTATAGTTACGCACGAAGCGCGAGTTATAATCACTATAGATTTTTTTATTTTGTTTTTTTTCTAATATAAAGTTAGCACGGCGTTGAACTCTGACATCCAACATACGATTACTCTTAAATGAGTGATGAGTAGAGAACAGAAGAGGGAGTTATATGAAAAAAATATTTGTAGAAACAAAAACCCCAACTGCATAAAAGTAAAAAGAAAATAAACAAGACCAATAGTTTATTAGGATTAGCAGTCGGGACCTCTTTATATTATGCGGGGTTCCTGGTAAAGATTTTATTGATAGACGAATTACTTATAGGCCCGACTGGTAATCCTAATAAACTATTGGTCTTGTTTATTTTCTTTTTAGTTTTATGCAGTCGGGCTTTTTGTTTTTACAAATATTTTTTTATTTTTCACTTTTTTGTTAGGATTCATTACGGTAATGATAATCATGATATACCTTTTGAAATCCTCGTATTGAGCTCTTGAATTTGATACCCGAATATGTTCGATACGATTTTTTTTATTCACTAAGTTCAATGGCGTCCCACAGCCGCCATGATTGTTTTTATTTAACGTCGGATATAGAACACTTGGTCAAATCTAAAGATACCTCAATTATGTAAATCCGTTCAGCGGTTCTGGAGATATGAGGTAATAAAGAATATTACATACATACAAGATACGCGCGAAAAACATAACCCTTCCTTAGCAGTCGGGAAAAAATATGTATATCTAAATACAAGATTTGAAGTGAATCCAAGATATTTTAAGCCGATAAAAGAAAAAAACAAAATATTTCGCCGTAAATTATCGATTTCGAAGCTAATATTTATAGTTATATTACGAATAATATTTACTCTGAACTGTATATAAAATAACTAATGCTAAATATATAAAAAACAAGCAAATTTACTGGCTTTTGGATTTATTATTTAACTTGTTGCAGCGTAGAGTTAAAAAAAAAACAACTCATCGATTAATCGGGGAACAATGTATGAACCATTGCATCCTTTTTTTTTATTCAAATTGTGATTGTCACAATTCTTAGATTTCTATTTAAGTATGGGAAATGTAGCGCGAAGTCTTTTCAGCGAGTCACCGATTCTCGAGTTTTGTGTGAATCAAGCACTTGCCTCTTAAAACGAAATATTAAAAAAAAAAATATCTCTATTTTTTAATACGTATTGAATCTTTACATTGTACTGGGTAGGTAAAAAAATCTAATGAAAGCTCACTTCTTGGGATCAGAAAAACCAAATCTTGAAATTAAGTTGGATTAATTTTTGTAGTAAATTTCGAACCCGCAATTGTCGATAACTACGTAAATAAATCAAAACATCTTCAAACACAGCAGGGTAGGCAGAGCGAACCTAGTGTTAAGACACTCCACTCCTCACTTTCCGCCGAGTTCTGGAGGCATTGTGTGTTGAGTGGCGGAACTCAACGCCGCGCTTTGCCTCGACACCAGAGCGAAGAAATGAAAATATAAATGTAAATTAATATTTCGTTTTCTTGATTGGGGATCGAACCCTCAACCAATCGATTTTACAGCCATACTTTGTGCCCATGCGCCACGACTGGCCTCTTATATTTTTAACTCAATTATACATACATTTGTTTAAATTTATCAAATAACTAACCCCCTTTAGAATATGCTAAAATAGACACGTCTTGAGACACCAATTTGCATAAACTTCTGTCTCATTTAACTCTTACGTAACAACTACAAAGTCTACAAAGCTGTATCTCTCTCAGAGTTCAGTAAATACCGGGAGGTGAAAATTGGTTACTTAGTTGTAACTGTGTTCACACTTCAATTATTAAATAGGGTTGTCCCTTTGAAGTTAGGTACGTCTTTTTGTTAATTATTATCGATTTTTTGATTCGTCTCATTCGCGTTTGCTTTAGAAGAATAGGCGGTAAGAAACTCTTTGAAAGTTCTTCGACAATTCGTTTAAAATACAAAATAACTACTAACAAATACAAAATAACTACTAATACTAAGTTATGAATGAATCGTCTAAGAATTTATATAATCATACATTTATTAGAAATTTGAATCTAACTTCCATGAGGCCAGTCGTGGCGCAGTGGTACGAAGTGTGACTAAAACCGACTGGTTGTGGGTTCGATCCCCACTCGAGGAGATAAAATATTTACTTAAATTTATATTTTCATTTCTTCGCTCTGGTGTCGAGGCAAAGCGCGGCGTTGAGTTCTGCCACTCAACACGCAATGCCTCCAAAATTCGGCACAAAGTGGGGAACGGAGTGTCTTAACACTAGGTTCCCTCTGCCTGCCCTGCTGTGTGCGGGATATAGCGTGAAGCTAATTTAATTTTTTAATTTTAATTTGAATCTAACTTTTCGCTTTGAGCCCGTTGTAGCGCAGCAACACAGTGTCTGACTATAAATGGTATTTAGCGAGACAATCACTCATTTTTATTTTACTTACTCTGGTTAGAAAACAGCGTTGAAAGCGATGTCGAATATTTAAACTTTGTTTAGAACATAAACTTTGTTGTCTTTTATTTCGCGACATTTTATTATTTAATTTGCTATTTAGTTCGCTCCTGCGGCAAAAATAGGAATTACGTAGGATATACTGTCGAGTCTCACTGGACCCGGAAGATACTTTTTTTTTCAAGTTCACGCTGTATCCCGCATGTAACAGATTAGGTAGAGTGGACCTAGTGCTAAGACACTCTGCTTTATTCTTACCACCGAATTTTGGAGGCATTGCGTGTTGAGTTTTTATTTTTTTATTTAAAGCTTATGTCTGTAGGATATATGTATGTAGGTACGCACTGGTAAAGGAAAGGCGCGGCGTTATGTTCCGTTACACAACATATAATAAGTTTGTTTAAGAGAAATTTAAACATAATTGACGTTCAAAGTGAACACATTTTAACGTCAATGCAATATCCGTAAAAAAAAAATACGCGAAGACTTAAAAGAAATAAAGGATTGAGCAACTGATTTTCTAAGATTCTTTATATTGTGACGTGACGTGACGTAGCGGATAAACTCCAAAAGCGTCGCCTGAAATAGTATGGCCACGTCGCGGCCGGCTTAGGAACGTCTAGAGTGAGACCTCTCAGAAGCCCGGACGCACAAGGAAGCGCTGGCGTCGTGACATAAGAGCTAATGGAATAACCGCCGAGGATGTTAAGTGTAGTAGGTTGAGAAAGACGGTAGACCCTGATAAATTAATACTATTCTTAGTATTAAAAACAAAAAAGAAAAAAACAATGAAACATTATTCATTGGATCCACTCTTGACCAGTCATATTTTCTTTATAAAATCTCACATAAAAAAGAGGCGAATAATCGTCTGTATCACTTTCTTTCCATTTCTTTCCCTTAAAACATCAAAAACTGCAACGTCGCTTACTAGTTGTTCTGTTACAGATTTTAGCGTGTTTATACTCGTTGGTAGCAGGGAAATTATATCAAATTTGTTTCGCCTTTGAGAAATTGCAATTGCAATGGAGAAAAAATATAAATAGGGAATTCAAACTTGGCGCGTTAAATGTAGGTTACACTAATGGTTGCTTTTAATTTAACGTTATTATTAATTAATTATATTTTTATATGATGATGAATCCTGGAAAATCGCTCCACAAGGAACTGACAAATTTGCCTTTCAGTATGCCTTCTGAATCTTCTCGTCTTTTGTATCATTTTTTTTTATTTAACCGGGTTAAGATTCAGTGAGCAACTACTATCCGAGTTAAACATTCTTAATACTCTAAAACGAAAATCAATCATTACATAATTAAGAATCTCCAAGAGCCCCGTAAAAGTCCCAAAAAAAAGTTTGCAAAACGATAAAAAATGAATGGTCATTTTTTATATGTAGATATTTTTTTGTCATGCCATTTTTAATGACGTCACGTAGTTATATATAAATAACACAAGTGCCAGCATATTTTAATAATACTTAAACTACTAACTGCATACTTTTTTTTATTTTTAAATATATTTTTTATAATTTTTTACAAAATAATGTAAAATTTATTCTCTTGTATAATAAATGTATATATCGCATATAAAATTTGAAAAAATAATAATAATAATAATACACCGTGCCAATGTTTTAAATACTTTTTGAAATTTAAAAAGTTAATTTGAGAACTAACAACACCAGTACAAATTAAAAAACACCTATCTGCTGTCAGTGTCAACATAAGACTACACGAACGTTGACATACCAAAAAAACTAATTGATACCTTGACATAATACGGAATAAGAAGGATAGTGCTTAAAACATGTCGTTTGCCACACTGATAGTATTATATTTAGTTTCCTAGCATATAGAACGGTCCTAAACAGTGTGCAAATATCGCAATGTATTGTTTACAATGGCTGATACCCGTGCTTTTAATACCAAAGCCCGTAAACCCGGCGTTAGTGAATACGCACGTCATGTTTATGGTGATTTATCTAATTGGATTCTTTTTAGAAAGAAAACCGTGTATAGTGTGTAGTGTTGTTTTCTTAGCGACTGTTACGTTAATATGCTATAGCGGAATCGGCAACTGCCTCTTTTGGGCGAGTCAGTGTGAAGATGAAAAATACGACACTTAATAGCGTCCTATTAAAATTACGACGTGCTCAAAGTACAACCAAGTGTTCCAGATCAACTATGTTGTGAGAAAATCAGTGGGTCACGATTTACTCACAATCTAAACAAATCAAAGTTTTTGTAAATATATATACTTTTTTCATTTACTTATGATGGTGTAGGAGTCCCATGAGGATATCAACCGATGGTTGCTAATGTGTACTTATGTATCTTCCTTTGTTATCTATATTATTATTAACTATGTGATTATTACAAATGTATAGTTATTGTTATTATTAATATTATGATGAAAATTATAATGCTGTGAATAAAATTGAAATTTTAAACTGGACTTTTGTACTTTAAATACTTAATACATACATGTATTTTATTTTTGATATTTTACAATTTGTATTGTGTGTTCATTAATCTAGTCCTAATGATGACTGTGTGATAAAGTTTTATCTATGGTTTAAATAATATGTTATAAATTACAGGCACATGATTTTATTTAATGATTTCAACCATTTCTTAATGATTAAAGAAGTAATCTTTACTACATAAATATAATAAGTATGTACTATACATAAGGAGGCCAGTTGTGGCACAGCAGCACAAAGTGTGACTGTAAAACCCAAGTGGTGGTGGATTATATCCCCACTCGAGCAGATGAAATATTTACTTAAATTTATATTTCCATTTCTTTGCTCTGGTGTAGAGGCTAAGTGCGGTGTCGAGTGCTGCCAGAGAACAGGCAACGCCTCCAGAATTTGGCAGAAAGTGGGGAACGAAGTGCCTTAACACTAGGTTCCCTCTGCCTACCTGGCTGTGTATAGGTTACAGTGTGAAGCTGATATATATAAATATATATAGTTTTATTAGGTACACTTTATGTTATTAAACTTTCCACTAGAAACACTGTCTACAAGTCAGGTATTTTTTTATGAAGTACAAATTCTAGACTTCTATTATTTTAAAAGATCTAAGTGAACATTATTGAAGTAACCTTGTTTTATATTAAACATGTTGCATCAAATTGATAAAAAAATTAGATAGAGATAATAATCACTTGAAATTTAAATATATTAAAATTGTCAAAAAAAATATAATCATCTAGCTTAGTACAAATTTAAATAGACAAAAAAATTATCTTACTAAACATAATTTATTAATTTACACAAATTTATTTGCAAAATTATTGCTACATGATCCTACCGAGAGTAAAGTCCAAATATAACACACATACAGATTTTCTTCATTTGTTTTTTGAATATTGCATAAAATAAGTTATATTTACTGAACATACCAAGTAGTAAACAAATGTTCAAACATTGAATAAATTAGTGCTGCCAAGTAAACATTAAATTTGGTAAATTTAATTATTAGATCAATTTGTTCTATCTTTACAAAAAATTTAATTAGTGTTCAATGACTCAAGTGATCTAATCATATGTTCAAATCTTACTCAGGAATAAGAATTTAAAATAAATATAAGCAATACATGCTTATATTGATTACATATTCTTATTTCTTACGTCTACTGATGTTAACAGCATGCTGGTATAGAAAATAATTTACTAAGTTTCTCTTACATTTACAAATTCCCTAGACATTGCTGTGTGCTCTTAGGCCCACAACCAAACTTACTTCATGAAATAGAATTATTCTTTTTCAGCATAACTGATTCTTAGCATACTGCTACACATTGTAAAGATAATAAAAGATGAATGTTTTTAATAAAGATTTAATAACTAATTATAAGCTTAAAAATCACTATTTTGACCTTTATTTGGAATTATATTTTCATTGCCTAGCTGAGTAGTGAATCTTAAATGAACCAGTTAATTTATTTTAAACCTCTTGAGGATTGTATACTTAAATATGATTATCAAATTAGAGATCTGAATCTATCTGAATCTCCTTCAAGAAAAATAATATCTGTCATATTTCCAATTATTTGAGCACTCACTGCAGTAGATCATTCTAACTGTAAATGCAGCAGTTGTAGAATCAATAATCCTCCTTTCTTTATTCTGGTAAAGACAAGGGAATTAAGTAGTAGTGAATAGAGTGTATTAACACTAGGTTCCCTCTGCCTATCTTAAAAAATGCAACATAGAGTATGAAACTAAAAAAAAACTATTAAACATAAGACATGATCAAGGCATGAGGTTAAAAATACTTGTTCATTATGGGACATAGGACATCATGGAAGAAGTAAGTAATAAACTCAGGAATGAGTGTTTTAATTATGTATTTAAGCAGATTACATTATGATGGTATCTTTGACGGTTTTGATGTTTCATTATTATAGTAATTGGTTACATATAAAAATTAAATTTAACCTAATGAAGATTTCAGCTGACCCTGAAAACAAAAGAAAATTGTATATTAATAAATATTGTTCTTAAAGTCTATTATACTAAGATAGTAGTTAGAAATATAAAAATTAAATGTAGTGGGACTCAAATTTCACCTTTATTAAACCTGCAGCTAGAATCCCACATAGTTTTCTTTTGTGCCTAAATATATTTATTCCCTAATGTGAGATTAATAATACAAATTTATACATGTATAGGGTAATGGATAGCATCTAAATGTACAATAGATAATGTATTGTTTATTATATTCACATAACCACGAATTCAAATCAAACAAGCACATAAGAAAATAATAAGTAATTAAAAATAAATATAAATAATTTATTTTAAAAATAAATGGCATCAAACACACATTAGTGTATTAACAGACTACATTTATTTCATTTTCGTCTAACGCTATGACTCGATAAATCGTAGCGAGCAAAATTAAAAGTTTATCTATCCAAGACACCGTAACATTTATTAAAGTACTCGACATAATTATAAACATACAGCTTTACTTGGCATAATTCCCCACTTACACATAATTAATATTTATAGTAAGCTTTATAGCTACAAATAAGAGACCATAGTAGCAACTAACAATGAAAAATGACAAACCAACCTCATCGATCTATCTAGAATTTACCAACTGTAACCATTCTTCACGTCAATATACACAAATCAGTATAATATAATTAATAATGTCATTACAATTACCATTTTATCTTAATCTCCTGGCTTCACGCTCAGATTCCAGGAGGGTCAAGATGTCTCCATCACGAACTGGCCCCTTCACATTTCTGATGATTTGGCGGCTGGTCTCCCCAAGGAACTCCACCTTCACTTGGGTACATTGACCCTGGGATCCTGTGCGGCCCAGGACTTTCATTACGCGAGCCAAAACGTTAGGTTTGTCCATTTTTTATTATAGATATCGAGCAAAAGAAAATTTACACACGTGCTGCGCAACGAGCGTGTACGAAAAGGAAAGATGACAGATAATATATATTTCTGATGACTTTGTAGCACAGATATTCAATTTTGTTGAATAAACTAGTGCTGCCAATGTCAATATCAAGTTCGGTAAATATTTTTAATGAAATTCGAACACATACACAGAATTACGGTCTTTTTAATTTTTATTTATCATTAATTATATATATATATATATGTGTGTGTGTGTGTGTGTATAAATCTTTTACAACTTAACTTTGTTAGTACATAACTTAATATTTAAAAAAATCGTATAGCTATACCACATCCTTAATTTAAGGACCTTAAATATTAGACGACATTCTTATAGATTTATTTTATGATAAACCTATTAATAGTTTAAGATTTTGCTCACACATATATTGCACCTATGTACGAAGATTTTTAAAAATGCTTGGACAGTTTCCAAGAGACGCAGATCCAAATCCCACTATGATCAAAAGTTTTGTGTTTTCTAAAAAGTATTAAATGTTTTAATGATGTATACTTATTTTCTTGGGTAGATATGATAATTTTAATAGAAAATATGTGAAAAAATATTAGCATAAAATTCTTACTAATACAGAAAAAAAAGTATTGGAGTAAAATACCCAATTTTTTTTATGCCTTAAATAAATTTAAGCTATTATTGCAACTGAATAAAATTAAAGTAGTTTATTACTTAGGATTAAGATTTAACACAATGAAACTAAAATAAAAAATTAACATTTTATTAAATAATGTCTTCTCATATCGCGAACATTATTACAAAGCTGTCCACACTGTTTGTTCCATAATTTACTCTCAACACATTATAAACTAATCACACAGTCTCTTCACTTAAACAATAAAAAAATAGAAATAGGCCACAAATGGACAACACTAGACAACATCGGAAATTAATGGAAATTGACAAAGGATGAGATTTATTCAGCCTAGTTCTATTTAAATTGTTTTAACACACATTTCTATGCCTTCTCAGGCAGAGCTTGGTGTTTTTTTAAATGGGTGATTGATTAGTCATCACCGGCCGATCTTTTCACTTTCCTCAAACGGGGAGATTGTTTTGGAGTTTTCGGTGATTTTTCTGTAATAATATAATATAAATTAGACTATGTTCTATATAAATAACAATTTTAAAATAATAAAAAAAAATTAAGTGGTTGTTAATGTACTATTAAGATGGCATATAGCTGTTGTTTATTATCTTAATTTGTTTTCTAAACACATCTAAGATTTATTCATAAAATTTACCATTTTCAATGCTTTTGAAACCAACATTTACTTTTCCAATGCATTAAAACTAAAGGTTACATTTTATCTAATACAGCCTATATCTTATAATAAAAATTCCAACTCAAATCCCACTTTCAATTGAAATCAAAATTATTAGTTCAAAACCTAAATAAAAAAACCTATTCGCAGTATTTATAACTAAAGTATCACAAAAGAGACTTACTAAGCTGATTAACAACTTCTCTAGGCAACCAGTCATAATCAACATCATTTGCTGTTCCTGTCTCTAAGGGTTTGGGTGCAGATCTGGGTGACCTGCGACGTGCAAGGGAAGACAGGCCTTGTTGACCCAAAACTAGAGCTAAAACACAAGCAGCCCCAAGGAATATGTAGAGGAAGAAGGTTTCCCCATCCAAACCTTCAGAAACTTCAACAATGTTGACTGTTTGGTTGTAGACTGCATCCTGGTAGTAATTACAAAAATAATGTTTAGCAATTATTTATTTACCTAAATTAAAAGTGCATCTATTTATTATATATAGCCCTGCTACACAGACGCGACCTAGTGTTAAGACACTCGATTCTTTTTTTACCACATAATTTTCTAAATATTATATGTTAAGTGATATAACTAAACTCCCTTAATTTTCTTACCAGAGCGAGGAAGTAAAAATAATTTATTTCTCCGAGTGGGAATTATATTCACAACAGTCACATTCAGTTTGGTGCTGTTCCACAATTATCACTTTTAAGTGTATATAAATTGTACAGAGACCATTAAGGTGCAGTGGAATAGTATCTAACTTTAAATGCTTGGTTGGAGTTGGTTCAACTCCAATCTTGCTGGAAAAGATATTTTTATTTCTTTCCCTCATAAATCAATATCTCCTATTTCTCATATATTGGAAAAAGGTGAAGAGAATGTCTTTACATTAGATTCTTACTCTGACTTGAGTTACAATTATATCATACATGTATGACATAATTGCAACTAAAACATAATATATATTTTTATCTTACTTGGTAAAAGTTTCCACTGGCATCTCTATAATTGAGTTGTATGTTCAATCCGAATGGTCGTCCAGCAAAAGCTTCATTGGGAATAAAGGAGTAAGCAAAAGTAGCTTCCTCTCTAGGCTTAACCTCCTTAAAATAGGGCAATGCAGTGAAATTCTGAATATAATATGTATAATCCATGGGATATCTGAAGGATGCTTCCATGGTCTCAACAATATAATCTTCAGATCCCTTGTTAATGAAACCAACAAGGAACTCGACAGGGAAACCAGCTTGTAAGTCTGTAAATAATTTTATTTTCATGTCATTTTATATTTATGTATATGTATATTAATATCTAAGTGAATATAACTAACTAATCTTTCTATTTCCTACATAATAGGATATACAGTGAATGCCAATGCCCAATGTTCAAGAAATCATGAGTTGAGTGGCAGAGTTCAGGATTAGTAGTTAAAATAATTTACTTTTTTTATTTAATACAATAGTTTCTGCATGCAAGTGTTGAATCCACAGCCATCATATTTACAGACTAATGCTGCCCCAATGTGCCACAAGCTTTCTTTCAATATATCTTTTAAATATTTTTTGATTTAATAATATGAAAAAAACACATATGTATAGGTAAAAAACTAGTCTTATGCATCTAATGTTTAAGAAAATATTTTAAAATATTCTAATATTAAACTAAAAGTAAACTATTTTTATTCTAAATGTAATTTTAACTTACCGAACGCCACATCACCATAGTTTGTTATGGGTTTTGTGAACAAGATAGTAGTGTCAACATCCTGTGATGATTTTACAACTGAGTCATCTTCATCAAGCGCATCTTCACCCACCACCTGGTTGTCTTCGCCCTCAATATCAACTACATCATCAAGTTCATCTTCTTCAGCACGAGCAAAGATTGTGTTTGCTAAAAAGATAAAAAAAATTATTATAAATACATTTTTTTCTTAGTTGTGTTACTGCAACACTGTGACAGTCAAAGGTGTATATAACACTTTTAAATGAATTAATGAAATACATTAATATATTTTTTTAATAATCATATTAAAAATAAAATAAGCATGCATTTTGAAAATAAATGTCAATTGGCTTTCTAATTTGTTCTTACTGTTCTATTAAACTATATTTTTCTTAACACATATTGCAATATGTAATATTTTACATGGTAACAACATATGAAATTGAGTCCATGTCATTATGAAAAATGAAAGTAACTATAATGTAACAGATGGTAGAAAAAAATCCTAGATTGCGTTTATTTATTTATTTTCATGGGTATATAGTTAGTTGGAAGGTATTACTTAGAAAATTAAATGAAGTATTAGAGAACAAATAATAGAAAGTCATTAATTATGGAACAGGAATAAAAATGCAATTTAGTAATTTTAAGATTTAACATACAGTAATATTAAAAATAAGACAAGATGATCTTTACATTTTCTCATATGATACTGATTGAAGACAAATTCACAAATTTCGCTGATAATTTGTGCCGTATTTTAATTAAATATAATTTATATTTTAAAAGATGCTTGATCGCAATTAATAGAAAATTATTTATAGACACTTTCTTTCAAAAATAAACTAAAAACTATGCCACGTACTTGCACAAATACTTTCTAAATAAAAATAACTTACCGCTTTGGAAGCAGAGTAACGCCGCAGGCAGAACTATTAACGTAAGGTAGATTAATTTCATTTTTGTGTTATATTATGGACGTATTTTAATAAAATGAGTTATTTAGTGGTGACTTAGAGCCATTCACCCGACACAATACGGCCACTCGATCTCACCAATGCCAATTGTATTTCCAACTCGATTGACGTGGAAGGCATACTGTTACTAGTGATGTCAAAAAAACTAAATTATCGGTTCAATAAAAACCGTAATTATTAAATAAAGTAATTATTAAATTAGTTAAATTTGTAAATAATTACCTAATTAATTAGATAATATTAATTAAAGTTATGAAATAATTATGTTTTGTGCATTTGCGAACACATTTTACGTCTATAAAAATATTCAAAACAGATTAAAAATTATTTTTATAGTTTGTTTTATATGATATTATATGTAGAGTACATCTGTAAATTTGGAATATTTCTTACTTTTCAACAAATATCTGACTAAGTGCTTCCAGGTCTAACAACATGCTTGATGTCATCACGAATTCAATTTGATTACGTACTAAATAAATATATGCAGTATATATAAATAAAATTTATATATTTTTTTATCCTCCTAAATCAAAAGTAATTGTCTTAAACTATATAAATTTATTTTTAATTGCATTATTTAAGTGTTGTTGTTAATATTCGTATATCGAATAAAAATTCACAAAATTTGTCTTCTTTCAAAACATTCATAAATTCTTGGGAATAATGTTACGTAAGAGTTGTGTAAAGTGATAAAGTATTTGTCAAACTATTTTTTTCTGGTATAATATTTTTTTTGTACTTATACAATCATTGTTATCAATAAATAAACTATTGTCACGTGACAGTATACATAGTTATAAAAAAAATTAAGTTGTGATTACAACCACAAGTTGAATAAATTATGGTTTCGTATAATTTTAGTTTTTCTCTGCCTACCCTGCTGTGAGCGGGATAGAGCGTGAAGCTGATTATTATGATTAAATTTCTCTTTCGTAATTCACGGGTTCAAAAGAACCCGGTCCTTTGGAAGGCTTGCGTGGGGACACAGGTCCACCACGTAGAGGCCTCTTAGAGAATATACAAAGGTTTTACTGTGACGCATCAGCCGGGATCCATCTCTGGGTAACCACAGGTAATTGCCCAGAGATGATCGCCGGTTAATGCGTAGAAACAATGGAAAATGTGGAAATCTAAACTAGAACTATGGAATGAAATTTGGATGGACTGGCTACTGAGCTATTGAGTGAGACTAACGGACGTCCGCTTTTACAATAGTCTCAAATTGAATGGTTGGCGGACGGTGATTCGCCTCCCACTAGATGGGCCCCCACAAAGCGGCGTAGTGCCTTGGGCGCAACATCGGCGTGGTCGGCTAAGGGTGTAGAGAGGTGTGCACCGGTTTCACCATCACGAGGAGCTTGTGAGCGGGTTTCCCCGCTATTACGCTGATTGAGCACTTCCACCCTTTCGAGCATATAGCTCTTGCGCTCCACTCTGCCGGCCAATAAAGGCAAGCCAGAGGCAGGGGATAGATTACAATTCCCCTCCGGAGGACTTAGGTCCGTGGGGTCGCCACTTCCCAACAGCTCGCCACAAGCTGCCCTGCGGGTTATTATTATTATTCATTTCTTTGCTCTGGTGTCGCGGCAAAACTTGGCGTTGAATTCCGCCACTCGTAGTGCAATGCCTCCAGCTTTTGACAGAAAAAAGAAGAGTCCTTCTTAACACCAAGCTCTCATAGAATAGACAGCTATTCTGCTACATGTAGTATACAGCTTGATGCTGAAAAAAAAACAGTAAGAATATACTTAGTGATAATTTACTAAGTAAATATAATCATAAAGGCACTATATAACAAAACGATACTAACTAAAATACGTAAATAGTTAAGTAACCAGCTATTGCAATTAGGTAAGATAAGTTAAGTAGTAAATACAAAAATGATAACAAATAAAAATGATAATATGATTTTCCACATAGGAATCGATCCCACAACAATCGCATCTATTATAAAGTCAGACTGCGCTTCAATGACCAGTTAATTTTTACCCAAATTCACTGAATGTGTATATGCCCTAATATCTTTCACAATTATTAACATAGGCAAAAGTCAACGGTCATGATTTATTATTATTCATATTAGGTTTATTCGAGTTCGTTTAGCTTTAGTACTTACCGTATTTACATTACACACGGCAATGGCAAAGCAAGGTTTTTACATTTCTTTAATATTTCTACCTATATTTAATAGTGTATCTTTTTTTAATAAAACGACTAATATTTTAAAAAAAATATATAAGTAAATTTGGGTGAAAAAAAATGGTTATATTTTTATTTCAGTACCAAGATTCTACTTTAATGTGCTCAGACGGAGTTATTCTGCCGCATTGCCAAAATGCGATTTCACACCGAAAGATTATTCCGTGAGTAAAATATCTATGACAGAAATATTTTTTGGGGCTGTCCTGGCGTGTGTGGGTTCGATTTTCATTCTGGGAAATAAAATATTTTCATTTCCTAGCTCTGGTAACGAGGCAAAGTGCGGGTGGCGTATGTAAGAAGATATATTGATAAATATTTTTTAAGAGTTCATCTTTGGACGAACAATTTGTATGTCAACTATTAACATAGAGCTTTATTTTATATATTTTAGGGACCCTCCGTACAAAAAACAGACCAAATAAAATCAACTAATATACCGCCAGCGGTATTCGATCTATATAAACGTCCAGTGGTTCTCCACCAGGGTCATATGCAATGGCTCTTTGACCATGAAGGTAGAAGATATCTTGACCTTTTTGGAGGAATCGTTACTGTATCTGTTGGTCATTGCCATCCGTAAGTAGAAAAAATGTTTGTTTAGATTTTTAGATTTTTTGATATAAAGCCATTTTAATAGCTATAAATATTTATAACAGTTCAAAGGAGAAACTACTTAGCTTAATGAATACCTAATGAACTATTCTAATGTTATTTATGCGAAGTATTTATCGTACCAAAAGTAACTGTAAGTTGTTAAATAAATACTATGTTTGATGATATAATGTTTTATAGTTACATTTGAATCATTTTTTTTTTAATGTATGTGGTATTAAATGTGCGTCTTTTTGTTTATATTATTGTATCAGAAAATACAGAGGGCTCAACACTACAATAATAAAGTGATTACAAGTAACGGATGGATGCGTCGGCCTCTAACGCCTACCGTACCTTTTCTATCATTTGTTCCGCGCTCTCGCTTGCACGCTTGACTCACGTTGAACGTGACAATAAGTCATGCTTTTTCGGGTGTGCAGCCGACGAGCATTGATTTATAAAACGTTATCACGTCAAAACAATCGAAATTAATAATATTTTTTTTTTTAGGAAAGTCTCTGCTGCACTACATGACCAAATTAATACTCTATGGCACACAACCAATATATATAGACATCCAAAAATATATGAATATGTTGAAAAACTTATTTCAAAGTTTCCCGGAGATCTAAAGGTAAAAATCTAGCAGTAAAATTAGAATTTTGTGTAATTAAAACTTAGATGTCACTGTGTTGCCAATTTTAAAATTTTCCCTTTTCACCTGTTACTCTAGTAAATTAGTGAAAAGTTTCTAATAAAACATCTACATTTATATTATACAAAAATTTTAATACAATATTTTCATCTATACCTCATTTTACGGTGTATATTTGAATAAATTATAAAATTTATCTCTGACTATTTTCAATTTCTTTCAGGTTGTATATTTAGTAAACAGTGGGACTGAAGCTAATGATCTCGCGATGTTGTTAGCTAAGGCTTACACTGGGAATAACGATATTATATCGCTACAAAGTTGCTACCACGGTCTCTCCAGCACTCTTATGGGTCTAACAGCGACGCAATCCTATCGCTTACCGATACCTGTACCAGCGGGATTCCATCATGTAAATTACAACTTAAATGCAATTTGACACTATAATACACTTCTAATTGCATTATTAGAAGTGTCTAATAGTCATTTACTATTTTAAATACATGTCATATTTTTACATTTAATATATAAACTTTCACTGGCTCTTATTATGAAATATATTTCGAATTGGCTTATTATGTTAAACAGACTTCATCTTGTATTGTGTTTTGCGTTTACGTCATGCCAAATAATTTATAGTTATATTGAAAAATGTTCATATTATAATTATGCCCCCAAGTTATTCATATGATATTGGAAATGACCAACAGAGTCATACCAGTTTAAAAAGAAATTAAAATGCACAGGCAATGCTACCAGATCCATTCAGAGGCGTCTGGGGTGGGTGTCGAGATTCACTCTCGCAAGTCCGTGATTCGTGTAATTGTGTTGAAGATTGTTCTTCCTCCGACAAATACATACATCAGCTGCGCGAGGTAATATTTCTATACATACGTATAATAATCTTTCATCGTAATTTAAACAACGCATGTAACTTTTTATTTTCGTCTTGTAAAATAGACAGAAAGAACCTACAATCAGTTCTCTATTTTCTACACTTTTAGAAACTTTGTATTCCAAACGGTAAAGACAAATATGATGCAGCTCTAATTAACACAATAAAAGTCAAAGATTTTAAATCGTAGATTTTTTATTTTACAGCTCTTAGAAAATTCAATACCAGCAGGTCGTGTGGCAGCACTTTTTGCAGAATCTATTCAGGGCGTGAACGGTGCTGTACAGTTCCCAAGAGGTTATATCAAGAAAGCTAGTCAATTAATTAAGAAATATGGCGGAGTGTTCGTAGCAGACGAGGTAATAACAACTACTTACAAATTTTGCAATACCTTTTTATGACCATATCTCGCCTTCCCCCACTTTTTTTATTTTCTTAGAGCTTTTGAAATAGAAATTAATTAATTTTATACAACTTACATTATAATTATATTCTATAAAACAGGTACAAACAGGTTTTGGCCGTACAGGTGATGCATTCTGGGGCTTCCAAGGGCATGGCGTTGTACCAGATATTGTAACATTAGCTAAAGGAATTGGCAACGGATTTCCGTTGGCGGCTGTGGTCACAACCAAAGAAATAGCAGACGCTCATACAAAAGCATCATATTTTAATACTTTTGGTGGTAATCCAATGGCCGCTGCGGTAGGAAAAGCAGTCTTGGAGGTAAAAATTTACTATATTCAAGTTAATTTTACATAATAAATAATTTGTACATTTTGTTTTTAATGTAATATTTCTTTGTTTATTCAATATATTATGGTCTTCAAATAAAGTAATAATAATTAAAAAATAAGGGAGACCTGTACATACGTCCTTAATAATACCATTCTTGAAACATGTCTAATTGGTTACAAATAATTGATCATTAAAATATGAAAACTTTATTGTAAATATTTCAGGTAATTGAAGAAGAGAATCTTCAAGAAAATTGTAAAATTACTGGAAAATACTTCATTGAACAGTTAATGCAGTTACAAAATGTACATCCAATTATTGGCGACGTGCGTGGAAAGGGTTTGATGTTAGGAGTAGAACTCGTAGAGCCTGGTACAAAACAAGCACTTAGTGTAAGCGATGTTTCTGAAATAATGGAAACTATTAAGGATCTTGGCGTATTAATAGGACGCGGTGGAAGATGGTACAATGTAAGCTTAATTTTTCTATCTACAGAGATGTTAAGAATTAAGACAATCTCTCCCACATGATTTGATTATGTAATGTGAGAGTTCAATAATTGATGAAAACGAAAGAAATTAATTAATTAAGTCCTAAATATAATCGTATGTTTTTTTCCAGGTATTAAGAATTAAACCACCGATGTGTATCAATCGGAAAGACGTTGATTTTGCTATATCAGTTCTGGATCAAGCTTTAACTAATTATACTAAAAATAAATAATAATCTAATAAAATATTATATATCTATTTTTGTATCTGCATTTTTTATTTATAAATGTATTCATTATTCAATAAATATATTTTATAAGATTTTTATCCTCCGTCCGTTTACCCGTATGACAAAATGCAGTAAGTCATAGTGTCAAGTATTCATTTGACATCAACATTTCCCTATAACTTATTAGTATTTTTATACCTACTTTTAAAAAAATTAGACCAAAATTAAAAGGAATATGATAAACGCAGATAGCAACACAACATTAAGGCTGTCAAACTATAGATATTAGATAATTGTGTCCGTATATATTTTTGAATTTTGACATTTAGCTTTGATCTTTAATGAGTAAAGTTTGAGTTTAAAAATAAAATATATTTAAATTGAAAATATTGTATAGTTCGCATTATTATAATTTAAAAAAACATATAAAAAATGGTGTTTAAATGTCAAGAAGATAGCTTTTTAAAGGAGGTATGCCATTGTTTAGTAGCTTTATAAGGTTATTGGCTACTTTAAATTTAATAATATTTATTGAGGCCTTCGTTAACATAATATTCGTTTTAATAATTAAGAAATATAACTACTATCATGAATTTTATGATTTCATAAAAAATATTGTACTACTGATTATTTACTTTATCAGTTTACTTCAAAAGTAGTAAAATGTGAAGAGACAAAAGAGCCTATTGTGGAATATGGAAAAGTATCTAAATTTGAAGGTTACCAAGTAACATTAGAAAATACGATTTTATTTCCAGCAGGCGGAGGACAGGTAATAATAAATTATTTCTTATTCTAAATGTTTGTTTTTTCAGTTTTACCAATTTTGGAGCTGAGCAGTAGATTTTATTGAAAAATTCTTAATTCTTTACCATTTTCCGTTTATTTATATGCATAATAAATAAATAAATAAATCAGCTTCTCGCTGTATCCCGCACACAGCAGGGTAGGCAGAGGGAACCTAGTGTTTTTAGACACTCCGTTCCCCACTTTCTGCCGAATTCTGGAGGCATTGCGTGTTGAGTGGCAGAACTCAACGCCGCGCTTAGCCTCGACACCAGAGCGAAGAAATGGAAATATAAATTTAAGTAAATATTTCATCTCCTCGAGTGGGGATCGAACCCACAACCAGTCGGTTTACAGTCACACTTTGTGCCGCTGCGCCACGACTGGCCTCGTCATTTATATGCATAGTTAATAAAAATAAAATTGCCTGTCTGGAACCCACAGTATGATAAATATGTATTTGCAATTGAAAGCGTTCAAAAGAAATTTACGATACTCTGAATCTAAATATTTTATCATTAAGAAAACAAAGAAAATATAGAGATCATTTTTTTTTGTACAAACTCTTACACAACTGTATTGATTCCAACTATCTGCTAAGTAATATTCACATAAAATGTCCAAGTTTTACATTTTTACATTTCTGCTGGAAAAACTAACTATGCCAAAAATTGTTTTTTTACTAAGGTCATGTAGAGCATACAATAACAATTTTAGCGATATAGATATATTTCTCAACAATTTTAAGCAATTTTCACGGAAAATTAAATTCATATCTTAACCTTTTCTTTCTTTTGTACAATTTATAAATATTTATATTAGTCCAGTAAATTAAACTTAATTCTTAAAAGCAACTTGTTTATGTCCTTTATATAATATAATGTATATATATATATATATATATATATATATATATATATATATATATATATATATATATTTCTGGATTTTTTTTTTTATGTATGTATGAAGTTTTTTTTTTTGTATTCACTCCATGTTTGATGCATAAGTGGAAACTTTATTGGCTAATGTAATGTTGATATGTATTAGCTTTAAGTATTGTAAGTGCTGTTTGTTTCCCAATATAAAATAAAATAAAAATAGAAATAAAAATAAAAAATTATCACAGTGTCCAAGTAAATGAAAAAATAGAAAAAATATATGTAAATACCTGAATTAATAAATCATTTCTGATAATTAGTTTTCTTACTTGTATGTATACATCAATAGTAGGGAAGATATCACAAGCAGAAAACTAAAAAAGTATCTTTTATTGCAGTTTTGAATTACGAACAAGGACAGTTTTCAATGACATACACATTTTTTTTTAATTTTTGATAAATGTTCATTATAACTACACTTAATAGTTTGTAAAAGCTATAAAATTGGTGATTTCATGCTTTCGATACTTTACCTAGAAACCGTCAACATGTCCGCCTTATGATAGTCTTGGGCTCACCTCATAAATTCCTGATTACAAAAAAGTTGCCTTGAAAGTAAAATGTTACACAAACAGACCTGTTCAAAGCTAAAGTACATGATGTGAACTGAGAGTTGTGTTAAACAACACAACTCTAAGTTACTTATCACCATACAATGATGCAGAAAAAGCCACACAAAAAAAATTACATATATTTGTAAGAATTTACTTTATATTTTTTAAAGCCCCACGACATTGGTTGGTTGAATGACATAGAAGTCTTACAAGTGTTGCGTAAAGGAGATGAAGCTTTGCATTTCACTCAAAAACCTGTAGAAGTAGGTACTGAAGTAGTACAAAAAATAAATTGGGTTAGAAGATTTGATCATATGCAACAACATTCAGGTATATTCTTATAAAAAATTGTATTTCAAATTATAACAAAAAATAAAAGCATTGTAAGTAGCTTCACACTTTTCCACATAGCAGTGGACAAGTGTGAAGTGAGGAGGAAACTTAGTATTAAGACAATATTTATGCTTTTCTGCCCAGTTTTTGAGGCATTACTTGTTGAGCAGTAGAAAACTATAGAACTTAGATTTGTATCGGAATAAATAAAGCCAATAATTTATTTTCCCAAAATGGAAATAAAACCCACAACTTTTGTAATGTCAATAATTTATTGTTATAAAATTTATTTCAGGCCAGCATTTATTATCTGCAATATTAGAGAAAGAGCACAATCTACCCACAACCAGTTGGTGGTTGGGAGCGGAGGAGTGTTATGTTGAACTCAATTCTACAAACATAAGTGAAATTGTGCTACATAATGTTGAACATAGATGTAATGAATTGATAAGTGCGGCAATACCTGTTAATGTTAAGTTTTGTAAGGCCAATGATTCTGGTTTGGATGAGGTGATAATTTATAATTATGAAAATTTATATTGTATTTGCTTTTAAATGATTATACACTTGTGAGTAAAAGTTTTCTTTAAAAATATAATTAAAACAAAATTATTTCTGTGTAAAATGTAAAAGCCTTAATATGCCTTTAAAGAGGACTATAATATCTAAATGATATGCAATGGTAGTGGCTTCAATTCTTCCTCAAAAATTTTTTTAGTTTGCACGACGTTCAGTAACATCATCCAATATTGATAAAAGCAATGTATAAAGTAGAAAAAGGAATGCCTTGTTTATTTTTACTTGACTACAGCAAAACCCAAAAGGAGAGTTAGGCGTTAGGCGCGAGTGTAATTGGATACACAGAAAAAATACTGGCAAAGCACTTTTTTCCCCACTTTCTGCCCAAATACCAGAAATTGTGTTTTGTAAGGCCATAGAGCTCCAAACTCTGCTTTGTCTTGCCTGAGCTGAGAAATAAAAATAGTTTTCTCCGCATATTATCCAGCATGCACTATACTTACAAGTACAACAAGTGATTAACAAGTAAACTATTGCACTCTTTAGATTCTTGATAAAAAAAAATTCTTAAATTATTTTTTTCATTTTGTTTTTTTTTTTAGGCGCATACAAGAGGACTGCCAAAAGATTGTATGGACACAATAAGAGTTATCTGCATTGGTGATGTAGATGAGAACATGTGTTGTGGTACTCATGTGTCAAATTTAAGGTGATTTATTTAACTAAATACATATTAATATATGCATTATAAATGGGAAAAAAGTAAAAGTCCGGCAAAGTGAAACTGAAATCGTATTGTAGGTTAAAGGATTTTTAAAAAAAAATTATAACATATAAAAATTAATAAACTTAAGTTTACAGGCGTGTGCAATCTATGAAATGAAATTAGTACAAATATATAACTTTATCGATTTTCGCATATCACATACCGAACCCTACGGTACCGAGTTCAAAATATGAACATATTAATTTATTATATTTCAGTCAACTACAAATGATAAAGTTACTAGGCATAGAACCCGGTAAGAAAGGTAAAACTAACTTAAAATTCCTAGTTGGCAATCGCGTCACCAAAACGTTCCAACGCATGTTGGATAGGGAGAAGGCACTTACTGGTTTATTGAAGTGAGTATTTTTTTTTCAAGTATGACGGTACGGGCGACGAGTCGTGGCTTAAGTCAGCTGTAGATTTGAATTTGTATGTATATTTTTTACTTTTATTTTATTACCTGAGTGTGCTATGCGCAAAAGTGCAGAATTTCAAGGCGAGTACGACACATCGACCGTACTGTGTTCAGTCATAACTATGCATGGATGAATGTGTTTTTTTTTCTTTAGTTTCATATAATGATCATGCATACATACATTGACTGTATTTTTATTTTTTTTTATTCTGTAAAAAAATTTTCATTGCGAAAAAAGAAATTCTACTCAGCTATTTTGTAATTACATAACAAATTGCGATGTTATAGTTGAATCCTATCAAAAAATACCATTCTCGAAAATGGATTTTCTATTTCTTATATTGTTTTATTACCTTGCCACCGCTCAACTCGCAGTGCTTCCAGAATTTGGCGGTAAATTGGAAATGGAGTGTCTTAACACAAGTATACTCTCTACCTATCTGGTTGTGTGCGAGATACAACATGAAGATAAAAATAAAAAAATATATATTTATTAACTATTAAACGTTACAGAAACGAACCGGCCAAACACGAAGAGCTAGTCACAAAATTACAAAAAAACATAAAAATATCAAACAAAAACCTACAGAATGTTCTAGCAGAACTAGCCCAGTATGAAATAGAAAAGATTAAAAATACACAGCCTAAGCCCAAATTTATATTTATGTTTAAAAAGGAAGCGACGCCCGAGTTCAATAGAAATATATGCAAGGGGTTAGAAAATGAGAATTTGTTTATTTTCATGGCGTCTGAGGAACCAGACAAGGTGAAAGAAGGTCAAATTATTATACAGGGTCCGGAAGAGCACTGTTTAGGGTTGGGACAACAGTAAGTTATTTTGTGTTTTGTTTCACATTCTATCCTATGTTAAGATATTGTGGCACAAGAGGTGGAACTTGTTAAAGGAATTACTCTAGTTAAAGGAAGTAAAGATAATTCTTTTCACCCGAATGGATTTGGAATGGATGTGGGCATCCATCGTATTTGTAACCTTGTAAAACAACCACCTCTAGATAAGTTATTTTATAATTTGTTCTTTGACAATTAATAGTACAAAATTAAGGAGAATATTAAGAAAATATTATTAATTATCAATTTTGTTTTAAATAATGCTTGTAATTTTTTTTATATTATTATATATATCTATGGAACTACAACTTAAATTTAAAAAATATTATATTTGTATATATGATAACTAAATCAAAAGGAAGTACTAGAACATTACTATTTAATTTTAAATTCATAAAATGTAAAACAAACATACTGTTCAATATTGATAAAAAAACGTATTTTTACAGAATAACTGATATATTGAAAGGCAAAGGTGCATTCAAAAATGGCAAATTCCAAGGAAAGGCGGGAGACTTGAGTGGTATTAGCAAATGCAAAAAATTGATTGAAGATTACTTTATTAATATACCATAGTACAATAAATGCTATTTTATAAATACAAATTAACAGACTTTTTTTTGGATTTATAAATAAATTGTTTTTTAAACATTTACGCAAAAAAAAACGTAACGGAATAAACTAAATATTGATGACTAAGAGCTTCAAATTCCTATACATTAAAATTTTTGTTTTTTAAAAAGTGTAATTGTACATTTTTAATACCTTTCTTTTTGTGTTATTAGTGCTTTAAAAAACAACAATAAAAGGAATGGAGGTGTCTTAAACAACATATCATTAATATGTTTACTATTATTTGCATATGAACCAACAAAAGCATGTTAATTCCCAAATATAATTGAATCTTCTTTACAAACAATAGTATTTATTAAATAACATGCATAAATAAATCAACCATTTTACACCTATTTATTTAAATACAAAACACATTTCCCTATATATAATTATAATTCAATATCATTAAAAGACTATAGTAGAATCTCACTAAACCGGCTAAGTATAATACCCTTTTTATATTCACTGTGTTCTCTATCCAAGTAGTAGCCGCGGGAAGAACAATCTAGCTCACTGGTCTTTAATTGTCCTGGATTAGGAAGATTCTACTTTATACAGAAAAAACTTATGTGATAATATACATTTAGGTTTTTTTTTCAATCTCTATCTTCGTAATCATCATCAATTGAGTTAGATGCGTTAACACTGGCTATAAGTTTTTCTATACCTAAGTTAGTCCAATCCTGTGACAGATCATCCAAATAATTGTCAAAATCTATTAACTCCTTTTGAACACCTCGATTTAGTAATTCATCTACTGTCTTTAGGATATAGGGGCTTCCTGAAAGATGTATAATAAAAGTTTTTATAAATAACATCATGTTTTTTAGTTTTATCTTCTATCTCATATATAAACATAGGTGGGTATGGAGGAATTAGTGTTAATATATCTTTTTTTTTAGAAGTATAGACAGAGGGAACCTAGACATTCCATTTTCCATTTTCTGCCCCATGTTGAAGACTTGTGTTGTCATACTTTAGCATACAATAAGAAAATAAAAAATAGTAACTCTGTTACTTACGGAATACAACACTAGATGCATCTTTTGGTCTCCACTTGCCCTCACTGTATTTGTGTACTTTCAAAGCATACAACATTTGTGCCATGTCCATTACACTAGAGTGATCCACCTAAAATTTTTTAAATATTTTTCATAAATTATAAATAAATACTCTACCTTACTGTGTACAGGATACATTTATTTATTTTTAATTTATATAATTCAACATTCCATTTCTTTGTTTAAGATGGATATTAAATTTTCCAGACATTGCATTGTTGATTTGAAGAACCCAATTCTGTGCTATGGCATTTTACTAGAGTGGGGAAATGAAGATAATTTGTTCCCTAAAGTGGAGGGAATTAAACCCATATCAGTCACATTTACATTCAAATTCAAATCTGCCATGCAACAATGATCTTAATGCAAAATATTTGCTTTGTTTGCTGTACATTATATTTGTCATCAATATTTTTTATTAAAATTTTATTCAATAAATGCACTTACAACTATAAAAACTGCTGAAGGAAAATGTTCCACAATCTTTTCTGCAATTTTTAAACCAGGACACTTCTCAACTGTATTGTCTCTAAAATTCTCACAAGCCGCATAATATCCTACTATGACTCTATTATCAGCTTGTGCCATGGTCTCAATCTGAAACAAATAAATTCCATATTGCATTTAAATATGTTTTGATGTGATAATGTTTTATATTTGAAGAATGCCAACTGCGTGTCACATTCAGCCTGACCCATGGGTGGAAGTGAGAGTGCAGCACTAGAGATAGAGAGGTATGATTGGCCTAACTATTCACATTGTTAGTTGTAAATAATATATAATTTTAGTTAAAAATTAATTGAATTAATGTAAATATATAAAAATATATATATAAGTTTCATTTAACTACTTTTTTGTGTTATACAATGATGAGTTATAATAATTTCATAAAAATCATAAACATACAATTTTTCATCAATGTATGCTTATGATATCTCATAAAATTATATCATCATAACTGACTGTGTAGTCAGCCAGTATTTTATTCAACTCCACACTGGAGAACTCGGATGAACGGACAGAGAACGGTTCATCACTTTTTGCCTGATATCCTTATGTTTGAACTCACTGTTTATTAAGCAAACACTATATTAATAGAATAAATATATTTTTCCTGCCTATGTCGCATAAAGCAAATAATAAAGGAAGATATAAAATGCAAAATAGAAAGAAATTTATTTACTTTTATTTGTTGGTTAATTTTTAATCAACAGAAGAACAGAATTAAACAGCTACACTACCTGTGTCAATGCAACTTCGGCCATTGGGGATAAATAATGGCTATGATGAAACAGTGGCACGGCATCCAGGATATCCAAGTCATGATTTTTATTTACAGACCGAGCTGATATGTTATCGGCAAGAAGTACCCCATTTACAGCACAGTATGGGTATTTAGCTGCATGCAGTATTATCTTAGCATAAGCAGAAGACTCTAAATGTACTAATTCCATTATTGTGAAACTCTTTATGTTACAAAAAGTTAGAATAGAAATGAATTTCTAACAAATTACTTGATTCTTCTTATTAAACCAATTTGTCAACGTCAAATTTTATTACTTTGGAGCCACAGATTATGTCGACTACACATATAACGATATATTGTAGTGAATAAACTATGCACACTGATTTGCTTAGATCTACTTATTAAGAAATCGTATAAAATTTTTAACTTAGTGGGATTTGAACCCGCGCCTCTTTGGAAACCGTCCAAACACTCATCAAATAGACAAGACAGACAAAAATTTAAAAAAAGTTTGCTTTATATTATTCTGTCTAGTAAGTCTCTATCCATCTCAGTCAAAATACTAAATATACAGACAAAATATTTTTACTGTTCTATTATATGTATTATAATAATAAACTTTTTTTTACATTTATAATTAGATACGGGTCGAAAGTTATAGATTATTGAACGAAATTCGCTTGATCGTGTCACGAGATGTCACTGTCACATCTTAATAAATGTCAATTTTCGCGACAATTTCTTGCTTATTGTGCTTGCAATTTTTGTAAGAATAAATATAATTCGATTACAATATGGAGAAGTATGATACTTCTCAACTCACAGAGTTTCCTCGTTTTGAATCTGATACGAATCAGGGTGGTGTAAGTACATTTCTTAACAAATTATGGAAGTTCCCAATATTTACACCAACTGAAACTGCTGAAAATCAAGAAAGTAAGTTACCAAGTGATGCTAATCCTAACGAGCAATCGAATGTTGTTGCTGAAAAGGAATATGATGAAAAAATGGAGACAGGAAGTTATGTCGAAGAATATGAGGGAAGGAGTTTGCCTAATATATTGAAACGCATAAGTGGCCTTGTTGCCTTGGGTTCTGGGGTATGTACACTTATTACAAATATAATATAAAACAACTTAGTTTTTAAAGTGTTTGATAAATTTTCCAGTTTGCATTTTATAAGCGATGCATACATAATTTATAAGAACTAAAACATTCTGGTGCTGTTGCACCAAACTGCAACTGTTGCACAAAACTGGCCTTCAATAGAATTATGAGTATAGTAAATATTGTAAAGTGAAAAATTAGTATTCCTTGACTTATATCTTAATTTTTTTAAGACTAATTGGAGGTTTATTTTGAACAAGCCTTTAATTGCAGTGTCACCAAAGTTATCAAATGTCTAAGTGTCTGAATTTGAGGACTGTAACTCTGATTCTACATTCTACATTCTATGGGCTACATTGAAAAGATTGATGTGACGTAATATAATATAGATTTTCTCAGTTAACAGACTATCCAACACATAAAATGTTGTAAATTTTTTAAAATTGTTTTTACAGAGTGGCACAAAATATTCAGATACAGATCTGGCCAGATATTGGATGCCAGATGATATTTCAAAAGAATGTTATGAATGTGCAGCACGGTTTAGCACTTTAAGAAGGAGACATCATTGTAGGGTGTGCGGGCAGATTTTTTGTTCTCGATGTTGTAGCCAAAGAGTGCCTGGTAAGTTTATTACTATTTTTTTAACATTTGTTTTATAACTTCATGCATTTTAATGAAGGTGGATGTCCATTTTCAATTTACCAGGTAGAGAAATTGCAACTTGTTTTGTGGAACTCTGTTTTATTTTAAATCTGTCAATAATAACCATTTCTTTCAGTGAGAATAGAGAAACACAAACCATCTATCCATCCATCCATCATCATGTACAGTGGGACTGTCACCGTCTTTTAGTAAAACCAAAACATAATATGAACTTAAAGTATTTTTTATATAGAATATATATTCATAATTGATCATCATATTTTAGTAGTATTTTTTTACATTTCCACCATCTTATTATAAGTTCATTTTGAAAAAACCTTTTACAGAAAGTGTCCCATTTAAAATTATTTCATGACTTTTTGAAATTTTATGTTGACACTAAAGATTCTTATTATGTTTCTAGGTCAAATTTTCGGCTGCGCTGGTGGGCTACGTGTGTGCACTTATTGCTGTAAAGTAGTTCTTACATATTTACGTGAAAACGATCTCTCTGGTGACATATCACCTGATTTGAAAACATTGCAGGAGAGCTTGCAAGTATGTATTCCGAATATGTCAGAGACTTTTCCATTATAATTTTCATGACATTGTGCTGTATGGCGGAACTCAGCACAGAAAAGAACAATATTAAATATTTCTATCCTTGAGCTGCTTCACTTGAATTATTAAGAAAAATAAAACTGTTTGATAGATATTTTTGATTTAACTTTGCTACAAAACAAACCATTCAAGTATACATATTTTGTATGTTAGAAATCAACAACTATACTACAGAAGAATTAAATCTTATAAAAGTCATGTAAAAAAAGAAACATATTATTTATTTTCCCTTCCGAAATTCCGAAAATCATAAAATTTTAAATAGAACAAACTAACTTAAAAACCTATTAAATAGCCTATATACCTATTTATTCTTACATCGAAACAGGTAAAGTTTCCGGAAAACAAATCGCAATCCCACAAGAGCAGGGATTTTATATTTGCACGAGAACAAGAGCCGTGTGAAGTGCGCAGTTCCAGTAAAGAGGCGTTACACGATGTATACAGAATGTTGTATTTCGCATTGCCTACACAACTACATAGGTAGGTATAGGAGTAGGTATGGGAATTTAATGTTATGGTATTTCCCTCCCATACAATTCTAGAGCGATTGCATGTTGGGAGGCAGATGTTAACGCCGCGCTCTGCGTCTATGTTAGTTGGTTATATTGATAGCCATTATTATTTCTCCACTTCTATATAAATACTTATACTGACATAATTGAAATAACTTTAATATGCAGATATCGTCTAGTGAGATATAACAACGTGTGGAGGGGATGCGACATTATGCAGTGGCTTATGGATAATACTTCACATAAAACTAGGTAATTATTATATCATAATATTTTTTTTATTATATAAGCTATAAGCAATATCAGCTTCACGCTGTATTGCGCACAAAACCTGGGAATCTATATAGTATTCAGAGTGCAGTGAGATAAAAGGTAAACAAACAAGAAAAAGGTCACAATTGATGATTGATATAGACGTAATTTGCTAATAGCACTGTAAATAATAAATATTGATTGCATCTATAGAAGTTACGAAACCATTTTAGACTTGATAGAAATCGAATATTATAAATACTTTTTAGTGTAAGCATTACAGGGTCTGTGTGAAAATGTGTTTTGGGATTGATTCCCAGTATATGAATGAATTGTTTAGTACATTTCCTCGCTCTGGTAACAAGACAAAGCGCAATCTATTGTTAAGACACTCCGTTCACCACTCTCCGCCGAATTTCTGAGGCATCACGTGTCGAGTGGCAGAACTTATGTCGCGCTCTGTTACCAAAGCGGTAAAACGAAAATATTAATAAATAATGATAAATCATTTCCTCGAGTCCTGGAATCGGTCCCACAACCGCATTAACAGTCACAAGCATGTGTCGTTGCACCAAAACATTTTAGCAAACAAAGCCATGAAATTGTTTTCGGTCTCCATCTAAGTAGTGTTTCCCAGGGCGCAGGCGACGCTGTTCTGCCAAAGTCTGCTGAGTGCGGGCTGCATGGAGCGCGTGACGGAGCCGGCGCAGTTCGCGGACTACGCGCTGTACCGCCCCGTGCACGTGCAGGCGACTGACGGCACTGACACCGCGCCAGGTGACTGACTCACATTATTAAATCGAACCATAGTATATGCCGCCAAAAATACTTTTATAGAAAACGTACAAAAACGATATGCAGCGGTATTTGAACCCGCGTCTATTGGGCGTCGTCTAAGCGCTTTGACCACTAAGCCATAGGTTCTCATCAAGCTGCGTTATTATTATTATACGCCTGTTACAACTTATTTTAGTTGCTAACCATATACGTAGGTAAGTAGTAAACGGATTTATAACCTGGATTGAGCTTTTTATATCATTCGATAAGTCAATGTTTATAAGCGCTTGTTGAGAACATATTATGACTCAGTGGTTGATAAAAGTGACATATTATGATTTTCAAAAGTCGCAGGTTCAAGATCAACTACCATAAAAGCATCTATATCTTAATAAAATTTATGAGACAGCGTGATTTTTATAAATATTTTTGATAAATAATATGTATGTATACTTTATAATTTTTAAGCACTTATTGACAACAAGATGCTTCGCAGTGAAAGAGAGAATAGTGTTATTCTCATTATTAAGTATATGTAAACATCTTTGGCTTATTTTTAAAAATCCCTGTACGGGTACATATAAAGTATGTTACCATATTGTTTTGTCACTGATGTGTTTTTTAAGAACTTATAACTATTTCTATATCTTATTTTTTTTCTTTTTTTAAGTTTCACGCTGTATCCCACACATAGCATTGTATAGGATGGGCAGAGGGAACCTGGAAACCTAGTGTTAAGACACTCCGTTCCCATTAAAAAAAAACCTTTTCACTTTCCGTTAAATTCTGGGGGCATTGTGTGTTCAGTGGCGGATCTCAACTCTGGTTTGCCTTGTTACCAGAGCAAAGAAATGAAAATATTAAATATTTAATTCCACGCACCTTTGTGTCCCTTTGCCACAACTGGCCTTTTCTATATACATAGTAATAATTTAATTAAATTAATTGTTTTTAATTTTTTGTACTAAAATTTGTAGATGAAGAATGTAACAGCAGCAGGCTGGTAGAAAGCGTTTCTTCATATTGTCTCGATTTAAACCTGGGCAATAGTTCAGCGAGACTAATTAAAGCTACAAAGACAGGTTAGTTAAAAAAAAAATTATCAACACTTTACTGACCGGCGAATTTACTCAGAAACTTTCCTGTAACTACTGTGTACTGTATTTTTCTAATTAAATCCTCTCATTTCATATTCATGTCAACAATATTTTATATTGACTACAATTAAATCAATAATAAAAGTGCAATGCCGATGACGTCGTCGGTTATCAACGGCTGAACACGATAAGACGAGTTAACTCGTCACCGGTCAGCAAGGTGTTAGTTAAGTTTAAAATGTTATTAATTTTTTTTTTTTAAACGATTTTGTCTTTTTTTTTAAAGAGCCACCATCGACGCCATCTAGTGAGGAGGATCACCCCATTTTGGATCAACAAGAAAGTCAGTGTTTCGGTTTTTATTCCTTTTATAAAATGTTGAAGCCACTAGTGGCGCAGCGGCACATAGTGTGACTGTAAAACCGACTGGTTGTGGGTTCGATAAGATGAAATATTTATTTCAATTTATATTTCCATTTCTTCGCTCTGGTGTCGAGGCTAAGCGCGGTGTTCTGTTACTCAACACGCAATGTCTCCAGAAAGTGGGGAACGGAGTGTCTTAACACTAGGTGTCCTCTGCCTACCCTGCTGTGTGCGGAATACGTTAAATTAAAATAAATAAAAATCAGCTTCACGCTGTATCCCGCACACAGCAGGGTAGGCAGAGGGAACCTAGTGTTTTAGACACTCCGTTCCCCACTTTTTGCCGAATTCTGGAGGCATTGCGTGTTGAGTGGCAGAACTCAACGCCACGCTTAGCCTCGACACCAGAGCGAAGAAAATGGAAATATAAATTTAAGTAAATATTTCATCTCCTCGAGTGGGGATCGAACCCACAACCAGTCGATTTACAGTCACACTTTGTGCCGCTGCGCCACGACTGGCCTCTTAAATTACATACGTTTTAAATACGTTAAATTAATTATTATATAATTGTCTGATAAACTACATAATTTTATGTAATAATTTAGATAATGTTCTATACAATATTGCACTGTAATATGAGTCCAGGAGTACTTAAATGTTCCCGTGTTGTCTGCCCGCAGCGGGCGCGCGGCCGGCGTGCCCGGCGATAGCGCGCTCGGGCGCGGCGCACCTGCGCCTGCTGGCGCGGCAGTGGCTGGCGCGCGCCGCGCTGGCGCCGGCCTGGCTGCACGCGCTCTACCCGCTCTGCGTGCGCGCCGCCGACGCCATTGTGCTGGGTCAGTGGTTCAAGTCCAGCGTGTTTAAAAAACAACCAAGTATTCGTAGATAACGGCCATTTTGCCAGAGAGGACGGAGCGCCGAGTGCCTGCATACTTCTTTCGCCTCTACCACTGGCATCGACCCACACGTACATACATGTATATCCTTTAGGGAGTCCTCATGCTTTCTACGTGACCTTCTTCCATGGTCACCGACAACCCTGCTCTCTTACCACTCCTCTCACATACTTGCTTCGTAATTCAGAAAATAATATATAATTTTTCAGATATGATGAGTAGCGATATAGACGTGCGCAACTACGTACAAGTGAAGAAAGTGCCGGGCGGGAACATGTCCGACAGTTGTCTTGTGAACGGTGTAGTTATCACTAAAAATGTCGCTCATAGGTATGTAATTTTTTTTTCAATTGTGTAATTTTTTTACCGACTTTAGAGAGAGAGTGGCTCTATTAACTTCCTTATAAAAGCTGAAAAATTAAGTATAGAGACATTCTGACATCTTATGTTTTTCAAAACAACCATTAGAAAAATTTGATCATAAAACAATAATAGAAATAAGTACTTTAGTAGAGGAATTTTAGATGCAAAGGTATTATTTAATAAACATCGCTTGAATTTATTAAATCATGTAAAAATTAAAACAAATTTTATATAAATTTTTAGGGGAATGCCCAAAAAAATAAAAAATCCCTCGGTGTTGCTTCTCGACTGTTCTATAACATATCAGAGGGTGGAAGGAAAGTTGACATCTCTAGAACCACTTTTGATGCAGGTTTGTTTTTATTTAGAATTTTATATCAAAAAGTTACATCAATACAAAGATGTATTGAGTAATTAAAAAACAATAAATTGTATATTTTTTAGTAAAATATATTACATATGATAGTCGTGGCGTATGGGAACCAAGTGTAACTGGTTGTGGGTTCGATCCCCACATGAAATATTTATTAAAACTTATATTTTCATTTCTTCGCTCTGGTGACGAGGCAAAGCGCGACGTTGAGTTCCGTTACTCGACACATCATGCCTCCAGAATTTGCGGAAAGTGGCGAATGGAGGGACTTAACATTAGGTTTTCTCTGCCTACTCTGCTGTGTGCGGGATACAGCGAGAAGCTGATGTTATAAATCACTTAAAAAATAGAAATCGAATGAACTTTAATCTTTACAAAAATTATATATTGAATAAAATTTAAAGTAATAGGACAAAAAGTATTATTTTGAATAAAACTTTATTCTTATTATCCCTCCTCACTAGGAACAAGAATATCTAGTGCGTTGCGCAGCTCGCATAGCCGCGTTACAACCGAGTGTTGTACTAGTACGGGGTTCGACTGCTCGCGCAGTGCAAGACTCATTACGGGCTCGTGGAGTGGCCTTAGCTCTGGGAGTGCGAGATAGAGCCCTGAGACGGGCGGCGAGGGCAACCAAAGCGGATTTAGTCGCCTCAATAGACGCGAGAATTGGTACACCGAGATTGGGGACTTGTGAACAGTTTTATGTCAATAATTGTAAGTATTTGGGAGGATTTGGGGTTTTGAAGGATACATTGGGCACTTGTTGCACACAACTCTATTTTCTTGGACGGTTTCCAGAAAGCACGGATTCAAATCACGCCACGTTAAAATTTTTATATATTTTCTAACAAAGTATCAATTTTTTTTTTGCCAGATTCTAGCAAAACGCTCATGGTTCTCGAAGGCTGCGCAGAACCTCAACTAGGTTGTTGTATATTACTCCGCGGAGGTTCCTTACAAGAACTAATCCGAGTGAAGAGATTAGTAAAATTCATGTTACTGGCCTGTTATAATTGGAAATTAGAAAAAGCGTTTCTCGCTGACATAGAAGCTATTCTACCCGAACCTGGAACTTTTGTGGATGACGATATTGACAATGAATCGGAAGTTAAAGATATTACAAAAAACACTCGTATAAATTCTCAAAACAATGAGGAAGGTAACTCTAGTAATGATACGTCTGAGGCTGATGATGTTATTTTTGGTAACGCAAATCTCTCTAAAGACACAAAATCATTAAATAGTGATAAAATTGAATCCCGTAATGATAACGATAAACAAGAATCGGATGAAACTGTCGATAAAAAAGATACTCAAGGAACAGAAGAACAATTTAAAGAAAAAGATATGGAAAAATCTATTGAAATAGATGATCCTCTACAAAAATCTAAGCAATTTTCTCGAAAAACTGACAGTGATAAAAACTTGAGTTGTGGAGTGCCGATCAAAGATTTTAGTGACCCTTTACAATCGAGGCTGTCTATTGACGATGAAGTCTTCTTGCCCAAAGAAGAAGCTAAATTAAAAGCTGATACTCAAAACGAAAGGTTAGCCTAATTATTACATAGAATAAATGCTCTTTTTTCAATGTTTAATGTAAATGGATGTTTTTAAAATTTAGTTTTTAAAACTATTTCCTTAAGTGTGGATAGATCCAAGAGCCAGAGCAACTAGGATTTCGCTATTTTATAAAAAGTTTTTCTGCGCATAACACCTAACACTGATAGGTAAGATCAGGGAATATGAAATGTGAATGGTGGCTACTTTAAAAATCTATAGATAAATAAGATGTATATATAGTTACCTAACTTTTGGTAAATTAGAAAGCTCATTTTTTTTATATTTTCTTCGGAATAGTATTGGAAATGACGTTATCGATTGTTAAACATTTGGCATGGCCTCAACCACCTTTCAGTTTAGTGGTGTCTGATAGGAGCCAAACATCCCTAAACCCTAATAAATTTTAAGATCCTGGTTGTGGTGAAAGGCGAGGTGAACCTAACCCCATTGCGCCCGTGCTCTCTCATCCCCCGCACAATTTGCAAGCATTTAGAATGAGGGATTTGTTTCTTTGATATCTAAAAAGCTTTAAAATTTAGAAAGACACGATCTAACCTGGTCAGATGCTGTGCAAATGATTAGTGCTGCCTAAATCACCAAAGATTAACTTTGTTTATCCCGGTGCCCATTTTACCACTCACACGTTCCGCTCCCGTCGCGTCCTGTGGTTTTTATAAATTAACAAAAAACTAACTCTAACCCCCTAGATGGTGTACAGACGACATAGTGCTATCAATGTCCCCCAACATAGTGATACCGGCACCTACTTTACCGCTCGCGCGTCCCGCTCCTGCCGCGCCCGTGCCCTCTCACCCCCCGCACACCCCGCGGGCTTCAAGGAAAGGGGATTCCCAGCCGGTTACGACAAGCCCCAGGCCGGTTAGTGATTATTTATTGTCTATTATTGGATTTTCTGGAAAAATTACTTAAATTTTATTTTTTTTTGCCTTCACGCTGTATGTCTCATGTTGTATGGTAGGAATGTAGAGGGAGCTTAGTGCTAAAACCCTCAGATCCCCATGTTCAGCACATTTTAACAGGATACAGCGTCAAGCTAAAAAAATATATAATTAAATGCATTCCACACAGACACTTCATCCGTTCGTAGAGCGCCCAATAACCGCTTCCGCAGATGATCCCGCTTTGAGAGCATCTCTTGCACATTTCCGTGCTACCGGATGTTCTATTGTTGGGAATCATAAACGTGAGTAAATTTGTTTTTAAAAATATGTTGGTCTATTTCTTTTTATTATTTTTCAATAGCTTTTTAAAACAATTATATAACATATTTAAACAACATTTTCATTGATTTGCTAAGTTTGAATTAGCTTAGCCAATGCTAAGTTTGAATAAATGTATTAAATACAAATAGTAATTTGAGTCCAAAAAGAGACAATTATTTAAATAAGTTACTACCACAGATTATAAATACAAAAAAAAATGCTCTTTTAACATTCAGCACAATGTCCAAAATACAATCCATCGATATTAAAGAAAGTGGAAGCTGAAGAAACAAAGTCATCAGATCCGGAGCCATTAGATCCCTTGTCGCCCGAAAATCATCAAAGATTAAGTGTGCTGTTATATAGCTATAGTAGCAAGTCTCCTAATGTGCCTGACTTTTGTGTGAATCCTTGGTAGGTATTTGTGGACAGTTTATTAATTTTATTCGTATTTTAGATATTTTTTTTTATTGAGAAAAGTTTTTTATTTTTTTAAAACATTTTCATTATCTTAATTATTCATCTATTAAATGTAAGAAAATGTTGCCATTTTGAGTCAATTTTATTACTACCTCAATTGATTGGAAAACTGAAAAAAATATGTGTTTTAATAAAATATGTTCATAGCATCACCATGCCGTCCATGCCACTAAATAGGAACACGAGGACATCCAAACATTAAAGGACGCTCCTTTCCAATTTTTTTAATGTATTTTTGGCCTAAAATTACTATTAAAATTAATTAATGACTGACACGTGCTTATTGGAATGTGTATGAATTGAAATAAAAGGTCATATACATATGAAAAATTTATGTTAAATATATTTTCAAATTATATAATGCAATAATCCTTTAAATATATTTTTATGTAATTGAAATATCTTCATTTATTATACCTATTCATATAATTCTAGGGTAGTAACAATGGAGATGTACGGTCGCAATGATATTTCTCTAGGAGCCTTCCTCGAGAAGTATTGCTTTAATGGAGATAACAAATGCCCTTCCACCAACTGCCATATACCTATGAATCAACACGAGAGAAAGTGAGTAGAAAAAATATATAATATGTAATGAAATAAAAGTATATCGATTTAAAAATGTGATTGTACTATTTTTTTAAAAACTAACTATTTAAATTTCTTATTTAGATTTGTACACGAGGATGTATGTATAACTATAACGTGCAACACGATCGGCCACAGCAACGTGGATAAAGTTAAAGAGGAACAGAGTAAACAGGTAATAATTAAAGATTTGTCATATAGTGTACGAACGAGTACGACTAAATCGGTGTCCGTGCGCAGGTGATGTTCTGGTCGCGCTGCGCGCGCTGCGGCGCGGCGTCGGGCGGCGCGCGGCTGTCGCGCGCGGCGCTGCGCCTGTCGCTGGCGCAGTACGTGCGCGCGCGCGTGGCGGCGCCGCGCTACCGCCGCCGCGCCTGCGCGCACGCCGCGCACGCGCACGCGCACGCCTTCGTGAGCCGCCTCACCACCGCCTGCTTCAAGTACGTGCGCGCGCCGGCCCGCTTACCGCCCGCTCGTCGCCGACCTCTGTACGACGCACTCCCCTTGCAGGTACAGCAAGATCCCCACGTACGCAGTGCAGCTGCCGCCCGACGTCATCTCCATCAACTACGACACGCGGCTCATGCGCGACTCCCTCATAGCGCATCTCAACGATCTAATGCTTAGAGGTCTGGATTTCATACTATTATAAAATACAAACATACATACAAAGACACACACACAAAACAACATACACATTATTACGCTTTACTCACGCACACATACATAAATCAGTTTTTTCACTTGTTTATATTTCTCCGAATAATAGTTACCAATTATTTTAAATGCGTACATATTTAAGATCTTTAATATTTATGTCTTAAAAATTCATAATTCGCAACTCTCATACTAATAATACTTTGAATACAATGGCATTGAACTCTCGCCTCCTGTGTATCGTGTAAGCGCTCTGACCACATTATATGTACATTATACTCGTACGTTTTAAAAGAAATATTTTTCTTGCCCAAATGTGGTTTCTCGCCCAATAACACTTTACCAGTGCTATGTTTTATTTAAAAATAACTTTAACAACACAGTATTATTTATATTATTATCATTAGTACGTACCTAATGTACGTGTTAAGCTTTAAGCTTGATTAATCAGAATCTGACTTGAATCGGACTCGAATCAGATAACGTCGTACTTTATTGTGTTATACACTTATTTACGGCGAAAGGTCCGTGTAATCGAGTTTCTACTGTACATTTATATAAATATAATATATTTAAATTGCTCATTTATACAGGACACGAAGCATTCAGCAATGCAACGGAGCCAGACGGTGAGAAAGCTTATGCAGCTTTCAAGCAACATATGGACCAAATACACCTGGCGTTGACTACTGACGATAATAATTCACTCGCTGGTTAGTAATTAACGTTTTTTTTTCAGCTTCACGCTGAATCCCGCACACAGCAGGGTTGGCATAGTAAACACTTCGTTTCCGTCGATGTCTGGCGGCTTCAGAGCGAAGAAATGGAAATATAAATTGTTGCACAAGTGCGCAGTCGTACGACTGTTAACACGATGGTTTCATTCCCATTCAGGTGAATGAAATACAAAATATTTTAATTTTCTCGCTCCGGTAACAAGACAAATCGCAGCGGCAAGTTCCGCGCTTTGCATAGTTACTAGACACGCAATGTCTTGGAAATTCGGCGAAAAATGGGGAACCGAGCATCATAATGTGAACGGAGCATTTTATCACTAGGTTCCATGCTTATGTGCAGGATATAAAGCGAAACTAAAAAAATCCAATCCAATCTGTAGTGTGAGATAGTTAAAATATTTTTGTTTTTTAGAACGTGTAAGAAAACTATGGAGTGTTCATGATGCTATTATCAATGGAGAAAAGATGTTACGTGACAGTTCTGACGCTCATCGACACCGGCCCGCCCCCGAAACCACTTGTGAGTAGAGATGCGCCGAATATTCGTTTGGTATTCGGTATTCGACATCTTTTTCAATATTTGGTTATGGGGCCGAATATATTCGGTTTGATTATTTTTATTTACTACTCGACACAGTAGAAATGAAATTATCTTTCATTTCTACTGTGTCGTGAAAATTTGAATGAAAATATCTTTCATTTCTACTGTGTCGTGCTGCCAAAAACTTATTTATGTTGTTAGCATTTCTGTAGAGAGATTTTTACAAATTTTTAAAAATTGTAACATATATATAAAAATTGTAAAAAAATGTAAAAAAACTCCATTGTGATTGAAGATGTGATAGTGATGTTCTAGATGTTATGATAGTAATGTTAATTATGTACAATATTGATGAAAGAAAAATGATGTATTATATTTTATTTTCTCAGCGGACGATAAATCAGATCCAGATGAAGTGTCAGACGTAACAAGTATCGATGCTGCAGGTAAAAAATATAAGTACTTAAATATTACTTTAATTTAAAAGCCGTTCGTTACTCAACACGCAATTTCTTGAAAAAATCAAAGGAAAGTGGGGAACGGTTAACATGCCTCTCAACGGTTAACTCCTGCTGTAAGCAGGATACAGCGGGAAGCTGATAAGTATAAATTAAGTTTTATAAAAAAGATTTTTTTTCTCTTTACAGAAACTTTAATGAAGGAATCTGAAAAAGAACACGCAGGTTAGTAAAAACTAATGATTCAACAAAATCAACCTAATCTAACTTAATTTAATGTAATATTTGTTATATAAATTACCTGCTATGAAGTAGGCCAATTGTGGCGTAAGGCCACAAAGTGAAGCTGATTTATTTTTTATTTATTGTGAAGGAACAGAAGAGGATGAAGAGAAGGGTGATAAGAAGACCGTCAAACAGATCCTGTCGCAGCTCCTTTCTAACAACCAGCCTTCTAATCAGGTGAAGTTAAAAAAAAATCTTATGAACTATTGAATGTACAGTTAAGTTTCTGTGGAATAATTATATTATATATTACACTATTTCGCTTTGTGTCGGATTGTAAATGCGATGGTTACTGATTTGATTCTCAATAGGGAATATTTAAAGCAAATAAATTATTTTACTAACATTAATAATTCGACCTTGATTTCAACCACTCTAAATGATGAGTCTTAACCCTAAGTTCCTTGCCTTTCCTGCTAGATGCGGAAGACAATGTGAAGTAAAAAAAATGTATAAAAGCTATTTACATATATTTTGTCAGCATCGCGTTATATTTTCTCTTACCCACTTTCCGCCGATTTCCAGAGGCATTGCGTGTGGAGTGGCGGAACTCAACGCTGCGCTTTGTCTCGACATCAAAGCAGAGAAAATGGAAATATTAAATATTTCAATCATTTCCTCGACTTTGAATAGGAGCCACAAACCGTCGCGTTTACAGTTACACGCTCAGAACTTTTATAATAATTAGAATATATTTGCTTGCAGGATAGCATGATAATAACGAGCGGCGTGATCCCGGTGGTGGTGAAGGCGGGCGAGATAGGCTCCGTGATCGCGGCCGCGCTCGCCTCCGGCACCTACTGCAACACGCTGCAGAGCCAGCGCGCCGCGTCGGTGTCTTTTCTTGCGTCTTATGTTTAACTAAACACAGGAGGATTCACTTCGATTCAGTTAAATTTAATAGTTTGTTATGTCTTTAACCCTTACAAGTGCATATTGTTCTGGTACTTTTGACTGTATTTGTGAATGTCCAAAATCTCATATCGTTGACTTAAAATGTGAGCATGCTAACACTATTACTATAAGAAACTATACATTATTAAGAAAATTATCAAGGAAAGACCAAAAATGTCTTAAAAACTACGAGTATGTATGTATTACCAGGTTTTTATAATTTTAGAAGTCAGAACGATTTCGAAGACGGCGAGAGCACCAGTTCAGTGAAAGAGAAAGCTGATGGTGACAAGGCGAAAGCGAAAAGCAATGATCATATTGAAGTATTGCTAAAGGTAGGGAAATATTTCGTTTTTAAAATTAAAAATTAAATTAGCTTCACGCTGTATCCCGCACACAGCAGGGTAGGCAGAGGGACTCTAGTGTTAAGACACTCCGTTCCCCACTTTCTGCCGAATTTTTGGAGGCATTGCGTGTTGAGTGGCAGAACTCAACGCCGCGCTTTGCCTCGACACCAGAGCGAAGAAATGGAAATATAAATTTAAGTAAATATTTCATCTCCTCGAGTGGGAATCGAACCCACAACCAGTCGGATTTACAGTCACACTTTGTGCCACTGCGCCAACACTGGCCTCATATTTCATTTTTAATTTGTTTATTGCCGGAAACGGAATATTGTATAAGTAGCTTTATCATCATTAGAATAATATTGAATAATATTTTAAATATTAATTTAAAATATAACATTTACGATTCCGTCAAATCACAGCGTTTTCGATTTCGCCTCAATGTCAAAATAGAGAACGGAACATATAAACAATAAATAAATAAATGCATGAAATACGAATGTATAATAAAAAGGTAATTATTGCTTATTTAAAATCGAACCCGGTACCCCAGGACGGGCTGCTGTGCCGCGTGTACTACGCGTCCCAGTTCCACAAGCTGCGCCACATGCTGCTGTCCCCGCTCGAGTACAGCGCGGACGCGCACGCGCGCGCGCACTGGGAGGGCGCCCGCTGCTGCGACGACAAGGACTGTGAGTACCGAATACCGTAATAATATAACTTCTTATTTGATCGGTTGGACAAAATTGGACGTCGGATTCCGATTCTCATCAACCGCAGCAACAATCTCCATTGTGAAGATAGGGAATATTGTTAATCGAATAGAATAATAAAAAAAAAAATTTTATGTAACAAAATTTTTATTGTTGTCTTCGTTATAATAATACATTTCAAATATGTTTTAGATAAAGGCTTGTGTGAGATAGAAGAAGGTTTCGTACGGTCGCTAGCGCACTGCGTGCCGTGGGCGGCCAGAGGAGGGAAGTCGGGCTCCACCTTCTGTAAAACTAAAGGTTATTTTTTTATACGAATTGATAAATAATTTTTATTTACGAGAAAAAACTTAAAGAAGGATAAATGTTAAAAAAATAATTTGACATAACGTTTATTTTAATACTGTTGATAACACAACATACTATTAACGGTCGCTCGTATAAGTGATACCAAATTTTGCTCGTCTGAGAAACGCAACAGTTGCGGTTTCAAAACCCACTCCGAAAAAAAAAAATAATTTTCATATCCTTGCGGGTTACATGTTGATGGTGTAATTAAATATTCTACCGCAGATGACAGATATGTTCTAAAAGAGATGACGAAGCCCGAATGGCAGCAGTTCCTAGAGTTCGCGCCCCACTACTTCAACTATGTCACTAATTGTCGACAGAAGAAACTACCTAGCTTACTTGGTAAGTTCTGGGAAGTACTCATTTAAAAAGAACTTCTATCCTGTTTTGAATATAATTTGACTGATGCCATTGTAATTCTTTATGTTGAGTATCGTCACGTTGAAGTTAGTGCCGTACTTTGTTTTATTAAATGGAGTTTTTTTTAATTTTTATCATTCCCTTAACAGGAATTAAATTGATATGCAATAAATGAAAAAAAAAAATCTATATTGAAACTTTTTCTCTATTTGCAAATTCTATAAGAAAATTAAATTTGATAACGGCTATTTGGTTTTAAAAATGATTAATCTCAGTTTCTGGCCCCAGTGACGGTGTACTACCGACGGAGTGCATGTGGTACGGCACTGCGTACATTAAACCACGACCATTGTGTATGTTTCAAGGTTTTAGGCTTGACTTTTATTATGGTTGACAAATTACTAAAGATAAATTATTATATTTTTTTTACTTTGATTAATTAAAACGCGGTGTTAAATTTTGTTGTCACTCTACTCAATTCTTAATACATATTAAATTTGGCTAATTTTTTCACATTTGTTTATGATAGAGTTTCGTATACATGTTCGTATGTATAATAATGTATATGTTAAAATATTTTTTCGGTTTACAGCTCGTATATTAGGAGTGTTCAGCGTGGGAGGCGCCGGTAGTGGAGTGCTGGTGACCGAGCACGTGTGGTACGGCACCAGTACTGACGGTACTAGATACGATTTAAAAGGTATCAGTAAACCGCGCCCGTTGAATAATGCTCCGGTGCATTCGCCAGATGCGGTGTTGCTCGACGATCACTTGTTGAAGTGTGAGTTGTTTGTAATATTTTAGTTAGGTATGTGTAAGTGCATAAGGAGGCGGCTAACCGGACTGTCCCGCAGCGCGCTGGGCGCGGCCGCTGGCGGTGGCGGGCGCGGGCGCGCGCGCGCTGCGCGGCGGCGTGGAGCGCGACACGCGCTTCCTGGCCGACAACGCCGTCATGGACTACTCGCTGCTGCTCGGCGAGCACCGCGGCCTGCTCGTGCTCGGCATCATCGGTGAGCGACGCGCATTTTGTACTTACTAAACATTCGACTCGAGTTGGCACTATATACACTGTGCAAAAAAAGAAAATTTATATGTATACATACATTGAACAACAACCATAAAAAATTGTGGGCACTGTTTTTGATGATATAACAAAATGAATTATCAACTCATCTAATGATACATCAGACGCAAATAAAAATTATGAAATTACAATATCCGATGTTGAAAAACTGATATATTTTTTTTTATTAGTTTTTTTTTATTTCGCGCACACAAAAATTACAAACACTATTCACTCTTAAGAATATCTAATATATTTGATTCTAGCGAACTCACGTAGCTGAATTCGCTAGAATCAGAAAAGAAAATAAACTTCACGCTATCCCGCACACAACAGAGTAGGCAGAAGGAACCTAGTGTTATACACTCCGTACCCCACTTTCCGCCAAATCCTGTGGCACAACTGAACGCCGCGCTTTGGCGTTGAGTTCTACTGTGGAGGCATTCATAACAATATTTAGTTTGGCAATATTTATTTAATTTAGCAGAAAGTGGGGAACGGAATGTCTTGACACTAGGTGCAATACAGCGTGAAGATGATGATTTATTTTTATTGTATTTATGTGTCTTTATAAAGTTGAATCAGCGCAAGCCATGTGCGCGATCAAAACGCCCAGTTTAGGCGATCTTTTCTTTAGCGACCAACGACAATAAATTGCATATCAAGTAGAAAAATATTTTAATATCTTAATATACGAGTATATCGAGAATATTACAAATATGAAAAAAAGTAATAATATTAATTTCAAGACCCTCAGGTATCTCCATATAACATTTGAACACAATCGGATCAGCGGTTTCGCCGTGATTACGTCACAGATAGATTATATTAATATGTTGTACCTAATTAATTCAATGTAAACTCTTTGTGTACCGAAATGTAAAAACTCTTTTTTCGATGTATATACGCTGCCATATACAACAACTTATATATGTCCACAGATTACATAAGAACATTCACGTGGGATAAGAAACTGGAGCATCTGGTAAAAAAGAATTTAGGCTCCGGTCAACCGACAGTGGTGTCTCCGGATCAATACCGACGCAGGTTCCAAGCTGCCTGCGCCAAATACTTCTTGCAGTGTCCAGCTCATTGGGACCATTTGTATGCTGATTGTAATTATAATGCTTAAGAATATGTGAAGATAAAACGGAGACGGAGAAGTATGAGATTTGGCACAGTTATACTTTATATAGAGAAGAAGTGAAGAACTCTTTTTTTTTAATAATTAATAATTTGAAAAGATATATAAATAGAAGGCTATACTTGATCGCGATGACTACGTTGTGTTACTTTTTTTTAGTCTTTATATACTAACTACCCTTTACTCAAAGTTTCGATTGTAATTTTAATGATAATTAGTTACCTCTTGGATTTTATTGGATTTTGCTTGCTAAAATTATCGTATTTAATAGAAAAATGTTTAGTTATTTCTCGTCTAGCTTGGTACACGCGCACTTTCACACGGTTTTTCCTTTTTACAATGCCTCCTCAATACTGGAAAAAAACTTAGCCTATGGCCAATAATCGACCAATAGTTCCAGAGATCTTGCGTTTAAATAAATACAAGAATTATAAAATAAATTTAGTTACCCTATATTATAATTATATATTTATAATTGTACAAGTGCAAAGCAAATGTTGGTTTTATATAAATCAATTTAGTTTATATTCAATAAATCAATTTAATTTGGTATAACTTTTATTAGAAACACGGGTATGTAACAGTCAAGTGCATAGTATAACAGATATAAAGGTACACATTTCTTTTGTCTCAATGTAGAAAATAATATAATTAAACAAACCTAACTTAAATACCAAATAATTGTACACTTTTACAGTGTGGGTATATTAATTTATTTTCTTAGAAAGATTTTATTATTTTGTCATATTTAACTACTTAGAAATTCTCTTGAGAATGTATGCATTCCAAATTATTTAAACATTGTATCGTTTTTTTTTTTATTAGGATTTTTTAGTATAGTATTGATTTAGTATTATATAAATAAATGTTACTCATATTGAAATAATAAAATATTTTTTGGTTTAATTTTATTTTATATTTCGAATATACAAAAATCATACAATTTGTAGAGAGTTCAAAACAGAGCTATCATGGCGCAATGGAACAGTGCTACTGTTAAAATAAATGAATAAAGGTTTGAAACCCTTTAAGAGGAATTAAAAGATGCATGTCATTTCCCAATTGAATAAATAATATTTTGATTTTGAATAAATTTATTTTTCCGTTCTGGCAATACAAAGCAGGGCGATGAATCACTCCACACAAATTCGGTCTCGAATTCGAATTAAAAACGGAAGAGTGAGTTAACAATAAATTTTCTATCTTGTGAGCGTGAAGACAAAAAAATATAGTGAATAGTTGCAAATATATAGTGAATAGTAAAAGTAAAAAAAAAATTATAAGTTTTTTGTACAGTTCTTTTTTAATTTGAGAAAAAATATCTTGTCAAATTATAATACAACGTATAATTCATTCAATAATTTGAGGGCAGTACACAAATTATCCAGCAATTTCGTGAGCAGTTTAATGATTTATTGCTACTTCAACAGGTTAGTGTCCACTGTGTTATAGATAATAAATGGTTAGATATTATTAATTTTATTTGAAAAAAATCCTCATTTTAGTTAAATATCATAAGATTATTGATTACGCACTGTATACACTTAAAATATATTTCCTATTTTCGCTTTATAGACAATATTTAATAGTAATAATCTAATTTTAAGGTAATTAATTTATTTGCTTGTCAGTTTCACCGGATACCAAAAACGTTTCAGATATTCATTACTTAATGCTATCTCATACATAAGATGAATATATAAAATAAGCGGTATATATATTTTCAAGAATAATTTAATAATAGTATTTGTTATTTATACAATTTTTTACATTAAGTAAGCTTCAAATTTCATAATGTCCAGAATTTCTTTGTAAATGAGCTACAATTAAAAAAATTATATAAAATCAAAATAATTTGTGAACTAACATGTACATTTGCTAACGCACGTGTTAGATCAAAAGTTTTGTTACAGTAAAGGAAATCGGGAAATGTGAAAGAAAATAAATCATTTTTAATCGTTTATTTTCATCTGATCCACATTTATTTCAAATTATATAAACACAACATTCGTTCATAGTTTTACACTACAAGTATAAGCGGCAGCGTTCCAAAAAAATAATTATTAAATTTTATTTACATCAATTTATCTTATACAAAAAAATTAAAATTACAATAGAGATGCCTTTTTTTAAATATAGCATTCACAAATATTTATTTTTATAGTTGCCATTTCGATACAAATATAACAAAAAAATCACTCATAATACCATTTCTACTAATATATAAATTATATTATTGTTAAACAATTGCATTCGATATACACTTAAGGACAATGTGTATACGTATTATTGTAAAATTATCAGGAACTACTCTGAATCATTTAGGATTTATGTTTTTATAACATTCTGTATAATGGAAGTTTCTCATATGAGAAACAAATAAAACAAGGGCAAAAATTATTCAATCATTTGTATGTTTTTTTTTCAATATTAAGTATAATTCCAACTGAGGACTGAGGGTTTGAAATTAGCTAAAATATTCATTAAATTACATCCCAATACAATTGTAAATGAAATCAAGAGAATTATTTTAAAATGTACTTTGTTAATATAATCATTGCATAATGATAATTAAGATAAATTATCTCATATTTATTTTTCGTTGAAAAAACTAGTTTATAATAAAAGAAAATAACTATTTTTCAATACGAAGATTACATACACAACAGCCTCAACGGCGTATAATTTGTACATTTTTTACATATTTTGAAGCGTTATACTAAAGTAGGAAAAATATTTTAGAAAACGTACAAAAAAAATTAAAAGCCAGTCGTTGCGCAGGGGCCTAAATTGTAACTGTAAACGCGACTGCTTATTTGTTTGAAATGAAATATTTATTTATATTTCCATTTCTTCGCTCTGGTGTCGAGGCAAAGCGCGGCGTTGACTTCTGCCACTCAACACGCAATGCCTCCAAAATTCGGATGAAATTGGGGAACGGACTGTCTTAGCACTAGGTTCTCTCTGCCTATCCTGCTGTGTGCGAGATAGAGCGTAAAACTGATTTATTTATTTACATAAAAAAAAGAGGGGTTTAAAAGTTTTTTATAAGTCAATAATCTCAATAAACAAATTGTTAAATTATTATGATTGTTTTGTTGTTGTTGACCAAATTTAAATGTTTTAAGAAGTAAAAATGTTTATCTAAACAACCAATTAATATACTACATGTTATTTTGAATTAATTTTCAAAATAGTACATTACTTACATCAATATAATTTTTTAAATGCAAAAATATTCTTCCATTTTTAATTTTCAGCATCCTTATTTCTATCATGATATACACCTTTAATATTACACAATTTATATAGTTTGATAAAACTTATATCATGCTGAAAAATAAAAAAAAAATTCAAGTCCTAATTGAAAAAGTATAAATAAACAGAATGTATATAAAAAATAATTCAGTTACAAATTTATAAAAAAATTGTAACCGATCTCTATCATATTACAGAGAGAAAAAAATTATAATCGACATAAATAAACAAAATTGTCAGTTAAGTTTAATTTACTTCGAGAACAGAACCTACCTTAAATTTTTGGATGGAATAGATCTTCAATATTCTTAGGAAAAAACCTATATTTTTACTTTTTTCTAAATACAATCCAAATTTTATTGCCAGTTTTTATTTCTTAAAATCCAAAACTTAACTTTCAAAGTATTAAATGAAAAAACTTTTAGACTATTGTACTTCCCTAATATAAAGGTAAATAGAGAAAAAAAAATATGATAAATTCTATACAAGTTTCCTTAGGTAAAAAAGAATATTTTTTTTATTAAAACAATAATTTTAAACAAAACGTTCTCTTTCCGCAAATATTATAATTATACAGTTTTTTTTACATCTATATTCAAAACGGTCATAAAATTTGACATAACATTAGATGTTCAACAAAAAAAAATTGAAATATATATTTTTTATTAAAACATAATATTTGAACAAAAAAGTTGTTTCGATGTAAATTATAGGTCATAGATATTCATGTACAAATTATTACTACATTAGATATTTTAAAAAATAAGTTACAAAATAAGTTTATTGTTTTCATTTATATCAAACTGACGCGTTTCATTCACTCTCATACAAAATAAGTTACTGTACAATTGTACACTTTGTATTATACATACAATACATGTTTAGGGACCATCCATACAATATATTAAATATTTAGAAAATGTAAAATTACATTTTATTACATTTAGTAGTAACTTTCAAAAAAAAACGAATCATAAAAAGTTCATTATAAAAACTCATTCCCTCGTTTGAATGTCTTTTCCATAAAAAAAAACAATAAATTGCGTATTTGGCGAGGTTAGTCTTGATAGTGGTGAGTTCGATCCCTAATTAGGGGAATAAATTGTTATCATTTCCTCGCTCCGCTATAAAGACAAACAGGGGCGTACAGTTCCGTCACTAAACACGCAATGTCTCGAAACTGGTTGTGGAGAATGGAGTGTTTTAGTTCACGCAGAATACAGCATGAAACTAAACAAAACTTATGATGTTTTACATCTTTTCATCCTTCACCATACGGCTGGTCCCTAAGGAAATTTTAATTTAACAATCTTATTAATAGGAATTGTGATATCATATTTAAGATAAATATATCGTCGACTAAATAAGAAAGCAATGGGATAGATATTTTTTGTAAAGATTCGAACACGCATCCTTTCGATAGAATGTAGAAAAAACTATAATATAAAAAATATAAAATATTATATAAATTTTAAATGTTTGAATTTTGCACTTTAGAACATTTAGTAGACGATTAATTTAATTAATATTCAAAAATATTTTCTTTAAACTGAACTAAACGAACCTACACTCATCAGTTCGTTTGAAATAAAAATAATTAAACAGTCATATTTCTTTGTTAATAGTTTCAAAATGTTGAAATTACCTTAAACATATATAATTACAAAGGGCACAAAGACATCAATTAGTATTTAACTAAACACAATGTTTACAAATATATTAATTTTCTACAGATTTAATGTCAATTAAAATTATTTAATTTAATCGGCATTTCTGAGCACGGTTGAAGTACAAATAATTACTTTTATATATATAAGTTTATTAGAAATTATATTTTAAAAAGTTATCACCCCACCAAACTGTCACCATTTAAAAAAAAAACAATATTATAAACATTTTTTTGAATTTATTATATTTATTTTGGCTTAATATTTAAATAATAACTAAATTATGAGAAACTAAACGATAATTTAAAGTTATAGGAATTTTAATGGAAGTTAAACTTTCGATTTTTGTAGAATTTCGAAGTTTCTCGAAAAAAATACTAATATAAGCTTTTTATATGACAAATGAGTGAAGATGAAAAAGCAAATTTGCACAATTTAAAAAAAAAGATTTCAAGATTAATATAATAAAAATTATGTTTTAAGTGAAGTCAAGTTTTAAGTTTAATTTATAAAATTTTATTTAGCTTATTTATTTATTATTGTTTATTTATTATTTATTATTTATGTTTTAATAGGCAAATTCCCATATCCCACAATATTAGGAATTGTATACAATTAAATTTAGCTTCAAAACAAACAAAAGACACGACAAAAAATTAACAGATTTAGCACAAAACGGTAACTATAAATATAAAGAAACAAAATCATCATCAATCATAATTGAACAATAAATTGCTACGAAATATAAAAAAGAAACATATCAATAAAAAAAAATTGCCGCAAATCGAATTAAAAATAAACATATGATCAGTGAACGAATGAAAATGATCTGTACATTTGAATGGATTATATAAAATAAAAGCGTATTTAACGAGTACATTTAATATACATGGTGGTTTCAAGTCGGGTCCAGTGCGGAGCTCAACGACCGTAGACGTTCTATTCCCGATAGTAGTTCCCTGGAAGTATCAGAAATTATATAATTGTACAAAAAAATCCTGAAAAATAGCAAAAAATCATGTTACAATATGTTTTCTTATGCTTTATACTAGCGATTAGGGATGGGCGGAATTTTTCAAGGAGATGTATGAATGTGATGACGCCTTAGTCTCAAGTAACAGCGTAACGCTGAATCTTGATGTGACTGGATTGCTAACTCAGTGTAAAAGAAGTTGAATGTAATACGAAGTCTGAATTCTGGTAAGGCAGCGGGAGCAGATAGAGTACTGCCGAGATGATTAAATATAGTGGGCCACGCGCCTTGGTCTCGTTCTGGTTTTTGTGCAATTTGAAAAATTGCGAAAGGATGGATTATGGTATATTTGGAAAGTATTGTGGTACATTCAGTAGAGATGGAAGATACGTGATGGATGAAAAGGTGTATTGCTGCCGGTAACAAGGTTAACGGTGTCTTAGCTGCATTGATGAGACAGCGAAAGGTCAGTACAGTTGCAAGTTTGATCGTACATAATGCGGAGTTGATACCAACGCTGTTACTTTACGCTGTTGTTGTTATACGTTAGCGAAACGTGAATAAGAATGTGCTCAGCTGGTTTCGGCACGAATGAGTGATGAATGAATGGCAAAACGGATTTGTGATAGAAAAGAAGTGAAGTGAGCGATAACAGAGAGAGAGGCGGCGCTTTCCACCGATACGTCTCATATGGGTGGAGATAGTTTCCACGGTTTCAGATACTCCCACATTACCAACCCCCTGATAAAACAAGCTGTGCACTCAGCCGGTACCTGAGCTGCGTCTCGGCGCGGTCGGCGGCGCGGCGCATGTCGGCGGCGGCGCCGGCGTGGCGCGCGCGCAGCCCCCGCGCCTCCGCCGTGGACGACGACAGCTCCTCCTGGAACGCAGGATATTTTCAATTATTATTTATAGTTTCACGCGGTGTCCCGCGCATAGCTGGGTAGGCTGAGGGAATCCTGAGTACCTAGTTTTAAGACTACTACACTACATTCCTATAAATACAATACCATTTTTGTAGGTATTTTTTTATATATTTTTTGAAAAAATTATCAAATAAAGATGTGAAAAAATATTACCTTTAGTTTTTAAAACCAATTAAAATTCACAACATAGACAATATATAAGCATTATTTTCAGCATTTAAAATCGGAAAATATACAATAGCAATATAATGAGATCTAATAAGATATCATTGCTTTACTTGCCGCGATTTACCTCGATACCAGAACGGAGAAATAAAAATATTAAATATTTCGGTTCCCCAAGTGGTAATCGTACCCACGACCGTCGCGTATACGCCTCAATGGCCAAGTTTCCATAACCAAGTCACGGCTTGAATTTACACTTATACAACATAAAAAAACTCACCTTTAACCTTTTGATTTCATTTTTTAATTTAGAAATGATTGATTCCGGATCTGCTGCACGCGCCTGGAAATAATTTCTGATATTATGTTTCAACACAGTTTTCATTTTTTTTTAAGCTTCGCTTAAAGGAGCGTACAGATCGCACTTGAAATGTAAAGCTAATCTAACTTTAGGGCGATAATATAGTACGATACAATCATAATAATATTAAAAATCAAATCAGCTTCACGCTGTATTCCGCACACAGCAGGGTAGGCAGAGGGAACCTAGTGTTATGACACTCGTTTCCCACTTTCTGCCGAATTCTGGAAGCATTGAGTGGCAGAACTCAACTCCGCGCTTAGTCTCGATAACAGAGCGAAGAAATGAAAATATAAATTTAACTGGGAATCGAACCCACAACCAGGCTCAGTCACATTACGTGCCGCTGCACCACGACTGGCCTCAAATAAATAATATTGACTACATACATTTACATAAAAATCAATACGTTACCTCATCGTTCATACAATCAAGAGGATCCTCCAGGGGGTCTTGTAAGGGATCGTTTAAGTCTCGCAAGGGGTGCAAAGGAGGCGCGGGGTCGTGTAGCCTCGCACGTACCGCACTTAGTTCGGTTCTTAGGGCTGCCGCTTCTTGCTCTGCGCGGGAACGTCTACTGCGCTCCGTGAAAAGCTCCGCTCTATTATATATAAATAAAACGATGCATAAATATTCTAAAATGATTATAGATTCTAAAACAGATTATAGAATTGAAAATATATGTATAAAAAGATTAAAATATCAAAGATTATCAAAAGAGGCCAGTCGTGACTGTAAACGTAACTGTGTCTTAATGAAAACAAAGTGCCTTTAGTAGTGTATATATTCCTAGGTTCCCTCTACCTACCCTTCTATATGCGGCGTGAAGCTAAAAGAAGACGAATTTAGCTCCGTTATACCTCTCATTCTTATAATTTTTAGGCGACACATGTCGCGCGTTTGTCTTATACATGTATAAGATGAGCCTAAGTCTCATGTACAAGGAATTTTCACTCAGAAAATCACAATTTAAATTACTTTAAAAAGTAAATATTTGTATTATAAAAAGGACAAGTGTCAAAAAATGCATTAAAATTTACAAAGTAAAAAGCAATGTGCCTGGTCATAACATAGATTAACTTTATATTGATTTTGCATATTTAAATGTCACACTCATATGTAAAATAGGCATTTTGCAATTTGTAAAACACATTAAAAATTCCCCGTCATGTTGCCCTTAAATATACAATATCATTAATATATTAGATTGAATTGAAATACATGCAAATAATATAAGGTAATAAATAACCTTTAGGTCAGGTAAATAAACTGAATGTAAAACAAGAATGTTTACAAAAAATATGTATTATATCATTGGCTTACAGTGTAAGACTGCTAAATACATTTTTTTATGTTTTCGTTCTATAATTTTTAATCCTATTCAAGAGAATAGAAAAAAGAAAAAATGGAGCTTTCAAAATTGTGAAAATCTTTTGAAAATACATAAATACATATAATTCAATAAAATATTATAATTCATTGTTTTTTAGAAACGTTTTGGTCTCTTCTGCCTCTTCTCATAATTTGCATAATAGGCTGTTAGTAGGTTCACACTCTAAGCCACTGGGTCCCAACCAGTGGTCAGCAGAAGCCTAAATATGGTCTGCAAACAATTTAAATTTTACGACTGGGGATGGTGAGGCAAAGTTTTATATTACCTAGTTCGTTCTAATTCTGATATAATTTGTTGTAGTTGTTCATCTTGGTGTTCAGGTTCTGGAGACGTCCTGCCAGGATGCACTGGTAGAAAATCTGGTAACCGCATTGATTCTGCACCTTAAATACAATAAACATTGGAATTAATACCTTTGAATGTATATCTTTTATATCTTTGAATGTGTATTTTAAAAAGCATATAAAAAAATATGTGAGTTAATAAGAAACATAGCTTATATTTTTACCAACAAAATTAGTTTTTTAGCTTAAAATTTAAACCTAGGTAGGGATAGTCAGAAAAAAGTTCCTAGGTATCTTACAAGTTACTCTTGTATCATAATTTTTTTAAATAATTAGTATTGGTTACTAAAGGTTTAAAAATATAATGTATCTTTTATAATTGCCTTTGCCACAAAGAGAAGTTGAAATATTAGTCAAATATGTATAAATAATGTTGTGACCATTGTATAAATATTTGCACAGAAAGTAAGCAAATGCAAAACACACTTAAAATTCACAGTATGTACATACAATGCAATTAATTCTAAATAATTTATTGGAAACAAAACAATGTTTGTTTGGAATGCTTGAATTCAATATGAAGTTATAATTGATTTCAAAGTATGTTTCCATAAAAAACAAATTGAGAAATACAAATATATACTATAAGAGAGCAATAAAATAAGTGTAGCCTATCGCAGTGTGTTCAACCACAACTCATAGAAAGATCACTGTAATTAGTTCAGCTGTAGCATAATAACAAAACATGTGTCGAGTTCCACCACTTTGTATATGACAATGACATAGATAAGTAGATACAGTATGTGTTAAGTCTTAACAATAAGTTTTCTATAGAGCAGGGGTTCCCAACCTTTTCTTGATCAAGGACCACTTTTATATCATTCTTAGTAGCAGGGACCACTATGCATGTAGGTATATTAAAAATTAACTGTAATAATTAAACAGAAACTTCAGCTTCACCTCACCCGCCCCTTTAAGCCTCGCCATCCCCAATCATAAAATTAAAATCGTTTGCAGACCATATTTAGGCTTCTACGGACCACTGGTTTGGTACCACTGCTAATACATCAGTAATAATAAAAAATATAAAAATAAAAATAAAAAAAAAATAACTGCAGATTGTATTGGAATGTTATGATCAAAGATATACTAATAAAGTGTATTGATATTGCAAACAATAAAACTATGAAACATTGATGCATACCATGATGGTGACTCAAAGGTAATTCAACTAATTTGGTACAATTTGGTGAAATAATCTAAGCTAAATTTGTATGACATGCATTAATTTTTTTTTTTTTTAATAGAATAAGCAAGAAACTAGTGCCAAGACACACCATTCTCTTCTCACTGTTTAAATTTCAAACATCATAAGATGAGTCATCAAGGAACTATAATGAGCTTTGTTCTGACAGAATGGGAAATATAAATAATTTATAAAAAGTTGGGAAGTTTCTAAACACTAGGTTTCTCTGTCCAGGTTGCTTTGCAAGATACAATGTCAAGAAGATAAAAAATAAACAGAAATTATAAATATAATACTCACCTACATTCGGTGGAAGATCTAAAGGAAAATTATTTCTAGGAGAAACATTTCTGCGATCTGCCGTGTTTACTGATTCTGTCAGATCTAAGCTGAGGTGTACTGGAAGGTCTAAAGGAACTGGTCCAGCTGCTTCAGCTCCACTCGGCAAGTCTAAAGGTACACTTCGGCTTGATTGGCCTGAATTTGAAGCTGCTCCCATATAGGACTCATAGTCATATCCTCTATTATTACCATAACCACTTTTATTTCTTCTACCCAAAGAAGATGAACCAGCATTATAATTTGTATTAAATGTAAAGTCAGGCAGGTTGTCTAGATCAACTGATATGGGGCCATTTGAATTCAAATATGCTTGTTCCACTAGTATGTGATCCTGAACAAAATCGGGTAGGGATGGCATTCCTAAAGGTTCTGATGCTAAATTTGGTCTGTGGAAGAAGGGGCCTTCAGAACTACTTGCATACAAGTTATGCTTCGTGTCAGAATTGTCCGCTACGCTAAAAGGTACCTCTACTGAACTACTTGAAGACGTCTCATCACTGTTGCGGAGGTTTACTCCGTCATTTTGTTTGTCTTTGGCTTGATTATCACTAGGGCGATTCTTATCCCGCCTCGAATCGGGGTGTATATCTATTTTGGTAGGAGAATGCTGCACTGTATTTGCGTAAACTTTTGGTCTAGCTCCGGTGTTTTCGTATGTCGAATTTCCTGGTAGAGATAAGTCTCGTTTTAAAAAATGCCGAAATGAAAAAGGGTTTTCATCCTTGCGCATTGCCCCGGTCGATTCTGTAAAATTAATAACAAAACATAAAGGAATGTCTCTAATTTAGGGAACAAAAAACAACTTCGCAAAACACTCACTGGACGATGAACTTATTGGTTCAACAGGCTCGGCTTCCCCATTTTCCTTAACGTCATATTTAGCTTCTTCAATTCCTAAGTCAGGTTTGTTAGCACTTTGCTGGTTTTCTTGTGAATTCCCTGCATTATTTAAATTTTGTGGTGATTTTTTATCCGAAACACCGTCTTCGTCTTCCGCCATGATAATGAAAATGACAGTTTGTAACTGCGTTCAACAATTGAGCTTCAAAATATTGGCAATGAAATGTAAGTTATGGCAACATTGAAGTTATTTTTTTCTTGAAATCTAATTAAATAATTCATCTATCTTAATTTTTTTAAGCACATAGCTTTTAGTTTCTAAGTTGTGTTAAACAAAAACCTATATTAATCTTTCGCTTATTTGATAGCCTGAGTGTGAGCCTAAAAGAATGTAATGCAAAATATTCGTTCACTATTCTCTGCCAATTTGGGAGACACAGCTCATAACAGAACGCCACGCTGTTAAACGGTGTTATTACCCAACGCAAAAGCAAACTTCACAATAACCTTAATTGACATTAAGTCTTTAAGCCATTTAATGATTCTAAAACTGCTCGAGCTGATATTAGCTTATGGCTTACTGTACAATTATATAATACTGCATAGATTTTCTATTCATATTCGGTATTTCATTACGGACAATTTGGAGAATAAATAAAAAAAAAAACATAGTTTGTTATTTCACTTTATTTACAAAAAGAAGAAATTAAAACAAAAAGTAAACATTTCATAAGGCTTGTTTATTTTTTCATAACCGACATAATGTGAAGTCATAAATATAACAATAGGATACACGTATTTAAAACAACACAAAATAAATTCGTTTCCAATAAATGCACAATTATATTAGACACTAGGTTAAGAATCTTAATATAAAAATAGTTACATAGGTACATTAGGAGTCTGAGCATAATTTTAGCTTTTTAAGCATCACACATTTATTAATAAGAAAATTATTGTTATAATACACTTTTAGTTATTGTTTTATAGATAATTATTTTTATATTTATACAGCAAAATGAACAATGTTTTACGATCCCAAATTTTTTTTCGCGGCAAAAACTCAAGTACGTATATAATAAAATTATAGTAACAACTTAATATTTTGCAGTTTGTGGTATTTATAGAGCCCTAATCTTTAGATTATTGACCAGTTTCTTTAGATTTTTTTTCCTTTTTAATATTTATTTATTTATTTCTTTCATAACTAATAACAATTGCTTACAACATAATGCGTTATTACATTTTATAATAATATTTATTTGACCTCTTGTAATGTTTAATTATAACCAAATAACCTAAGAAGTTGCTGTAAAACATTATTTTTATTTATAATAAAAATATAAAAAACTTCGAAAATAATAACTTAGACTGAATTAATATGCAGGGAGTGCTATAATATATAAGGATATATTTTTAAAATGATCGAGTTAATTAAATATTCTCTTAATATTATTAAAGATGGCAACACAGAACAAAATTGTACTAACAAGTACGAAATTGGAGAGTAAAAAAGTAATTTGGCACTGATTTGATAATGATAATGCATCGTGGAAAGAACATGACTTAGATTTAACACAATTATATTAGACAAGTACATAAAAAATATTGTACACTTAAAAACTATTTGGACATATTCAAAAGCAAAATTTTGAAATATACAATGATACATATGTTTTTGACATTGCGCTATATTATTTAACTTTGAATACAACAAAAATTTTGTCTAATTGAAAAATAGACTGATAAATAAAAAATAACCCAATATATTTTTAATTTTAAAATGTTATATAAAATCAGTCTTCAAGATGTTTATAGGAAGAACAAATTATAAGAAATAACGATACAAAAGAAAGTTAACTGGCATCATATATTTTTAGCATTTTCAATGTGTTATTCCACACTTAGGAAAGAAAAATACTTATTTAGAAAACGTATAAAAATTTCGACTCGAACCCACGCCTCCTGTACACTGAACGTATGGCTTAGTGGTCAGAGTGCCTGCTCCGTTTCCAGGAGGCGCGGGTTCGGGTCCCGCTACGCTCAAATTTTTATATGTTCTCAAAATAAGTATTAGGCATTATATATATTTATATAAAAAATTAAATATCTCATAAAATACAAGCAATTAATTGCTCTAACGTTTATTAAAGCGAAATACATTCTACCACTGACATTCAGTAAAAAATAATAATATGTTTTTATCTTATAATGTTTTTTAGTGTTACTAAAAAAAATATAAGCACAGTATTCTGTGTGTGTCATCATACAAACATTTGAAATATTGGACATTTGAATTTCAAATTTGAATGATTTAGTGTTAAGCTTAGCTAAATCAAATTTATTTTATATTATCATATTTGATTTATTTATATTTTGGGCACCAAAAATAAATAAATATATATAGCTGTTTTTTATATATAGAACTAAGATATTTGCCAATATGCAATTTGTTGCGAAAATAACAAGTATATACATTTGCATACATAACAACATGAAGTTAGCAATCTACTAAATTGAGAGAAATATTTAAATAAAGTCTACCATAAATTTTAGTTTCTACCAGTAAATGCCAAATTCTAAACATACGGGTATTTCGAAATAGAGTCAAAGTCAAAAGAGTTTTCTCATGTGATATAAGCAAGGAAAAAATATATATAAAATAATGATTTTATTTTTACCGTTTAGGTATATTTTAATTTTTAGCTTGTCCATTACGAATAAGATAAAAATTTAAATATACATATTTACGTATCTATGGTCTGTCTGTCTGGTCTAAGTAAATCTATGGTCCCATTTGTACAGATTGCAAAAATAAATTACAGTTATCACTCGTTTATCCAGCCCCTTATTTATAAACGTTTTGGCGCTACGCCACAAAGACTTCAACAATAATAATATTACAAAAAAGATTTTATTTTGTGTTTAAATGATGATTTAAGTCCAGTATTTTTTCCAATTTCTTGTAGAGACATTCAATTGTCAGGATATGCGTTTACCTAAATGCCTAAGCAAATATTTTTTCACGCTGTATCACGCACACAGCTAGGTAGGTAGAGGAAACCTAGTCTTAAGACACTCAGTTGCCCACTTTCCGCCCAATTCTGGTGGCATTGCATATTGAGCGGAACAATAAATATTTTTTTAAATCGAGTTTTTTCTGTTGTTATATTTTTTCATAAATCTTTAATGTATTGTTATATCTTTATTGTTTTTATAGCATAAGAAAGAATATTTTGATTTTTAAATCATTGAAATATCACATTAAGCTCTCTTGACCAATGACAACAGCACACTTTGGCAACAATTTTAATACTATCTGTAACTACATACATTCTCCGAAAAGTAATATATTTGTGAAAATATAATTTTTTGAAAAATATTTGCTTATTTTCTTATTAACATTAATTTACACAGTACTTTTAAATATCTACATGATTATGAATCAATACATATATTAATATCTAATATTATCTATACATGAGTGAAAAATTGTATCATAACTTTGAAAGCAATTGTCAAAATCACATATTATATTAAAAATACATTTTAAAACATTAAATAATGAACTGTATCATAAATACTAATCCATTGAACAAATACATAACTGAATAATATTAACTAAAAATATAATAACAAAAGATTTTCTTTAACATTGAAAGTGAATTTATATTCTATATTCTTAGTGTTTTGCATATTATCTGTTTCTCATATTAGTTATGAAACTCTATGATCAATCTATTGATATCAAAATGGATTTACTTGTAATATCAATCTTATAATCTAGTAATATCAAGATTTTTTTTGTACTTAAGGCCTTTCAAGTTTCTTTCGTTGTTATATTTTTAATTATAGAAAAAAAATCAAAAGAAAATTTAAATTGCTTTACTTTACAAGTTTGTAAATAAAAAAGCTTCATAAAACAAGTACAACAGATAGTACAGAAAACATTCTTAAAAAAAAAACGTACAGTGTTGGAGATTATTAAAATATTCTGTGTTCGTGTAAAACTCGTTAATAATGAATCAAATGACTAATGAATGATGATTTTAATGAAAAAGTTACAAAATATGAACAGTAGTAACCTCGCAAGTATCTACTTGCGTGAGCTGTCAAGACACAGTATTGGCATTATATATTTATTTGTATGGCATACTCAAATGATGAGTGGCCTTCGTACTATATTGTAATATCTAGCGACTAAGCTATCTGCGATCGCTGATAACGTGTGATAAGTAAAAACACCGTAATTCAAGTTAGATACAACCAAATACAGATTACGATATTATTGATCGTTGATGTATTGGATAGGAAGATGTTATTTTAACGTACGAATCGTACTTTACAGATATTTAAAGGACAAATGTTTTTTTTGGCAGGAATGCAATCTCTTAAGTCTCAGTCTCATTTACATGAGACTGAGACTTTCGATCCAAAAAAACCTCACATTTATTATATACAAACACATTCCAGTTCAGCGGTATGACAGCTTTCATGTCCAATCAGATTTTGGTGTTTAGTTTCTCTTAATATTTTAATTTCTTCGCTCTGATAAGAAGGCAAACGCGCAGCGTTGACTTCCGCTGTTCAACACGCAATGCCTCGAAAAAAGTGAAGAATGGAAAGTGAGGAACGGAATACAGATACACCACGACACAATAAGTCCAATAGGAAATCAAAATATTTTAAATTTATTTAAAGTGTCTTCAAATTAATTTACCTTAGTAAATTAAAATAAAGTTACACCACAGACACAAATGTTCCAGCCAACTATATCTATAACGACCATAAAGAACGCGCTACAAAAATATTTGGATTAACATCAGCATACATCACTAGCAGTAGCAGACGACCGAATGTCATGGCGTATATTTATCTTATGATTTTATTAAGCTATAAAAACGCATTTTACGATGATTTCTATTAAATGGACAACAAAGAACCATTTTGGATCGTGGCCAACGAATAAAGTCAAACAAAATGTTCACCTTGAGAGTTACGACGCGTGTTTGTTTAGTCGAAAGTTTTATTTCACAGGACCCAGTTATGAACTTTATATGAATATTTTGTTAAGTAACCGTTGGGAACATAGTAAGTAATACGCTCGTGAATATTTTAAAAATAGCGAAGATACACAAACAGATAAGACGTGATTTTTTTATAAAAATAAATGTTAAATATTGACATCATGAACTCACCACCACGACAGCGCTATATACAAGTCCAGATACAAAGAAAATATTGAAATATAAAACATTTTTTTAGCTTCACACTGTGTCCCGCACATAGCAGGGCAAGCAAATCGAACATTGGAACCTAGTAATAAGCCACTCCGTTCCCATTAACACACTCGCTCGCTATCTTCCGCCAAAATTTGGAGGCATTGAGTGTTGAGTGGCAGAACTACGAATACGAATAATAATTTCATTTGCTCGAGTAAGAATCGAATCCACAACCTGTCGCGTTTACACACGCGCACACTTGTGCCCCTAAGCCACGGCAGCCTCATATAAAACATACTTTACAATGATATAATATGAAAGATAATAAAAAAAAAGTTCTTGTTAACAAATTGAAACGATTGAAATAAACACAATTTACAGCTCTCTCATTTCACTTGGAATTAGGACAGAAAACTGAATTTATTATAAGCAAGTAGATATCTATATACATTGCATGTGTAGCAGGAACATTTCTGCTTGTTCAACCGTCAACGTCAAGATTCGAGATATTTTAAGGTCGCTCTGAACTAAGCTCAAAATTTATGTCGCACGAAATATTCTGTTTGTGATAACGCAGTGAGCAATCGCGTGATGAGATGCTACTGAATCTTATATAACCGACCCTGATGTAGGCACGTTCTACGTACTGTGACGGCGCAGAACACTGTAAAATGACAATTAAATTAAAGATTATATATATTTTTATATAGCAGAGGCAACCTAGATTTAAGATATTCCGTTCCCCATTTTCCACCGTATTCTGGAAGCAATGCGTGTTGAGTGACGGAATTTAACGCCGCGCTTTACCTGGTGTCGACCAGAGCGAATAAATAAAAATATTAAATATTTCATTTCCTCAAGTGAGAATCGATTCCACAACCTGTCGCGTTCACATTCACAAGTTTGTTTCCTTGCGCCACGACTGCCATTTTTGGAAATATGAATTTTCCACATAAGTCTTAAAATTTAAATGTAAATTGTAAAAAATGTTACTAACCGTTTGCTTAAGCTCTAAAAAACTTGAGTGTAATTATCATAATGTATTATAATTTATGCAGAATAATTTAAGATCAATGTCAACAACGTCATGAGCGTCATCAGTTAAAAAAAAAACAAGAAGTTCTTTTTACAAAACGCAACTAATGCAAAATTGCTTTTATTACGAAAAATAATTATTGATAATTGTCAATAATAACTAGTGTTTTGGTCACGTCACTGTAATATATGTTTATGTCATTATAATTTAAAAAAAGAGTAACAAATTTTTGTTATATAGAATAAGATATGCGTTTGGCGAATTAAATTTTTTTTTTACTAGTAGAAGAGAAGCTTTAATCAATGATTTACATTTCAACACGTTATCAGCGAAATTAAATCGTTTGTAATATAACATACCGACAAAATCTGTCAGAATGGTAAGTGATTTTTTATTATAACAACAGATTAATTTTACAGTTTTATTAGACACTTATATTCAACTACAAAATATTAAAAAAATATATTTATTACTGTCTGTCATTACATGAATTTAAATACTTATTATTTTACGAAAATAACGATTTATAACCAATTTCGAGCGGTAATTTACTAATTAACGTAACGACGTCATAACAAATACTCGTCATTCTAACAGATTTCTCGTATTTATACTTATAAGGTAAAATTTTCCATTTCTAATCCATTCGACTATAACTTCTACGAACGTAACGTTAATATCACAGGATTGTGGACCTTTTATCTTTACAGTTAGGTCTCACATTGGCCAGCACGTCGGTGCTATGCCATTAGTGTTGCCAGATGTCATGATCTCCACTGTTATTTTCGTTGAAAAATAAAAATTGTTTATTTACATTTAACAATTATATCCTAAAATGACAACACTAGTGGCTTATTTGCAACTTCATATAGATGCGTCAAATAAACTGTACAATTGTGAACCTCATCGGACTTACCGTAAACGTTAGGTCTTTGCACTTTTACCACATCCAAGTCGACTGCTGCGAGCACTTACGACACCGAGTGTGCACATCGTTTCGGAAACCGTTATGCTTGAAGGGTTGCCAGTTTACAAAACTTTAGGAGATGAATGGTACAGGCAATCCTTATACATAAGTCTCACATTGTCGAGTGCAGCACCCGGGGGGCATTCCCTAGCTGTCGCTGCCGCTGTCGGCCTCTGACGTGCGGGCCGTGGGCTAGCTCGACGAGCTGCTCGTCGACAGTGTGTCGCGGCCTAACTCCGCTGCCATTATCGCGATAGTTAACTCCTTGCGTGCTTTCTGCACAACCCACACCATTAGCGTAATGCCGATGAGTATCTGAAAATTATAATTGAAAATTGTTAGCACGTGACGAATGAAATATATTATAAATAATTACACAATTAAATAGTTGACATATAAAAGAATAATGTTTTAAACATAAAGTAAAGTGTTTATAGCGCAAAAACACGAAAAGTGTGTGAAAAAAGTACACATTTTTTTTGTTATCTAGACAATACTAACGTGTAAAATATTTCCGTGCTGATTTTTAGATAACCATGATATAATAGATTGGCTCATCAAGTGTTGCCATACTAATAATTTTGGAAAGAAAAATCTACACTTGCTTCGGATATAAAAAGATTTGGTCATGATATTAGAAAAGGTGCAAACGTTAATTCTATATTTCATGTTTATTTTTTTCATTCTTATTTGTTAAAAATCTTCAATCGATTTAGTTTATAAGACGGTTTCGTCGTCGACGGTGCAGTTTTTAATCCCACTAACATATTTAAAGGATTTCTAAAAAAAGTATATATTTAAATTTTATACAAGGATAAATAATTAATGTTTTAGTTTAGGTAATCCATACTGGGTACTAGTTCCATCCTAGATTAGGTTATCAAGAACAATATGAATATAATTCCGGTAATCACTTTTCTATGGGCGTTTTAAATAAAGTAATAATAATGCATTATGAACAGTATGTTTATACAAATAAGCAAAGTAAATATTTTTTATCATTTACACTATAAATACATTTTATACTTAAACAACTGATAACAATGCTGTGGAAAATCATATGACAGATTAAACAGGAATTGTATCTCTCAGATTTATTTTTTAGCAGATTAGCAATTGCAATTGTAATTTGGTTATTGCATATATGCAAAGCTTATGGATTCAAATCCAGGCAGAGGGAGCTTAATGTTAAAATATTCCGCTCCCCATTTACCGCCAAATTCCGGAGGCATTGGGCATTGGGTCGCAGAACCCAACGCCGCAAATACTATGAAATTATTTAAAAATAAAAGCATTCACACCAGAGCGAAAAAATAAAAATATAAATTTAAATAAATATTTCAGTTCCTCGAGTGGGAAACGAACCCATAACTAGTCGCGTTAGTCTTGCACCAAAGTCACATACTTGCACCAATGCGCTTGTTCTCCGAAATTATTTGATCCATAATAAAATAATTATAATATAATGATGAATCTCAAAATCTTCGTCAGTCATCGTCTAATCTTTGCACAGATAATAAAAAAAAACAATACGTCATTAATAGACAGTAATAAAATGAAGACGTGCATTGTTTTTACAAGAGCAATAATTACTATTATACCTTATCGGTTAATACCCGGTTGTAAGATAAAATATTGGAATACTTATTAAAGGTTTCTCCGTATATTACCAGGTTTACGATTTTTTCGCGTGTGGAAAATATGGAGGCTAGAGGCATAAAATTACTACATGAATGTACACTTGGACTTTGATTACAGTATTATTAGACCGCGGAATATTAAATTTTAAGGTGATAGCGTTATACTTTATTAACGTTATGTTTTAATGTCAGAGAAAATCTAAGTTAAGAGAAGCCATTCTCCGCAATTCACCTTAAATGGAGATATTGCTTACGGGGTCGCGGAACTAAACACCGCATTTTGTTAAGACAAGAATATTAAAATATTTTTTCTAATGAGGATCTCACTGTGCCGTGATGGTCTCATACTTAAATAAGTAAATATTGCCTAGGTCATATAGCATTGGAGGAAAATACAAGTAAAGATGCTATAATATCTAGGTACATGTTGGTACATTCTTTTAAAGGAAAATATTGTACAATGGAATTACAATATAAATGCAATTTATAAATGGCTTATATGTAATAATATTCATATCTTTATTAAAAAAAATAAAGTAATTAACGTACGTAACGTTTTGAGAAAAATATAAATGCTACTTTTCTCAAAAAAAAAAAAACTCGTGAACATTTTTTTTCCGCTAGATAGCTAGGTTTTTACTTATACAACTATGTATGAAGATAACAAAGACGACGATAACTGTGAAATTAATCTGTATATTGTAAAATCGTGTGTAAAAATGTCATATTAGTTATCTTATCTTGATGTAAAATGTCTCATTGGTTAAGTAGTTCCAGCGGCCTTCAAATGAAAGAACAATGGATATTAATTACAACAGCTAAAAATATTATTAATAAAGTAAAAAATAATGTTATTGCATATGAAGTATACGAGTTTAGATTTGTCTCTTTGCTCTGGTAACAAGATAAGCTACGGCGTTGGGTTCCGCATTCTAACAGTGATAATTTTGGGGGATTGATAATTTTAATTCTGCGTGTTTATTTTAAGGCCTCTTTTTCTACTCCACTAATACAAGAAAAAATAAAGTTACAAAATATTTCCATTTAGAGAAAAAAAAACTAAAATAACTAGAAACGAACTGCCATTGAATTAAAAATATATCTCGCTTGATAATAATATAGAGGCAAAAAGTAAAACCAGTACGACTAGTTTGCCATTCGTTACACATACATACATACATACATACATAGGTACAGGGTCTTAGTAATTTAAACAATAATTCTTATCAGGAGAACGCTTTTATGTTACTTTTTCTTTTACTTCTAATTACCTTACTAGCGTACAATATCGTATATATAGTACCTACTAGGTATTGAAGAAAAAATTAATACTTTCAATCACTTAAAAACAATCTCATTATATATATATATATATATATATATATATATATATATTATATAATGAGATAGAGGGGTGGGGTTGAGACTCTCCGTTTCCCATTTTCCGTCGTACTCTGGATGATCTGCGAGTTGAGTGGCGGAATTCAACGCTGCATTTTGCCACTACCGCAGAGCGCGAAGAAATGAAAATATTAAATATGCGCCGCGAGTGGGTGGCCCCTCACATAAAAAAGAAATTTCATATACATAATAATTAAAATTAACACATAGCTTTCATCTCTTGCCCCAATATTAAATTATCAAAATTAATAAAAACATAATAACATAGTATTTTGTTCATTTTTATAACCAATTTATAGTTTTAACCCGGGAAAGTCCAGTTCTACAATTAATGATGTACGTATGAAGTTTTCAAGCATTTTATTATATTTGTTATTATTTCATACAAAATGAGTGAAAATAACCAAACTAAACTAAACTTTGACAAATTGTATTTCTCGGTGAGCGAATCCGATTCGCACTTGACCAATTCTTTATTTAGTTTCACGGCTTTGTCCCGCAGGTTGCATGATAAGCAAAGGGATATTGTTAGGACACTACCTTCTCCACTTTTCACACAATATTCGAGACATTGAGAGGCAGAATTTAACGCTGCGTTGTCTTTTAACTAGAATGAAAAAAGAAAATACCCTCAATTTATTCCTCCGAGTATGAATCGAACCCACACCACACCATCGCGGTTACAAACACACGGTGTGCCTCTGAGCCACGGCAATCTTTTATTGTATAGAAAAAAAGTTATTTGACAACATGTGAATATATATTTAAAAAAAGTGCTAGCTAGACAAAAGAACACATAGAACAATAAAACGAAATCGGTGTCAATGTCTCGAGCTCTCGATACGAGGTGACACTTCAGCGAGTTAACGAGCGTTGTTGAATATACTACATAATATCACAAAATAGTTGTAAGCTGTTTTAAAAATAGTTTTAAAAACAAAAAAAATGCTTAAAAAATTATTTTCTTTAGAACTCAACACTGGGCTGTTTCTCGTTTCCAGGGCGAGAAAAGGAAAACAATTAAATAATCATTGAGGGGATGAAGAGGGAATCGAACCCACATCAGTCGCGTTTGCAGTCAGACGCTGTGCCGCAGTGCCACGACCGCTCCAGTAGTAGAAAAGTATTTTAAAAAAATAATCCTTATCAATATGGTATGAATATAAAAGTTGTTTGGTTGTTTGATAGAAAAAGAAAGAAATGTTTCCTTAGAAGGAAGTGAGAAAGTATGAAACAAACGAGGGGCGTTCAATGTATTGTCGGTATCGATATGATTTATTTACGACCTTCGTATTTAGACAAATTGTTTCGTTAATGACACTATTTAAGAGAATTCTAATAAATAGTTCGCTAGTAATCCTTTGTTAACGACAAGTAAGTAAGTTGTTAAGACTGCCGCGATAATGTTGAAGAAAATTGAGCACCGCGCTGTGTTTTTTAAGGAATTTATCCTTACTAATCCAGTGTTGTATGCAGTTTTAACGTTCTGTGGTGAACGTCCTTTCGTATCCAGTCCAGAATTTAAAAAAAAATAATACTGCAGATATAACGTAGGTTCATCCCTATGACCTTGAGAGTTCGAACAAGAGTTCGATGTGAAAAATGTATAGAAGTTATTGGGGACTATATTGAAAATTAAAAATATTTTTGGGTAAAATTGTGTGATTTTTCATGCCCATCAACCGAATACATTGAACGCCACTCGTATATCCTTTCAATTATGATGTCTACTGAAAGCCCATCAACCCAAGAAGTGTAGATTCAATTCCAACCCGACAGCAAAATTTATAAAATAATATATAGCAATAGTAGGAACTACATATATAATATTGATGTACTCTTATTTTTTCTAGATACAATAACATTATCTATTTAATTACTAATATAACAAAATGAATTAACAATTTATAACAAAATTTGCAATGGACATTTGTTTAAAACAGCGCCACGTTATATCCCGTATATAGCAGGGTAGGCGTATCACTGGGTTCCCTCTGCCTACCCTATCTATCCTATATCTATCACACAGAAGTGGAGCCGGGAAAATGTTTTTTTCTTGATGAGACATTATTCAGTCAACCGGTCTCATATTCACTTGACGGCGTCGTCAATTTACAAATTGAAATGCCAATTGACGTCCTGCCATGGTACAAATGGAGCTCTTCTCCAACACACTACTACTTCAGTACATTCGACGCTTAACGCTAATAATATCTAGAATTAATTAGGATCTTAAAAAAAACAAATTTTATATATAATCAATAACAGCAGGGTAGGCGGGAATCTAGTGTCCAAACACTCCATTCTCCATTTTCCGCTGAATTCTGGAGACATGGCGGGTTGAGTGGCGCAAATAAACGCCGCGCCTTACCTCGACAGCAGAGCGTTAATATAATTAAAAAAATGTTTATATACGTAACGCTACGTTCGTAATTCTTATACGTTTTCTAAATAACTATTATCACTTAATTTGCTCAAGTGGGGATCAAACCCGCAACCAGTCGCGATTACAATCATACACTTGTGCCCATGCGCTACGATTGGCCTCGTATATTCATCAATGGTAATGTAATGTAATGTATTATAATGTAATTATAATTATTTTTTTTAATAATAAAGTCTTAACATCTGTGCCAATATTATCAAGCTGAACAATTTGTTTGGTTTAACGCGCTAAACTCAGGAACTATTAGCTCGAATTGACCCATTTTATTATGTTGGATAGTCTATTTATCGAGGAAGGCTATAATATTATATTACATTATTGCAGATACAGTTAGTTGCGATCGGATGTATCACTCACTGTATGATTTAACCACAGTTAGCTGCTTTTAATAAAGTAAAATATTTTTTAAATCCTATACGTAAAAATCTTTGCTGGAAGGAATGCGTTTTGTTTTCGTATTAGAAGTCAAAGTTGAAAAGCTTTATAATAATAACGAAAAAAAGTAAAGAAAATTTAACATATACTGTGCTTTAAAACTAGGTCTTTTCAATGTTTTTGGAACATAATATGAAAATAAAGCATTAATTAGTAAAGCTCATAAAGTTTCAAATGCACTTTACCCACTTAAAAAATTGAATTAATTTCTCTCCACAATACAAAAATACTCAATGCCTCTATCAGAACGAAACGAAAATACTGATTTTTCATACAATATGTTTAACAATTTAAATTTTAATCAAATTATGTATATCATTATGGTGAGGCCGTCATGGAGCAATGGACGATATGACGTTTAAATATGTTTTAAGGTTTAATTCCTATTCGTGGTTTCATTTACCTGCCCTGATAAGGCAAGCGCGGCGTTGAGTTTCGCCACACAATGCTTTGAATGTGGAAAGTGGGGAACGGAGTGTCTTGACACTATTACCCTATCTATATATATAAAAAATATGCGTATACTCCATTTCTGTTTGTCTCCACTCATTTCTCACACATTTTTTTGATCGCCCTACGGCCTAGACATAGCGGTATAGGGTCTAACCCGTCTGATCTGGTCTAACCAGAGCAGTCACTTACCTACATTAAATAATTTAAACTCGTTAGTATAATATACAAATAGCTGGACGACCTACAAAAAAATAAACATTTTTATATATCCGTGGACAGAAAGATAGGGGCTCATTCTTGAAGTAGACTCTTGTAGATATATTAAGTGACAAAGATAAAATAGTAAGTAGATAAACGTTTTAACATTTATATTTAATCTTAACTAGATTTTTTTTAATATACAAAATATTACAAAATTACACCCTCCTTGGCTTTCTTTGAAGTTTTGTTTTTTGAGAAGAAAAATGTCGTCGGCTACTCTAACTGTTTCAAAGGGTCTAGTCGTGGCGCAGGGGCACAAAGTGTGACGGTTAATGCGACTGGGTGCGAGTTCGATCACCACTCGAAGAAATTAAATATTTCAGATTTTAAATCTATATTTCCATTTGCCGAGGCAAAGCGCGGCGTTTTAGTACCGCCGCTCATTCGACGGAAAGTGGGCAACAGAGTGTCTTAGCACTGGGTTCCCTCTGAATACTATGCTGTGTGCGGAATACAGCGTGCAAACTGATTTGATTTAATTTTTATTTAATTTAATTGTTTTAAATGCAAAAACTCCACCGAGCGGGCATCAAACTCCCAGGCATCTTTATTTAGTCAAGACTGTGTCAACTGTGCCTTTACCTTTACCTGCCCTGATACGTTGTCTATAAAAACAATTATTATACTTATATTGTATATAAATTAACTTTTTGACGTCACCTTGATCCTTGGAATTATATTATGTATGCAGCTTTAGTTTGTTTTGTTTCATTTTTCCTCTACGCGCCTTCGCCTTTATGGCGATGTGTTCTATGTTATTAAATTGATATAGAGGCAGAGGGAACCTTGTGTCAAGACTCTCGGTTCCCAACTATCTGTCGAATTTTGCAGAACTCAACGCCGCGCTTTGCCTCGACACCAGAGCGAAGAAATGGAAATATAAATTTAAGTAAATATATCAAATATTGAATTGACAGATGGGTTGATTATTTATATTATTGTATTTTTATAATGCACGAGACGCGTAGTTCCGGCTGTGACTTGACTTTTATTCACTCAGTAACCGAGTCTTAGATTGGTTTTCTCTTGCTTTATTCGAAGTGGTATAGATGATTACGGATTACATCGAGTTTTTTGAGCGTTTGAGGTATACTCGTATTGAAGGGAATTGAACGTACGACCTCACCTATATACCACAATCACAAAAATCGTTATAAAAAAAAGCATTAAAACAATTATACCTCACAAGCATGCATGAATGTATACTGCACATAAAGGAACAACGAAAAATAATACTGAAAAATACACAAAAGAAAATACGAAACGTTAGAAAAATATTTAAAAAACACGTCTAAAAGTTTTCCCTCTTCACTTTGAATGGAGGCGAGGCTCTCACCGCGGTGTATGGAAACGTGACCAAGACTGACATTTTCTTAAGATCTCGGATAAAAGGTGGCTCGCTATAAATAGAACCATATAATCGCGTTTTAATGAAATACCTTTTCACGTTAAGTTGAGGGCTATAAATTACAATGTGTACATTTGTGTAGTAATATACTTTAGTCTGGAAGGGCGATGGTTACAGGATCGATTCGCGGATGTAGTCATAGTCACACTTCTCCGCTGAAGAAAGTTTTGAAATGCGTGGGGAACGAGTGTCTTAACACTAGGTTTTCTTTTCTTACTTTTCTTCGTAACTAGCAACCCGCCCGCGGCTTCGCCTGTACGTGCTACAAAATTATTTATTTCATCATCTGAATTACTTTCGTGATCTATGATGTAACATTATCATTAGAATTAGTAAAGACAATATCCATACGTAATTTTTTTTTAGCCAAATCAATTTAATTCCAGTGACATATCTTAATTTGTTTATGAACTGATTCAAAAAAAAAAAACATGTTAAAGGAAGTTTGCCAAAATATAATGGTGAAAACTGGATTAAAATCGATTCAACCGATTCTTTTATCGTAAACAAACGCATATATCGATGGTCCCAATGTAAAGTATCTAAAGCGAAAACTCGCAATGTTCTTATCGTTCTTTTAAACTACTAAAATGTAGTTTTAATATATTTGTAAAATTGTTATTTATGGGTTTTTTAAACGTGGTTGTAATCGGAAACTACCATTTTTAGTATTTCAAAACAGAAATAAGAGATACTTCCCTTTACCTAGGGAACGTCCAAGTGTTTCATGTACAGAGAACAATCATATACAGTTTTACTATATGTATAATTCAACTATGTCAATAAAATCGATATACATAGAGCTTATAATTTAAAAAAAAATCATATTTTTTACATTTAGGCCTTTATGATGCAGGATGAATGTGCATTGTTTTAATCTTGGTAAGAATGCGTTCCTTCGGGAACTTACTCTTTTTTTAGTTGAAGCTGTTATTACCAAAAAAAATATCAAAATAAACCTTAGCACTTATTAAACATGAGAATTAAACCTTTTTCTCTTAATTTTTTTTGTGACCTAGTCCATACCAAACAATGCAAATTGTACTTATGCATTTACACCATATGGATATTTATTATAATGTTTATAAATACACGTATAAGATTAAATTAGCTTCACATTAGGAACCTAGTGTTAAGACACTCCATTCCCCACTTTCTGCAGAATTTTGGAGGCATTGCGTGTTGAGTGGCAGAACTCAACGCCGCGCTTTTTGCCTCGACACCAGAGCGAAGAAATGGAAATATAAATTTAAGTAAATATTTCATCCCCTCGAGTGGGAACCGAACCCATAACCAGTCGGTTTTACAGTCACATTTTGTGCCACTGCGCCACGACCGGCCTCACGTATAAGATGTGATATTTATAAAGAATCTTCACGGTTCACGGTATAAAGACCTCGGGGTCAATGAATTTGCTCCGTACAAAAACATTGAATACAAGTTTAATCATAAAAAAAAACTCTTTAGTGATTTTCATATATTCACTTTTTTTATTCATTGTCACTTAACTGTACAAAAATACTTAAATAAGAAAGGCAGCGATGGTTGTGGGTTCGATCCTACGACGCACGACGTTAAGTTCCGCCATTCAACATGGAGTACCTCAAGCAGGGAGACGGAGTGTCTAACGCTAGATATATAGCTTATATGCGAGAAAATAAATAAGCAAGTAAGTGTAAAAATAGATAGTATATAAGATGCCATTGTGGCCCAGTTGGAGCGCCATCATGGCGCCATAGTGACATAATTTGGATACCAATAATAAAAATAGGGTAATTGTATTTGATTATATTCAAATAGAAAATGACGCGACGTGACGACGACTGACGTGTAGAAAATGTGTGTGGTAGAAAATTTTATTATGAAAATTAAAAAAATAAATAATTTTAATTTATTAATTAAATAAGATATTCGTTTCGCGATGGTTAATAAAAAATGAACTATTCTTAACTTACCCGACTTTAGAAACACACTTAACTCTGTGGATTTTGGATGTGTTAAAATAAATGTAAGTAAATTAACATCTCTCCCGGCAATTAATGGTTTCGTTCTTATCTTCGGGGTCGCAAACAAAGAATTTGCACCGGGGAACTTTGCTCTGACTGGACTCATTGGTAACTGGTGTACCTCAAGACAGCGTAGTCTCTCCTTTTCTCATTTCCATTTTTATAAAGGAAATTACCAAAATCCTATCTTGTCAATACCATCTCTACGCTGACGATTTACAGTAACTTTTCGTCAACTTTTACTTTCAGTTGGTGATTAATAATAATAATAATTTACGTACTAGAATGATTTGAATATCACGTATTTTATTAACTAATATAATTAGAAAATTAAAACAAGTACTACTATATACAACAGAATAGCAATTTTAATCAGGTGACATATGTGTTTCACTTAATTAGTGTCGATTGACCTATGTCTAACCTCGTATATACTGTTACGTGGGACAAATAGATCCTATAATATTTTTACAATAAAAATGCTTGGTGATTTAACATTGCTTTTGTCTTTCAATTATTTTTTTTAGATTCACCTTATATCCCTAAAACAGCATACCTTATGCATAGTGAGCCTAAGTAAAGACACTCCTATTTCCATAACAAAAAATTGGGACATTGAGTGTTGGATGGCGGAACCCAACGCCGCGCTTTGTTCTGTTATTAGTCTAAACAATTAAAAATGTTAAATAATTCTATTTCCGGAGTGTGATTAGTATCCACAAGTCACAACGGTCGCGTTTACGTTCGATGGCTTGACTGCCTCAATTCATACTTGGATTAGATGGGATTATATGGGAGTAATAAAAGCGTATTTCCTATTACCAGATTAAACATCAACGCCAAAAGGTCACAATGGAAGAACTATTATTATAACTATTAACTATAGCTATTTTCTATTTCTATTTTCCTATATAAAAGTTAAATCTTTCCATAAAACTTATAACAATAAAAAAAGTTATGTACGGTCTGGTTTAAACATCCACGCTACTTTTACCTATATTTGCCTTACGTTAACCTATTTAGGTACCTACCTTACGTTCACCTTATTAAGGTTTTAAAATTTTTAATAAAATAAAAAATATTTTACAAACAAAAAAACCATGCAATAATACTAAAAAAAAACAATACCTGAAAAGCGAACACAACGTAACCGGTTAAATGGGGCTCGTGTAGAACGTCGTGCATTGATCGCAGCGTGGAGCCGAGGTACACGTTGATCACTTGAGCGGGCAACAAACCCAGCAGTGTTGCCAGGTGGTAGCCGCATCCTCGCACGTCGCTTACCTGTAGGAAAGGTTGGAATGCGTTTTAAAATATCTTTACTTAAATTTAAATTTCCATTTCTTCGCTCTGGCGTCGAAGCTAAGCGCGGCGTTGAGTTCTGCCACTCAACACGCAATGCCTCCAGAATTCGGCAGAAAGTGGGGAACGGAATGTCCTAACACTAGGTTCCCTCTGCCTACCGTGCTGTGTGCGGGATACAGCGTGAAGATGATTGGTTTATTTTATTTACACTCTATACTACTATACTGATGCTACAAAACTGAATTGTTTGTTGGGATGAAGGTGACCATCTGAGGAACAATCGGTTCCCAGTGAGGAATTATTTTTGTTTTGGCTATATTTCTGTAGTTCATTCTACGAGAAAGGCTATGTATGCTGGTCTACATTACCCTCAAGGGCACTTGGGCACTTATAATGGGTCATACATAACGCTTATACATTTCTATTTTAACACAGGGTAAATTCAGAGGTAAATATTAATATTTACTTTAAATCAACAACATAAAACTCGTTATTTGTAAATGCAGCTTCACACTTTTTCCTGCATAGCAGAGGAGGCAGAGGGAACTTAAATCTAGCTTGTTGGCCATTTTCCACCTAATTGTCGCTCAATTATCGTTCATTTTGTTTTAGAAATAAAAATACAATTCATATTCGTATCATTTTCGTTTCTTAATTTTTTTCCAAACATAAATTATGAAAAACTTGTTATAAAAACAAAACAACCTACAATTATTACGCTCCACATAACCTCCATTAACTGGCTCATAATTAAAATAATCGTCACAATAAAACATCACGCGAAGAATTTGCATTTTAAATACATACATATAAACACAAGCAGTGGTATAAACGTTGAAAATAGTGCTTGAACACGGAAAACTCATAAATATTATTAAAATAACCTAACATAGGAAAGCGGTGGCAATTACTTTTTTATATTACTTCCTTTCTTTTTATTTTGCTTTTTTATTTTCAGCTTCACGCTGTATCCCGCATATAGGCCGAGAGAACCTTGTGTTAAGACCGTTTCCCACTTTGGTTGTCAGAGCGAAGAAATGAAAATATTAATAACATAAATAAAAATAAATTAGCTTCACGCTATATTCCGCACACAGCAGGAAAGGCAGAGGGAAGCTCGTGTTAAGACCCCGTTCCCCACTTTCTGCCGAATTCCGAAGGTATTGCGTGTTGAGTGGCAGAACTCAACGCCGTGCTTTTCCTCGACACGAGAGCGAAGAAATGGAAACATAAAATTTAAATAAATATTTCATCTCCTCGAATGGGTATCAAACCCACGAACAGTCAATTTACAGTCACACTTTGTGCCTCTGCGACATGACTGGCCAAGACTGAAAATATTAATAAATAATAATTCATTCCCCAAAGTAGAAATCGAACCCGCAACCTTCGCGTTTGCAGTCACACCACTGTGCCAACAGACCACGACGGTCTCACATTAACTCTAACTTCTAACTAAATTGTATGACACGTCACGCTACTTCTACCTACCTAAGTAAGACAATTAAATTGTTAAAACGTCAATCTTGTCGTCAGTTTAAAGGAACAATGAAAGTCATGTCGGCGATGTCGAATTTGATTTCCGGTTGGCATGGCATAAACAACCGCATAGCAACAGCCTTGTGAGTCGTATTTAACTTTGACTTTTTAATTGTAAATTAAAATTGAACATTAAAATATTATTGTATAAGTATTATAAAAACTCAATTTTACCAGGAAAAGTAGAACTATTTATATATACATAGATATGTATTGCGTATTGAAATCTAATACAATACTTTAATATCAAATCCATGGCCTAAAATAACCATCTTTATTCTTTATATAGCATCTAAATTAGGTCAGTCCGCAGATACACGCTTATATCTTTTTACCTCAACTTAGCTTTACGCTGTTTCCCTAGCGGAGTAGCAAAAGAGAACGGAGTGTCACACGCTACGGTCTCTGCATACATCTTTTGCCCCGTCCACTATCCTTAACCTCTTCATTCACTTCCGGGGGGGTCCGTAGGTCAATCGAGGTTTTCCCCTACATGTCTTACCGCTCACTTTTTTTAATATTTCTTTTACCATTCTTTCACCACTTCACCTCTCGACTTGCCCAAACCACCTCAGCACGTGAAGAACGTGCTTTATTCTCACCGTGACGTCTTTGCTAGTTAATTTTTTAATTTAAAATTTTATATATGTCTATACTAACTAATTAACGATGAAGGTTTATGCATAATTATCAAAAAAAAAAGGATTTTTGTGTAGTTTATATACATTTATATTACATCTATATTTGTGTTTTATTATATTAATAACACAACATAAGCTCTTGCACTTCAAGGCCTGCAAAGTCGCATTAAAAGTTATCACACTCACTCTCTCTCTCTTTCTCTCTCTGTTGAGTGGAAATCTCCGTAAGGAAGTGCTCAACTGTACTGAGTTCATATAATACTAAAAGTATTTTTTATTATTCTTTCTTGCCTTTATTCTTTAACTCCTGTTTCTATTGTTTAATAAAATTCACTACAACAGCTTACAAATGAATGGAATTTCACTCTTCACAAACGAGGTACTCTGTTAATTAGACGTTTAGTTGCGGAATTGACGGAACCAATGAATGTTTATTATTAGAGAATAATTTATACTGGTAATAAACACACCTATTACATATTTATAAAACAAAATGGTAAATGTCGGACTGTACACGCGATGAGTGCAAGGTGGTTTCCTCGGACTGGTTTAACAAAATACGGCGTTGAGTTCCGCCATTGAACACGCAGAGAGTAATGCCCGATCCACATTCTCCACAAGGCTAGTGCATACGATTGCACAAGATGGATGGATACAAGAGCACGAGAGTGAGGAGGAAGATTCGCTCTTGTCGTCTTTCCTTGGCTCGCTTGGCTGTCGCTCTACGTTGTGTCGATTATATATAGTGCCGAGTCTTTAGGGCGCGTCTCACAAGACTTAGAATGAAGCATTAAACGGGGGATATCCCGCAGATACTGCTATGCTATGCTATGCTAGGATGTACTATGAAACTTAGTGTTAAGACACTCCGTTCCTGACTTTCTGTAAAATTTTCGAGATATTACAATTGTCGCGTTTAGTGGCACTGCGTGCCACTGCGGTGCAGTGTGGCGACGATGGTCTCAATTCACATATCGAAGTTATATAAAATGTATACAAAAAAGATACGTTTTGAAAAAGTGTTGTCAAATTAACCGGAGGTCGCAACTTCTATTCATGCGTGATGTTCTCTCAGTTCTGCATTATACACAAGAGAGACGCTCGACCCTGATCTGGTTAGGAATATTGAACTGTTCTATAATTAAAATGTTTCAGCAATTTGTCATTGGCATGTTATTAATATTATTCATTAATTTGTCTAATAAACAGTAAAAAAAAATATTTAAGCCCGCTACGTTTAAATTCAAAACTCAAACTGTCTGAAGACCAATTGTCAAAAGAGGCGTGGATTCAAGTTTCACGTTCAAAATTCTTACATTTTTCAAAACATTTTCGTCATTATGATACATTATAAGAAAATAGTAATTGAACACTTTTTTGTGCACTATTATAAAGATTTCACCACGTACCAATTCAAAGTAGTTCAGCTTCACGCTGTATCCCGCACACAGCAGGGTAGGCAGAGGGAACCTAATGTTAAGACACTCCGTTCCCCACTTTCTGCCGAATTCTGGTGGCATTGCGTGTTGAGTGGCAGAACTAAACGCCGCGCTTAGCCTCGACACCAGAGCGAAGAAATGGAAATATAAATTTAAGTAAAGTCTCCTCGAGTGGGGATCGAACCCACAACCAGTCGGTTTTACAGACTCACTTCGTGCCACTGCGCCATGACTGGCCTAATTCAATTCTAAAATTATCATTATCAATATCAGGAATTTTCAAAAATCGTATCGAATACCTAAATGGTACATCTACTTTGCTTAGTTACAGTATATACCTGGAGGTATTGTATAGATCTCATCTTTAACCTTGAGATAAGTTAGGCTTTTTGTAGTAACAGAAACACAAGATTGTAATTACCATATAGAAGACATATTCTTCAATATGGTAATTACAAATATTGTGTTGTATTTTGCATATTATACAATATATTTTACTATGTTAATGGGGACTATATTTTAAATAAATTTTAAAGATTTTTCAGGTTTTTACCCACCGTCATTTGAAATCAAAATCTTTTAGATAAAACCAAAATATCTTTCGTAGACTAAAAATAAAAATTTAGTGTTAAGACACTCCGTACGTCACTTTTTAGCATGAGATGTGCTGGTGAATGGTGGAACTTAACGCCGGGCTTTGTCGGCTTTATCCTCCCATCAAATCATTTTTTTTATGTTTATAGTTATACCTACCTAATTTATTTAATACTCATTGAAAATTCAGAAACAATAGGTTCTTCAGTATAACCAAGTATATGCGAGATACAGCGTGAAGCATTCTCGGCAATTTGGCTTCAATATAATTTACTTTTTAACATGGAATATGTTAATAACGTTATGTAAGAAGTTAAAAATGTTCAATTTCGCAAATATGTTGTTAGTAAACTGAGATGATGCTGAAAATATTTTCTAATACCGAGTGTTTACACAGAAATATTACAGTAGTCATCTTGAAAGAATTTTATTTTAAATCTGCTCGTAAACATGTATGCTTATGTATATATTTTTAGTGTCCATCAGCAGAATGGCAAAAAATTAAATTCCTTTATAATCGTAATGTCTGTCTGTCTGTTTATTTTAATTTCATGTAATGTAGTTTACCATGATTGCAATATTTAAAAAGAAAAACCAAAATGATAACATTTCGTAGCTTTCAATATCTAAAAGACAAGAGATTCCATTAAAACAATTATTCATTACACATATAAGTGTAAAATTATTAAGAAGAATTGTATATTAAGCCGTAGTGACGCCGCGGCTGAGTGTAAACGCGACGATTGTTAATTCGAGTCCCTCACGGGGTAGTGAATTATTTAATCTTTTTCGCTCTGGTAACAAGAGAAAGCGCGATGTTTAGTTCCGCCGCTCTACATGGAATGTCTAAGGGTGTCTTAACAGTAACTTCTCTCAGATACTGCATCAAGCTAAACAAACCTAAATAGTAACATTCATCGTTATATAAAGAATAAAATGTCTATAGGCCCTACCTCTCTGAATCACTTTAAAATCATAAATTAAATTTTACAAGCATAATAAAGATAAACATATTATTATATGCGAAATCAAGAAATCTCTTTATCTTATCTGGATACTAATTTCGTAAGTACGTATTACATTTTAAATTTATCTAGCTGTTGTACTTAGGTACATAGATAGTGGTACCTAGCAAAAAAATTGTTAGATACTATGCTACTCTGAATTTTGCTACTCTCTTTTCTCTATATAATTCTGTTAAAAAGCCATGAGGCTAGGCGTAGGTTCACAAACAGGTTGTGAGTTTGATTCCGACTCGAGGAAATGAAATATTTTATATTTTCATTTTTTCGCTATGGTAACTATGTGTAGGATACAGGGTGGAATAAAGTGAAAAAATACTTTTTATTATTTTAACTTAACACTGCAGACACCTTTTTTATATAATCTGCTACTAAAAGTAGGTTTAGCACTAGACGTAATTATCTCTAGATATTTAATTTCTAAGAGACTTCAGATATTTGAATTGCCTTTTTCGTAATTGTCCTAATGCTATAATATAAATCTCTCTATTCATCGTTTACAGCATTTTGATACATTTACAATCGTCAAATTTGAAGTATGTGTTAAAAAAAAGCAACCAACATACTCGAAACCATTATTATAAATACGCAGTAAAAAAAACATAAAAATATATTTAAAATTATTAATTCAATACAAATATTATTCAATTTCGATGTTCAAGTCCAAATCTTGAACAAGAAGCTGCAGCCATGAGCTAGTGAGATGTAACAATCGATGTAGTGAAGAAGGTTAATGTCGTATGCACTTGCCAAGTAAGCTGATTATCTCTGCGCAGTACGATGCCATTGTTCTTGGCTATCACTAATATGGAGCAATGCGTTGAATTGCGTAAGGTACATATTTTAAACCTTTTTTCTGTATTGCTGTATAGGGTAGGTAGAGGGAACCTAGTATTATGACACCCAGTTTTTCTGGCTTCCGCTCATTTTTCGAGACATTGCATGTTAGGTGGCGAAATTCAACGCCGCGCTTTGTTTGTTACAAGGGCTAGGGAATGGAAATATTTCGTCCCCGATTGTTATTCGAACTTACAACCGTAAGGAAAGAGGATCGTAGTGTAGGGAAAGAGGACCTTATGTTGCGAGTGCGACACTCTGTTTCACAATTCCACCCGAATTTAAGACATTGTGTTACCACTTTTTACATACCCAATATTGCCACTCTTTGTATTGTTGAAAATAATTACTTCTATTGTATGGAGATAGAACCTACAAATATCGCTTTCAATCATATTATTCCTCGACTCGAGGTTTGTTATATTATTTAATTCAATATAATACACTTTACAACAACTTTTCAACAAGCTCACTTAAAGCGAATACAAAAACATAGAAGATTGAGTAATAAGGAGACAGAACGTCTGGCGCCACAGTCTTATCCAAATAAAATCAACCAATAAACTAAACTGCTATGACACAAAATAAATAAATGATACTTTTTTAATATAATATAATTATTATATATACAGATTAGGGGTCAGTCGTGGCGAAGGGACACAAGCGGGTGACTGCAAACGCGTCCTGTTATGGGTTCGATACCCACTCGAAAAACCCAAATAATATTTTATTTTTTTCGGCTGGTGTCGAGGCAACCAAATGTAAGCACAGCGTTGAGTTTAGCCACTAACAACAAGCGATGCCTCCAGAATTCGGCGGAAAGTGACTACCGGAGTGTCTTAACACTTTAGGTTCACTCTGACTACCGTTTGTCGCGAGAAAAAATTTAAATAACAATATATAACAAAAAATATAGTTATACCTTTTAATATATCTATTTTAAACTATTTATTTCTATTGATTGTACTTAAAATAACTAAATAAGTGGCTCTGCTAGAGTTACACGGTACACTCCACTCGTTACAATCGATAATCTAGAAATAGATTAGTTAGACTCATCTTTTATTGCACGCTTATAAGATGCTAAAAATATAACGTAAACTAAAATAGATTATTATCACAATAACAAAAACAACGATTATTAATAACGTGTTATTCGAATAACTAATAAAAACAATAGTTATTTTTTTTATTTTTTATTTAAGTGTACAAAGGGAACTTGGGAACCTAGTTTTAAGGCACTCCGTTTCCGTTAAGAAACGTATAATTTGAATGCAGTGAGAATTAAATACGCGGCTCTTGTAAACCGTCCAAATTCTATTTTCAATAGATCTTTTCCAAAAGGTACTTGTTTCTTTAAGTTTAATAAAAGAAACATTTTACTTTTATCTTACTAATTACTTTTACGTTTTCTATTACTTTATAATAAGTAAATGGGTTCTTAATGATCGATGGAAATATGTCTTTATAACGCACCGAGCGGAACCGTTTGTATGGCATTTGTGTAGATTCCAATTGCCCTCAAGGAATTTTTATCTATACTAATATAAAAATCGGAAAAGTGTTTGTTTGTTGAAACGCTAAGATCTCTGGATCTACTGGTCGGATTCACTTTTTTTTGTTTTGCATAAAAGCTACATTTTTCAGAAGTGCTATAAGGCTAAAAATACATCACAAGTACACATTAAAATGTAGAAATACATAATAAATAGAATTATGTACTTATAAAGTCTAACAAAACTGCATAAGCATATAAATTACAATTCTTTTCTCTAATGGGAATTGTAGTAACAACCTTCACCATTCAGTTGGACATTTTATATTTTTATGATTTAAAATTAATTTTGTAACGGCTATTATTTACGCAATTTTAATATAGCATTGTTCTTTATTTAGTTGCCTTTAAAATTGTCATATAATTCTCACCTTCTGACTAACATGTCCTTGTCGAATCCCCCCGTTATCGCTTAAGCGAGTGTCTTTTTACTTGCTAACCCGCATATAGCAGAATAAATAATAGAATAGAATAATAAATAGAATTTAGTGACAAGACACGACATTCCCTCCACGATGTTGAGTGGCGCCACTCAACGCCGCACTATGCCTTGTCAAAATGAGAAAGAAATTAAAATAATTTCTTCGATCGAATCGATCGGATCGAAGCCACAACCATCGCGATTACAGACTGGCGATGTACCATTAACGGCTGTAATGTAAATGTTGACATAGTATATAATAGAGTGCTATTATATGTCTGCTATAAAGTAGCCAAGTCGTGATGCAATTCAAAGGGCAAGTCTGGTCAGATCCAGCTTAGATCCGATTTTCACCTGTCTCAACACCATACGTAGGTAGGTACTCTCAGTACAAAGAGTTTGCAATTGTTGATTCAAGTGTAAACCAGTATTGCTAGTGTTTTATTTAATAACTTAGCCGTCCGACATTTGTTAAGTGGGAAACGTTATTTTCTATTAAAAAAAACTACTATATATTTAGGTTACCCAATTTTTTTTCTGTCTTAGTTATGATATTTTTTATAATCCATTACATTCATCCAAATTATTTTATTTTGATTTATTTATTTACTAAAATTGCTTTTATGAATTACATTAAGGGACGAAAATACAGACAAGCACGGAACGGAATCTCTTAACACAAGGGAACCTAGTGTTAGAACTGCCTATCCTACTGCGTGCGGGATACAGCGTGAAGCTGATTTTATTTACATTGGTTGCAACTATCTCTATATTGTTAAAAATCATTATATATTTCATCTATAGCTAAACACATCGTAGAGAAGCCTATGAAAATCGTATTTAGCAGGTGAAGCCTTGGTAGGTCACTAGTAAAAGTGTAAAAATAAAACGTAAACATACATGACGCCAGCCACTGATGTAATAATATAAAAACATGTGTACCGCAATGTATTTATCGGAAAATAACTAGGTATACTCAGAGGCGACAAATAATTTTGAAATTATCTATATTTATAGTTTTGATGATATGTATTCATGGACGTTGTATAATATACAGTATATTATATGTATATATAATATTTTATTCATTTTTTTTAGCTCCCCGTCGTAACCCGCGTACAGGATAGGCAGAGGGAACCTAGTGTCAATACAGTTCATTACCCATTTTTCACAATTTTCGAAGTATTTGCATGTTGAAGGGATTGACTTAACGCCAAGTTTTGGTACCAGAGTGGCGATGTGAGAATAATTAACTTTTTCGAGAGAGAATCGAACGAACAGCCGCTTTGCAGTCACACGCTGTGCCGCAGCGCCACGACGGCCTCTTCCTGGATAGATTATATTAAGACGGTATGTAGAAATTAGGAATATGATTGTGTCTATATCTTCTGTGTGTATTGTGCCTGGTGTACAATTTTTTCTATTTTTCGCCAATCTCTCTACTCTCTTTCCTACAAGTTTAATTTATATTGAATATTTAAAATTGACACGCATAGCTTTTTGTTAGTGCAGTATGTGATGTATGAACGTCCTAACTTTGGGTCAATGGGTAAAAATAAGTAAGATATAAATAATCTGGTTATAACTTTTTTTCGTGATCTCCTAATTTTGTGAATTTCAAGATTTTCAACGAACGTAACAATCATCAATAGTACAAAAAAACATCTTCACATTTCATATTTTTCACCTTCACTGATCACTTTGTTTTATTACGTACCTGTGAGAAAATTATTTTAATAAGTAAAATATTTTCTTGACTAGAAATCGTACATACAACCAGCCAGTCTGCAAAACCAATGCGCCACGATACCGTCCTTGGCTGGTGACTCTTAGATATACGGTTGACCTCATCTAATTAAACACTAACATTATCTCGTAAGTGGCCGTAAAACAATGAAGCTCCACACATCTTATCAACGTGTCTTAGTTTCTTATACGATTTCATGTGAGATGATAAAAATTGAGATCGAAATGATTCTCTCTTACATTATAATCAAGATAATAATGATGGGTGAGGGAACGAAGTGATAAGACACACTACATGCTGAGTAGCGGATATTAAGGCCGCATTTAATAAGGCGAGGCCAGTCGTGGAGCAGCGGCACATAGTGTAAAACCGACTGGTTATGGGTTCGATCCCCACACGAGAAGATGAAATATTTACTTAAACTTTTTTCTTCGCCCTGGTGTCGATGCAAAGTGCCGCGTTGAGTTCAGCCACTTAACACGCAATGCCTCCAGAATTTGGCAGAAAGTGGGAAACGGAGTGTCTTACACTAGGTTCCCTCTGCTGTGTGCGGATACAGCTTGAAGCTGATTTTCATGCACTGGGCATCTAACCCACAACCGTTGTGTTTGTAGACGATGTGGCTGCGTCACGACGGTCACGACACACATATAATACATTACATTTATGTTTATTTTTAAGTCGTCCATATTTAAAAGTAATTTGTTCCGAGTAAAAATGTAATATCAAATTTTAAAAGCCAGTATAAAGATTTCAGTAAACTTTGTTTAAAATGATACCGCCGTTTTAATCGGCGCAATAGTTTCTGTGGATTCAGACATCGTTGCATTTAAAAAGTAGTTGACTCTTCACGTTGAGTTCTTGCCAAGTTAATCTTTTTCAGTAAAAAAAAATACTTACATGTATTAGTTAGCTGAAATCTATATATGATTTATAAAATTTTATATTTATTAATAATAAAAAATATAGTACAGTTACAAAATTGACTAACTGTAAGTGCGAAACTAAAAATACATTGTTTATTATTGTGCCTTGTCCCTAACCTGCTATATGTGGGATTGTATCCCACTTTCGTTCTCCCCACTCTTTGCCAATTTCTTGAGGCAGAACTCAACGCTGCACTTTGCCACAAAATTAAAATATTAAATAGGTCGAGTCAGAATCGAATCTACATTTTGAACAGCCAAGCCACGAAGGCCTCATGTTTTTGTACCTATACTTATAATAAAATTGTCTGTACATGGAAGATGTGTATGGGAAACTTTTTGTCTGTTTGTCTGTCCGTTTGTTATCGCTAATCTCAGAATCTGCCTAACCAATTTAAATGCGGTTTTGACTTTCATACACACACAACATATAGGGTTTGTTTTATTACAATCGATTAATAAATAAAAAAGTTATATCAATTTAAAGTACTTAGTTCAACAAATTGCTACAGCTATACAACTGTTTTACTAAATTGGCTGAATCTTTAACTTTCAATTTGTATAATGGTAAAAACACCGAGATTTCAAGATTTAGAATCGGAGTTGTGGATTCAGTTCCCACTCGGAGAAATTAATTATAATTACTAATATTTTAAAGCCAGTCATGGTGCAGGGACACAAACCTGCCCCTACGCCATGACGCGAATGGTTGTGGGTTCTATCCTCACTCGAGGAAATGAAGCAAATATTTTAATTTATACTTTCATTTCAATCGCTCTGGTGTCGAGTCAAACGGAAGCGCGGCATTCAGTTCCGCCACACAAAAAGCAATGCTTCCAGAATTTGGCGGAAAATGGAGAACAGAGTGTCTTAACACTAGGTTCCCTCTGCCTACACTGCTGCATGCGGAATAAAGCACGGAGCTGATTTGCTGATTTGCGCGGAAAATAGTGTCTTATCACTAGATTCTCTCTGCACCCTCTGCTTTATGCGGGATATTTAATATAGCATATTTATATATATTATTTTAATATAGCATATTAAACATAACATATTTAATATTCCGCTCTATTTAATCTAGCATAACGCTGAATTAAAAATGCTAAAGGTGAAACTTATGTTTACATATAAACTAAATTAAATATATATAAATTATATTAAAGGGTCTGTCTTTCATTTAAAAAAAATAACTGTGTTTTCAAGTGCATATACAGACCTACAGTTATGAAATTTAGGACTAAGTAAGATCTTACAATTCAAAAGAAGGAAAAGTCGAAATTAAGAATTTATTAGTCTTTCATAGAAGAAAAAACATAAGGCACTTATATTTGTAGTTCATTTCATACTAAATAATTTATATGTCCGCAAACTTACGTTTCTTAACATTATTCACCGCATCATCAAAACCTATAACGTATTTCCCGATCACAATCCTGAAATGCACAGAACACTCTGTGGGCAAGTCCCACTCGCACTTAGTTGGTTTTTTCTTAAATACTCTCAAATAAACATTTGTATATTTCAAGCAGTTTTAAATATAATTAATAATGGAAATAAAAATTAAATGCTTATCATCGCGCCTAATAATTATTAATTGCCGACGTGAAAAAGGCGCTTTCGTGACAAAAATAAAAATATAGCACTTCGAGCATGCGATAAAATATTTTTTTTTATAACTTTTCTTTTAAGTAAGGTAGACAACGATCACTTAGTGTTGAGACTTTGATTTCTCACTTTTCTTGATTGCGTGCTAAATGTCGAAACTTAACGCAGCAATTTATGGTACTAAATAAAAGAAATATAAATAATTCACAGTATAAAATATTATCTCTCTATTATATATGACCCAATCATACAATTATTAAGTACAATATACATATATATATACTGTTAGCAAAGTCGTGTAAAGGTGGGTAGATGTATATGAAAAACACTTACTTTTATAAGCAATTTAAATGTATCAATCCAGGCAGTTGCTTACAGTCAATAGCCCTTATTGGAATGAAACTGAAACTCGTGTATAGTATTGTTATTGGGTGGCAAGTCACTTATTGCAATACATGCTTCAAGAGACAGAGAACTTGAGTATTTGATATAAATTTCTGCTAGATACCTCCTTGCGTTCTTGAGAAAAAGGGTCTTTATAGACAGGCAGACAGACATACAAAGTGATTCTATAAGGGTTCCGTTTTTCTTTCGAGGTTCGGAACCCTAAAGACATACTAATAAAGATTAACTTAATTTATGTTTTTTACTTCTAATCTTTTCCTTGGTCCTATACTGAATAATTTAGTAGTTTTACGTCTAACCATAAATTCACCTTGAAATGTGTGTAAATTATTAAGAAAGCTTAACATGGTGTTTTCAGTGACCTTTTAGTAAGTGAAGGGTTACTTGTTTCATGGAATAAGTAATGAGTTACAGGCTTTTTATGACCAATTTACTATTCCTGTAATGTACTTGGAAAACTAAGTAGTTACAAAAAGCATTTGAAGCATTTATATATATGCAAATTTAACTTGAACTATGTTCATTATATATATATTAGAATATGAATATAGTTCAGAAAAATATATACATATATTTAAACTATTATGGTGAAGTGTCATGGTATCTGACTGTAAATGTAATGATTGTGGGTTCAATCTTCAGTTGTGAGATAAATTAGTTACATTTCCCAGTAGCAGTTGATGCAACACAGCATCGAGTTCTGCTACTCAACATGCACTGCCTTGAAAATTTTGCAAGAAATGAGAAGCAGATTCGCTTGAGTCTTATGTTCTCAGTCTATCACATTAATAATTTTGCTATACAATAAAATTCATTTTTAAATGCATACAAATTTAGTAGATTACATGCAACATAATAACTGGTTTTTTTTTACATTACTACTTTAGTTATTACTCTGCAAGACTTAAAGATAGAATAAGATACCATACTATATGCATCAAAGAGTTATGATTTTTTTTATAACATTGTCACAATTTACTCTATTCTTTATCATATGTACATTCTGATCTTCATTAAAGAAACTTAATACTGCATTTTATTTTTTATTAAATGAAAGTGACAACAACATTAATTTAATGTCTTATATTATCATTGAATTCAATTTAATGGCTCTTAGCATTAGGATTCCAGTACTGTTAACTTTGTATTACTCTTTATAAGATTGAATGAAGACATTTATGTAAAAAGCTCAAACCATTACAATGGCATTTGTCTGGTCATTTAAAAAAGTAATTATTTGCATACTACAGGATTATTGTAGTCACAAAGAATATATTATGCTTTTAGAAATTTTTGTGAATGAATATAGCTTTAATAATGACTGGTAAGTTTTTTTATTATCTACAAAAAAAACGTTTTGTATTAAGACATAATTTACATTATTCAACTTACTGCAAATATTGTGTTTTGAAGCCCAAATGGAATCGGCGTTAATCTTGCAAAAAACACGATTTTAAACGCCTGTGGTCCAGAGATCACTTTAAGGAGGGCTCTCGCTGTATCATTTTTAAGAAGCCGGTCAAGAGGCAAGTATCCTCTCAGCATTTTCAACGTAAAGTGCGCTACTGCCACGCCAAAATTTGCACTCACGACTACAGTACCCAAACCTTTTAAAATGCCGAACAAATAACCACTCGTTATTATTAACACTAGGTACCCAATAGTCACTGGGAAACTCACGATTAAAAATAATCCCATAAATAATAAAAATATTATTTTCGGATCTTGTGCGTCGACCCAGAATAATATAGTCTTCAGGTATTCTTTAAAGAAATACAACACTAACACTAAACACGTTAGTAATAATATTGAAATAGCAATATTAAATAAATAACTGTATGTCGTCCTGTTGTTTATTTTAGCCCATAAACTTTTCTTCCTCGTTACCGCCGTAGGATCGGCTTGACCGTCTTCAACATCCACTATTTCCATATTTTTATTTTATTGACAAGGTAAGCTCGAGTTATCTGACGGTGCACCGAATATATGCGAATAGAATAGACTATCATTCGCCATGGCCTACTTTCCGCTACTGTTTATTTCGACACGGGATAAAAATCAAGATTGAGCGCTTGTGACGACCGTAACGATTGTGACATGACATGTTGTGTTGCCAGTTGCTAAATACCATTATTAAATATTATGAATATATTTATGACTTTGACAAGAATATAAGACAAATGTAAAATTGAAATATTGTAAATTTCCAAAATGTAATAATGAGTGCTTATGAGTTTAATTGTTTTATTTTATTAAAAAAATACACATACATGACTCTTGCGTTTTGAAATACTGGATATGAAATGAATATTGCTTAATAGTATATATAAATCTTTTTCTCATATACATTTTTAGAATAAAGAGATAAAATAAAAATGAAAAATGACACCAAGACTTATTTAATATAAAATTATATTGTCGTAACAAGCAAACAAAAACTACAATTTATATACATTATAAGATCTTTGATATACATTATGATGAATTTGATGACCACATTATAATTTTAATTTTAATACGAATTACGATTTGTCACTGTCAAAATACCGTCTTCCACGACGATTCTCGCCCCAGGTTTAAGTTATTACAGGAACTCGCATGGTTTAGCTTTTTTAATCGCAGATATCCTGCGATAACATAATTTCTTTTATGAAAATAAATTAATATTTTGTGTGTCATAAGTTATTAACTTAGTAACAAGTACAGTAAGAACCTAACCATGCCGCCGAAAAAAGCTGGCAATTCAGCCAGCAAGAAGACAGAACAGAAGAAGAAGGAGAAAGTAATAGAAGTAAGTTTAAAGTATTATTAATAAGAAACTCTTTTTCTAAGTAATATGGGTGATGTACTATACTCAATATGTTAATATATATTTTTATCCATAATTGTGATTGATAAAAAACATGATGATTTTTAATGATATACTGTAATTAATTTTCTTTAATATTAAAATAAATATTTGTCTTTAGGATAAAACTTTTGGATTAAAAAACAAAAAAGGTGCAAAGCAACAAAAGTTTATACAACAAGTAGAAAAGCAAGTGAAAAGTGGGGGAATTCATCCAGCAAAACCCATGGACGATAAAAAGAAGGACAAGGAGCAAAAAATGAAAGATCAAAAGGAATTAGCTTTGCTATTTAAACCAGTCCAGACACAAAAAGTGGAAAAAGGTAAATACAATCATTAGTCTGAATGATGTGTCATTTACAATAAACATATACTTATGATTTTTGTTTTAAATTGAATATATCATTTTTTTTTATTAAATAGTGACTTTAATCTGTGTTCTAATGAAATAACTAGGAGTTTCATATGATATCTGAGGTGAGACACATAGCATCACCTTGTTGATAAACAGAGGATACAATAAAAAAAAAACTTTTCAAAGCAGTACTTCTTAAGATTACCTCATTCAAAAGTGCCTACTCTATTAGTGCATTAAATTTAACAAATGTTTCAACTTAATAACATTAATATAGAGTACAGTACTCATTGATATTAGGGGTATCTTAAAACTTTTACTTCAGTTCTGATACATACCAATTGATATAAAACTTATCACTTCATTTGAGGTTCCTACATTATTTAATTAGATATTATAATTGGAGGCAATGACAGTGACAGACATGGTCAGCTTAAACTGGTTGTATGAGCAATGCTTCTCTACATGCATTAAAAGTCAATTAGGTACTCTATCACAAAATGTTTTCATGTAAAGAGAATTCTCATTAGTTTCTTTATGAGTGTTCTCTTTGTTGTTTTATAACATTGCTTGGTTATTGGTAAATTACGGTACTAAGTATTTTTAATTGTTCTTTTCAAGTAGAATTAAAATTATTTGGTATTATTTTCATGTCATTTGTATGAATACTGCAAGATGTATACTATGATTTCTTACAGTATAATGTATAACAATGTACATTATGATTTCTAATAGATATATCCATTAAAAAGACTACTAAAAGATTAATATGTAAATTTTAAGTGAAAATATGTTCAAATTTTGATTATGACTCTTCATGTTTTGTCTCCGATTCTGATGCAGATAATCCAATTGCTAAAACTTGTCTAGTTCTGTTGAAACCACCCTTGTAACACATCCTCTATTGATGTTAATGATGTTATAAAATACTAAAATTGTATCTTTATTTGAAAAGCGTAATTGTTGACTTTCTTGCTTATACTTTTTGAGCAGAACTGCTACCTAAGCCAATGGTAGCTTTATGGTTTTTCCACATTTCAAAACTTCCTAGAGAACTCTATTTACATTAAATGTTTTGTGAATTTCAACATACTCTTAGTTATTTATTTTTTGGGTATATTATATTTTTTGATTATAACTAAAATTTAAAATTTTCAGGCATTGATCCAAAATCAGTTGTGTGCGCTTTCTTTAAACAAGGACAATGTACTAAAGGCGATAAATGCAAATTTTCTCATGATCTAACCATAGAGAGAAAGGTATGTACAGCACTGTGGTTTCATATGTTACAGAATGAGCAGAATAAGCATATGAAGAGAAAATAATAAACTCCTTGCATTCACTGTGTGGGGATGTGGAGGACTCAAGAACTTTTTTATGGGCACAAGCATGTGAGTTTTAACATGACAGTTGTGGGTTCGATTCTCACTTGGGAGTATAAAATATTTAGTAGTTTAATTTCCTTGCTCTGCTAATTAGGCAAGGTGCGGTATTCAATTCCTTTGTTAAATGTGCAATGCCTCAAAAATTTGGTGCAAAGTGGGGAATGGAATATTTTATCACTAACATGTGTCGTATCTGAAAGTAATAGTTACCCGCATCGATTTAGAAAGTGGCATATAATATCCTTTGCCACTTTCCACTGGTCATGTTGTTGTAGCTAAATAAATAGCTTTCATTATAAGCAAACTTATAAATGGGAGGACCTGGCTAGCAAGTGACTGAGAGAATTTAAGGACCTTGTCTTCTTTTGTCATGTTTGTAGCTGGATTTGGAGTAAACACTTGATAAGTGCTCAGCAAACATTTCAGATTTTTCGGCATCATTATAGCTATTGTCCTTTTTTGTATCAAGTCAGTTGCCATCTGTGGATACAAAGGAATGATATTGACAGCTCTTTGACAGAGTGTTGAATCCAAATAAATAATATTAATGTTTTATATTTACAGGCAGAAAAAAGATCATTATATTTTGACATGAGAGATGATGATGAAGACAACATGGACAATTGGGATGAGGATAAACTTAAAGAAGTGGTAGAAAAGAAACATGGAGAAGGGAATAAACAGCGGCCCTCTACTGATATTGTAAGCAAAGATAGTTTTTTAATGTTTATCTTTTATTACTATCTGTACTTATATGTAATTTTTATATACTTGAGGGTTTGATTCTTAATTGGGTGAACAATAATTTATATGTCCTTCGGTAACAACACCCAATATCTCGAATAGTGGGTGGTGTGTTGGATATGAGGAGCCTTAAAAGTAGGTTTTCTTTGTTTACCACAATTTGCCTGCAGTATACAACATGAAAGTACAAAATTATTTAAAATAACAATTACAAATGTTAAATTTTCAGATCTGCAAGCATTTCTTAGAAGCTGTAGAGAAATCAAAATATGGGTGGTTTTGGGAATGCCCATCGGGCACTAAATGTATATACAGACATGCGCTACCCCCCGGCTTTGTTCTCAAACGTGATAAAAAGAAAATGGAGGAGAAAAAGAATGAAATATCACTTGTCGATTTGATTGAAAGAGAGAGGGCCGCGTTGGGAGCGAATCAAACTAAGATCACTTTGGAGACCTTCCTTGCTTGGAAGAAAAAGAAGATTAAGGAGAAACAAGTATGTAATACTTACAAGTATTATCTCTTCAATCAAGGAAATGAAGTATTTTACATTTTCTGGTTGTTTTTTAGTTTATAGTAGACTGGGGAACTGAGTGTCTTACCAGTGTATTAACTAAGTTCCCTATATTTTTAACATTTTTAAACTGTTATTCCACACTTCTGAAAAATAAAATATTTAGAAAACAATTATAATTAAATATAAAAATTTTAACCTAGCAGAGCTCGAACCCGCGCCTCCCCAAAACCGACTAGGCGTTCTGACCACAAAGCTATACATTCTCATCAAGCCACGTCGAAATATTTATATGCTTCTTACAACTTATTTATGTTGTTAGCATCTGTAGGGAGATTTTTACATAGATAATTACTAAGAATTATCGTCTGGCAAGAGAGAATGCTATTTATTAAATATTTTTAACATTTTTTTAAGTGTAATTCCAAGCTTAGGAAAGAATAATACTTATTTAGTAAACATATAATAATTGGTACGTAGCGGTACTTGAACCCGCGCCTCCTGGAAACTAACGTAGAAGCATAACCTTCTGCCTGTAAAGTAGGTTCCCTATACTTGCGTAGGTATAGCAGCGTTGCTATAAGCGGGATTCCGAGTGCAACAAATAAAACTTGTTTATCATTAATTTCCGGTCTTAATCCAATTTCCAGGACGCCCTTACCAAAGCCGAAGAACAGAAACGTACCGACTTCAAAGCGGGCAGAGCTATCGGTCTGTCTGGCAGGGAGATGTTCTCCTTCGACCCTGCGCTGGCAGCCGCCGATGATGACGACGATGAGACTTTCGACCTCCGCGACCTTCGACCCACGGAAGAGGAGGAAGAACAGAGTGTGGAGTACCGAGACATACAGCTGGACCTCATTGGGATGGAGGCTTCAGAGGTTAGTCTTCACAAATAACTTGTGACTACTATTTAGTGTTCTTGTGTAGACTATACTAGAGACTATACAAGTAACTACCTAGTCAATGTCTTTCTTGGGCTGTACTGTATTGTTTAATTTATATTTCTTTTGTGGACTTTACTGGACTATTTAGTGTGATATAATGAATATTAAATGTCCTGTGGAAGTGTCGCGAAATTCTCAAGGCACTACGCTAAAATTTGAGTTTTTTTGTTTGGTGGTTTCAGTTCTTTTCTGTCTGTCAGTTATTTAACAAAGTGTTTGAAATATTTATATCCTATATGAAGGAGACCTGTAACACGATAGTCTAAAATTAATGACAGGTTAATAGTCTTAACCATTAGTTTTATGTAACTAAGTTATTATCTGTATGTAGCTTTGCCGCTGTAGTCAAATGGAAATAATTATTTTTTTATGTACGACACATTGGAACACCACATTTGATTATAGTATTAAATACTGATTGCAAATAGTCACAATTAGAAAAAAAAAAAAAATGACAAAAAGTGTTGTTGTAGTGTAATTTTGTTTTTGTTCTTTTGTGTTATAATTGTTATATGCTCGCTTGAATTTTATTGTATCTATAATAGTATTATTTTTGTTCCTCGTCTCGCACTTACTATGGACTACGTGTAAAGCAATTGACTACCGCCACTTAATACACAATGCCTCGAGAATTCGGCGAATATTTTTCACTTTCCGTTCTTTCTTTCCTTCCCCTCGTCCCCGAGGAGGTACCCAGTTTTCCTTTGCCTCCCCTAATATATGCGAGATACAGCGTGGATCGTACTAATTCTATATTTTTTTACGTCTATATATTTTATCAGGTGGACGGTTCTGGTACCAAAGCAACTGAAGACCGACTGGAACAGCTCGGCAAAGGCCTGGAGAATGGTGAGACAGACGAAACCAAGGAAAACCAAGAAAACGCAGTACCTATAAACGAGAACCTGTTCCTCGATGAGGACCTGGACGAGGAATTGCAAAATCTAGACTTGGAAGATTAATTTAGTTTATATATACGAATAAAATGTATGTTTAAATATAATAATGTTTTATTTTTCATTTTTTAAGCTATGTAGCAAGGCATAGAGGCATAGTTTTAAGAAACTCATTTTCTCAAGCACCATAAATTTTTCGAAACACAGAGTGCTGATTGGCGGAACTCGACGCCGCGCTTTGGTTCGATTTCGGCCAGCTTCGGCCGAATCTTTGGCCATGCCGAAACTAAGTAGTTGTCGGACATCACTCTACTATTATTTTAGTCTATGAGTAATAATGTCAGTTAATTAATTGTAAATTATAAAACATAAAATGATGTATAAATAAATAAATATATTGTAAATATTTTGTAATTTAAAAAAAATCCAAACAGTTCATGTTGGGTAAAATATTTTTCCATTTTGAGTATGAAAATAAAACAAACCATACCTGAATAAAATTTTATTAATAATTAAACATATCGTCGGCTTATAGTTTAAACATGCATGCATGCTAAATGCTTATTAAGTAAATTATCATAGAAATAAAAACGTCTTAAAAAAAATACGAGAGAAAGTTTATTTGTGTTCTCTACTGTATGAAATAAAATAAAGGTTTCGAATGTTATAAAAATTTACGTAACGATAACACAAAAAAGATAGCAAAGGGATATTTGGTACAATAATTTAATGATTAATGATTAAAGTGTAATAATAATCCATAACAGTTAAAGAAAAGATAGGATTTATTCATCAATAGTTAACCATCTTGCTGGATTTTCAATAGTTATTTGATCTATGAGGCTCTGTGAAAATCCTTTCATTTTCATTTTGGGTAACACGTTTGTTATAATATGATCGTAGCCGTGTCCACCAAACTCAGTCTGAAAAGTGATATTATTTTTATACTTTTTAGACACTCCGTTCTTAATTTTTTTGACTAATTTTGAGATATGGCAACGTCGTCTTGCCAAAGCCGAACTTCGAAAGTAACAAAATAAAAATTACTCATATAATTTATGCTTGTTTCCATCAAGTGGCGAAAAAAAATCGTTTTAATTATTTATAATAAGTATATATAATTTTCATGCTATTTGTCTTAATTTTGAGAACGATCTTAAGTTTTTTCAATGACATAGATGTACGTCTACAGCCCTCAAGTAATATTTTAATATTTTAAATAGTCGAAGATCAGCTTCACTCTGTATCCCGCACACAGCAGGTTAGGCAGAGGAAACCTAGTGTTAAGGCATTCCGTTCCCCACTTTCCGCCCAGTTCGAGAGGCACTGCATGTTCAGTGGTGGATATTAACGCCGCGCTTTGCTCCGACGCCAGAGCGAAGAAATGGAAATATAAACTTAAATGAATACTTCATATCCTCGAGTGGGAATTGAACCCACAACCAGTCGATTTTGCTGTCTCACTTTGTACCAATGAGCCACGACTAGCCTCTAAGAAGATTTAATGCATTATTTCAATATACAACAAAAATCTGCCGTCTCTAACTTACCAATCTATGTTTTGTATGTATGTCGTGTGACATAAGAACCCTCTCTTGTTTGCCGTTCTTCACGAGTTGATCAATCATTTCAATCCTTTGGACATCTGATGGCATGTCGGTGAATGGATTTAACTGGTAATAAGAAACTTCAATTCCAAATAAATCGAACTGGCAATAAGTACCTAGTTCGGAAAATTCTAAAAGTTTTTCCGTTTCAAGCAAAGTTCCTGTAAGTAAAATGTATAATAACAAATAATTTATTTTGAAATTAAATATTTCGTTTGCATATTTATAACAACAAAAAGGTAGGTAAATCGATATTTAAAAAGTTATCTTGACACGCAGTCGTGTATCATGCCAAGTTCTAATTTATATATATATATATATAAATTATATTGTATACTTACTATCTAAGTGAGACATTACAGCTTTATCTGCCTTGCCTCCAGCTTCTAAATAGAGGCGTATAATTTCAAACGGTGCTTCAGGATTACGATGCGGGTGGAAGCTAACACCACAGCCAATCGACTCTTGTAATTCTCCAGTAGCTCTTATCGCTTTACGTTCAAAATCTATGGAAATGCAAAATACGTATAGTATCAACAGTGCACATGATAGTTGCAGTAGTAATCCGTTGTAGTTTAATTTACATTTGGGTGTAAGTATAATCTTTTTGTAGAGGCCAGTCGTGACGCAGGGGCACAAAATGTGGCTGTAAATCGACTGGTTGTGGGTTCGATTCCCACTCGAGGATATGAAATATTTACTTAAATTTATATATCCATTTCTTCGCTCTGGTGTCGAAGCAAAGTGCGGCGCTGATTTCTGCCACTCAAAACGCAATGCCTCCAGAATTCGGCAGAAAATGGGGATCGGAGTGTCTAACACTAGGTTCCCTCTGCCTACCTTGCTGTGTGCGGGATACAGCGTGAAGCTGATAATTAAAAAAATATTATAATCTTTTTTGTTTCTTATGTCCACCCACAGACAGACAAAGTAGGATGTTGTATTCCGCCACCAAAACAAAAGGTGCGTAAAAAAGAATTTATAAATTTATTACCTCGTATAGGCCAAACACTTGCTACTTCGCCGATGAAACCTGCTTTAACGTTATTATAACCAACTGTAAGCTCCTCTGACATGTGTTTGTACATGCCTTCTTGCGAATAGGCCATCACGTCCGCAGCCTGCACATCCTCTATATAAAACCCTGTGCCAGCTACTATTTTCACGCCGGTTCTACGTGCAAGATTATAATAAAAAAGTACGTTCTTTTCCAAACCTTCTGTAGTATTTTCGACAATCGTTCCTAAAATAATTTTAGATTTTTGCGGTAATTATATTCTTTTTCAGCAAACTGCAATACATCACTTCATAGATGATATAAAGATGTATTAGGGGCATCGTTAGAGCGGTTTACCTTATATTTTAATAAGGTAAGCGGTTTTCTTCATAGAAAATAGAAAGAGGTCTATATTAATTAAATTTTGATAATGAGGAATCAAAATAGTTTTTTTTATAAGTTTATCATTTTAGGTCATTATTGTTTAGTCACGTTAAAAAGGTCTGGGCCAATTTGGATTTAATAACGTACTAATGTACATTAATAATCATTAAAAATAATTAACTAAATCACACGGTCACATTAATATTGCTATTAACATTTTCATTTACATATGTGAATTGTAAAAATTGGTCTAGACAACTGCAATTGAATCGGTGAAGCCGTTCCTGAGATTACATGACGAAGCACAGATAAATAGATCAATTATTATTGTTGTTTTTATTTTGCTATTAAATGCCACCGATAACAATTTTTCTTATATATCACCCACGTACAAAAAGATACGTTACGATTGTACTATAGGTATAGATAGGTGCTCTTACCTCCACCACAATCTTTATATCTACGTAAATCCTTCAAAACTGCATCCTGACATTTCGAGTCGTTAAATTTCAGATTGAATCGGTTACCATACGGATACTGCCGGACAAAACCTACATTTGACAGTGAAATTTCGGAATTGACACGTTGTGCTACAGATTTTGGTGGTTTCCGATAGAAATGCTCAAAATCCATGCACAAATGCTCATGAGTGAGTGTTCTGCCGAGTGACCTTGGATGAACATCGCCTAAAACTGTAAATTTAAAATAAGTCAAAATAATGTAAATCAATTTAAGTGATCGATTATTACTTGTAAAAAAAATTGGAGATGCCGTAGCGGTGCAGGAGGAATGTGTCTGTCTGAACGCGCTTTTGATTCAATTCCTACGGGGATACAAAGATAAAACAAGTTCCAGTCAAGAAGTTGGCGACGCGGCAGCCTATTGTAAGTTGCCTGAATTCTTCATAACTCTAATTTGGTTCATGAATTAAGACGCAATTATTGATATCAGATATTTAAAATAGATGTATTATTCACTAAATTATTTTTACAAATTATCTTATTTATAAGAAAAGTAAAAAAGTTCTTATAAGACAACTTATATATAACAACTTGTATGTAAAAAAAACTAAATCTAATCTTGATTTTTAAAAAAACTTATTGTTGTTTGAAACAATTGTGAATTTAGAATATATTCATCTAATTAGACATTCTATTTTTATACGTGTTACTCAGTCTTTTAAGTAATACCCATTTTCTTTGTTTTTAATTTACCAAACTTCTTCGTGTCTTCTCCATTCTACGTGACATTGGAGAAGTAAAATGTGCTCTACTGGCACGCCTAAAAGACATAAAATAAGAAACTGAACAGAATATATTTAGAAATGTGCTTATCTACTGTCTAGAGATAGTTTTCAGGGCGGCCTTGACTTTAGTTTTAAAATCATCTTTTTGTGTAAAGGTGTTCTTTCTTTCACATTCTTCATAAATAAAATTCTAGAGAGGACCAACCACTGTCCTTCTCCATTCTTACGCATTGCATTTACATTTCAATTCATCCACCCTAAAAGACATAACCTATTTCCTTAATATTGAACTTGTCTATTTATTTAAACATTTATAATTGTTGCGATTACAGTTAGTTCCTTATTATTCAGATTGATTTTCTTCTTATCAAAAGCTATTCTAGGTTCATCTCTATCTACCTTGTTTTATGAGGGAAACCCGCATATTATTGCATTGAGACAGGAAGCTAATAAAATATTACTTTTTACCTGTTTGTATTTTAGGAGCCATAATATAATTGTATTTGTTTGATATAAATTTTCTTCGAATCTCTTTATTTAATATGGCACACGAACCACTGTGGATAACAGCAATATTGCGATGATATAAAAACTTATTTACATTGTACCTATTTTGTTATCTCTTATTATAAAACAAATAGTTTCATGTTACGCAGCGGCAACAAAAATTTACATAATATTAAGTTTTATTTATATTTTGATTAATAAATTATTTAGATAAGATGTAAACTAATTTTGCTATTAAAAGTACTATTATTAAGAGAAACAAATAAGTAAGGCATAAAAATATGCAATTTTGTAAGGTAAATATGGAATTCTCGAATGTATTATTACACTATCTTAGTTTATGCCATTTCAAAAACCGATAGAAATTTGGCGCCTTTTTCTGATTGCGATCGTTTATTTACATATATAGTGACCAAATCCGTTTTTTGGCAACTTAATGGATACAGAATGTTTTTGTCAGCACATTTTTGAATGAAACCACACTTTTAACGACTCTATAAAAGCATAATACAATTAAAAAATGTATATTTTTTCCAAGTGATTTTTTCAAACAAAATAAATAATAAAATTATCTTTGTAAAATTAAATGCCATTTGTCGAGAACGACTCTTGCAGACATATACCTATCTAATGGAAACCGCCGCATACGCCTCATTACAAAATCGAGTCGAGAGAGATATTGGCGGCAAAGGATAAAGCTTAACTTAAAATAAAGGATAAAGTTTAACTTTTTACGTTTTGTTTACGTTCTTGGTATCTATGCGTAACTGCGTCATACCAAATACAGGTATGGATAAACATAGTGAAATGAAAAAAAAATCCTATGTCTAAACTGTTGAGGAATCTTGATTAATTTGTTTACGAATGGGTTAAAAATATTTTATCATATATACTGTTCTCGTAAAGGGAGCGCTGACGCTCCCACCCTCTTTAAATATTACTTTACGAGGTAATAACGTGGAGGCTGTGTCTTTAAATATTTTATTTACGAATTCCCCAATTCTCACAGTTAAGTATATAATCCATTGGGAATTGGATAAAATTCAAAATGACCATTTCGTCGCCATGACTACTAACAAACATATTACTTCTTTTAGTGTCAATGTTTAACTTGTCTTAGTTAATAAATTGATTATACAATTTAATTTAAAACTAAATAATAAGACACAGTACTAATCAAAATGCCTATAATAGTAAAAGACTATACATGGATACAGAGTTCTACGATTATTCACGTGAGAGTTCCCATTGAGCCTGTTTACAAGGAAAAAGTAGATTTATTTACTAGCGATTGTTATATTAAGGCTAGCTTTAAGCCGTTTTTGTTAGAATTGTTCTTACTGCATGATGTAGATATAAAAAAAAGTAAGTGCATTATTAATAACGATATGATTCAAATAGACTTAGTGAAAAGATATGATAACGAATGGAGTGAATTGGAAAAAACTTTATCTAAGGATGAAAAAAAAGCTATCAGGGAGAAGGTTTTAAAAGAATCACAAAAAAGAGCATCCAAAGAAGCTGAAGAAAAGGCAGTAAGAACTAATGAGTTAAATAGATTCACTGTCCAACAGGCGATGGATATAGACAGTAAGCAGCACGTTTTAATGGATTCTAGAAAGTATGAGCAATGTGAAAAAGCAATGCAAAATTTAGAGCTATGGCGTAAAGACACTATAGAAAATACAGAAAATAATAATTTAGCTCGTAAATCTGGTGTTACGATAACAGAATTAAAATCATCTGACGATGAGGAGCACTTTGAGTGTAAAACACAACTGAACATAGTGAAGACAAAAATAAAAAGAGTACAAAAATCTGATTATATTGATAGAAAGAAAGACGAATGTGCCAAGAGGGTTTTGCCACGATTAAGGAAAATGGGCCAATTGGAAATCACACACACGCCTCGGTCTTTTCCTACACCAAGTAGGGAATCCACTGCTGATGAAGAACAGGCGTGGCTCAAAAATATAACGCTGGCGAGACGAGCGTGTGGTAATATTTTTTTATTTTCGAGGAGTATCTGGTGGTAAACGCGTTGGTTATGGGTTCCATTCCGAGTAGGAGAACTCAATTATTTTCATTTCATTGCTCTAATAGGAAGACACAGTGTGGCTTTGAGTTCTGCCGCTTAATACACAATCTCGAAAATTAGGCCGTACGAGGGAAACGGAGTGTATTTATCACTTTCTCACAATTCTTTCTTCCTACAATAGATACATATAAAATATATAAAAAAAGGAAAGAAAGTTTAAGGCGAGAAAAATAATTATTAATAGTTATATTACATAAATAATAAAATAAAATTTACTTATTAAGATAAAGTATAAAAAATTTTGATCGTAGCGGGATTTGAACCCAATTTAAGTCAGTTGTAACAAGCGTATAAGAATTTCGACGTACCTTGATGAGAACGTATGGCTTAGTTGGTCAGAGCGCTTGGAAGCAGTCCAAAGAGGCGCGGATTCATATCCCGCTACGTTGAAATTTTTAAACGTTCTCTGTATAAGAATTTTTCTATCCTAAGTATAGAAATACACTTTAAAAAAAACTAAAATATTTAAAAAATATAATTTGCTTTTAAAGAAAAACATTTAAATATAAAATTTATTCAATAATTTTTTAAGCGAATATATGATATTCATGAGATTTATTTAATCACACGATAAATATTATATATTTTATTAATAAGGTTTCGTGTCAGAGGACCTACGGCCTGAGGAACAGGACCCTCAATGGTGCAAGGAGAAAGGCGACCAGTTCTTTCGCAGTGGAAACTTTTTGGGTGCCATTAGTGCTTACACTCACGGAATATCCCTCTCTGACAAACTGCCGAGTCTATTCTCCAATAGAGCTGCTGCGCATTTCGCCTTGGGAAATTTTAATAAATGTGTAAAATATTACTTTTTTTACTTAACAAAAATACAGCATTTTTAACCCAAAATTTAAAGAATATGAGGCAATAATTTTGCATTAAGACATCTATTAACTGTAAACGCAATGGTTGTGGATGCGCAGCTCCTTCAAAGGAATGAATATTTTTAATTTTTCTATAATAGCTTTTTTTAAGCACCCGTGTTTTGGACGGAGAGTTGAACACGCTAGTGACATAAAGCGTGAACGATTTGATCATATAAATTATAAGTTGTACCTAAAAAAAAATCTTTTGAATCTTGATATAACAATTTGCCTACAAAATTTACCTTAATCTGCAAAATATTACTTAGTATTACTATAAAAGATCTTATTTAAATGATTTGTGAATAGCATTTTATAACAATTAATTATTTACAAATCAAAACAGTACCAATTAATAAAAATACACATATACCTATCCGACCGGTTCTTTTATACGGCAGCGAATGTTGGCCGGCACTATCTCGGCACACTCAGGAGCTTCACGTCACGGAAATGAAGATGCTGAGGTGGATGTGCGGCGTAACGCGGTCTGACCGCATACGCAACACATTCATTCGAGGTACTCTTGGAGTCCGTGACGTAGCGGATAAGCTCCAAGAGCGTCGCCTGAGATGGTTTGGTCACGTTACGCGCCGGCCTAAGAACTATGTCGGATGCAAGTGCCTTGCTATATCAGTCCCTGGAGTGAGACCTCTCGGACGCCCAAGGAAGCGCTGGTTGGATGTCGTGAAGCAGGACATGAGAGCCAATGGTCTAACCACCGAGGACGCTAAAGACCGTGCAAAGTGGAGCAGGTTGAGTAGGAAGGCAGACCCTGGCAAAAGCCGGGACTAATGCCAGGTAGAAGAAGACACATATACCTATGTGAATATTTACAATAATATAATAGAAAAAAAAACCAAAACAATATATTAAGAACAATTCTCCAGATTTGAAAGTTCAACAATATATATATATATATATATATATATATATATATATATATATATATATATACAAATATGTTTTCATCGCACTTTTACACACTATGAAGTCTCACTAAAACTATCTAGGTAGGTATATATATATTTTAATGATATATCATTAAAATAATACTTTAATTTTGTTAATTTCCAGGCGAACGACTGTTCCACTGCCCTAGATCTGATGATGCCTGCGTGCGAAGGGAATCGACAATGTCGCGGCAAGTGTATAGCCCGGAGGGCCGCTTCACTGGCTCGCTTGGGATACTTGAACAAGGCTATCGAAGAAATGAAAGCCGCGTCCAAACTACTACCGGATGACGAAAACATAAAGCAAGATATACACGACATGGAGAGGGCTTGGGAACAAAATCCTGACTCCGATTGAAACATTAAATTTATGTAAAAACGTGTTATATTTAATAAACTATAATATATAACCATCATATTATATTACATACTATACAAAATAATGCCGTTTTTAAAAGGACTGCTGAAATACTTTAGTGTGTGACTGATAATGAAATAATAACAGTATTATGAACATTATAATAAACATACAACTACAACTAACGTTTGTTTTCTTTACTATTCATCTTTATTTTTTTTAGTGAGGCCAAGATTGTTTAATAACGCTTGAGGGGAAGGATCCCTGCCGCGGAACCTGCGGAACACCTCTCCAGGGTGACAACTACCACCCAATGCCAAGAAAGTGTCCTTATATCTCTTCCCAATGACCATTAGATCCTGGTCAGACTCTCTGGCCTCGTCAAACGCACTGTATATATCCGCTGCTATCATTTTTGACCATAAATGGCAATAATACGCAGCCCCCCACTCCTCAGAGAATATCTTTGTAAACGACAGCGGATGTGAATCGTATTTGTCGAATGGTAAAGCGCTGTACTTAGGCCATAACTCCTTAACGAGATCTCGCCAGAAGGTTTTGCTCGAATGCAATTCTAAGTCCAGGCGCGATAGGTACAGTTCCTTACATAAATCGTAACCGGTCATATGCCTCCTAACATTTTGCAGATTTTGAATAATATCGTCCGGCAACGGCTCATCTGTTTTGTAGTGTCCGCTGATGCCTTGAATAGTGTGGGGGTCGTAAAGCCAGTGGGTCATCACTTGGCCACATACTTCAGCGGCATCCCATTCCACGTTGGAGAGTCCGGCCACTTCAGAATAGTTTGCCTTTGTCAACAAATGCCGGAGTGAGTGTCCGAATCGTTTGAACAGAATATTCACTTCTTTAAATGAGAGTAAAGATTGCTGGTCCTCTAGTGGAGCTTGAAAGTTAAATATTAGAGCGGATAAAGGCTGCGTGCTCGTTGTAGAACTTTTATTTCGAATAGCCACGTGCCAGCCAGCGTCGTCGTACACACGGATCTTTTCATCCTGCCTGGCATAAGGGTCCAAATAGAAACTTGCAATAGGCCTATTACTAGAATCATCGTAAACATCGTAAAATTTGACATCTTTGTGCCAAGTATGAACATCTGATCTCTCCACAATTTGTATTTTGAAAAGAGTACAGCACAAGTTAAAAAGACTGTTGATCACTTTAGGTAGTGGGAAGTATTCTCTTATTTTGTTCTCGTCAAAGTTGTACATGGACCACTTTTGTTTTCTCTGCCAATATGGAATATCCCATAATTCTAATTTGGTGTCAAACCCTCTTTCCACTGCAAAATTTTGTAAAGATTCAATTTCTACATTTTGTACAGGTCTTGCGATTTCAAGGAGACCATCAAAAGTGTTATAAATATTTTCTATGGATCCAGCCATTTTAGTTTCCATGCTCATATCTGCAAATGTATCATATCCTAAAATTTTGGCCTGTTCCATTCTCAAACTTCTCAAAGCTTCAATGTTGATACTTGTTCCTAAATCTTTATTACCGTACCCCGAACACCGCTGTACATGAGCCTGCCACGTATTCCAGCGTAAACTCCTGTCGGGGCAATATTGAAGAAATGGCTCAAATATGTGTGGTTGTAGTGTAATTTTCCATGGACCTTTACTAGCATCATTATTTACTGACATAAATTTTGCTAAACTCTCTGGAAATTCATTGGCTAATTGTTCATTATTAATGATACTGCTAAAACTTTTTGTTGCAAAATTAACTTTGTCTCTTATAATGGTTTTTTCTTTTTGTATTTCATTTAACACATTATTAAGTCTCTCCCGCTTTGATCCTTTAATATCCAAGCCATTGAGTTTACCTTCTAATATATATTTATCTAGAAGTCTTTGTTCTTCATCACTTAGCTTTTTTAGTCGATTTTTTTCATTGACAGCGGCATGGAAGATAGGTATGCTATTAAATTTTGATGATCGTGCTTTATGTGCTCTTTCATGAATTTGAATATATGACTTTGTAGGCATTAACGAGCTGTTCCCTAAATATAAAGTTTTTGCCATTCCCCAAGTCAGTTCCAGCTGACTGTCTAACTTTTCTAATGGTTGAAAAATCTCTCTAAATGCATTTTTGCAATCTAAACTTGACTCTTCAACCTGTCGGACTCCATTTTCATATTCCATGCTCTGCTTGCTGATAGTAGCAATACATTTTTCTATAGTAATGTCGTTAAATTCTGGTAAACCATTGTCTAGTAAAAGAGAATTTTTATCTCCATCTTCACCAATTTCTGGAATTCTGAAAAATTTAATTTTTAGAAATTGAAAGAAAGTAAACAATTTTGTTTAAAGTAAATAATACTGTTAATTATATGTTCAATTTATTTAAGATAAAATTTAGGTTTAGAATATTTATATGAGGAACCTGATATATACAGATTTATGGTTTTAAAAAAATGCTACTAAAACAGTAGATAAACTAAAACCTACTTACTTTTATACCAAAAATTTTTATATTTATAAAAATTGTATGATTGGATTTTAAACTTAAAAATAGGAAACAACTTACAGAACTACATATCCTGAATTACGTTTGTTTTGATAGTATGGCCGCTTTAAATTTCTTGTTATCACATTACTTCGTAGAAAAATAGAAGCCATGCTGGAAATTATCCTTTTAATTATATTTATTTCATAATATTGGAAAATATACCGATAAAATGAAGAACATATGATGTTGACAGTTGACTTTTTAATACATAGATAAACAGATTAAATATGTAACATTTTTGTGATAATCTATAATTAAAGATTATTATTATATATTGGTAACAAAATTAAAATATATATTCATAAGAAATATTTCATAGAAATCTGTAAAGTGTAGCTTACGTCAAATATAGACACGTAAATTAATAACATTACGATATGTAACTTATTTAGTTTTTGGATCGGCTTAATATTTTTCGTATTAACCTTAATTTGAAGTTTAAAAGGTTAACTTACTTTTTAAAGAAAACTGTGAAATAACACGCTCAAAGTAATTTTATGGGGTTCATAATTATTTTTATTCAATTATTTAAGGCTAACTAAGACTTGCACCGTAATGTTATATAGCTTATAGCACTCCTAAAGAATATAGCTTGCAGACAAAACAAACAAAAACAAAATGAGACCAGCAGATCCATAAATCATAGCGTTTCAACAATTCAATTCTCCACTTTATTGTATTAGTCTAGATATTTCTATTTAACTGTAAAAAATATGGTAAAAAAAAAACAAATTGTGTGTATATTTATTTTATTACTACATACTCTACTTTTTCGTTATTTTTATCTATAATTGTAGCTACGTCTTCTGTTAAAGATACATTGACCATTTGGCAAGAACATAATGCGTTACAGTCTTTACAGTTAATTTGAGTTTTTCCATGGTCTTCTTGTTCTGTCATCTGTTTTGTCTCCTTTACAGGTGGACTGCAGCAAAATTCTGTATCTAATCCCATTTTTTCACCGTCCTCTAAAGTTTGTGGTAGATGCTGATTAAGAGTTTCAGGCAAAAGTAGACTGGCAATACCACCAGCAACCAATAAGGCACCCATTATGATAAGAGGCAAAACCATAATATCAGAACCCTGCGATCACGAATAAAATATGAAGTTATTACCATTATTAATTATTAATAACAAAGAAATTGCTACTTATACTTACAAGGTAATTAACCAGTGGTATAAATATAGGGCCAAGCATTCCAAGCACTGAGCTTAGGCTCATACCGAGGCCTCTTACAACGGTCGGGTATAATTCAGAAGCCATTAACGGTAGTACCACAAACGCTGATGATATTCCCATTTTTCCTACACAATAAAGTGCAAGAGTTACGTTTGTTTCTGCAAATATAGATTAATAAAATTAAGCAAGATTGCTTTTCTATTTATTGGTATAAAATTATTAAATATAAATGTGACGTAGTTGTTTATAATATTTACCATGCTGTACCAAAAATGTCGTCAAACATGCTACTCCTCCAACAACCATGCTCATACATAATGTCCATCGTCTCCCCAATCTTTCCATAGAGGGCCATAAAAACATATACGTGGGCAATTCTACTACGCCAGCCAAGAAAAAGTTCAAAAATTCGTCACCACCAAGAACCGGTGCATAATATGAGAGACCTACATATACGCTTGTATTTGTAAACCAAATAAAGGTAATTATAATGGTTTTCTTCCTCAAATTCGGAGTTCTAAATAAGTCCATAATGCCATATTTTCGAGATTTCTCCTTTTCTAAGTCCTGTTTTAGTTTGTCCGACTCATATTTTCTGCGTAAATGCACCATGTAGTTGGCAGGTAAGGATTTCCCGTTAATTCTGAGTAAAGTGCAAGGTATATCATTTTAGAGCGATGTTCTAAATTGAAATTAATAAATAAATTACGTGATCTGTACATTATTAAATTATAACACAAGAATTTCTGAGATAAAATTATTATATAATGATGTGTACAGTGCACGTATCCGTGCATATACTGACCTGGCCATATTTTTTAAAATGACCTCTGCCTTTTCAAACTGTCCTCTTGCTAATAACCACCTGGGACTCTCCGGCATTGGCCACAGATATATAAAGAAACAAACGAATGGCAAAGTGCTAGCTAATGCTAAATGACGCCAATCTCTTACTAAGTAGACCACACCAGCGAGCAAAATAAGTCCCATGGAATAAGCAATATTCGAAAGAATAGTACAAAGAGTTCTACATTTAGGTCCAACAAGTTCTATTGCTGTAATCAAAATAGTCATTATATAAAATATTTATTTTTATTAAATAATTCGAAGCGTTGTGGCTTAATTGAAAAAAAAAAAAACGTTATAAATAACCTTATGGACAGTCACTCCTGTTTGTGTAAATCCTAATAATGGGAAATGAAATATCTTAAAAGGAAACCGAATGTCTTAATACTAGGTTTCCAGGTTCCCTCTTCCTACCATTCTATATGAAGCTTGAAGCTAAAAAATTTTTTTTAAATATAAACTTTTCACCAATTAGGTAGGACCCTCAGTTTCATTCATATTTGGGGGAGTTTCTTTTTCATTTACAGCAAGTCTGTTCTATTATGGGATCAAATTTGAAATTATTATTTAATAATAAATAATAATAATAATAATATCGAAATTATATTATTTTTTTTATTGTATACAAACCCAACACATAGGGAGTTGCCATGATGGCGGGTACAGTGAAGCCGACGCCGAATCTGTAGACGATCCAAACATAATAATTCTGCGCAAAAGCCGTCGCCACTCCAAAAACACACTCGATAGCCAAATAAATAAAGAAAGATGGCTTCCTTCCGAAAGTATCTTGGAGATAACCAAATATATAGTTTCCTATTATACCGCCAACGGCCAGCAGAACCAGACCGAGTGTGGGGTAGAAATCTTTATTGCACACAAGATTCCACTGAAATGCAACATTCATTATTGATTTTGTTATCCTTTTGCTTCAGCTTCACGCTATACCCACATAAGAAAATCCCACTGACTACCCTTCTAGGTAGTCAGTGGGATTTTCTGTAGTATGAAAACACTCCCTTTAACACTTTCGTGTCCCGCTTTCCGCTGAACTAAGAGTTGCGAACCCATTGCGTTTTGAGATTACTAGATTGAAGAAATTAAAATATTAAATATTTTATTCTTCTGAACGGAAATGCACTACAACGGTCGCACTGTTCGTGTTGTAAAAAAAATTAAAAATTAGCTTCACGCTATATCCCGCACACAGCAGGGTAGGCAGAGGGAACCTAGTGTTAAGACACTCCGTTCCCCACTTTCTGCCGAATTTTGGAGGCATTGCGTATTGAGTGGCAGAACTCAACGCCGCGCTTTGCCTCGACACCAGAGCGAAGAAATGAAAATATAAATTTATGTAAATATTTCATCTCCTCGAGTGGGGATCGAACCCACAACCAGTCGGTTTTACAGTCACACTTTGTACCACTGCGCCACGACTGGCCTCAATGTTCGTGTTGTATTATCTACAATTTTCTAAATTTAATAAAAATATACTAATACCTCAGTAACAACTGTATTTTTGTATGTATCCATTTCGTACATCCATCCATCTGTGCATGGGGTGACTTCTGCTAGGTCTCTATCTAAAATCGATTCTGGATAACTTTTCACTATCTCACTGTAGTTCAATTTATACATGTTACATTGAGAATACTCGAGTTCGCCATTTTTTAGTTCCAATGGTATACTAAAATATTTTCAAATTTTTCAAATGCAAATTTGTGCGATAAATGGAACTTTGGTGAAATCGATTTGAATTTAACAATATTTTGTAACAAGTTATAAAAAAGGTTATTTTGATAAGAAGAGTTAAGAATTGACTTATTGTATCACTGATGTCCTTTTTTTTCTGTCAAATTAATATATTTGTATTCATCCATTTATCGAACATCACTCTGGACTATGATTATGAATTATATTAAAGATAAAAAAATTACAGCTTCACGCTATATCCCGCACACAGCAGGGTAGGCAGAGGGAATCTAGTGTTAAGACACTCCGTTCCCCACTTATTTTATCAGTTCATTACCTCGAGTTGGGATCGAACCCACAAGCAGCCGGTTTTACAGTCACACTTCGTGCCACTGCGCTCCGACTGGCGCCTGATTTACTTTTTAATGTCGTGGCTCATGTCGGTTGTGGGTTCGATCGCCACTCGATAAAATGAAATATTTATTTAAATTTATATTTCCATTTCTTCGCTCTGGTGTCGAGGCAAAGCGCGGCGTATAGTTTCGCCAATCAACACGCAATTCCTCCAAAATTCGGCGGTTACCGCCTCGGTCCCCTCTGCCTATCCTGCTGTGTGCGGGATACATCGTGAAGCTGCTTTATGAATAATAATATCCAGTGTACGTATATTCATAGGTACCTTATGTTTTTTATAAGTTCCATGTCAGTCAGAGGATCCAATTCGGGCACTTTGCACCAGTGTTTGACATCTGCTGCCATGAACAGTTGTGCGTATGCATGAAATCCGCAAGGTATCACCGCGGGTAGCAAGATGAAGTATATTACCAATTTCTGATACCGTCCAAAAGTACCGACATCCTCGAGTATTGCGTCGAAATCCATGTTTTATGTTATATTTAACCTTTTATGTAATATTTTGGATAAATGTTTGTTATTGAATAAAATCTTAATTATATTAAAATAATAATAATCATGCATCGCATGCAAGCATGCATTACATATACATAATTAAATAACATATTAATTAAAATACAACTAGAGATTTTTTTAATTACTAAATTACTAAGAAAAATCGATGGAAATGAAAAATTGAAAAAGATTTTTAAATAACATAGCCAATGTAAATCATACAGTATACTTGTATAAATTAAAAAAATAACTGCCTCGTACTATGAATATTAAGAGACCGATCAAATAGACTCACCTATTAGACTAAATAATGGAAGTTAATTTTTAGGGTCCCAAGTACTCCTCATCGCCGAGCATGGGCCGGGCGACTGACACCGGGCACGAGGAGCAGGGACTACTATACAGGGACCCTATATGCTACCGGTTATGTACAGTGGGATTCAAAACTATTATAAATTATAATAAGAAATGGTCACTTTTAATAAGGACCAAAATATTTTTATACAATTTAAAACGTGTTTTCCGCGTTTTGATATATCTAATGCTTTTACACAAAAATAGGTGATAGATCTTGAGGCTGTTTAATTACTCGCTTAAAAAAAAAAAAAAGAAAAGAACCGGTAAAATATTTACCTAATTAAAATTGATTGTTTCGATTTCATCTCTCTATCCTGTTGATTAAATAATACAATTTGGTTTGATTGACGCAATGACTAAGTAGAAGTCGGTAATTATAAACCTCAATATAACGATTGCCTCGATAACGATTTTTTTCACAATCCTAGGGGAAACTACCCGTAAAAGTTAATACTAAATATACCTTTACATTACGAATACATTTGTTTAAACCTTTTTTATAATGATTTTTCAAGTTTGGAAAATATTATAACAAGTATTATTTACCTCTATATAGCGAATTTCATTATATAATTTAATGACCTTTACATAACGAATTGTATCAGTTTACTATGATTAATTTCTTATGATTAATTTCTTATTAAATTCATGTCTGAACAGGTTCAGACTTCTTTCGTAAACAGTTTTAGCGTTCAATAATGTACACATTACTGTTTGACACTGATTTTTTTTAAGTTTGCAATGGCTGATGAACGAAAAACTGAGACTACAATTTTTCTTTACCTTTTTATATATTGAACTTGTTTAGAGGTGCCTCAAGCAAATCCTCTAGAATTCGGGGATTCCCTCTTCCTACCTTTCTGTGTGTGGGATACAGGGGGACGCTAATTTGATTTGATTTAATTTGATTTTGTTAAGATGTACTGCGGTATTACTTTATAAGAAATAATCATGTGTTAAGTTATTGTGTGATATATCCTTTCTAAAGTAATTTCTCCTTTCGCCGTAAAGTTTTTTTTCCAAAGGTACCAAGTGAGGAGCGGAGTGTCTTAACACAAGGAAAACTTCATCTACACTATGATGTGCCTAAAGCGTGAAGCTGTTGTTTTCGCATTAAGAATTTTATTAAAAAAATCAGTAACAATTCCTTTATGAAAATGAATATTTGTTATTAATTAATTACTTGTTTTCTAGGACAGACGATATAAAAAAGTCGTGGTAAAATTTTGATTAATTCTTAAATTATTAAAAAAATTAAAATTAAAATTTATGGAATCTATGTTCTAAAATATTCTAATTTGATATCTACATATGTTCGTTTTTCAGTTTTTGCTGACCAGACCGAGAAAATCTTCATGTATTCTCTTTGTGCTCACAGTAACCAAGGAACCTACATATTTTGGTGTACTTCACGTATCTAACGTAACAATTTTAGGCACAAAGAATAACCTATAAAATGATTAAGAGAGTAAGTTAGATACTTTCCAACGACAAAACCTAAATATTTACCTAACGCAGATTATTATTTATTTTTCATCAATTTTAAAGCAAAATAATATACTTTTTGTATTGACATCACCCAATGTACATTATGGGATGCGCGTGTGCAATTATCTCATTCGTAGAGCCCAGTCAGTCAATTCGATTACTGTATAATTGGAGCAGCGAAAGGCCAGTCTGACCAATCAAGGTCGGAGTTGATGAAACAAAGGGCAAAATCCATTGAAGAATTGCTGCAGGCACGAGGACAGCTGATTTTAGAGAAACTGGCAATGGATCTCACGTAAATCTGTAATCAGGATAGCTTCTAATATTTGAAGGGATACCAAGGCTTTGTCATGGTCGTTTTAGAAACAACAAGCTGAATATACAGTGCATATGGATATTTATGTTGTATTTGATATAACATGTAAATTTTTTTTTCACACTGCATCCCGCACATAGCAGAGTAGGCAAAGGAACCTGGGAACTTTTGGCTAATGTTAAGATAGTCTGTTCCACTTCCGTTCCCCATTTAATAAAAATAAAGGAAAATATAGAATTAGGTACATTTCTGGCCAACAAGGCGCAGTAAGACAGCGTTCCATTTAAAGTACGATGATTATGGGTTCGTACAGCGCTCGGGGGAATGAGTTGTATTTAATTTAGTCACTCTAGTAATACAGAGCGCGTTGTTGGACTCTGCACTCTACACGCAGTGTCTTAAATTCAAGCGGTAAGCGGAGAACGTGATTATCTTAAATCTTAACCTTAAGTTCTCTCTGCCTAATCTGCTATATAGGTGGAGCTTAAAAAATATTATAATCTTGGAGTATCTAGCTGATTATCCGGTAAAACATTTTTTAGAAAATATATTTAGATTCACATGCGCACATAGAAATAAAAAACAATATAAAAATAATTATAGTTTTAATATTATAATTAACTGTCAAAGATATATTACTAACAATATATTATTATATTACTTACAATTGAGATGAAAAAAAAACAATAAGCAAAAACTATTTAATTACAGCTTTAATTAATACTAGATCAACAAAACAAAAAAAAACTTACAAAAATATAATACGCTATTTATTTTTAATAGCTAGCTAGACAGTATTAACTAAATCTTATGGCACATTTTCCTGTACCATTCGGGATCATTCTTAGCGACGGTTTCCGGTCGGCCATCTTTGTGTCGGTAGTGGAATTCGGAGACTCCCCGTCCCGGCACGCCGTTGACGATGAACTTGCAGAACCGCTCCATCATCCTTGCGTCCCAATCTTGGGACACGTAATGTATGGACTCGTATTCTACTAAAACCTAAAAGTGAAAAAAAATGACGAATGAGAAATCATTTAATGTTTTTTTTTATTATAAAGTAATTAAAATCAAATAGCAAATGTTGAGTTTCTTGTCGACTGTTATCAATAGAATTGCTTTCTTAACCGGCAGTAGGTTCCTACAGGACTGACATTATTGACATTGTTATAAAAAATAAATCAGCTTTACGCTGTATCCCGCACACAGCAGGATAGGCAGAGGGAACCTAGTGTTAAGACACCACGTTCCTCACTTTTCGCCGAATTCTAGAGTCATTGCGCGCCGCTTTTTGGCAACTAAATTGGCAACGCCGCGTTTTGTTTCGACACCAGAGCGAAGAAATGAACCCACAACCAGTCGATTTTACAGTCACACTTTGTGCCTCTGCACCACTAACGACCTCTTTACATTTTTATGTATATTTATATAACATGACGATTTAAAATTACTTGTAGTTCTCAATTTTAATTTTAAGTTTGATAACTTGACGAGTAGTAAGAAGTAATTTTTAAAGTTAAAAATTAAAAAAAAAATACTAAATGTACTTATTTAAAAAATGTATAAAAATTTGAACGTAGCGGGATTCGAACCGGCGCCTCCTGGAAACCGCTACATATATCCGATAGACTTTTATAAATTAAAAAAAAATGGCGTAGCTTGATGAGAACGTATGGCTTAGTGGTCAGAGCGTCGAGTGGTCGTTTTCCAGGAGGCGCAGGTTCGAATCCCGCTACGTTTAAATTTTTACACGTTTTCTAAATAAGTATATTTGTTTTCTAAGTGTGGAATAGCACTTTAAAGATGTTAAAAATATTAAAGATGTAATAAATTTACTAGTGTTGACTCAAATTAAAATAATGAAATAAAAAATAAATATTGCGCTTTGTATTAGTTTGACTTCTCCAGAAAGACAACTGGCATTTTAGTTTAAATCTACCCATCTAAATAGTGAAATGTAACAAAAATATATACCTGAACAGTATAAACTTCGTCCCCTGCCTGCATTCTGAAAGCGTAGTCGCGAGGAGCTGCGCCGCCCTCACCATGCTGGTACAGCTTCAAATCTACCCACTTGATGGGCAAAACATCACCGTTTGGTAATCCCACAACGCCTGCTTCCATGCTACATTTATTATGAAGTAATATTTATTAGCAATATAAGGGGCCAGTCGTGGCACAGGGGCACATAGTGTGACTGTAAAATCGACTGGTTATGGGTTCGATCCCCACTCGAGGAAATGAAATATTTATTTACATTTATATTTCCATTTTTCGCTCTGGTATCGAGGCAAATCGCGGCGTTGAGTTTCGCCACTCAACACGCAATGCCTCCAAAACTCGGCGGAAAGTGGGGAACGGAGTGTCTTAATACTAGTGTTTCTCTGCCTATGCCGTTATGAGCGGGATATAGCGTGAAGCTGATTTAATTTTTAGCAATATAAGGCCAACCCTTTTGATTTCGTCGCTCTTGTAACGCAACGTCTCTGGAATTCCGCTGTAAGTGGGGAACGAAAATCTTAATGGAAACGGAGTGTCTTAACGTCAGTTTCCCAGTATCCCTCTGTCTCTCCTCCTATGTATAGGTACAGTGTAAAGAAAAAAAAAAAGTTAAGTTTCAATTACCTAGTTGCAGTGCAGGGCTGGCATATGACACCCACACTAATGCTGGTGCCATCTTGTAAGAAAATATGATGAAAAGCGTAACGGTGCATCAATGTCCAATCACGAGTTTGTCCTAAGTGAGAAAATAAATTTAAATTTAATATATACTCAAATTTTAATTTAATATACTCAACTTTAAAGTAATTTTTGTTGTAATCTCCAAAGTTCTCACACTTTATAATAACTTCTTTTACTATCAAACTTCGCTTCTTATCAAACTCTTTTAATCTGATCGTAAACGAGATGATTGTGGCTTCGATGTCTGCTCGGGGGTATGAATTGTTTTTTTTCTTCGCTTAGGCACAAAATGCTTAGAATTTTGATAATTGTTCTCTTTACTTACACTTCTATATGCGGGTTAAAAACTTGCTAAATGTAAGAAACTTTTAAGTATTTTAACACATCCTAAACGTATTCATATTATGTACATCTATCTTATCGTTAATTGACGTCGGTCGTGACGCAAGGGCGTGCGACTGTAAACGCGACAGGTAGTGGGTTCGATTACCACTTGAGGAAATGAATTATTTAATACTTTTAATTCCGCCGCTCAAGACACAATGCACAACGGGAAGTGGGCAACGTAAATGTCTTAATGGAAACGGAGAGTCTTAACAGTAGATTCGGAAGTTCCCTCTGCTTCTAAGTGGAAGTGAATAAATAAATTATGTACATTTTTTTTATTTATTTATATTACTTACCAAAACTATGGTCCCTGAATGACGGTAGAGTGTATTCATAAGACTCATTTTCTATCTTAAATTTACATTTGAGAGCGCCGAACTGCTCGTAATGCGACTGGTGGGCTCTGAAATAGAAGAGTATGTTAAACAATTTGTTTCACTTTTTGAAAAAAAAATGTTAGGTAGCAGAATAAAACGCCGCGCTTTCTTCAAAATGGAGAAAAATAAATATAATATTATTTAATTATTTCTAAACAACATTTTTAAAATATTAATAAAAAAATATTTTTAAACAACACAAACATAGAGGCCAGTCGTGGCGCAGAGGCACAAAGTAAACGCGACTGGTTGTAGGTTCAATTGCGACTCGAGGAAATGGAATATTCATTATATTCATTTCCTTGCTCTGTTAACGACATATAGCGCGGTGTTGAGTTCCAGAGATCAGCGGAAAGTGGAAAACGTAATGTATTAGCATTAGGTTCCTTCTACCTACCCTGTTATGTGCGGGATACAGTGTGGAGCAAAAAATATTACATTGAAACATCGTCGCACAATAGTTACACTGTTTGACTGTAAAAGCGATGATTGCGGGATCGATCTCCATTAAAGGGGGAAAAAAATAGTTTTGCCGATGTTTTGTAGTAAGACATAGTTCCATTTAGTTCCAATACTCAAAACACAATTAATCTTAAATTAGCGCGAAAAACGAAAAACAGAGTGTCTTGGTCCCCTCTCCCTACTTTGTTATACGTTACTCACGTTTTCAATCCTTCAAAATAGCTTCGGCTCCATTTCTCTCTGGCTATAGACCTGATGACGGCTGGCGGGTGCAGATCGCTATCGTAGTCGAAATATTTGCCCGTCGCTGTCCATTCCCCACTGAACTCCACTTCCACCGTTTTGCTTGGATCATTTTGGTACCTGAAATTGTTGTCGAGATTTTAAAATTATTAAAGCCTTGTGCTGATAAGAAAATGCCTGATATGATAAATACTAGTTAACAATAGTATTTATCATATCGGGCAGCTGTTAATATCTACTAATTAGAATTTGGAACTTTATGTGACGAAATTTCTATTGTTATTTTATCTCTATAATAATATATGATAGAAGGATATTTTATTTATAAATATTATTTTACATTTTTAAATTTTTTTCATCAAGAATGTTTTGAGATTTAAATACTTATCAAATTAATCAATAAAAAATCAGCTTCACGCTGTATCCCGCACACAGCAGGGTAGACAGCGGGAACCTAGTGCTAAAACACTCCATTCCCCATTTTCTGCCGAATTCTGGAGGCATTACGTGTTGAGTGGCAGAACTCAACGCCGCGCTTAGCCTCGACACCAGAGCGAAGAAATGGAATATAAATTTAAGTAAATATTTCATCTCCTCGAGTGGGGATCGAACCCACAGCCAGTCGGTTTTACAGTCACACTTCGTGCCACTGCGCCACGACTGGGCTTATCAAATTATTCGTATACATTTGATTCAATTTGCTAATTGATTATGCTAATATGCTATATGATGTTCCTATACTAATATTATAGATTTAAAGGAAATTCCAGAGAATCAAATCGTGACGCGTTGTGAGTTCAATTCCCACTTGACGAAATATCATATTTAATATATTCATTTCTTCGCTCTGGTCTTGAGGCAAAGTGCGGCGTTAATTTCCGCCATTTAATATGGAATGTTTTCAAAATTATCGAAACATGGGATGATATAGCGTGAAGCCAAGAATAATCCTTTAAAAAAAAATTTGAAACGAAAACTATAGTATCTAATACAAACCACATCGGTCCATTGTAAGATATGGCCCACTTCTTCATCGGCTCTACAGGCTTAATTTTAATACCCTCAGCCGCAAATTCGCCGATAGGTGCTCCAAATAATACTGTATCTGGTATCTTCTTACTGCAAAGAAGACCTTTTCCTGGTAACTGTAAAAAGTAAGATTTTAGATTTTTTTAAATGAAAAAAAAGAGAGGGAGACAAAAAAGGATTTTTAGATTTTATAACTGAAAGACAGACTAAAACTTTATTTATTTAGCTATCAGTCTGCCTGTCTGTATTCGTTTGTCATGATATCTTTTTTAAGATCACGTGAAACTGATATTTAACTGGTTTTATACATTTTTGCTCCATTTTGTTTCACTAAGTGTAGAGTCACTCCCAAATCTCATATTAATACAACCAAGAAACAAGATAAGTGATTAGTTTGTTTGTTGCTTGTAACAATTAATACAGAGATAATGGATTCCATGACTAAATTAGGCTTATATTTGTGTTATGATTATAAGTTTTTATTTTGTCGTTTGTGATAGAGTTTTAATACCTATTTACGTCTATACAAATACGAACTTCAAAATGTTTGCTCCAAAAAACCAGTTGTTTCGTTCTATTTTTTCTTATTTATTTTCTTATTTTTAGTTCTATTTTTATTTTTTTCTCTAAGATTCAAATTAATATTGGACAGTTTCCAAGTGGCGTTGGTTGGCAGGATCTTGGTTCATTCAAAATATTATACGTTTCTAAAAAAAGTACTTAATACGAGTGTATGTCAACAGATAAGAACAATACCAAAATGTATTAGTTATAAAATGGAATTACTTATAAGTTAATTGAATAGATACCTACCCCGATATAAAAGAGTCCATTGCACATGCCCATGGGCCGTCGTTCACAACCTGATATCACGTACACACCCTTATCTCCTTCATCTTTTTGCGCTGATATGAAGAATACTGCATCGAATGCCTAGATAAACAATTTTAATTAAAATATTATCTATATAAATTATATATATAAACATGTAATAGTATTGTTTGTCGAGTTACGGAACTTAACGCCACGTCTTGTCGCTGTCAAAGCGGATAAATAAAAAAAAACCCCTCATTTTGAATAGTATTCACAACCGTCGGATTTATATTCAGATACAATTGCGCAAAGTCGGTCTTTTATAAAAGTTTTTCAATACACTTAAAGATTAATAGATAAATAATTTGATAAAATCAGCTTCATGCTGTATCCCGCACACAGCCAGATAGAAAGAGGGAACCTAGTGTTAAGACACTCCGTTCCTCATTTTCCGTCGAATTCTGGAGGCGATTGAGTTGCGGAGCTCAACGCCGCGCCTTCACATTAGAGCGAAGAAATGGAAATAAAATTTTGAATAAATATATAATTTTCTCGAGTGGGGATCGAATCCACAATCAGTCGCATTTACAGTTACACTTTGTGTACCTGCGCCACGACTGAACATGTAGGTATATTTCCACCCAGAATTACATCCAGAATGGAGTATCTTGACACTAAGTTCCCTCTGCCAACTGATAGCTGATTTGACTTTGAAAATATGTTTAATACTTACCTTAGCATGTTCGCTGAGTGGTTGAGCTCTGTCCATATCAGAAGGGTCCGCGTACGCCTTCACTCCTTGTCCAGCTCTACCATCGTTGCCAACCGCCTTATTTTTATTGAAATACTGGAAAGCAATGGTTTTTATAGCCTTTTTTACTACTGCGAAATTAAGTATTTTTTTAGCTTCACGCTGTATCCCGCATACAGCAAGGTAGGCAGAGGAAACCTAGTTCGCTAGCTCAGTCGCTCCGCCCCCCACTTTCCGCCGAATTTCCTAGACAGTGCGTGTTGAGTGGCGGAACTCAACGCCACGCCTTGCCTTGGTATTACAGCGAAGAAATGAAAATATTAAATATTTCTATCCCCGAGTGGAATCTAACCCACAACCGACGAGACTTTGCAGTGTAAGGCGCTTCCTTACAAGAATTCAACTCCAAAGTTGGGATCATATCCACAATCATCGTGTTTGCAGACAATCGCTGCCCTACTGCGTCACAATGTCTTTAATAACTTTCTTTAATTAATTTAAATTTAATGATATATAACTTAAGTTAATTTAAATAAAAAACTTGAAAGTTGATAAGTAATCGGAACTCAATAGGTGTTAATCAAATAATTACGAAACACATTATATAATGAAGATAAAACGAAACGGTCAAAGTACTCGCTTAATGTCGTGGCACAGCGGTAAAGCGTCTGACTCTAAACGTGACGACTATGTTCGATTTCTATTTGGGGGAGTAAATTATTTTCATTTTCTCTCTCTGAAAACAAGGTGGCATTAAGTTTTGTCACTCAACACGCAGTAACTCCATAAATTTGTCTGTCCATGTCTCGACACCAGTGTCGTGGGAACCTAGGGTTTCCTTCTTCCTACCTTGCTATACGCGAGTTAAATAAAGTATAAGGAAAAAATATAAAAATGAATTATCCGATAAGGTGTGGTTAGGAATTTTTCGAAGTTCCTTAATTCTTACAGGGTTAAGTTTCATTATCCCAAAACATGTTTATTTACGTGAGATATCAACCACTTTCCAATATCCATTTGTTTAAAATTTTAAAAGTGGCCAACGGAGAGTCTTAACACTGTGCACCCTTTACCTAGCTTTATTCTCTTATATAAATAAGTATCAAAGTGACTAGATATTTAAATAATTTACTCAATATCAACAAAAAAATATACTATCAGTAAAGATTACTTAAAATATTGTTTCGTAACTCTTCTCTAATTGTAACTATATAGAAACCGTAAAATTAAAAATTTAAACCGTAAAATTTCTATATACATAATGTATATGTAATATAGAATTTTTACGGTTACTATGTTGCACATTAAATGATTTGTGTCTGAGCAAAGGGCATATAACGATAACATCCTATATACTCAATCTATTAAGACAGGAACATTTTCTTTATTTTTGATATTAAGATATTGATAAAATATAAAGAGATTGCGTGCTTAAGTCCAAAATATGGAGAAACATCTATATAAATTATATATTTTTTTATAAGTTCAATCTCTATCCCGCATTAAAACCTTGTCATACTGGCAACTATATACTTATATATTTTTTGCTTAGCTTTACGCTATATTCTGCGTATAGTTGAGGAGAGACGCAGATGAAGCGTAATGTCAAGACACTCCTTATCGATTTTCTGTTAAATGTTGATTCATTGCCCATTGCGCGGTAGAGTTCAACGCCACACAGCGAAGGTACAGTCATTTACAGTCAAACTGCACCTTAGCGGTATGGGAGCTAAATCAAAGTTTATTTAAAAATTAAAAACAAAGCTTACCTTTCTATAATAATAGAGGCAGGAGAACACAACATATTTCAAATAGTACCACTTTCCAGGCACTGTGTATACACCAAAAATCGGCTCTGGATCTTTTTTTCTAAGGAAAACTATTAATAATATAATAATTATTACGGCGGCGACAGTGAGACATGTCATTTTGTCGAAACACAAGAACTAAATGAACAAAGTGTTTATTGTTTATAGCTGATAACAGACGCAGATGTGTGATAAAGTGAAATAATTCCATTTTGTGGTCAGTTTTGATGTATCTTTACTCTTGTTATCTAATTTGATATGTTAAGTAAACTTTAGTGAAGTATTAAGGTATTATATGGTAGATTAATAATATGTCAACATAAACGGACTACAGACAGACGAAACTATTGAATTTAGTAAGTTAAAATTGGGTATCCATGTAGGGTTTGTAGGGGGCACTAAAGACACTATGACAGAACATTCTCATTCTTTGTTATTTTCTTTATTAGTAAGTAATTAAAAAAAAAATCAGCTGCATCCCGCACACTGCAGGGTAGGCTGAGGGAACCTAGTGTTAAGAAGCTCCGTAAGTATTTTTACTATATACATTATTTTTAGTTCCATTAAGTACTTTACGTATATAGCTTTTTTTTGGTAAACCAATGACATATCTATTTGAGGTTTCTGAAATACAGAAGCATAGTTGCTTATTTTATATATTTTAAAAATCGATATAGAATATTATAAGAGCCACAGAGTTACAATATTTAGAAAAAGTTAAAACATATATTTTTCTTTGTGCTTATTATATATTTTTATAAAAAAAAAACTAGCGACCATATTATATTTTTTTAAATTTAAAGCTACTATTTTTTTTTCAGATTTTCTTTGTTTTTCCTCGCAAAGATTGTTTTATTTTATAGAAATGTGTTTTTTTATTTTATATAAGTTATATTTTAACGTATCAGTATTTAACTCAACCTAGTAATTAATCCACTTAACTTATACTAATAATGAGATTACAAAATTTATTATTTCGATAAATTCATAATATGATAAGAATATTTTATCTGTGATAGATAAATATGTAATTATTAAATTTGATTTGAATAAAGAATTTGATTGAAACATTCAAATTTTCCTGCAAAAATATTATACATAGCCATGTCTTAGGTTCATGCATCCACTTTTCGGTGTAAAGCAGGGTAGGTAGAAGCGGTTGACGAGTAGTGACAGCTAGAATAAGGCTTTACTTTATAAAAAAAAATAATCAAAAACAAGAAAAATGTTAAAATCACACCAAGCGTAGCCTCTACAGCTTCATAACGGCCACGACTCGTCGGCCGTTCTGTGATCTAGATCTAGTCTAGTTTTTTATATGCTTTGTAAACATTGATTGATTGTTTCGGTTCCACTATTTAGATATAATATTAAGGTTCTTTTATTGAAATAAAAGATGTCAGTGCTTAAGAATGTTTTATTATAAATACACAAACGCACATTCACATGATTTTTTTGTGCCTAAATCTGGTTATGGAAACCTCCATGTTTTTTCATTTATTTTACATAGGTACATACTATTATTAAATGAATAATTAATATTAACTATTATTTAGTCAATTATCAAATTTATATTTGTGTTCTTAAACACAATAAAAACATATTTCCTTTTTTTATTTTACTTTCTATTATTATTCTAACACTAGAGTTTGAGGGGGAAACGTAAGTAGTATTTAGTCACTCCGTTCTACACACTCATTTTATAGACATTATGTTTGACTAGCGAAACTCAACTCCGCGTTTTGTCTTAACATAGCGTAGAAATAAAAAAAGAATGACATTAAATAATAAATTATACAACTATTTCGAGGCACCTATAATAGTAAGAATGAATAAGAAGATATTGATTATATCTAAATATAGGTTTAAAGCTGCAAAAATATATTCTTCAGGTGATATGCTGTACTTGTGTTTGCCTCCCATCATCAGCTGCGTGTCGTAGACGAGGTACAGGGAGAATATGAGGGCACCGGCCGCAGCGTATACTAGGGTCAGTATGTTATTACGTATTATAATAGCTAAGATTCCTGAAAAAAAACAATGTGTTTTTTATTCATATTTTCGTTTTTTTTTTTAATTATATCTATAACGTAGAACGTAGGAGCCAGTCGTGGGGCAGTGGCACAAACTGTGACTGTCTGTAAAACAGACTGGTTGTGGGTTCGATCCCCACTCGAGGCGATGAAATATTTACCTAAATTTATATTTCCATTTCTTCGCTCTAGTGTCGAGAACAAGCGCGGCGTTGAACTCAACACGCAATGCCTCTAGAATTCGGCACAAATAGGGGAACGCAGTGTCTTAACACTAGGTTCCCTCTGCCTACCTTGCAGCGTGTGGGATACAGCGTGAAGCTGATTTATATTATTTTATTCAGTATTTAAAGATATTCACAGAAACGTTTTGCTTACCAAATACAAGGAGGACTATGGAAGCGGCTACCAAGGCGCCGCCCATCATTGTAAAGTCCCATTTAGTTTGGAAAGCGAAGATCGTTAAACCAAGACATACGGCTGCTGTGATGCCGACCGCCATCATTACCTGGATAAATAGAAAAAATAATATGTTTATTCTTATTTTTTTTATAAATATAAAAAAATAAAAGAAAATACTACATTAAAATGTAAAATTTGTCCTCCTTTGGATATTGAAAATTATTTTGATGTAGGTAAGTAGACGCTTTTAACTGTCGTCTCTTGTTTTATCTTTTGCATTTTATTTGGGGTTGGAAACGGAGGCGTTTATTTTGTTTTATTTAGTAAGTAAGTATCGTACACATCATCTGGGCTATAGTATTAATTTCTTAATCGAACGAATTACATTTCTTAACATTTAAACGTCAAAAATAAAACTTCACTAGGTGGAAGGCAAGGAAATAGGAGTGTCTTGACACTGTGTAATCTCTAACTAAGCTATTACACATTACATACATATGTGAAGTATATTAAAGGTACATACCTCGGAAACATTATACACGCTGGTAGCCACACCCAAAAGGAAACTTTGGGCTACAGTAAATATTGCTAAGAATATGAAGTTCATAGGCGAAGTGCGACGGACCTCTGGACAACACGCCATTGAGATGAGGCACACAAATAATATAACAAATGCTACCCAGCTGTGAAAAAAGAAAAAATATAATTATTAAAATAAATAAAAAATATATCGAGTTTTTCACTCCTAGTTCATATTCGAGGTTTTTAGCTTCAAATTGATACTTTTTAACTTCAAATTTATTTTTAATCCTTAATTTTATCCATGTTACAATAGCAAAAAAATCTATTTGAAATTAAAATATTGTTCCCCTAAAATTTAATGGATCCTGACTGTTACTCCTAATGAGTTAGTGTTTTATTTTTTTTAGTTTTTTGTAGTCGCGTCCCGATTACTCGATCGCTCGGTAGCTAATATCAGATCATAGGCACTCTTCTTTATTATAATGCTTAAACGTACCCACACTCCATGTCTTAACGTGTTTAATTTTCTGGGTAACCTTATGATTTATAAATATATTTCACTCATATGAACTCATCACCGTGCATTGCCTCGTCAGCGTGACCAGAACGAGGAAATTAAAATAATCCCTTCCCGCAAGTGTAAATCGGACCCACATGGCCGAGTTAACAGCCGCACAATTATGCCAACGACGGCTTTAAACATTTTCAACATAATGTAATTTAAACGATAATAGGTGTCTCTGAGTACGGTTGTGTCTCACAAGTGATGAATTTCAAATCCTACTACTTACAAGAGATATGAATTCTGTCGAACAAACTGTTTAGTTGGTTCGTGGAAGAGGAACAACGCAATGAACCCCATCGTCACTAGGAGCTGAGACATCAGTATTGCGTAGACCTAGAGAAAAATAAAATCTTTTACTTTTTTTAATTTTACTAAATTAATTATGCTAGAGAAAGAGGAAAGAAGTATTAAAATATAATAATTTATTTTTTATCTAATTAACCAAATTCTTTTATTATATTTTTTTCTTAAAATAGCGCATATAAATCTGTACGTGCCATTTTTAATTGAACACTGTGTTGTAGGTACAAGAAGAAAAAAAATATTTTTCTCTATAAATGCAGTCATTGTCGAATCAGCCGGTTCGAGTCCACTGCTAGACATGTGCAATCCTCCCTAACTAACGGGGAACCAGAGCTCCCGGTCCTAAGCTTTTCGCATCCAGTCAAATCCAACGGCTAGTATATAATTTATGAACTATTAACGTTATTTAATAATTTCAAACATTTACCTTTCTAATGAATCCTTTTCGTATACTTTGTTCAGTAAAGTCAAAGGCGGCATGGCCCTCCCCATCCTCACCATAGCTTTGAGGACCGTAGTACCCTGTCTGAAAATAAAAAAATAAGTATATTATAAAAGGACATAATTTGTTTTTGTCATTGGAGCCAGTCGTGGCTTAGGCAACGATTGTATGCGCGACAGGTTGTAGGTTCGATTTCCATTAGAGAAATAAAATATTTAACATTTTCATTTCCTCGCTCTGGTAACGAGGCAAAGCGCGGCGTTATATTCCTCCACTAAATACGCAATGCCCCTTAAATTCAGTAGAAAACGGGTTCAGTAGCACCGGAAGTGTCTTAATGGGAACTGATAACTTACAAGAAAATATCATAAAGTTTTTTTAATAGTAAACGAATAAAAGTCAATTCATAATAAACTTAAAGTAAAAGTAATAAATAATCATAATATCTACATACAGTACCTACCTACATATAGAAAACATAATTTCTTCTTCAATTCTTATCACACGTATATAGTTTCATAAACAATGTGTGACTCATCAGCGTTAGTATCAAATTTTGTTTCATGTCATAAAATATAATGCATCTCTATTAGAATTACCTACTGACTTGAGATGACTAAGTGTTTTGGGGGTTTCCCCGCTCTCGTGGACAATGTTATATTCCACCAGACCACAACTGCGCAAAAATGTCTCGAAAATCGGTCAGAGCGAGGGTAACGGAGTGTTTTAAACATGGATTCTCTCCGCTTACTATGTTTTGCGAGAAAAATCGTGAAGCCATTGTGAATTTCATTCAATTTCATTTCATTTTTAGTTTACGCAGCATAATTTTGACCTCTAGACTGTAATATTCAGAACAATATCCAACTCACAATAAGCTATTGTAAAATAATCTCGTCAAAAACAAAATATCTTGATTCTTGACACTATTGCTGCCATTTTTTGCTCTACATTGTGAATCGGATGTTGTAATGAGATTGCGATAGTAATACTTATAACTACCTTAGAACAGTATTAAAACTTAAAAGTTATATATTTTGAATTAAATCAATGTTTAAATGGGAAACGGAGTGTCTAAACGCTAGGTTCCCTCTGCCTGCCCCTGCCAAAACCTGCTGTGCGCAGGATACAGCGTGAAGCCAATTTTTATTTCGGTCAATCCATTGCTTTCATTTTCACTCAACCCTCAATGTCCTGAAAGTGAGTGGGAAGAGGAAAAGTGATTGTCTTAACACAAGATATTTTAGTCTTACATGTGGAAGGATTACATGCACGCATAACAGACCGATATAAGTAAATGACAATCTAGATACAAGAAAAATATTAAAAGTATAATAAATGGTGTAATGTAAAAATATCTAAATTAGATTACCAAACTATAGACTTAATAGATTTTTTTAGTGACGAGTGCAACGACTTGTTTTCCTATTCGTTATAAAATGTAGATGATAAAGATAGTTGAAATGAAAAAATATTTTTTAAAACATTTTAAAAAATATTCGGGCGTATTTAGAAATCTTTTGAAGTCAGTTCAAAATGAGAACATCCGCTTTTTTTGAAATTTGTTGAAAAAAAAGCAAAGATGAGGAATATCCCTTCTGATATTTTAACAATACTTTTTCATGTACAATTATAATTTTTACAAAAACAAAACCAACTTGTTACCTAACCAAACTTTCAACAAACTATATATACTATATACCACACGGGAAGCACTAGCTACCAAATTAAAAAATATCATCAAATCGGTTCACCCAGTCTAAAGTTATGAGATAATAAACATAAAAACTACAGTCTACAACTTACAGTCGAATTGATAACCTCCTATTATTACAGAAGTCGGTTAAAAATACACTAGGTTCCGACTACCTAAATGCATTAGAATAAAATACAATTTAATTTTGTTTAAGTACATTGAAAAATAATGCCAAATAATAATAATAACAATTAACTCTATATTGTACACCCAAGAAAAGACAGAGCTAAGAGAGAATGTTCATGAAGTTTACAGCATTTGATTATTAACCAATCACTTACTATTTAACCTATAAAAGTATTAAGGAATTACATTTTTTTTCTTTAACAAGAATATTTCTAAAGAAAAGTAAAAATAACTAACCTGAGCCATATCGACGTCCGTTCGCGTATCGTGTAACACAATCACTGATAAGAGATAGGGTACAGCAGTCAACTGGATAAGGTGTGACTTTAATACTTTAATATGAATAACATGGCTCTTTCCAGAACTATGAAATGAAATGTGCTAAAATTCGGGGATTAGTTTGGACGTAGCAGGATTTAAACTCGCGCTTCTCTGAAATCGTCTAAACATCGACCGCTAAACCATACGTTCACTACTCTTAGCGGCCAAAGAGCTTAGACGGTATCCGATAGGTGCGGGTTCAAATCCAGCTAAGTGTTTTTTATACGTAAATATTTATATTACCTAAGTATGGAATACTTAAGTCAATAAAAACGTTAAATATTATATACCTATATGAAGTTATATACCAATACTATTCCATGAATAGTTCAGTAAATAAATGAAACTTGGTGACAAATCACTCTTTTCTTCGTATTTTCATTATAACCAAGCAAGTTCGGGGTTGAAAACTCTAGACTTAGCTTAGTTTCACGCTGCATCTCGCACATAGAACATTAGGCAGTGGGAACCTAGTGTTAAAACACTCCATTACACTACCATTTCCCACTTGCCACCGAATAATCGAGGCTTTGTGCTTAGGGTAGCAGAACTCAATGCCGAGTGAGGAAACCAAAATATTAAATATTTCATTCCTCTACTGGGAATCGGACCGACAACCGTCGCGCTTACAGTTAAAGTGGCACGCTTGCCACGACGGTCTTATTGCAACAATACCAAAATATACTTTGCAAGAGGCCCGTCGTGGCGCAGGGCCGCAAAGTGTGCCTGAAGACGCAACTGCTTGTGGGTTCGATCCCCACTCTAGAAAATGTAATATTTATTTAAATTTATATTTTCATTTCTTCGCTCTGGCGTCGAGGTAAAAGGCGTCGAGTCGACAGACAAAACCTCCAGAATTTGGCGGAAAGTGGGGAATGGAGTGTCTTAACACTAAGTTCTCTCTGCCTACCCTGACGTGTGCGGGATACAGGGTGTAGCTGATATATTTGCATACGTAAGTTACCTCTATGTTATAGATAAACATATTTATGTGTGAATCATCACTGCCATGATACTATTTTTAGTAAACAAGTATAAGTATGAACGAAGTAATTTATCAGTGGAGGTGAACGATAACGATATATTACAATAAATCAATAAAATGTATTCATCTATATGAACGTCATATTGAATTGAAAATATAATAAAGTGGTACAATTTAAAAAAAATTCAAATAAATACATTTTTTATTAATTTGAGGCCAGTCGTAGCGCAGCGGCACGAAGTGTGACTGTAAAACCGACTGGTTGTGGGTTCGATCCCACTCAAGGACATGAAATATTTATTTAAATTTATATTTTCATTTCTTCGCTCCGGTGTCGAGGCAAAAGCGCGGCGTTGAGTTCTGCCACTCAACACGCAATGTCTCCAAAATTTGGCAGAAAGTGGGGAACGGGGTGTCTTAACACTAGGTTCCCTCTGCCTACCCTGCTGTGTGCGGGATATAGCGTGAAGTTAATTTAATTTAATTTTTTTTTTAAAAACATTTTATATCTTTTAATCAATTTATTATTTTTGTTTTTTTGTTTGTTTAATATGAAATTATATTTCCGACGAATCATACAAGGTACTTATATAAAAGAAGTACAATAGCCCACGCGTTTATAAGCTCCACATATATAATATCTATATATATAAAAGGACATGTAGCCGTAACCGCTGTGCGTAGAAACGTGAAATTTTGGACAGATGTTCATTTTCTTAATCTGGTCATCCACTAAGCCGGGATTTTGAAAAATTTTAACCCTAAAGGGATGAAATTGGGGTTGAAAGTTTGTATGCATTTTTTTTAAATGGGCACCGATTTTTATAAAATCGAATATTATATATTCGAAGATTTGTTGGTTGATTTTGAAGATTGAATAACTGAAAAATAAAATCACTTTACTTAGACGTAAAATAAAACGCCAATTAATCCAGTAATTTTAATTAAAAAATAAATCAAAAAAACACGAAATCTAAATTAAATAATACCTTATTCACAAAACAGTGCTATGTGTATATACATCTTTTATTTTGAACTAAAACACTACCCGTGTATGACAATTAATATATATAATATGTACCATTTAATATATATAATATGTATTCAGCATATAGCAGCTTGAACAAAGGTGATATGTACTATTTTTTAATTTCCCACAAAAATATATAAATCAAGATTTTAAGCAAAAATAAATTGTTCTGAACCTATAAAATTCAAAATAAATATCATTTAAATTTTAATTGTGAAAAAAATTGATATATTAAGCTATTTTAAAGAAACAACACATACTTATATTTAGTTCCTTTTTAATTAAAACAAAATCTAACAGGTTTTTTCAAAACTTTAAAACGGTATATAACCTTCGTCCACGCACGAATCCATTTGTATCCAATAATAATATTTTTTTCTATTATAAAAATAGGCTAATAGCAATGGCGGAATTATTTGAACATTGCTTTGTACCAAATGTTTTTTTTAGATATTTCAAATAATCGTATATTAAAATAATAATATCAATACTTTTAGAAACATATTGAAAAAAATATTTATATTATTAAATTGACTATCAATAATTATTATATTATACAGTAATAATTATGTATGTATATAATATTATGTAAATAAAGTTAATTTCTTCAAAGTATTTTTTTTTTATTTTTTATATTTAGAATAAAGCAAAAGGATGGTTACAGAAGTTTTGAAATTTAAAAGTTCATTGTTATATATTTATAAAGCCATATTTTTTATTATTTTGGCGTTCATTCAACGCCAATATTACAATAATACACAAATTTTAGTATAGAAAGGTTATCAAAGCTAAGTAAATGCAATTACATCAATATCTTATTTATAGAATATTATTATCACTGAGAATCATTAAAAACATGTCTAAATACATGTACAAAACCTGAAAACTACTACTTTTATCGGAATTTTAACCCTTAAATGATGATAAGAAATAAACAAATTTAAATAACAGTATTATTTATAATATTGATTTAAGATTAATTTAAAAAAATAGGAAAACGAAATATTATAATGGATTAATTAACTTTTTGTAGGAGAATTAAGAATATGCTTAAAAAAATATACGAATAATTCATCTTAACGACTTTTATTAAACATCGACAACTACAATATAGATATATACCTAGTATTTACTTAAATTATTTTAGTAATAAATATATCATATATAAGTAATGTGTTTTAAGAAGTTATTATTAATAAAATACACAAACTATTTTTTGAAATAACATTAATATCATATTTTTTTATATCAATTAAATGTAAGTAGATTCGTAAGTATTCGACATTGTTAATTAATCACTTCCCGCCATTTAAAATTGACATGACACAACTTCAAAATGGCGGACAAATAACTTTTACTGAGTTTTAAAAACTAATATCAGTCAAAGACTGGTAACTTGGGATTTTATTGTCAGTTATATAAATTTTTATACAGAATCCACACTTGACGTTTTAAATATATATATCATAAAATAATTGTTTCAGGGAATGATTTTAAATACTGTACACATATACAATACATTTATACTTTAGAATAGAGTATATTTGCTTTTTTTTTTCTTCAATTCTAACATTGATTATTATCATATTTATTATAAGAACGCCAAAATTCTAAAACGAAACATTTAAAGCTTTTTTACAAAGATACACAATAAATACTAAAGACTTAAGATCTTTGTCTCAACTAATTAAAAAAAAAGAAAAAAAAAAGAAAATCGCACGTCAAATGCAGAATAATAAGAAAATATACTGGCTTCAAAACACCTAGTTAATTTGTTGGATATAATATTGGAACCAACAGATGAGAAAAACAAAGTTTCCGTGCATTAGATGAAGAAGAGAATATTTAGCTGATGGGTGATGGAGTTCAACGCAGTACTTTGTTTAATCAAGATTATTTTAAGCGTCAAAATTCCATCCAACGAAAATAGGACCACTCAGTTATTACCCAACTCAACCAAAATATCTTTCGATTCTAGAAAATTGCACGGAATTTAACCACAAAAAAAAGGAAAAAGTAGGTTCCAACATTAAAATCCACTTTAATCAGATCTTGCAGCACCAATGATGGTTAAAATATAAATAAATATATTAATAATGTCTAGGTACAGGTTCAAAGCCGCGAATACATATTCCTCAGGTGAAATTGTATATTTGTGTTTGCCGCCCATCATCAGTTGAGTGTCGTAGATTAGATAGAGCGAGAATATTAGAGCGCCCAGAGAAGCGTAAACTAGTGTCATTGTTTTTCCCGGGACAAAGATGGCGACGATTCCTGGAATTAAGAAAAAAATATATTTCATTTATTTCAGCTACATATTATCATTATACTGGAGATATTTTATACATATTTTATACTGTAGAGGCTTAACGTAAAAGTAAAAAGCACGACGACCCTCCGGAGGGCATGTATGTATGAAGAGGTTGACGACAGTGGACGTTGCGAAAGACGTACGCAGAGACTGTAGCGTTTGTCTCTCTATTTTCTCTGACTACTCCGCAATGTGGGAATCGAACGTACCACCTTAGCGTTTACAGTTAAACGTTGTGCCGCTACGCCACGATTCTAATATTAAAAGTTTAAAATTAGTAGCAAGGTAGTCAGACGGAGTTGTGTTAAGAGAATCCGCTACCAACTCTCTGTCGATTTCTGGAAGCATTGCGTGTTGAGTGGCGTAACTCAACGCCGCGCGTTGCCTCGATGCCAGAGCGAAGAAATGAAATTTGTGCCTCTGTGCCAAGACTGGTCAGGGCTATGATAATTTTTAAAAAATATCAAATCAGCTTCACGCTGTATTCCGCAGACAGTAGGGTAGGCAGAGGGAATCTAGTGTTAAGACACACCATACCCCACTTTCCGCCAAGTTCTGGAGGCATTGCGTGTTAAGTGGCGGAACTCAACGCTGCGTTTTGCCCCGGCACCACAGCGAAAAAATTAAAAAAACAAATGTAAATAAATATTTCATCTCCTCGAATGGGGATCGAACCCACAACCAGTCGATTTTACAGTCAAACTGTGGCACGAATAGCCTCATGATAATTTAAATCCCAAATAAATATAAGGAAACAAAAACAAAAAAATGTTACCAAACAACAGCAAAACGATCGTAGCAACCAGCAAGGCTCCACCCATCACCGTGAAATCCCATTTGGTTTGCATCGCGAATATGGTTAGGGCGAGACACACTGCTGCCGTTATACCGACCGCCATCATCACCTGAAACAAAAACAAAATATAATACAATATAAAAATACAAAATATAATAATAATTAACAAAATATAATATTACAAATTATACATAGTGGGGCAAAGAGTGTGGGTTCGGTGTCCGTGACAATTCACGTTCAGTTCCTTCACTTAAGGCACAAAAATTTGGCGGTGTATAGAGAACGTAGTGTTTTAACACTAAGTTCCCGCTGCCTACCCTGCAATATGCAGGGCACAGCGTGAAACTAAACCAAACTTATTATGTTTGGTCATATGTTGTGATTGTGAATACAAATCTTATTGTTATTATATATATATGTTTTATTTATTCATCAGCTCCACGTTGTTTCCCGCATAGTGTAGGGTATACAAAGAGAACTTAATGCTAAGGCATTCCATTTTCCGCTCGAATTTCATATTTAAAAAGACCTCGCACTCACCGCATCACTCTGATACATGCTGCTAGTGACTCCAAGGAGGAAACTCTCAGCAACCGTGAAAATGCCCAAAAATATGAAATTCATGGGCGCAGTGCGTCGGACACTGGAGCAACACGCCATCGCGATCAGACACACAAACACCAGGGCGAATGCTATCCAGCTGAAAATATTAATAAAATAGTACTTAATTGTTAATGTTAGCTAATTCTGTATCTCGCACATAGTGGGGTTTGCAGAGGGAACCTAATGTCAAGACATTCCGTCCGATTCGAGAGCGAGCACATGGAAATATTAAATATCTCATTCCTCCGAATGAGAATCGAACCCACAACTGTTGCGTTTTCAGTTACACGATTGTGTTACTGCGCTACGATGGCCTCAATTAATTCAATCATTTGAATAAATAATTTAAATGTGGCTAATATCCGGAAAACTTGATTTTTATGGTACTTTCACTGAAAGATAGATAGGGTTGTGGGACAACATACGCGGGAGAACCGCGACAGTTGCACGCGCGTATCTAGCTCCTACCTAGATAGATATATTTTTTTCTATTGAATACAACCTTTCTTGGGAGCAAAATCAAATAATATAAAAAAAGATTTAAAATTACGTTTACAGTATACATAACCATACTCAAATAATCAATCATCTCTATAATATCCTTCAATTATATTAAATAGATGTTCATACAGTTTCTGTTTATACAAATCTGCGCGGGGGCCGCAGTTTATATTTTTTTATGTATTTATTTGTAACCTTTGATGCAAAAGGAGGGTTGTTATAAGTTTGACGTGTCTGCATATTGTTCGGGAGTTTTTAATTTTTTTTATTTCTATAGTGAACGTCATAAGACTTTAGTAAAGGGTCGAATTCGAGCTTATACAATAAACACGTACAACATAAAAAAATAAAACTCACAACATAAAGGTGTTCTTCTGCACCCACGCTTTGGTTGGTGCGTGATACACGAAGAGAGTGATGAAAGCCATAGTCACGAGAAGTTGACACATCAAAATACCATAAACCTGGAAATATAAAAATAATTACATTAAATATTATTATATATATTTTATCTTCAATCTGCATTCAACACTAGGCTCTCTCTGCCTTTCCTTCCAAATAGGAGATTTGGGCGGAAAGGCAGAGGAAACCTAGTGTTTATACGTTCCCCACGCACTACCTTATTTGGCAACATATTGAGCGGTCAAAACATGCATAATTAGAAAGAAATATAATTATAAAATCAAATCATTTTCACGCTGTATCCCGCACATAGGGTAGGCAGAGGCTTTTCACCTAGTTCTGGAGACATTGCGTTTTGAGTGCCGGAATACAACGCCGCGCTTTGCCTCGACACCAGAGCGAAGAAACGAAAATATAAATGTAAATAAATATTTAACTTTCTCGAGTAGGGATCGAAACCGTAACCAGTCGATTTTACAGTCACTATGATGAGTAAGTATGAGGATAATATAAAGAATCCCAAGAAATTGCATTATATAAAAAGAGTCGTGACTTAATCAACATTATAATTATGAATATTCTGCTAAGATGGATGTTGTTATTTCTATAATTTTAAATAGAATTGTAGAAAATAAAATGTTATTAGCCGATTATAAAAATAAAAATATAAGACGAATTTAAATTTATAGTATCAGTTTCAGTTAAGACACCCCCCACTCACCACCACCGCCTAATTTCCGAAACATTGTGTGTTTAGTGGCGCGATTCAACGCCGTGCTTTGTCTCATTATCAGAGCGAGGAAAAAAAATGTTAAATTCATTCCCCTAAGTGGGGATCGAACTCACAACGGGCGCGCTTACAGTCGCACTCTTGTGCTGCGAGGCGTTATTTAGTTAGTTTACCTTTCGAATGAAGGATTTCCGAATGCTCTGTTCATTGAAATCGAAGCCTTTGACGTCGGAATCTTCTCCCAAACTGCCGGCCTGCCCCGCGAATCCTGGCTGCAATTTAAAAAAAAACCATCATATTAATAATTATACCTAAAGTCAATAAACTAAAATTGGTTAAACATTAATATAACAATTTTAGAAAATGGTGGACATCTGATAAAGTCTTGTGTTTCTATTTATCTAGGAAAGATATATCCCGATAATGTTTCGATATAACCTACTTTACATGGTGTCAGGTTTACTTTGGACACTTTTAGGTCAAATTTTATTGCATATAAAATAATAGGGTAAAGTTATGATAATATAACAACCATCGCATTTGGATAGATTTTGAAAAAAAAAACAAATATTATTATAATTGGAATATTTTTTTTGGGTAATATGTTCTTTAAGCAAATATAAGATTAATATTAATATATTAATATAAATAATATATATATTTAAATGTCACACAATCATAAACTCTAACCGCAAAACTCCTCATCCATTCCATTTCTATACATGTTTTCCGTCAACCTACTTACTAACATAAAATTTATATGGCTAAGCAAAGCCCACTAGATTAAATGCTTAGATTTTGTGTTATAAAAGATAATACAAAATATAAAAAAAGGCATCGAAAAAAAATCCACCTAAAAATATTTGTATGTAATTTCAGTTAAAAATTAAAATGCGTCTTTCAATAAGTCTACCATATTCTAAAATGTAATTTTAACATATCTATAAAATTCATAAATACCATTAGATATTTCAATTTATACTTACTATTTAAAATAAAATAAAAAAAATGTCAAAATTATATAAAAATACTAGACCCACATGCGACTTCGCTCGCTTAAGCTTACTCTTATATTATTATAGCCAAATTACATAAATCGGCTATTATTTATGACATTGCAATGCATACCCTATATTTTTGTAAAATTTCATCTAAATTCGTTCGGTAGTTTTTGCATGAAAGTAGAACCAACATTCATCTTAACAAACTTGCGCATTTATAATATTAGTAAGAAGATAGGAACAGCGGGAAGAATATAATAGGATTTATTAAGATTAATAATAAAGATGTATATCTACCTCGCCATATCCACCATACCCAGATGGCTGGAATCCAGGCTGGGGAGGGGGATAGCCACCTTGGGGATAACCTCCTTGTGGAGGGTAACCTCCCTGGGGATAGCCTCCCTGAGGAGGGTACCCCGCTTGTGGAGGATATCCACCTTGGGGAGGATAGCCTCCTTGTGGATAACCGCCTTGAGGATAACCTCCCTGAGGATATCCACCTTGCTGATCTGAAATTTGAAACGATATTTAAATATACATGGTTTACTGTAAAAATCATTATTAAGTGTTGTATGCGATTCGTTTTACCTTATTTTTGTACTTTTTATGTACCAAAAAATGTGATATTTCCTTTAGAAATTTTGTAAATAGAAAGAAATATATGTAATTTTATTTTAAATCGACATAGCGTGTACTATAATATATTTACTTTTTTTAATCTATTGTCTTTAAAGTTAGATTTGCTATATCTATTATTTATGAGTTGCTCTGACAACACAATCAATATTATTGATTTGTATGAGTAATGGTTAATATTTGTTTAAGACGTACTTAATATATCATGTTGCAATTATACCATACAAACTCAAATTCAAAAATATTCTCTGAGGTAAAAAAAAATGCTTTGTAGCCTCAACAATTTTTTTTTTAGCTTTATCACTAGCACCGTGGGTGTAACAACGGAACAATAAATATCCATGCATACTTTCACTCCGTCCACTTTCATTCTCCGACGGGATCTTCACGCGTTTTTTTTTCAGCTCCACGTTGTATCACGCAGATGCTGATGTAGTATACAGAAGTATAGGTAGTGGGAGCCTAGTGTTAAGACACTCCACCCCCCACTTTCCACCGAATTTTGGAGACATTGTGTGACGAGTGGTTTTATTTTGTCGAGTGGGAAATCGAACCCACAACCTCTCGCATTTACTGTGACACGCCTGTGCCCCTGCGCCACGAATAGCCTCGATCTCTTTCACATTATCTTCTCCAGTAATCTATTGTTAACATTTTTGACCTTATATCAGTCAATATATGGATTTTATGTCATATACAAAGTAATGGAACATCGAGATAGTGATGTTTATTATTGTTTAGATATCATATAAATGAATTATAAATAATATATATTGATCCATCGAGTAAGGAAAAGCGATGTAGGTGCTATTATGACGTATGTTTGTATTATTATTTGTTTGTTATAAGGTCATCGTGTAGTTGTATTGTGTTATATCTCGAAATATATTTATGTTAATATATTATTTATTGGATAATTTTATAGGAAAAAAAGATGAAGCTTTTATTATGACATTAAATAAATTAAATTAAATCAGCTTCACGCTTTATGCCGCACACAGCAGGGTAGGCAAAGGGAACATTTTGTCAAGACACTCCGTTCCCCACTTTCCGCCGAATTCTTGAGGCATTGCGTGCTGAGTGGCGGAACTCCGCGCTTTGCCTCGACACCAGAACCAAGAAATGGAAATATAAATTTAAGTAAATATTTAATTTCCTCGAATGTGGATGTAACCCACAACCAGTCGCGTTTACAGTCACACTTTGTGCCACTGCGCCACGACGGGCCTTCCGGCCAGGCCGAAACGTGAATGTTAATATAAAATAAACTTGAAACTCGTTAAGAAGAAACAAAAATTTAATTCACTAAATAAATTGTAAAAAGAACAACATGATGAAAAACCGTTTTAATAATCTATAAGTGACCAGTCATCTTGAACTAGTATTGTAGTAGTTATAGGATTAAAATCGAGTCCAAGTATGTTAAATAATTAAATTAAGTTCCATTTAACTACTTAATTTAATAAATTAGTTACTACTGTACACACAATGAGCGTAGATTCAAATATATATAGGGGAATATTACGTTATGATATTTCAAGGTATGTTTTGCGGTCTAGCAAGACAAATCAATGCGTTAAACCGTTCAATAAACAATACCTCTAAAATTGGAAATTAAAATTAAACGGACACTTCTTCTAACATATTCCATATTAAAACGTATGAAAAAAAAGAATACGCGTAATCCGAATAAAGAGATCCTACCTATCAAAGACCGTTCTCTCTGTTTTATAGATACTTGCAATGTATTTAGATTTTTAGGTTTACGTATTTTGTAATGAAAAAAATAACCTTTATATGCCTTATTTCGTTGTCCGTCCGTCTGTCTGTCTGTGGGTCTGTCAAGTCTTATCTCAGAAACGCTTGGAGATATCAAGTTGAAATTTTAACCATATAATCAGATCTACGGTCCTTGATTTCCAGAGCATTAGTACGAGAAGCACTAGTTCAGGAAAAGTCTGAAAACTATACTATAGGTTAAATCCCAAAAAATGCCTTATAAAGAGGGCAAAATCTGGTATTAAAGAAGCTACAGAATGCCGTTGCTTGTATTTCAGAAAAAAACTCGAGACCTCCAGTTTCCGTACGGAACCCTCGGTGTGGGAGTCCGACTCGCGCTTGTCCGTTTTCCTTAGCAGGTCATGGTGACTGGTGATATAGAAAATTTTATATGTTGAATTTAAAATAACAACCATTGGCCAAATAATAAAACAACTTATTTTACCTTCATTATACTATAATAACATAGCAACACTTAAACTAACACAGAAAACATATTGAAATAAGCGATCTCATACAACAAAAATCCATTTGAATAATGCGACCGTGGCCTTTTACAGTCAGACAGACTGGCGACTGCAACTTTAATGGTTTTATTGATTTCCTACTAAACGGGAGTAGTATGAAAACAATATGTTTAACACGATAATCTTAGGAACTACTAAATCGAATTAAATAGATTTTTGACTTAATCGAGAAAGACTCAATTAAATCACATTAATATGGGAGTACTACTGTGGCATACACAAGTCTTAGTTATTTCCATTTTGCCACGGGGTCGAAGCCGCAGATTTAGTTAGCTAAATTAAATTAGTAAGTTCATTCATATAAAGCTTTATCTTTACTTACCGAGTGGTGCTATTAGAATTACGAAGTTTATAGCTTATAAGTGTTAAATTGATATAATAATTATATGAACTGATAGACGAAGTCTACCATGGGCTACTGAAAAATATTCAAAATATCTATTTCTATTCTCTAATGTCTATTATTTATGACTACCAAAACAAACGGGAATAAAGTAAAAATAGAGACGCTTAAAACCGAGAAATATTTAAATTCGATTGATTTTTTTTTTCATTTAGCTTCAGAGACGTACAGCTTTAATTAAATTCTATTGACCTACGTTGGATGACGCAGACTAAACGCCAAAAAAAAACCTTTTTCAATCAAGATATTTACTTGCATACTAATACAATGACACTGAAGTAACTGTTAGCACACGCATACGACATAATTAAGACCGTGACGAAAAGGATTAACTATTCTTTATAAACTTAGTAATGCTATAATTTGAAATAATAATAGGCATTTTACCTTTATCTTCCATTTTCCAACGAAAAACTCACATACACTATTGCACTTGATGTTTTTAATTCAATATCAAAATTATTAAGTACAAATTTCAGTTAAATCACGATTTATCAATTATTTCAGTTACAAAAACACGGAGAGAAGAGCGACTAAATTACATTTTATCACTTATTTGCTTTACAAAAAATATAAAGAGAAGAGTGACTCAAGAATATGTAACGTTAACCGTACGAAGGATTCGCATCAACTGCACTAACTGACATACATGCAATTTTTATGTCTTAGATGGTAGGTTTACTATTTTAGCTCTTATTTTGTATGCATTAGAGCCGAGATTCATATTTTAGCGTGGGAGTTTTTAACACATGCGTACTAAGAAGTAAGTTAATACATCATAAATGGCGCCGTCATGGCGCAGATGGATCAGTTGTGCCTGATTGTACTCGACGGTTCTAGGTTCATATTATTCAAAGAGCTGTCATATCTGTAATAATATTATAAAACTAAATAGCTTGTTTGCTTGAATTCGTTAATTTTTTGAGAAATCTTTATTTTATTTAAATATTGGGTTACCCAATGCACCTTGGTTATTTCTATTTAACAACGGTCCCGGACCGCCGCTAAAAGGTTGTTGGTTCGATTTTCCTAGCCTCGTTTTTAGATTCCTTCTCTAGCCTAGTTATACAAAGTGTGACGTAGTATGTTATCCTTTAATAAAAAGTACGTCTTTGTTAGGCTAAAACTGGCCGTGGCGGCCTTTTATGTATACGATGTCAGGGTTCCGAAAAAAATATAAAAAAATAACCAAATTTTAAATATTGTAGTCCGAAAGCATAATAAAAATTATTTTGTTTTAATATATAAGTATAAAAATAAACAGCTTTTAAAGACAGTCATAAATTGTAAAATATAAATTTTAAAGGAAAAATACTGTAACATTTTGTGAGGAGTTTAGTCAACTAGACAACAGAGTATTAAGGTCAGGAAGTAAATAAATAAAAAGGTAAATACATAAAGAATTACAGAGTGTAACAAATGGAATTATAATAATGTGCTTTACTTGAACTATCAAAGTACTATATAAATAATTAAATTAAAAAAAAAAAGGAAATCGGCTTCACGCTGTATTCCGCATAGAGCAGAGTAACTAAAGGGAACCTAGTGTTAAGACACTCCATTTCCCACTTCTCGTCGAATTATGAACTGCACATTGCGTGTTCAGTGGCGGAACTCAGCGCCGCTATCTGCCTCTAATAAAAATTAATAAATATTTCATCTCTATAATATTAAAAAGAATTCAACATTGGAATAATAATTATATGTTTTATTCAATGCCATTTTAAAAACAAAACGCGCTTTGTTATTACGGAAGACCTCGTAATTTAGTTAACTGTAAATATGTTGAGTTGTCTATAAACGAGTATGTTAGAGGCTGAAAATTAGTTTATTGTAAAATTCAAATAAAAACTGATCATATGAATATTATTATCTAAGAATAATTATAATTTAACAATAAAAACCGATTTCCTCATTTTTTATCAGATCCCATAATCAAAACCTAACCAAATTTTCATCAAACCTTTAAATGTAGGATACATTCCAAAAAAAAAGTTATTCGAATTTAAAAGTTGTGACAAACATAAAAAAACAGTCGAATTAAAGGAGGTGGTTAGTCCTCCTTTTCTCTCCTTTTACTTTCTATTTCCAAAAGTCGGTTAAAAATATAATAAAAGATAAGAATATGATAAAAGATTTTAAGATAAACAAAAGATAAAATGTTCTTTATCTTATCTTTAATTCTACAGAAATAAATCGAAGTTAGTGTTAATATAAAAGATAGCTGCCGTCGTGGCGCAACGGTACAGTGTATGAAAGTACAATCAAAAGGACAACAGTCGTGGGTTCGATTGCCACACCGGAGAATGAACTATTTTCAATTCGTTGCTCTGGTAACAAGACAAAACACGACGTTGGATTACATGATTCAAACCTCAATCTAGAATTTGGAGGCACTTTGAAATTGGAGGCACTTCCTTAACTTTAACTTCTGTGTGCCTATAACATATAGCAGGTTATATGCGGGAAATAGCGTGAAACTAAAAAAAGCCTATGTAAATTATTATAATAAACATAATACGAGACTTTCACTTGGAATACATTACTGTGCAACAAGCATGACTTCTTGATGGCCGATACCGTCACTTTGATAAAATATTTAACATCAATATATAAAACACTATTAATGAATGCCCACAAGGACAAATAATAGTGTTTTATATATTTAAATAAAATTATAACATAACTTACATATATTTTTTATGGATTTTCAATGCAACCTGCAGCAGAGTAAGCAGAGAGAACATAGGAATCTAATGTAAGATACTCCGTTCACCATTGCCATACATACTTCTTTTCTCCACTTTTCGCCGAATTCCTGAGGCATGCCAGTTGAGTGGGAGGATTCGCGCTACGCCTCGTATATAATATATTTTTCGAATGAAAAATAGTAGAGACAAGAACCTGTGTTATTATCTTGCTTTAAAAGCAAAGTATATTGCAAAGTATATAAGTATTTTCTGTAGAAAAATCAACAACAAACATGTAGATTAAAAAAGTTAGTGTAAGTGATGTGACACAACTTTTAGTCAAAAGGACCATTAAATATGGATGGAATTAAAACTGCAATCCTCGCGTGCATTTAAAAAAACCAAACACGGTATGACGGCATTAAAACCACATTTACAACAAAAAAATCTTTTGAGTGACCAAAATAGCTTTTAATCAATTTCATATGTCGTTTTTAAGCTTATGACGTTTTCATATGTAGATTGTAGTCATATATCAGTAATTCAGTATGTCAAAGTTCAACACCCACGTCTATAGTCCGGGACTTTCCCGAGATATCATAGTATGAATCACAATTGTCCAAATAAACAAAGTGAGATAAGAGCCATTTACTTACGGCTTTTATTATGCAAGTAGTGGTCAGTCAGTCAGTGGTGCAGGGGCATAAGCGTGTGAATATATACGGACGGGCCAGGTTGTGGGTTCGATTCCCACTCCTAGTGGTCCCAGTGTCTTAACACGATGCTGCCTGCCCTGGTACAGCTGCTTAGTAGCTCAACTTACAACTTCGCCTTGTTGGTCAAATAGAAATAACTAAGTATTCGTTATGCTCTCGGAAGCTCTCAAGGTCGTGGAATATTAAAATAAAAATAAATAAATCAGCTTCACGCTGTATCCCGCACACAGCAAGGGATCAGAGGGTACCTAGTGTTAAGACACTCCGTTCCCCACTTTCTGCCGAATTCTGGAGGTATTGCGTGTTGAGTAGTGGAATATTCATGGACGCTATTCAAATATTGTATTGTTTGTTTTAAATGAATATTATAAAATCACATAGATACACAATATCAAGAACTATTGGTTATAATTTTTAAAAAAATATTGTTTTGTTGGATAGTCTATGTATCGACGAAAGCTATAGGATTTACAGCTCTTAGTTATTTTCATTCAACCACATGTACGAAATCGCAAGTGAAGTGAGTCACTACAAAAATTGGGAGGAAAAACTGATGATGTATTCATTATATAGGTATATGAATGCATTTTTTTTTCTAAAAATTAAAACAAAACGCAAACAACTTAACTACAGTAATTGTCTATTCACGTATCTATTAACAGATTGCGTAAGAAAATCGACTATAACAGGAATATTAGAGGACCGTGAGAAAATGTATTATTTAAACAAGTTTTTATTTTAAGAATTCATATACACATTTAAAAGTATAAGAATAAATTATCAAATTTTTATATTTTATGTTTTATATTTATATTTTATAAATAGTCTTAGATTGTGTGGTTAAGTTTTGCTTATTTACTTAAGAGTAAATTTTATGACTTTTTTTATGTTTATGTTCCTCTATAAAATTTATGTTGTCTGTTTGTAATCTGTATATTGAGATGAGGTCAACAACCAATCTGCGTATCTATATGATAACTTATCTGAATAAAAGGAAAACTGTACTTTTACAATGTCATGTTTTTTTTATCAGCATCACGCTGTATCCCGCACACAGCAGGGTAGGCAGAGGGAACCTAATGTTAAGACACTCCGTTCCCCATTTTCTGCCGAATTCTGGAGGCATTGCGTGTTGAGTGGCAGAACTCAACGCCGCGCTTTACCTCGACACCAGAGCGAAGAAATGGAAATATAAATTTTTTTTTTTTTTTTTTTTTTTTTTTTTTTTTTTTTTTTTTTTTTTTTTTTTTTTTTATGGAAAAGGACAAGGCAAACGAGCGTTCGGGTCACCTGATGGTAAGTGATTGCCGCCGCCCACGGCCCCGTGCAACACCAGAGGAGCTACAGGTGCGTTGCCGGCCTTTAAAATTGAAGTAAATATTTCATTTCCTCGAGTGGGAATCGAAACCACAACCAATCTGTTTTACAGTCACACTTTGTGCCACTGGCCTGTTTTAATATCTAGTTTTATGAAGAGTTTATGTTTAGACAATGTTTTTTTCCCTATTATTATTTAAATACACTGTACTGGGATTGAACCCACTACCTATGGCTAAGCAATCAGAGTGACTAACCAACACAACAGTTAAAAATAAGAAGGGAACATTGTAAATAAATTATGTATTAAGAATTTACACAATAATCATATAGTTTAAACTGTCATATGAGCAAAGTATCCACTATTTTACCATTTAAGATAATCATATTACATTTGTTGAAGTGTAGGTAGTAGGTCTGATTTGCAGATGCACTTTAAATTATCAATTTATTTCACATTTGCTATTTATATGACAAAACTTCCTATATTTTAAAAAAACTAATTTCCATTTATATTTCCCTGCTCTAGTAAAGAAGGAGAGGCTTTGAGTTTTGCCACTCAACCAGCAATGTCAAACGAAAAAAAGAAGAGAACAAGGTGTCTTAATACTGCATCAGCTTTGTATAGCTTGCTATGTGAGAAAAAATCTAAACTTGCAGATATTAATATTAATAACAACAAATTACGAAAGTTACTATTGTATGTGCATTAAATATATGTTATAATTGCCATCCGCCATATTGTGAGACAATTTAGGCCTCAAAGTGAAGTGTGCATAAATAAGATATTCCTCAATCCTCAAAAATCACATATTCTTCAATCAAGTATTGTAAATTCAATCAAGTATTGTAAATTCAAATCTGGAAATACAAGTGTTGTAAATTGCATAGAATCATTAATATTCAAATTATTTTCTTTTGCCCACTCTGTTAGACAAAGTGCAGTGTTGAAATCGATCACAACATACAAAGTCTCATAAATTACGAGTCAAAGTCTACTCACTAAATAATATCACAGAACAAAACCGTAATTTACATTTAAAACATTATATGAATTTGTGTACAATAAAGTAAATGATAAATTCTGTTTATACATCCACACATAGCTTAGTGCTAAGAAGTATATACACATCAAGCGTAAATATAAGCATATCCAATACATGAATATATACATAAACAAACAAATATTAGTATTTGTATAATATTATTGAATACTAAGAAAGATTTTAAAAGTATATGAACAGATTATATTAAAAAGACCTTAAGTAATTATATAAAAAAAATATATATAAGGAAATCTCTGTAAAATGTTTTGACTTTACTAACATTTATTTGCATGTGAGGAACATTAGTAATTTTTGCATACAAAGAAAATAGCAACAATAAGAACATTAAATGTGCAAAACTTCAGTGTAATAGTGCCTTGGCTTTAATGAACACCAATTAAGTATAATCATATTATGAAAAATTGTTTTAAAGCAAGAACTCGATATTGTTATGCAATAATGTACCAAATAATTAAAACCGCAATTTTAATTATTTTTTTAAAAATGAGCTTCATCAGCTTTACTAAACCTATAGCAGGAGCAGGCAAAGGGAATTTAATGTTTACAACACCTTGTTCCCCACCCACAAGCTAATTTTCAAAATATAGGAGTCAAGAAGGGTATCTTAAGTCTGCCTATTGCTTTTTATCATTTAAATAGAGAGAAGAAATGAAAATCATTCATTCCCATAAGTAGGATTCAAACACAAAATCACATGTACACTGTATGTCTGTGTATAGTGTAGTGAGATGATGTGATGTTGAATCACAATAGCTTACTTTAATAAAATTATAAATACTAATAAAATTATAAATAATATTTCTATAGCACTATCTGTGGAATCATTAATGCATAACAAATAGAAAAAAAAGACAAAGAATTTGGACAATGACACAGGGTGCACAACATTCAATTATAAATACATTTAACCTCCAGGATAAACTCCTTGATTCTGCCACATTGTCCAAAGCAAAAAACTGTAAGAAAAAAATATTAAATATTAAAAAAATATACATACACATTGTGTTGTAATTTGGTTGGTCAGATGTGTTTATCTTTTCGGATGCCGTTTTGATAACACTTCACAGCACTTACAGGTAAAAAGGGGAATGCTGGAAAAAGATGTAAATTTTAATATATTTAATTTTAAGTGACAAGAGAAAAATATGTAAGAAAGATTTATTACAAAACAATATTTTATAAGATAATGATTTAAATATCTATTTTTCTTGTGGTAATTCTCATCTTTGTTTTGATAAATAATTTAATTTGGTATTAAGACTTTCATGTGCATTTACAAAATTATATTGTGTTTAAAATCTAAATTATACATTTCTAAAATGTTAAAATTTATAAATAAATTTATGTATATTTCAAGTACATAAATATATACAATAAAAATTAAGCATAATTATCTTAGTTATGGGTAAATTAAATGTAACAAAATAAGTGTCATCACAATCAATTTTTATCTTTAATGTTTGTTTATTATGATTTCATATCTGAATTTTAGATTAATTAATAAGCAGACTTACCTTGAAATTTACTATTACAACACACTTAACTTCAGTTGTGTTTTAAAATTATTTTAGTAAAACTTTTAAGAAATGTATATTTTGACTTCTAATTTATTTCAATTTGAAACACATATGAAAAGTTAAGTTTAAGCTTTTAATTTATTGTTATAAAATTTTACAACAGAAATAAAAAAAATATAACATTATAATATATGTCTGTGTAAACATAACCAGCTGTTTCAGGTTATTTTAACAAATAAATGATCATGTAGCAATCACCAATAACACTGACGCAATAGAAATCTGTTTACAATAATATTAGTATCTTTTCGCAAATGTTTTGAGTAAAATTATAGGGACTATAGCAAAAATATGGAAGCATTTAATAAAAATACTATCCAGTCTCTGGAAAGTACTAGACTACAAAATGAATGGCGCAATCATCGATTTTACTTGGTCAATAATAATCAATCTCTTACCTTGTTTAACCACTCTCAGTCCAAAGGAGAATCAGAGTTAAAGAATACACTAGCACAGAGAAAAGTAAGACGCTTTTTTTGATTAAAACAATGAATGACCTCACTCAGTCGTTGATTTAGATATTTTCGGTGTTTCACTGTGACTGCATTTGTTATAAAACGGGAAATGTCACATCACATCTACTATGGTGCTGCCATATGTAAAAATTATTTTCGATTTCGATCGAAAAAAATGGAATTCGCTAAAAATGTGTTGATATAAACAATGACAATAATGTAAACACTAAATTATTAAACTAGTTTAGACTGCTAAATGATAAACATATTATTTAGTTAAGTATTTAATATGATATTCAGCTTTTTAAATTAATTTACTATTAGGTAATGAGTAAATATAAAGAACTTTACATAATTTGTATGTTTCTGAGAACTATCCGAGCACAATGTAGGACATTGTGTTCGAGTAGTTATCCGGTTCCCATACTAGGTTCCCAGGTTCCCTCCGCCTACCCTTCAGCCTGCTTAATTCCTTCTTGGTATAATACATAATTCTTTGTAATATAATTTAGTAATAGCGTACGATAATATGTATTTCAATTCTATGAGTATATTAAAATTATAGTCCGTAAGCCGACTTTACAGTCAATCAGTTATTTAAAGAGTAAATATTAAAACATGATTACCATAAAATTCATATAAAAATATATTTGCGTAAAGCACGGCGTTGAGTTTCACCATTCTTATTGTCTCGAAAATTCATCGGAAAGTAGGTATTCACGGTATAAGGCAAAGAGAACCTAATATTTTTACATTAGGTTCCCTCTACCTACCCTGATATATGAGATTTCTCATCTATATACAGCGTAAAGCTAAAAAATATAACATACCACATATAGAAACCTGAAGATATGTTGCTTTGGTATATAAATCTTAAAACAAAACATGTGCTTAACAAAACTACAATCAAAATCAGCAACACTAATATCCTGCCTCCTCTGAGGATTGAACTCACGACAACTGGTTTACAAGACCAGTGCTCTGCCACTGAGCTAAAGAGGCTTATGGATTGTTTAGCTATATTCTTAGCGTTTTACAAAGAAACGAGATGCCAAGGTAGAGACAGATTTGCTAGTCAGTCGGTAACAGAGAAACTTTTTCATACTTATATATATTCAATATACTTCATTTATATTTCTAATGTCGCATGATAAATTAATCATTAAATTTAATATTTGCGTATTATTCAAAGACTATAATTGAGTACAAATTTGTAATAATTTCTTAACTTTATATTTTTAAGGTTGATTCATGAATGTGTGTGTGGTATATCTAATTTAACATTTGCTTAAAGTTGATATAATTATATTTAATATTCGTAAAATAAAAGCGATTTCAACTTTGTTATTTTTATAAAATAACATCTTAAATATTATTTTCACAGATCTTTCATTTCTATGAACTGTCAAATATGTATATTTATTAGACGTGGGTCGTAACGTCTTTTAGGCATAATCGGTTGCGACTAGTTTCAGGTACACGAGTAACTAGTTTTCAAAACTGCTTATTTTCGTAACTAGTTACTAAGCATTTGCTTACGCTTACTTTTGTACTTATGATTATGGTAGAAAGAGTTATGATTACGAAAATACTTAAAGTTATACCGCCTATCATACTAATATGAAACGTATTAATTGCCTATTCCCAGAATATTCCTAGAATTTTAATATTTGAATAATATTTTTTTTTACAAATTCCGTAAGCATGTGTGCGACGATATATTTAAATTTAAAAAAAATGTATGTATGATTGATTGATTTTTTTAAATTTTTTTTAAGTTGTATTCACTTAACAATATAATAAAGTTTGCTTAATTATTTAATAGTACAGGTCTACTTCAAATTAGGTTCGATTTTTTTAATTTCACTATTATAAAATATTTAAAAATATTATTAATAATCAGTATAATTTTTCTTTTTTAGTACTATTTTTAATTCCATAGAATTTAACTTATGCATTTATTAATTTAATTTTTTAGCATCAATATTTCTTTTCATTGAGTGTGTAATCAATCATATTTAATGACGTTTTTGTTCCAAGAATGGATATGAAAATAATGTATGTATAAATAATATTATACGATGTATACAAATTCGATCTATTGCTGTCTCTCTTTTCGTTCGAAACGTAGTAAGATAGAGCGAGATGCGACTATGTTAGAATCGGTGTAATTGACATAACTATTTTATAATATAATCTATTTAAAATAAGATACGGTTGTGCTGCAACTGCTTTTGACAAATATGTTACTGGTTACTGTCAGAAACTGCGTATGTGAAATAATCGTTATGTTTGTCCGCGAAACTAGTTATGCGCTTATTCGACTCGTAAGCAGTTTCTGAAACCGATTACGTTTCATAACGCCCATGTCTAATATTTATGTATATTTATTTTGAAGGTATGTCATATACATTTTCGTGCTTTGCAAAACTATAAAAGCAAATATTTTTTTTCAGTCACTTGTATTCAATCGTTAATTAAATCAAATTAAAGTCATGAAAAGTATAAGATTAAAATAACCTTTGTTTCAAATACTTTTACTCAATACTATTACCGTTATGGTATGGTATTTTTAATTGATGAAAAAAATCGTAACATGTTTTTTTTTAGAAGTAATATAAATCCTTATGTATATACTTATGTCAAATGTAAGTGACAAATGTCAAAAAGCTGTTGCAAAACTAACCTCACTTTGCAAAAAGAAACAAATATTTTGAAGTAATTACAGAGAAAAATACACAATGAATATTTTAATTAAAGAAATATGCTGTCCACATCATTCAGGTACTAATATTTATGTATTAAAATCACCTATCTAGCAGTAACTTGTTAAGTATTGTATTTTCTTGAAATTTAATCTCTTAATAAAAGAGTTGTTTTTTTGGAAATTACAGTGATAAGACGTTTATTAAATACTAGTTCAGCGTTGTGTAGCAAGAGATGGAGGGTGAAGCAAGGATTGTCAGCCAATCGTAATGCTGAAGGAGTCCTCACCGATGCACCTGACTATACATTTTTAGATGGAAGACCTACGCCTTTACTGGTTATTTATATTTTATTTTCATCTTCTCTTTACTATTCTGGGTGTCCCAGGGTGAGAAGTATATAGCAAATCTTGTTACATGTTTAAGGTTAAATATTAGCTGCTCAAAATAAAAAAATATATGTGTTTCCTGGATTGTAATTTAAATGTATAATTATTTTTATTATTTTTCTTTACGCTTCACACTGTATCCCGTGTGTATCAGGGTAGACAGAACAAACCTAGTGTTTTAAAATATTCTACTTCGCACACTCTTTATATTTTCATTTGGAAATTGAAGTATGGTATATCTTTACACTATATTTTTTTTGTTTACATACCTATATGCAGAGAAGAAAAAATGTTGATAAAAATTATATTTTGCTATTTTAATTAGACTTTTTTGTGATTACAGCACAAACAAAAGAAAAGGATGCTTTTACAACAAGATTATGCAACAAAAATAGTAACATTAAGTTCAGAATTGGATTTCGCTAAACAAAGATACCAAGACATGCTGAATTCTAAAGAAGAAGAAAAGCAACACATTATAAAGAACAGGCTCAAGCCTAAAGGAAAAGCATTGAGGAAATAAATATGTGTTGTAATTTTAAGTATAATTTGTTTGTTAGTTAATTAAATATTTATAGAGTAAATGTAATTTTTATTTTAAAATTATTTAGATAGTAAATTGGGTGTTTTTGTAGCACAGTAGATGTCTTATGTTTATCTAGTAGCTATGAATTCAATCTCCACTTGGACTATTATATTAAAATTATTTTTATTTCTACATTCTGGTAGACATGAGGCGAGAATAGGTTGTTTTAAAATTACATTTTCTCTGCCTACCTTGCTATATGAAAACAACTGTGTTATGTGTGTATTGTAAGAAACACAATTCTTTTGACATTCCAAGAATTACTTCTGTTGTTATAACACCTAAACCAAACTCCACACAAGATTATGAAGGGAACAATTTAACGAGGGTCATATTGTTTATCATTATCATTTCAATTCTATGCTTTCTGTTTATTAACTAATAATGTATTCTTTATTAATTTGATTTTGAATACCTACATACAAATTTTCACTACTAAATATTATTGTAATAAATATTTACCATGTATTTGAAATATAAACACGCTGAATCCTGCAAATAACTGTATAGACAGAGTTAGGTTGACTCGACGCCACTCTTTGTTTTTATTAAAAGACAAAATGAAGTATTAATTTCCTTGGGAATCGAATACACAATCGTCACGATTGTGATTGTGTCGCTGCGTCACGACGGCCTACCTAAAATCCTACCCATCCTTAACCATTCTTCCACTGTTTTTTATTATATGAGTTCTTAGGCGCTCTTGGTTAAAATTTTATTTTAAATGTAAAGTAAACATTTATATTTTGAATGGTCACCTTTTTGTCAATATTCGAGTCTAGTGGTCGTTGGTTATGTTCATTGCGGTCCAGTTAGTTGGTTACATAATATTTTTATTTTATTTTATTGTGTTACCCTATATCAGTCACATAACCTTCATTTACCCGGCGAATGAACCTGCTGATAGCATCTTCCCCGGCGTCAGATAGTAGATGTATCCTTTATGTACGTCTTGTTAAGACGACGACAGCGTGTAGGACGTTCTTAGTTTGGATTGGTCTTAGTTTGGATGATTACTATAGACTCATATGTAAATCCCTGCGATTCGTTGATGGTCAGGATGCGCGAGTTTCCCAATATTAGGAGAGAATAAGAAAAAATAAATTTCCTCTTTTTCTGCTTATGGTCCAGGTACAGAGTGTTAATATTGAGAATCTGTTTTAATGGCAGCACTATGTATCGCGTCTTTCTCATGGAGTAGTCTTTGATAGTAGTAGAGTTGAGCTGAGCTGCATGACTGATGGCCGTCACAAGGTTTGGGCCGATATAGAACATTTGGAAGAGGTTTAATCTGTCGGTTATTTTGTTGGTTGGGTTTATGTCCCCGATAAGTGTGTGTTGGAATTGTGATTGCTCTAAAATGGTAATATCCAAATTCATAGCTAAAATAAAAAATAAAAAATTACTTCTCATTAGTTTCACGCTGTATCCCGCACACGGTAGGGCAGAAGGAACCTAGTGTTAAGACATTTCGTTCCTCACTTTCCTCCGAGTTCGGGAGGCATTGCATGTTGAGTGACGGAACTCAGCGCTTTGTCTCGGCACCAGAGCGAAGAAATGAAAATATAATTGTAAATAATTATTTTTCTCCCTCGAGTGGGGATCGAAACCACAACCAGTCGATTTTACAATCACACTTTGTGCCCCTGCGCCACGACTGGCCTCACCTACTCCATAAAATCGCAAACATTATTAACAGGCCGCCGTAGGCTGATTGCGAGGGTTGATCGTGAACATCTGCCACCGATAACATACAATTAGACTGTTATCACATATTACAGTATGGTCAAAGTTCTTGGAATATACTAAACGCAATTACGGTCCGTACCTACAGATGATAAATGTAATCACAAAATTAAGTCGTATTTGCCCTGTATTACCTATTCCCGCCCAAGTAATGTTAGCAAACGATCTTCTCTCAATTCTCGACTATGGGGACGCTAGCAATCTTAACTTAACCACTGATCATCCATTAGCCATCTTCCTATTGGCCATCTTTCGGTCTCATCTTCAGTCTTAAGATTTTTTTTCGTGGTGTTCTTTATTTTGCAAATCCACTACGACGTATTAATAGATCCATTATGTTTTTGTCGTGTGTAACGTCGCCAGCAATGACAGCATGCATGGGCCATTGGCGTAGCTAGGGGGGTGTAAGCTGTGCAGTCGCACCGGGCATCCAAACGAAACGGGCATCAAAATCTACAATCATTTTTTTTATTTTTTTTCCAATCAAGAATCAAGAAATGTACAAGAAAAATGAGAGAATGAAAACGCAAATTACAATCTCACTATCATATCACTATTACTAGTCGATACTATTGATTTTAAAAATGTGCGTAATGTCCGTTTTTAAAATTTTTCACAAAATCTAATGTTGTAACTTATATATAGTTGTTATAGTTTTGAAGTAATAAAAATTATATATTATTATTTTGACCATTTTAAAGGGCATCAAGTTCTAAGCTGCACCAGGGAGCAAATACCCTAGCTTCGCCACTGGCATGGGCAGACTCGACCGGATCATTACCACCCTAGCATTTAAAACCGGTGTTAAGTAGTCTCTTTATGCCACTTCGTTTCGCATCAGGTAATGCCGGGCTCCGGCGCCAAACCCACCTGTAAGGCTGGCAACGCACCTGTAGCCCCTCTGGGGTTGCACGGGGCCGTGGGCGGCGGTAATCACTTACCATCAGGTGACCCGAACGCTCGTTTGCCGTGTCTTTTCCATAAAAAATAAATCCACCTAATGGTGGATTGTGCATTATTTCGTAATCAGCCATGCACCTAGTTGCGATAGTTATAAAAAACCAACCAATTTCATTGATATTAAAATTGAAGTCCTAATTGAAATGGACCTGAAAGTCCATAGGTCTTAAATTGAGCTTGCATTAGTTCACATACACTAACACACTAGCGGAGATTAGTCTTGGCGCAGGGGCACAAAGTGTGCTGCAAACTAGACTAGTCGTGGGTTCGATGCCCACTCGAGAAAATGAAATATTTATTTAAATTAATATTTTCATTTCTTCGCTCTGGTGTGCAAAGCGCGGTTTTGAGTTTTACCACTTAATACGCAATGCCAAAAAAAAAATGATGGAAAGTGGGTAAACGGAGTGTCTTATTACTATGTTTCCTCTGTTTACCCTGCTGTGTGCGGGATACAGCAAGAAGCTGATTTAATTTAATTTTAACTAACACATTAAAACGGGATGTTAAATAAAACCTTGTAAAATCTAAGAAAAGTAGATATTTGCTTGGCTTACGCAAAAAAATCATATACAATCTTTATAACATACGGCAGACAAATAAAGAAATATATATAGGTGTAAAAAAACATGTTGCCTCCTGTGAGGTTTGAACTCACGACCCCTGGTTTACGAGACCAGTGCTCTACCACTGAGCTAAAGAGGCTTGCTGTTTTGTCGCTGTTATTACGAAATATACTATTATCAATACTTTTACCCTTTATTCTTTTCTTATATCTTACAGCGTAATGGTAATTCTGTAATCGAACAAAAAATGACAATAATATACTAAATACACACGTATATTAAGTTACTAGGCCTAAGCGTATAATATATATCAAAATAGCTCAAGTTGGTGTACAAGCCTCTTTAGCTCAGCGGCAGAGCACTGGTCTTGTAAACCAGGGGTCGTGAGTTCAATCCTCACAGGAGGCAAGACTTTACTTGAATTTAATTTTGAATCCGTCCATCGTATTGTGGATATTTTTTATACAAATGTTTAAAATATGAGAAAATAGGAGTGGTTTTTTTTTATGATCATACATCGTTGCTATTTTTTGGGTGCTGAGAACTTACTCCACTCTATTTTTAATTTTTTTAAACTATTTTAAGATAACCTTATTAACCCTAATAATCTTATTAATTTTACTTCTTATTTCACTATATTATAATTGTGAAACCTTGTGATGTTCTATGGATGTTTGTTCCACTTTAACGCAAAAACTACTGAACTGATTTATATAAAAATTTATGTTAAAATAGCTAATTCATACATGTTTATAAAAAGATTTTATATAATTTTGCTTACTGATGTACAAAACTCTTATAGATGATCTACATGATAATGATTAAAAATATTTTGTCTGTACATTTAGTAATTTTGACTGAAATGGATAGAGGAACACTGGGACACCACCAAAAAGAAGAACGCTTAAAGAGAATAATAGAAAGCAAAAAGGATTTTTTTTATTTCTTGTCTGTCTGTCGATATGTATGTTCACATTTTTCTCAGAAAGTACTGAACCGATTTACTTGAAAATTGACCGTTGCTTTGTTTTAACTCAACTTAACTACTAAAGCTTGGTTCATCAAAATCGGTTCATTAAAAAAAAACTTATCGTCATTTGAGTTTGAGTGAGTTCATTACTCAAGGCCCTTGCCTTGAGTAATGAACAAGGCAAGGCAAGGCAAGTTTGCGAGGCATTACTTTACGCTTTTTTCTCGTATATCAGCGTAAAAGGAAGAAGACACTCCGTTCCCGACTTTTCACCTTACTTTTGAGATATTACGTGTCGAGTGACAGGATTCAACGACAAAATTAATGTTAAACCAACAATAAATTTCTATACGTATATTTATTCTAGATGCAAAAAAATTATAAAGAAAACAAAAAAAAAAAATGGTTACATTCAACTATTATTTGCCTCCTGTGAGGATTGAACTCACGACCCCTGGTTTACAAGACCAGTGCTCTGCCACTGAGCTAAAGAGGCTTACGACAGTAGATTATTTATTGTCAGCCATATTTCAATAATTGACCAGCAACATACCACGAGTAAGCTACAGCTTTTCCTGTATGGCAAGGTTGTCGGAGGGAACCTAGTGTCTCAAACATTTGTTTTCCAATTTCTCCTCAATTTGGCGGAATTCAACGCACGCTATTTATTGTACTATAATTATTAATTATGGTACAATAAAAAAAAATGGTACAATAAATAGTGTTTAAATGGCTGAAACGTTTGATTGAGTATGATTTGCGTCTTTAATTGGATGAAAATTCGAACGTAGAGTTTATTGACATGTCTATCCTAAAGATAATGTATAAAAAATAAACATAATTAAAAAACTCCTCCTAAGCATTGCTTGAACATTAAGGATTGCTTGAATTGTATCAGAAGTGGTTAAACTTGTTTTTATTTATCACACTTGTTGTTAAAATAAAAAAAAACTCAACGCTGTATCTCGCACACAGCAGGATAGGCAGAGGGAACCTAGTGTCAACACACTCCGTTCTCCACTCTCTGCCTAATTCTGGAGGCATTTCGTGTTGATTGGCAGAACTCAACGTCGCGCTTTGCCTCGACACGACAGCGAAGAAATAGAGATATAAAGAAAAGTAAATATTTAATTTCCTCGAGTGGGTATCGACCCAACAACCAGTCGGTTTTACAGTCACAATTTGTGACTTTACGCCACGACGTACCTCAACCCTTTGTTGAAGTAAACTAATTAATTATCCACAATGGAACTTGAAGCCTCTATCGTCGCCTTCCTACTGTGCCACATTGGTCTTAAAATATAATTTTTAATTATCATAAAGGATAGGTCATTGCTCTGTAAATAAATAAACATATTATGTCAAAGGCCATGTTACACGATAAGATATACTGGAAACTATTTAACAAACATAATATTTAATATAATAGATTTTTTATGTACAGACATCTATAAAAAAATTACATGCCTCCTGTGAGGTTTGAACTCACGACCCCTGGTTTACGAGACCAGTGCTCTACCACTGAGCTAAAGAGGCTGACGTTGTTACGTCTCGTTTTATAAGTCTACTACTATTGTGTATAGTTTATTAATTTCAATAGAGGTTGCTAGTTTCTTGTAAGGAGTGGATACATTTTAATTTTATATTTGTTTGTTGCTTTTATTTGATGTTTTAAGACAGGTTGTGGGTTCGATTCCTATTTGAGGAAATTAAATATTTAACATTTCCATTTTCTTTGCTCTAGTGTCGAGACAAAGCGCGAGGTTGAGCTCCACCACTCAACATCCAATGCCTCCAAAATTGGGTAGAAAAAGGGGAACGGAGTATCTTAACGCTAGGTTCCCTCTGCCTACCCTGCTGAGTGCAGCAATGCACTAGTGTGGTCAGCTAAGGGGGTTGAGAGGTGTGAACTGGTTGCACTATCACGTGGAACGTGGAAATTCTTTTCCCCGATATTACGCACGTTGAGCACTACCACCTTTTCGAGTACATAGCTCTTGCGCTCAACTGACAACTGCCAGAAGCGGTGGATAAATTGCAATTCTCCTCCGGAAGTGTCAGGTTCGTGGTGTCACCGCTCCCCAAAAGCAACATTATTCCAAATTGAAATTCAAAATATTCTTTATTCACTTTTGAATCATTAAATGAATATACCACCACCGGCTCGGAAAAAAGGCAATTCTGTTGAGAAGAGCAGGCAAGGAACTTATCAATATTTAGACAGAGGTTATACAATTATACAATAATACAATGGTATCTATCCTGCATGAAGTCAAATTATTTTAATTAAAAAAAAAATATCCATAAAATATTGTTGGACCGTTTAATAAGCTTTCCTTATTAACGTTAAACTATCTCAACTGTACCTTTAAAACATCTCGCGGGGAATCTCGAGCTTTAAGATTGTCAATAGATTATTAGTTGCCTTTTTTGAGGAACAAATATTGAATTTATATCTACGGCACTACCCCACAGTAACATCTCATAAGGTACAATGTGTTAGCGGTAGTATTAAACATGAGTGTATAGTAAAAGAGATGTTATTATGATGAATCAGAACGAAACGAAATAAAATTGTGTATTTAAATAAAGAGAAGTTGTTGTGATATTGTTATACACACATATATATATATATATATATATATATATATATATATATATATATATATATATATATATATATATATATATACATATATATATATAATTTTTTCTAGAAAAAAATATTACCTATGTTCCTCAGTGATAATGCAGAATTCTAATGGTAAAAATCAGTTGGTTGGTTTTAAATCGGTTTAGTAGTTTTTATGTTTATGCTCTACAAATATACACACATATAAAGCTATCCTCTTTATATAATAGTATCAAATATCATAGTATGTATGTTTATATGAGTATATAATCACACTATATTTATTTAAATTGTATAGTATTACATGCACTCGTTTCTCTCTAATAAATATCGTAAAGCTTTTACACGAAAGCTCATTTCAATTAGTTATAAAAGCTCGTTGAATGTGAGCGCTTTAACAACCAAGTGTCCGTATAGTGTACATACGTTTTAAAGTTTATTGTAAAGTATTGCATTTTCAAAAAAAGAGATTTTTTAAATACAAAAAAATAAATATTTGAAAAAAAATTATAAAAATATTCTTTTACTTTAAATATACTTCTAGACTGTAGTTTTCTGGAGTGTAATAAGTTCAGAAACTTGAAATTTTTTAACATTTATCGTTTTGATGCATAGTTATCGTTATTTCAGCTAGATTTTATTATATAGAAATAATGTATATCTAATCAATGATTGAGAGAATCTAAGTATTTTCTTCTACTCAAAGGAATTATATATAAATAGAAATTATATAGTTCCCAAATAAAAATATGTATTAAAATAATAGGTTAATTGGCAATTTCATTTTTACCTCTGTTGAAGTAATAAGCTGTTACTTATTATTTCCCTAATGCACGTGGTACGAGACGGCACTGTGAAATACATATTTAGAGATTAACTGTGGATAACTTTTAAATATTTCAACAATATTATCGTGCCAAGTGATTTTTTTTTATTTGCCTTTTGGGGTTGGTGACTTTGGGTTCAACGTCCTAGGAAAGTGTTAAATTTAAAGAACTTAAGCTTATTCTCGTCGTTGCTGAGCTCTCTAACTCCCGGTCACTGTACCCATTAAAAAATTAACTCGGAATAAACAAAAAACAATATTTAACAACAAAAGAACTATATTACTATAAGATTCGTAATAAACCACATATTGCCAGTAGCCTCTTTAGCTCAGTGGTAGAGCACTGGTCTCGTAAACCAGGGGTCGTGAGTTCAAACCTCACAGGAGGCAATACTATATTTTTGTCGAATTATATTATAAAACTTTTAAATAATGTATCTAATACATTATAAGCTTTAAAATCGTTTATTATCATTTCAAAACAAGTATTTTTTTCTTTGGGCGTCGCGGTGATTTTATTTTTTATAAAAATATAATAAAAAAATCTGAAGTATCCATTATAACTTTTTAAAAGTATAAATCCGATCTATAATAATTAAAATATTGCTGTTTTCTAAGTTGCGGGTGTTACACTTTTTTAACGATATTTTTGCTATTCATGGAGTCGCAATGTCTTTGAAAATATTTTCTCTTCTTTTCTATAAAATAAAAAAATAATGTATAATTTATTTGCATATTCTTCGTAAACTTAATAATCATATGCGTTATATGTAACATAAGTATCAGCCTCTTTAGCTCAGCGGCAGAGCACTGGTCTTGTAAACCAGGGGTCGTGAGTTCAATCCTCACAGGAGGCAATTGAATTATATTTTGAATAAAAAAAATAAATAAAATTTTTGACAAAATATATTTTGTTTTTAATTTCTTTTGTTTTTTAATTGATGTTTTTCTTAAATAATTTCTTTTTTATAATTTATAAATGGTTAAAGGACAGAGTTCAACGCTATTTAAAGAATTTCTTGTATTATAATAGGTCGCTGTATATTAATTAACGACGACTATACAATTATTTACAGCGCTAAGTTCCGCCACCGAACACAACACCTCAAAAACTCGGCGAAAAGTGAGGAACGGAACTGTTTTATAGCGAGTATCTTAACATTAACTTCCCTATGAAACTAATAAAAAAGGAAAATGTTTTAATATTTATTTCACTTTTCGGTTTTTTTTATATAAATTTTCTTCTTTATGATCTCGAAGGCATCTTTACAAAGAGCATGTTCTATTAAACCCACTTCCTTGATGTTATTAGTGTGCGTACAAATTTTGTATACGATATTCAGGATAAATATGTTTAGTTATTGCAAATATCAGTTTTAATAACTTGGGACCTATGTGGTCGTGTTGCTTTTTACTTCTTACTCAAAACGCAAAGGATGTGGATTCAATCTACTACAGAGTGATTATAAATAAACTAAACGCTGTATTCCGTATATAGTAGGGTTCCGGGTTCCGTTCCTATTAAGACCCACTTTCCGTTGAATTCTAAAAGCAATTCGCGTCGAGTTATACTCTGCCAGTTTAACGCCACGAGAAAAAACGTGAAAAATAAATCATATAAAAAAAAAATAATAAAAAAAAATCTCGTATTACCTTACAGATGGTTACTATAATATTAAGTGAATGGTGAAGAGCTTTTGTTGAGGGTTCGAGGGGACTCTGTTAACATGTCAAGTCCCCATTGTCGAAGGATATCGGTCATTTGTAAAGAATATAGCGTACGATACACTCGATTCTTACAATAACTATCGTGTATATAGATTTGTCATCGACAGTAAGAGGAAAAGATGTGAGATTCGATCTTGTCATATAAAAGACGAGTGTGTGATGATCTCGCTATATTAAATTTTATTTTTATTAAGTAAGCTACACAAATTTTTATTTAGTATAAAGACAATATACTACTTTAAAAACTTAAGTTCTCATTTCAATAAAATTTTTTTTTGTAAAATGTTGTCGGACAAAAAAATTTTATTTGCTGCGGAAACTGGAGAATGGAGTGTCTTGACACTAGGTTCCCTCTGCCTACTCTTTAATACGCGGGATACAGCGTGAAGCAAAAAAAGAAACTGTCATTAATTTTAAATGTCAATTAAATGCTATAATAAACGTGCTAAGCTGTCCCAATGTTTGAAATTCAGCATGTGAATTTCAGCGGATCCAATCAGCGCTAGCGAGTGTAAATTAATTCAAAATGAAGGGATTGATATCCATAATTACATTTTCAGTTATTAAACCCTCTCTCGGTTTGCGGTTAAAATTTATAACTTATGAATTTTATTGAAATATTTAATGTTATTTATATTTTATTTAAATTAATAATAATGATGATTTGATTATTGATTCATTTCTTGTATATATTCCATTGGCCACACGCGGGCTAGGACGTAGGTGCTAGTATTATATATTGTGTATTTGTTAAATATTATCTTATTATTCTCAATATCTATATAATATCTTGAGGCCAGTCGTAGCGCAGCGGCACGAAGTGTGACTGTAAAACCGACTGGTTGTGGGTTCGATCCCCACTCGAGGAGATTAAATATTTACTTAAATGTATATTTTTATTTCTTCGCTCTGGTGTCGAGGCAAAAGTGCGGCGTTGAGTTCTGCCACTCAACACGCAATGCCTCCAAAATTCGGCAGAAAGTGGGGAACGGAGTGTCTTAACACTAGGTTCCCTCTGCCTACCCTGCTGTGTGCGGGATATAGCGTGAAGCTAATCTATATAATATTCATAACATAAAATCGGAACAGATCGGTGTCTGTACATGGAAGATATTTATATAAAGAAAAATGGTGGCATTTAATAGCGCAATAGATAGAATTAAAAACAATAATTTTATTCAACATAATTGCCAAATTTAGCGAAAGTAATTTCAAATAATGTTATTTATTACAAGAACATGAAAATAATTCAAATTAATGAATAAATAATTGTACAGTTCCAGCGGGCGAAGCCACGCGCGGATTGCTAGTATCGAATAACAATAAAATGTCATACACCCTGTATACGTAAAACATTTTTAAAATAAAATTAAACAAATATCTATAGAGAAATCTCAACAAAATATTTATATTCACGAATCAATTATTTAAATCGAAATACCGTCTAGGGATCCATATTTATCACGAGGTGAGTGGAAAGTTGCCGCACGACCGGGTTCTTTAGTTACGGGTAAGTACATAAATGTCAAAGCGTAGTTGCTAGATAGAATTTAAGATGTGTTCTTATTTAAAATTAAAATTTTAATAAAAGAGCGTGGGTGTCATTTATTAAAAAATAATAAGAGAAAACTGAGTTATGGAGTCTATTTAAAACTGATAAAGCCAATATATATTTATTGAAATGAAACAGAGCGGAGTGTCTTGATTTTGGCTAAACTGCTGTTGACCCGGAATGATCTTTACAGTATCGTCGCGTAGGGAGGGGTTTGTGAAGAAATGCGCGCACTAATACCCGGGAGAGTAATTGATCTCTACGAATCCTCTAAGAATACAATCGAAAAGTTACCCATTTCGTGTGCTACAAACGAGTAAATATATTTTGTACAAATTATAGAATTTTAAATTTTTATTAGTCGTTCATTAAAAAAAAAATACTTTTTAACACTAAGTAAATCCTAGTAAGTATTATATAGTGAATTGAATGCGATAATTCTTCCTTTTCCTCTTTTCTTCTCTATTTTCTGGGCATGAAAAAGTAAAATTATATGTAAAATCGAATAGTCCACAGATAATGGATGTGTGTCAGTCACGTTATTCGAGTAGCAGAACGAGGTGACTCGCAGGAGTGGATGCGCTTAGACTCGATTGCCTTGTGTTGGTACAAAAATGGCGCACCAGCGTAATAGCTATGGGAATTAAGGAATAAATATGGGTACATATTTCACAGACATTTAAGAAATGGGTCTGTTTAGTCACCGGAAAAAAATTGCCTTGTATTTACGTCTAAGTTAGTATTTTTTTATACATAATAATTAAAACTATAGAGTATTTTATTATTATGTGAGTTAACTATATGATATCAAGGCCGACGTGGCAAAGTAATGGACAGAACTTAGTGTCTTAACTCTAGGTTCTCTTTGCTTATTCTGTTTTTGCGGGGTACAGCGTGCAGATATAGGGAACAATTTGCGTTTCAAGCTCACATGTAAATAGTAATTTAATAGAAGCAAAAAAATATTAAGTAAGTTATATATAAACCAGTCTATTAAATAGAAACTAAAAATAGTAAAATAGAATAAATTAACAAAAAAAATTGGGCTCGTCCGGGATTTGAACCCGGGACCTCTCGCACCCAAAGCGAGAATCATACCCCTAGACCAACGAGCCATATGACTGGTTCTAGCACAATAATATACATATATTTTTGAAGACAACAATTTTATAGCGGTAATTAGTTTATTACACTGTAAAACCATTTGAGTCAATAAAATAATAATAATTGATTAAATAATCAGATAATACATTATTAAGGCCGCGGTAGCCCAGCGCCAAAGTCGTCTGACTGACTGTAAACGTGACGGTTCTTTATTCGATTCGGGGAAATGAATTAATTACATAAAAAAATGTTAAAATGGAAAATTTTACAAGAAACAGCCGCCTTCTGCGGTTGACAGGTTTATAAAAATTGTAAAACATTTTATGTTTTGGTGAGACTAAAGAATGCGTAAGAAAAAAAAAAGATATATATTTAAATAAATAAATATGAATTCGTAATATGGTAATAACATATAAGTTTTTTAATATTTTTAATCGTATCTCAAAAATACGTAAACGCCATCGTAGTACAGTGACATGACTGATTAAGCAATGCGATGATTTTGGGTTAAATCTCATTTGGAAAATTTACACTATAGATATTCCTTTTGCTTGTATTTTTCGTGTATAGATTGATACCGTATGACCAGTCACTCCGTTCAGTACTTTTGGTCGAATTTTGAGATATTCTGCAATCAATATGATTGACTGAACTCAAGGCCACACTTTGTATTGTATATGCACACAGCGAGGAAATTAATAAATAATTATTTTTCACGTTTAAGTCAGATGTAATCCCACTCCAGCCATTATAGTAGGGTAGGCAGATGGAGCCTAGTATCAAGATATTCCACTCTCTACTCACCGCGGAATTTTCGAGGTATTGTATGTTGAGTGGCAAGAGTTCATGTAAATTGCTATAAAACTTTTTCCTTACTGAATGATTGATAGACAACACACAGACGTAACCTCTGTACTTTTGTAATTCAGCATGTAGAGAGTGTAAGGGAGCAAAAAGAGAAAAATTCTTCCTTCTCTTCTTCTTCCGTTTTACGTTTTAAAGTCCATTCAAAAAAGCACAAAAAGGAGACGTATTACAACGACATTCATTAAAATTGCGCTTTCCTTCATGACTTATACCAAACACGGATCTAAATCTCAGACTGACCGTGGTCGAGATAGGAATTTAATCACGGGCTGGCTTTCGTGCAATTGTGATACGCTCTGTACCCACTAAGTACTATTAAACTTTAACATATACATTGTACACGCCGAAATTGATATTGTTTACAGAAATGTCTGTATTTGCCTGGTCGTGTAGGAAATGACCTTCCAGTAGGTTATATTTAGGATTCTGTACCTCAAAAGGAACAACGGAACCCTTATAGCCCTCGATTCAATTAATAAATGTGAACTAAGAAACCTTAGTTGTTCCTTAGCTCTCCAATAATTTGTATTTTTAAAAGAGGTGGAAAATAGGACACTATTTTATATATTATTTTTATATAAGTATATACATTAATCACAAGGTATTATACATAAGCATTTATCATTTTTAAGGTTCCGTACTTTTTAATGAAAAAAGGAACCCTTATAACATCACTTTATTGTCCGTCTGTCTGCGTGAATACAGTACCGCAAAATTAAGTTTGTTCATTTTTTTAAGTAAATTTCCTGTTGAGATATACATAAATCGAATTTTTTTTTTACTTTTACGTCACATGCCGAATGAAGCCGTATTTTTGTCTGTAGTCAAACATACCTAAGCGTTAAAATAAAAAAAAACAATCAATTGTAAAATATAAAAGCGAACTTTTAAATGGTTGTGACGTAACATTCAACAACAACATCGACATCGACAGGGTTAAGATCATAGTTACCATGTGTCATCTCCCATATGTATCAGGCTACCCCCATGAAAAGAGAATATACACTACTCTTTTTAAGTGCTGCGTGTTAAATGGTGGTAATATTATAAACATAATTTAATTATTTTCACGCTGTATCCCCTATATAGAAGTGTAGGATACGTAATATTAAGATATTGATCGTTGAGTTTCGTTTTTTACTGTTTTCACGATGTATTCTGCACACAGCAGCGTAGGCAGAGGAAACGAAGAAATGAAAATATACATTTAAATAAATATTTCATTTCTTCGAGTGGAGATCGAACCCACAACAAAACGACTTTACAGTCACCCTTTGTGCGCCACGACTGGACTCCTCGCTTATTCTTCAAAATACTACTCTTAATAAATTTATTCTAGTGGAATTTAAACCCACAACTGTCACGTGTCGCTGCGCCAAGACGGTCTCATTAAAACATAATCGCAAATATAATTCCCCCGAGTCGTAATCGAACCTACATACACTGTGTACTCGTATATGACATTGACGTCAATTAACCTATAGATATCATTATTAGAATATCAGTTATATTTTTTTGTTTATGTTATTCTTTTCACAAATTCAGAAGCAGTATTTGTGTGGCATTGAGTCAATTTATGAGGTAAAAGCTCCATTTATTTTCTTCAACTCAATTTCACAAGAAAATAAACAACAACGCTGAAAGAATAAAATAATGTTCAATTACGTTTGAATATACATTTTGAATATTATATATTATATATAAATATATAAATACAAAATCCTTTTTTTAGGCTAATAATAACATATACGTTTTTACGCAGAATAACAGTTTATTTTCTTCTGTGTTTTAGTTTGGCGATTCTCAAGTGTAGTTTGGGCTATGTAAACCGGAACTCAGCTTCAAACTGTATCCCGCATATATAGTAGAGTAGTCAGAGGGAACCTGGGAAACTAGTGTTACGACACTCAGTTTCGATTAAGATACTTCCGCTCTCCACTTTCCACCAAATTCTGTGAGCATTGCCTGTTGTAGATACTGTGCCTTTTAATTATAGGTACTTACCTATACACATAGTATGTATGAATGGCATATATAGGATTATTATTTATTATTCATTTGTCTTTTTCATTGATATTTTCCCAATCTTACAAGTATTTACTTTAAAAATTTAAAGTCTTTATTAACTTTGAAATTTTATTTCAAATAAACTATATAATGAATTTAAATCTTTATATTTAAATCCTGATAAGTATCATTGAGAAAAAAATGGATTACATTTTTTCGTTATATTGTTTATTGAATATTTTTTTGGATTTTGCACCTCAAAAACAAAAAGAACAGATCTATTATAAGTACTTTGTCGTTCGTTTGCCTGTCGGTCAAGAGCATTTACCTTATTATATTTAAATTGAATATCAAATTCAGATTAAAGTTCCCTTGGAGTACAGAAAGATGTAAGCTTCCATATGAACGATGCGAGCCTTTATGCACCGTTTTTGTTACATATTGTATGAATTTGCGGCGTAATCAAAACATATAGAGTATTTCCCGTAAGCCTACATTTGATGAACCTACATGAATTTTGACACAAAGAGAGAATTTACAATAACAATATAATAAAAAAAAAAACCAGAATATTATTTGAGATATTTATTCATTATAAGCTTATATTTGTACTTTATTTCGAGCAATACGAGAAAAAACACGGCTTTGAATTCCGCCACTTGACACTCAAAGGCTCCAAATTTCAGCGGAAAGTGGGAGTGCCTTAACACTAGGTTTCCTTTGCCTACTTTGTTGTGCAAGATACAGCGTGAAGCTGATTTTTTTTAAGTCTTACAAAATGAGTGTATACTTTACTAACTTTATGTCTCGTAGACCAATTTTATTACCAATTTTCATAAATGTAAAAATTGGTACAGAACCCTCGGTGGGCGTGTCGGGTTCGCACTTGACAGTTTTTTTAAGTCTATATTTTTATATTATGTTTAGTTACTAGTCAGTTAATACATTTCTTCGTCACGTCACATGTATGTATGCTATATACATACAAACATACGTATAAAAAGAGTATTAAAAGTTACCTTTATTAAAATAAGAATAAATATGAAAAGTTAATACTTTGACAGTTCGTTTGATCTTTAGTAGCAAAGAACGTTTGTTACACAGTTGAGCTTGGCAAAGGGATTATTTCTATAATCTGGGATTTTGGGGATGTTTCCAATACATTTAACAAATCATGTACCTTCTTAAGTGGTGTATAAAGGGGTTGGTTAAAGAAATGGTTACGGTGATTTTTTTTTAATGTTAAACCTTATATGCTATTGAATAATAAAGTCAAGGTTTTGATTTAAACTTTGACACGTATAATGTGAATTACTTATAGCTAAGATCCCATGGCTCCGAGACCTACGTTATTTAAGCACAGCTATAATTTTGCGGATTATTAGTCCATACTGACGTGTGCATACTAACTACTAACTTGAAAGTAGCCCTTTCATAGGTAGCACCAACTAAAGGTTCTGTCTGTCTGTGATCTGTGTCTGTTTGGATGTTTGAGCCAACGGATTGGTCTGGGTCTTGAAATACGAAAATAGTACTTGTAATATAATATTTACGCATATGCCTCAATTTTAAACAACCTAAAACGTCTGGACAGCCGTCCCAAAACGTCTGGCGGGAGTAAAGGCCACCGTAAAGCATCTTGCAATAAAAAATATACATTTTTACATTATTCTTGAAACTATATTTAAGCATGAGCGTTTCTACTTTAACGGTAATCATATACCCACCATCCATGACTAACAGTTGTGTATATCATATGACCCTTTCTAAGTGCGGCTGGCATGTCTGACCGCAGGCACGGTCTTACTCAAAATTATTAAAGTAATGTAACATTATATAGCCTAGCCTAGCCTATAACTTTCCTCGACTAAACTATCCAACAAGAAAAAATATTTCAAATTGAATCAGTTCTTGAGATTAGATGTTCAAACAAACATACTGTCAAGCTTTATAAAATTTGAATTTTTCATTTTAAACTTCACAACGCGTAGCTATGCCGTTTTTAAAAATAAATAGTTAATTGCACCATTTTAATATCCATTTATATATATAAAAAAATAGAAATAAAAAAAAAATAAAAGCAAGGTATACCACACATATATTGAAGACCGGAAACGAAAAGCTTCGATGTGGCATGCCTATTGGAATAACATCAAAGGCGCGTCAATTGGAGCGTACAAGCTAACGTACGTTGTATGACAGTATGTACTATGTAGACCGCGGTAACTGAGTGTTATGGTATGTTATAATAATATTATTTTTTTCAGCTTCACGCTGTATCCCCCACACAGCAGGGTAGGCAGAGCGAAACCTAGTGTTAAGACACTCCGTTCCCTACTTTCTGCCAATTTCTGGAGGCATTGCTTGTTGAGTGGCGGAATTCAACGCCGCGCCCCCTCCCCATTCTTCATTTCCCTCGACACCACAGCGAAGAAATGAAAATATAAATGAAACCCACAATCAGTTGATTTACACTTTATGCCCCTGCGCAACGACTTGCCTCTTTATCTAAATTTTATTTTATCTTATCTATTTTTATAAACTGTGAGCATAAAATTATATTCTTAGGCAATATGTATAACATTAGAGTATTAGTCTTAGTTAACAATAATAATGAACGCCATCGAATTGCTTTAGGCGCGTGTGCTGCGAAAATTGTTAAATATATCTATTTCAGTATTACAAAAATATTAGTTCTATAAATTTATTAGTTCTAAATAAATCCGCGACACCGTATATCAATCTTTTATAAATAAGGCACAATAAGGCATTTTGTGACAAAAAATAATTTAAAAGTGCAAAGTGATATTTCATCGATTTTTATTTGTCAAATTTTAATATACAACTTACAACGAAAGTCAATTCATCATCAAATAAATTTAATTAAGATAAACTTCTGCTTTCATAGCATTTAATTTGGACGTATATTTTTCGAGAAAATGTAAAATGACATAAATTGAACACGAAGAAGCCACGTAGTATTTTACACTTTCTCAGAATTATGGATAAGGTCTATATATGACTTTCATAGTCATTTAAGTTAACTTTTTTTTAAATTAAAATTTTTCATTAAAAAAAAGTACAACAACATTGTAAATAATCGAATTTTAATAAACATTTACGTGAATTGATATACAATTTAAGCCTAAGCCTAACTTCCACTAAAGTGGACCTACACTAAGAACTCATGTTTTCTGAAAATTATATTTAAATAGACAAAGAATTTTAGAGTCAATTTAATTTAAACTCTAAGGTTTCAACAATAAAGATCATTTTTGCAATTATAACGACAGTAGATATATTTTATTCTATAGTAGAATGTAATAGAGCAATATTAACCGCGTCTACCTCAGTGTACGGTTCAACGACATTCGTTCTACATATAAATGGGACTTGTTTATATTGTGTACTACAATATGGATGGGTATAATTTTCTTTTAAAATACCACCTTATACAGTGATATTAGTCGTCGCCCGAAATGTTGTCTGTGTGGACGTTAACTTTGCTGGAGATTCGAGAAATCCTACATTAGTTCTCTCCACATTCCCTAAGCTGATATTTTTTTACTTCGCGCTGCATCCTGCATATAGTAGGGTAGATAGAGGGTACCTAGTGTTAAGACACTTCGTTTAAGTGGTGGAACTCTACGAGTTAGAAAATTATAAATAAATCATAATTAATTTCCCCGAGTAGGAATCGAAGACTCAGCAGTTGCACAGAACGTCGACAGTCACTGTGCCTCTGCGCTACGAAGGGAATTAAACGTACACGCGACATATCAACTATAAGTTCAGTTGCTTCTTCTGTGCTTTGTCATTAATGTTTCGATACATAGATACTATATTACAGAGGGTATCTTTCAGTTTGGACATTTAACATGTATAAATATATGAATGTATCTTGTTTCAGATATCACGCCTTATATTCACACTCTCATATTAATTACACTTTGTCTATTATTTGTTGTTCAAAGCGAGGCGTCAAACAGCGCAAAATTGGGAGGAAAGTGGGAAACTAGGTTCCCTCTGCCTCTTTTGCTTTATGAGGGATTCAGTTAAAGCTACAAAAACATTGTATATATTTTAAGAAAATACTATCTTAGATCTGTTTATAGCGAGTAATAACGTATCTATAGAATAGATACGAATTAAAAGGATAATGAAATGAGACTATCGTCTCGTTGTGGATGGTATACGACTGACTGTACATAAGATATTTGTGGGTTTGATCACAATATTTGAAAAATATTTAATTTACCGTTATAATGTTCAATTTCTCGCTCGGATGCAAAAGACCGTTGTGGCAAAGGGACATAGTCCTATGACTATATGAAAGATGACAGTTTTCAGTTCAAATCCCACAGTTAGGGATATGCATTAATATTTTCATTTTCCCGCTCTGCTAATGGGGCACAGCGCGGCGTTGAGTTCCGTCTCTTAAAATGCCTCAATAATTTGGCGGAAATTACGAAACTGAAATGCCTATCCTACCATGTGCGGGTTATAGGGAAAAGCTAAAAAAAATATAATGCATACACCGATAGGTAGGTTCTTCCTCTATTTACTCTGCTCTAAACGAGAGACGTGTGAAGCTAAAAGTTGGTATGTATTTTTTTTAATACCTTTTCACATAGTAATATATGATTCTAGTGCTTCATCAAATTTAAATTTAAAATATTCTCTATTCAAATAGAATTTTACAAGAACCTTTAAATCGTTAGAATTGAAATTCAACAGTTGGTCTTTCCATTTTCATATCTATAAAGGTTAAAATTTCATTGTTTGAAACTGTGTATATAATACAATGGTAGCTATCCCGTATGAAATTTAAATAATTTAAATTCCTCTCATTTTATCAGTTTCACACTGGATTCCGCACACATCAGTGTAGGCAGGGGCAACCTAGTGTTAAGACACTCCATTCCCCATCATCCTCTCATTTCTATCCTTAAAATGCCCTTTAAATGACATCACAATAAGTTTCCAATTAATGTTGTTTTTACTATTGACGACTTTGTAATTTCGTAGTTATTTTAAATGTTATTATAGACACTTAAAAAAGACCAGTCGTAACGTTGTAGGTTAGATCCCCATTCGAGAAAATGAAATTAATTATTAATTTAAATTTTATATTTGCGTTTCTTCGCTCTGGTGTCGAGGTAAAACGCGTTGTTTGCCACTCACTCACTTTGCCACTCAATACGCAACTTCTTCACAATTCGGCAAAAAAATGGGGAACGTAGTATTAACACTAGGTCCCCTCTGCTTACCTTGCTGTGTGCGGGACACAGCGTGAACCTGATTTATTTTTATTTATAAAATATTATCAACTTCACACGCTGTATCCCGCATCCGCAGTCCTCAAAATTCGCCAGAAATGCTCATTTTGTGTTTTCATTCTTCTCGAACCTAAAACAACATATATTTCTAATAAAAAAGTAATTCACAAAACACAAATGGTTGAAAATATAAACAAATCAACACCACATACTTAGGGAGCATTATTTGAGGACGTTTGTTGTCTTTAGTCTGTTCATTATCGATTGATTGTAATTATTTGACTAAAGTCAACCTTAGCTACTATTTGTTCATGTGATCGTTGTTTTACACTTTTCTAAATATAACGGAGTAGGTAAGGAGATCCTAGTGTCAAGACTCTCCGCTTTCTGCTCTAATTCGAGGCACTAGGTATTTAGTTGTGGAACTTAACGCCGCAATTTATATTATTAGAGTGGGGAAATGAAAATAATGACGTACTCCAAGTGGAAATTGCACGTCAATTTTATGATGTGGGCGTGGGAAGGTTTTATTGAAATATCAATCAGAGAAGTTGCCAATGATTATATTTGTAAGAGAGTCGTGATCGTTTTTTGACCAACTTCAAAAAGGAAGGGTCTATGAATCATAGTATAGTTACAAACAACATTATTTTTCTTATATTTTCTTTAAGTAAAGGAATATTTGAAGTGGTTATATAAAAGGGTTGGAAATATAATTTTTAACCCATAAATTGTAGAACTTTTATAGACGCCATAAAGCCTTAGATAACTTGAGACGTCGTAAAATGTGAAGATATAGTTTTTGTTTGATTTTATTTGAAATGAGTTAAAACTAGCTATCAAATATTTAAATCTTACTAAATATTTTATATTTGTAATAGCAAATAAAACAAGATTAAAAAAAAATGTATAGATATATCATTTCGCGTTAAAGCTAAAATGATGTAGCTCAAAAATATATTTGAAAAAAACAGCAAAAGTAAAAAAAAATGAGTATCTTTATGAATCACTTTTAAGTGTTTGAATTATGTGTATTTAAATATATTTCTAAATTACAATACAAAAAGTGATAAATCAGGTATAGGAATTTGATTCAAACTACAGCCTATAGGAATTTGTCTCTTAGTCAAGGGTTTTGTCGGGAATCTTTACAAAAGGGACCCTCATACAATATTTATTGTCACACACACGTCCACAGCTCTATTTTCTAAAATAAAATAACCCAAATTTTTATAACAGCACAAGTACAGTTTACTAAATTCTAAAGGAAAAACTTTTTCATTAGAAACTTTCCAATTAAGTATCCTTTGAATTTTATTACATCATTAATATGCAACGCACGTTTAAGGTTTGTGAACAAAATAAGCTTTTTTTTTATTTTCACGCAATACTTTTTTTCCAATTGGGATTGGGATTTGATGATGAATAAATTTCATATTATATGGGTAAGGTCGGCGTGGTGCAATGGGACAGGATCTGATTGTAAACGCAATGGTTTTGGGTTCGACTCTCTTGTACGTAAATAAATCACTACATTGTATAAAACACAGTCGCTTTCCGCTGCCTGTCATTATATGTATGCGTAGATGTTTAAAACTACGCAATTTTTGATGTGGTTTTTTTTTTATCAGTAGATTGATTTAAGAGGAATATTTATATGTATAATAACTTCCATTATATAGTAGAGAAATACTGTAAATTTTTCTGGTTTCTAATGTGATAACGCGATTTTTCAAAGTAATGTACTAAGTATGGAACACCTTATAACGGCTAATATTCAAAGTGATTTTAAACAATATATCATTAATGTTTATCCAATTAAGTGTCAATATGGCCGTTTACAGTGTGTAATTTAAATTAATATTTTTAAAGATATTACAGATTTAATATGTAGAGACATAGAGGTTGCGGCGGCGACCGGGGCGGCCGGGGCGGCGGCGGAAGTACGGAAATGCAACTAAAGCTTTTAATAATTTTCACATAGAAATACTAAGTGCGTTGCCAACATATATTATATATTAAAACAGGAACTTAATTCAGCGTACTTAGTAAATAAACAGTAGTTTAAGCGGGGAGCGGGTTGCTCTTGCTGCTTCTCTCTCTTGCTATTTCAAATTTATTTATATATGAATAATATTAATTAAAAATATTTTTTTAAATTAATATTATTTCCTCCTATATTAAGCGAATCTACGAAATATAGTGGAAATAGAGTAGAAATTATCTTCTTTTTTATAAAAAAAAAGTTTAATGTTTTTTTTCGTATAGCACGGTAGGCAGAAGAAATCTAATATTAAGACACTCCGTTGCTTCCGCTTTCCTCTTTACTTTCATCTTGATTAGCGAAACTCAACGCCGCGCTTTGCTTATTAAAGCGGGGAAATAAAAATAATTCAAATAAAACATTCCCCGAGTGGGAATCGAATTCACAATCATCACGTTCATAGTCCGATGTTGTCCTCTTTTCTATATTAAGTTTAAGTATATTAATCAACGCTACTTAGATCCTGCAATTGGCCCAGTTGGCTGCACATGAAACCTACAAAAGCTCAATTTATGAAGGGAAGTGAGGGTGAGGGTGGGGGTTTGAGGAAACCTGCACTCAGCGTGAACGTTAAAGAAAAGCATGTATGTTCAAATGTTTCTATATATACACTCCCACAATAGTGTTTGTAGGGTTGCCAGATACTGTCAGTTTTCGGTATAATGAAATTGTTTTTTTAATACGCTTTTTTTAGGTCCAGGTCGAGCGGTGAAGCGATGAATTAAACACCTATGTACAAGTGATTTTATCGTCATTCTTATATTTTTATATATGACTCTAAATTCGAGTGATTTAAATGTATATTAAGTTTTTTTAGAGTTAAAAATTCTTATAATTTTGTCTTACAGAAGTATAACTTTATTAAATTTAAGTTTATTTTTTAATGTTAACTATTAAGTTATACATTTTTGTGTGAGTATGTGTGTGTTATTAATAATCTGGTTAAACTTTAAAATTTGACGTAGAATGTAGAGTTTAATAGCATAATGTATTTTTTTCACAGAGTTTCCTTTTAACAGAGGTGTTTTTTTAAGAAATATCAAATTGACCTAAATGAAGAAACACATATTAAAATAAAAAAAAAATAACAACTATTTTGTCAACCCTATAGACTAAGTTAGTCAGTAGTGTACAAAGTTGTTACACAGAAATGTAAGTTCATTTAAAATTAAACTATAACACTTCGTCTTAGAGTTTAAATTGTCCTAACTTTCGTCCTTATTGCTAGAATTTATTGCTTCAGTTACAAAAATAAAATAGACTTTGGTCCTTACAATTAAAGTTTATTTTCGAATGACATTTAAAGATGTTTATTGCGGTAGAGGTATGTTTCCTGCTTTGTGACGTGTTAACGCATACGACCTAGGTCCTTAGTATATGTGCAAGCACTCTGTACCCAATTATAATAATATTTACGTGACATACGTTTTAAGACCATTTATAATGTATTTAATTTTAAATACAAAGTTTTAAGGACAAAAAATAGATGTTGTCGACTTTATGGTCTTTGCATTTACTAATTTTCAGCTTTTAGCAGCAGCATCCAGAAATTATTTGATTATTTTTTTTGGTGAATTTTAACTACGTTCAATAGTTTAAGCTGCGGTTTAAAGATTAACTATATATGTACTATATACACGTATGCTATATTTATTACAGAATCGATGACCGTTGGTGCAAATCAATTCTGAATGGAGACCACGCTTCGGCAAACGTATTGTAGGACGTTCTCTATTTGCAACAGCTGTAACTGGCAACGGTTAGATGCGAAGAACTGATGATGATAACGATTATATATGTATGTGATATATATATTGATTCTTAGGGCTAACGTAGTGCGGTTCAAAGGTGTCAAATCCAAAATTTATCTATTTATTCTACCTTCTTTAGTTAGTCACAGTTTTAAAAGAGTAAATTGATAACATCTTAGTGCAGGCCCAAATAGCACTCACATGTGGTATATATGTTTATTAATATAATTTACCTTATAAGTTAAACTTACATTTAGACATCTCCGAATTGGTGATAACGTTTATTCGAGGATTCAAAAATGATTGTAATATCTATTAATCTATTAATAATTTTAAAAAGTAATTTAATAAGAAAAATCAGCTTTACGCTATATCCCACACAGAGCAGGGTAAACAGAGGGAACCGAGTGATAAGACACTCTGTTCCCTACTTTCCATCGAGTTCTGGAGGCATCGTGAGGAACTCAACGCTTCGACACCAGAGCGAAGAAATTAAAACCTAAATGTAGATAAATATATCATTTCCTCGAGTGGGGATCGAACCCACAACCAGTCGATTTTACAGTCATACTTCGTGCGCCTGCGCCACGACTGGCCTCTACAATATAAAAACATAGCACCACTGATTTAATCGAAAAAGTTTCCCCTTTCGATTTTAACACAAAAAAACAACGATTCGTCGATTAATTACCAACACTTTCGTCATGGAAATTGCCCAACGACATCAATTCAGTAAACAAGTGAAGCCTCTCGCCGCGCCGCTGCCACGATTGATTTCCGAAATAGAGATGATCAACCTTGGATAGGGTTGTACGTACATATCCAGTGTTACATACCTCTTACTATTTTTGTTGTTTACTCCTTTCTATTTTTGTTGTTAGAGAACGCATTTTTTTAGGATATTTTAAAAAGCATTAAATCAAACCTCAGGTTTGTCCTGCTACCTAATAAGGATATAAAATTAAATATGTCGCGCAGACAGCCAAAATATGTGTTTCATATAATTCAAGCTCAAGTTTTTTTCTGTAACACATTTTTGATATATTTTTATTAATGTCATGAATCTCTTGTTTTTATATAAGCAGCCGCAGGGAGCTCTCCACTTTCCGCCCAATTTATAAAGTGGGAAAAGAAAACAAAATAAATACAATCATTTGATTAAGAGGGAATCGTACTCTTGTAAATGAAATGTATCGTATCGTATACTCTTAATGAGATGAAACATTCTTTTAGCTTCAAGCTGCATTTTGCACATAGCGGAGTAGGCAGGGAACCTGGGAAGGTTTCCCTAGAAGATTTTCATAACGTTAAAGCACTTACGTTTGCCACTTTCCGCCAAAGTCTGGATTTTTTTCTTGTAGAGCAGCACCAAATGTCGCGTTCACACTCTTCACTCCCACGCGACGCAGTAGCAACTGGTTCCACTTTTTTATTTACATATAATGTAAAAAAGAATATGTGAATTTAATATCCATATGTGAAATGTTTATGTAACTAAAAAGGCATGAAAAATCTTTTCACAGCCCTACCACCGCCTGTATCACGCATTCTACAATGGGTAGGATTGGGTCGGGCATTAATTAATAAAGTAAAAGCTTCCATTGAAATAATATTGAACGAACAAACGTGCGTTCTTTAATGGTTCTCACATGTATTTTTGATTTTCTGTTTCAAAATATACTGTTGTCTACTTCTGTTTAAAGGTTTTTGTTGAAAAATTAAATCTTATTAATTGATTTTATTTAGTTTTATTAAGGCCAATCGTGGCGCAGAGGAACAAACGGCGGATTGTAAACTGATAACCAGAGGTTTTTTTTTATTAGCGCTACTTTATAGTGATCTGTTATAACAGATAGAAATCAAACAGAACATTTTTATTTGAACAATATAAAAATGTTAAAAACCGAAAGTAACAATGTTTTTTTAAAAAAAATTAAAGTATCTTTAAAAGTGTCAGTAAAGAGCTTTCAAAGACAGACAAGTCAAAAGCTCCTTACTAAAACAACCTGTTGCAATTACCTTATTCAAAATGGAATAAAGATTGTGAACAATTTCAATTAAAACAAAGTTTAATTTTAATAATTTTTTTTTAATCTCATAAATTATCATATTATATAATAGTCAACTTTTTAATTTCTTTTGTTGTGATGTGTGTAGAAATTTTTGCCTTTAAAGACATTTAACCGTAATATATATTACCGTACCGTAGTATATACTAAGAGTAATAAATAAACCTTATGAAAGTAAGATATAAATCAAATCAAATCAGCTTCACGCTGTATCCCGCACACAGCAGGGTAGGCAGAGGGAACCTAGTGTTTTTAGACACTCCGTTCCCCACTTTCTGCCGAATTCTGGAGGCATTGCGTGTTGAGTGGCAGAACTCAACGCCGCGCTTAGCCTCGACACCAGAGCGAAGAAATGGTAATATAAATTTAAGTAAATATTTCATCTCCTCGAGTGGGGATCGAACCCATAACCAGTCGGTTTACAGTCACACTTTGTGCCGCTGCGCCACGACTGGCCACGCCACGATTTGTTAATTTTATTATGTAGGAAAATTTTATTTTTATGCGACAGCAAGTGGGAAAAGTCGCTGGTCCTATTAAGCCTTTTGATTAAATAAAGCCGCATTCAAAGAAAAAAGCAACAACGCTATGAAAATTTTTCATCTTCATTAAAAACCTCTTCTTTGTACACAAAAAGGGAAAAAGAAATGAAAGACATTTTAAAATCAAAATGCTAAATATTTCAATTCATATGAACCATTTCTGAGAGGAACTTAATTAGGTTTGATATGGAAAAGTTATATAAAATACTATTCGTTGCTCGCAAATTTGTTTGCGCGAACTTTAACTTACCAGAGTAAGGAGAAAAAGTGCTGAAAGAGCTCCAGAATTCGGCGAAAAGGAGTGTCTTAACACTGAGCCCCTCTGCCTACCCTGCAACATGCGGGATACAGCGTGAAGCTGAATAAAAAGGAATTTTTTTTTGTTGCTCCATTTTAGCGTACACAATTTAGCGTACCTGTGCCAATTACAACTTTTGAACTCCAGTAGTTTCGTATGTCAGTCACACAGTAACGGGAGGTTTTTGACAACCAACTGAGATGAAATTTTATATGTACGCATTTGATTTTGACACACAATTGATTGTGAAAAGGGCAAATTCTAAATTCAATGTAGTGAATTTTGTGTGATCGTCAAACAAAAACCCCATTTCAGTCTAGTGTTTCCTGATTTCATTGATTATAAAAGTTTTGCGATGCTCACGGGGTGGTATACGAGATAAGTAATAATTTAAAATACTCTCACTCTCTTCAACACAAGACATTAACAATATATAATATACGAAAGTAATGAGTACAAATGGCTAATACAGTCCAAGGTTCCATTAGTCGACTTCCAACTACATCATCAGACCATCTCGATGGTACCATATATTGTATAAAATATAATTTAATGATGCCACAACAATTTAGAAATTTACTTAGTTACAGCTCAACCTGATAAAAGCGTGTTAAATAAGACGTAAAACTAAAGAAATAACGCATAAATATGTCATGTAATCTTCAGTAGACATCTGTAACGTACGTATCATAAAATACAAGCCACATTTTATTTTTACGAGCATCAACAATGGCCCCAAAATAAATAGAAATTTGAATAAAATATACATCGAATTAGCGTGGCAGCTAAAATCAGGACAGGTGACCTCTTGTAATTCGCACACGTGTTAAATTTCTATAAGCTTATAAAAACAAACGAGCCCTATCTACCTGTACCATCGTTTCATTTTGAGTTATCATATGTTTTTTTCATAGCATAATATGTTTTATGAAGCTGTTGTTGCGCGGCAATACAGCGAGTGTAAGCTTGACCGTTGTGGGTTCGATTATTACTGGAGGGAATGAAATAGAGAAATTCCCTATCTTTCTGGTAACTAAATAAGGCGAGCCGTTAAGTGCCGGCAACTCAACAAATATTTTTTCAGAAATTTAAAGGAAAGTGGAAAACGGAGTGCTTTAATTAGATTCACTCCGTCTATCCTGCTTTTATGTTGATACAGTATGTTTTTTGGTATGGATTTTGCAAGCACTTTTGAATCGTTTGTTGAACATCAAGCTACCATCCTCTCAGAAGGCAGTTCTGCTAAGGAAAATTGACTAGATAGTCAACAGTTGCTCTATTCACAAATGAAATGAGTACAAACACGACCTATCTACTTTTATTAGTTCAGGAGACCTTTGGTCATCTTCCAGTCTCTTGATGATTTTTCTATATCCATGTTAGGTGGATTATACAAAAAATTGTATGTCTAAGAGCAATATTGAGAAATATATAATTTCATTGTCTTCAGAATTGAAGTCGTTACCCAAATTTCAATTCAATTGGACCACTGGTACTGGGAAGTGGGGCTTATTATCCATTTATTAAATGGAAAAAACTAAGAGTTGTGTATGATAGATATAGGACACATTTTAAGTGTCCAACAACACTCAACAAGAGTGGGAACTCATACGGAGCGTACAGCCCAATGTATATCGGAACATTTTTGTATTTGGTGGTCGAAGGCTACATCCTTTAAGCCTTCGACCATCAAATACAAAAATATTTATTCAATTCCACTAGCTCTTGAGATAACCACCTTTTACTAAAGAAACTCTTCAATTTTATAATATTGGTATATATAAAAGTAAAGATTTATTTATATACTTATAGATGACAATTTATCTGATGGATTTTCCTTACAAAATCTGAAATTGGAAGTTTACGTTGAATTTACACAAAAAGGGTAATTTAAAAAGTAATTCCTAATAGATTATCTGTTGAGAGGATGAAACGGGGTAATATTGCGAATTTTGAACAGTTTATATATTTAATGTTTTTCGAAAAAAAAATTGTAAAACTTAAATCAAAAAATTTTTTACTCGAACTAACACTAAATTTGCATTAGGTATTTGCGGGACTAATGGACGAATAACTCAATGTCCCACCAACTAATTTTAATTTTTTTTTTATTAGAAAGGATACACTTTAAGGATAGGTTGATGAAAATTTGGTTAGGTTCTGAAATTGGGATCCGGTTGAAAATAAAGATTTTTTATTAATGAATATTAATGAAGCATTTTTATAAACAGTTTTTTTTTCACTGAGTTGAGCTCCGCCACTCAACACGCAATGTCTTGAAAACTGGTAGGGAAGTGGGGAACGGTGTGTCTTAATATTAGGTATCCCCTGCTATACGGAGTAAAAGGGAAGCTTTATTTTAAACTTACTTATTATCGTGCCTAGATTATGATTTTATCAAAATTCATATACACATAGCAATTCTCGATACGTTAAATCGTATTTTGGCACGTTATGTCACGCTGAAGCTCATTAAACTATGCCTGCACGCCGCTGCCAACTGCCATTTCCGTATCCGTTCCAGTTTAAAGTAAAACAACTATGAAAAATTGCTACAATATTAGTTTTATTTTAGCTTTAGCTTTTCTGGATATCAGATACACTTAAAATAATAATAGTTCATTTCTATTCCTTTTTTATGGAAATGACACGGCAAACGAGCGGTCACCTGATGGTAAGTGATTACCGCCGCCCACGTCCCCGTGCAACCCCAGAGGAGCTACAGGTGCGTTGCCAGCCTTTAAGGTGGTTTGGACGCCGGAGCCCGGTATTACCTGATGCGAAACGCAGTGGCATAAAGCCACTACTTCACGCCGGTTTTAAATGCCGGGGGTGGTAATGATCCGGTCGAGTCTGCCCATGCGTGTTGCCATTGCTGGCGACGTGACTCTACCACACGTACTTTAGTCGCCTCTTACGAACGGGGGAACGGAGTGTTTTAACACTATGTTCCTTCTGCCTACCCTGCTATGTGTACTCTGCGAGATATAGCGTTAAGCTGATTTAAGTTTTATAATCTATACTTAATATATATAATATTGTTAGCGAACTCGTGTAAAAGAGAGTAGGTTTAGGTGTCAATTGGGGGACAGTTGCTTGTAAGTGACGGCCCCTATTGGAAGGAAACTAGTGAGAAGTATTGTTAGTAGGTGATACAATATCACTATAGTATCCATTTCCAAATAGTTTAGAATCATATAGACTATGTGTGTTTTTAACGTGTTTTTTAAAAACGTTACCCACTTCCGATTTCTTTCTTTTTATATATATCCATTTAATTATATCTTCTCTTTTGACAAAATCAACATTATTTCTTCTGGTCAAAACGCCTAAATGGTAACGTTCTAATATGATCGTTCAACATAAATCTTGTCGTATGTGTTATTTATAATGGGGTGCTCACAACAAGGGTACGAAATAACGTCCAATTTTCTTCATAATCTTATCGAGTTACTCGCACCTGTTTCATTTTAGAGGGTCCAGTCTCGAATAAATGGCATCTTATTCGACCGACTTTTAGTTATTTAAATAGCTAAATTAAAAAGTGACTTGCTTAGACAGACATGTTTGTTTGCTGTAAACGTGATTAGTTGTGGGTTCAATTTTTACTCAAGCAAATGAAATATTTTATATTTACATTTTATCGATTTATATTATTTTTTTTATATATCGAGCTCTGGTCGAGGCAAATCGCGGCGTTGAGATTCGATACTCAACACTTAATGACTCTGGAATTCAGGACTACGATCCCAGGTTCCCTCTGCCTATACTGCCGCGTGCGTGTGCGTGAAGCTAAAAAAATATTTTCGTTTTACTGCTTCAAAACAAAATAAAAAAAAAACCAAATGTAGTATTGAATCCGCTAATAGTAATATAAGTAGCGGAGTGTTGAAAATAGGTTGTGAAGCAAGTAACGTTGTATAAGGAAAGAGCAGAAAATATGACTCCAAATTAGAAATTGGAGCTTAACTAAAAAAATACTAACAGACAACAAGTATGTGTTAGTAACTTTCTTGATGTCTGATTGTTGATAAACAAAATATAATTATTGTAATCTTTGATTAGAAACATGTTTTGTAGAGATTGAATGAAATGGATGTAGAAATATGATATAGACAGCAATACACATCGGTTTTACTGTAAAATACAATTACGTACCGTAAATACACAGTATAAAACAAAATAATTTAATAAAAATATTTAAATTTTAAATACGCCAACTTTTCAGCGATAAATGTCATCGCCATTCATTTCGATTTCAATATAGTATCTACTCAAAAATCATTTTGAGGTTGTTATGGTCCAATGGGAAAGTTGCCAAGTGTACAAGGGGAGGTTCTGGGTTTGATCTTTTTTGGTTCTATTTATCTACTTTCAATGTTATGAAATTGGCGGACGAAATCCGACTACTCTACTATTTTCTTTTCTACATTCGCAAGATAGAGCTAAGAAGAGAGAGAGAGAGAGAGAGAGAGGAGATAGAGCTAACTGCTCTAAATACAAAAAGATATCAGTATTTTAAGAATAAATAGCTATTACCTACTGTTACTTAATAGTTATTGCTGTTATTTTTTTTTTGCTTCACGCTATTTGATTCAAGTAGATTAGGCGGAGATTTAGGAACCTAGTGATGAGACTGCCAAATATTCAAAGCATTGCGTGTTAGGTGGCGGCACCTAATCCAAAAGGAGGAAATGAAAACTCAACGACGGTATCTGTTATTATTTTTATATTAATTTAATATTTTCACAAACTATAATAATAAACAAACATTTGAGTGAGATGGATGTGACAGTTTCCAACAATGCCAACCAATGACAATGACATTCCGGTCTTTAGATAGAGTCGCAGTGAATAATAATATAGAATAGCTTATAGAACACAAGGATACCTATCTATATTCATTTATATGTAACAGGTTCTACCTTCTTTACTTTCATAAACAGTCATAACCGATTTTCTATTTAGAAAAGTAAAACGGTCATCTAAGATGTTATTGACAAAATAGTAGAATTACAAAGAATTTTCTTTTTTTTTTAATGAACCTTCCCGTTTATCCTGTTTATCAGAGTAGGGGGGACCATAGTACATTTATTGTTAAGACTTTCCACTTAATTCTCGAGACGTAGCGTGTTAAATGGTGGAACACAACGCTGCGTTTTTAAATGAAATGTAATAATTTTCCCGACCGGTGATCGAACTGTAACCACCGCACTGTGTATATAATCTGGTTTTCCCACTATGCCATGATGACATCATTTTCTTTAAACACCCTCTTATTATTAACTACACTCTCTAAATCTGTATATCAATTATGTAAGAAAACCTAGAAGTGCTCTTGGCCCTTTTATCGGTCGTCCAATTTGTTTGAAAACCTGCATGTTCTCGTCTGATGCCAGTACAGTATGTCCTTTGAACCTGACATTCTTTGACCGTTCCATTTAATTTTATTATTTATAATAATTCTATTATTTAAGGTAGATGACCTCATATTTAGTACATATTTTGTATAAGCAGTGGCTTTAATTGTCGCTTTTTATCTGAACATTGTGTTGACTATTTAATAACATTTTAAAGAAAAATATAAATTTTAAAGAAGCCGTCGTTTCTTTTTATTAATTTTGTTTTTATTAGTTTCTTGGGAAACGAAGTGTCTCAATTTTAGGTTCCTCTGTCTACTCTGCTATTGTAAACTGCATGAAGCTGTCTTTTTTAAGGTTAAAAGAATGCTCGCCTTTTTTACGCCTCTTCTTTCTCTCTTTATTGAGAATCATGATGATCAATCAACGTTGATGTTTTAAGAATTTTAAAATAAATAATTCCAGTACCCCAAATAGAAATCGAACATAAAATCACATTCATTTAGATTTCAGACACGTCCTTTCCATGCCACGTCAGCGTCTATATACCATACATTATTATATAAAGGTTCCCAAGCAATTCTCTTTGAGTGAACATGATTAGCCTCACGGTCGTTTCACCTGTTTAAATCTATTTACTATATAGAGACAGTATAAATGCTACAGGTCAGGTAAATTAGTTTTATATTAGAGCTATAGGCCGATGTTACTTCCCACGCGCTTTTAAACCGTTCGACCCTTAATACTTTTTTTTCTTTGGATAACGCCTACGAGCCACCTAGAGATAAAGTGTGGATAAAAAACGTGGCTTGGTTATAATGTTAGCAAGTTCAAGTTTTGAAATATTTCTCTATATGGGTTATTCTTATATCGATCTGAAGGACTGACGTAACTGACATTTTTTTATAACTTGTTCCATTATTCATTTAGTTTTTTTTTGCGTATTTGTCGTTGTCGTCGACACAATAAAAAATATTTTTATAAATTTTATTTGAAAAACTGTTGTTCGACAAATGACGGTAATTTATATATTTTTTATATTCGTCTTCACATGGCAAGGTGAGCAGAGGAAATTTCTCGCATCTTACAGTCGCGTGCTTATGCCCCAGTGCCAGCACGGCCTCTCAAATAAAAATATTTTATTTTTTTTTAAATTTTACCTAGCATTTGCACATAGCAGAAGAATTATTTACTGCCCCAAGTTGGACTTAAACCCACAATTGTCAAAGCATCTGATGGCATGCCACGAAGGCCTTCCCGAAAAAACCATAATAATTTAAATATTTATGCATTCGAATAGGAATCGAACCCCTAATCCTTGCTAAGAAAAATCTAAAGTTCTTATGTCGTAATAGACAAATATGTAATCCAAAAACCCCGAAGGCTTTTCTACAGTTCACCACTAGTCGTATTTGTGACATGCCTTTGTGTAACTTGAGTGAGAGGATGCTTAGTAATCAACTAAGTATTTAAACGGTTCACTTACTTATGTGGGTAGTTTTAACTTTACTTATTTAAAATATTTTTTTCATTGTGTCTCCAAGGTTTCTGGATGTGCCTCAAATAGGCGTTTAGGATTTTCCGTCCAATTTTCTAGACATTGCGTGTTGAGTGGGGATATTAACGCAGCTCTTAGTCTTGTTACTAGAACGAGGAAATGGAGAAAAATCAATACTTGACTGGAAATCGAACCCATAACTGTATCGCTTACGATAAGGCACTGTGCCACAGTGGCTTCAATATATTAAGTTCTAGATAAGGATAATAAAAACACAGTGTATACAATAACGTAATTTATTGTCAATCTGTTTATATACATTAGCTACATTCATTATAATAATAATAATTTAAAAAAACAAAATCGAAGGAACATTCAATAATAATTAATTCATTTGAATACATCCCTTTAAATATTTAATACACGAAATTTTATGTTATAATATAATGTAACGAAAATTTATTTTTAGTTAACAGCGAGGCAAATAGTGCCTTTAGTATAAAATGATATAAAATATTAAAAGAAAGTTATGGTATGTTATGGTAGATTTTTTTTTGCACCTTTATCCTGCACATACCAGGGTAGGTAGAGAGAACCTACCCAGACTCCCTGTCTCCGCTTTCCGCCTGAATTTTAGACATTGCATGCAGAATGGCGGAATTCAACGCCGCATTTTGTCTTGACAGACCTGAGGAATCACAATATTTCAAATAAATATATATGCTGTTTTTATATTCTCCTAATATCGTCCATTTTAAAAACATTGCCTTATGAGTTGTAAGTGAGTTAACTCAGTAACATTTCTTGGGATAACATTTTAAGCGATTTAAGCAAGGCAAATGCGGAATATGGTATTATAATAGATTTTTATATAAAAAATATTAAATATTATATATTTTTTAAATGATTGAAAGTTTTCGATTGTGAACAAGATTTAAAAAATGATTTTGCCTTACGTTTCTTTTCTTATTTTACTAGGAAAAAAATAAAAAAAGGAACTTAATCTACATATAATATCTTATCTATCTTATATATAATATGACTGTAATACAAACATACGTGCAAATGAAGACATCAACCTAATCTATCCTTAGTATAAATTTGATATATTTTTTTATGTTTGTGCGTAAACAAAAGCTAATTAATGATTATAATAAAAAAATGTTTTCATTTTATAAATATTTATATTGTATTATTATTTAATATAACTTAAATATAACAAAATCGTTTTTAATTAATTATTTATAATTTTAATTTGCTTATTAATTTTAATAATAGTATCGTACAATTACATTATGTTTTGTTACTCTGCCTGCCTTGCTATTTTTGGGATGCAGCGAATTTTTTTTTTTTAATTTCTTCTGTTTCATCTTAAAAAAAGGATAAGCAAGAGAATGGAGTCGATTTCCGGAAGATAAATCATTTTTGATTCAGATTAATCGATATTCAAATGTTATAATATAAAAATCATAATCTTATATTTTTTATTATTTCTTATTTTTATATGTATTTACAAAAACACGAAAAAAAAGAGAAAACGAAGAACGAAGAAAAGAAATAACTTTTCACATGTATCTTCTAAACCTATTTAACTTATTAATTTTTATTTTAGCTTCACGCTGTATCCCGCTTGTAGCAGTGTACGCAAAGGAAACCTAATCCCAATACATATCCTGTTACATTTTTCGCCTAAATTTTAGAGACTACTCATGGTGAAAGGCGTGTTTTGTGTCGCTACAAAAACGAAGAAATAAAATAAAAAAAAATCATCCACTGATTGGGAATCGAACTCATAAACATACCTTTCACAGTAGATATGCCGCTGCTTTACGACGACTTCAATGGCCTAATTTGCATTACGATATTTTATTATTATTTTTTTTTTACAATAATACTTACTAAGTACAATTTAGGTATTAAACGATTAAGCTCCTTAATATCATACAAATAATATATATATATATATATATATATATATATATATATATATATATATAATATAAAAGAATTTACATACATAAACAATTGTCTATATATATAAATATATCTGCTTCTCTAATGAATTTATCGTAAAAGACAGAAGAATAATTAAAAAAAATTTCACGCTGTATCCCACAGAGTAAGGTTGACACTCCGTTCCCCACTTTCCGTAAAATTTTCGAGACACTGTGTGTCCAATATCGGGACTCAACGCCGCACTTTGCTTTATTATCAGAGCGACGAAAATGTTAATATTTCATTTCCTCGAGTGGGAAATCGTCGCGTCACGCTTTTGCTTTTGTGCCACAACGGTCTCAATTAGAAGAAGAAACTAAAAAAAGGTAAAAAAACATGAAAAAAAAGGTTTTGCACATTTGAGAAGTCTTTGACTAACGATCACAAAAATCAAAAGTTAAATTTTTTTTATTAGATTTTGTGAAGTTGCACACTTTTAATGACATGTGTGTGTGCGTCATATCTCGGAACAGAAACAAAGAATTAGAGAATATATGGCAAATTCGTTAAATTCAAATATGAATGATTTATAGATATATAGACGCAAAATTTGGCCGATAATGGCGAACGGTGTATCTTAACACTAAGTTCCCACGTTCCCTTTGCCCATTCAGATATGCGGGGGAATAAGCGTGAAGCTGAAAAAATAAATTCAAATATTACAAAAAAGTTATAGAAATCTAAAAACGTGATTTTTAATAAAAATACTTTTTTTTTAACATCAAAACAAAACCTTTGCAATGTTTGTAATATCTAATATAGGTGAGCTTTGGATAGCTGGTGCGAGAAGACGTAGCATTACCTTTACAGCAGTCATTTTTATATATCATTTATAAACTTTCATTAGAGGCACAGATATATTTGATATAAATAATATTATAATTTGTTATATTAGTACATATCTACTTAGAAATATAGTAATTACATTTACTTATTAATTTGAATAGAATAGATATGTACTCATCTATACGTATATGTTTAATATGCATAATGTACGTACATATATTTTAGGTAACCAGTAGAACTGGACTTTTTAAATCGATTCCTTTTCTTCAATTGTATTATCGTGAATCGATATTAAAAATGGAGCTATTATATATTTTCTGAAAGTTATAAAGAAAGAAAATATGGCAAGATATACGGTTATGTACATTTCTAAATAAAGATCCGATCTATTGCTGGATAAAGGGGTGCCACCACACAAAATACAATACAAAAACAAAAAAGAAACTGAGTATTTTTTATCTATGTATATATATTACGTGTTAATATATTACATTGAAATGTCACCCCATCAGTGTCAATTTTGATAAATGTCCTGTCATACATAATGGTGTCACTCGAAGTGTCACTGTCATTTTGTTTCACTTGTGTAATTTTAGTAAGGAGGTCGTATTCAAAATTGAGTTTTAGATCTTCTTTGTTTTGGTTTTCTATACACTTTACAGATTATACATAATTTATGATTAAATTAATAACAACAATTTTCTTTGTTTGACGTCTCAAATATTATAGATACATTACGTGCATAATTTTCTTTACTTTGCGTATTCTTTATAAGATATATATTTTCTAATGATTAGCTGAAAAAGTTTATAAATATCTGTGTCATTTATAATATTTTTTTTATAATTCGAATATTTAATATTAGCGTATACAGTTAAAAATATTCTAATTGATAATATCAAGGGGATAAATATTATATATAATGTTATTAATAAAAGGCACTGGTTTAAATACAAAATTTAGTTATAAGGGTGGATTATGTTGATATAAATTATATAATAGACACTTACAAAATTGAATGCAAAGTGATACACTGTTCTTTTTATAAAAATAAATAATTAATAAAGTAAAATTAAAGTTATGCATAATTCTTCGTAGATCTATTTAAAAAAATATCGAATGAATGATGAGTTAAAATATTATATTTTCATATGTACGTACTTTTAATAAAAAGAAGACTATAACTGTAACATTAAGGTATATACTAATAATAATAATTATTTATTATTATTAATTATTTTCAATTTATATTATGAATCACAAAATGCTAAACATCGATTTATTACAATATTCAATCAACATCAAATCCTTAAGTGCATTTGCAATTTTATATTATATATACATTATTATTTATATTAAATACTAAGTGACGTTTTCAAATCGTTTTTGTGATGGTTATGAATTCGATTATTCGTACTTGGGAAATTCTTGCACTTTTGGTGTTGTACTACTTATTTATTACTTTCCCTATGTATGTGTATGAGAAATTGGAATAGGAGTCATTATTTTTTTAGTTTATACTTCGAAGATTATATAGATAGAAGCGGCTATTTATACATCTTTGTATGGCTCGATTATTTTTTTCTTAACCTAGACAATATACTGTTACAATACTTAAATCAGCATTACGCTGTATCCCGCACACAGCAGGGTAGGCAGAGAGAACATAGCGTTAAGACACTCCGTTCCCCACTTTCCGCCAAGTTCTGGAGGCATTGCGTGTTCTTCAACGGTATTTGGTTTGCCTCGACATCAGATCGAAGAAATGAAAATATAAATGCAAATAAATAATGCATTTCCTCGAGTAACGATCGAACCCACAACCAGTCGCGATTACAGTCACACTTTGTGTCCCTGCGGCACGACTGGCCTCATACAACTACAATACTGCGATACAAAATCGATTTTTACAAAGCAAAAATACTTTTATTTTTTTAATTATGATTGCCTCTTTTTTGAATTAATCATCATCTGAACATTAGTATGAGGATTGCTTTTTAGCTTTTTAGCGATAAAAAAAACACAATTTGAGTACTTACTATGTATGCACATGATACATTTCGATTTATATATCTGAGTACGGAGTATCAGTTGGGTTCTAACCTACTGTGAATGTTTTGGTAAAGGTTATAAGTTCGTTTTTTAGTGTTATCTAGACAAATAATTTTACCTTTGAGCGTTGAAGTCCGCCACTCAACACGCAATGTCTCCAGAACTCGGCGGAAAATGTCCCATTTTCCGCAGACAGAGTGTCTTAACCTTAGTTCCTCTCATCCTACCCTGCTGTGTGCAGGATACAGTGTGAAGCAGATTAATTTTTAACTACGAAGATAAACTATAAAAGACCTAACTCAAAAATTTGCGATTTATCATCGGCAAATCATAAAAAAAATATATATATAATTTGTATATATTTGTAAAGTGATTCTTAAAGAGCAATGGTAGATATAATTATGAAATAATATAAGAGTTATTATAATACCAGAAAAATGGTTGGACGTGGCATAATTCCTTAGGAAGGCAGTTTTAGTGTAAAATTTATAAATGTATGTGATTACTATAATTAAATACAAGAATAAATATGATCATCATATAAATTACATAGCAAATGGTCCAATAATGTTGTAAATTCATTTTAATATTATATTAGGTATAGGTATTGTAAAAATGCTAATAACTAATAAGAAAATAACACGAGTTATCGAGTTATATATGGAAAATGCAGAATTTTCTACTACAATTTACATTTATATCCAATTAATTTAAAAATAGATCATGTTATTTTAAGAGCACATTTACAATACTTATTTTTTAATACTATAAATATTAAGACATTGTAATATTACAAGATATACCTAATATTGCTGATTATGATACATGCTTAATGCATACACGTACATATATATGTATATAAGTAGGTATAATATAAACAAGGGAAAATACTGCGTCGTCTCACTTATCTTTAAGTTACAGAAAGATTAAATTTTATCCAAAAACTTGGCACATAAAATTAATTACGTCTTAATAATAATCTTTGGCGTTAAATGTGATACACCTATTTTTTACATAATTTTTGATATACAGGCGCCATGTTTAAATTTTGACAGTTGACACTTGACACTTAGCCCATAGATTAAATATATTACATATTTTTTACTATAAAGACACGCCACAGATTCTAGCTTAAACTCTAAAATAATTACCACCCGCGTTCAACTGTCCCTTACACAAACACGGGGCCGTCACTTTCTACTCACAGGACGTTTAAATTTTCACAGTTTTTGAACTTTGAATCTTCCTTGCCGAAGATCCAGGTGAGCATCTGTCTTGCTTTCATACTAGCACGGACAACGCCTCGAGATTTATACCAATGTGCTGGAGACGACTCTCTGCCTCCCTCTGCTGAATATTGCTGCTTCTTCAACCGTATTTGGTTTAGAATTCCCACAAGTAACTCATCCACGTTGTGGTTGATCCCAACGGACACTTCGATAAACTTCGCTTTGTACGTGCACGCGAGGCACTTGCCGTCTGGAAAAGTAAATCATATTTAGCAAAATTTTTCTTAAATAATAAAAATACGTGGAATAATTAAATAGTAATGTTCCCTTTAGTGTTATTAAATGTAAGAAGATTTTTTTTATGATTTTTTAATCATTAGTTTTTAAATATATTTACGAAACCTATGTAGGAACTACACCGTTAAGTAAAAAAAAAATACATTTAATAAGAGGACGTAAGTGGCTAAGAATAAGTGGGTAAGGTGGGTACAAAAACTTTACAGATAAAAGTGCCCGTAAAACTCTGAAGTTTAACTAGTTTATATTATAAGTTTCCGGGGTCCAACGTTGTTTTTTCTATAGCAATTTCTGCGTCATTGTAAGTTTTAATAGAAGGATCTAGATTTTTTTCTAGGAAAATAAATAGTTTTTGTTTCAGTTATACATTATTCCACTATATCGTACATAGGTATCTATATAATTATTATAAAATTATAATAAGGTGAGGTGGACTTTAGGGAATTTAGCCTGCAAAGGTTGTTTGCATCTATTGGTGTCAAATCACTCAATATGAAAATAGGTATGTGTATATATTTTAGTTTCACACAATTTACGTTATTATACGGGAATATAGTTTTACTCGTGTGTCTCACTTTTCGTTACATTTTTGAGACATTTCATGTTGTGTGGAGGAACTGAACGCAGCGTTGTATCTTATTACCAGAGCAAGGATATAAAAATAATTTATCCTCCTGTGTGGGAATCAAACCGTCGCAAATACTATCCTTATTTAAGGGGACCTTATTTAAGGGGGCCTCCAGTATTTATTTCGTTCTGATAACGAGGTAAATCGCGGCGTTGAGTTCACTAATAAAAACGCAATGTCTCCGGAATTGTCCTGTACTAGGAGTGAAGGAGGCTGGAAATGATGACGATTGTTTTACAAATACAGCCTATTTTTGCCTCATTATCGTATCATCATACCGCATCGTGGGTATGTTTTAAACATAAAATGATGAAAAGAATCTCATCACAAGCTAAGTCACGGACAAAAACTAAAATAAAAAGATTTTTTTTTGTTTTAAATCTATTATATTCAAAGGTCATCAATAATACGGGTAATAATAAAGTTACGAGATTTGCTCTCTGAAATCCTCAACGATATTTTATATTGAACTAGCTTTAGGGGAATTATGACAGAAAATTAGATTGTCAATTACATGCCATGAGGGAAAATGTAAAATATTAAATGTTAATACAAAAATGAATTCTATAATATTTTGTGGCCAGTTGTGGTGCAAGGGTACTTGCTAATTTACACGCGTCAAATTGTGAGTTCGATTCCCACTCGAGAGAATGAAATATTTAATATTTTCATTTCCTCGCTTTGGTAATTAGGTGTGGTGTTCCGCCACTTAACATGCAGTGTCTTAATTTCTAAGGGAGAGAGAAGAAGGAGAGAAGAAGGGAGACATCCAGAGGGTGCCCTGACTAATATCTGTCCGTTATTTGTTCTTGGGCATACGGGTACGCGACCCCGGATCCTCGAGCCACCACTTGTTATAACCTCCGTCCAGTCCATAAAAGTGGTGTCCCCTTCTTTTAATCCCCTTCTTTTCCTACCCTCTCCCTCTGCTTATCCTTTCCCCCTTTTCTATCTGTCCTATTCCTCTCCCCCCGGTTTCTCCCCACAAAGGGGTTTTGGAGGTCAGATGGCAATCGCTCCATTAAAAACCAGAACTTGCCATAACATGGAACGAACCACGAGAAGACTGGGTACGGCTAGGGCGTCGCCGCAAAACGACGCGCAGGCACATCGCCCTACACCTGCGACAAGTGGGCAAGGGCTACCGTGTCGAGTACGGGCACGGCTAAAGACGTTAGTACCCAGACGGAAACTCCGCTTTGCAACGTGGAATATTGGCTCTCTAACCGGACGATGCAGGGAACTCGCAGATGTACTCATGAGACGTCGGGTCCAGTGTGCTTTCCTCCAGGAAACTCGCTGGAAGGGCAATAAGTCCCGTAACATCGGACAGGGTTACCGGCTTATATACACTGGGTCACCTTCCGGTAGAAACGGTGTAGCGGTAGTGCTTTCTGAAGAGCTTCAGAATGGGCTCCTTGAAGTTGACCGTCGCTGCGACCGCTTGATGCGAGTAAAGGTACTGATTGAGGGCGTTACCACAAACTTAATCAGTGCCTATGCTCCCCAGGCGGGATGTAGCGCGTCCGAAAAGGAGACATTCTGGGAGCAGTATGAAGAGGTGCTACTTGCTGTACCGTCTACCGAAGTGGTCTTAGTTGGGGGGGACTTGAACGGTCACGTCGGTAAGGCTGCTGAGCCGTATGAACGTGTTCACGGGGGTTTTGGGCACGGTCTTCGCAATACAGAGGGAGAAAATATTCTGAGAACCTGTATTGCGTCGGATCTGGCCGTCGTAAATACGTTCTTCCAAAAGAATCCTCAGCACCTTATCACGTATAAGAGCGGGTCCCACTCAACTCAAATAGACTACTTATTGACCAGACGGTGTCATATGGGTAGGGTAACTAACTGTAAAGTCATTCCAGGCGAAAGCCTAACGGCTCAACATCGTCTTCTTGTCATGGACTTTAACGTCACTCCGAAGAAGAAAGTAGCCGAGAAACGTAGGCCTCGGATCAAGTGGTGGTTGCTGAATGGACCGATGCAGACCGAGTTCCTGGCAGAGGTGAAAAGTCATCTTCTTTTGACTAACACCGAGACTGCTCAGGATGCTTGGGATCGAGCTCAGTCGGCAATCATTGCGGCAGGCAGGCGAGTTCTTGGCCTTTCTAAGGGAGGACGTGTCATCGACAAGGAGACATGGTGGTGGAATGACAAGGTGCAGGAGGTGACTCGTGAAAAGAAGGATGCCTTTAAGAAGTGGCAGCAATCCAACTCTCCTGAAGACAGACTGGAGTACATAGTAGCTAAACATGCCAGTAAAAGAGCTGTAGCCAGAGCCCGCAGTGAGAGTTTGTCACCATTGTATGATAAGCTTGAAACTGTGGAGGGGCAGAAGTTCATTTACAAGCTGGCACGTTCCCGGGATAAAGCGACGCAAGATATCGCAAAATGTCTTTGCGTCAGAGATTCCCAGGGCACGCTGCTCTGTAGTCATGACTCTGTGAAGGAGAGGTGGAGAAGCTACTTCCAGGAGTTGTTGAATACTCAGCACCCATGCAGTCTTCATCACGACCCACCCCCTAACCTCGGACTTATTGCCCCAATAACCCTTGACGAAACTCGTAATTGCCTTCGACGCATGAAGAACGGAAAAGCAGTGGGACCTGACGATATCCCGATCGAAGCGTGGAAATCGTTGGGCTCTCTTGGTGTCCTCATACTTACTGTCCTTTTTAACCATATCTTGAACACTGGAAAGATGCCACACCAGTGGCGGCTTAGCTTCATTACCCCTATTTACAAGGGAAGGGGCAGTGTTCAAGATTGTGGTAGTTATAGGGGCATTAAGCTTATGAGTCATACCATGAAGCTCTTCGAGCGCATGATCGACCTCAGGCTCCGCCGCGAGTGTACTGTCTCTGAGTCTCAATATGGATTTCAGCCAGGATCGGGCACTATGGACGCCGTTTTCGCCCTCAGAACATTGATGGAGGCATACAGGGAAAAAAGGAGAGCTCTGCATGTGGCCTTTTTAGATCTGCAGAAGGCCTTTGACTGTGTGCCTCGTCAGTGTATCTGGTGGGCATTGCGATCCAAAGGGATCCCTGAGGCCTATATTGAGATTATCAGAGACATGTACCGCGATTCCGCTTCTATGGTTAGGACTGCTGTTGGCGACACTAAACCCTTCCAGATTACAGTAGGGGTTCACCAAGGCTCGGCTCTTAGTCCGTTCTTATTCAATGTGGTGCTCGATACTGTCTCGGCTCACATCCAAGACCAGCCTCCATGGCTGATGATGTATGCCGATGACATAGCACTCATTGATGAGAGCCGACTGATGCTGGAGCGTAGAGTGAACCTGTGGAAGGGTACGCTTGAGAACGGCGGTCTTAAACTTAATGTGTCGAAGACCGAGTACATGGCCTGCGGGAGCCCGGACTCGAGCACTATCCTTATAGGTCCTGAACCAGCCGTTAAGTCGGAAAAGTTCAGGTACCTTGGATCCGTTATGCACGAGTCTGGAGGCATCGATCACGATGTCTATAGCCGGATAAGCGCTGCTTGGGCCAAATGGCGGGAGGTCACTGGTGTGGTCTGCGATCGCAGGATACCGCCCAAACTCAAGGGTCTGATATACAAGAGCATCATCCGACCGGTTCTTTTATACGGCAGCGAATGTTGGCCAGCACTATCTCGGCACACTCAGGAGCTTCACGTCACGGAAATGAAGATGCTGCGGTGGATGTGCGGCGTAACGCGGTCTGACCGCATACGCAACACATTCATTCGAGGTAGTCTTGGAGTCCGTGACGTAGCGGATAAGCTCCAAGAGCGTCGCCTTAGATGGTTTGGTCACGTTACGCGCCGGCCTAAGAACTATGTCGGATGCAAGTGTCTTGCTATGTCAGTCCCTGGAGTGAGACCTCTCGGACGCCCAAGGAAGCGCTGGTTGGATGTCGTGAAGCAGGACATGAGAGCCAATGGTCTAACCACCGAGGACGCTAAAGACCGTGCAAAGTGGAGTAGGTTAAGTAGGAAGGCAGACCCTGGCAAAAGCCGGGACTAATGCCAGGTAGAAGAAGAAGAAGAAGAAGAGAAGAGAGGGATCTTAACACTAGGTTCTTTCTGTTGACCCTGCCTTATGCGTCACGAAAACGTTGGTCAATAAGTTTTTGAGTTTCCGCTCTTCATTTTTTATTTTCACGACGTATCAAGCTAGCATAGATTAGCCGGAGATCTAGTTAGGACACTCTGTTTTACATTAAGACACTTCCGTTCCCCGCTTTCCGCCTAATTCTGGAGACATTGCGTATTGAACGGTGGAACTCAACGCCGTCTTTGGCATGTCGTCTTTATTTACGCGTTTAAAATGAAAAACGAAACAGCATTATATCTCTGCGCTCTCTCTCTGCTTATCCTACATGCCATGCCAAATTACAATTTTCTATATAATTTAATATACCATATTTTTCCCTAAAATTTCACTCTTTCTATTACCTCAAACGGCAATTGAAATTACTTTGGATGTAGGATTATACATATATTAAGGTGATCAGCGTAATGTTGCCTACTTAAAATAATGTAGTACATTTGTTAAGGGAGGGCATGACGTTTGGCCATTAAGCCAAATTTCATTTCGTCCTTTCATGTTGCATGTTCTTATCTATAATATAAAACAAAGACAAAATAAGATATTCTGGTATTTTCGTTGTAAGGTGCTCTAACAGTTAAGGAACGCATCTTTTATCTTGCTTAGATATTTCAAAATTTAAAATTATTCAAGCATGTCAAATAGCACTAGCAACACTGTATGTTCTTTTTTTAAATTTTACATTGTATTCCGCACACAGTGGGGTAGATGAAGGAACTAGTGTTAAGACACTCCATTCCACATTGTACAGAGCGAAGAAATCAAAATATTAATTATTTCATTTCCTGGAGTGGAAATCCATGTCCTGTCACGTTTACTGTCTCCTGGGCCACGACTGGCTCCGGCCGTCTTATTTCATAAGTTTTATTTTTTAGGAATTTCTTTTTATAAGGAACTTGTAACGAGACACTGCTAAGTTACTATGTTCAATAGCTAAAACACTACCGTAACAAATAACACTGAAAAAGTGAAATAACGGAAATATGTGCATATTTGATAACTAAAATATTCTTCATTTATTTATTTTTATTAATTTATTAATTATAAAAAATTATATATCATACAAAAATAAAACAGAGGCCAGTCGTGGCGCAGTGGCACAAAGTGTGACTGAAAACCGACTGGTTGTGGGTTCGATCCCCACTCGAGTAGATGAAATATTTACTTAAATTTATATTTCCATTTCTTCACTCTGGTGTCGAGGCAAAGCGCGGCGTTGAGTTCTACCACTCAACACGCAATGCCTCCAAAATTCGGCAGAAAGTGGGGAACGGAGTGTCTTACACTAGGTTCCCTCTGCCTACCCTGCTGTGTGCGGGATATAGCGTGAAGCTAATTTAATTTTAATTTAATTTTAAAAATAAAACAAAATTAAATCTCTTTTATTATTATACCTTGTGTAGAAACAGCCCTGCTTCTCGCGAGATCTATCTTATTGCCCACTAGCAGCGCCGGCCGCGACCTCAGCATGTCGCAGTCCAACAGTCTCGCCAGCTCCTGTTCAGCTCTCTGGAAAGACGCCTTGTCCACCACTGAGTATATTACTACGAAAGCATCTGGTGGTTCTGCACGATCTATCTCTTCCTAGGAATAGAAGAAAAAAACATTATAAAATTATTGAGTTTGTTTGTTTGTTTTTATTATTATTATTGTTTTAACGTAACTGTTGTGGGTGCGATTCTTAAAGAGAAACTTCTCTTTTTTACGTGTACTAAAAGTTCTCTTTTTTACGTGTACCTAAAAAAATTGTCAAGATTCGCCAACAGCTTGGATATTAGATTATTATTTTCATTTGATCAACTTATTCACATTGTATCAACAAAAATCCTATTATTACAAAAATACTTGCCGATTTGCCACTTATCATTCTCAAAAACCATACCAGAATGAGAAAGGGCTATATCTCGTTCTATTTTACGCACTTTTTTTAAACAAACCTAAACAACGTTCAACTTCTACCGCCATCACCTACGACTCGATTTGGATTTACGTCATTCCTAACAAACAACTTTTTATTTGACAACGATAATTATAATATTATAGATAATATTTAAAGTGGTCAATTTAATAAAAAAAACACTGTATATGTATTTCGTATCCAATTACAAATCCAATCCAATTATTTTAAAAATGTAGCTGATTTTACTTTTTATAATCAAAAAAATATAATACAAATAATATCTTCGGTTTTCTCAGTACCAAACAAATTAAAGCGTAATTAACTTCATATTACATACACCTTTTAGCTTTTTCGTTATAAATGAAGCTTACTTTAACACCAAGAAGGAAAGAGAACTTCCACAGAATATTATAATTATATATTCCATGTACACTTGTTTTTGTAAAGAAAAATAACATAAATTTCAAGATTATTTAAAGATTCTTGTTCCCTAAAAAGAATAATAAATAGTGATATTTTCTGGATTAAATTGTATTATTATAATTATTTTTAGGACGTCGTGATACGGGGGCACAAGAGCGCGACTGTAAAGGTGACGATTGTGAGTTCAATTCCCACTCAGGCTAGTGTAGTATTTAATACTTCCATTATCTCGCTCTGGTAACAAGAAAAAATGCCCCGTGAATTCCGCTACTCAATAAAGGCGACGGAAATATTGTAATGGGAACGAGACTACATTATGTTTCCAGGGTCCCTCTGCCTACCCTACTATGTGGGAGAGACAGTGTGAAGTTAAAAAAATATATAGCGATAACAAATTTAAGTATATCTTAGATTTTTATATATAAATTTAAATATCTAGTACTGAAGAACGGCGAATTTAATGACGAAAATAAGTAACGTTAAATAAAATATTTGACAACATAATTAAGAGAACCAATTAACAGTTCGTTACTTTAATTAGTACTGTATAAATACAAAATTGAAACGTAACAGACCTTAGAAAATTTTGTCCTGATTTTAATTTTCTTGAGATTTCTCAAGCAACGTCTTCGTTTAAGAAAAAAGAGAATAATTGGAAGTTCTTTTTCATGTTTTCTTAATATTTTATTAGTTATGTAAAAGAAAAAAATGTTTTACGGACAGAGGTAAAGGTAGACAGAGAGAACTGTGTGTTAATAAACTCTCTAAATCTCACGCCAGTTCCCGCCTAAATTGGGTGGCATAACTTAACATCAGCGTGTTTTTTCTTCTTAACAAAACAAGGAAATGAAAATAGTTTATTTCCAGAGTAAGAATCGAACTCACAACGGTTGCATTTACAGTCAGACATTGTGGCGCTGCGCCATGAAGGTCTCTATATAAATAAAATAAATCAGCTTCACGCTGTATCCCGCACACAGCTGTTTTAAATATAAACATTGCTCCAAATAGGATTGAATCCGCAAAATCGTGGAAAGTTAAGCATATCACGAAACGTACCTAATTCCTTTAGAAATAAGTTGAATATAAAAAAATGCATATAATAATAACACAAAAAAATATTGATAAATATAGATGTAGTATGTACAATGAGTTGAGGCCAGTCGTGGCGCAGTGGTACAAAGTGTGACTGTAAAATCGACTGGTTGTGGGTTCGATCCCCACTCGAGGAGATGAAATATTTACTTAAATTTATATTTTCATTTCTTTGCTCTGGTGTCGAGGCTAAGCGCGGCGTTGAGTTCTGCCACTCAATACGCAATGCCGCCAAAATTCGGCAGAAAGTGGGGAACGGAGTGTCTTAACACTAGGTTCCCTCTGCCTACCCTGCTGTGTGCGGGATATAGCGTGAAGCTAATTTATTTCTAATTTAATGTAGTATGTATAATATATTTTTAGTAGTTATCATTACCTTTGTACCTGTGCAATTTACAAAATATAATTCGGATTCTTCACCATTCAGCATTATCGACACCTTCTGTTCGGAGCTGTCGACGTCTGAAACAAAATTTAGAATGGAATAAACTTTATTGCACACATAAAAAAACAAATAACTATATAAAATTAAGAACATAGATTAAAAAAAAAACACGTATGCAAAAGCGGTCTTATTGCTTTAAGCAATCTCTACCAGACAACCTTTGAAACGTTACGGATTGCTTGTAATGAGGAAAAGGGGGATAACGTCTCGGTGCAAATTTCTAAAGAAATTAAATATATAATAATATAAAATAATAATATAGAATAAACTTACATAAAATATGTTTAATGTTTATATACTATACACATACATACATACATATATTGCAAAACAATAAAAAAAAATATTTTTATATTTAAATTATATTTTTTTACACAAAGTGTGACTGTAAAACCGACTTGGTTGTGGTTTTTTATATTTGATCCCAGCTCGAGGAAATGAAATATTTACTTAAAGTTATATATCCACTTCTTCTCTTCTTCTCTGGTGCCGAGCTTCACTGTATCCCGCACACAGCAGGGTAGGCAGAGGGAACCTAGTGTTAAGACACTCCGTTCCCCACTTTCTGCCGAATTCTGGAGGCATTGCGTGTTGAGTGGCAGAACTCAACGCTGCGCTTAACCTCGACACCAGAGCGAAGAAAATGGAAATATAAATTTAAGTAAATATTTCATCCCCTCGAGTGGGGATCGAACCCACAACCAGTCGGTTTCACAGTCACACTTCGTGCCGCTGCGCCACGACTGGCCTTTATACGAATATACATACTTTAATAAGAAATATCGATATCACTCAATATTTCTATAAATATAAAATCTCCTATGATCAAAGGACGCGAGGATCTAGAAATATTTATAGTTTAAAAGAACACGTTTCAGCTCTTGATATAAATTGGACTGTGCATTTGGCAGGTGTGTGCCTCGGGCGAGACCGTAGACAAATTGGTAGAAGAGAAATAATATAATTGCATTTGAATCTTACTGTTTTTTGTAGCATAGCAAGTTAACATATGCTGTGTGGCGGAACTCAACGCCGCAATCATTTACAATAAAGTTGACATTTATGATTTAAAATTGGATGACATCGTGGTAGAGTCTCTAAATATCAGACGTACGATCAATGTATGGAGGTTCGATACTCAGTTTGGGAAACGTGTCAAAATATTATAAAAATATCAGATATATCAAATACCACATATGACATTTTCTGTTTAGAACTATTATTCATTCATTTCTAGAACGTACTACGAACGGCGAAAAGGTAAAAAAAAAATGATTTTGAATTTGGTGTCAGTAAGGTGGAGTGTTAGTGGTTTTCTAACATTATTGAACAAATGCTATTTATTATATTTATTTATTAAAGCAAAATAAATAAGTAGATATATGTCATTTATCTTGTTAATATACGTAATGAATTGTAATAGAAGATTTTTTTAGCGCCACGTTATATACCTCTGCCTACCCGCACATAGTAGGGAAGGTAGAGGGAACCTAGTGCTAAGACACTCCGTTCCCCGCTTTCCGCCGAATTTTGAAAGCATTGCACGTTGAGAGGCGAAACTTAACGCCACACTTTGCCTCGACACCAGAGCTAAGAAAATGAAAATGTTAAATAACTCATTTCCTCGGATGGGAATCGGACCGACAACCTGTCGCGTTTACAGGCCAACAAAGATATATATATATAAAGAATAATATATAATAATAAAGATTTCATATAAAGTAATGAAATGTAATGTAGCTCTTCTGTTGTTCGTGCTCACAGGTAAGTACACAGACGAGAAGTCTTTTCCCCTAGTTTCTTAGACCAAAGTTCACAGTGCATAGTGTTGAATATAAATTTGTAGTTCTCATCAAATACCCACATTATTTCTATATTTTTAAATAACACCACAGTGGTGCAATATTTATGATTGTGTGGTTGTTGTGGATTCATATTTTAATTTGGGAATTCCGCTGTATCCTACACGTAGCAGGCAGGCAGTGGGGAATTGGGATCCCAATGTTAAGACATTCCGTTTCATTTATGATATTGTATGGTTAGAATAAATACAATTTTGGATGAAATAGAAGTTATTAAGATTCTCTTAGTTCTCGTTCAATCAGTATTTAACTTAATTGGCGACGATCACTTGGGACGTTTCCAAGAGGTGCGGGTTCCATATCGCGAATCGAATTTGTATCAACAACTATCGGTTGCGGTGCCACGATGGTTTCACCTGTTATGTTTAGCATAGAGTTTGACAAATGAAGCCGTTACAATATGATTTATTAGTCCTCGACAGCGTTGAGTAATTAGGGAAAGCCCGGTTATTACCGTCGATTAACAGTAAAAAAATAGGCTGTTTGCTTGATTACACTCGGTAAAATTTGTAGCGTCGTTTTCATGTAATTTATTTATGTAAAAATGTCGAATCTAGAAATAACTTACATTGTAAACTAAAAAAAAATATTATCTCCGTATATTTTCTATGTTACAAAAGGCATAATTTATTAACAAAAATGCATATCACCAATGTATTGTTTTTTCTCCATTTTCAATTTTATTAACTCTATCTTCCATATAACAGGGTGACCGCTGGGATAGGCAGGGGAAACTTTAGGTTCCTTATAATGTTAAGGTACTTAATTCTCCACTTTCTGTACAATTTTTTAAAGAGCGTATGTTGCCGGAACTCATACTATGTAGAAGACATAGTATGAGTTCCGGCAACATACGCTCTTACATAAAAAAAACAATTCATCGTGGGGTTTTCGGGACAGAAATAGTTTAAGAAAGAAAACAATTTATTCCTCCAGTGGGAATTGAACTCATAATCTTCGTGTTCACACATAAACACCAGTGGAACGGAACGGAACTATAAATTGTATTAATTTTAGAAATTTATTATTATGTTATGAGGCCAGTCGTGGCGCAGCGGCACGAAATGTGACTGTAAAACCGACTGGTTGTGGGTTCGATCCCCACTCGAGAAGATGAAATATTTTTTTTTTATATTTCCACTTTTTCGCTCTGGTGTCGAGGCAAAGCGCGACGTTGAATTCTGCCACTGCCACACGCATTGCCTCCAGAATTCGGCAGAAAGCGGGGAACGGAAAATAACTATAAAAGCAGTGGAATTGTGTCAACCGGGGCAGTTACATGTAAGTGACGGCTCCTATTGGAAGGAAACTAGTGTGAAGTATTGTTAGTGGGTGATACATATCACTCATTGCAATAACACCGTATCCCTTTCCAAATAGTTTAGAATCATATAGATAATATGTGTTTTTATCGTGTTTGAACCAAAGACTTCTACAATCAGTACTTGCCAGACTATCTGACCTTTCTTAGACAGTACGTTATCTATATATCTAATGAAAATATTTATATACCTATTATTTATATATATAAATAAATATCACAGGCTGCAGAAACTAAACCTGAAATAACACAGTGTTGCCACATTTCACGTCATACCTTATCCTCAGTAGCGTCAAAGCAAGCCACTGTAGTCGCCTAATCTAGTTATTGCTTGACAGTTCGAGTGGTTCCACTACAAAGTAAATACGCCCGACCGATGATAACTTGTTGTTATCGTGCTTCAAATAATATAATAATAACATTTAAATAACCCGCACACAGCAGGGTAAGCAGAAGGAACCTGGGAACCTAGAGTTAAGATACTCCGTTCCCATTAATACACTGTTGTTACTCACTTTCCGCAAATTCTGGAGGTATTGCGTGTTGAATGGCGGAATTCAACGACGTAAAATATATATAAAATTATTACAAACATATAATAAATTATACTAAATTGATCTCACGCATTCTCATTTTACAATGAACACGGAATACCTTGAAAATTATTTGAAAAGTGAAGAACGGAGGGTTTTAACACGAGCATACTATTCCCTAATAGGGAGAAATCGGGAAGCTGAATCATGAAAGATGATAAAAAAAAGCTATTATTAAAACAATTGGAAAACGTAACAAAATTTTGATTGACACAAGAGGCAAAGCAACGGCATTGATTGATGATAGGTGGACGTTTTTATTCTGGTTAGCACAGTATATTGTCAGTTACGATACGGCTTAAAGGGTTTTTAGGATTTTATATCTAAAATAGCTTTTGATATGGAGTATAGGATTCGTTTGACTTTCGCAGTAGCGTGTGATTTTCAATTGATTTTTAGTTTAAATAAAAAAATAAATAAACAAAGTGTTTCATCACTCAAAAGTAATAAATAAATTAAAAAATAAAGATTCTGAATGGACTATTTAAGTTCCATATGTTTTTATGGTTTAAATACTCGTACTTTTGGAGAGAGTGATAAGGTTTCCTATTGCGTCCCTAAGAAAGCAAATGCGCGGCGTTGAGCTCCAACCTTTAATGCGCAATCCTTCCGGAATTCGACGGAAAATCGACAACGGAGTGTCTTAACGCTAGGTGTTCTTGCCCTTGTTCCCTCTGCCTACCCAGCTATACGCGGGTTGAACATTGGTCACAAACATTAAACATTGGTCACAAGTTAATTTGCCATAACGTTTATTAATATAAATGTTATGACCAAATCGGCTTCTATTTACGTCTTCTTAACGGTTATTGTGCCATTACTTGGAGTAATCAATCTATCTAAAAGACATTAGTATAAGAAAATATTTTATAATTATTATTCATTTCGTGGCGCAGGGGTAAAGCGCTTGACTGTAAACGCGACAGATTGTGGGTTCGATTCCCAATCTTGATCGTGTATGATTTAATATTTTCATCTACTCGCTCTGTACAATCCAAGGGGCAGTGTTGAGATCTGCCATGAGTGGCAGAACTCAACGCTGCACGCAATGTCTTCAAAATTCTATGGAATATATGTAACGGCGGTCACGGTCATAACATGTTTATTAATAAACGTTATGTCCAATTATATATATATAATTATATATATATATATATATATATAATATAGATATAATTTTTCATTATTTCAAGCATTTAGGATAGTCAAAGAAATATTGCGTAGTGAGTGACGGAATTCAACGCCGCGCTTTGTAAATAAAATTGTAAATAGCAAAAATATTTATACACAACTCGAGCTCTACTTTTAAGAATTCATCGGTGTATTTTTAAATGTTGTTTATTACTATTCAATTTTAAAAGTTCTTGTAATCTTGTTTTATCTTTTGACAGTAGGATATCTCTGCCTACAATGCTAAGCGGGAATAATTACAATTTTTAACAAAAAAGTCAACTTATTAATTTTAACCACATCCCATAATCAGAATCTAACCAAAATTTAATCAAATTACCCTTAAACTATATCCTTTCCAATAAAAAAGAACCATCGTTATCGGTTAGCGGGATAATGAGTTATTAGTACATACTTAATGCAAATTTAAGATTTATATGATTTTCTCATAAACCAAATTCAGTCGGTAATGAAAAAATGAGACCACACGGAACGCACTAGCTTCCAAACAAAAAAAAAGAATCGTCAAAATCGGTTCGCCCAGTTAAAAGTTCTGAGGTAAGAAGAAGAAGTCCAGAAGTCGGTTAAAAAGCGAGAAAATGCAAAAAAAGTTACAAAATATATAGGTATATACATGTACATATGAACATATTTTCCTATAACAAACAAAGCTGATTGAATTTCCTGTGGGAAAATTTTTAAAACCAAACCAAAACGTAAGTCGCTTATGTAAATATCCAACGTGGACCGGCTGGAGTTTGTCATTTACATGATTGTGCTAGTTTCCAAATTTACTTTGAGTTACAATTGAATTTCTTACAATATATGCTGTGTATATATTCCGTAAAACCGTCGTGACAGCGTCTGCGTGACTATAAACACGACGGTTCTAGATTCGATTCCCACTAGGTGCATAAATATTTTTATTGCCTCTCTCTAGTAACAAGACAAAGTGCGTTGTTGAGTTCCGCCATTCTATACGCAATGTCGCAAAAAATGTACAGAAAGTGGGAATTACGTCTACCTACACTATATATTTGCTTGTATATATGTATACAATACATACACACGTGTGTTACAAATTTGCGCCAAATGATAAGACTTACAAATTTTATTTGATACGTGACGTGAATTTTCAAAGGAGTGGAGTAAAAAATATCATATCAAGATATAATAACCATAAAAACTCTTATAAAGGTTTCTATTTTAGTGTTTTTTTTATTTTATCTTGGGGTAGGACGGAGAAGACATAGAAAACTTAGTTACATTCTACTTCATTTCCGCGCTACGTGTGGATAAACTAGAAGAGATTTTTTATAACTTCGCGGTGTATGTCGCACACTGCAGGATGGGAGAAGGAATCCTGGAAAGCTAGTGTTAAGATACTGTTCCCATCAAGACACTTCTGTTCCCCACTATCCTCGTAATTATAGGTAGTTCATATACTTCTGTTCCCATTGCCTTTTAACTGTAAATTCAATGAAAAATTTGAAACATGAGATTAACTAATAGTTAAATGAAACAACTAATCGTTGTATAAGACGTATAACTCAATTTAAGTGCCCGAGGTAACTCCGACCGCAAGTACAGTAGCCTATATCGAAACCGTTAACGTGATTTTGTATAGTCTATACCATATAATCTGCCTCGATTAATCGACTATCTATAGTCTATATTAATATAATAAAGCAGAAGAATCTGTTTGTTTGCTTAACGTATGAAAGATTTGTATGAAAGATACATTCTTTAGGAGGGCCATAGGCTATATTATCAGTCAGATTTTAGCGCGTGCGCTTCAAAAATAGTAAAATAGATGTCAGTACATTGTAGGGAAGAAATGTTCTATTTTATCAGTTCTAAAAGTCCACGATACCGTATATTTATCTATTATAAATAAGTCATACTACTACTGAGTACACCTACTAGTACTGAGGCCAGTCGTGGCGCAGTGGCACAAAGTGTGACTGTAAAACCGACTGGTTGTGGGTTCGATCCCCACTCGAAGAGATGGAATATTTACTTAAATTTATATTTCCATTTCTTCGCCCTGGTGTCGAGGCAAAGCGCGGCGTTGAGCTCTGCCACTCAACACGCAATGCCTCCAAAATTCGACAGAAAGTGGGGAACGGAGTGTCTTACACTAGGTTCCCTCTGCCTACCCTGCTGTGTGCGGGATATAGCGTGAAGCTAATTTAATTTAATTTTTTTTTATAAATAAGTCACAATGAGGCAATTTGTGGCAAAAAATAATTGAAAGTTGCCCTTGCCGACTTCAACGTTCGACCTCGCAAACTAGTGCCTGCACTTTCTCAGAATTATTGAATTTATAAATTATATTGATTATATAATGTATATTGTTCGTCTTATGGCAAATGCAACAACATAATAAAATACTTATAAGTGGGATGCGGGCGAAGCCGCGTTCCAATTCGAACCAGTAGTTCCTGAGATGTAGCGCGTTTAACCAAACAAATTCAACAGCTTCATAATATAAGAAAAGTAGGGAAGCCAAAATATATTTTACAATATTAAACATTTTTTTAAAATAAAGCGAAACCAAATGAAACACATAGTTAAAATGAAACCTCGTGAGGTATAAGTAAATAATGTTAAACTCGATCTAGCACTATCAAAACTAAGCCTCCAGGGCTTATATGGAAAGAGTGCCGTCCGTTGATTCAATTTACCCTGGTAATTGCAATGAATGTCCCGGGAGACTTGGAATAATTCTTGTTAGTGTTTTATTAAGTCTCTATATTTAGATATTTATGTAGTTCTATATTTTTTTATATTTACGTTATAATAATAATAATCAGCTTCAGACACTCCGTTCCCCACTTTCCGCCGAATTCTGGAGTCATTGCGTGTTGAGTGACGGAACTCAACGCCACTTTGCCTGGACACCAGAGCGATGAAATGGAAATATAATTTTTAAATAAGTATTTAATTTCCTCGAGTGGGGATCGAACCCACAACCAGTCGGTTTACAGTCATACTTTGTGCTCCTATATATCATAAGATTTTGTTTATTTCGCCATTTTCCGCCGAATTCCGGAGGTATAACGTGTCGAATTACGGCGCGCTGTGCCTCGTCGAAAAAGGAAGGTAAGGAATAATATATAGATCTTGTATTGTCACAATTTTGCTTTGGTCCACGAAGTAATTATAAATGCGACGTGTTTAGATTCGACTTTTGCTCCTAGCGTTCTCATAGAGATTGAGTTCTGTTGCTCAATTGGAAAGTAACGTGATGCGTGGGTAACGGAGTGCTATAACACTAGGCTCCTTGTACCTACTCTGCTATATACTGTTGTGTGAAATTCAAGTACTCATGCTTTCTATTTTAAGGACCACGAAAGGTCAATTATTTAATGATTAGACGCTACATTCTGCACGAGAGAAATTAGAAATAATGTATTTTGGATGGCGAATCCCAACGCCACGTTTACATACAATTCATACAATAACTATATCTCTAAATATAGAGGCCGTCGTGGCGCAGAGGCACGAGTGTTCCACTAACTCGGTGGTTATGGGTTCGATTTCCATTTAAATTACCAATGAAATATTTTTTATTTTAATATTTTAAATAAAATTATAATATTTTAAATAAAGCGCAGCGTTGTGTACCGCCATTCATCGACAAAAAACGAGTAAACGCAACGACTTGAAAATTCGACAGAAAGTGGTGATAGTGAAACGAGAGTATCTTAATGCGAACGGATTTACTTCTAAAACTTTTTATTTACAATGAGAAACCTATTTATTTATAATGCTATTACTTTCCTTTATCCTTTACAAAATATTCCATTTGTAAATAACAAATATTATGTTAACTTTATGTTGCGTGAAAATGTCGGATTATATTATGAATTAAATGAACTTAATTACATGTTTCAAGGGTTTTACGAATAGATGAACTCGAGCTTTAAATTACAAGTGCGCTTTGACGAAATGAAAAAAAAAGTTAACAAGAAATCATAAGCGTAGAGTTCACAAAAGGTCTTTTCATATAAAAATATTGTAAGCATAAGCACTTTTAAAATGTTTATAAAAAGGAAGTGTTGTATCTTTATTACATATTTTTTTGAAGAAATAAATGTGGGAATTGCGGTTTAGGTAAGGAGCCAGAGACGTTTCATTATGTTTTATGTTTATAACTAGCGGCCGGTCGACTTCGCCCGTTTGTGCTGTTCAGTATATTTATTTAATATCATCTTACTGCATTTATAGAAATTTGGTTGATTTTTAAGGTAATGTACTTAAACTGTTATTCAATTAATAAATTGTAATTTAAATATTTTGGAAATTTACTTGATTTTGCTCAAAAAACTTTTCATATTTTTAAATACGCTCCGCGCTCGCATTCTCCGCGATGGTAAGTTTACCAAACTTTGCTGAAAAAAAAAAAAAAATTTTATTTCTTTCCTCTGGTATAGAGGCGGCGTTAAGTTTCGCCATTACAGTTGAACTTGGCGTTATTAGAGCAAGAAAATTAAATAAAATCATTTCCCCGAGAGCATAGCAAATCCACAAGCGTCGCGTTTACGATCAGAAGCTGTACCACCACGCTAAGATGACTTCATATTCCTATTTCCTTTAAATATATGTAAGTTTTTAGCTCTGTAAATATTAGGAATGGTATATGACATCCCCTTATATACTTATGGTAGTTATATTTTTCTATAAAAACAACGTTCAACAACTCAATTTCCCAACGGTCCCACAAAGTCTTTATTATTACTATGGAAAAAATAAATCAACCATCGCGTGTGCGCACGCTCATTTACCATAATCTTTTCAATAGGCTTTATTTAAATAGAAAGGAATCATGCTTTAAATAATAAGGCATCAGCGCCCCCGGGGACCGTAGCTGGTCATTTTTCTTCGAAGACTGGGTAAAGTAGATTAATTTCAACGTTTCTTTAGGTTTTCTTTAATAATTATTTTACTCTTAGCTGTCTTGGCGAAGCGGAATGTCTGACAGTAAAACGACGGTTGTAGGTTCGATTGCCACTCAAAGGAATTAATTATTTTCAATTTTCTTTGCCAACAAGACAAAGCTCGGCTTTGAAGTCTACCTTCAACACATAATGTTTCGAAAATTATTAAGAAAGCGGGCTACAATGTGTTTTAACACTAGGTTCTATCTGCCTACCATGCGTTGCGGGATACAGCGTGAATCTATTTTTTAATTTAATTATTATATTTAATGTCACTGTCTGTCTGTCACTCTCTAACGATAGAATTGTATATATGCACATGTATATAAGTAAAAAATATATTTTAAATACCTCCAATAACTTCAATTTTTTTATACAAACACTGCTCTGAAATCAACTTTAAAAATGCCACAAATTTTAAGATGAAAGACAGTGTTAGCTAAACATGTCATGCGATACTGTGACGTTGTACATAATTATACGTTTTCAATATGTCGACTCGAAATACTACCCATCTTTGAAATGGCAGATTTTAATGTGGTTTTTAAAGTACACTGCGTTTAAAAAAAAAGATTTTCTTGGGATGTACTACTAAACCACTAATGTTCTGGAATGGCCGCTGAGAACGTTCTAGTTGCTGAGAGTTTTCCCTATGGAGGCTAATCAAGGGGAGTCTTGGACCATTAGACCATGTTGCGTCGAGGCGCGGACGTGCTGTAACTCGTAAGGTAGACCTGGTCTCGTCGCGGGTCGTAAGACTGAGAAGAAGAAATTGAAGAGGAAGGATAAGATGGCAAGATATACATATAGTATATAGCATTACGAAGATGGCACTAAACTGGCGACTGGTTTAAACATTTCACGCAAGGGATGCCATGTGATCTAATAAATTATCCCATTTATAACATCTATTTAGAAAATTAAATATTTAATAGAAATATATAGGCCAGTACATTTGTCACAGAATTTTAATAAAAAATACTTTCTTAGAGTTCCTAGTTCTAATTGCTTCCTCGAGACTAATTAAAAGTTACAAATTCCGACGACATCTTGAAACGGAGTTCTAATCTTGAGTTAAACTTGTAATATAGTTTACTTTAAATGTAAATTGTATCGATTATAAAATAAATATTAAGGATTTCTCGTAGCTTAACGCTGTATAACCGCACATGCGGATATGCTGATAGACAAATGGCACCTAGTGTTAAGACACTCCGTTCTCTATTTTCCGTCCAAATTCAAGCTATTGCGACCGTAGAGACCACAATGAGGAGATAAAAATAGTCAATTTATTTTCAGTGCGAATCGAACCCACGACCGTCGCGCTTTATAGGCAGGCGCAGTGTCGCGTTATGCCACGACAACCTTAAATTAATATTTTGAAGAGATTATACTGAGAGTCGAAGGCTTTATTGATTAGATTACGTGAAATATGATTAGATTATTCTTAGTCCTGGAAATGACAGAAAAAATCTCCTAAAACATGTAATAGAGACCTTTTAGTGGGGATTATAAAATAATATAAAGTGATACAACTGGCTTACTGTGTTAAAAAAGAAAATGAAATTTTGAGCCACTCTCTACCCATTAAGTCACTTACGTTCCCCATTTTCCTATGAATTCTGGTGGGAATATTAAATATTTTATTTCCCCAAGTGGGAGTTGAACCCTCAACCGTTGTGCTAACCGTTGCACGCTGGTGCCCCTGTGCTACGACGGCCTTAAAACGTAGAAATATACCTACGTGATTTACAAAAAAATAAAAATATTTACATCTGAAAGCTAACATATCCTATATGAACATATGGGGTCTATGGGTATAAACTTTTAAATTAAAATGTCGCCAAAAGGCAATCCTTAAAATATCCACCCCAATGTATAAAGAGGAGTTTTTCTTAAAGATATTCTTTTACTTCACTTTTACAACATTAATTGAAATTTTAAACCTTTGTTATTTTTTGTCTAATCTCATTTTTTCTTTATAATAGGAAAAAATAAAAAAAATAGCTTTTATCTAATTTCTTTTTTATAGACTATCACTAGCATCGCCCCATAGCTTCACTCGTCAATACGCACACCATCGTGTGTTGGAGGTTCGTTTAAAAATATTTTTTTAAGACGGACCAGTAATTTCTGAGATAAGAGCATTCAACCAAACATATTTTTCTGCTTTATAATATAGGTATAAAAATTATAGATTTTATTTTTTCATCGTTATATGTATTTTAACTGACACCATATGTTTGTAAAGGGAGGTATGATAAGGCATAATCGATAGTCGACCCTCATATGTCATAATTTGATGGCAATTATATAGAATTATGTATATAGAATTTGATCGTGAACGCGTGATATTTAAATCGATACCAACACTTACGTATACTTATATAAGTAAAGCATGTTGTCTTTCTGTATGTAGCCGACGTGTGCTCTAACTAATTAGAAACAATAAAATGTTCATGATGTATTTAGTTTAGTAATTTCACGCAGAATCCCGCGTTTCATGTGTTTTAGTATGGTAGGGAGAGGGTAACCCGGTGTTAAGACACTCCGTTCCCTACTTACCGCTGATTTATCACCATATATTTGGCACGCTGGTAATGAGGCATTGGTTACCAGAGCCGTCTGGGTTTCCGCTGTCTGGGAATCGAATCCACAACCGCGGGATGCTGATCCGCATCGCCACGAACGCTTTCGTTATTTATTTTAATATTTCAGTATAACAGAATTTTCAATTTAACAGCAAAACTGTATCTAAAATAAACAAGAACAAAGCTTGTAGCGGATATTGAGACAAAATATTCATGTTTTATTACAATCTTATATGCTCGTTCTTTGATTAAAGCATACTTAGAAAACAAAGAGGGAGTCTTAAATTTTATTTTAAATTAAAATAACTGTTGGTAATATAATTACACTTGACTTGACTTTATTTATCTTTACATTGTATAAATTATTTTATTTATTTAATTACTTTTATTATTCTGAGAGGAAGCCTAAGAGAAGAGAGAAGAAACCTAAGGTTATGATTTTGACGGACCGACTGACTTCACCGAGCGGGAATCGATCCCACAACCTGTCGTGTTGACAGTCACACTTTATATCCCTACGCCACGACTGGCCTCAAATACTTCTAGATAAAAAAAATCTAATCAGCTTCACGCTGTATCCCGCACACAGCAGGGAAGGCAAAGGGAACCTAGTGTTAAGACACTCCGTCCTCCACTTCCTGCGGCACTTCTGGCCTCACTTTAAAATATTATATTATATATAGTACATCTAAAATTACTCAAAAATGTCAATAATAATAAATATTAAATGCAAAACATGCTACATTCTTCCACACATCACCAAGTTTTATGTAAACTATATATAGTACTTATTTAGAAAACGTATAAAAATTTGAACGTAGCGGGACTCGAACCCGCCCCTCCTGGAAACCGTCCAGGCGCTCTGACCGCTAAGCCATACGTTCTCATCAAGCTACGTCGAAGTTTTTATACGCTTGTTACAAATTATTTACAAATTATTACTGCAAAGTGTTCGAAACGTCGGGTTTCCAAAAATGTACAAAAAAACGAAATATACGCGATTAATTTGGTTAAAATAGTTTTATTTAAAAAAAATATTTATGTTGTTTGTATCTTTTTATGTAAATATAAAAGTATATATAGTAGTTGTAATAAAAAGCAAGTAAGTCGTACGTACATAATACGAAACGCCAAAAGTATGAGTAAATCCTCAAGTTTTTATACAAACAAAGCTTACATATAAAAGGCCCTCAGGATCATAATTTTAACTAACAGAGTAAATTGCTTACGGCTGTACATTTTAAACAACTTTAACTCTACATAGGCCGTCGTGGCGCAGTGGCACAAGCGTACGAATGTAAACGTGGCGGTTGTCAGTTTGATTCCCGCTCGAGAAACGGAAGTATTTAATATTTTCATTTTCTTTCTTTGTTGACGCCGCTCATGGACTCGTTAGGCCATGAACGGCGTTAAGCTCCGCCACTCAACTAGCAATGAAATAAAAATTCAGAATGATTATGTTAATTTATTACCACACTCATTCCACAACCTTCAAAATTGGGGAACGGACTGTTAAAAGTTTTAAGCATTAGATAAACTCATATTTATATATTATTATTAAATTAAATTTGATTTAATAATAATATATAAAACATAATTATGTTAAACACTGAAGTAGCTTGGAGGCGATCACGTCATTTTTAATATTACCTTTGAAAAAATCAAATATTTTGTAATAATATTCAATGTTGTAATGTTTTTTTCTTCAAATTAATTTTGTGGAGACCGTCGTGACGCAGCAGTAATATCTCTGACTATATACATGATGTTTATGGGTTCAATTTTTACTTCATTCATTCATTTCCTTAACTTGATGACAAGACAAAGCGCTTGTTGAGATTCGCGACTCAAGACGCTGTCTCGAAAATTTGGCGGAAAGTAGGAAAAAATGTATGGAAAAAGCAGTTTTACTTGTATACAAACGTTAACTTTAAAATTAATAACATTAATCTTCTTTCGCTTTATACTATTAAAAATGTATGAATATATTTTCAAGTCGCCAAGTATGACGAGTTAAAAAGAAATGTTCAAAGGAAAAAGATTTTCTCAACAGGCACATAAATTAATAAAGAGCTTAATAAAGTCAGAAAAAGCTTTTAAAAATTAAATGGTTTTCAATATTCATTTTGATTGTTAATTAACGGATTTATTTTTATTATACGATTTTTTGACTATACTATATTTTTTTTTATACTCTTTATGAAACGGGGGAATGTATTTTTATTTTATTTTATCGCTCTGTCAAGAGAGCGCAGCGTTGAGCTCCGTTTACCACGCAAAGTTTCTAATTTTCGCACAAATTTGTGCCTATTGTGCCTATTCTGCTCCGTAGGATAAGCGGTAAGATGAAAATAAATGTCAAAAGGGATTAAAATTTCCAAAAGGAGGTCAAACCTTATTGATGTAATTAACGTACTAACACATTAAAGGATATTCAGGGGGAACCTAAGAAACTTGTATTATTCAGTTCACATTAAACCATTTATGTTCTCCACTTTTCACTCAATTTTGGAGGCAACTCAACGCTGCGCTTTTTGCCTCGTTACCAAAGCCATATTTTTTTTAATAGGATTGACTGACCACATGAAGCCTAATGAGCGTTGATATGGTCTACGGTGGTGCACGCTTGCCCAGTAAGTACCTGTGGACTCTGTTTTTGAAGACTCCCTCCCCATATTGCAAGTCATAGGAAGTACATCTGTCCAGCATCTGCTGGTAATGAGTTCCAATCTCTCGCAGTGCGAATAATGATTGTAGCCACAACGCGTTTCGTTCGTATGTTAGGAATTTTTACCATATGAGATGCAACTACGCCGGTGGCTAAGGCTCTGTAGTTGAGTATCGAGATCGTCTCTCAAAAAAGTATAGAAATATTTAATATTTAATTTCCTCGAGTGGGAATCGATCCCACAACCTGTTTGCAATTAGACTATGTGCTATTGCGTCCCGACTTCGAACCCACAACCTGTCGCGTTTACAATCACACTGCACTGTCGTGCCCTGCGCCACGACTGGCCTTATAATATAACCATACGTCGATATACACATCAATTATACAGAAATCACGATGCCTCACTATAAAATCATGATTCTAAATCACCGCATTAAATTTCAATTGCAAAGATTTATTTAACTGCGATTTACGAGTGTTCAGTTTGTTCCTCCTTTGATAGTATCGACGTTTGCTTATTTTAGTGCAATCGAACCCACGCCTACTGTGTCTATATTCAGATCGCAAATACTACATGATCCTGTTACAAAATTCATGCCTACAAACAATAGACTGATACGAACTCAGGATGAAATAACAATCAAGTGCGAAAGTGTAAAAGGGGTGCAAATTCCAACTTCCTTTATACGATACAGTGCTAATGTTGCTGCGAATAAAAGAGGAGTCTTTTTCATTTTCCTTGGAGCTGGAATAATTAAAGGCTTTGACCTGTTTCTCTAGTGGAAAACAAAGTTCGTTTATGTTACATTTTATTAAATTATTTAATTTATCTTTTGTGAGGTGTTTTTTTGTAATATATTTAATTAATGTATGCGGCGTTGAGTTCCGCCATTTATCACGTAAATGTTCTGCCTGTTCTGAACATGTCGATCATGCTTGTTTTTTTAAATTGGTTATTATTCAAAAGGTCTGTTGATTAACGAGGTTAGACCTAAAACTATTATGTTGGTAAAATAAAGTGACTTCAGCTGCTTGTAGAGATTGGTTGAACTATTGTATCCTTTTAAAATTACCAGTGTATGTATTTAGTTTCATGAATTTAGCCCATTTTCTTCATCATAAGCTTTTCTTCATCATATATTTGACTATCCGGTGCTTCTTGTATTTTAGCTTCACGCTGTATTATGCACATAGCAAGGCAAAGGCCTAGGAGGCCTAGTGCTAGGACACTTCATTGCCATCAAGACAATTCAATTCACCCTTTTCCGTCGAATTTTTTAAAGCATTGCGTATTGAGTGGTGAATCGTACGTGTTTTACCAAAAATAAATTGAAAAAAAAACATGGTTACCTTGAAAGTGGTTTACTTATTAACAATTAAAAAAATATATTTGATATAGTTTATTAATAAAACTAACCTCTTGTCTTTAGAAAATTAACAAATGTATGAGTAACTAAAGAAATAAATAATGGTATATTATATTAACAAATCTACAATCGACAACTATATATTTTATTAATAAGCAACGTTTGCACGTAAGTTGCTTATTTTTGCAATGGAAATAAATCTTTCTAACCGTATAATACAAATAAAACATAATTAAACCATACCTCTTTGTCTATCATACGCGTTAATACATTCACTTGTCTGGAACTGGCTGATCAGGGCAGTCTTGCCCACGCCTGGTGCTCCCACCATGGCAACGCGGTGGCAGGCCACTGGTCTTCGTTCTTGAGATTCTGGTGCTGATTGGGCGGGTGATGATGGAGCAAGACTCCCTGATCGGGATCGACGACGTCGGAATGAGTCTCCTCGGTTGACAATTCCTGTAAAAAAGGATAACACTTCAGGACAAGTAATAATGTTTTTTTTACCATGATCAAATATTTATTCTAAGTGCAATAGCATTAATTTTACTTTTATTTGAAGCCAGTCGTGGCGCAGTGGCACAAAGTGTGACTTTAAAACCGACTGGTTGTGGGTTCGATCCCCACTCGAGGAGATGGAATATTTACTCAAATTTATATTTCCATTTCTTCGTTCTGGTGTCGAGGCAAAGCGCGGCGTTGAGTCCTGCCACTCAACACGCAATGCCTCTAAAATTCGGCAGAAAGTGGGGAACGGAGTGTCTTGACACTAGGTTCCCTCTGCCTACCCTGCTGTGTGCGGGATACAGCGTGAAGCTAAATAGTTTTTTTTACTTTTATTTGCGTGTTTTAGACATTTACTTTTGTATTTATTATTTATACTCAATTTGTGTGTCATTTTGTTATACATATATGTTGTTGTTATTCTATATTTCTTTATTAAAATTGTAATTAAAAATAAAAAAATATTGCTACACGATGCTCGTTGGTTCTAAAGATTCAAAAATCTTCAAAATACGATGTTGCATTTATAATATTGATGTTATGAAAAAGAAATAAGCACATCTAATATCACATAGTAGACTGAAGGAACCTTGTAAAAATGTTTTAACCTTATGACACTCCATTTCTCATTAAAGAACTACCGCTCTCTAGTTTCTGTTAAATTGCTATGTTGAGTGCTATAAATATTTCGTTTTTCTAAATAGGAACCGAATCCATGACCTTTAATGACATTAATGACTGTGGTTAATTGTATTTTATTTATTTAAATTTCTACCAATGTCTTAAAAATAAAGCGGTGGTTGGGGAATAAAACGTCTCAACACGAGTCTCCTTTTGTCTATCTTACTATATGGGTAAAGGCCTAAAGCTGTATTACCAATATGCTTAATATCAATATTTAAAATTAATGTTTTCTACTTTTTGTTTTTCGTATGAATTCGAACTTCTTAATCTCAAACACAATATAGCATTGACCAAAAATAACAACTCATCCATAAGGATATTAATATTTTGAACTGAGATAAAATTTAAAAGAGGTCAAATTTGTAGAGCTTCAGAAACAGTTTCGACATGTGATGTCAGATTTATTGTTGTGAAATGGCGCTGACGTCAATCGAGAACTGCGCCCGATACGTTCTAAACTTTCTCGCTGTATCGTGTTACGCATGCGTTATAGTTGTGAACATTTTATTATAAAATACAATATAGATTCACGCTGTATCCTGCATAGAGCAAAGAAGACTGAAGGAACCTAGTGTTAGGGTACTCTGACACTCTTTTTTTTATTGTATACAGATGCATGTTTGATAAAAAAAATAATCGATTTTCTCCCAACTAATTTAGTATTTTTGGATATAAACTGTTGTAAGTACTGATTATTATTAACTAAGGATAAGTAAGCGTACAGAAAAAGAATTAAACTAAACTAAATTAGCTTCACGCTTTATCCCTAGCGAGGTAGTCAGAGAGAACGGAGCGTCAAGCGGTACGGTCTCTACATACCTCTTTCGCCTCGTCCACTGTCATCGACCTCTTCATACATGCCCTCCATACATACATAAATCCGGCAATAAATACCTCCTTTACATTTTTACCTATGAACAAATATTTACCCTAAATTAGTACTTCTGACACATTTTAAAGTACCGAGCCCTGACTATCATTAGCTTGTACATAATGACACTTTTCCTGTTATACTTCCAAGAAAATTACGAAATTAATTGGCAGTACTTGCTATATGCAAGTGATTCGTGAATTTATTTATAGACTTGCGTAAGATTTAAAGATTTCCGCCCTAATAAGACAATCAATATTTTTTCTCAGCTTCAACCACAATAGCAGAGTATAAAATGGACGCGCCATTAGGGAACTTGTATCAACATAAAATACCAATAAATAATTATCTGTTTGTTTGGAATTTGATAATGTAAACCTATTTTTTTAAGGGAGTCCGTTCCGCCTAAGCAATACCTCGTTAATATCTCTTCCGCGGTGGCATCCGTACTTAAGAGCGAAACAAGCGTCAAGTACTTTGTTCTTCATTTTCCGAATTCAAAACGTGAGGTGATAAATGGAACTTAACGCCGTATTATCACAACGGTACAGGGAGCTGACTCCCACTGCGTCACGATGGGCGATTTTTTTAGCTTTACGCTGAGTTCTACACTTAGCAGGGTGAGTAGAGGACAATAGAACACCTGGAAACCGAGTGCTAAGACTCTCCGTTCCCCCAAAGACAATTTCGTTCTCCATTGTAGTAATAATTCATATTTACTTATTTTTTATGTTTACTCATTATTCACACTTTGCTAGATAGACAAAGAGAGCGTGTATATTTCTTTTTAGATTTTCCTTTTATTTAAAGTTACTGATTTTTGGATGTTGGAATCTAACGCCGTGTCTTGTCTAATAAAATATAACGAATTTTGGAAAACTATGCTATAAATATACACATTAATTTAATTCAGATTTAAAAATTCTCTGCTGATCTGATAAAGATTTTGTAGAAGTTTTTGTTTTGCGAGGTTTTATAGATGGATGAGTATTATCATGGGAGCTAAGATAGTGAAAAAGAAGTATCTTTTCTATAAGTACATTTGTGTATGTTACATATATTTTTGTTTATATGAAGGTATATATATCATTGTGTCTTAGTCATTAATTTTGTATTAAAAAAAAACAATTTGGACCACTTTGCCATATGTGGGTATAATTCCAACTTTGTTCAAATTCTTAAAATTAAATTAGCTTGACGCTGTATCCCGCACACAGTATGGTTAAGCAGAGGGAAGCCCTAGAGGGAAGGCCTAGTGTTAAGACACTACGTTCCCCACTTTCTGTCGAATTTTGAAGGCATTGCGTGCTGAGTGGTAGAACTCAACGCCGCTTGACGCCTCTTTGCCTCGACACCAGAGCGAAGAAATGGAAATATACATTTAAGTTAATATTTCATCTCCTCGAGTGGGGATCGAACCCACAACCATTCGGTTTTACGGTCATACTTTGTGCCACTGCGTTACGACTGGCCTTATTATGCTGTTCTAAAAATCAGTTTTCCTTTCATAAGTGCTAAAAATATTAATTAAAAAAAAAAGTTATGGGTCCTAATTCTTTTTGTCCTAAAGCCCAGCAAGCAATGTCCTTAATATATAGGTATCACAAGTTCGTTAATTTTAAACGTTGGGGACAGCTATCCAGATGTAAATTGATCAATTAAGCTGACATGGCACAGCTTTGTCCGATACCAGATGAAATATCAAGTTAGGATGACATGGTCACTGGCTCGTATGTACATACATTGTATACAGAGTGTTGTCGATGCGATCAAAATAGAAATGTTACATAGTTGAGCCCATCGTGACTCAATGGCCTCTATTGGGCGTGAATTATTTTTATTTTGCTATTTTATTAAAACAACGCAATGTCTCGATTTTAGGTGGAACATTAAGAATGAACACTACGTACTCTTCACCTATCAAAATAAAAACACACTATATGTATGCCTTTTCAGTTTTAATTCGCCTAATCACTATATCACTGGTGTGTTCTTCTAGTCATTTGTATAATTTTCTTTTTAATTCACTAAGGCAATATTTAAAAAAAACATTATATATATATCTTTGCATAAGAATAGAAAGCTTTTACACACGAGCTGGTTAATGTCCATAAAATTTCTTTTTAAAACCTTCAAAGTACACGGAGTAGAAGTGGATTCCATATATTGCATATTATGAGTATGCAAAGTGAAATTCTGAATATATTATATAAGGAGGATTGTTAAACTTATATTACCCTACTCCCCTTTTAAAAATCAATTGATTTAGCTTCGAAGTAAGGGTACTATAAGTTTTATACCTAAGATATATTAGCTACCTGCTTACCTGTATCGTTGACTTCGATACAACTGGGGTTGCTTCCTACAAATATTTAGTAATAAATAAAATTTGTGTGTCACCTATGTCACTAGGTGCAGTGGGTTTTGAAATTATTGACTTGGACATTAAATTGATACATTAAAGTTCAAACTAATAAAATCTGTAGTTTTATTAATATCAGTATTAATACTAATTTTAATGATTAATGATTTTACGACAACTCCATCTGTTGCGAGTTTGATTCCCATTCGGGAAAAAATCAGCTTCACGCTGTATCCCGCACACAGCAGGGTAGGCAGAGGGAACCTAGTGTTAACACACTCCATTCCCCACTTTCTGCCGAATCCTGGAGGCATTGCGTGTTGAGTGGCAGAACTCAACGCCGCGCTTAGCCTCGACACCAGAGCGAAGAAATGGAAATATAAATTTAAGTAAATGTTTCATCTCCTCGAGTGGGAATCGAACCCACAACCAGTCGGTTTTACAGTCACACTTCGTGCCACTGCGCCACGACTGGCCTCATTCGGGAAAATGAGCTAATTTAATTTTCTCGCTCTGGCACAAAATAAAGCTAGGCGTTGAGTTACACCACAAAGTTTCGAATAGTGAACCATGTGTGTGGAATAGTGTCTTAACACTAGGTTCCCTCTTCCTCTGCAACATATTTTTTTTTTTTGCTTACGGCGTAGATAGAAAAAGAGCATGTTAGTAAATCTTCGAAGCCTTTATCTTATTAGCATATAAAGTGACTGTCGTTTAGTTTAGTTTTAGATTTTCTATAAAAGGAACTTATCATTTGCCGTGCATATAGATCAATTGATTTAATAAAAAACAGTTTTATAGTTCTGCCGTAAACCTGTTAATGGTACAATTCCCATATGTATCTAAAATATGATTTGACGATCGATATTGATGCCAGTTACAGGTTAGGTTGTAGGTACGATTTCCACCCGAAGAAATGAGATTTTTAATATGTGTTCACTCTGGTAACAAGGCAAAGCGCGGCGATGTTGTTGAGTTCGATATCGACTTGAGGATATGAAATATTTACATAAATTTATATTTCCACTTTTTCGCTCTAGTGTCGAGGCAAATCACGGCGTTGAGTTCTGCCAATCAACACGCAATGCCTCCATAATTCGGTGAAAAATGCGGAATGGAGTGTCTTAACATTAGTTTCTCTCTGCCTACCCTGCTGCGTGTGGGATACACTTATATGATGGATAGAGTTTGATATCAAAAGAACGCATTACGTATGACAGAAAAATGCGTGCACTCATAGAACGAAGTGGTGAACTGTTTCATAAATGTGCCCAGTATTTAAGACAGGACTTTTCCTCTTTTACTCATTTTATCAATTATATGATCATAAAATAATATTTCACAGGCCATTGCATCAACTGGAATTCTTTTGGATGGTGACCGAACGGCGCTTTCAACACTGAAATTGCCGTTGAATTTGCAAAACAATGAAGCCAACCAACATGCAACATCAGCAAAAACTCCGGAATGGGCAAAGTACTCCAAAAGTGTCAAATTATCATATGGAAAAAATACTTGATGGTACACTGCAGGAATTGTAACGCACTGATCTTCGGTAGCGCATTCATTTTATAGTGTGATGATTTTCGATAAAGACGATGTTGTCAATTGTCCAACAGAATTCGCTTGATTGGCCAGACATGCTACGGCACGTTTTTACATTGAAAATTGGCGTACCCATCATTTTTCTTTGAAACATCCACTACGACTTTGCAATGGAACCAGACTCAGCCAAGAAAATTATGAACAATGTTATCAAGACCACCATTTTTAACTGAAAAATTCAAAAGCCACATATACAGTGATCCCGCCAGATATGCCATTCGAATGAAAACGTTTCAAGTTTCCGGTGCGACTCGCTTTCGCAATAAATATCAGCAAAGTGCAAGGACAATCGTTGCTAGTGTGTGGATAAAATTCTGAGTATCCATACTTTTCACATGGGCAGCTATATGTGGCGTGCTCACGCGTCGGAACGCCTTCTGATTTATTTTTGGGCACAAGAGATAGAAAAGAAAAAACAAGAAATATTGTGTATCTCGTAGCCCTTTAATAAATATTGAATTGAAACGAAACTCTTCAATTTCACATTTTTTCGAAATGAACAAAATTAATAAATGAGTCAAAATGAATTGAATGTTAAAATTTATTTTATTGCACAGCGTACAGCAACTAAATAATAATTTGTTTCCCCATTCATGGGATCCCAACCCACAACCGTCGCGTTACAGTTCTTGTGTACACATCCTTGTGCCCCTGCGCCACGACGGCCTTATTTTTTTTAAACAACATTAAATTTAATTCCTATAAGCTTACCTTAATACCTTCGAAACGCACTGGTTTCAGAATTAGCTCAAACTAAACTCAAAACAGTAAACACGTATTGACGTCATACTGCACGCAGTGAACAATGATTCATGATCGACTTGAGGGGTGTGTCTGTTGATGGATAAATTCACTCTATTATATTTATATTTTGTTATATTTAGATATATTTAGCCAGTCGTGGCGCAGCAGCACGAAGTGTGACTATAAAACCGACTGGTTGTGGGTTCAATCCCCTCTCGAGGAGATAAATATTTACTTAAATTTATGTTTCCATTTCTTCGCTCTGGTGTCAAGGCAAAGCGCGGCGTTGAATTCGGCAGAAAGTGGGGAACGGAGTGTCTTAACACTCGGTTCCCTCTGTACACCCTGCTGTGTGCGGGATACAGCGTGAGGCTGTATTAATAGTTGTATTGTAGGTTTGATTTTCATATATATGTATGTTTTTAGTGTTCACATTAAGCGAGTACTGAGCAATATAAACGAAGAAAGCATGAAAGGGTCAAAATTTATTATCCACAATTGCTATATACATGTTATAGATATAAATAACATTATAAGTCAACGCAATCAAAATACACGAGCTTATATGCATCCTTTTTTGAATTAAATTCAACGCGTAATCAAAACCTATAGGGTACTTAATACAGACAAAGGACAAAATAAAAAAATAGAAACACGCACAGAATACCTTATATTTATATATTAATTTTAATATATATTCAATTCATAAAAACGCGTGGTGTGTACATACGTCCGCAAACTTGAGCTTGCCAACTTCATAAGTCATGTTCTCGTTTACAATCATGAAAATTGTACGGGATTGTAGTAAGTGTTTTTTGGACTTTATCGGTTTTTATTATTTATTTAACTATTTTCAATAGAGTAACAGGTTAATGTTAAAATATTTTTATATGTAATAACATTTTCCTTGCAGCATAATGACGGTTGCTAATAAATGATGCTTATTCATTCCCATAAGGAAAGGTACGAAAAAAATAGCTATCGTGGCGTAGAGGACATGGATGTAAAAATAGAAGGAGCTGGTGTGGTCCAAGACTATCCCAGAAATGTCTTTTGCACACTACATAAGAATTGCTCCAAACGGGAATCAAACTCACAAACAGCGCAAGCGTTGTCAGGTGTTTTTAACTGCACCACTATACCGTCTGGTTTAATTGAAATTCAGAATTAAAATTCAATTATTCCCATCGTATCATGTACCAGGGTCTTATGTATTTTGGTCACGCGCCAGCGCCTGCAATGCAGTCTCAAAAACTGTTATTGTATTTTGACGCTTTTCATATGGAAAAAGTGTTTTTATGTCATACATGTCATGACACAAAAATACTGTCATAGATGTCATGACATAAAAACACTATATTTTTCAAGTATTATTGTCATTTCAATCAAAATTTTAATATTCTTCATAGTCACTAAAATAATATATTACGAAAAGAAATTGATGATTGAAAATCCGTCCTGTGTGGGGAAACACAACGCTGCTATTTGCCTTGTTATCCAAGCGAGGAAATGAAAATATTAAATATATAATTACCCGTGTGGGAATCGAACCCACAACTGTCGCGTCTATAACCATACGTTTGTCGTACTGCACTACGACGGCTTCAACTCTATAATTTCATACTTTTCAGAGCTAGTTTTCCATAACATAAATGAACTCTTTGTTTACTTTCTTCGAATGCTAGTTGAGAACTGTTAAACAATGTTCCTGTAGAGGAAGCGGATATGAGCTCGCTAATATTAGTTCAGAATCGAGCTAAGGAAGCGTGAATTCGAATTGAGGACATTGTATGTTATGATTGCCGTATTATTTAAAAAAAATCTAATTTCTAATATATAAAAACTAGTGGGAGCGCGCAACTTAGCCCTCTTATTTGCACCCCCAGGGGTGAATTTTAAAAACCCACGAAACAAGTGTTCAATAAAATATTTCTAACAGTCTGAATTTAAGTTTTTATAAAAATCGGTGTCGATTTAAAGAGTTTTCCCTATAAACTTTCAACCCCTTATTGAACCTTTAGGGGGTGAATTCTAAAAAACCATTAAATATGTGTTCAATGAAATATTTTTAAGAGCCTGAATTTCAAATTTTATAAAAATCTGTACCGATTTAAAAGAGAAATGTATACAAACTTTCAACCTACTTATTTCATCCCTTTCGGGTTAAAGTTTTTCAAAATCCCTTCTTAGTGGATGCCCAGATTATGAAAATAAACATCTGTCCAAATCTCACGTTTCTACGCACAGCGGTTACGGCTGTGCGTACTTCTTACCTCAGTCAGTTGCCTTCTTACTCAGTAGGTTAAAATATTTCAATATATTATAAGAGGAGAAGGTTATCAATTTGACTGTATATATTTTTTATTTATAGTTTAGTAAACGTTTTTTTTTTTAATTATTTATAATTTCATCTAGCGAAGCGTACAGGAGTCGAAGTGATAAGACATTGGGTTCAGCACTTTACGCCGCTCGACACAGGCGCATGCTCGTCTAGTGAAGAAACTAAACGCCTCACTGCCTCGTTAACGAAGCAAAGAAATGAAAATATTAAATACTTCTTTCCCCCAAGTGGGAATCGAACCCACAATCATCGCATCTACAGTCACACACTTGTGCCACTGCGCTACAACAATCTCAACTTGTAATTTTAACAAAAAAAAATCCTTTGTATATGATTTGAAAACAACGTTCGGTAGATACCTACCTAATCTGTATATTATATAGTATTCTTCCGTTACTGAGTGACTTCCGATATAGACAATATACAGATGCAATTTCGCGACGCAGAACGCTGAAATGGCAGGGTCCTTGGGAAGGGGAAAGGGAGCGACTAAAAGAGAATTTCCCGAAATTTCAACGGAAATGGGAAAAACGAGATTACGTTTAAATTTATCGAAACGAAGTCTCGCTCGGTTAGTAGTATTATTATATTAAAATGCACATCAAAGCTTGCTTTTACAACCTCGACGTCAAGAAATATCAAACAAATAAGACAGAAAATATATCACAAAAATATTTATAGCATTTTCGAAACATAAATCGACTTCAGTATAATTTTGTATTGCAGTATCAGATTACCTTTGATATAAAATTTCATATTTCAATAAAGTTTATTTTAATTTTATTAATGTTAGAAACTTTTTAAAGATCAGTTTACCTTGATGTTATTATGCCTAATAAAAACTAGGATATAATTTATAATAATATAATAAAGCAGCTTCACGCCTCTTAATATATGAAAGGATAGATAAAGCCCAGTAGACTACGTTCTTCTCCATTTACCACTTTCCATTGAGTGGCGGAACTCCACGCCGCGCTTTTTTTTGAGGTGGAAATCTAACCCACAATACGATCTGTTGTGTGTTTAAATAAATTAAAGGCGTTTTGTAATCACAGCACTACATTTTCTTTCAAATGGGTTTGTAAAACATCAACTTAATATGAGCGTAGGTTCTTAAAAGGGAATGCTAAAAAAAGTGGTGACAGTGAGGCAATTTTTGGAGAAAAGATAGGTATTTAAATATTCTTCAATTAAGTAAGCTTTAAAATTAAGTCGATCTAATCAAGATTGAAGTGAGCCTAAATAGGAATATAAAAAGATAATATCTACTATAACTCAATTTTGACGCCGTCATCGGCAATTTAAGGAAAAAATTGCTCATGTACAGTGGTTGTAAATTTAATATTGTTAGGACAAGTACATCTTTGAAATATTCGTTAGTTTTTCTGATTTTATTCTTGAGGCTAGTCGTGGCACAGGGTTGAGGGTTCGATCCCAGAGACTGCCTACCTGGTACATGCGAGATACAGTGTGAGTCTACAAAACAAAGGATCAATACAAATATTATACAACTGGAAGGTTTGTTTGGTTGAACGTGCTATTCTCAGAAACTGCTCGAGTCCATTCTAATATCATGGATAAGCTGATAAGCTATATTAAATCATCGTTTTGATGTAACTCACAGTAGCTGCGCTCAAAGTCTGCTTGGGCACTAAGAATATATAATGTGACAAACCATAACTGTTGGTTATTTCTGTTTGACCATAGGTTAGTTGCTGACATTTAACAGTAGTCTGTGGTTACTGGTAAATTTTACCTGCTTCTATTTAACAATAAAATGTAAGTAGAAAAACATACATAAAAATAAATCAGCTTCACGCTGTATCCCGCACACAGCCGGGTAGGCAGAGGGAATCTACTAGAGCGAAGAAATTAAAATATAAATGTTAATAAATATTTCATCTCCTCGAGTGGGGATCGAACCCACAACCAGTCGATTTTGCAGTCACACTTTTTGCCCCTGCATATATCTATTCAAATAATTTTGTTACAGCAATTTCCATCAAAAAATAGTAAAAATTGCGAAAGCAAAAAAAAATCCTTTGTCTGTGAAAATCCTTTAAAATACTCCATAACGATACTAAAAAAGTACTCCTGTAATATATTTTATAAAACAGTAATGCTATTTGAGTAGTAAGTCGTTTAAATATAAAATAGACAGTCTAGCTCGCAATTACTCCTAAACTTACAAGTCCCAGGAGGAAACCGTTTACATGGAGCACGCTTTAGATGAAATGTATCAAGCAATTTCTAAGCTGAGCTCCACAAGTTAAAGTGTGAATTAATAAATAATGCATTTAATATAACCTTTATTTGTTCATCGTGTATCCCGTGCCTAGGGAACCTAGGAAGTGCCTAGGGAACCTAGGAAGTCTTAGTGGTAAGACTATCTCATTCCTCACTTTTCGCCGAATCCTGATGCTTTGCATGTTGATTAGCGAAACTCAACGCCACGCATTGCCTCGTTACATTTTGAAAGGAGCGGCTAATTGAAAATATTAAATATTTCAATTCCCCGAGTGGAAATCGAGCACACGACATGTAGCGCATTCCATAGATCTATTTCCTTTGATTACATAGTTTACATAGATTTCTTTTAAAATGGGTTGAAAATGAATAGATGTGCTCAGAGCTATTAAATATGTTAACATTTATTCAAGTGGTTTTTTAGAAAACTCTGAATAGCTTCACTATTCAGGTCCTGGCTCCGTGCATACAAATACGATAGGTTGTAGATTCGATTACCAGTTGTAGAAATAAAATATTTAATATTTTCATTTCCTCGCTCTGCTAACGAGGTTAAGTGGCGCTAAGTTACTCCAATCAACACGCAATCCCTGTAGAATACAGCGAAACGAACGAAAATTATAAAATAATGTAGTCTCTTAACACTGTCTTTCCCGGTTCTCGGTTTTGCGGGATAGAGCGTGAAGCTAAAAAAGTTAATAACTAAATTATAGACTCTTTGGTCTTGTGTAAGACTTGTCATTGATATCATACTTGTCAGTATTACAAGATAACGTCTGTCCAATGTCTAACAAAGCCATTTCTGATCCACAGATAGCTGTCGACTTCCGCCGCGCTCTGTTTCCTTGGTAAGGAGGCTCCGTACGATACAATATAAGTTCCACGCGTGAGTGACAATAGCTTTTCTGTTTTATGCCTAATGTGTATATTATATAATATATAATAAATTTAGGTATAAATTATTATTTAATTTACGCTTTTTTCTGCACAAAAGAGGGTAGATAAATGAAATCTAGTGTTGAGACACTCCGTCACCACAACGGACGACGTTTGCAAGGCGGAACTCGCTGCGCTTTTTCTTGTTATCAGAGCGAGGAAATGTAAGTATTTAATAATTTGTTCCGTGGACTTGGTATCGAACCTATAACTTGAGCCACTGTGCCACAAAGGCTATTTTGTTATATTTGTAAATGAAAACATTTACGCCCAGCGTCAAACTTTGAATTATATTTCATAATTTAGTTCATTTTAGGAATTTCTGCGTCTACATTGAACAAAATATAATAGATGTTAACAAAATAGAATAGACTTTTGTTATATGGCCTTCGTATTTCTCGAAAAGGGGCGAGGGATTGTTTTTATTGTTTCAAATAACTAAAATGACAATATTGTTATTGAATCATTTTATACAATCATATCGCTTATATTTAAAACATGAAGGCAGAAAATAGGTCGTGGCTTAGTGGTACTGGCGTGCGTCTGTATATATGACAGGTTGTGAACTTAACTCCCAGTTGAGGAAATTAAATTTTTAATAGTTTCAAAGGTAAAACGTGACGTTGACTTGTGCTAATCAACACGCAATACCTCCTGAGTTTGGCGGAAAGTGAGAAACGGAAGTATCTTTATGGGAACAGAGTATCTTAATCATAGGTTATCAGGTTCCCACTGCCCTGCTACGTGCAGGACGCAGTTTGAAGCAAAAATAAATTACACTTGAGTAGTTTCACCGGTGCGGTGCTTGATTTTAATTTATAAAAAAGATTCGTATATATATTAATTATTATATAACTTTAATATCTTAATGTAATTTTCCAACAATTCCGAAACTTTTCGTTTTTACTATATAGAATATTATAAATAAACAACTTTAACAATACATTTTATATGACAATACCCTTATCTTCAAGCTTCCGCCTTTCGAATAACGGCACTTGTTGAGTTGATATCGGGCGGCAGGTGCTTTCGACTGACCCTATTACAACTTTCATAGATTTTTTCTTTGGGAACAGATTTGAATAAAACCAAAAGCGGAATTTTGGAAATGAAATATTTTTTTTACTACCTTCAAGCTCCATCTTTCTTCCTGCTGCCTTACGGCATATGCAACTTAGTATCAAGCCACTATGTTCTCAGTTTTTTACCCGATTTCGACATAATTATTGTTAAGTAACGGAATTTATACCACCCATACAGGAATTGAACCGAAGCATTGAAAATTTGGGAATCTTGTGTTAAGACACTGCTAAGAGCCAAATATTTTATTACATCGAATGGAAATCAAACCCACTACCTGTCGTGCCCCTACGCCACTTCTGGCCTCAGTTTATTATATCTCTAATATAATAATATTATATAAGTTAAATTGAGTTATTTAAACGGTTTTAGTTTAAAACCCGCATGTATTGTTAATTCAGTGAAATCGGTCCAATGTGTATTTAATAAAGTTTTCATAAAATAGCGAATATTCACATTGCTACGGTTCAATTTTAAATTTAATTAAAATAATTTTGTTCGTACTGTTATTAGTGTTAATTTTATTTTAGCAAAAGGTTTTTAGAATTTTGTACTAGATTATTTGTTTACCTATCCACATAAATAAGATTAAGCAATTCATTTAAAGTATAACTAAATTGTAAGTAAGAATAAAATCGTACATCAAAGTGAATATGTAAAATTTGTATTTGTTTAAATTAGTAGATAATTATTAAAATTGCATTTTGAATAATAAATACAACTAAATTCTTATCAAGAATTTGTCAATTGATAATTTAAAATATAAATCCAAAATCGAAGATAATTGAATGTGATAATGACAACCGATAAAGATTTTAGTGACCAAAATCTAATATAATAAAAATCTAAATCTGCATATTCGCTTTTGCAGCTATGCTGACGTTTCGCCTTTTCATCAATGCATTTTATAACTGTCACAGGCAGCAATACGCTTTTCTACGTCTATTTCGTATCTTCCATCACTACTTAACATACTTCCCACTCCTTTCACGTGTACTAAAATATTACCGTTTACGTTGTTTCGGAGAATGAAGCGGTAGATTCCGTTCTTTCTTCATTTCTTTCAAATACCAGAACCTAATTCTCACTGTCCATAAAAGACAGACAAATATTTTAGTGAATAAGTTTGAACCAATTACTTTCATTTAGTCAAGCCTATAGTAATTGTGACATAAAGCTTTTATCCTTTATTGTAAACAAAAACAAGTACACGCTGTATGTAGCAGGGTAGACAAAGGGAACCTAGTGTTAAGACACTCCTCCCCACTTTGCGGCTTTGAGTTCCGCCATTCAACACACTAAGCCTCCAGTGTACTGTAAAGCGTCGGAGTAAAGGCAGCGATATGATGAATGTACTAACTTAATAACAAAAGGTCTTGGTTTATGTCACGTTAATATTGATTTATACTCATGTGCTGGGACCTCTTTTAGTCTGTCCCTTTTTATATAAACTACATACATATGTGTGTAATCTTTGATTTTCACGACTTTGAGTAAATTAAGTTTTTAATGGATTCGGATTTATCGTGTATATTTGAGTATATATTACAAATTTTTGTTCCGTAAGGTTTTCAACATTTTGCATCAGTTCTGGGTCACGCTTAGACTAAGGTGGCATTCGTCTGTCAGTTGTATATCAAACTGCCAACAGTTTCTTAGTTGCCTCGCGTTTTTATAAAAAGTAGGCTGGGGCAACGTCCTAACCCTCTGTTTCTCAGATCGTCTCATCAACCAAATTTAATGCCACTCTGAATATTATTTAAATTATTTACATTCCCTTTCCGATTTTCCGAGGCAATTCGTACTGTAGGGGCACAAAGTGTGACTTTGTGTGTGTTTGTGTAAACGGGAAAGGTTGTGGGTTTGATCCAATATAGAATAGCACTAGTATCGGAAATTGTGAGTTTAAAAATATGTTTTTCACTTAATTTTTTCTCAACATATTACTCATTGTCAAATACTATAAATGCAAATTGCAAAAATTATATTTTTTATAGTTATAAACAATTGTGTTTATACTTCTTTTGTAATTAATAATTTTATATCGTTCCAATATTCAAACCTACTATATTTTATCATATAAACGAAAGCTGCAATAAAATAAATCAATCACCGACACCCAGTATGAGGCAGTAAGAAATCCATTAACAATAAAAACTTTTACGTAACCTAACATTTTATTGTAAAATGTAAACAATATAGTCCGTTGAGTACGATTTGCCAAAATTATTACTATTGGACCGCACCCAAACCTGCAAATTTATAGATCTGAACTGTGTGTACCATAGTATATGGTTGAATAATAAGAAAATAATAATAAAATTTAAAAAAAAATCGAAAATGAGCCTAATAAGTGATTAGAGGCCACTGAAATTTTGATAGGATAGCGTCCGATTGTTTTCATTTCCCCGCTCAGGAAACAAGACAAAGCGTGTAGTTGAGTTCCGCCATTTAACACGCTGTCTCATTTTTTTTTTGTAAAGTAGGGGACGGAGTGTTCTGTCGGCTTAGATTCTTGTCGGCTAGCGTGATTAGTAAAATATTCAAAATAGTAATTAGTAACTTAAATTTACGTTTTTGCTGCTACGAATTATCCATGCCGATCTACAATTTCTACACTTTCCATCCAAGTTTTGAGACAATCTGTGTTGAGTGGCGACATTCAACGCCGCCTCATAAGGCGGCGTTGAATGTCGCCAGGGCGGCGTTAATGTTAGTAATATAACAGTGGCTAACATTTGAACATAGTGGTATTTGATAAAAATCTAAAATTTCTTAATTAAAGAAAATCACGGTTTATCCACGTCTGAGATCAGGGAACTTAATGTAAAGACGCTCCATTTACTACTTTCTGCCTAATTTTCGGGACATTGCTTGGTGAGTGGTGGAACTCAACGCCGCGCTTCGTCTTATTACTTGAACGAGGAAATGAAGAATCACACCCAGAAACGTCGTGGTTATAGTTAAACGATATGCCGCTATGCCCATGATGTTTCTTTAAAACTAATCAAAATCTATTTAGCTAACAGTGTCAGTAAGTCATATTAATAAAATTAGCTACTTAATTAACGTTATAGGACAAAATCGTACATCAGATTAGGTTTGCCGTCCATCCGTCACAATTACTACTTTCTGTTAATAAGGGGCTTATCTCGTGCCAACAAAATGAAGACTCGTTCTGATCCTTCTCATCCAGTGGTCAAAGCTTTTGGTTGGACATGGATATTATGTAAATATAATATATATATTATTTCTAATATTATCATTTGTTACGTTATACTTTCTAATTATTTTCATTTTCCCTCCTCTGGTAGACGGTAATGGCGTTGAGTTCCGCCACTTCCCTGTGGGGGACGAAAGCTCTTAAATCTAGATTTTGTCTGCGGATCGGCCTAATAGTTGTAATTAATAATAAACAAGTGAATAAACTCAATTAATCTATCCAATCGTTCTCAAATAATGTCAACACTCGTGCCATCAAGACACGTCCAACAAAGGGTAATACGAGTATACATAGATAGATACGCGTTAAAAATATTATCCTAGTTTCGGGCTTCGCGGCATTTGGGTAAAAATGGGTAATCATGGTGAAGTGAAGAAGAAGAAAATCTAAAAAAGTGATCAAAATAGAAATCCAAAAAGGTAAGGTCAGAATGTCGTATCCTCATAACTTACCGGCCATTTCAGAGAACGCAAAAATATAAATATTGTTAAGGTATATAATAATAATAAACCAGTCAGGCGCGAATCGGACTGCTCCATTAACAGGATTGTACGTGAACGGGAAGTACAAAATGTATGAAATGAACTGCAATTGCAACTTTTTATTTTTTTTATCTCTGATATAAGTATAAATTTCCATTTTCCTGATTTTTGCTTTTGTCAGTTCTCCCTTATTGCAATTTTTTATAATACTAGGTGTATGGGAAATACCGTAGGTACGTAACCTATAGGTTTTGATTATGCGTCAAATTTCATACAAAATATAGCAAAAATGATGCATAAACGCTCGTATCTTTTAGAAAAATTTCATTTAGAAGTTTAATTTTTTTCTGCGATTCAAGGGACCGTAAACTTGAATTTTTGATATTAATTTCAGGTAGAAATGGTCTTGACAGACAGATATCAGGGTAATATATAAGGGTTATGTTTTTTCCTTATGTACGGAACCGTAAAAATAGCTCTAAAACTGAAGTGGCCGTGGGAAACATACTAAACTCGATAAACTATTTTCACTATCTCACTCTGGTAATACAGCGTAAAGCTGTATGCATTTTTAAAAATACAATACGCTGCGTTGGATTTTGCTACTCAATGTGCAATAAACTCTTTCTTCTTTCCGCCTTCTCTGTTATACGCAGGATACAGCATGAAATTGGTAAAAGATTTATGGAACAGGTCTCAAACCCACAACCATTTTCAGTCAAATACAAGCCAACTACAACACCGATGCCACCATATCAATATTTTTATATGTAAATGTCATTAGGTGGATTTGCACTAATCTAATTTATATGAAACATTCACCGTGAAATGTCAAGTTAATGTATGCAAAAGAAAACAGAAGGAAAGGGTAATTTGCATTTTAATAATGAATATAATTCATTTAACATGAAGCTCTGACATCATTTACATATACAATTAATTTTTAAATTTATATTGCCTTCATAATATATGTACGTAGTTTTATATTATGGTAATACTATCTTTATTAAATAAGGAGAGATTGAACTGAGAAATGAATATTTTTTTAAAGCTTCAAGTTCTATCCTGTATATATATCACCTTGTGTTAAGACAGTCCTTTCTCCGCTATGTAGACATTTCGTGTTGGAACTCACAGCGCTATGTCTTATTACCAGAGCGTGAAAATGAAAATAATAGATTTCCAAATGTGGGCATAGAACCCCTGACCGTCGCGTTTCGTCAGAGAGTCGATGTGCGTCACGACGGCCAGTACATAAAATATTTATTATAATTACACTTGAACAATCAACCATCACGTTCATAAAGCGACCTTAAAATACGACTGAAATTATAAAATCTAACAAATATAAAACGTTCCTTTCATTTAAAAGATTGAATTTCACGTTTCAATTGATCAACGCCGCTCTGCAATAACGTAATAGGGGATGTTCGAAAAGGAAGACGAAACAGCCTTTTGTGAAAAACGACAGGCACAGCATAATGTATCGAGTGAACTTGAGTTGGAGATACACTGAGTTATTAATGGTTTTATAAGGTTTTTGTAAAAAAAAACATATTAAATTGATTCATTTCTTTTAGCAGGCTGCTCGTTTATACAGAGAGAACCTAGTGTCAAGACACTCCGTTCATCACTTTTTGTTAAATTTTCGAGACGTTGCCGGAACTAAACGCTAGGTTTTTTAACCATAGCATCAAAATGAAAATATTTTAGATATTCTTATTGAGATTGAACCTTGACTTATAAGCTTCTTAAGCTATATAAAAATAAATATTATAAAAATATAGGTTTTTTACAATTACACAATATGAATCTAGTCTTTTATATACCTATTGAAGTTTTTATTACTCATTTAAAAAAATATAGAAAAATTTAACTTTATATTTTTGGCATTTTTTTTCAGCTTCACGTTATATTCTGAACTCAACGGGGTAGGCAGAGGGAACCTAGTGTTAAGAACTTTTTTCTACTATTTCCCTAATGCATATATATATATAAATTGCGGTAAAATAATTTCTTAATTAAAATTACATTTTCTACACAACAAAATTGTTGCAAGACGTGCGTCAGTAAGAGCGGCAGAAAGCAGTAAAACATCACTACGTCTTCATTTTCCGTTAAATTTCAGTAAATTTTTCGCTAGTTCAGACAATGTGGAGGCCAACGATATATTAACTAACAACAAAAACAAATCCACTAAAAATTGAATTCAAAACTGTTGCATAAAAATGAACGAGTACTTGTTTTCTTACTGATTTACGTTTATTATTAGTAAGGACAGCCAATAATAATTATTATAATACGTAAACAGCAGTAAATTGTTATAATTTATATGGTATAGACGTGTGTTTACACAAATCGTTCGAAAATATTCTTGAATTTTAGCGGCGCGTGCGCACGCGTTACATTTACCAATAGTGTAGGGTGACAATAAGATTAGATATTAAACTACTTCAATATAGATATATTTTTAAACATTTTCGTGTTGATTATTTATTGTATATATATAAGTAAGTCGTGGTTTCTTAAGTTTTTTTAAGATGTATTTTCAATTTTCTTTACGCTGCACTCCTCTTGAAACAGTGTAGAGAACCTATCGTCAGTTTACCCAGAAAATTTTCACCAGAGCGATAGAATAAATAATTTATTATCTTCAATAGGAATTGAATCCACAATCGTCGCGCTTACAATGAGATTCTGTGGCATTGGGCCAAAATGGCCCCAATTAATATTTTTAAGTGATTCATGATTATTTTCTCTCAAGATTATATATTTCTATAAGCATCGTATCCAGTTTATTTTGGCTATCATAAAAATATATATATAATATTAATATAAGGTATATGAAAAATATTGAACTTTATTAATTCTTATAAAATCTTTCAATTTTGAGAGATTTCATCCCTGAGAGGTTCTCACGGCAACTAAGCTTTTACAAACTAGTTTTAATGTGTTTTTAAAGTTCTTGGAGTGTATGTAGAAATTTAATTTAAAATATAAATCATTTCGCAGAGCAATACCTAAGACCTGTTAATTAGGAAATTTCCTGTTCAAATTGAGAATGGAAAACATTTTTTTGTTCATTGTTCAAACAGTTCTTTGCATTTGAACGAAAAACAAACTATGAAAATCGTACTAATTAATTCAAAGTATTAATTAAAACTTTCTGAACATGTTATATGCGATGACATAAATGTTGCTACTTTTGCATTTCTCATGAACTTTTGTATTATGTATACGTATGTATGTATGTATGTATGTATATTGATAGCCTTTGAAATACTGTTCCGCTCCACGCGACATCAAATCATAAATATTAATGAGAGACAAGCCGCGAATGTCGGTCTTTGTGTCGGGTACAAAGCAAATATCGTGTTCATCAAAGAAAATCATTTTGTTTTGTAAGTGATTGTTTTTCACTATAAACATTTTTGCTATGTCACATTATGAGTAATGTCTATTGTTTTATTTGTTATTGTTGTAGTTTTTAAAAGTACTATAATAATCATGATCGTTTCGTTCCGAAATAGGTTAAAAAATATGTACCAACAACTTTTCAATTTAATTGAAAACATTTATCGGATTTTACATTAAATTCAGGCCTGAAAGAAGTTCTTAGTATAATGTAATTAAATTCTATTTCACAGATATTTGAAAAAATAAATAAATTAGAATCAGTTCAGTTCTTTAATTATGGCGTTTCGAGTGTGCTAGTTGAGCACCACTCACTTCATCAATATAACGTCGGGTATATGGACAAAACACAATTAGGATGATCGGTAAAAATAGATAACTTTACAAAATGATTATTCAAATTCAAATTCAAATTCAAATAATTCACAAATACAAATTGTGATTGTTAAATCGACTGATTGTGGGTTCGATCCCCACTCGAAGATATGAAATATTTATTTACATTTCTTCAATGCAATTCAACACGCAATATCTCCATAACTCAATGGAAAGTGTGAAACGGAGTGTCTTAACACTAGGTTCCATATGCCTACCCTGGTGTGTGCGGGATACAGCGTGAAGCTGATTTTTTTCCGTGAAGCTGCCATATTAAAAACGGGTTAAAAACAGAATTTCATAAGTTAAAGTAAAAAATATTTAATGTTATCATATGGATCTGAATGTTGGTACAATAAAAAAATACGAAAATATATGTAATTTATAAATAATTTTTAGTATCTACGTCAAGTCAACATGTGGTTACAAGATTCTATCTATAGTACTTAAGACATTTTTGAAATAGGGTCAAGAATTACGTCGGCAGTGCGGTAGCGTGCGTTCGGCTATTTTCGTCACACGTCGGCCAACTTCGGTTATTTTCGGAGAATTTCTGCGCCGTCAGTTCGGGCTATTTTAAAATTGGATAACACTTTGCCTTTGATGTAAAACAAATGTTGTGTACGCACACGCAATGCCATTACCTCGCAACTAGAGTGGAAGTGGCAACGTTTCTTATAACATTTTTACGTTTCCCTGAAAGACTTGCCATTCTTGTCAAGTGTTAAAAAGGGGCAAGACTTGGAAAGTGTGTATGTGTAAAAAAAGAGTACAACGCATCATTCAGCCATATAATTTAATTCTCAAAATATATGAGATGCTTGGAGAAAATACGTACAGTTTCAAGCTAGAACAGTAATCTCTGTACTCATTTCGTTAAACAATGCGCAGTATATAACAAGCCTTTCTATTCTATCTCTGAAATGGCACAGATAAGGATTTTTTAAGTTCTTGTCTTCGTTCGTATCTTTTTAGAAACCTTGTTAACAAACTTACTTATATCAGAATAGCACTTTTATCTTTGCTCTTGTTCTATGAACACATATGAACGCATAAACTCTCGAGTCACATGAAAATAAACATCAAGATTATATCGGTTAAAAGTGTTTACACAATACTATTTCGTTTGTGTGAAACGTTATGACTTAGAGTCAGATTATTGCATTTACTGGACGATTGTTTCAAATTATAGAGATTGGTGGAAGAAAAATAATTTCATTTCATAGAGTTTATACAGAAATGTCAGTTTTTCGAAAAGTAAAGGAATTGTTTCTAAATGCTTAGTCTGCATGGAGTCACCGTAGTCTGCATGATGTAGCGTACTTATGTAAGTATATAACTGTATATGAAATAGTCTTAGGATTCGAGGACAATTTGTATTAAATTTCATAACTTTTTGATGTACGGAAAATAAAAAAATGTGAAAATATGAAATCAGCATTTTTAAGGCCGTCGTGGCACAGGGGCACAAGCGTGTGACTGTAACATGACGGTTGTGGGTTTGGTTCCCACCGAATGGGAAATGCATTATTATGTATGAATATTTTCATTTCTTCGCCCTGGTTCACGGCAAAAGCGCGGCATTGATTTCGGTGACTCAACATGGAATGCCTCGGAAATACGGCGGAAATTGGGATATCTTAATACAAGGTTCCCACTGCCTACCTTATAGCAGTATAAGCGGGATTTAGCGTGAAGCCAAAAATACTAAAAACCAAAAGTTTTTTTATACTAAAGAAAAAAGAACAATCACGATAATATTTTTTTTTCTCTATAAATTAAGCAAAAAATATAAATATAAATATAGCGTGTCCTAAATGCTTATAACCTTTATACTATCTTACCTTGAAATATGACCTATTAAACTTAACACGTTCAGTATGACGATATAGCGTCACGCATTTTCCGCATTTTGTGAGGTAGAATAAATATAATATATATGTTGCTTCTTCGAATTGAACGTCCAAAATATATTTAGCATTATGAATGTAAAATGCAACGGCTTGTGGATTCGGTATCCACTCAGAGGACGCACATTTAAAAAATATTTTCTTTTTCCTCGCTTTACTAGATATCCAGAGGCACCAAGAGGGTGGGGGCCCTAACTAATATCTGTACGGTAATAATAGAGTCATCCCAAGCGAAAGCCTGACGTCCCAACATCGTCTTCTTGTCATGGACTTTAACATTATTTCAAAGAAAAAAGTAGCCGAGGTGAGAAAACATAGGCCTCAGATCTAGTGATGGTTGCTGAATATGCCGATGATATAGCACTCATAGACGAGAACCAGCTGATACTGGAGCAAAAAGTAAACCTCTGGAAGGGTACGCTTGAAAACGGTGGCCTTAAAATAAGTCTAAGCCCGAGTACATGGCCTGGGGGAGCCTGGACTCGAGCATTATCAATATAAGTAATAAACCAGCCGTTAAGTCGGAAATGTTGTACTTGTAATGTAAGATACATTCAAGGATCCGTTATGATCGAGTCTGAAGGCATTGATAACAATGTCTATAGCCGGATAAGCGCTGCTTGGGTATTTGGCCCAAGGCCACTAGACCGGAGGTCACTGATGGTCACTATGTCGGATACAAGTGCCTTGCTATATCAGTTCCTGGAGTGAGACCTCTCGGACGCCCGAGAAAATGGCAGAGAGGTTTGAGTGGAATATTTTTACAATAGGTTCCCGCTGTCTGCTCTATTATATGGGCTGATACAATTTGGTAAAATGGAAATTTTGAGTTAGATATTTTTGTTTTGAGATTGTGACATTATGATTTAGTTCAATACTTGTTCTACTACTACTTTTCATTGTTATTACATGTATTTTTTTCTGTTTCCTACGTATAATAAAGGGACCGCTATTTTAACGATTATACCGCCTTTTATGAGTGTACAATAAAGATTATTACTATTAGTATTAGTTTAATTCGTTTTAAGTGCCTGTTAATCCGTAATGTGTTTGTGATTTCATAACGAAGATATATTGCTTTTCGTTTAATTAAACGTGTTGGACCCATTGGATCTCAAGGGCGTTAGTTTAAATTTTAATTCAATAAACATTACACATACGCGACAGTGTGTACTGGTAGCTTCCTAGCCGATCTACTCCTGCCATATCAGTCAGTGTTACGCTAACCGCGGCGTTCATCACTGTGGCTGTATTTGGATGTTTGGGGTTCAACGGAACCATGGAATATATGTTTTTTCAAAATGATATGAAAGTGTTATTTCTTTTTAATTATTTGCTAAGTTTGTGGATAAAAATCGGACGGTCTTTGAAATTATTCAAAGAAAAATCAACTATCATATATTCAATTGTATGTGGATTTAGGCGCTACGAGCTAAAGGTTAATTACTTATTTGACCGGAAATAGGATAATATTTTCAAATTATCCTATTTCCGGTCAAATAACTAATTTATATTATTATAAAGGGAAATGAGTAAATACAGCCTTAAAATAAATGTAAATTGATGATAATTGCCAAAGATCTGCTAATAACTGACAAGAAAAGAAAAATATACGCTATAAATTGTAATTTTTGAGTTAGGTCTCTTTCTTTTAATATTGATACAAGTAGTTTGTGTGTGTGGACTCATTCCGCGTACCATTTACAACTTAATAAGTAAATGCTTATTAACAAAAATATTCTGTGTAATATATCGTACAATTCTGTAGTCACGCAAACTATACACAAAAAATATTAATGACAGTTAAAAAAATATTTACCAAGATTACAACGAAATAATCATTTTCATTTATATATTACTATTTTTTTGTCACGCCGTCATAGACAGATGGTCAATGTGGCATAGTAGAATTGTGACCCTGAGGATTAGGGGTATGATTTTCATACCCATAAATTTCCTCCTTATTTTTACGTTTTAGTCATAGTAAAGAGTTGATTCGGTCACACAACAAGTAATGTCTCGACTTTGGTTGGGAAGAAGAAAACTGAGTGTCACATTAGGTTTCTGTATGGGTATAGGTATACTGCTATGTGCCAATTCATCGTGAAGTTAATAAAAATATTTTTAATTAGAGGAATGTCTCCTCATGCAAGAAATAATAACCAGAGATTCTTATTGATTAATTCATTCATTGAAAAAGCTGAAAATACCCAGTACTAAACTATGAAAAATATACAATTTAATACCAGATACATATAAAATGAAAATGCTAACCACGTTTCTATGAAAATGTGTGTTTATTTACATATTATAGCAATATTCAGGGCACAGGATGTTTACTTTGTGCGGTATAATACAAAACTATATGAAATTAGCTACTATTGTTACATATGTATAATATTCTAAGATTATGTATTGTTGTTTCAAATATGATTAATTAAAAAAAACATAGTATTAAGACAATCCATTTCCATTAAGGCAGGAATTTTCGAGGCTGCATGTGCTTATAAGCGGAACTCAACGCCGCGGCTTGCTTCGTTACCACAGCGAAAAAATGTAAATTTTAAATATATCGTTCCCGAAATGAAACCTACTTTGATATCTATAGGGTCCTATGTATATCAAAGAATGGAAACAGGTTAATGATGTTAATGATGCTTGAAATATCAATTTTTTTCATCAAATGTCATCATAAATGACATAATAAAAAAAACATTTTTAGATATACCTATTGAATAATTAAACAAAATTTGACTGAAAACTCAAAATTTGATTTGAAATTTTGTTAGTATAAAGACTTAAGTGTCAGTTCACTCTAAATTTTCCGCCCATATGCTAGATATTGCGTGTTTAGCAGCGGAACTTAACGACTCCATTAATTAAGGTATCATAATTTCAAATTAAGGTAACACGATATCAAAATTCAAAAAAATCTCGCGTGTAAATACGGGGTTTGGTTCCAATTTATTCACGCAAAGCCACTGTCACTGAACCTTTTGTTCAGTGTACCGAAATAACCCGAAAAATTCATATATGCCTACTAGCCGCAAGAGGGTGAATACGTGGGATTTGCTAAAGCAGAGTGTGGAATAATTTTTCTTTATTTAGTTATCATTAATCATAATGTATCAAGTTTCAGGCCATTTGTGGCACAGTTGTCATTCATTGTGAGTTCGATTACCACTTGGGGAAATGAAATATTGATTATTTTCATTTCCTGCTCTGGCAAAGCGCGCCATTGAGTTCCGCCACTCAACACGCAATGTCCAGAATCCAGAATACGGCGGAAAGTGAACTACGGAAATGTCTTACCGGGAAATGATTGTATTAAATTTAGGTTCCCATGTTCCCTCTGCCTAACCCTACTAAGAGCGAGAACTAACGTAAAATAATAAAAAAAACCATTATGTATATGTAATGTAACACCGCAATACGATAAAATATTCCAACCAATGAACCTTCATTGGTTTATGCGATTCTTCTTTTTATTCTTGCATTTAGTATCAGTTTTGTAAGAAAATATATTCAAATCAAATAAGATCAAATATATATTTATTTATATATTTTTATACACGGCGTTTTAAAATGATCACTTAATAATTAATTAATCGAAATAATGACATGTGACTCTCGATTAAAATGACTTTGTTTAGCACTGAATAATTTAAGTTAATGTACTAGTTGCTTTTAATTTTCATTCTATAGTATTCAACAACATAACCTTATATTTATACAGTTTTTTTTGGGAAAATGGAGGTCGTTTAGGCATTACGGCATAACGTCAGCCTGTAAATGCGACGGTTGTGGGTTAAATTTTCTAACAAGGGATTCAGTTATTTCTATTTCCTTGCTTTGGTAACAAGATTTCCTCCACTCAGAACACAAAGGTTTTTAAAGCAGTATGGAGAGTGGAGACCTTATTAGTAATGTTTTCTGCATTTTTTATATCATCAAGGAGAGACGAAAAATAAAAAAAATAATGTGCTTAAAAAAATCGAACGATAGAATAGAATCTGTTCTATAAGCCTCATATTGAGAAGCCTATAGAATTCGAATAAAATGGCTGTTCCCTTACAGTTTAACGTTAGTGAAACTACAATTGCTTTACAATGTTTTGTTAAAAGTTACTATTAGTTTGCGTTGCTTTTACTCAAATGGAAGTTTGGACAGGATTTTAATTTGAATGATTTAACACAAATGTTATGTTATTATAACATATATATTATAAAGTATAGTAGTGGGGAACGGAGTGTTTTAACACTATGTTCCCTGCTGTGTGCGGGATACAGCGTGAAGCTGATTTATATTATATAGTTAAAATATACACTGGCTTATATCAGACGCCCTTTCCGTTGACATCCTCTCAAGCAGTCACGTCGTGCGTGTACCTTCTTTTTCACCTATCTGGCGTTTCTGTAAAAATCTGTGTGCACTGCAGGATTTTTTATATTATTTATATTTTTCCAGACTTTTCCATAACTATTTAGTTGATTCTCGTAAAAAATAATAGATTTCGTTTTTATAATTTATATTTTAGAGGTTTATTTCTATAAATTATAAACTAAATAAGTTTGTGAATATATGATAATTTATTTTGGCTTCAAAACTCTAAATTCGGAAACTCTGGTGCAATTAACGCTGAATTTCGTGCTAGTTCACGTCGTGTAATTTGGACCGTTAACTTAATTTGTTAGTAAATTATTAATGAGGTATCGTGGTGAAGTAGAAGAATATCTGACTAAATATACGATGGTTATGGATTCGATTCCGGTTCAGTAGCAAATTTCTATGTTCTCTTCTACGAACTGCTTGTACCGTGTCTGAAATTACTAAAGCTATCAGAAATGGCCATGAAACAATTTTTTTTTTAAATTATAATAGTGTATACTATTAGAATTTTTGTTTGGTAGCGTAATAGAATATTATATTTCATTCTTTCTTATAATTAGGTAAAACTTATACAACACCATGCTTATTATGACATAAGGAAAAACATTTCCCCATAATCATATCCTATTAAATAGTAACCGAGAAAAAATCACTTTATTTTTTTTTCTTTTTCGTATACTACGAGATTTTTTCACTTTCACATTGTATCTCACATATAGAAAGGTAGAAAGAGGGTACCTGGGGACCTACTGTCAATACACTCCGTTATACCATTATCGTACGATTTCCAGAAACTACTACAAGATATATGTAATTCAAATGATTATTATCAAAGAAATAAAATACAGTGTAAAATTGTTAAAAGCTGCCATTTTGCATTGAGCGCCAAATCATGTCACATGGGCAGTCAAGTGTACGACGTCTCGGTTCACACTCCATTTGCCCACAAACCGACCAGCGACCTAGAAATATATAAACTTTCAAATATAAACGAATTTTGTATTCATATGCTCGGATATTTTATGTTATTTAGCTTTGCTTCAAATGTTGGTCTGTGTTTAGGCTAAGTGGATTTATTTTGGATTGGTTGCGGGTTCGATTCCCGCTCAGATTTCAGGTAACCAGAATAAGCGTGGCGTTAAATATTACCACTGTCGCAAGCTCGACCGGAAAGTGGGGAATAGAGTATAATATATCCTATAAAACAATAAGTGAATGCAAAAAGTACGTATTATCATCGCTGGGATATGTGGAATAAATTCTTATTTCACTTGAATATAATAAAAATAATACAGAGATTTATTTTTATAATTCCAAGTCAGTCGTGGCGCAGGAGTCCAAAGTGTGACTGTTAAATCGGCGGGTTGTGAGTACGATCCCAATTTGAGGAAATGAAATTTAATTACATTTATATTTTCATTTCTTGTCTCTCTGTCTCTCATGTTGAGGCAAGTCGAGTCGAGGGCGGAATATTTTGATACGAGGTTTTCCCTAAGACTTAAAATCATAACCAGGATCAAAATATTTCTATTTGAACGTATAGGTTAGTGGTCAGAGCGCTTGGAAGCATCCTTACGGCATCTGCATACTTCTTTCGTTTAGTCAACTATCATCAATCTCTATCCATGCTTTCCTAATGCTTTTTACGTGGCTTTTCTCCAGTATCTTCGATATTATGTTTTCGAAGGTCAATCGAGGTCTTCCCCTACCTCATACCTGTATATCTTATATTATATTTATTAAAATTTAAAAAAATTAAATTAGCTTCACGCTATATCCCGCAGACAGCAGTGTAGGCAGAGGGAACCTAGTGTTAAGACACTCCGTTCCCCACTTTCTGCCGAATTTTGGAGGCATTGCGTGTTGAGTGGCAGAACTGAACGCCGCGCTTTGCCTCGACACCAGAGCGAAGAAATGAAAATATAAATTTAAGTAAATATTTCATCTCCTCGAGTGGGGATCGAACCCACAACCAGTCGGTTTTACAGTCACACTTTGTACCACTGCGCCACGACTGGCCTCTATATTATATTTATATCTAATGTAACAGTATGTACCACGGATATACGTTAAAAATAAATAAATAAATAAAATAAAATATGCATGGCAATACACTTAAATAACATAGTTAATTATGTATAATACAAACTATATATTTTTGATACCATATTAATCGAGACGAGTTCGTGTATTGTCGTCCCGAATGTCGCGACCGTCGTTCTGTATATATAGGTGGTGGTGATGCTGGAAGGCAGCGGTCGAGTCGAACTATTAAGTACTACGGTACTAATATATATAATGCACATAAAGACTCGTACCAAATGTATAATGAATATAATATGATAATTCCAAGTCTATGATGACACGATCTTTTAGGATCGAATTCCTTATAAAGGAAATATATGTGCAGGAGCGACACATATTATGGATTAAAGTTATCTTTGACCAATGTTATAATATTGAATGTTGCTTGACGTCGCGGAAGCTGACGTGATGGGCTTAAGCGAACTGTTACAGCGACATTAACTATGTCGTGGCCGATGCCGTCTCGCAGTACGCTCGCGATACGTAAGCTATGCTTGTATGGCGTTAGCTATTGATATATTGATATACCATTTCTACGACTTGGTATACGACTAGTAGGTGTGTGGTGCTATTTTATGTCCCAGCTCCGGTGTATGTAGTAGTGTCCGCCTGTCTCGTACGGGTGTGTGGTGCTATTTTATGTCCTGGAACTCTGGTGTATGTAGTAGTGTCCGCCTACGGTTCGAGACGCGACTGTGGGGTGTGTGCCGTGCGTTTATTTAACATATCGGCCGCCTTACGGCAGTGCGTTTGTTCCAACGACTTATATTGATCTCACAAATCAATCAACATCACGAATCACAATTCTAATATAATAATCTTAATATAAACAAGCGTAACAAGTACCTTCAGACTGATCACACACAAACGTCCCGGAGAGTTCATTAAGACTGTTGCAGCCGCAGTCAGGTAGGAATTCACGGTGTAGGGCGGGGAGGTGCCCGTACTCTTTCTTCCTTTCATTATAACTAGTTCGCTGTTATAGTGGAGAGGAAGATAGGACGCGCTCTTGGCTTTTCTTCAGACGAGCTTCGAGTTATGACAATGTTATATTGTCGAGTTTCCAGTTATCTAAATAACTGACACAAGAACAACTTCTGATGGCAAATATGTTATTAAAGCGATACCTTCTAATGGCATAATATAAAGTTCTTAATACTGTTACCTCTGAATCTCTAAAAGATATTGGGTTCTTCACGATCACAACTATAGACGGTTCTAAACACTAGACACATCACGAGCCAAGGCATTATTTATTAAATAATATTTTCAAAGGAGTTTGAGATAACAGTTACACTACATATTTTATTATTAATCTTTGTCACTCATTCTCTCGACCTACCCTCCTAGAAAATTTACTTTTTACACAACTATAACAATTGTATAAATACTTTTAAAAAGATCTAAGAACAGTTACTTACAACTTCGATTGTATTGTATAAAAGTGGAACTTCATTACCTGTAATAAGAAATAAATATTAAACTTTATATTTTACAAAGTAATAAAGTAGATTTACAGTAAAATATTTGTCTTCAGTAATACTCAGCTCGATATCCATTCGGGATTCGAGAAATGATTTATTATTTCAGCGTAGCAGTCTCAGATCTAGGGTTTGAAAGAAGACAATATGTGTATCAAGAAGAGCATAATTTTTCGGCTTTTTTACCATAATGATAAAATAACAACAAATCAATATATATTTTAGGGTTTAAGGGTAACGGAGTGCCTTATGACACTAGGTTCCCTCTGCCTACCCTGCTGTGTGCGGGATACAGCGTGAAGCTAATATTAAGTTCAATTTCCCAATTTTGAGCGGAGAAGACATTTACTGAACTGTAAATGTCTTCTCCACTCAAAACTTCTTATGCAAAAAGCCTAAAATCAATATATAACAATTTGTCACTATTTATTCTATTGAGAACAAGATCAATGATGACGATAATGATCATTGAGATGATGTTGACCATAGTGAAGGTGAAGGGCACAAAGTTAGCATATTTTGCCATTTGACTACTAATATTTTTAAATAACTTAATATTATAAAAGGCGCTATTTGGTAAGATTATTTTTTATTAGCCATATTGTAGGTGAGTGTTAGTGCACTCTAAAAGAGCTTCTTAAGGGTACGCTTGGATCGTAATTCCAAAATATTGTTCTGAATTGAAGACAATTAATATCTATATTTGTAAATTGAGGAATTTTATTATCGAAAAGCCGTAAATTTACTAAAGTAGTTTTTAATAAGAGTGATTCCTTCATATTATTTAAAATAAAGTAACTAGCAAATATTGTCGAATATATATATTTATAATAATAAACTCTACGGACTGACATGGCGCAGAAGCGCAAGTGGTTTGATTCCCGTTCGAGAAAATGAAATATTTACGAGTCGAGGCAAAGCGCGGCGTTGAGTTCTGCCACTCAAGAAAATAAAATAATTCAATAGGTATTTAAATTTACAGCAAGCTGTTTCCATCATATTAGTAATTTATGTGTGTCACCTAAAATACAAAGCCGCTTATCCGCTTAAAAAGTCGATACTAAATAACGTGAAAAACAAAGCGATTACCGCTTAAGCTTTGAGGTGTGAAGCGAAAATTAATGTACCGGCTATATCTCGTGCCACAGCTTTGTACCACACGTTTATCAGTTTCCACATTATTGACTATCATACAGAATTTTCATTTATTGAAAATCTTTTTCTATTAATTAACTGAGAGGACGCCACGGTTATGGATTCGATTTCCATTCAAGAAAACAAATTATTTCATTTTCTCGTCGCTCAGCACACAAACAAAGGATTACGCTGAGTTCAACAGAGTTCAACGAGAAAACCTGGGCCTTTCTCTCCTTTAACCAAATTTTGGAGACCTCGTGTAGAGTGACTCAATTTAAGACCTTGCCAAAACGAGGAAATAAAAATAATTAAATCCTTCGAATGGGAATCGAACGCACAACTATTGCGAATACAGTCAGCTACCGTGTCGCAGCGCCATTAGGGCATGATGGCTTAATAATGAAAAAAATCTAATAATATATTTTTCACGTTGATAATGTTAAATAAATTCGATAAACGAGAACAGAGAAAGAAGGATCGTAAAATGCTTCCGCCATATCAGCTGTAATTCGATCGACATCCAAAATAAGCGTTTCATCTTGTAGCCATGAAAATAAATTGAAATGTCAGATATCTGTGCTAAATTGACGTTGGTTTTGCGATTGTCTCTTTTCTATAATCGTGTGTTATCAATGAGATGATAAGGAATTGGTGTGGTTTATCAATTTATTGGCAGCTCTTTTTTGCGTAGCAGGCTAGGTATAATGTACATGGTGTTAAAATTTCCGTTGAATTCGTTCCATTCTTCATAGCATGTTAACTTGCGGAACTTAACGCAGCGCTTTGTCTACGCGCTAGAGTGGGATCAATCAATGCATTTTACTCTTTTATGTTTAATATATATAGGAATAATAATATAATAGGAATACTTATTTTGCTTCACTACAAAATGTAGCAAAACGCGAGTTTACAATAAACAAGTTATTTTTATAAAAATGTTTAGTCTTTGTACTAGTTTTTTTGATTTTTTCCTTTAAAAATCAAGAAAATATTTTTTATATTATAGGCTATCAACTGTCGTAACTTCGAATATTTCACAACAACAAGTTTTGATAAGGTAATTTTTATTTAAAGCTAACAATAAAGCAGCTTATATCAAAATATTCTAACTCTTAACAACTATCCATTGCTTAGAGACAGTACTAATTTTCCGCTACTCTATGTAGTGTGTATACGCAATAACTTTAAAATTGCAGAAAAATTGCGGTAATAAAAAAATAATTCATCGCCCCGAGTAGGAATTGAACCCAAGTCCGTCGTGTTTACAGTCAAACGCTCTAGGACTGTTCTGCAGTTCTGTCACTTTTTTTAAAAGTGAACACTAATATATTCAAGAAGAAGTATATTGTAACAAATTTACGGGCATGTGCTAGTATGGAATATACAGGAATGAAAAATGAATAAGAGGCAAATATAATAATGTGAAAAAATTACATAAAACCAAATACACCCGATGAAGGGAGGATAAAATAGAAGAGTGCCCGAAGAAATGAGACGTTTTTGTTATACGCTTTGTCATTATTCTTATTTGAGTGAACGTTGAAATTTTGTAGGTAATTTGTATATTTTATTAAGGTTCCGTAACAAAAGGGCAAAACGGAATCATATTACTAAAACTTGCTCTTTTGTTCGTTCGTCTGTCACCAGGTTGTATCTCATGAACTGTGATAGATAGACAGTTTAAGTTTTTAAAGATAATGTTGACAGTCTCTATGTAAAGTATCGAAAGTGACAAGTAGCAAATATCATTATTGGTATTTTTTTGTTTAATTAATATAGAAATAACAATTTTTATTAAATATTAAAAAAATATTATTAAAAAAACTAAACTTCTTAGTAGTTAAAATGAACAAAATAAAAACATTTGCGATTTTACCACTTCCGATACTCTACCTAAGGAGATACCATCGGTTATTTTTAATGTAACAAAAAACACAAAAAAAACAAAATTAAATAGATTTTTAAGGGGTCTACCATATAACGGCATGGAACCTTTCGTGCGATAGTCAGATTCGTGCATGACCGGTTTTATTATAATACTAATGGAAGAAATAAGCTCATCTTTTAAGGTTCTTTTTATGATTGGTATGTAAAGTTGCTTAACAATTTAAAATGGTGTATGACAGGAGCTTAATATGAAATACCAACATAACGATTGCGGCTTTGTTTGACATTCGGCGGCATGTGCTTTTTCTGTTTCCCATTCGGCGGCATGTATTATTTCTATTTTCCTTTTTGGTAAGACAAAGCGCGGTGTTGAATTGTATCTTGAATGATGAAATTCAACGTCGCGTAATGTCTCTTTTTGCGTAAAATGTCCGCTGTCTTAATACTGGCTTATCTCTGTCTGCCATAAACGGGATACAGCGTGGAGTAGAAGAAATATATTTTCTATGTCATGGGGATTACTTGAAAAAGATTAGTACAAGAACATTTTTATGCATTTTTAAAATATATGTAGTTATTTATAAAAAGCCAGCCAGCTAGCGTAGCCAGTCGTGGCACAGGGGTACACATTGCGACTGCGACAGGTCGATATGGGATCGATTCCTACTCGAGGAAATAAAATATTTAATATTTTTATTTTTTCGATCTGGTGTAGAGGCAAGGCGCGGCGTTGAGTTCGGCCACTCAACACGCAATGCCACCAAAATTCAGCGGAAAATGGGCAACGGAATCTTAACATTAGGTTCCCTTTAGTATATTAGTTTCACCGCATCCAATTACACACTAACGAAGCGACATTGAGATATATTATCAAAGCGATATAAATATTGGAGGTTAGCGAGATGAAAGCTCTTAGCTGTCAGCCTCTACCCAACTCGTTAGACCGAATAATTAACGTAGCACCAGTCTCTGGTAAGTGCGAATCATTAATATTAAATTGCTTGTACAAGCACGCTTAGGTATTTCGTGCAGTCCATTTTTAGAGAGTATTTTATGATATATAGTGTTCCTTGATAGGACTTTTTTTGTTAAACCTTATTAATGGTTGAGTTCCGCAACACTCAATGCATCGAAAATTTGGCGGAGAGTTCAAAACGGAGCGTCTGGATACTAGGTTCCATCTGCTTACCTTGCCATAATATGCTGCAAACCGATTCGTTAAACAAAAAAATATTCTGCGCATGTGAAAAATAAAAATTCTGTATATTTTAAAAACATAGAGCGAATTTGTGTTAGAAGCAGCGCGCTCTACTGTACACGGTTCAATGAATCGATTTAAACTTGCTGTAACTCCAAACCGGTTGTCAAAGGCAATGAATGAACACTTGTTAGTAACGAACGTCCAACAGCTTTAATATTTCATAGTAAAATTCATGTTTTTTGTATATCACATATTTTATAAATGATTATCGGAGAGGTCAGTCGTGGCGCAGTGGCACAAAGTGTGACTGAATCGACTGGTTGTGGGTTCGATCCCCACTCGAGGAGATGAAATATTTACTTAAATTTATATTTCCATTTCTTCGCTCTCGTGTCGAGGCAAAGCGCGGCGTTGAGTTCTGCCACTCAACACGCAATGCCTCCAAAAATTCGGCAGAAAGTGGGGAACGGAGTGTCTTAACACTAGGTTCCCTCTGCCTACCCTGCTGTGTGCGGGATACAGCGTGAAGCTAATTTAATTTTAATTATCGGATTTTAGATTAATAATCATTATTTTATTATAATAATTATTGATTTGCGTGTTGGAGTCACAGTCACATAAAATACCTCCAGAGTTCAATAGAAAATAACTGTCTTAACACTAAGTTTCCTAGGTCCCGTCCCAGCTGTACGGGGAACACAGCATGGATTAAAAAAAATAATAATATTCGGGTTCGACCTCTGTTCAAAAAACGAAAACTAAAAAACGGAAAACTTTTAAAAATTACATATGTACATTTAAAATTTGTCCGGATTAAATATTTTTTTCTATAGCGATGAATTAAGTAACATCTACAATAAAATTATATTAATGACAAATTGTTTTATATTTATATATTGTTAAGTGTTATTCTACACTTTCACAGTTTAAAAAAAATATATATATATATTTAATATTTTTTATTAAGTTAAAGTTATTTCAAGTTGTGGGAACAAAAATTGCCAAATCTTCCATTTCCATGTTGAATATTACTTAAGAAACAAAGAAGCAAACTAACTTTGTATCTAAGTTTAGCGAGTAAATAAAACTTTAATGGTTCAGCATTCAGACATTTATAAATTAATTAAGGGAGTATAAATCTATGTCGAAGTTTAAAAGCTTAGAGATTGCTTAAGTTGATTATGAAGAGCTTCCTTGGAATTTTAATGACATTGTAGCGCCCCCGAGTGTGCGGGCTTTATTTTGTAATTTGTAATTTTTTAAGTATATTAGTTATCTTTATTGATATATAATAAAATAAAAGAAAAGAGAAAGTGAAATTAATTCTTTCTTAAAAATAATAGATTTCAATATAAACAATAATACAAAAAAAATATATGATCAATTTAATAAAATCTTGACTTGATAGGACTAAATGCATGCAACAATCTGCAGTTGAATTTATTTTATATGGTTTTTTAAAAATACCTATTTAATTGAACTAATATTACCTATCAAGGATATAGTTTTCTATTTATAAGTTAAAAATTAAATTAGCCTCACGCTATATCCCGCACACAGCCGGGGAGGCAGAGGGAAGCTAGTGTTAAGACAGTCCGTTTCCCACTTTCTACCGAATTTTGGAGGCATTGCGTGTTGAGTGGCAGAACTCAACGCCGCGCTTTGCCTCGACACCAGAGCGAAGAAATGAAAATATAAATTTAAGTAAATATTTCATCTCCTCGAGTGGGGATCGAACCCACAACCAGTCGGTTTTACAGTCACACTTTGTACCATTGCGCCACGACTGGCCTCTTCTTCTTCTTCTTCTTTATAGAAAAATGTTTTAAAATTTAACATTTTTCTATAAAGAATTTCGATCGACAACTGTCGCACAATACAACATTTCTAAAAAACAATTATATTTAAAACTAGCTTTTGCCCGCGACTTCGTCCGCGCTTCCGTCGTTTTTCGTAAAAAAAATAGCATAAAGTCCTTTCTCACGGTTTTGATTGAACAGGCAGATTAATTAACTTTCGTATTTTAGTAGGACAATATAATATGTCAATCCACAATACTATTGAAAATATAAGGGGCCGCAGAATATTATTATTAATAGCTTTACCCGTGACTCCGTCCGTGTAACTCCTTGTTTGTTATTAAGTTGATATATTGCTAATATTGCTTAGATCAAAATAAAGTTTAAAATACTTTAGCGCAAAGCTTCCGGGTAAAATATGTTAAGAGTTGACCCGTCTGGCACGTGAACGTAAAGGTTCCTAGAACTGCTAGCCACCGCAACAACTGCAACCCGGGAAAGAGCGACGTATAATTGACCATGCGAGAAACAACTGATACTGAGATCTACTCCAGCAACACAAAAAGTCTGCCCTTGAGCCTTATTTATCGTCATTGCATAACACACCGATACTGGGAATTGCGTGCTTTTATATTGAAATGGAAAATTATTTGGTATTATGGGAACTCTGGGGATAAAGAAGGTTTCTCCTGCTCCGCAACCTGTTAAAATTTGAGCCTCGATTACATTTTGTTGCAACTGGGTTACTTTTAGCCGAGTTCCATTGCAAAGTTGAGGTGGTCTTAAATTTCGGAGCAGAATTATCGGAATGCCAATTTTTAAACAAATTAAATGAGAAGGAAGTCCATATTTAAAGAATTTAAAAATTCTATCGGGTAATTAGTGGCTTCTTGTTCATCGACCATTCTATTTATTGAACTATAAACTTTGCTTTCCCCCTGTTATATTAGACAGTATTTTATTATTAATCTCAGATGCCTGGTCATTGCGAGCTGTCAAAATGGAAAATGGAAATGGAAAAATAAATTGGTGTAGTTGTGGATAAGTACCTTCACCAATCTTTAATAATATATCAGAAAATTCACGATTAACCGCGTTATCTCCAGTTCTTACTCGCACGTTAATAGTCAAGTGCACCGACTGTATATCACGCCACAAATAAGAACTTTTCAGGCAAGCCCTAACCTCATCAGCTCGGGTCCCCCGTGGTATTACCGGTAAGGTTTGTCGAAAATCACCACAAAATAAAACCGTGATACCGCCCATTGGGCGATCATCTTGTCTTATATCCCTTAGAGTTCTGTCTACCGCTTCTACTCCTTTTCGATGTGCAATCGTACATTCGTCCCATACGATTAAATTACACTCACGCAATACATTAGCTTTGTCGCCATTTCTTGAAATACTACAGGTTGGACTTTCCGTGCGATCTAAATCAATTGGTATTTTAAACATAGTGTGAGCAGTTTTACCTCCTGGTAGCAATGTTGCAGCTATACCTGATGAAGCCACGGCAAGAGCAATTTTACGCTGATTTCGAACATAAGCTAATATTAATTTAGTCAAGAAGGTTTTCCCAGTTCCTCCAGGTGCATCTAAAAACCATATTGTTCCTAAATTAGTATGCACACTCTGGCACACGCGATCATAGACTAAACGTTGTTCTGCAGTCATCATTGGGACACCGTTCTCTAATGTTACCAGCAATTCTATTGAGCTGTAACCAATCTCTGCGGAATATTATCGTATTTCATTTCATGTATTAGTTTGGTGTTTCTATACCGATTTCTATTATTATTTTTTTTTATTGAAGAGGTACTAATGTTATTTTTTAAAAAATAGGGATGAGTGAGAGTATTATTGGTATTGTAAACGTAAGAGTATACAAATATAATCAGAAATCTACGAACTGCTAAGCTTTTGGGAGTTACACGTGTTATTGTGAGTCAACCATAAAAGATAGACATATGCTGTCTTGGGATATTTTTTTTATAATTTTACCTAGAATATTTACGTTTTACATGGTTTTGCTGTAGCTTTAACCATTAAGGCTGCACACGCGACAGAAGCTTAAAAAATCAAGTACCTTCTCCGGTTTTCCCAACATTTCTTTTCACTGCTCTGCTTCAACTGTTTGTAACGTGATGAAAAGTATATTATGATCTGCTCAGGAGTATGAAAAATAACTATACCAAGTTTCGTTAAAATCCGTCAAGTAGTTTTTGTTTCTATAAAGAATATACAGACAGATAGACAGACAGACAGACAGACAGACAAAATTTTTATTGATTGCATTTTTGGCATCAGAATCGATCACTTATCACCCCCTGGTAGTTATTTTGAAAATATATTTCATGTACAGAATTGACCTCTCTACAGATTTATTATAAGTATAGATAAGCCTACAATAATAAAGTGTAAAAAGGAACACCTCTACGCTATCTGACGTGCTACGAGTACGTGACGTCATTTATAAAGTTATCGCCTACGAGGCCTCGCTACGAGCGCTACGGCATTTATAGTCTAAGTGACGGATGTGAAATGTGTCGCTTTACTTTTATTTTTTTTGTCTGTCGAAATACAGGTTACAAGTATATTTTTACTATGATATTATTTTACTTTCTGCAAATGATTTTTAGAAATTGCTGTAGTATGTATAATATAATACGGTGGAAATTTGTTACCACTTTTTTTACTTTTCCATTGTATTCCGCTTACAACAATACGGAGAGAGATTCTACTGTTACGACACTGTGTATTTCCTTTTTCATCCACATTTGAGACTGAGTGGCAAAATTTAACGCTCTTGGTTATATTTTTTCAAATATTGCAGTACTGATAAATGTGGTGGGATTAAAAAATTCACAAACAAAATCGTGAGTATAAAGTAGACAGACAATTTTTTCGACTACTTCGAAATTTTCTTTAATTTAAAAAAAATGAAGATCTTAAAAATTTTTGCAGTCGCGCTCAAGACTATAACTACTATCGTCTGAATAACATTTAAAGGCTTAATGTCATTGGACACGACACGTTATTGTGCAGAATATTGTTCCCATAAAGTAATATAGCAGCTGTTGTTAGCACTTTCACGTCTTTATAATGCTATTTTCATTATTGTTTGTATATATACAGTATATTTAAGTATATATATGTACATGTATGGATTTTCAGTAATAATAGATTTCTATAGAAGATGCCACAGCTTAGCATGGCGGAGAGTTCCGCCACTCAACACGAATTACTTCCAGAAGTCGCCAGAAAGTAGAGAGCTTAATGGGAGGATGGGAATTTGTGTATTTTGTTTATCGTAAAAATATATTGTAATCGAGCTAAAACTAACGATTTAACTGTAGACGTTATAGTATCATGTAAGTCAATGAAAGAGTGCACGCACGAAAAAATATGAATCATTCTCACGTTCCACGTCTCCGCCTGAGCCTAGAGTGCAAGCGAGAGCGCGGAACAAGCGAGCAGAGAGATTACAGAGAGAAATGAAGTCTGATGTTTTACTTATAAATATGCTAGGATTTTTTTGCCCCAGCTTAAAACTCTATCGTCAGACCAGCTCGATGCCAAGTTTGTTGATGATCAATAAATTATATGGATAGTATGGAGTAGGTAGAAGGAACCTAGTGTTAAAAATGTTCCCCATGATCCCTCTAGACATTGAGACATACCGTGAGAAGTGGAAATTTGACACCGGGTTTTGTATTATTATCGAAGCAAGTAAATTAAACTAATACACTACCGAGTGGGAATCAAACTCACGACACGATTTTATATAAAGAAAAAAATCTAGATGTAGATATTGTTTCATCTTCACTTTGCAAGCCGTATGTAGGGCATGAGGAAAGTGCTAGTGCAGTGCTTAGTGTTAAACTACTCCATATTTCTTTTTTTTTTTAAATTACGTATTAGATTTCGGAACTCAACGCCGCACTGGCGCTTGCTTGTTACCAGAGCTAGGTAATGGAAATATTGAGATAATTGATTCAATAAATTTAAAATTTATTAGGCCCACTCGACACTTACAACGAAGTGCGCTATTATTTAGTTAACCTAATTTACTCGGGTAATAGGTAATAATGGCGGGTTAATGAGAGCTCTTCACAAATTGCAATTTTGGTTAAGCGTTAATATATTGCGGATAATATGATTTCCTTTCATAATGATGAAAGTGAGGCCAGTCGTGGCGCAGTGGCACAGAGTGTGACTGTGTGTAAAACCGACTGGTTGTGGGTTCGATATCACTCGAGGAGATGAAATATTTACTTAAATTTATATTTCCATTTCTTCGCTCTGGTCAAGGTAAAGCGCGGCGTTGAGTTCTGTACTATAAGCGAATGGTGTCTATACTTCGCTCTGCTAGCACAGATAGACCCATAGCCATAGTAACTTTAGTTTGAAATATTAATAAAGCGTGTTAATTTACTTACATCAGACAGGCCGACGGCAACAGTTTCTAACTATTCACTCATACTATGTACGTACTAGTTAATTTCATTACAAAATATTATTAGAATATGCTATATTCATATGAGATACGTTAAACGGACAGAATGCATTGACGGACAAATAAATAATATTATATAGACATATAAAAGGCTTCCGTTATTGAGTGATAGCCGAAATTATACGGTGTAGAACGCTGGTAAAAAACGAGACTACGTTATATGCTCATGAAAAAATTAATATTAGTTTTTTTATTAGAGTTTCTAGTATTAGTTTTAATTAAGTTTCGGACTAGTCAATATAAAATGTCATCAAAAAAATAATTTTAACATTCCTTTATAATAAACAATGCTTGGATATAATAAAATCTGTTTAATTTTGTTATTAATTTTAAAAAAAAAAGGTATATAGGCACTAACGGGAAGTTACAACTTAATATTGTTCTATCACCATCTTATTTCACTTTTTAAATGTAGAATTATCCAAAGAGTCATCCATTTGCTTGAGAGGCAAACATGACATTGGAATAATTTTTTTTTTTTGATTTCAAAGGGAACCTAGAGTCAACAATTTAAAATAAATTACGTTTTCAGTTAAAAATGTTGCCCTATTGAGCCACGGCCAAATAAATCTGTTATTTCTTATATAGATAAAAGTTATCAATAATAACTTAAAATTTATCAATAGAATCAAAATCTGAATCGATTTTCACTTCATAAAAATGTATTATTTTAAAAACAACATACATTTTTATCATCATCTAGTTAAACTAGTTGGTAATAAAAATCTACAATAATACATAATATAAATTTTAGCTAAAAGTTCTCTAAGAGCATATACAGGTAGGTAGGAGTAAGTGGAGTTTACGCCTACGTCAAAATTTCAAATATAAATGTTACTCCAAGAGTAGGATATAAACTCATAACCACGCATTCGATTACATTCTAACTATAAATGAAACCAGTTATTTTATTTTTCACCTCTCACATCTTTTTCATTTAGAATCTAGTGCTCAGACAAACAGTAAAAATTCGAAACCCATTTTGTTTAGTTTCACACTGTATTTCATATACAGCAGGCTAGCCAGAAGGAACCTAGTGGGACCTATATTTTTTTTCAGATTCACGCATGTGAAAGGTCTTACCCTACAGAGAGAACCTAGTGTGAAGACCGAATACAAGGAGACATTATGTGTTGAATGCTGGAACTCAACGCCACGCATAGTTTGGACATCAGGACGAAGATATGAAAATATTAAATATTTCATTTCCTCGACTGAGAATCGAACCCACAACCTGTAGCTTTAACAGGCGCTCCTGCGCCACGACTGCATTCGGTAGGATTTTCATATATATTTAAATACATATATACGTATGTCTGTATGTTTTTACGTACAAATAACATTATTAACGTCACTTAACATCGTCTTATTAACACTGAGAGGTTTGCATAGATCTTACATTGAATAGGGTTATTGTCAGTCGATTGAACAATGAACCTAATGTGACCGAGAATTAGGTCATTTATAAACATCGGAAATTATATCTTATTGCGTTTCGCCAAAGACGAATATGCTTTGGCGTATTTTTATAATAACGGTGTAAGTGAGTTGTAAACCGAAATGGGCACTAAAGTAAGCGATAAAGGTAAAACACCTGTGCCCATATTTGTCTTCTTGAGTTACCTTTTAAGCTCTTCTAGTCTAACACCAAGTAAGCTCAGTTGTTATATTATACAATTACAGAAGGGTTATTAGTTCGTTTTCTTCTTCGCAATATATACAAAGTAGTGTAATATAACGATATTTTAGTTATTATTTATTATTAATAAATTATATTGGCGGATTTTAACGTTGCAATTTAATTAATCAGACTTTTAGTTTTGAAAAGAATAAATTTTACGAACCTTCTATTAGCCAGAGCAATTGATTTATATGTAAATTTTGTCATTGGCCTTGAAACTTACTATATACGATAATTTACTATATACGTAAATTTACAATGTGGCATGTCTACGACAAGCGTAAATGAGGAATTTCGAGATATGATCTCCATTTGGAAGATTGCTTTTTTTTAATTCTGAAAAAAGAAAAAAAAAATCTCTAATTAAATATCGATCACGATCATCGCGTTTACAGTCTTTCGCTGCCACACTTATTTTTTATATAGCAAGGTACAGGAGAAACATAGTGTTAAGACGTTACGTTCTCCATTTCCTGCTCAATTTTTGAGACGTCGTATGTTACATAAACATAGTGTTAAGACGTTATGTTCTCCATTTCCTGCTCAATTTTTGAGACGTCGTATGTTGATTGATGAACCTAAGCGAGCGAGGAACCAAAAATATTAAATATTTCACTTCCTGTGGGAATGGAACCCACAACTATCACATCATACATATATAAACGACATCTATTAAATATACAATTAATCAAATTAATTAATCTATTATTAATATAATAATGTTAGCTAGATTACGTATGCGGGCGATCCTAAACGATCTAATAGTTGGTATTACTCGTGCGGCTTCCGACCTCAGTGGTACGTGTAATCTGAAATAAATGGTTTTGGAATTGCTATGCCGTCGTTTCATTCAAAATTCACATTTACTAATTGTTATTTGTTAAGTTAGTATTTAATTAAATTTATTTTTTTATTTGTAGAGTAGTGTATGTATGTATATGTTGTATGACTTAACGCGATTCATGTCTCAGAAACTAGTGGCTCTATTGAGAGAGGCTATATTAGTTACATAGCATTAGTCGATTTGATGTAAACCACTGCACCTGTGGTCAGTCCCTTCAAGCACATATAATGTGTTTTTAAACATTTTTAAGAGTTATTTCACACTAAGAAAAGAAAAATATGCATAAACCATATTATATGTACTTATTAAGAAAACGTATAAAATTTGAACGTAGCGGGACTCAAACCCGCGCCTCCTGGAAACCGATCACGTTATGTCATACACAGCTTTTAGTTCGAAACTTAGTATAAAATTAACTGATATACCTACTACTAAATGTAAATTAGGCGTACGGCGTACGTTTAACCCGCTAATGTACTCACATTTCAATCTCTTAAGCTATGCGACGAATTCTAGTGAGGTTTTCACTAATAGATGGTTTAGACGTAAAATTATATATAAGATTAAAATTACAAGCGATCGAAATGAAAATAATATATATTCTCCCCATTGGTAATCGAATCCAGGGCCATCGTGCTTGTAATATATGCTGTTTCAATGCGCCACGACGGCCTCAATACATTTCCATTATTTTCCTACGAAACTCCATTAAATAAAAAAATCAGCTTCACGCTGTATCCCGCACACAGCAGGGTAGGCAGAGGGAACCTAGTGTTAAGTCACTCCGTTCCCCACTTTCTGCCGAATTCTGGAGGCATTGCGTGTTGAGGGGCAGAACTCAACGCCGCGCTTAGCCTAGACACCAGAGCGAAGAAATAGAAATATAAATTTAAGTAAATATTTCATCTCCTCGAGTGGGGATCGGACCCACAACCAGTCAGTTTTACAGTCACACTTCGTGCCGCTGCGCTACGACTGGCCTCAAATTCCATCCATTCCAATCCATTAAATAAGATACTAATAAACTACGTTCCGAGAAAAAAAACATCATAACATAACACACATATTATGTTAAAACGAAATCAAAAGAAAATATTTGTGAAAAAGATACAATTTTAATTGGCAAGATCGTTTCTATGTTGGTAAAATACAGAATTTGATCTTTTTTTGCGGATAAAATCTACAGGTTTTCATATCTTTTCTTCGTTCGATTGTTAATTTTATGATATTTGATAAACACTAGAAACTCCCCTTTTTTAAAATCGGTTAAATATAATGAAAAGTGTAGTGTAATGACGGTGACCGTAAGCATAACGGTCTTAGGTTCGATTCCTACTCGGGGAAATTAAATATTTAACATTTTTATTTCCTCATGCTAGTGGAAAGGCAAAACGTGGCGTTGACTGTCGCTTTTCAACACGAAATGCCTCAAGAAATTGGCGGAAATTGGGATACGGAAGTCACAAGTCTCCCTCTGGCTATCCTATCGTATGCATGAAGCTAAGAAAATTACATCCTTTTCAAAGTCATTAAACTTAAAATCTACTTGTCGTCTTGTGGTTACATTACGCGAGGAGGTAGCAGCTAGAATATCTTATTATAAATTAATCATTTCGTCTTAAGCCTCACAGAAGTTCTCTTTAATATGTTCTTGTTACAAATTAAATTGAAACCATCCAAACCAAATTCTCACCTCAAGAGACTATATATGTATTGTGGTGAAAGAACGACGTATTTTCACTTTTTCTTTCATTTTACGACGTCTATATTTTACTCTGCTCGCTATATTTTAGCTTTACACTGTATTACTCGCAGAGCTGTGGGAAGAGGCTACCTAGGAACCTAATGTTAAGACACTCCGTTCCCTATCAAGACCCTTCCGTTTTTCCACTCCCTCCCTCCGTTCCTGTCCACTTTTCGCCAATTTATTGAAGCATTGCTGCGCAGCGCGGGAGAATTTAACGCCGCTTGCCCTCGTTATCAGCGCAAGGTAATGAAAATATTAAGTTAAAGGGAACTTGGGAACCTAATATAGACGAGATATAGAGATACTCTGTTTTTCTATATATACCTATATAAATATTACAAACTAAGATATCTTATGAAAATATTGCTTGTATCTTTTGTGAATGAGAAATTATTTGGAACGGGTGTTTTATTATGCATCAATTGCTTTATAGGAATCCTTTTTTAAGACTCTCCGTTCTCTTTGCGTTTTAATGATGAAGGAAGCAAACGTTATAATTTGAAGATATATTATTTTAATAACCTATTACTTTACTTAATATTAAAACGATTAAAAGCTTTAAGTTATTAGGGGTCGACAGGCCGTCGTGTCGGCCAAAGTTAGTTTCAAACTTGGGGTTTCTCAGAACTTTAGCTGATCGTGTATAAAATACAAGTTTGAACTTATAAAATATATTTATTTTTACATTAAATTTAAACATTATATTATATAATTATTAAGTTGATTTGAAATATTTACAGTCAATCTTAGTAACTTTGACAGATACAGAGACAGATACGAGCGACATTTTAAAAAAGACTTTTTTTTAGTGGCTTTTCACCTTTTTTTTCTTTCTTTTGTACATTCACATAAACCGTTTAAAATATATCAGCATAGAAGAAAATCTGGATCTTGTAGTTTGTCAAAGCCTCCATCAATTGGGTAACTTTGACACAAAGCGCTAGTCATAAAAAGGTAGTCAAAATTATTCTTCTTATTAATCTAGGTAAAATTGATTTATATTTTTATTAAAAAATAAATGTAACTGATGTAACTAAGCAATCGTTCCGCAGATTTGCTAATATTCAAAAAAAAAATGAAGAATCAGTCGAGCGCGTTTGGTATTTGTATCGTTTAATAGAAACCTTTTAGGTAAATTAAAAAGAAAACAGGGCAAAATAATTTAAACAAATAGAAATATATGTAAAAACTTAAGTGTTAGTTGTATTGTTGTTATAAAAGTAACTTCAATACCTATAATTATTTTCTTAGTGATCTCAATAAGTGAATAAATATTTTAAAATATAAACAGAATTACATATACGACGTGAGGCATATACTAATTACATATGAGGACAGGCGCGTGACTGTACACACGACAGTTGTGCGTTCGATTCCCACTAGAAAAAAATAATGATTATTTATTAATAGTTTCTTTTGCATGGGGAACGTAGTGTCTTAACACTATGTTCTTTCTGCCTAAATTATGTGCAAGATACAACGTGAAGGTGATTTTTTATTTTTAATCATTCGTTTTGGTAACAACGTAAAAGTAAAGTTAATTTTCACCATTCAAAACGCATTGCCTCAAAAAATTCGGTGGAAAGTAGAGAACGGAGTGTCTTAACACTAGATTACCTCTGTCTACCCTGCCATATGGGGGATACAGCGTATAGTTGAAAAAATAAAAATAAATATATAATTCATTAATTTTACCTACGATAATGTTAATACAAAGAAAATATGTTACAAAAAAAAAATAAACGCATACCAAACCATTTTAAACAGAACGACCGTTGCTTTACCCTTCAATACGTTATGACTTCATGTTATTTCTTCGTCGATATAATAATATAATCAAGAGGCGTGTCGGAATATAAATAGAGAGATATTTCTGTTGCGTACGCGCTTGGTTTGGAGCCAAATTGCGCCGAAATGGATTTTACTTGTTGTTATGAATTTCAAGGCTGAGATTTTTAACTTTATTACAAATATATATTAAATTATTATTTATTTTTTGGTTTAAGCGGTATTATAAAGTTACGAGCGACGTTAGTCGTCGCAGTCGCTCGTAAGTTTACAGCTTTTCAGCTTTATTTTCTTGTATTTTGAAATATAAGATGGAATTTGAGAATTTATAGTGATCTTCTGCACTCTCTAATTTATCTATAAGCTAAATTTGACCGGTATGCTATGTTATTTTTAGGATTCAGTACCTTTTAAAGAAAAAAGGAACCCTTATAAGATTACTTTGTCGTCCGTCCGTCTGTCTATCAAGAGCCTTATCTCAAGAACGCTTGGAGATATCGAGGTGAAATTTAAACCATATATTTACTCAGATCTACGGTTCCTTTGATTTTCTGAAAAAAATCTATTTCTAAATTTACTTAAGAAAATGATATGGCCGTTTTTTGCGATATGAATATAAATGGCCATATCTTTTGATATGAATATCGCAAAACACGCGTTATTAATTTCTATAAACAGAATTAAAAGTAATAGGGTACTTCTGGTTGAAAAATATATATTTATAGTTAAATAGTTAAAATAATAACGTTAAAAGGTTGGCAAAATTTAGTATAAAAGCCGCTAGTTTAAGTGAGGTATCAGCTGAAAGCGTTCTGGCTAATCTAAGCTTAAACTTCAGAAAAGCTCGAGTCCTCCAAACTTTGTACGGAATAATCGGTGGGCGAGCCCAAATCGCGCTTGTCATGATTTTTTTCAAGCTTTATGACAAAAGGACGTAGCTTTTTATATAATGTATAAAAAATTTGATTTAGACACAATGAGAGAATATAGTGACCATACGAACTAATGAAAAAAATTATAAAAATATGAACTGGCACTCACCAGCAATTTGTTGACAGAAGAGCGAGCAATCAAAGAAAACAAGTGACAGAATTAAAAGGAAAATATCACAAAAGATAATTTTAAAAGAAAAAAAATAACAAGTATTCTCATTAGTGGTCTAATAAAGGTCCAAGTTGTTATTGTAAATGGGAAAGACTATGGCCGCCATTCTGTGGGCCGTTACGGTTTAAAACGTTATTGTTAGAGGCAAATGGATCGCAATTTCTTTTAAGAAAAATGTAATTATCTTTCGCCTTTCCACGCACTTTCTACAAGAAACGAATGAAAGATTATATCTTTTTAGAAAAATACGCTTACAATTTTTGATAAGAAGCTTTACATGACGCAATCGTACTTATTTCATGTTTAAAGACTATTTTTCTTTGACATATTTTTTTTTAGCTTCACTTTGTATCCCGTAAATAGCAGAGGGAACCTAGTGTTGTACACCTTTCCCACGATCTGCGTGTGTTGCGTGTTAAGCGATGGAACTTAATAGCTGTTCTTTATTCTGTTACAAATAATACATTCCTCTAGTTAAAATTGAACCCTTAATCAACGCATTTATAGCTGTTGCATACCTTTTGGCAGTAAGTGGGAAAAGGAGTGCCTTAACACTAGGTACAATGGTTCCCACTGCGTCACAATGGCATCATTTTGTAGGTAGTAACAAAATGTAGGTAAAAATGGCTTAATTTGGCTGATGATTATGTTATTTTAAAACATTTTTGACGAAGAAATAAAAAAGTAATTAGTAAAATGATTAAGCAGTTTTCTACGGGAATGTTAAAAAGTATATTTTTTTACATAAAAAAAGGCCTATTTCAATATAATTCTCTGGGTACACAGCATAATAAATGAACTTGGCAAACTTTTGGCGTCGCTTTGATGTATGAATGTTATTTTACAGCGTAAAAAATCTGTAAATTGAAATAAAAATATAAATTTTTTACTGTTTTCGTGTTAAATATTTTTTATATTGTTTATAATAATTTAATTTTTCATTCGATTGCGGCGAAACTCAAAAGGGTTATGTTATTATACGCGTACATATGTTTGTCCGTTCCTGAGTCGTTGGATTTGTCTTGATGGCGTGAGTGTTATTTAACTTACTTATTTTTGTTTACTGTTTTACTTATTTACCTTTTTCTATTGAAGAAAAATTAAAAACATAAATTGTTAAAAAAAATGTTAAAAAATTGTTAAAAAAATATAAATAATTTAAATAAAATTTCTGTCAGTACATTATCTTTAGTTATCCTTTTGGGTGTAAAAATAAAAATGTGTAAAACCTTAATATAATATTTAATTCATTGAAACAACCCTTTCACCAAATTGAATTGAAAACACAAAAGATACAAGAATATCGAATTTCAAGAAAACGACAACTGTTTCAGTTAGACGAAGTTGTTGAAAGAAATTTCTATATTTCTTTTCTATCTACTGTAAACAATACACTTGCTTTTGTTCTATGTAACTATTACAAGATGTATTTTTAATTTTATCGTGTTTAGCCTTTTATATATACCACTTTAGAGCACACCTGTTAAGATTCTCACAGACCTTTGAAGAAAATCTGCATTTTCTTTAAAAGTGGTGGAAATCGAATTAAAATGTTTTCTGTTGCAGTCCTGCAGTTTCTTTTTAATAATTTATTTAAACTTAACTTAGACTCTCTTTTACTAAATGATAGTTACACACGCACCAGAAATGCGTGGAAATTGGAGAATTGAGTGTTTTAACACTAGAGACTCTCTACATACCCCAAAGGCGGGAGATGCAGTGATGACGTAAAAAAAAATTCTAACTAAAAAAAATATCTAGAACAAAATTACCATAATGCAAGTGAAATAGAAATGTTTAACGAAACGATGGTGGAAGATGAAAATTTAAATAAGAGGATTTGCCTCATCCCTCGCACAAAGGAATCGATTTGCCGACCTCTTACTTGTGATCCGGGTCAGCCTGATGCTGACGTGACTTAGCGTTGAGCGTTTATGCATTATATGGACAATAGACATAGATTTTTTATGGAATATTAGTCTAAGATTGTAGGAAGTTCTTATAAAATACGATAAGGGGGGTAAATTTTTCTCAAGGTTTCTGAATCTTTTACTTGAGGAAGTTCTTAAGCACATACGATAAAATAAATGAAATGTTTAACATATACACTTAACCCGCAATGTCTCGAACATTGAACGGCTGAAAACGGTGATAAGCTGAAAGAACAGAAGCACATGTCACCTAGCACGCTATAGTCTCTAAATGACCGGAAAACTTAGAATGGGGTTATCTTATCGTTAGTTTGTTTCTGCATACTCAGTAAAATGCAGGTGATTCGTGATACATGATAGTGATACATACTAGGGAGCTTAGCATATTTGCTTGTTCAATAGTTGTATCTAGGTGGCACTTTCCGCTTACTATCCTTAATAAATATTTGTATTTTTAGTTATTTTAATTAAATACAAAGGTAAAAAAAAACCTCTAATTCGACGAATTGCCACAACACAACAAAATTTATATAAAAATAAGAAAAAAGTTTATACTCGCAACTTCGTTCGCGGCTTCGCCCGCTTGAACCACACAATCATTTATTATCTTATGTGAATCACTATCATGTCCTTATAAAGTTATAATTTTTCAGAAAATTCAATTTTCAGCCAGTTGTTTATAGGTAGCATAGTTTTTATGAAACGAAATATTTTCTATTAATATGCAATTTTATATATATGTATATAGAGATACACTTTCAAATTGTTGATTTCACATTGACTATTGAATTTATACACTTTGCCATGTAACATTGAGGCCAGTCGTAGCGCAGGGGCACAAAGTGTGCCTGTAAATCGACTGGTTGAGGGTTCGATCCCCACACGAGGAGATGGAATATTTATTTACATTTATATATAATATTTTAATTTCTTTGTTCCCCGTTTGTTTGTTTGAAAGCTAAGCGCAGCGTTGAGTGAGGGATACAGCGTGAAACTGATTTTTTTGTAACGAAATTTTACATTATATTTTATATAAAATATTTAATTCAATAAAGAACTATTCTTCATTGTCTAATATATAATTAAGTTTCAGTACATATAACAATGAGAGTGGCTGTGAGTGACAAAATAATTACTGCATCTTGGCGTTAGTGGCAATTCAATAACGTGTGACCGCCAATTTGGGGTTAAATCGATTATACAGAAATGTACCCATACCCATCCCTTTTCACTCGAACCCTTTATTAGAAGACAGTGAATAGAACGGTAATTGGAATATAGGTAGTTAATGGATTTTAGATATGTTAGTCGGATTTGTGATAAATCTTGATTAAAGTTCGGGCGGGCGTGCGGGATTTCAGTTATTCCACGGTGCACTTTTGAGTAACAGAAACGAAGCACTGTGTTTTGTTAGATCAAACGTAAAAAACAGACGCAGATAGTAAATTAGGCAGAGGGAACCTGAAAACCGGTCCCATTAAGATACTTTCAAACTGTACTAGCGACGGAACTCAAGAAATGAAAATATTTTATTTCTTCGAGTGGGAATCGAACTCACAACCATTAACATTTGGACTGGGTTCCAAGTCATTTTTTTACTTTTATTTATGAAAACCACAACGATTTTCAATACGACTTACCTGATGATAAGTGATCTTAACACCGGTACAGGTGCTTTGTCGGTCTTTAAAGTGGAGGTAGTTCTGCCACTCAACACCCAATGTCTCGAAAATGATAGAATGGAGTGTTTTAACACTAGTTTCCCTCTGGAGAATCCTATTACGCGGGAAAAGGCGCACATATTATAAATTAATTTTAATGAAACAACCGTGTTAGCTTGTTAATCTATATATGTATGTATGTTCATATTGTATAATGCGTAAATATAAATAATTTACATAATTTATTTGTATTCACTAGTTCAATTGCTACTTACATTAATAACAGGTCAAGGCCGAAATTAATTATTACGAGCTCTAATTAATCTATAAGCGCATTATAATATTAAATACTGATTGTTCATTTATATACATATAGAATTATTTTAAAATCATTTTTTATATCTTTTTTTAGGGTTCCATACCTGACAAATAACATACAGACGGAAACAGACGAAACCGCTGTATACTTATAAAGTTGAAATTTAGTTTGCAGTAGTTCGGTTAGATTAAGTGTAAGGGAGCATTAAGAAAGATATTTTGGAAGCAGAAAAGTTCTATGGAAACAAAAAAAAATGGGATTTTCTAGTTAAAGTTTGACAAGTGAAAACAACTACCATTTATACAAATATTGAAAACTCTATAAAATATAATCTTTTTATATTGACTATTTTAACATAATGAACACTGGATCTGTTTAAATATACCTAAAAGTAATAAAAAAAAATATTTTGAATCAAACAATTAATTTTCTTATGACTAAATCAGACAGACCATTTTTCTCAATAGCACAAAATGTCTTAATCTTTATCAGCCTCACAAGAAACAAACAATTCACTTAAAACACCGTTGCTTCGATTTAAAACAGAAACAAACCACAATGCTCCCATACAAAAGAAACAACCAGAAAAACAAAACAATAAAAATGTATGGAATTCAAATGTTTTTCATGTCTATTTATGAGGTACCTTTGCCTTTTAATGGAAACAGGGTACAACGAGGTTATCCAATTAAATACTGATAGCATAAACCCTATTCATCAGTTCGATAGCTTACCCGATGGAAGTCAGATTGTCGGAAAGATTTATATGAATTCTATCTATACTCAGATTGTTGATGTTTTAACAAAAGATTTTTGGTGTCTTAGCTGAGACGGTTTTTATATTATTATATTTCTTTTATTATGTTCGTGGGACGTGTAAAAGTTATTTTTCTAAGAATGGGTTAATCAGTTATCTTAGTTATATTATATAAATTATTTATCTTATTAGATAAAGAGAGGGAACCAAGTCTTTTGAAATATACTAATTTGGAGAAATTTGCTTTGTCTTATTAGCAGAAAGGGTAAATAATAATAATACAAGTCTCTACTGTGGGACTCGATCCCAAAACCACAACCATCATAGTCAGGCGCTTCCATTCAAAACAATACTTAATATCGAATTTTACAGTTTCTTCTTTTTTCCCACCGAAGAAATAAAGATTAATGCAATGCAATTTTTTTATAATTATTTTTTTTTTGTTTATAATATTTTATCTTTTTATTACTACTTTACCTGTGTATGAATGGGTTACATATCTTTTATTATCATGTTATTTTTTATTTTATTTTTTAGCTTCGTGCTGTATCCGCCACATAGCAGGGTAGGCAAAGGGAATCTGGGAATCTAGCCTTAAAGAGGCCAGTCGTGGCGCAGCGGCACAAAGTGTGACTGTAAACCGACTGGTTGTGGGTTCGATCCCCACTCGAGGAGAGGAGATATTTACTTAAATTTATATTTCCATTTCTTCGCTCTGGTGTCGAGGCTAAGCGCGGCGTTGAGTTCTGCCACTCAACACGCAATGCCTCCAGAATTCGGCAGAAAGTGGGGAACGGAGTGTCTAAAAACGCTAGGTTCCCTCTGCCTACCCTGCTGTGTGCGGGATACAGCGTGAAGCTGATTTTTAGCCTTAAAACGTTCTGATTTTCCATTTTTACTCTCTGAGAAGAGTAGAGTAGGAAGAAATAGTTTCTCAAATTGAAGAAGAAAACGGAGAACATTTCACGCCAACGTCTAAGTGCCATTGTCTACGGTAATATGCGAAAAAATCGAGAAGCTGTAATACAATAGAACACCGAAAAAAATATTTACATATTTACGGTGCCGCTGAGATATTGTTGTAGGTGTGAATTGAAATATTATTAGGAATTGCTCTAAAGTAAGTCAAAATTAGTTATATTTTTGTGTCAGAGGATACAGTCAGTAGTCAGAGCGCTTGGACGGTTTTCAAGAGGCGCGGGCTCTAATTCCACTACGTTTATTTTTTTCATACGTTTTCTAAAAAGTATTATTATTTTCACTTGAAAAACTGATAAAAATATTTAATAAAAAGTATTCTTTTTTACCAAACGATAATTCTTAGTAATTATCTTTGGGTAGCGGAAATTTGTAAAAATCTCCCTACAGGGATGCTAACAACATAAATAAGTTGTAACAAGCGTATAAAAATTTCGACGTAGCTTGGCGAGAACGTATGGCTTAGTGGTCAGAGCGATTGGACGGTTTCCAAGAGGTAATTCAGTTCGTTCAAATTTTTATACGTTTTTATACGTCTAAAAAGTATATGTTATATTATTAGCACCTCTTTACATACAGCGTAAATAAAAAACTGATTTTAATGGAAATATAAATCTCCAAAACGATTTGTGAAAGCTTTCTAAATATTAAATATGTATTCTGTCAAAATTACCATTCAATCAAATGATATTTCTTAAAGAATTTTTTTTATGTTAAATAGATAGGCTTGGTTTCAATTTAAATTTACATTGTTTCATTTGAATTTTCTTTATACGTAAACAGACATTGAGATTCAATTTAATACCGTTTTTCTTTAGTGGTTGTTCAAGAGAGAAGCAGTCGGTTCGATCCTATCTAGGCTAAAATATATATATGTATATATATATATATATATATATATATATATATAGTAGGAATTGACTGATTTCTTTGAAACAACCAATCAAAAAAAATCTTAATGCCAATTTGTCAAACTGTATGTTTTGTCAAGTAGGTATATATATTTATGTATACTTTCATATATCTATCTACTCATCTCACTCATCACCCACTCAACAGGCGATTCCTCCTGAATTTCGTGGAAAGTGGGGAACGGAGTGTTTAAACACTAGGTTCCCTCTGCCTACCCTGCTGTGTGCGGGATACAAAAGTGGGGAATAAAAGTAATAATAATATATAAATATTCTTCGATTTATGGAGATTGTTTCTTTAGAAGTAGAACTCAATGACGCACTTTGCTTCGTTAGCAGAGTGAGGAAATAAAAATATTAAATATTTATTTTCTTCGAGTGGGAATCGAACCCGACCCTTGCGATGCGAGTGGTCTCAACTTTATTTTTTTTTATTTAAAAATTTATAGGTACCCACAATCACTCCAACTTATCTACAATCAGACTGGTCTAAACCGCGCCATAGAGGAGCTTTAGGCTTTTTACTAATTACATCTGTATCATATACTTGATACTAAGCTATCTTATCGGCTGTATAGTAATGCCGCGGTGACGTTTAGATACAACCTAAAATTATCGACAGATTCTTATACGATAACAAGAGTTTTTATAATACAAATTCCTGTTTTGGACGCAAGTAACAGAAAGCTGAAACAGATTTTTTTTTTTTTGTAAATATATGCTTCATTGTAGTTTTTATTTGATCTATTTATTTTTACTATACGTAAATCCAAATGAAAACTAATAATAAATCTTAAAATTTCTGTAGTATCTATATCTATCTATAAAATATTTTATTATATTTATATAGAAAAAGAGAGAGAGAGAGAGAGAGAGTATATAGTTCATTACTTTCTTGTACGATACAATCAATATCTAGTTACACTCGTAAAACAAAGCAAACATTTACGAAGAACTAATCAATGCTATCCATCATTCCACAAAGACTATACCTCATGATTACCCTAATAACAGTAAAATATGATTAAGCGTACATATAATATATGAATATAGGCCGTCGTGGCACAGTGGCACTAGCGTGACTGTAAGCGCGATGGTTTTGAGTTCGATTCCCAGACTGGGGAATAGATTATTATATATATTTTCATTTCTTCGCTCTGGTTACAAGGCGAAGTGCGGAGGAGATGAGTTCAGCTACTTGACTTGCCATATCTCGAAAATTCGGCGGAAAGTAAGGAATAGAGTGTCTTAACACTAGATTACCTCTGCCTCTCTTACTAGGTATATGCGGGATACAGTGTGAAGCTAAAAAAGCTAATTTAGTAAGAATACCAAAATATATAATTAGGCCTACAATATCTTTTCTAATCTTTTTAAAAGTTTCCAGTATACGGAAGAAAAATTAGTTTTGGGACATACCGATTTTTCCAACAAATTTTCTAGACACTCCGCATGGGGTGGCGCTATATAAAATATGTCATATACGTATACTATAGAAGAATATAAAAAGAGTAGGCACGTGATAGTTACAAAAATAACTATTTTATAATCTATACATAGAATATATTTTTTTATTATTTTATAACTATACATAGACATTTTCCATCTTGAACTTAAACACTTTATAGCGTTGACATTTGTAAATTAAATCGATATAGCAACGTGAACAGCGTGCGTACATTCTATGGATATTTTCAATATTACGAATACTTGTAATAACGCTGGTATTTGAGGCAGTCGTGGCGCAGGAGCACGAATGTGCGAGTCTGAACGCGACGGTTGCGGGTTCTATTTCGATTCGGGGGTAGGGAATATTTCCTATTTTCATTTTTTCACTCTAGTAACGAGGTAAGGCATGGCATTGAGTTTTGCCACTCAACACGCAAAGTACCGAGAAAAAATATTCTATGATTTAGTACATCGTTTTCCGGTACAGTGGACTACATCGAATACATAACATGATTAAATATGCCTACAGCCTTCTGCACATAAGTGGACTAACAAACGAAATAAGAACAAGAAATTTGAACTGCTAGTTCCAGAGTAACCCCGTTCAACAAAACAAACATTTTAATATAATAATATACATATATACACATATAGAGCTATTGTTTAAATTAATAATTGAAACCATTCCAATAAACGTTATTACCTGTAAATGAACTCGTAATAGATATTTATTAAATTTCGAGGAGAACTCTCCCATTTCCTTCTAACATTGTATTAAGGAGTGTCTTAATTAAAATATATATCGAAACATATATATTTGACTTTACGAGTAGATTTCGTATGCGTATATAAAACGTGAAATCTCTTTTCTTCCGATTTAAGTGCAGTCTCCAAGGAGCCTAACTGAGAAATTTAAACGTAGAGAAACAGAAGATTTTTTTATTTTATATTATACATATAGATAGTTGTATATCTTGAATTTATAGTTAAGAGGCTATCTTGGCGCAGGTGCACAAACGTGCGACTGTAATTGCCACGATTGTGGTCAACCCACATTTCCATTCGAGAGAATGAAATATAAAAAAAATATAATATCTTTGCTGGTAAGAAGGCGAAGTGCGGCATTGATTTCGTTCGTTGAGTAATTAAATTTTTAAAAAGCAAATTAAATAAGCCAGTCGTGGTGCAGTGGCACGAAGTGTAACTGTAAAACTGAGAGAGATGAAATATTTACTTAAATTTATATTTTAATTTCTTCGCTTAGGTATAGAGCCTCCAGAATTCGGCAGAAAGTGGGGAACGGAGTGACTTAACATTAGGTTCCTTCTGCCTCACATGCCGTGTGCGGGATACAGCGTGAAGCTGATTTTTTATTTTTTAAAAGAAATTGTTATAATTAAGTTCAGTTGAGAAGACTGAAAATATTACTGTATTATAATACAACATTTTTTATAACAATATTGTTTTTTTTTTAATATGACTTTACTTTCAAACACCCATAACTATACCCATAAGAAGAATATATGAACAAAATTTCACAAACTCATTTCCGCATTAATCATATGGAATGTGTTAATATATTTTTATCGTATATCCTAACTTAGGCAACAGTCCAAATTACATCAAAATTGGTGCAATATTTTCTAACATACTTTCCTGGCACTAACAGTTGTAATTTGTGATAACAAAATTGATCAATATTAATAATATTCCTTAACAAACAAAGAATAAACAAATAAAATCTAATATTAAATCTTCTGAGTAATTTTAAACATAGATAGTAACGTCTATAGGATCATTTGCTTTAGTTATGCAATAATTAAATTTTGCTTTGTTATTTCTGTTTGATTTTTAGGTGTTTTTAGCAATAACATAATTAAGAAAAGTCTTTACCAAATTTCAAGTCGATTATTTTTATAATTTTTTTTTCTAGTTCGTAAGTGGAATTTGCTTTAAAATGAATTATATTTATTATCTTCTCTCCTTCTTTGGTAATAAGATAAAACGCAGCGTTGAGTTCCGCCACTCAACACGAACACAATCTCTTCAAAATTCTTAACTCTAGATTCCCTATGGCTATCCTGCTATATGGGGGACACAGAGTGATTTCTAATCATCATTCCCTCGAGTTGGCATCAAATTCACGACGTCAGACACTTCCCACGATAGCATTAAAATGTATAAAAAATATTTAAACAAAAAAAAACCGCGTTCAAACTATAAATTAAAATGTTAAAATGAATTTATTCGTCAATTTATCCCGCACATTTTAAATGCAAATCTATATGTACATATTATATAATTTTCTCATGATTATCACAAAAATAGGTCAACCCAAAAACATAGAAAGATAGTGGAATAAAGAACCTCCTTCTTCTACAGAAGTCGTTTAAAATAAAATCTAAGCTAAACAACAAAAAAAAGCAACCTTCAAGTTTAGATAGGTTACTTGAAATTACTTACGTAATATGGTTTAATAGGAGCAGCGCAGGTTATTACAACCCTGTTAAAGTTAATTATTGTTTGCCAGTTAGTTTACACTTTAACATAAACGTCAGTGCCAGTGTTGGTGAAATTTCAATTTCATATTATTATTTGAAGCCAGTCAGCCAGTCGTGTGTGACTGTAGACGCGACTGGTTGTGGGTTCGATTTTTACTGGAGGAAATGTACTTTAAAAATGTAAAAAATAGGAAATGTAATATTTATTTAAATTTATATTTTTATTTCTTAGCCCTGGTCCCAAAATCTGGGTGCAAAGCGCGGTGTTGAGTTCCGCCACTACTACCAGAATCATATCGGACTAGAATAATATCTATAATAATAATAATTTTATTTTTTGCTTCTCTGAGTTATAGTGTTAAGACTCTCTGATCTTTCAAAATTCAACGTCGCGCTTAATCTTGTAACTGGAGCAAGAAAATGACAATACTCATTCTCCATGTGGGAATCAAACTCAGGACCTTCGCTCAGTCAAATTTGGAGGGATCTTACGCTACTTAACAAAATGTATCACAAGGTACAATATCTATTAATCATGGAGAGCCCTTGGTTACTAAGTTAGTCAAACATCAAGAAGCATGTAACATTTTATATTAGTCACGAGTCAAGAAAGCCAACTAAAGGGTTAAACCAATTCCCAGCACGTCTCAAACGTAAAGGTTTGTTAGCGGTTCGACAGTCTGGGTTTACGTTGTTTTGAAGGTAGAATGCAATTTGAGGTATAGTTATATATAGAGAGAAATTGAAATGGAATTTATTGTGTAATATAACAATTAAGTGGTTGATGACTGAAAAATCTTAAAAATATTTATTATTATTATTTACAAAAATTAAAGGCCGTCGTGGCAATAACACATGTATGTCACGTAACAGCGACGGTTACAATCCTATCTTAATCAATTTCCACTCGGGAGTATTAAATATTTATTATTTTTATTTAAATCAAAGCAAAGCGCTGCGTTGAGTTCCGCCATTCAACACGCAATGCCTCTAGAATTTTTGATAGGGAATAGATGTGCCATAATGGAGAATGGGGAGTTCACTCCATTCTTCGTTAAGACTGTTGGTCTTGACTGTTGAATTTTGAATGTTGGTTCCCAGGTTCTCTCTGCTTACCCTACGGAATTCGACGTGAAGTTAAAAAAAGAAAATGAGTTCATCGCGGCACAGCATCTAAATGTGGCCGCGATGGTTGTGGGATTGAAGCTCACTCGGAGGAAAAACATATTTCCACGTTCTGGTAAGGAGACAGAACTTGGGTTTCGTCTCTTGATACAAATATTTTACTCTACTATCCGGGATAAAACGAGGAGCTAAATAAAAAAAAAATAGGACTATTGAAATATTTAATACATATTTAAATTATAAATTAATGTACCTATAAATAATACTCAAAAATCAACAAAACCAGCAAGAACAGCAAGAATTAGTTACCATTTTGGCTTGATTCAGGAATAGAAATTACAGAAATGAACAATTGAGATGGAGTTAGTTCTTAATACTTCGCTATTCCAATATCCACTTGTAATTACTTTAGGGTTTAACGGATATTCGTGATGGAAATTCACTAGTCACGGTGTTAGTAAAATTAGTGTATTTTATGCATTGAAATGCATTGAAGTTTTGGTAATAAGGAGTAATTGAACACTACGACTACTACTAAAATAAATATTTTTTATGAATTTGTTTGTTTCTTTGATTGAACATGCTAGTTATTTCCACTTGACCACGCGGGCGGCAAGGCTTAAAAGTATGAACAAATCAACCATAGTTGTATATAACATAAAATAATTCGATATACATACATTTTATCCTAAAATGCGTATACAAATTACGAATATACTGGATTAAAATAAAAAAAATAAAAATTAAAACTGACAAAAAATTGGCTATATTCCAATTCCTCGTACATACGAACATTAACTCTCGAGACATAGCTGCGGTCAGCTTACTAAGTACTTTCTCAATTTACAGCAAATAACATTAAGCTTTTATACTACATATACATACATTTAAAAATTTAAAACCACACACACACGGAGTGTCTTAACACTTGATTATCTCTGCCTACCCACCATGTTGTAAAAAAACTACCTACATATTATATATTTTAATGAGAAAAGATTTTGAGTGATGAAATAAAACTAGTAAACTAGTAGCGTATTCCATTTAAAACTATAATAGGCTTTTAATTTTTTTTTTAATTTATCCTCGGTATTTTATAAACAGACAGTCCGTCTTATTGAGAACTATATTATTGTAATCTCACTCCCAATATAAACAAACCTCTAAATGAAAATCTTAAGCCGGATTAATCTCGTACATATATTTAACGTTAAGCCCGACGTTTCCAATACTTTGTAGTCCGTGGTTACGAGTAGACGATCTACCCGATTAAAAGATTTTTTGTTTTTTCAGATTCACGCTGTATCTTGCACACAGCAGTATAGGCAGAGAGAACCTAGTGGGGATTGACCTCAGAAACTGTCACGTTTACAATCACCCATTTGTGTCTGTGCGTCACGATTGGCCTCAAGATTAAAAGAAATTACTTAAATAAAATCCGTACAAAACGCGAAAATCAAAGATCTTATTGTCCTTCAACCAACCACACTAAAATTACTAATCCATAGTATGTATCCCAAGAAAAGTAATTTAAAGTTGGAGCCACTATTCAACGAAGCTATATACACCAAAAAAATCATAGTCCGAAGCGAAATATGCCTTGGATATTGAAATATCACCACCGCACACCCGGAAGTGAATCTAACCGCCTTTCGTGAAGCCTGTGACGTCATAACCGCACGTCTATTTCACTTGTACGTAAGGAAAGAATACAGGATTTTGCACTACGATTTTATAGTTTGAGAATGATTTTTAAGAATTTCAGTGGTTTATCGACTGACAAGTTGAAAGTCAGTGGCTCAGTACTGATAGTACCTAGATATATTGATTGAAATATTATTTTAATGTATATATGTGTATATGTGTGTATATTGTTTTTTTATATGTATTATTTTATTACAGGAACGTAGTCCGTACATATTATGAACTCCTTCTTAATTAAAAGCTTTATGGATTTCGATATTAAATTTAGGCTTAAGTAGCATAAGAAAAATAAACTAACAACTAACTAATATTTATATATTTTTTAAAATTATAAGTCTAATTCTTTTGTTTTTCTTCTGATGCTTAAACTTAGGCTTAGAACTACACATATACAAATTTTACACAAAGTCTCTAGATACGAAATGTTCCACAATATTTGAAACCCATTTATATACAATATTGGATTTTCCTGTGATTTTTATTTTAATAACCTAAAAATCAGAACAAAAAGTCACGTTTAAACGACCACATTAGCTTGGGACTACCCAAATTAATTACACACTGACCAAATTCTAATCAAAATAATTTACATAGTAACACGATACCACAGCCGCTAATGGTTTCCCAATATACATCTATTTAATATGAACTTTCTATTATCGTTTTAATGACCTTTGTAGCTCTGTAGCAAAAAGGGTTCAATTCGATTACTATTTTGCAGTTCATAAAGATGAACGTAGTAATAAAATAGATTGGATTATTATAAATATAATTTAAAAAATGTAATAATGTTTTCATTATTGATATCACATTGATATTTCATATCACATAAAAAATTGAAAAAGTATATTTTTTAACTTCACGCTGTTTCATTCATATGTATAGTTTTAGCACACTCCACTCCCCAGTTTCCGCGAATTCTGGAAGCATTGCTTGTTGAGTGGCGGACCTTAACGCCGCGGTTTTGTCTCGACATCAGAGTGAAGAAACTAAATTGTTAATAACATTTTGTTAAAATGTATTTTTTTTAGGGTTACCTGCAAAAACGAGAAGGAACGAGATGTACGAGAAACCGCAAGCAGAACATAAGTTTTCAAAGGAGTTGATTTCAGAAAAAGAAAAAATTTAAAATAAATTCTATATCTATGTTCATGACGCCTCAATGAACGGCAATAAAAACAGCAATAAATCTTTCTTTATTTTTGTTAAGTTTCACGCTGTGTAGGCAGAGAAAAGTAGTGTTAAGACCCTCCGTTAAATTCTAAAGGCTTGCGTGTTGAGTGGCGGAACTCCTCACCGCACTTTAATTTGACACTAGAGCGAAGAAATGAGATATTAAATAAAAAAATTGAAAGTTATTTCCACAAGTGGGAATCGTACCCACAACCTATTGCGTTTACAGTCACATTTTGCGCCTCTGCGCTACCACTGATCGCCACAAAAAAGGACACAAATTTCATAAAATGCATGAAGTGTCTCTCTTCATTACTATGTGTATTAGATACATTGCGAACGTTGAACTTTCTAAACTTTTGTTATAAAACTCGTTAATCCGTGCTTAAAAGTTTCAAAGGGGAAGCTTTGCAAAGTACAAAATATATGGGTTAATCCAAATCACATCGGCATTGCCTCTAAGGATAACAATAGGAAGCCTTTTTATTTTTTAATCTGTTTCATTAATTTCATAGATTTTATGAAAGTGGAAACTTCTCGTGCAAAATGCTAAATTCGGGTGCATTTATACCCTTTATTTTTTAATCTTATTTGTTAATAGATAAATAGATAAAGTATATATATCGTCATATCACTATCATCTTTTGAATTAAATACTTTCTTTTTGAATCTCTGAATAATTTTCACAAGTCTTTAAAATCATATACAAACTACAAACTAATATACAATCAGTTAATCGTAAATTAAAGTCTATGTATGCGACTGGAGTCAAATTGCCATATTAATCTATATTTATAATAAAATCCAAAATTTGAGGCCATTCGTGGTGCAGCGGCACAAAGTGTGACTGTAAACCGACTGGTTGTGGGTTCGATCCCCACTCAAGAAGATGAAATATTTACTTAAATTTATATTTCCATTTCTTCGCTCTGGTGTCGAGGCTAAGCGCGGCGTTAAGTTCTGCCACTCAACACGCAATGCCTCCAGAATTCGGCAGAAAGTGGGGAACGGAGTGTCTAAAACACTAGGTTCCCTCTGCCTACCCTGCTGTGTGCGGGATACAGCGTGAAGCTGATTTATTATTTTTTTTGTAATAAAATCGTAACGGATCGATGTCTGTACATGGACGATATGTACGAAAAAATGTTATCAGTGACCTTTATCAATGTGATAGAACATAATCCAAAATAATTATTTTTATTTTTTTACTCTGATTGTCTGTGCGTTTGTTCAATTTTAGAAACGGTTTGGCCGATTTAAATGTCGTATTCACTATTGGATTCTGGCTTTACTTAATATTTAATCTGAATACAAGAGTTCAATCGGTTCAGAAATAAAAAGTTATGTCAATATAAAGAGTTGCATGCGACAATACTGCCACACAAAATAAGTGTTTTATTTGAATTGAATTGATTTGAATTGAATTGGATATCTATAAATCTTAAGCTATCAATGTATGGATATTGTTTTTAAAATGATAATATTATTAGATCATGAAAGTAATTGAGATTTTAAAGTAATTAATTGTGTTGTACAAAAAAACAAGCCGGCGAAGCCTCGTGGAGGACATTAGTACTAAATAAACTCGGTGTATCCACATATCTGCAAAACACAATTTCTAATAACGCGAGATCGCTTACAAGGAAACGTAGCACAATTCAACCTAGTTATAAATTTGTAGTTGAAAGTTGATAATGCTTAGTGAATGCTCTTGTTTTATGATTCCGTATTGTGCTCTATTCGCTTGACGTGAGGGTCTTCTATAAGTAGTAGTTCAGTATGGAATTCAGATGTCGTTTTAGCTCACGATAACAGGCACTCTATTGCCCGTTTTCTGCCGAAGTCTAATGGCACTCAATACGTATATTGAGTGGTGGAATTCAACGCCGCGTTTTGGCTTGCCACCAGAGCGAACAAATTGAAATTTAAATATTTCATTTACTCGAGTGGAAATCGAATCCACAACTTGTTTCGTTTACAGTCATACGCTTATGATCCTTTGCCATGGCGGCCAGCCGGGGAACGGAGTGTCTTAAATGTAGGTTCCCTCTGCCTACTCTGCTGTGGGATACAGCGTGAAGCTAAACGATAACGTGCATTTCCACTTTGGGAAATTGATCCAACTAAATAATTTTGTATTTCTTAGGTCTATTGAGACCAAATTCGACACAACTTCCGCCACTCACTACATTGGATTGGCATTTGTTAGGTCTTCTCTATCTAGCCTGCGCTTATTAGTACTATATTTTTCTTTTTTTTAGTTTCACGCCGTATCCCGCATATAGCAGGATAGGTAGTGAGGATCTGGGTAACCTAGTGTTAAGACACTCCGTTCTTCATTAAAACTCTTCCGTTCCATGCAGTTAGTATCGTGTAATTGCAATGAGTAAGTATATCCTGCGGAGCCTACAGGAACGTTGATAAAGGATGCCAGAACAATTTCCGTTCAATATAACAGTCTTTGAATATAGGGTTTCATTTATTTCTTTCATTTCTCAACAAATGTTAAAAAAAATATTTCGAGACGTCACTTATATATGTATAACCCATGTAACCAATAAAATAGGTGTTACGTGGAACAAGAGAGAGAGAGAGAGATGTATGTTATATATTAACCTTAATTAAAAAAAAAAACAAATTACAGTAGCCTACCTGTTGTAGTTTATTTCTTTTTTATAAATTGAAGCGCGGCGTTGATTTCCGCTACTTAATTTTAATATTGACAAATAAATAATTCGAATAAACTTAATTTAAAAAATATCTTTGTAAATAAATTATTTATCTTTAACAATTTTTGGCTTTATCAAATCTAAATATTGGATGTTCGCATCGATAACCAGGTCATGTATTGCAAACTTTTGATAAAACGAACAATACGTATAGGTGAGGTTTACATAACAAAGTTAATTAATTTTGTACGAAGTTTTTGAACAGTTTGGAGACTAGTCTACATATTTGGAGTATACGAACATTGTGTAACGAGGTTCAATAATAAAATATGATATTTTTTTTAGGTTCACGCTCTATCCCGCAAATAGCAGGTTAAGAAAAGGGAACCAAGTGCCAATTCACTCTTCTGCGTACGCAACGTGAATTTTGCTCTGCTTATTACAAGAGTAAGGAGAAAATGCAAATCGAACGCAATACATCGCATTTAAACGCAGACGCTGTGCCGTCGCGCTACGTAAGCAAAGCCAAATAACCCTGAAGTGAGGGAGTTATAGAAGTAACAACCCTTAACATACTTATTTAGAAAACGCATAAAAATTTGTACCTCATTGTGGAATAACACTTTAAAATTGTTAAAAACCCTCAACATATCATCATTCCAGAAGATTGGGAGAAGCGTATTGGGGAATGTAGTGTTTTAACTCAAGGTTCTCTCTGTCTATCCTGTTTTATGCATCATATACCTATTTTAAAAATATTAAATGTAATAACAATATCACCTGAAAATTTTTAACTTTTTCCCATCAGAAAAAATATTCGATAGCTTTTAATCTTTCTCGAAATTGTCAAATCGTATCACTTCCTTCCATATCAATTTCGGAATACCCGCCGTTAGCGAAATTTGTTACAATCTTCGAAATTGAATTCCAATATCCGATGACGCCATATTTAGCGAACAACGCTTAAGCTTTTTATAAAATCATGATTCATATCATTAACAGACGTTTGGCCAAACATTTCCCATTATAACATTCTTTTTATCCTATTTATATTCTATAAACAATTAATATATTCGATCGTTCAGTTTAAAGGTCAGGATCTTGAAAGTAAATAAATTTGATATATCGTCTTATTTTTCCATATATCTTATAACATAAAAAAAAAAAATTTGGTTAATTGACACATAATTCAAACAATCTTCTAAACGGTAACGTAGTGTCTTAACACTTGGTTCCCAGGTCCCTCTACATACCCTATTATGTGCAAGAAATAGCGTGAAATTAAAAAAATTAAACAACAAAACAAGATGAGGGTTTTACCACGAAAAATAATATCTTCCAGGCAACATAATCATAAGGATCTATTGATAAGACAAAAAAATATATAACCGAAAAAAATCGGTTATTTTTAAATTTAATATGCTGTAGTAAAATAATTTGCAAACGTCTTTTGAACCACTGAAAATCGCTGAACATACGTGGCGGTGAAATGGATAGGTACTGAGGTCTCCTATTCAAAGACCACCGTTGATTTGTCGATCGAGTTACAACTTGTATAACAGACATTTTGTCATTTTATTGTAGAAAGTATTTTTCACAGATTTGTTAGAGTGTTCAAAATGTCTCAAATTCATGCGGAAAGTGAAGCATGGGGTGTTTTCACGCTAAGTTCTTTTTGCTTCACGCTATATCCCGCACACAGCAGGGTAGGCAGAGGGAACCTAGTGTAAGACACTCCGTTCCCCACCTTCTGCCGAATTCTGGAAGCATTGCGTGTTGAGTGGCAGAACTCAACGCCGCGCTTTGCCTCGATACAAGAGAGAAGAAATGGAAATATAAATTTAAGTAAATATTTCATCTCTTCGAGTGGGGTTCGAACCCACAACCAGTCGGTTTTACAGTCACACTTTGTGCCACTGCGCCACGACTGGCCTCATAATAAATTTTAACTCATCTTGAATATCCTTTTAACTCATCTTGAAATTAAAACTTTTGTGTAAGTTTTATTGTATGTTAAATAAAGCTTAAAATATTGAAAATTATTATTGGACTGAGTAAATTTGTCTTGCTTTAACTTAGGACTTACTTCAGAATTGTTTAAATTTGGAAAAGTCTATAAACATTTTATTTATTTATCAAATCTTGTAATCTTATATTTATATTGCTCCATATCTATGACTGCGGTACCATAGTATCAGTAGAGAGGCGTTCAGATTCAGAGAAAACCTAGAAACACACGTATTCCGTGTGGCGTGTCGTTAACTATTTTTTTGACTATACCAACATTAAATAGATAGCATTGTCATAATCAAATAAAATGTTAGTTTCTAAAGTGTATTACGGGACGGAAAATTGTAGAATAAAATTGAGATTATAAATTTGAAGAAAATTGATTTCGTGGTTATTATAACTTGATTTTGTTGTTGTTGTAGTTGAAAACTTTATCCTTGAAGCCGTTTAAAAAATAGCATATTAAGAAAGAATAAAACAATGGTTGTATCGTAATATATTTTTTATAACTTGCTGCAACGGAATCTTTTAAGTCCAACTCGCTCTGGCTTGTTTTTTTATTTATAATTTTAATTTACAAATTTTGTAGCAAATATTAATAATATCCCTTAACTTTAAAGTTCAAGGTGCAAACGAAAAAAGAGGACAAAATACAAAATATAAATTCTCCTTATATCATTTTTGACTATAGATTAATTAAAATGTTCGCAACTGTAGTGGAAAATCGATTAATAATCGTAATTAATTATATACCCCGTCGTATTACAGAACATATAATTAACAAAATTGATGTCCTCATTAACAGAATTTATCTTAAATTTTATTGGCTTAATCAGTCTTGGCTTGGTTTAATCAGTCTTGAATAAACATTACCAGTTGTTTTACATCAATTCATTGTTTTGGTTTTATAATAGAAAACTTTCCATTAAAAAATTGTTTATTGCTAAATGCAAAAGTAGTTTTTTTTACTTAAACACTCTCTCCTCAACAGACTCTTCTATTTTCCTCTCTCGATTCCGCTGAATGACTCGTTACTATAATTTTCAAATCATAAAAAAAGTTTTAGGTTGCCTATAAAAATTCTGTTTTTAATTTAAGTATACATATTCATTATATATACATACAATATATACATATTGAGGCCAGTCGTGGCGCAGTGGTAGAAAGTGTGACTGTAAAACCGACTGGTTGTGGGTTCGATCCCCACTCGAGAAGATGAAATATTTACTTAAATATATATTTTCATTTCTTCGCTCTGGTGTCGATGCAAAGCACGGCGTTGAGTTCTGCCACTCAACACGCAATGCCTCCAAAATTCAGCAGAAAGTGGGGAACGGAGTGTCTTAACACTAGGTTCCCTCTGCCTACCCTGCTGTGTGCGGGATATAGCGTGAAGCTAATTTAATTTAATTTAATTTTATATTCATTATATTTTATCATATTTTACACACTTTCACTGTTGCATAAAGCTTATTACGATGTTTTCCTTCACGTTATTTACCAATAAATAATTGAAATTCCTAAACATACTAATAGATTTTAACGTGCCAAGTTTCAAAGCTATATTTATGCATTATTTTTGTGAATAAGTTACTATAGTTGTAACTAGTAGACTAGTAAAATTATTTATTTTTTAATGGGACCTTTATTTTATTGTGAAGTATAGGATGAGATATAGAAAATTAAAACTACAAAATACGGCAAGCTGCCATGATTTGTTGAACGACAATCAAATAGATTTACGTCACGTCTTGGTAATCAAATAAATTGACATTTTGTACTACGTCTGCGTTCTAGCTAAAATATATTTCTCTACATTATGGAACAGTTTCTGAAAATCTATTATCATGCATATTCTTGATATTAAAAAAAACTATTTAAATTATTTAAAAAAAAAAACTCTCTTTGGCCAAGTAAAGCAGTGTATGTGCAATAGTGCACAAGACTGTGGACTGTGATTATGGGTTCGTTCTAGTACGTGCAAAATATTATAATGAAAACTATTTTTATTTCCACGAATATATTTATATTTCCACGACGTTAACGGAAAGCGCGGCGTTAAGTTACACCAATCATAATGTAATTTTGAAACATGAAAAAGCGGATAACGGATTGTCTTAATAACCGGATCTTAGGTAACATACAAATACGTGTATTGAAATCTTGAGTGTTGAGAAAATTCTCCAAATTGTGCTAAATAGAATCATCATTTATACGAAGAACCCAGCATTTTGATATAAAGAAAGCTTTTTAAAAGATATATTGTCTACTTTACAACACAATGGCTAAAACGAATAGCACGTAACAAAACAGTAATCACTTCGCTCCTCTCTTATTTCCTTGCGATGTGATGAAAATATATTGGAGTATTAAGCGTTAAAAAGGTAGCTAGCTCTTTTTTGCTTCTCGTATGTTCGTACAGGCAGAGAGAACCTAGTGTTAAGACATTCCGTTTTCTGTTTTCTCTGCTCAATATCGACACATTGTTTGTGAGTAGTGGAACCCAACGCCTTGTTAATTGAAAGACCTTTTTAACATTAACATCTCCGATTAGTGATTTTTCATAGAAATTGTATAATATTATTATTTTCTTGGCAAAGAGAAGGAAACGGAGTGGAGTTTCTGAGGCAGCACGGGACGTATCTAAAGCAATGGTTGTAGGGTCAAATTACTCTCGGGGGAGTATTTATTTGTTTGTTATATTTGTAGATCTTCCCTTCCCTTTCCCTTTGCCTACCTCGCTTGAAAAAATACACTTTTAGTTTAATAATATAAAACTTAATAGATTCGTCAATCATTGAATAATTCAATTTTAAACAAAACAGATTTTAGAATATTACATGAAATACCACCAAATTTCATAATGATTAAAGGAAGAATGAAAAAATTATAATAATGATTATTGTAAAATTTTTATAGGAATTTTAATAAAAATATATTATATTATTTCTATAGATAGTTTTAAGTATATGCGAATAAACTATTATTCTATGTGTATACATATTTAGATGTATTTTTGTTAATGTGTTGGTATAAAGCTCTAAAAACGAATATCTTGTATAATCTGTATTTCACACAAGGCTGTTTCAATACAATTTTACCTTTTTCAGCATTTTTTAAATAATATTTCAGTCCATATTTCGCATATAATAGCAATAAAGCATGAAAGATAGAGAGAACACGGTATCAAGACATTGTTTCCTCCGTCTCAGCGCCGCGCATTGTCTTTTCAGAGCGGGTTACTGAAAATAGTCATAATCAGATGCTGAATCAAAATGATTTTATCACAATGATAAATATGCTTCATAAAATATTGACTTGTACACCTGTACACAGTTGGATGTGAAATGTATTATAATATTAGAGGACCAATGTAGAGCAATGGCACAGATTGTGGATTCTATTAACTTGAGGGGGACAGAAGTGTTTTTACATTAGGTTCCCTCTACGTACCCTGCCACAGGCGGGCTATCATATAAATAACGTGAAATTAATACATATCTTCTACCTCAATTTCTAAATGGAACTGGAAAAAATTTCATTTCACATTCGTTTTAGTACGTACTAAATAGTGAATACGCAGTATTTATGACAAAGTTATTTAGAGCGAACTTGATTCTTATCTATTAATGAATGTTTGTAAGTCTATCGTGACCACAAATTTCTATTAATTAGTATGAACGACGACTTCAAAACACTTTTTTTTGGTAATCTATTTTTAACTTTTACGAACTTTTACGTTTCTACTCTTTCTGCCTACATTAGAAGAAGTGAAGAACTCTAGTGCTAGGGCACCCATTTCTCTACTTATGATTTATTTTCAAATTTGAATTTGTTATACATAAAAAACATATTTAATGTAAAAAATATTAATCTTTTCTTTATTTTTATTAAACTTCATGCTGTATTCAACATAATATAACAGACACTTCGTTTTCCAATTTCAGACAAAGTTTTGTTAATAAAATGTATGTAGAAATAGTATTTATATTACAATGTGTTTTCAATTCGTTACAATATAACCGCATGGATACATTAGTTAAATTCAAAAATATGGAAAATTTTCACTTGCCGTTAAGCTTTTCATGTACGACTCTCTGACGTATCTTTACATTTTTATAACACTCATCAGTTACTTTTACGTTTCTAATATACCAGTTTATTTTTACCTCAAAAGTAAACACGTATGTATCTTTTGATTTATAGTGGCCTCGTAAAGAGTGATTCACGACAGCATACGACTTTTAACGATCGTTTATAGCACAAATGGGAAAGCATAGAGCTCTTTCAGTTTCAGAGGCAGTTTCATTAAATGTGAACCGGACGAATGCCAAGTTTTGCGTGTTCGATACGAAACACTGAAAACTCACGGATATATATAGGAGAGGTGAATGAACGTAGCACTGACCTCCTTTCTGTGTGATGTTGAAGGTTCGTAGTCTGTAGGAATCCTCGTCTGGTTCCTCTTCAGGTTGGGCTGGTCGTGGCACGTCGAGGAATGCGTTGGAGCGACGTGGCTGGGCGTGCTGGCCAGCTGGTGGTCTTCGACGAGCTGACGCCTGTCTTCTGACCTGTGGTGGAGTCTCTGCCTCAGCTAGCCTGGGCTCAGAGCTATATCGAGCTCTGGTCTCCCTATCCAACTGTTGTTGCTGCCGCCTGTGCCTAACTGATCTACCACCAGTAATCCTGGCACTTTGGGACCTCGTAGCTGGTCTTCTCCGAGGGGCAGGAGTGGTTTCTATAGGGGCAGCGAGCGCCTCCATACTCGCGGATGCCGGCGCACATATCGATTGGGAACGTTTCGTACGTCCGTCCGTAGCCATGGTCGCGACGTTACTGAAGCGGGCCGGGGGACGCACACCGTACTTGTTGCTTGGATTATGAGATTAGAGCACTTTTAAATGTCACCAATTTGTAAGCTTTTCAGTTGTCGGTTACAGCAATTTTTCAGTTCAAATTTATTGCATATCCATAGTATCTTTGAAAAATAATGATAAAAATGACAGATTGTCTTTTTAATAGAATAAAGTATCATGTGAACACATGATAAACAATTCCTGAAAAAATATATTTATACTATTATTATATTTCGCATCTTTTCACCTTAATATTTATTTTTACCTTCTTTGCACAGAAAAATAAATTAGATATACTTACATGGCTAATAAAATTAAACGGTGCTATAACTTTTTATTGATTTTTTTTTATTATATATTGTTTATTAATTTGAAGCCAGTAGATGCAGGGGCACAAAATTTGACTGTAAACGCACTGGTTATGGATTCGATCTTCACTCAGGGAAATGAAATATTTATTTTAATTTATATTTCCATTTCTTCCCTCTGGTGTCGAGGCAAAGCTCGGCGTTACTCTAGAATTCGGTGAAAAATGGGAAACAGAGTTTCTTAACACTAGTTTCCCTATGCCCACCCTGTTGTGTAAGGGATACATCATCTTATTTATTTTTTGTGTATATATGTGTTCATTTTATTTTTATTTTAATAACAAAATTATATTATATTACTACAATGTATTAAACAAATAAAAACATATTTCCAAAACTCTATTGCATTACTATCAAACTAAATATAATCTACACCGTGCAAAGAACTCTACAAAATGTAAGGTTATATTTTTATCACATAAAACAATATTTTACAGCTACGACGACTCTACTATAGGGAACGCAGTATCTAACACTAGGTTCCCCCTGAGTACTCCGCTCTGCCGGAATAAGCGTGAAGCTGATTTATGTATTTCGCACAAAGCAAAGTAGGTAGAGGTGTAGTGTTAATAAATCTTGATTTACATCACAAAAAATATTTTATATGAATTAAAATAATATGTTAAAGCATACAAGTTCATATATTGCATTTTTCGATAATGAAATAATAAAAGTTAGAAATTTTAAAATGATAACTTCTAACAAGTAGAAGAAACTTCATAGCAATTAATAAACGTTATATTATAAGAAACGTCAGTGAGCTGTCCGAAAGTTAGTTCAATATATTTACTTATCGAGCTTAATATGAAAATCTAATAACGTAACTAAGTTATTATTTATCTTAACAAATTACGATTTACTGTGTATTATCTGTTTTATTAAATTATATCTATATTAATATAATAAAGCGAAAATGGTTGTTTGTAATTAAATAAAACTATACGTTAAATGACAATAAAATAATAATATATATATATATATATATATATATATATATATATATATATATATATATATATATATATATATATATATATATATATATATATATATATATATTAAAACCAATATTTAAGTTCAACAACTGATTTCAAATAAATAAAAATTTTAATCTCCATTTCCCTACAGAATGCGAGATACTGCGTGTTGTGAGGTAGTATTTAAAACTACTTTGTGACTCAAAAATAGAACTCACAACCATCGTATTACAGTCAGGCGCTGTATTAATGCGCCTCCTTTTTTTAATTTTCATGCTGTAACCCGCACATAGCAGAGGGAATCTAAGAACTTAGTGTTTCCCAGACATTATTTCTCAGATAGGTTGTGGATTCGAATCTGATTTGAGGAAGTGATATAGATTTTTTATGGAAAACGACAAGGCGAACGAGCGTTCGGATCACCTGATGGTAAGTGATTACCGCCGCCCACGACCCCGTGCAACACCAGAGGAGCTACAGGTGCGTTGTCGGCCTTTAAGGTGGAGATAGATGCGCTTTTTTAAGGGACCCATGTCATATCCTGACCTGGAAACACTGCCGAGGGTAGGCCATTCCACAGTTCCGTGGCGCGTGGCAAGTTCCTACGGAATATTTAATATTTCCTTCATAATTTGACGGAAAGTGGGGATTGGAGTGTCATAACACCAGGCTCTCTCTACCCACCCTACTATAGCGTGAAACTGAAAAAAAAATCTTCTTGCAAGAAAAGTTACAGGAAAAATCAAATGTACCTATTACAAACAAACTTTTCAATTCAAAATTGGATTCATAAATATTTAGAAGGAATAAATGTTATTTACTAACGAGTCGTTGCGGCTTGAAACTTTCTAAATTGCTTTGTAAGATTTAAATTGGAGTGCTAAATTGCTTTTTTAAATATATATATGTAAATATAATATATGTGTGCAGCGGTACAGCGTGTATCTGTATACAAGATTGTGGGTTCTATTTCCACTCAGGGGAATGAATTATTTTGAAATGTCCCAAAATTTAGGTGCAATGTAGAGAAAATTTCGTTTCATTACTCGTCAGTGTCTCGGAAATTAGAGATAAAATGTGTCAAAATGTGACATGAGCTCTAAAATATCGTATGATATTATAAAATTAAACATTAAACAGGTTAAGGCCATTGTGACGTACAAGCATGTAATTGTAAACGCAACGATTGTGAATTCGTTTCCAACTCCGGGGAATGAAATATTGGATATTAATATGTTCTCGCTCTGCTAATGAGGCAATTTTTTTGTCGGAATGTGGGGAACCGAGGTGTCTTAATAATAACAAAGTGCATTAACACTAGGTATCCTCTAAGATAAAGGTTTCCTTTGCCTAGAAAAAAAATACTAAGCATGATTGTTTAAAGTGCAGAATAATTTCAAAAAGGAAAATTTGTAGCAAACCTATTGCCAATTTGTTCTTAGAAACAACTAATTAACAACAAATGAAATAATGATTTATGCTTGGCAATAGCTCAAAAGCCATTTTTGTTTCTTACGGCCAAATCAATTTTGTTAGAAACGTTCCTTTAAACGTTTTTTAGGCACATGGCAAAAACCAAAGATATAGATCTTTATTAGCCTATCTGTAGTACTGTCTATATATCATAGTTATTTTTATCCGAAATTTGGGCGACGGTGATTTTGAACTGGTATACGATTTTTTTAAACAAATTAAAAAAATAAAAATATATAGAGGGATTATCCTTACACGGAACTAAAATAAAAAATATCATTAAACATATACTAACCTGGTTTATATAGATAGATCTTAAAAAATTGTATTGTGTTGCCTAAGCATTTGATTTTAGGATTCCATACCTTTTAAAGAAAAAAGGAATTCTTATAAGATCACTTTGTTGTCAAACGTCTGTCTGTCTATCTGTAAAGAGCCTCTATCTCAGAAACGCTTGGAGATATCGAGCTTAAATTCAAATCGTATAAAATATTTTTTTTTTGTATTATTGTATGTAAAGATAATAAAATTAAAAAAAATAATCTGATGAAAACTCAACAACAAAATTTGTATCTACTAACGTACAAAAGTTTTATGTAGCTCAATTGGCTATAGAGCATTTGATAGTGCATTCAAGAGATTGATATTTTCAATTAATTGGAATCGATAATTTTACATTTTTAACATACTAGTTTTTAACATTGGCTAAAGATATATAAATTAAAAAAAGAATATTTATTTCAGCATCATGAATTATCCTTCAAGATTGATCCACGTATTGAGAATCCAGTGTCAAGACGCTTCGTTCCACTTTCCGCTTGAATATCACGTGAATATGACGTGTTGAGTAGCAGAAATCACCGACGTGCCTTATCTTGATGACATTTGTATGAATAACTCTTACAGAAATGTTTCCTAAACACATAACACTACTTTAAAAAATAATTTGAGGCTGAGACACAAGGATATGACTATATCGCGACGGTTGTGGAATCCATCTCCAGTCGAGGGAATTAATTGTTATTTATATTATTATATTCTCATTTCTTTGCTATGGCATCAGGGCAAAAGCCCGGCGTTGAATTCTGCCAATCAATAAGCAATGTTTCAAAAAATGAGCGGAAAGTGGGGAACGGAGTGTTTTAACATTATGTTCACTGTTGTTACCCTGCTTTGTTGGGGATACAGCGTGCTGACTTACTTTAAATAATAGTGAACGTATTATCTAAAAAACGCTGATTTTAATTCTGGCATATTGAAGCTGTATCTATGCATTTATTTTGCTTCACTCTGCATAATGAAAATAGCAGGATAGACAGATTGAACTTAATGCAAAGACATTATCCCATTTTCCTGGCAATTCTCTGGAATGAACTAATACGTCATTTTAATAAACCTATACACGACGATTATAAAAACATAAGTATGTCATAAAGCTTTCAACTTGTTCGTCACTTAAATTGCGGATTTGTCTCAAATTTGATTTTTTTATTACATCATATTGTATGTTAAATTATAGTAAAAGAAATTTTAAACTATTATGTTAGAGTCTATTTTTCTTTAAACAGTAGTAAGGCTCACGAAATTTTTTAAAGTAGGCTTTAACTTTTGGTTCACTGAAAATGATGAAGTGGAGTTTTTCATTTGTTTCAAAAAAACTTTTCAAAAAAAACTTTTTTTGAATCTAAAAACAAGTGTGTCCTTAATATCTATTAAGAAAAACCGTTGGTTTTATTTTTGCATAGGGAAATTATAGGAAATATAGTTAAAAGTGGTCAGATCAAAGAATATTGAAAAAAAAATTTTAAGGCGCTTTTTTTCATTTTTAACATAAATAAGTTGTAACAAGTGTACAAAAATTTGGACGTAGCTTGATGAGAACATATGGCTTAGTGGTCGGCGCCTGGTTGGTTTCAAGAGGCGTTGGTTCAAGTCCCGCTACGTTAAAATTTTTATACATTTTCTTAATAAGTAAGTATGGGAAATTTACTTAGATGCCTTATTTTTGTAAAAATTAACAAAAATCACCTTCACGCTGTATCCCGCACACAGCAGGGTAGGCAGAAGGGACGAACCTAGTGTTAAGACACTCCATTTCCTACATTTCATAAAATTCTCGTTAAGTGGCGGAACTCAACGCCGCGCTTTGCCTCGACACTGGAGCGAAGAAATGAAAATATAAATGTAAATAAATATTTCCCTACCTCGAGTGGGGATCGAACCCAAAACCAGTCGATTTTACAGTCACATTTTATGCTTCTGTGCTACGACCAGCCTCGATTCGGCCTTATTTTCGTCAAAAACGTTGTCAAGAGGTAGGACCGTAATGTTATTTTTACACTAGGCAATGGACAATGGAAGAAAATCATTTTATGTCGCTAGGTTCTTTTAATTTAATAATAGCAATTATTATCTATTTATCCATTTATTTATTTTGTTTTTATTGTTAACTTATGTTCACTTCTTTAAATGAAACTATTTTTATTCCTACACTTTGCAGTTCTACCCGTGACTAAGGAACTACGGGATTCCAAAAATGTATAATCCCAAATATACGCGATTATTCCGATTAATATACGAGAGTGTGCGTGTAGTTTCGTTTAAAATGTGTAAATTAAAGTGGTTTCCATATCCCCATGCTGCCCAGACAAAGTGCAGCGTTAAGTGAAGCTAACACGTAATGTCTAAAATTCTGTGGAATGTGAAGAGTTGAGCGTCTGGATACTAGGTTCCCTGTACCTGATATGAGGGAAAACTGTGAAAATGGACAAGAAATATGGGAAACGCGTAAAAAAATAATGATATATTAATAATACTATGTTATTTATAAAAATGTGTAACAATTAATAAACATAAACACAGTTCTTGAGGAAAATGTATACATATGTCTGTGTTAGACTATACGCTAATAACGACTTGAGTGATAACCGGAAAAACCAGCGGTCATCACTTCGTGACTATAGAGCTATTAATATTTAGAAAAGAATTAAAATTCATTTTTTCACTGTATATTTTTTATTTTATAATTAATATAAATAAAAACTATTTATAATACATATTTTATATTAAATCAATCTGATTAATAAAGTCGTAAATCTTTGCAATGATTTATTCTCATTGTTTATATTATTATTATTATTTATTGGGACAAGAGACAAGATTCATAAAAAACTTGCAAAATTTAAGTCAATCATAAGTTAAAATAATAACAATCAAAATATTATATTATAATTTAATTTTTTACCGAAAATTTCTGTATATTTTAAATCAAAAATCAGTAAAAAAACAAATTTTTTAGACCATTCTATTTATTTTGTGTATTTTAGATGCGCAAGCGCAGCCTTAGTTGAAGACAAATCAGTCTGTCGTGAGCAGCAGTAAACGACGGACGTGGCGATGGCGAAAATTAGTATTTGTATTTTAATCGCGGCGTTATGCTTAGCAAATGTTAGCACTTACACCGTACCCCCCGCGAAGCTTGAAGCCATTTATCCAAAGGGGTTAAGGGTGACTGTAAAAGGTAAGATGACTTATTAAATTTTATTTGTGAAATCTTTTTTTTTATTCTGTGGAAGATATATATTTTTTAATTATATATAAGTAGATATCATTGTTCACCAGTGGTTATGGAAATTTTGATGTGAGTGAATGGAAGAATTGTAATTGTATTTTGGATAAAGAGCCTAATGTTAAGTCATTTTGGACTTTAATTTATTTTTATAGAGGGTTATTTCATTTTTCTTGGTATTTTTAAGTGCAAAGTTCAAGTCACCTACGTTAACTTTGAAAATAAGATAAAGTAAATTGTGCAATCATGGCGCAGGGGCACAACCGTATGACTGCAAGCGCGACAAGTAGTGGGTTCGATCCCCACTCGAAAATGAAAGTTCATTTACAGTTGCACGCAACCCAATACCACGACAGCCTCTACTTTTTATATAAAAATAATGACAATAACTAGTATTGAAATACAACAAAATAAACAATTTTATCATTAGTTCAAAAAAAAAGATTAGATAAATAAGAATATGCCTAAGGTTTAAAGGTACATGATTTTCATATACAAACCTCTAAAAGTTATTTATTAGTAAGTAAAACCGAAACTTAAAAATCGTAAGACCTTCGATTTTTTTATTGTTGTTATATTTACACTACCTCCAATATAATTAATTATATTACTTTTTGCTGTCTGCTTCCCAAACATAAAAAATATTCATTCAAACAAGTTTAAGTTTCCATTGATTCTTAATAAAACAAATTCTTTATTTTCATGCTATTAAATAAATTATTTTATTTGTGGCATTTTGTGAGTAGACAGTTTTTTGTAACATGTTAGTATTAGTATACGATTTTATCGATAGTTTAGGAGTTTAGGGATTTATTATATTTTGTTATATTAATGTAAAAATAAATATTTTTTTTACATTTTATAAAATTTAAAATATTTCATTGAAAAGTATTATTTTATTTATTTGTTTGTGTGACTGTACCGCCACGGTTGTGGATTCGATCCGCACTTGAGGAAATGAAGTATTTATTAAAATTTATAATCCTATTACTTCGCTCTCTTGTCGAGGCAAATAGCGGCGTTGAGTTGCGCCATTCAATACGCAATGCCACGAAATTCGGCGGATAGTGGGGAACAGAGTATTTTAACACTAGGTCCCCTCTACCTACACTGCTGTATGCGGGATACAGCGTGAAGCTGATTTATTTATGTCTTTATAAACGCTACTTGAGTTTGTTTGTTTTTGACATTCTTTCGTTTAGGGCGATCTTGTGAAAAGGGTCGTAACAGTTTATCATTTACTGCAATTGCTTCTTTAGATATTAATTTTCTCGTTCTTCTGTATTTACAAATAATAAAGAAGATGATATTTTTTGGTTGTATCTTTTTTTAAAAAGAATAAAAAATGGCACTGTGTTTTTTTTTTACTTTTATTAAATAAATTAAATAATATTTATAAGGCCAGTCCTGGCGCTGGGGCACAAGTATGTGACTGTAAACGCGACTGGTTGTGGGTTCGATCCCCACTCGAGAAAATAAATATTTATTTAAGTTTATATTTACATTTCTTTGCTGTGGTGCCGATGCTAACCAAATAAAGAGTGAAAGAGAGAGATTTTTTTTCGGCTTATTTTGATCTTTTAGGTTTATATTTTCGTACTAATGGGAATGAATTGTCTTAACACTAGGTTCCCTAAGCCTACCGTCTGTGCAAAACTACAGCGTAAAACTGAAAAGAGTGTTTTCGATCTTTCGATTCGATTCGAAGATATATTTATTTGATAGAACGCTCTAGCTTAAATATCCCTTTAAAAAGACGACTATAATATCAACTGACAGACGAATGCCACCTCTGACTCTCGTGACCATGGTCTATTGCTAAGTCTGCAAAACGTTCAAAACGTCAAGTTTTCAAAAATGTATAATACTAAATATACGCGAAACGGGTTCTAGAATATTATTTTAAACTCTTTAAATATATTTATTTATGTCATAATAATTTTTAAGATCCTTTATTAATAACAAGAAATAAAAAATATATATTTGGCAAAGTTTTCCTCCTTCGAAAATTGTTAAGTTCATATAATAACTCACATTAGTATATTTAATTAATGTCACATTTATAGAAGTATTTATTAAAAAAAATATTAACTACTTATTTTATTATTTTTGTAATCATTTTCCTTATTTGTAGGATTCGGTTTGATATAAAAAATCGTTAAAGATGACATTTCTTATAATCAACTAGAGGCTGCCCTCTTGTAGGGTGAAGTAGAATAAAAAGTCTTCAAGGACAGTAACTGCCAAACCAGGTTCCACAACGCGCAGTTTCGGTTGTCAATTTGTCTATCAATCCCTCAATAATGGATGAGTTTTATGTATTGTTATATAACTAGTATATGTAAAACAGTTGTGAAATGTGAAATTGACGCTAATTTGTTAAATTTATTTATGCAATATGGCTCAAAATAAGTTCACATCATATCCGAATTAATAAATAATATAGATGCAAAAAAGATTTAGTTGTTGTGAAAAACATTAGAAAAGAACTATGCTATTGGGGAAATAACAACTAACAACATTTTATAGATTATCATAGAGCAGTATACGTATCTAGGGAAAGTATAAAAATGTTTTCTTAACGATATTTTAACCCATTTCTCTAGGAAACCTTTCAAGATGGACGACAAAAAAACTAAAAATGGAACTATCTCCATTTTTTTTTCATCTATATCCATATGCTATATAAATCTGAAACACCGACGAAACTACTGTACTTTATATTAAGGGAATGTGGGGAGCACTAAGAGAGTATTACACGAAATTCCTACAGAAATGGGTAAAAAACAGGATATTTTGTTATATTATTAGATAAATCGGTTATCAGCAAAACCCATTGTATGTATTAGGAACATAAAACTTATGATTATTATTTAATAATAACAATTGTTTTATTACTATTCATACTAAACAAAGGATGCTGGGAATTTACAGAAATGCATTGTTCTAAGGATAGGAAGACGGAAAGGAAAAAAATTAATCAACAACTTCATAGGGGGAAATATTGTAACATGCTCATATATAGAAAATATTTATCCATATCAACATATACCTATTATATGTAAGTCTCAGCGATGCACCTATATCTTAAAGTACGCAACAGATTTTAATATGAATTTCACTAATAGACAGTGATTCAAAAGGGTAATAAGATTTTTTTTCTCGTTGCATTTCGCGGAGTAGATGATGCTCCTCACTTTCCGCCGGATTCTGGTGGCATTGTGTGCTTAGTGGCGGAACTCATCACCCTTTTTTTGACACCACAGCGAAGAAATGAAAATATTTAGTTTTTTCGAGTGGGAATCGAACCCATAACCTATAGCGATTGTAGTCACATACCTGTGCCTCTGCGCTATGATTTGCTTCACGAGTATACGTATATTATATTAAAGTTAAACGAGTGAGACAAATCGGGACGGGAAAAATCTTTTTTTATAGGTTTATTCGTTAAAACAGGAAATAAAGAAATACCCTATTCAAAATATACGCGGAACACTAGTGTGTAATATAATAATAATGTAGTATTATATATAAAATCGATTGAAAGGCAGGTTACAATCCTTTCTGCTCGCAAAAATGAGAGACTGTGTTAAGTTCAAAGAATATCTGTAAAAATAAAAGTGTAACTCTGGACATTGCATGTTTGTATGAAATTCACCGCGTAATCAAAACCTATAGAGTACTTCCCGTGGACCTTCAGTTATGAAATACGGGCATGAAAAGTTATCAAACTTACATAAAGTACAAAATAAAAATAATCCGAAAAGTGTAAATATCTACTTAAATAAGAAAATAACTTATATTTGTAGTTCATTTCATATAAATTTGTCATCTTTTCTAATGTGTACGTTGACTTTGATACGGAAGCTTCAGTGGGTGGGTGAGTTTGACTATCACTGACTGATTTTTTTCACTCTACACTTTTTTACAAATAAATTAATTGTGGTGTATATTCGATTTCGAGTCAGGACAATGATATTTTCATCTCCCTACTGTGGCCAGACAAAACACGGTGTTGGATTCCACCACGTATCAAAATCAACAAATTAGAAAGCGGAGTGTCCTGAAACTATCTCCTAGATCTTATCTACTAAGTCTCTCTGCCTACAATAAAACGACAACAAAATTAATTGGGTTTTTTAACATATTATTGTTACTAAGCAAAAATTATCTCAACCAAGCTGAGGGCGGCCATTAAAATGATCAATAAACATAGGTTGTTCACATCACTTTTTGTACCACAGCATAATACTGAGATGCTCGTACATTGAACTACAAATAAAACGCTATATTAAAACAGTTTTGCGTCTCTGGAACAGGTTCTCATATAAAAACTTGTTAAATTAAAAGTTCAAAAGCTTTTCTGTTGGAGTGTCTAATTAGCATTCAGGATTAGATTTTATTTGCAGCATTGATATTCATATGTCATAATAAAAACAAAACTTCTATATCGTATTGCCTTTTTTTAATTTCATGCTTAGCTTAGAGTAAAGACATTATGTTCCCCACTTTCCACCCAATTTTCGAGACATAACGTGAGTGTTGGGTGGCTGAACTCAGCGCACATTGCCTTATTACCAGTGCGAGGAAGTGAAAATAATTCATTCCCTCCACTAAGACCCACATCGCTCCTAGTCACCTTCACGTTTTTAGTAAGATGCTGTGCCCTTAAGACCTCGTTTGTATGGGTTGTATATTTCTTGAACTAGTTCGCTGGGTGTGCTTAAAATAATTTTTACATTCATATCCTGTCAACGCCTCCAAATTTTTTTGTCAGCTTCACGCTGTATTCCGCACACAGTAGGGTAGGCAGAAGGAACCTAGTGTTAAGCCACTCTGTTCCCCACTTCCTACCGGATTCTGGAGGCATTGTGTGCTGAGTGGCAGAAACTCAACGCTATTAATTCGCTTTGCCTCGACACTAGTGCGAAGAAATGGAAATATAAATTTAAGTAAATATTTCATCTCTTCGAGCGGAGATCGAACCCGCAACTAGTCGGTTTTACTGTCACACTTTGTACCCCTGCGCCACGTCTGTGTGTCCCCCAAATTAGGTCTAATTATAAAGTTATAAAATAGAACCTTGCAATTTACGTAAAAAACTTCTTCTTTTGCTATTGAGACAAAAAAACAAAAAAAAACAAGTATAACAAAAAAATACCCTGTATTTTTAATTTCAAATATTAATTAATATAATATCATAAAGTTCTAACTGTCTCAAAGTGGACTTTAGGATTTTACATAATAACTTTTAACGGCGGGTGTTGAAATGTTTGTATTGGATATATCTACTTTAAAACGTAGCCCCAAACTGGACTTTGCTTCATGAATATTTTACACAGCAAAGTATTAAAGTTTGTAGCTATTTACCTAAAATAAAGTAAAAAACATAATTAATCTATTATATTATAATGTATCGTAATATTTTAAAAGCTATATCTTGCGTATAACACGGTACATTGCGTGTTGATTCGCGGAACTCAACGCCGCACGGCAGCGCAACGCATTTCGCATGTGGCCGTAGCAAAGAAATAAACATAATTAATTTCACAACGGCTTTAATATAAAACAGTAGAGGAGGAGAGTGGGTCCAAAAACTATATTTTAAAATCTCATAAGATATGCCTCCTTATGACTCGACTATGCATTGTTATATTTTGACCCACCTCTGTCACGATTGCAAAGATGTCTCAGTTGTCCACTACGATTATCTTTAATAATAAACTAAAAAATATCTTATTTCACAGATGATGGCTTCTCTTTATTTGCTTTCCATGGTAACTTGAACCAGGAGATGGAAGGTCTAGAAGCTGGTCAATGGGCAAGAGACATTACCAAACCAAAAAATGGGGTCTGGACCTTTAGGGATAGAAACGCTGAGCTGAAATTGGGTGATAAAATATACTTCTGGACGTATGTTATAAAGAATGGTTTAGGATATCGGCAAGATAATGGAGAATGGACTGTTACAGGTATTTGAGGCATTTAAACCTTTACGACAATTGAATATAATATATAGTTTGATAAAAAAATAATAATGTCAATATTTATTTCAGAATTCGTGGATGAAAGTGGAAAACCGGTGAATGGTGATGACTTACCAATTGACACACCTAAACCAGACTCAGGTCCTGACCCTAATCCTGTGACGCCTCCCAACCGACCCGTCTGTATCAATTCTCAGACGGTTGTCCAGGGTATCAGAGGTGTCTGTCAAGGCACCCTTATTTTCAGCGAGGACTTTAACAAGCCTGACATAAAAAGTCTATCCAATTGGGAGCCAGAAAATATGTTCCCTCAAGAACCAGTAAGTTATTAGAACTTTTAGATTATTGGAGAAAACTATAAAATATATATATTAAATATAAACTATTTATATATATATATATATATATATATATATATATATATATATATATATATATATATATATATATATAGCTTTTTACCTTTACTCATAACTTAAATTAAATTAGCTTCACGCTATATCCCGCACACAGCAGGGTAGGCAGAGGGAACGTAATGTTAAGACACTCCGTTCCCCACTTGCTGCCGAATTTTGGAGGCATTACGAGTTGAGTGGCAGAACTCAACGGCCGATTTTACAGTCACACTTTGTACCACTGCGCCACGACTGGTCTACTCATAACAATTACAATTAAACATAATATTTCATTATAATTATTCAAAACAAAAATTCGACCCCGCAACCTCCATTTAAAATAACTGTGCTTCAGTGGCGGAACGACAAATGATTATATAGGTAAGCCGGCGTCAATATGACGTTATATGGATACTTCGCCACTAGTCCGCTTCATCCATGTTAAAAATATTACTTTTTATAATAATACCTTATAATCAGTTGTCACTTCTTATCATCTTTAAACGATGAACCAGGAACAGTACATAAATGCAGTCAGTTTATTGTTGTTATTAAATTATTATGTAATTTAATGCCTAAGTGGCATACTATTAAATCTGCTTAACTACAGGGTATTGTGGTGGGTTCAAACCAATTCGATAATATAATTAAACACAGAACTGTTTGAAATGCTTAGTGATAAAGAAGGAAAACATTTTTGTTTGGTATGGAAAGAAAACATTCACATTATATCACATTTAATTTTATGTATGACAAAGTAGGCAGAGGGTAACTAGTGTTTTGTTACTCCGTTCCCCACTTTACGCCGAAATAGGCTTTGCTTTGACACTAGAGCGAAGAAATGAAAATATAAATCGAAAATTAAATTAAGTCAACTTCACGCTGTATTCCGCACATAGCAGGGTCGGCAAAAGGAACCTAGTGTTAAGACACTCCTTTCCCCACTTTCCGCCGAATTTGGAGGCATTGCGTGTTGAGTGGCGGAACTCAACGCCGCGTTTTGCCTCGACACTAGAGCGAAGAAATGGAAATATAAATTTAAATAAATATTTCCTATTCTCAAGAGGGATCGAACCCATTATTAGTCGATTTTACAGTGACACTTTGTGCCCCTGCGCCACGGCTGGTCTCTATAGAAGAAGTTATAGGTTATCGTCAAAGCCCATTACGTTAAGATAAAAGAAAATAAATTATTATTATTATTATAAGAATATAAAGCAACAATAATATGCTATAAATATTTGTATGAACATATAAATAATAAAAGATTAATAATTCAATAATAATATAACTTGGTTGCGACATATATGGTTATATTATTGTTTTGGTGGTGGCGCACATGATAGTATCACCAATCAAACGATATATGTAATTTATCCCTTGTTAATGTAAAATTTAAAAAATGTTATAAAATCGATTAAATTGTCAATTTCAGGATTATCCATTCAACGCGTACTTGTCAGAAGGAATCGTCAAGATAGACAACGGAGGATTAAAAATTTCACCTACTCTCACCGAATCCCGTTTTCAAGATGGCTTCCTTTACGCCGGCACGTGGGATCTGACAAATACGTATGTATAATTAATACCTATCTCCTTTTTTTAGAAAACGTATAAAAAATTTACCTATTGGGATTTCAAACAGGAAGCCATATTCCACTTCCCTACTCGAAACTAAAAATAAGTCGAGGTCTCCGATATTGGTTATTATTTAACATGTTAAACCGACATGAGTCATGAACACTATTGCATAGTATAGTTTAGGAGTTAAGGGACCTTAAAGTCGCGAACTTGTGGACATGCACTCTTACATTACTATTTACATCGCGCTTATAGTCGAACTGTGCCCATGTGCCCCACATTGTGCCCATGCGCCAGGGCTGGCTAGTCAAGTGCTTTATTTTTGTAAACATATCTTTTTTTAGATTCTAGCTGTATCACATATATACCTGGATAACCTGAGTGGACCTAATGCTAAGACATTCTTTTCATACGCACACTCGATGCTTCGAAAGTAAAATAACACGAAATAGTCATCCTAGTAATTACTTATACTAAGTCATTGAATTCCGAATTGTCTTGAAACCTGGACGGAAAGTAGAGGACGGAGTGTCTTAACACTAGGTTTGGCCAGCTATGCGCGATACAGCTAAAAAAGTAACTCCTTTAACAAATATATTTTGCAGATGCACAGGACAATTGGGTACTAGGGAATGCTTGCAGATGGCGTCAGGAGCTCAAATTCTGCCACCTATTATAAGTGGAAAAATCTCAACACGTACCCATTTCAACTTTAAATTTGGTAAAATAGAAGTGAGAGCGAAGTTACCTGGTGGTAGCTGGTTGATTCCAGGTAAGTTGGTTACAGAAATGTAACACAATAACCATATTAATTTACATTTTTTAAGTAATATGTTTATATGAACGTATATTTTTGCTTTTCATATAAATTTTGATATTTTTCAAGAAAAATTTAAATTATACAATATATAATGTAAATTAGAGACTTGTCCTATTAGTTAATTTAAAGTGGAAAGTCGAAGTTTTTTTGTCTTTTCCATAGGAATTTGAGGAAATCGTTTTTTACTCTCCTACTCCCAAGGGGCCTTACATGCCAAATTAAATTATTTAAAAACATAATAACACTTATAATTTAACACATTTTCTGAAATGTATAATTAATAATATAGAATGTTTTCAGAAATCAACTTAGAGCCTCGCGACAACGCTTATGGCAACCAGCGATATGAATCAGGTCTCATAAGAATTGCCTATGCAAAAGGCAACCCGGCGTTTGCGAAGAAATTATACGCGGGACCAGTTCTATCAGATTCGGAGCCGTACAGATCGTTCTTATTAAAGGAAAAACTTGGAATTGACAGTTGGAACAAAGATTACCATAATTACACAATAATTTGGAGACCTGGTGAATATATGGATTTTCTTTATATATAAAATAAAATAAATCAGCTTCACGCTGTATCCCGCACCCAGCAGGGTACGTATAGGGTGATAAGACACTCCGTTCCCCACTTTCCGCCAATTTTTTCGAGGTATTACTCGTTGAGTAGCGGAACTCAAAGCCGCCTTGGTGCCAGAACGAAGAAATGAAATATTAAAGATATAGTAATTCATTGACTCATTCGAGTGGGGATTGAGTCACACTTGTGCCGGTCGTAATAAGAGTAGCTAGTGTAAATACCCGTTTTTCGCTTTCTGTATAAATTTAAGAAATTGCATTCTAAGTGGCAGAACTTAACACCATGTATTTACTTTTTATAATAATAATTAATAATATAATTTTATTGTAATTTTCCCTATTTCTATTTTCATAAGATGGTATCCAAATGTTCGTGGACGGAGAGCACTACGGTGATGTGAATCCAGGTGAAGGCTTTTACTCTACCGGCAGAGACCACGCCGTACCGCACGCCGCTCTCTGGCTGAGAGGATCTATTATGGCACCATTGGATCAATTTGTGAGTTCTACTTTAAAAATTTACTTGTTTTGAAAGGTTGTATTTATTTGACTGTCTACTTTAAAATCCTTTTTTGAATAGATATTTGTGAAAATAACATAATATGATAAGTAGACGGAATAGAGATACGAGTATACCTTAAAAGAGCTATAACACACCATATTTTGCCACACATCACAAAAGACAGAGAGATACTATCAAGATTTCATTGAAGCAAGTGAAGTTATTTTCATTTCCTCGCTCTGGTAACCGCACAAGGTGTGGCGTTGGCGTTACGTTAGTTAGTCTCGATAATTGAGCGGAAAATAATGAACGGAGTGTATCCATCCTAAAAATAAATAAAACTATTTAATCGTGTATTCTACAGTTCTATATATCTCTTGGTGTGCGTGTCGGAGGTATACACGATTTTGCAGACAGCAGCGACAAGCCCTGGAAGAACAGGAACAGTAAGGCAACATTAAAGTTCTGGGAACACAAAGATGCTTGGTACCCAAGTTGGTTCTCTTCAGATATGATTGTAGACTCTGTCAAAGTATATGCACTGTAATGAAATAAATATTTTATATTTTTATAAAATTTCACTCTTTTATTTTGTACCTAATAAATATGGTGAGTTCACTTTCTATTTATAATTTCAAAACTCAATCTATATAATGATATCAAAATAACCGTAAGGGGTATAGTAAATATACTCAAATTATAGAACACTTTCCTGGAAAGTGGCAACTAGCCTATTTAATTAATAAAGTAAATTGTATTGTGTAAAGGTTATTTAAAAAATAACCAAATTTGAAATAAATTTCAAATATCAGTGTGTAGGCAAATGGTAAAAATTGTGCTAAGAATAAGTAAAAAAAGAGATCTCGAGCAACCTTCTTTTAAATTTTCATGTAAATGTAATAAACATTGTACATCAGCATCGAGACATTATTTAACATTAAACGATTGAGAAGTTTCCTTGCTTGCAGTTTCTGCACGGAGAATCTTGTACTATTTCATTCCCCGGCTTATTATAACAACGATATTGCTATTTAATAGAATTAATTTAATTGAACTAACTGAAAAAGCCAGTGGTGAAGCAGGGTCACAAAGTGCAACTTAAAACGTAAAAAGGACTGGTTGTGGGTTCGATCCCCACTGAAGGAGAAAAAATATTTATTTAAATTTATTTTTCCATTTTTTCGCTCTGGTGTCGAAAAGCGCGGCGTTAAGTTCTGCCACTCAAGACGCAATGCCTCCAAAATTCGGCAAAAGTGGGGATCTTAGTGTCTTAACACTAGGTTTTGCCTACTCTGCTGTGTTCGGGATACGGCGTGAAGCTCATTAATTATACGACGGCATCAGCTATGAACATATTTGCAATTAAAGACAATATTTTTTAAATAATTATATTTAACTTTTTTTTTACTATAGACACAATATAGCAAATTCTTTAAGAAAAATAAAATAAAATCTACAATGCGTAAACTTTAACGTGATCCACAACCAATTCTGGTGATGTCCAGGAAGAATACCAATCTTTCATACGCTTTCCAAATTCATGCATAGCCTTAGGACTTTTGTTTCTCCAAGGCTTATCGTGAGTATCCAAAAAGTCGTGAATACCGCCAACACGCAGGCCAAGGGAGATGTAAAACTGAATATAAAAAAGAATCAAAAAATCAGTAATTTCTCCAAACATGTAAGTACATTATCATATTATTTTTTTTGATAATTACCATTTTATCAAAAGGTGCATTAGAACTACCCAGCTTCCATGCAGCTTTTTGCATTTTAATATGAGGCCCAATTGGCTTTAAATTATAATAATAGGATAAATTTGAATTTAAAATACCATAAGGTTCCCCATCAACAAGCATTTCAATATTATCTAGAAAAAAAAAATTTTTTTTCATGTATCTATATTTGAAACAACTATAATATGTAAGTTATTAGAATAAAATACCTGGTGCCACTCAACACGCAATGCCTCCAAAATTCGGCAGAAAGTGGGGAACGGAGTGTCTTATACTAGGTTCCCTCTGCCTACCCTGCTGTGTGCGGGATATAGCGTGAAGCTAATTTTATTTTTTTTTTTTTTTTTATAATATGTAAGTTATTAGAATAAAATACCTGGTGTCCATATGACAGCGTAAGTATGAAAATTATCGCTCCAGGAGCTATCACTTAGTGAATAAGTAAGAAATCTCGACCTTTGAGGTTCCTTATCGTATACTACTGGCCCTCCATATAAGTAATTGGATTGATCTTGGTTTCCTTTTGAAAAAACGATTCGTATTATGCCAGATCCAAAACGCAACTTTCCATACTCATGATCACGGGGCTCCAAATTGATTTCTAAAGTATAAAATGTATACTATAATAAAGCAGTATAAGAGGTGCAAAAAATTTACAATGCATTTCGAACATTGACAAATCTGTAGTAGAATCATAGTATTCTAGTTAAATTTTATTAATAGCATGCAAGCTAGTTAAACTGGAAGAACTATAAATAATGAAAGAGTGAAAAAAAATATACAGTGAGTGTGGCAGACAGGAGGAGACTATCGCGACCGTCGAGGGCAGTATTGACGATACTACTCACGTAAAGAGGATGTGATGTGAGTTTCACGACAAAGGACATGGTGAAATAGGTGTGCTTTATTCTCTCTCATTCCACACAGTTAATTTTAATATTCAAATTGTTTTTAATTCTCCGTTTCGGTAAGACAAAGTCCGACAATGAATCCACTCAGCATGCAATGTCTCGAATTTAAGTGGTATATGGAGAACGGAGTGTGGTGACACTAGGTTACATTTGCACGCCAATGCAGATTTGCAGACGGGAACTTGTTAGAATAACAATAGTCTTATATAGCCTTTATGTATACAGACATATATGAGACCAATAATGTATATATATGTAAATAAAAGTATAATATTCACCTGGAAGTAGCCAATTACCGCGTGGTAGTTTTGTTCTTACTTCAATTTTGCCATATTTAAAGTTAAAAGTTTTACGTGTTGTTAACTTCCCTGATATAACTGGTGATTCTATGTAATAGTTAGATGAGGTCCTGTAACACTCACTCGTTGCTATTTCCCCTGTACACCTAAAACTGTACTGGATATTATAATGTATGTATTATATATCTAATAAATATGGATTGAACAAGAATATTTTAAGCATTAATAAAATGAGATCGAGATGATAAAAAACAAATAAAAAAAAATTACATCTCCCAAAAAAAAAACGACGGCGTTAATAAATTATTATATTTAAATTTAAAACTCAAATATTTAAGAATAACTTTATCGTTATATCGTATATAGTTTATTTTTTAATTTTCACTTCTATCGAATGTTAATTAAAGCTTAATTAAAGCTCCTAACCCTAGAACAACTTGGTCGAATTAAAAAAAAATATTATTGAGTTTGCATCACGTTAATAATTTCGATATATCCCACTGTGCTTGTAGTTAGTGTTACTCGGTCACTCAGAAAGTACCAGATTGGGCCTAAGTCAGTAGGTAAAAGTAGTTTATACCGCCATTTGAACTATACGAATATTTATTCAATATAGTTAGTTTATCTACTGTTAAGCACCTATTAATTCGTGATTTAAAAAATCAAAAATAAATCAGCTTCACGCTGTATCCCGCACACAGCAGGGTAGGCAGAGGGAACCTAGTGTCTTAACACTCCGTTCCCCACTTTCTGCCGAATTCTGGAGGCATTGCTTGTTGAGTGGCAGAACTCAACGCCGCGCTTAGCCTTGATACCAGAGCGAAGAAATAGAAATATAAATTTAAGTAAATATTTCATCTTTTCGAGTGGGGATCGAACCCACAACCAGTCAGTTTTACAGTCACACTTCGTGCCGCTGCGCCACGACTGGCCTCAAAATTCCTAATTTATTTTGTTTTACTCGCAAGAATTGTTGTATTTAGAAGACAAAATGTTTAGTTTTTGTGTGTTTTATTTAAATCGTTTGATTAACAAGGCTTTCTAAAACTTTCAAGATAAGATCATTAGTACGAAGAATACTTACATATTATTTAAGTTGGAAGATTTGTCGATATGAGCATCTGTTATAGATTCCTCAGTGGGTATTGCCTTAATTTTAAGTATTCCCTCGTCAAGAGTCGTTACTGCTTCAGATAAATAAACGTTGAATGGATAATCCTATAACGAATTTAAATGTTATAGTTCAAATCAAAATCACACTATCTCCAATATGTAGATACAGATGTATAAACTGGTACATGTTATAGAGAAGGTCATTTCCAACAATATTTACTCTATATATGTAATTGATCACAAATTTTACCTATACGGTATTGACCATTCAAAAAAAGGTATTTAAATATTATATGTAAATAATCAAATCGAATATATGAAAAAAATATATTGTGTATTGTTACATCGAATATTGGTATTTTTCTAGTCATTTAAATGTTTAACATGAAGCTGATTGAATGTTTTAATTTTTAGTTACTTAGATGACTATATGGAAGGGAATCTATAAAAAACAATTTTAGTTACAGATAATATTAGGTGCTGATGATACTTCATTGATATTTAAAATTAACAAAGTCGATATAACGTAAATGACGATGTAAACAATGCTTTAATTGTACAATTTAATTACTTTAAAATATATTGTAAACAATTTAATATATTGTAAATTTAAGTAAATATTTCATCTCCTCGAGTGGGGATCGAACCCACAACCAGTTGTTTTACAATCACACTTCCTGCCGCTGCGCCACGATATATAAATCTTTTTAATCTTAAGAATTGGTTCTAAAACTTACCGGTTCTTGAGGATAATATTTTTCAAATTGCCATTGCTTTAAATCTGTAATACTAGAATGACTAAAATCTTCACTGAAGATTAAAGAACCAGTACAAAGTTTTTTGCCACATTGTAGTTCCGTTTTAGAGGTTACACAATTTGGTTTTTCTTCATCCTCAGAAAAATCTATAATCGAAGTGAAGTGAACCGGTGAAATATACTAATAATGAAACTATTTGATAAATATAAACCAAAGATTGTAAAATTTGCCAAATTAAACTTACCACTTACAGTCCACTGTCCACGAACAGAAGTGCTCAAACCATTCTTGTACATTATGTTGATGTCATAGTAAATAGTGGATCCTAAATTTACTTGGAAGTTTCGGTCCTCGAGAATCCACCAACCTTTATATGGACGCGGCAAATACTCTTGCCATGAATGTGTGCCGCTTTGATTTAAAAATCCCGTGAAATTAACTGACTTGAAACCTTTATCTGAAATAAACATGAGTTACAGCTATAGTCTGAAAAATCTTTTTATCTACTAATAATAATAGCAATTGTGGTGCAGGAGCACAAGCGTGTGATTGTAAATGCGATGATAGTGGGTTCGATTCCCACTCGGCGGAGAAAATATTGACTATTTTCATTTTCTCGCTCTGGTACCAAGGTAATCAGCCCGGCGCTGTCTTGCAGTAACAAAAGGGTTTTGTATTTATAGAAACGCCATTAAAAATGTGAAGTGAGAGCCAAGTTAAATGTTAAGCAATGCGTCAATGCATCGTTTTTTTGGGTATCAAATTTTGACAAAATCTTAATAGAAAATTATAGCTTCTACAATTTCCACAGTAATGCAGTTAATGCCACACAAATTGCTAGGGAACCAACGAAGACTTGACCTTTGTGACTTTTTTCAGCATTACACTTTATTATAACACAACAAGCAGAGAGAACTTACAGTCACAACACATCATTCTACCTTTCCCACACATTAAATGCCATAGCCTAAAACCATCACTTTCAGTCGGACGCCATCCCACTATCTCAAGATAGCCTCATATTAAAGTGACCTATTTCTGCTATGTCAGACTGAAGAAATGTCTATGACATATTTATTAAACATTTCTTTTAGAGATTGTTAAACATCAGGTATACATACAAAAAGACACGTTCAAATTACAGTTCAAGAGAAAAATAATAATAAATGATCCATATAGATCTCCTATTCTTTTATCAGTTATCTTGGTTTTAATTTCAAATTTATGTTTTTAATGAGATATCATTACTTTTTGTAAAGAAATTATTATTTCTTAATCATATTTTTTTATTTACAAAATCATTTTATTTTTCTGCGTTGTTTTATCTATCTTATTTATTTCACTTTTTTATTTACTTTCTTAAGGCCAGTCGTGGCGCAGTGGCACGAAGTGAAGTGAAGTGACTGTAAAACCGACTGGTTGTTTGTGGGTTCGATCCCCACTCGGGGGGACGAAATATTTACTTAAATTTATATTTCCATTTCTTCGCTCTGGTGTCGAGGCTAAGCGCAGCGTTGAGTTCTGCCACTCAACACGCAATGCCTCCAGAATTCGGCAGAAAGTGGGGAATGGAGTGTCTTAACACTAGGTTCCCTCTGCCTACCCTGCTGTGTGCGGGATACAGCGTGAAGCTGATAAAAAAAATAGTTATTATCAGTTTATTAATAATTAACAGTATTCAGAATTTTTACTGTTTCAATTTTTTATTTAATATAGAACAGTTAAAATTTTTACCTGGAAATGCAATCCTCAATCCACGAGGCTTAAGTGCTTGGAATTGTAAACTAAAATTTGCAGAAAGACCTAATGTAACCTTTCCAATATTTAAAAATAGTAGCAAAAATAGAACAAAAATCATCTTAGCGTCCGATTTTAGTGGCAATTCTACTCTTACTGGGTTTTTGATTCTTTAGGTCCATTGTTGTTTTGATGTCTTGTGGCGAATAAATATAATTTAAAATGTATGCGTATCGTGGTTAAGTATTTTGCGACATACATTTTATTACTTATTCTGGTAACAACTAGCTATTGCTCTCGACTTCCTTTGCTATAACGGAAAATAGTTTGGTTTAAAGTAAAATGTTTGAACTAACATAAAAATTTATGCGATAGTTGAATGGAAAAATCAAAATGATTCAGTATTTTTTTAAACAAAATTCAATTAAAAAATGAGCATATATATATATATCGAACGTGTTCTCAGTTAAATTTAAAAAATATATTTTACGACACTTATCAAACCGAGGAAATGGATATAATCTTTATTAATATTAAAATCTGTAGAATTTGTTTAGTTGAACGTTTTTCTCTTTGTTGAAAATTCTCAGGAACTACAATTTCAGAGGCATTTCGGGCACCTGAAATGTGGCAGTGGCATGTGTTAAAAATTACTTATTTCTATACTTACTTCATTATCTTATTTTTTATCTTTTTTACCTTGACGGTGTTCCCTTCCTCTGTCCTCTACCCTACCCTGTTCTGTGCATACCAAACCTGAGAACATATTGCTAAGACACTCGGTTCCCAGTAAGTCATTTCCATTCTCTACTTTCCGGAGGAGTCTGGAGGCATTGTATTTTGAGGCTTCACCTTGTTATTAAACATTTCATTCCCTCGAGTGGGAATCGAATTCAAAATATTTTGCGCTTACAGTCCCACGCTTATGCCCCTGCGCCACGTCTGGCTTCATTTATAGTACAAATAATTATAATTAATACTGTATGTACAGACATCAATTACTTTTGGCTTTGATATATTTATAATAAAGGATTATGTTACATGTTTTGAGTGCCGCAAATAAACAGGATAAATTAATTTATGCCTTTATTACCTCATAAGGATTTATCTCGGCGTCTGTTTTTGTACATTTGATGAAACTATTACTGTAATAATACAATGATACATGAAATATCAATAATGATTTCTATGAAGTATCCAAGCGGTTCTGATTCGTAGAGTAATAAGAGATATGTTTGAATTATTATTTTCTTTATGTTTTATCCTTATCAGATTGTGTTGGCCACTTCTAAATAGGTTTTGATTAAAATAGCAACATGTTGTAGCCTTTTCTAGTCGAAAATGTTTTATTTTTTAAGAGTATCTATGCACTTGAATTTATGGCATAAATAAACCTGGTAAACTATTTTAGTCGAATTATTACGATTAACAAATAGTTTTTGCGGTATTTGTTTATTACACATAGTTAATCTTTTAACTATATCCTATTTTATTTTTGGAGATGAGCTTTCCTTGAAATATATTTATTAATTTTAATTTTAATATATAACAGACACCCATTCTCAATAAGACATCCGTCTCGTATCCTTGTTCTGGAGGCATTGCATATTGAGTAGTGGAACTCAACGCCGCGGTTTGCCTACTCTACGACTGGTCTCTTTATTTGTTCTAATTTTATGAAATGCTTGGATGCTCCACCTACATGTACTATTCCTTGCATGCGTGCACATTTTAAGCACTGTACATGTTTTCATATAAAAAATAAAAATGATAATATTAATAGAATTCCATTATTTCTATTTAAAGACTAGAGGCAAGCGGACGTAGCCGCACGGGTAGGCCGTGCGGCTACGTCCGCTTGATATATAGGAATGTTTATTTAAGTGTATTTAAGAAAAAACCGACCAAGCGCGAGTCGGACTCGCCTCGCGGCTTCTGTATTAATTTCAGGATTGTGATTGGAAAATACCTTATAGGTTTTGATAATGGGAAGAATTAAATTAACAAACTTAAGTTTGCGGGCACATGCTCTTATATTATCTGAAATTAACTATAAATATAAGTTTTTTACTATTTTTATATGAAATATCTATAAATATTTACTTTTCGAATGTTTTCGTTTATTTGTAATATATTCTTCTAACTTCGTCGTAAATATAATAACTGTAGGTGTATGTGAGGTACACTATAGGTTTTGATTGCGCCCTGAATTTCATACCAAATGAAGCAAAAACGAAATGCAAATGCTCATATCTTTAGAAGCTTAATTTCTGCGCTCCAAGTAACTTTAAGCCTGAATGTCTGATATTAAGTTCAGATTGTTATCTCAACGGAATCTCAAGTAAAACGGTCTTGACAGACGGACAACAAGGTGTAATAAAAGGGTTCCCTTTTTTTTCTTTTGGAATACAGAATCAATAATAAATCGATATTTAAGTGTTTTGGGAGTTAATTTGATTATCTTTTTTATATATATATTTTTTTTGTCATTTTATCTGTCTAGGTATACGAGTAGTGCGTGCGTTACGTACCAAAACACGTTTTCGTTACTATATATAGTACTTGTGTAGTAAAAAAAAAAAAATCTGCTTCACGCTGTATCCCGCACACAGCAGGGTAGGCAGAGGGAATCTAGTGTTAAGACACTCCGTTCCCCACTTTCTGCCGAATTCTGGAGGCATTGCGTGTTGAGTGGCAGAACTCAACGCCGCGCTTAGCCTCGACACCAGAGCCAAGAAATGGAAATATAAATTTTAAATAAACATTTCAATTCCTTGAGTGGGGGTCGAACCCACAACCAGTTGGTTTTACAGTCACATTTTGTGCTCCTGCGCCACGGCTAACTGGTTCTTTTCTGTATGTAAAAATTTTTTGAGTGAAATTTAGAGTTCGAATTTTGGCACAGTGAACAGTGTACGCGTTAACCATATATGTAGGTCTTCTATTCTTTTGTCGGTGAAGTGGAGAATAAGGCACTACGTGACATTTAACTTGTAACCTAAAACAAATAAGTGTATTTTATCGTCAATTCATCAGTAATATATTATTTTTTATTAAGTTTATCGATTACGTACACAATGGTAGACAAAGAAGACCTAGTTACCTTTTTTAAGCGTTATACTATTATAAAAAAACAAGCAAATAAGACCGTCTGTCAAAACACATCATTCTACCTTTTCCACGTATAATATGACATGGTGAACTCAACGCAGGGTATTGTAGTACCAGAGCCCGAAACCACCTCTTTCAGTCGGACGCTGTTCCACTACCTCACGATAGCTTCAACTTGAGTGACCTGAAGATATATATACCTATGACATAGATACTAAACATTTGTGAGACTTAAGATTATCATCGTGTAATACATATAAAAAAAACAGTTTCAAATTACATGACAAAGGAAAAATAATAATAAATCATAAACTATAATAATTATGCCAGAATTTAACTATTTTGTACCACCAGGCACCATACCAAATCTCAACTTCATAGGCAGGAAATTACACTACTTTGCGAATATATGTTATTTATTAATAACCCGTGAAACGAAATCAAACACCTCGAGGTTTTTACAGAACTTATATTTCTTCACGAGTAAAATATTATTAAGCTTGTACAATGTCTATCTTAAATTCTAATACAGTGTGATATTCTAGAGGACCTTTTTCTTCCGCTCCAAGTCTAAAACATTTTATTAATGTTCTCTGGTGACAGATCTATATACATAACACAGAGCTCGGCATCCATACATTTGTCGGTGAAAAATAAACATAAACAACAACGGTAGGCTAAGAATAATCTTAATAACTGACAGATTTCTTTGCATTTAGCAATTACTTAAGTATAATTTTATATTACTAACTTTAAATTTAGACAGAAAATTTTGACTTGCTTATTTTTAAAAAGTAAAATATTTCACTCCTACCAGAGTATATAGTCAATATTCCATTAAACCTATAACCGCGTTTTCAGTCGCACGCTTTGCCCCTGCGACATGACGAGATCAGTTATTTAACTGACGTGTTTGCAATTAAAGACTTTGTGATTAAGATAATTTTATTTAATGTTTAAATATTTTTTTTTACTATATAACAATAAACACAATATGATAAATCCTTGTAAGCAATAAAATGAGATCTACAATGCGTAAACTTTTACGTAATCTACAACCAATTCTGGTGATGTCCAGGAAGAAAACCAATCTCTCTTATGTTTTGCAAATTCATGCATGGCCTTTGGACTTTTGTTTCTCCAAGGCTTATAGATAGTATCCGAAAAGTCGTGAATACCGCCAACACGCAGGCCAAGGGAGATGTAGAACTGAGTATAAAAAAAAAAAATCAGTAATTTGTCCAAATATGTAAGTTGATTCTCAATTTCATAATTCTCATTTATTTCATAATTACCATTTTATCAAAAGGTGCATTGGAACTACCCAGCCTCCATGCAGCTTTTTGCATTTTAATATGAGGCTCGATTGGCTTTAAATTATAATAATAGGATATATTTGAATTTAAAATACCATAAGATTCCCCATCAACAAGCATCTGAATACTATCTAAAAATGAAAAATATTTTTACATATATATATGAAAGAATTGTAATGTTTTATAAAAGTTATTTTAATTAAAATTACATACCTGGTGTCCATATGACAACATAAGTATGAAAATTATCGCTCCAGGAACTATCACTTATTGAATTAATAAGAAACCTCGATCTTTGAGGTTCCTTGTCGTGTAATACTGGCCCTCCATATAAGTTATAGGATTGATCTTGGTTTCCTTTTGAAAAGGCGATTCGTATTATGCCAGATCCAAAACGCAACTTTCCATATTCATGGTCACGGGGCTCCAAATTGATTTCTAAAGTATAAAATGTATACTGTAATAGAGTAACAAATTAGTACGAAACAGTAAAAGAGCAGTAGATTGTTGTTGCAACAACAACACTGCTGTATCCCGCAGGAGCCTAGTGTTAACAACACTCCGATCCACTTTTCGCTGAATTCTGAAGGGTGCTTGCGTGTTGAGTGGAAGAATTTAACGTTAATGCCGCTCTGCGTTTGTGAGAATTGTGAGTGTGAGGTCAGTATTAAATAACCATCTTGCATTGAAAATGTTGTAATGTCCACCAATTTATATGACTTTTATATTTTTTCTGTCCGTTTGTCTGTTTGTGCATAAAAAATTAGCAAATATGTCACAATGAAATTGATGAACGTGCTCTTCGTTCTCTTTGTAAATGAAGAACAAGGTGGTTTTGTTTATCGAAAAAAGAAATGGCGGAAGAGAGAAAAAAATATTAATACAGGAAGCGTGGCAAGAGAGATAGGAGGAGGCTTTCGTTGACCATCGGGGACACTATTGACGATACTGATCACGTAAAGAGGGTATTAATATATGGACCTCAAAAACTGTGTATTTAAAGTGTTTGATGATAATGCACGAGGCGCAATAATTATGGAGAAAGTGTACCACTCACTACCAACGGATATAAAGCGTAAAGTTAACAAAACTATATGAAATATTGAAATACAGCATTAGGAAAAGCCACAGTCGTGTCAAATTTTAACTGACAGATTATAAATATTGAATCATTCCACAAAGGGACGTTCTTTACATTAAGTTTCATTTGCGCATTTATTGTGTCAGTGTCTACAGCAAGTTAATAGAAATATCGTGGCAATAATCATAAAGTTCAAACAAACGCAGCTTTGAACAAGGCAATTTGTTAATATAATTATATGGCACGGGGATGATATCATCTGAATCATCCCCGTGCCACAATAGCCTCATATGGTCTTTATGTGTCCATACATATGGGGCCATGAATGTATATATGTAAATTAAAGTTAAATATTCACCTGGAACTAGCCAATTCCCGCTTGGTAGTTTTGCTCTTACTTCAATTTTGCCATATTTAAAGTTAAAAGATTTTCGTGTTGTTAACTTCCCTGATATAACTGGTGGTTCTATGTAATAGTTAGACGATGTTCTGTAACACTCACTCGTTGATATTTGTCCTGTACACCTAAAACTGAGTAAAACGCAGCCTAAGGATAAGATGAGATAGATAAGATGAGATCGCGATGATGATAATAATAATAAATCTTGGAAAATTTTGACATTTTGCAAAATAACGCCCGTCGCCCTGTCGCCCATTTGAACTGTACTAATATTTATTCAATATTATTATTTATTATTTAAATGCGCATTTAGGTAAGATTGGTTGATTATTTTAGTTTATCTATACTATTATACACCCTTTAAATCAGAATTTAAATGATTTGGGATTCTATTTGAGTCTGCTAACAAAGGTCTGTTTTCTCTGGGATAAAAATCCTACGTTACTTCAATTCCCTCCATCTTTTAGTGAAATTCCTATAAAAATCGGTTCAGCGGTCTAGTAGATTAGCCCGGACAAACAAAACAGATATATTTTTTTAGTATTTGTTTGTGCATAAGGGGTGATTTCAGTACTTACTAAAGTGGCACCGCGCACGACTACAGCGCCACCCAGCGTACGCAAATTTGTAGGCTCTGACGTTTTCGTTTTGTTGAGATTTTACTTATTATTGTTTTTAGAAAATACTTGTGCAAACAATTATAATAATATTAATACTATTCAATTGAAACGTTTTTTTACTAAAAAATATTTCAGTAATGTGTTGTAGCTTTAACCATAAAAAGAAAATAATTCACTAATTATTTTATTATTATTAAATTACGCAATATAAAAATGCTTATTATTAACCCCTGATTTAAATACCAAAACAGAATGTAATTTAGAAAAATAAAAGTAATTTGAATGTATGTATATACGTATAATACTTACATATTATTTAAGTCGGAAGATTTGTCGATATGAGCATCTGTTATAGATTCTTCAGTGGGCATTGCTTTAATTTTAAGTATTCCCTCGTCAAGAGTCGTTACTGCTTCAGATAAATAAACGTTGAATGGATAATCCTATAACGAAATAAAATATTACAATATTTTTCACATTTTCAAAGTATTATTATTTGTTAATAAGTATAATGTTATAATTCAAATAAAAATCACGCGATCTTCAATATACAAACTGGTACAGGTGACAGAAAAGGTCATTTCCAACTATATTTACTATATATAATTGGTCTAATCTAAGGTAGTATACCTTTTCCGAGGTATTGGCCAATCAATAAACGTATCAATAAATATGTAAACCATCAAATACTGGAAAAAAATTGTATATTTTTTTTTTACCGAATATTGGTATTTTGTTTATGACCTGATCAATTTTTCACTTATATAACATGAAGCAGCCTGAATGTTTTAGTTTTTTGTTTATTGGTTAATAATTTAGTAATATTTGATTTAATAGAAAATTCTAAATCTTGTTGTAGAATACGTTCCATTGTATTATATATATATATATATATATATATAATTATTGTATTATATAATTTTATTATATAATATATATATATTATATATTATATATATATATATATATATATATATATATATATATATATATATATATATATATATATATATATATATATATATATATATATATATATATATATATATATATATATATATATATATGTATATATATCTATATATATATATATATATATATACATATAGTCATTCAGTTCAGTTATATATATATATATATATATATATATATATATATATATTAACTGAATGACGAAGAATTTTAACAATCAATAGCTTTTTTAAAGCCGTCCCGATCATAAGTTTGTTATGTCCTATCCATAATTTAAGTTTTACAATTTCATATTTTAAGTTAAAAAACCTTTCATAATTATATACAAATAATAAATTTACACTAGTAAATAAAAAATTACCGACGTTTTGTTATAATATTTATATATGTCTACCACATAAAAATCAATACTTAATAAGTTAATAATTAATTCACACTATTTAATAAAAGGATTCGCAAAAATAAGAAAAAGTCGCCGTCGCTATCTTTGACTGACAGGAGCGTGAAGTTTGGCGCAATTTTATATGCATCAGGGTTGCCATACAACAAAAAATGTGTATATCCGATATCGTTTTTTATTAAAGCCAAATTTTAAAATGTCCCTTCCAATACGTGTCGTAGACGTGACGTAAAATATTATACTTTTATATAGGTTTTTTCCGACGTGACCATATTAGATGCGTATTTCCGATAAATCATTTTATTTAAAAAAAAAATCTTTAACTTACCGGTTCTTGGGGATAATATTTTTCAAATTCCCATTGTTTTAAATTTGTAATGTGGAACAAGTTTTGGAACCATAAGGAAATATTTAAATCTCAACTTCCCCTGTCGACTAAGAAAATAGTGATGGATACAGCAATACTACCATGCCTCACCTACGGATGTCAAACTTGGATCTATGACGTCAAAACTAAAAATAAAATTCTTACTACCCAGAGAAGAATGGAAAGGAGTTGCCTAGGTCTAAAATTAAAAGATAAGGTTAAAAACGTCGACATTCGAAAAAAGACGAAAATATGCGATGCTCTGTCTTTTTCGCTGAAGGCAAAATGGAGGTGGGCGGGACACTTAGCTCGATACCAGGACGACAGATGGACCCTAAGGGCAGTAAGGTGGTCAGGGCCAAGAGGCGTCAGAGCAAGAGGCCGACCAAGAGCCAGATGGGTTGACGAAATAGTAGCGATGGCGGGTGGAAGTTGGCTGGACACAGCTAAGGATAGGGAATCGTGGCATTTCCTGGGGGAGGCTTTTACCCGAAAGGGGTCCATACACTAAATAAACAATTAAAACAAATTAATAATTTAACACAATATTAAATATAGGAACAAATATAATTTAAATTCTAACAATTGCTTATTTAAAAAAAAAAAAAAAAAAATGTTTAAATTTTTTATAAATATGAATGTATGTTATGTGTATGGAATTGAATAAAGCTTATTATTATTATTATTATTATAATACTGGAATTACTAAATTCTTCGCTGAAAATTAATGAACCAGTACAAACTTTTTTGCCACATTGTACTTTCGTTGTAGAAAGCACGCAGTTTAGCAATTCCTCGTCCTCAGAAAATTCTGTAAGTGAAGTAAAATAATTCGGAGAAATATAAACGGATAAAGGACAAGGAAGTTATAGAGCTTCTTGATAAATATTAATCATAGATTATTAAATTCTACAAATAAAACTTACCACTTACAGTCCACTGTCCACGAACAGTATTATATAAGCCACTCTTGTACACTAAGGTGATATCATATTGAATAGTGTCGCCTAACTTTATTTGCATATTTCGGTCCTCCTGAATCCACCAATTGTTATGTGGACGCGGTAGATACACTTGCCATGATTTAGTGGTTCCACTCTGATTTACAAATCCCTTGAAAGTAACTGCCTTGAAACCCTCATCTGAAATAAAAATTAGTCACAACCGGAAAATCTCTTTTGTCATATAATTATTATCGCTTATAAGCCATCGTGGTGCAGTGGCACTAGCATTTGATTTCTACTCCGGGGAGTGAAATATTAAATATATTAAATAAAATTTCCTCGCCATGGTACCGAGGCAACCAGTCTGGTGTTGTCTTTTGTGTAACGAAAGAGTTTTGTGTATATAAAATCACAAATAAAATACAAACGTGAAATGAGAGCCAAGTTAAATGTCAAGAAGTACATCGTCCTGAAGTTTACCGACAAATGAATGGGAGATCTATAAGGGTACCGTGTTCTTTATTCACTCGGGATAAAATTCATGCTCTAAATTTGACTTTGCCATTTTTTACAACCAGGCACCAACCTGATAGTCAAGGTGGAAGTATACTAACTTGCAAATATAATAAAATTTTTACGTAAAGAATTGTTGAGTGTCCCATTCCATTTTTTTGTAAGTGAAGTGGAGAATAAGTCATTACTTGACATTTAAGTTGGCTATAATAAGATATTGACGTTTTTGTTGGGATATGATTGTACATTTAATTAACGACAAAACAAGTATATTTAATCATCAATTCGTCAGTATTATAATAATATATAATTAAAATAGTATATATAATATAAAAAATAAATAAATCAGCTTCACTGTATCTTGCAACCAGCAGAGGGGGCAGAGGCAACCTAATTTTTATACGATTTCTAAATAAGTATAATAAATATTGATTGTAGAGGCCAGTCGTGGTGCAGGCTCACAAAGTGTGATTGTAATCACGATGTATTTATTTATCTGTACTTGGACTCGATCGCCACTGTTGGAAATGAAAAATTTATTAAAATGTATATATTTCTTCGCTCTGGTGTCGAGGCAAAACTGAACTCAACACGCGATGCCTCCAGAATTCGGCGGAAAGTGGGGAACGGAGTGTCTTAACACTAGATGTGAGTGGTATATACAGCGTTAAGCTGATTTATTTATTTGATTAAATTTTAGAGAATATAATACATTTATATTATTTACCTGGAAATCTAACCCTCAATCCACGTGGCTTAAATGCTTCAAATTGTACACTAAAATTTGCAGAAAGAGTGAATGTAGTCCTTCCAAAATTTAATATTAGTAGGAAAAATAGAAAAAAAATCATCTTAGCGTCCGATTTTAGTCACAGTTCTAGTCTTAATGTGTTTATTGATTCTTTAAGAGGACATTGTTGTTTTGATGTATTTGTAATTATCACTCAAAACATATGTATGTATGTGGTTAAGTATTCTACGATATGCATTTTATTAGTTATACAAATAAGAACTTGCTATTACTCTCGACTTCGTTTGCTATCACGGTAAAGAATTTAATTTAAGGATTACTAATATTTGACAAGGAAAATCAAAATGATTCATTTAATTTTTTAACCACCAACGAAAAAAGACAGGCGTTTATATGTATGTACATGTGTATTTTTTATGTCTACTGTGACTTCGTAGCTTCCAAACAGATTAAACGATTTTGAGATTTTTTTGAAAGGTGACTTAACCGAGAATGTTCTTAGGTATGGGTTTAAGAAAATATTTTCAGTCGTTTCGAGATTTTTTCTATTTGTTTGTTTGTTTTTTAGAGATTTTTGTACCAGGGGTTTAATTACCAATTATCTTAAGCAAATGTTTCGTAAATGACTCATCTTTGAATTTGTCACAGTTGCACCACACAAAATAACAAAATATTAGCAGTAGTACAAAAAATATATAAGACATTAATAAGCAAATTCATGCATAGCAGGGTAGCTAAGGCAAAACTAGTGTTAAAACTCTCTCTCCAAGTCTCTTCCACTTTTCGGCGTATTACTTATTGAGTGGTGAAACTCAATTCCGCGTATTGATAGTTGCAAAATTAATCGTGTTACTATACACCTAATTATAAGACTTCAAGGAACGTAAAACGACACTTATTTACCAAACCGGGGAAATGGATATAATCATTACTTATTATTATAAAACGGTAAAATTTCTTTGAAGCGGTAAACTGCTCGTCGAGGCATTTTGGGCACTTGGAATGTGTCATGTGTCTAATACAATTCCTACATATTTCTATTCTATATCTAGACCACAAAAAAGCCGTTGGGAGTAACAGGGAAGCTTACATCGACAGTTATCTTCAGGTATCGTCATTATATTATTTTTTGTAATTTTTTTTTTCACGGTGTACCATTTCTCTGTCTTTTGTGCAATGTGCAAACCTGGGAACAAATTCAAATAATTTTATTCAAAATAAGAAGTTACATGCTTCATTTTTTGAGCGTCAAATAATTTACCACCAGTTCACTCGCCAACGTCCATACCACGTTGAACACACCGGTTCTCGTCCGATCACCGAAGTTAAGCAACGTCGGGCGCGGTCAGTACTTGGATGGGTGATCGCCTGGGAACACCGCGTGCCGTTGACTTTTTTTCTTCAGGGGCGAGCTACACTCGTCCCGACACGCTGTCAAGACCATTCCAGGTCAACAGCATTAAGTCCATCAGAAAAAAAAAAACCAGTTCACTAAAGCTAATGCCTCAGACCTAAGAAGAACCGGCGCAAGAAACTCAGCGGAACCTATTTTTTTTTTTAACTATTTTAAACATAGATTCATTTCCCAGAATGGAAAACGAATCCAAAACTTATCGCGTTTACAGTCGCACTCTTGTGCCCATGCGTTACGACTGTCCTCCATTATAGTATAAATAATTATAATTTATGTACTGACATAAAATACTTATAGTTTTATTATACTTACAATAAAGGATTATGTTAAATGTTTTGAGTGCAACAAATAAACAGGATAAATTAATTAATGCCTTTATCACTTCGTCACGTCATAGGAATTTATTTATCTTTGGGTCTGTTTTTGTACAGTTGATTAAACTATTATTGCAATAATAAAATGATTCATAAAATATCCATAATGGTTTATATAAAGTATTTAAAAGGTTCCGGTTTGAATCCTTGTACGTTTGAATTTTATACGTATTATAATATATTTAAAGTTCTTAAAAACTAATCTCTGCCAATATAGAATATTAGTAAAAAAAAAACAAAACCTATCGCGTCGCCCGATTGTCATCTTCACTTCATCTATGTATTTTAAATTTTAAGAAATGCATGCGTGAACTTTTTAAGCACTGTACACGTCATATACCTATGATCATAATATATTTAAAAAAAAAATTGCAAAATTCTCAAGCTAAATATCAAAGTCCTGAAAATAATATTATATGATGTATCACTCATTTCACATATTTATGAACGTTTTTTAAAAAAAGTTAGAAATTCTTAATTATATTCTTTGACCCTATAAAAAATTAAACTCTTTTGGTGATGAGAGTGACAGTCTTTGGCTCTGTTAAAAAAATACTCTTGTAAAAAAATTAAAATGTTAATATTAATTCACTATTTTGATTTAAAGACTACAAGAGATTTATTTATAAGCTTTGAGGAATAGTTTCAAGGCCAACATTATTTCTGATTTACTTTAAATAACTTACTTATATAAATATTTTGATCAAATCCCAAAACTGAACCTACAGATTTAAATAACTAGCTAAAAGAAGACAAAGAAGTTATAGAAATTTCAACTTATTATGGCAGTATGTTAATTTAATAAATTAAAAAACCCATTAATACTTATACGAAGTGACTCCATTGGCTGCAATATGGTCCTTTAAACACTGAGGACAGCTATTAACGCACTCTTTCTATGGGAAAATTCATCACTGCCTATCGTAGGGATTGTATTAGGAACATCAAATTATCATTGACATGTAGAGCAAAAACTGTCTTATAATTGGCACAAGTTTATGAACATATATTATATAAATATTTTATAGATATTTTGCTTTTAGACAGGATTTCTTCACATTCTTTTCCTTACTGCTTAAATCGTCTTGGCTGAATACTACGTGGATGGCTAGATTTTTTTTTCTGTCACAAACAGAGTAGGTTTTCAAGGTGCTAAATATAAAAGGAAAAGTTCTGGTTGGAAATGTTATTGGTAAGTAGTATATTGAGGCCAGTCGTGGCGCAGTGGCACAAAGTGTGACTGTAAACCCGACTGGTTGTGGGTTCGATCCCCACTTGAGGAGATGAAATATTTACTTAAATTTATATTTCCATTTCTTCGCTCTGGTGTCGAGGCGAAGCGCGGCGTTGAGTTCTGCCACTCAACACGCAATGCCTCCAAAATTCGGCAGAAAGTGGGGAACGGAGTGTCTTACACTAGGTTCCCTCTGCCTACCCTGCTGTGTGCGGGATATAGCGTGAAGCTAATTAAATTAAATTAATTAAATTAAGTAGTATATTCTGATTTCGGCGAATTAACAAACATTTGTTAGTTCGCCGAAGTGTTTAAAACTAAAAAGTAGGTATATTGCTACATATAGACTTATATTTTTATGAAAATTATTATCTAACAATCAATAATAAAAAAAAAGCATTAAAAAAAGAAATGAGCAAGATGACTCTGATTCGTCTGAATCTATCTTATAAATTGTAGTAGAGAAAAAAATGTTTCAAGCCAGTGTAACTTGTGATGAGCATGCGGCAAAAAATATGAACAATGATCAATATTGGTCTCGGTGCAAGAATTGTTGTAGTTGGGCTTATGTATTCTTTGAAGCTGATGATCAAGAAATGCCTTTAATTAAAAAAAATACATGGTATTTAATTTCACATTTTATATTTTTTTGCTATAAGACACTTCATATTTATTATTTTTCGTGTGAAATAACCATCACTACATTTATAATACTATTTGAAAATATTTTAAAATATATTTTCACGAAGATGTAAACAATCGTATAAAAATGACAAATTCCAAATTCAAAATAATGTCTTGTTTAATTTTAATTGTAACAGTATTTAAGGCCAGACTAAGTATATTGTACTCTGTATATTAGTACTCTAAAATATATAGTTAGATCGTATACTTACATCCAAAAAGTCAAATTTCACTTAATTACCGTTCCAAATACGCAATTATATACATTTTACATCGCATTATCCATTATTACAACAATAATGTAGCCAAATGTACTAAAACAGATATAAAGATTAGTTTCTATGACAAGACAAATGCATACAAAACCTAATGTATACGGTTTGTTCGTACTAAAATTTTTTAATATATTTTTTATTGCTGGGAAATGCATTTACATGCGTAAATGCATCATCCACCACCCACATGGACGGCACCCGGAGGACAGCACTGTGGGACTTGACACTCTGGACTGGACTGGACTGAATTTGGCGCACTGGTGACCTCTCCCGACGTTTAAGCTGATGTAAATATTTGCCAAACAACTGCGCCTTGAATAACACCTACACGAGCCTGAACATCAGGAACCCCAAAACTCTTTTTGACCCAGCGTTTTTATTGAGGGTGGCGTGCCCCTACTGCACACCACAAGTCCTTACTCGTCCGCACCACACGATATCCGCTCGCCTCGCAAATGCGCGGGACGCGTGTACTTTTTTGTTGCCAGTACCAACCAATACCGTACGGTACACCCGAATCGCTCTCACCACTAAAGCACACTGTGGTTTCAACACGCTGACAAGGTTTCCGAAAGCGAAAAGGAGAATCCGGCCTTCCGTTATTCGCCAGTAGTCTACCAATAGTCCAGATAGCGTTTAATATCCAAATGTCGTTTAAATGTGGTTCATGGTGTTTAATTTATAGATGGCATATAATAATAATGGCTTCGGTGTAGGCGTAGCAAAGGGATCAGACTCAGATACTTTATCTGAGTCTGATCCTCCGCCTTCTGCTCCTACATGCGGAGATTAGGACTACAAGATGACAATACATATAATCTTTTAATCTCTTTGTAATAGTAAATATAGTATCGAAGATGGAGTGTGACCGTAAAGCTGTTTTTTTAGGAAAAAAATATCGCTTATACATAGTAATATTCAAAATAATCAACAATTACCTGATCTGTTATAATAATTAAGAACGGAGAGTTCTTAATTCTCTTAACAGACATATCTAAAGAAATAAATCAAGATACATCAACAGTTAAGACGTAGGATTTTGTTTTTTTCATTACACTGTATTTCGTGTGACGCAGATACGCATAGATACAAATAATCTAACACACACGTACTATTACTACTAAAGGTTACACAGCTTTGAACTTTACCAACGTTTTGCCAGTAGATACAAAAACTAGAAGTGATCCGCTTAAATATCGAAAACAAAGCCGCGAGCAATAGCTAGTTGGTACTGGAATTACAATGTAATAAAATTAAAGCAGGACGCTAGTTGGAAAAAACAGACAGTATATTTTTTGTGGTATGCCCGAGACCTTAAGATAACAGAATTTTATCAATTAAATAACCCAGTGTAAATAAAACCGTGTATAGACTCGGACGCTAATATGAAGACTTTCTTATTTCTGCTACTACAAATAATGATATTAAATATCGAAAGAGCTTCATTACGTCTTGGTTCAAATATTAGTATAAAATTTGAAGCACTCAGGCCTCGTGGATTAAGAGTTACTATTCCAGGTAATAAAATCACAAAATTATTTTTAAAATAATAACCATCATCACTAAAAAACTTATATGATGTAAAATATAGAAAGAAAATAAGAACTACTAAACCAAATATTTTCTTTTCTAAATTATCCGACTGAGCTTATTGATATTAATAGAATTAATTAGACTAACATTAATATTATTGAGGCCAGTCGTGGCGCAGTGGCACGAAGTGTGACTGTAAAACCGACTGATTGTGGGTTCGATCCCCACTCGAGGAGTTGAAATATTTACTTAAATTTATATTTCCATTTCTTCGCTCTGGTGTCGAGGCTAAGCGCGGCGTTGAATTCTGCCACTCAACACGCAATGCCTCCAGAATTCGGCAGAAAGTGGGGAATGGAGTGTGTTAATACTAGGTTCCCTTTGCCTACCCTGCTGTGTGCGGGATACAGCATGAAGCTGATTTATTTATTTTTTTAACATGAATATTATCAGAAAATATTAGATATTTTAGGTTATCATAATACGAGTGTAAATATGCGTAAGCTAAAAGAATTTATTTATGTCATGTAAAAATTAATAATGAAAACTTCGTATAACATATACTAAGTAGATATAGGTAATAGTAGATAGATATAATAATGTACGACATGAACGAAGTCACAGTAAATAATGGTATGCGTACGTTGAAAACGTCTACACGTGGTGATGGTGATACGTTTATATGATAATTGAATAAAAAAATAAAACATATTTATGAGATAATAAATAGACCTAATATTAATTTTAGATGATGGATTCTCATTAGTCACCTTCTCTGGAACTTTAAATCAGAGCGGCTTCGAAAAAGAATGGCAAATGTATTCGCCGCGTCCAATAAACAAACTTTGGATTCTTGAGGACAGAACTATAAAAACATATCTAGAAAACACTATTAATTACGATATTACAATAGTTGATAGGATTGGTTTGAGATTTCCAATAAGAGGACAATGGATTGTAACTAGTAAGTATAATTTGCTTTTAGGAACACCTCTTCTACTTCAATAATATTATATCATTGTACTGGCAGAAGGCAACAGAAGAGGTTGTACAGGTTTTTGTTTTTTATTACCTATCCTAGAATGTCTAAAATTAATTAAAAAATAATTCTCTTCGATAATTCTGATTGATCTTTGTGCCAGTACTACTTACTATCGATCATATAAATTCTTCTTTTTTAACTAAATTTTTAACTGACACCCTTTATGTACTCCAACTGGAAAGAGTTAAATAACATGATATATGGAAAATAATTAATTCTTATTTTTTCAAGAATCTATAATTTATACTTTTAAGGAAACTGCACTATTTCTTTGTTTTTTGTTCGTCCAGATCTGATTAATTCAGCGTACTTCGTTTATAGATTTTACTGAAGTCGACGAAACACTAAGCTGTGTGATTTCTAAAACGGAACAACAATGTGGTCAAAAACTTTGTAGTGGCTCATTAATCTTTAGCGAGGAATTTATTACTACAAATGATTCTTTTCCTATGAACTTAGCAAAATGGCAATTTGAAAAATATTATCCTCAAGAACCGGTAAGTTTTAGAACTAACATTTAAGAAAAAAAATATCTATACAAATTACTTATTGGATATATTTAAGAAATTTTGCTTTGACTTATGGCATCTTATTTTGTTATAGGATTATCCATTTAACGTTTATTTATCCGAAGCAGTGACGTACGTTGAGGATGGATTACTTAAAATTAAGCCAATGCCCACTGAGGAACTTATAACTCACGTTTATATCAACAAATCTTCTGGCTTAAATAATTTGTAAGTATTATATACAAATGTATATATAAGTGCATAAACTGACTTGCAGTTTTTTTTACGATTTTTCTAATTTTGTCGTGTCGTTGTGTTTTTAACGCCCAGATTAAATTAAATACGTTCAATATAATAGTAGATAACTTTCTTACTATACGACTTTTGCTTTCCAAATAACTTTCAATTTTAAATTAATCATTAATCGTCATCATCACCATCGCCATCAGTCTGTCTTCGTTCGTTAGCATATTTTTTTATATAATTGTCATAATATGTTTTATTGATTTTTTTTTCTAACCTAGTGCTAGGTGCACAGGGGAGATAGGAACGAGTGAGTGCTATAGAATCTTATCTGGCTATTACATACAACCACCGGTTATATCAGCGAAGATAACAACACGCAATTCTTTTAATTTTAAATATGGCAAAGTTGAAATAAGAGCAAGACTACCTTGGGGCAATTGGCTGGTTCCAGGTGAAAAATTAAACCTTTTAATTAGTATTTAAAGCAACGCAATGTGACAACGTTGAAATGTAAACGTCTAAATGTAAACACAGATGCAATTATTTTAGTAGTATTGCGAATTGAATGGCGGAACCCAAGGTGTTTTGCCTAAACAGATCGGAGAAATAAAAATATTTTAAGTTATTGCGCGACAATGGTTATATGGTAGAGTTACTATTAAAATTTTATAACAGATTGATATATTCAATCATGAACAACTTGTTTTCATAATTCTGAGAAAGTGTAACATTACGTGACTGTTCTGAAAGGCTGTCATCGGCGGCAAGGGTGTACCCGCGGGAATCGAATCTAGACATGCAGCTGTGAAAAGAGCGTTGAATTATTTTAAATTTTACATTTTCTCGAAAAGTATACGTCCAATTAAAGCTCATCTTTATAAAAAAATCTTGATGATTCAATATCCATGTCAAATGAAAGTCTGTGAAATCATTATCAAAGCAATTATTTTTTACAAAATGTCTTATTGTGACTTATTTATAAGACAGATTAAAAATGTCGCGGCCATTTTTTAGAACTAATAAAATTTAATATTTCTGCCATACAATGTATTGATATATAATAAACTATTTTCGCAAGCTAACTAAGACTTACACCGCATTATTATATAACACATAGGACTCCTGAAGAATGTAGCTTTCATACAAAGCAAAAAACAAGTAAATCGGATCATTAGATCTCTATCTTAGCGTTTAAGCAAACAAACAAACAAAATATTTAATTTAATATATTACCAAAGATTTGTTTTTATACGTTAGAAATCAATTTGGAGCCCCGTTATCACGAGTATGGGAAGTTGCATTATGGATCTGGCATAATAAGAATCGCATACTCGAAAGGGAACCGAGAACAATCCTATGACTTACACGGAGGACCTGTAGTACACGACAAAGAACCGCAGAGGTCGAGGTTTCTTATGAATTCGGTAGGCGATGATTCTTGGAGTAATGATTTTCATACTTACTCCGTTATATGGAAACCAGGTCTTGTAATTATGATCTTTTAATTACTTACATTTCGTTAAAACTTTCTTATGGTGAACAAAAGACTGATTGATATACTAGAATTATTATAGGTTAATTATTAAGGAACTTTGAGGTACGTAAAGTACGAGCATATCGTCCTCCTCTTTTATTCTGCTAAGAGACTATGACTGGAGTAATGGAGACGTGTCATATATTATAAAAGTATAACGATAAAAAAATGCAATAAAAAATAATTAATAACAAACATTCCTAGAGTTAGTCAGTCATATTCCAGCTTCTTTATTAAAAAGCAGCTTCAAGCTGTGCTGCGCATAGCCGGGTAGGCAGAGGGAACCTCGTGTTAAGACACTCCGTTCCCCACTTTTCGCAGAGTTCTGAAGGCATTGCGTGTTGAGTGGCGGAAATCACTGACACTAGAAAAAATTAAAATATAACTGTAAATACATATTTAATTTCCTCGAGTGGGATTGAACCCACAACCAGTCGATTTTACAGTCAAACATTGTGCCCCACGACTGGCCTCTTTATGATTGTAATAATAATATCTTATAAGCATTTATATAATTTATATAATTATTTTTTTATTTAATTAGTATATAGGTTTTTCACTCCAAATACTTTCTGTTACGCACCAAATTCACTATTTTTTTGTACCATTAGAATTTAGTCAATCAAGATGTCATTTTTAAAACATGTTTGTCCTAATGATTGCAAATCCCAGATATTTTTGTATAGAATTGTTATTTTAAATAATTTAAGTTATTGAAGTAAAAAACAAAATGTAAATTTTAAATAGAGGATTTGAAATGTAAAAAAAAATCAATATGAAATGTAAACTAGTGAATTTGGTGTGTAAAAAAAAAATTTTGAGTGAAATCTATATTCCTAAAACTGATTCTCGTTTTTAGAAAGTATTGAAATGCTTGTTGATGGAGAATCTTATGGTGTTTTTAATTTAAGCTTATCGTATCCTAATAATTTGAGACCACTCGAGCCTCATATTAAAATGCAACAAGATGCGTGGAAGCTAGGTTCTTACTTGGCACCTTTTGATAAAATGGTAATTATTAAAATAAAAGATATAATTAATAATAAACATATGTACAGATTACAGTTTACTTAAAAATTGTTCACTTTCTACAGTTTTACATCTCACTTGGTGTGAGCGTTGGCGGCATTCACGACTTCCCTGACAGTGATGATAAACCTTGGAAAAACAAGAGTCCCAAGGCCATGTATGAATTCGCAAAAGATAAGAAAAATTGGTTTTCTTCCTGGAGCATACCGGATTTGGTTGTAGATTATGTTAAAGTTTACGCATTGTAATTTTAATTTATAACATTTGTACACGTTGTAACAAAATATAATTCTATAAAACTGATAACACTCAATAAACATATATATATACCTCAAACTGCAAGCATATCCTTTAGTTAACAAGCAACTAATGTCACAATCTACAACACATTTTCTCTGTTATTCTATTTTCTCTATAACAGCCATACATCTTTTTGGTAATATTTTGGATAATTATTTATCAGCGTTGACTTTTGCCACTCAGCTTGAATTCAGATAAAAAATATAATATAATATCTTGATGAACGGCGGAATGTCAAGACATTCCGCCGTTCATCAAGATTATCATATAAAAAACCAAACTTAAATCTGACGATAGCACTCCCTAAAAGGTAAATTTTTCACGCAACACATTTTTTATAGCACTGTGTGACAACAACAGTCTCATATGTAAATAATATGCAAGGAGTGACTCCAAGTGAAGTATGAATTAATATAAGAATGATATACAGAGTGTGATCAACGGTGACAAATTGGTAAGAGACCTCAGTACCTACCCATTTGACCTCCATGTATGTTCATCAATTATCAGTGGTTCAGCAGTTATTTGGAAATTTATGATTTGTTAGAAAAACCGACTATTGGGTCTGCGGTAATATTTTTTTCCCTCAATATAACCCAATAATAGAGATTTCGTATCATATAACAACTTTAAACTATCGGCTCTTAAAAAAAAAATGTTTATTTTGATGTTATTTATATCTTGTAAATAACATTAAAATAAATACATTTTTTTTTTAAATACAAAATTTTAATAAAATGTTTGTAGCGAAAAGAAAATACTAGTATATTATAATTTCTGGAAGTTTCATAAGCCTTAATGACAACTTAATTTTTTAGAAGACGTATAAAAAATTGAATGTAGCGAGATTTAATACGAGAATTATTACGTATTGCTTAGCGGTCAGAGCGCTTGGACTGTTCCCAAAAGCCGCGGGTTCAAATAACCGCTACGTTTAATTTTTATTACCTCTTCTAAAAAACATTTTTTAAAGTGTGGAATAACAACTTAAGAACGTTGTATTATATTTTCTTAAATATTAAACGAAATTTTTGCATTTTTCACGATTTCACCACGTTTAGTGTTACACCATACAGTGATTACACCTTTAGTGAATAGACTAATGCCGGGATGGGTAATGTTAAATTTCAGAGGCTGTAGAAAAAATATTTAACATCACTGTTTTTTTCAAATTTTATTTCAAAGACCTTAAAAACTGTGCGTAGTCTGTCAGTAACTGAGTAAGGGAAGAATTTTATATACATAATGGATTTACAAAAACAAAATTTACGTGCAAGCTAAGCGGGATTCCCCTTTTTACATTGTACGTAATAACCATGTATAAACAATGACGGAGGCAATCTGTAGAATACCAGTTCTTTGATTTGTCTTATACAAATACAATTAATTTTATGAAAAAAAAATATAAAAAATACATGTAAACTTCTTTAAATATAGGTGTCATGTTAAATCAAGAGTCAATATATAAATACATGTGTCAATATACTATGCATAGAATTGTTCTATCGACACAAATTCTTTAGGAATTATTTTCACAATGTATCTTTAATTACATACAATTAAACTTCATTAAAAGTAACTAGGTAATTAATTTAATACGAGGTGCTAATAGGTTAGTATTATGAAATAAGAAAGTAAAACACAACAGTGGTAGATTTCTTTGCGTTGTCGAGTAGAATTTAGGCTAGAGTGTAGATGACTGCGTGTCGATAAATTATTAAAAAAAATATTTAAAAAAAAATAACATTTTTCCTACTAGAACGCCGAAATCAATATTTTCATTTGGAACTGCGTCCGAAAACTCCTCCTCCATTGAACAGAGCATGATATAAAATTGTATTAATAATATGGACCAGCTTATCTGTACAATTTTATTCTATTACAAATTATACCGAGATAAATATAACAACAAGACGTGATTTTTTAATGTTATAATAGAAAATAATAATATATGATCTTACTATATTTACATATACTTTTCTATTTATTATTGATATTAATATAAATTACTAGAAAAAAAAGCAAAAGCGACCTATTACTATTAATGAGAAATATTTTTATTCACCTAATACTTTTTTATTCATCTTAACCGAAGCGGCAATGGCGAAGCTATAAAATGACACATTCCTTATATATTAAAATCTTACTCTATGGACATGAGTGTCGATGTTTTGCAACACTATGGAATTATACTTATTGAAGTAATAGCTGTACAAATAAAATGTTCGCACAAAATAATATTATTATCTGAAGTGATGTAGAAAACTCAGAAAGTATTATAACTTAAGACCCAATTTGTTTTTACTTCACGCTGTATCGCACACGTAGCAGGGTAGGCTGAGGGAACCTGAGAACCTAGTATTATGATACTCCTTTTCCCCACTTTCCGCCGTATTTTTGAGGCATTGTACGTTGAGTTGGAACGGCGTCGAGGCGGAGTTCAACACCATGCTTTGCCTCCTTCCCAGAGCGAATAAAACGAAAACATTAAATATTTCATTACTCCGAGTGAGAATGGAACCCATAACCGTCGCGTTTACAGTCACACCCTTGTGTCACCAATCCACGACAGTTTTAAAACTGTGTCTTAATGGGTATGGAGTGTCTTAACATTCCCAGATTCCCTTCATCTACTCGGCTATTTGCGGGATACAGCGTGAAGCTAAAAAAATAGATAGAATTGAACTACAACTTGAACTCATAACAATCATATTAAATTAGACACGTAGTAACTAATTCACGATGGCCTTTTACAAAACTTATTTAAGATCCGGTATCAATCAAAGCGGTTAGTCTTCACGTCTTAATAGCGAGAACCGGACTGGAAGTTATGATGACATATTCTTTACAATTTACTCGTAAATAAATTAAAATGTGTAAAATAATATATAATTTTGCGATTCTTGGATTTCTAAGTGCTTGTATACAGTGTTATGAAGTGCCACCGGCTAAATTAGAAGCAATTTACCCAAAAGGACTCAGAGTAACAGTACCGGGTATGGACTATAATAATATATTTTTATTTTTGAGTTTATAACCTATTAATATAGCAATAATAATAGGTTATAAAATCATTTGAGGTCAAATTTAAATTAGGTTAAAATGTTATAAAAATGTTAATAAAAATATTTATAAAAAAATTGTTTTGCATTTTTTAATTGAGTATTTCTTTATTTATGTATAAGAATTTAGGGAAAAACCATTTTTTTACGATTAAAATGTATTGTTTACTTCTTTAATTACACTAAATGGCTATACAGTCAATTATCTATACAATCAGTTATATTATTTAATATTTTCATTCTGGTGTCAAGGCAAAGCGCGGCTTTGAGTTCTGCCACTCAACACGTAATGCCTCCAGAATTCGGCAGAAAGTGGGTAACGGAGTTTCTTAACACTAGGTTCCCTCTACCTACCCTGCTGTGTGCGGGATACAACGTGAAGCTGATAAAAAAAGATAAAATCCTTTCTTTAGTTCGAAAGTTCTAAATGTACATCGTCGGTGGGAAGTGACTATGATTTGCAATATAGAAAAATAACGATATAGCCCATATCCCAATTCGACATATCCCACATGTTAATTTACATTTTGACATATAAACCGTTCTGTGCCACAAAAGAGAAAAAAAGCACAAACATTTATAGGGTTACTTTCTTGTCTGTCTGTATGACTACTTATTCTGCATTGTTCTGGCCTGCACCTGTCTGAGTCTGTCTATCAATCATGTCCGGCAGTTCCCGTTTAACCTAAAATTACGAAACTTGGCAAAAAATGAGAACTTACAATACAAATAAAGAGAAAAATTTAAATTGATATTTTATAGATATATCACAAATTAAAATAATTATTTTAAAGTTACAAATATAATTGCAATTCACTTTATAAAAATGTTATACGTCCCGTACTTAGAAATTGGTACGGACCCTCCCTATCAGTGCACGATCGAGCTCGCACTTGCCTTTTTTTTTGGCTAATTATTTTACGTTTTACTGTAAAAATAATAATGCCATCTTCATCAAATTTATACCATGAAACTATAATATACTGACTATATAAGGAACTAATATGTACACAAAACAAATAGAACTGGTATTCGACCTTGATCGTCTATTTTTTGTACCTCCTAAACTATGTTTCATCAAAGTCTGTTTGAGTTAGACGTGCTGTTTAACTTAAATAAAAAAAATTACAATATTTTCGATTGGTTGACCTTTAAGTCTAACTAATTGATATTGTTATGCACTTAGTAAATGTCTGTTCGTCCTGGCGACGGTTGTGGGTTCGATCATATTTTGGGTTATTGCTTATAATATTCTTTTCTCATTTCTACAATTTGTTTATACTACGGGTTATAGTGAAGAAGAGTGTGTTAATACTAGGTTCCCTCAGGTTCCAAATACAATGTGAAAACGAAACAAAAATATTATTACTATTATAATGTGATTATTATTGGGTAACCTCGTGGTTTATTGTATCTAAATAGCGTGGTCAACGAAAGGTGTTCAGAAACCTCTTGTGAAAATATTTTTGGTTATATTTTAAGCCATGTCTCATCTTGGCTATACCAACTGCAGTTCTGGTTACACAAGATGTCATCGCAAAAAAAATATAAAATTAACAAGATGAACTGGTTTCGTTGAAGACGCTTATCTATCGACCACTGGTTCGAATTCAATAAATATTTTACTGTAAGACTGTCTATTTATTTAATATGGCTTTATTCCGCACACAGCAGGTAGGCAGGGGGAACCTAGTGTTAAGACACTCCATTTCTCACTTTCCGCTAAAATCTGGAGGCATTGCGTGTTGAGTAGCGGAATTTACCGGCCCAGCTTTGCCTCGACACCAGAACGAAGAAATGTAGATATACATTTAAATAAAAAAATAATTTCCTCGACTGGCGATCGATTTCACAACCAGTCGATTTTGCATTCACACTTTGTGCCTCTGCGCCACGACTGGCCTCAGGTACTAAGAACCTCAGTAACTTCAGGAGGAAGGAAGGAATGTGCTATGTCATATGTGTTAAACACAATTCTTAGCTATTTCCATAAAAAACGGAGGCAAAAAATTGTATACCATTAAATAAATATTGTACGTTAATTTTAGCTTGACCATTGTAACACATGCCCATATAGATTCAATCGCAGATGTAATTTAAAATAACATTTGTATTTATTATCTGTGTATTTAACCTTTAATATGACCACGATAAAAACTGATATCACTTGGTGTTATGTTTTATTATCATTTGTAAAAGCAAATTAAAAATAATTTAAAAGGCTATCTATCGTTTTACTATGATTGTAGGTTTTCTCAAATTATTTGATTATAATATGACACCAAAACATCGATTGGCCTTGTACAGGCCCCAGGTTCAGCTTCATCATCACTGTTCTTATCTCTCGGCTGGTGCACCAACTACCTACCAACTATTTGAGAACTTAGAGCCGTTCGAATCACTAGATACCCAATAATCTGTGCAAACACTTTGGCTTTGCGTAAAATGTTAATGTTTAAAATGCTCTTTTTTCCTTGCTGTGCGTTCTCAAGCACATACATCATTGTGTCCTGGGGAACTGTCCGGTGTGACTTATGCAGGTGAACTATCACACCACAGAGTAAATTAGAAGTTACTCTGTGGTGGCCTAGTGTCAAGACTTTCCATTCTCCGTTTTGAGCTCGAATTCGAAATATTTCGTCTTAAGTGACGGAGCTCAACGTCTCACAGTTATATGCCATTAAATTTCTCTCATCTCGTTGATCTGGTTACCCAATATAATTATAAGTGGTTTTGCAATTTTGGTCACCTAGTTTTCACTGGAAATTTCTTGCCAGCGAAATATATAGTATATCTCTTTGAGCTGATAGTCAGACACTATGATGATTTTGACATGATTTTTTCTTCTATATCACGCATATAACAGCTGCAAATAAAGGGAACCTGGAACTTAAGATTCCGTGTTTCCCAATTTCCACTGAATTTTCGAGACATTGCGTAATAAGTGGCGTGTTTCAATACCGCGCTTTGTCAAGCTAACAGAGCTAGAGGCTGTAAATATTAAATCCACTCGACCATTCCATTCGACCTACGGCTTTAGGTTCGACTCAATGGAAGTCGAACCCACAGCATTACTTATTTTACAGTCACAAGCTGTACCACTGCGCCATGACTGCCTCGATAGTGGATTGTAGTTATATTTCAATTAACATTAAAATATTGGTCGGTTTTGTTAATTCGTATTCAATGTGCATATTAGCAACCGCAAATTACGGAGTAAATTTGTAACTACTACTAAACAACTGAAAAATATTTATTTTTTTTATTGATTTTATTGTTTTATGGACTCGAATATTTTTATGACAAAATGTTAATGAATCATAATAAGAATATTATTTTTTTTCTTAATTTTCTCGGTAATCACGCAATTTTGGAAACAGAACTTAATGCTGTACTTTGTCTTTTACTAGAGCTATAAAATGAAAATAATTCATTCCCCCGAGAAGGAGTCGAACCCACAATCGTTACCCACACTAACCCACTATACCACGATGCTATAATAACTCATTAATAACAATAAAATAATAATTAAATAATATCCTGTTATTGTACCTAATGTCTATAGCTATAGCTGCTCGTAATGTCGACAAATTATAAAATTTTGTGGTTAACAGTAAATTGTTTGTTCTACAAACACATGGTATTCGACTATATTACGAGTAGGTTCTAAAATATTTTTAATAAATTTATCCTAAGATCATTCGCCAAAAATCAAAGGATTAAATATTTTTGTTTTATAAAAAGTAATAAAACTGAAACTGTAAATAAAAACTGTTTTCCATACTGGAATTATTTTATTATTTTTTTCGTGGCGCAGGGGCATAAATTGTAACTGCCAACGCGACTGGTCGTGGATTTGATGCCCACTCGAGGAAATGAAATATTAGATTTTATTAAATTTCTTTAAAAATCACAAAGAATTGGCTCTAAAAATATGTGATGGTAATTCAATCTCAGAATTAATAATATTTATTAAAAACTAGGGGAAGTCCTTATACACAACAAACTTATACCTACTCGTATAGGTAAATATTGACTGTTGATTGATGTTTTTCATCATTATTATTATCATTAGTTACATGTTATCTCATCTCATCTGTTGATTTAAAATTTAATTTATAATAAATTAATCTGATTATCTATCCTAGGTGGTTCAAAGTTCGATACTCAGTAGAGGGATATTTCAATTTATTGTTTTGTCTAACTTTTTTGGAAATTAGAGTATAGTGTCTTAACATCGGATGTTTTTATACTCCTTTAGATATAGGCATGGTAAGCAGGGGCATAGAATCTGATTGTAAACGCGATGGTTGTGAGTTCGATTAGAAAACGTGAAGTTGAAAATATATATGTATTATATATGTATTATCTGAATAGTAATTTCTTATGGATTTTTTTTTTAACTAAACAGACGATGGCTACTCACTTTTCGCCTTCCATGGGAAGCTCAACGAAGAAATGGAAGGATTGGAAGCGGGACACTGGTCTAGAGACATTACGAAAGCCAAAAACGGCTTATGGATTTTCAGAGATAGAGATGCCAATTTAAAGATCGGCGATAAAATTTACTTTTGGACGTATGTTATAAAAGACGGCCTCGGATATAGGCAGGATAATGGTGAATGGACAGTTACAGGTAAAAAAATATTATAATAAATTTAATTTACCATCTTTTAAAAAAAAAAGAGTACATATATAAATACAGGTAAAATTAATATAGGGTAGCTATAAAGTTATTACAACTTTTATGGACACCACCCAGGTGACTTATATTATTATTATACTTATATTATTACTTAGAGGCCATCGTGGCCCAGGGGCACAAAGGAGTGACTGTAACGCGATGGTTGTGGGTTCGATGCCCACTCGAGGTAATTAAATATTTATTTAAATTTATATTTCCATGTCTTCGCTCTGGTGTCAAGGCAAAGAGCGGTGTTGAGTTCCGCCGCTCAACATGCAATACCTCCCAAAATCAGCGGAGAGTGGGAAACGGAGTGTCTTAACACTAGGTTCTCTCTGCCTACCCTGCTGTGTGCGGGATACAGCGTGAAGCTGATATAATTATAATTTATATTATTACTTTTAAACATAACTTATAATACTGGTAGTATAGTAATATAAAATGCATATTTTAAGATAATTAAGTAAGTTAGATCATACTCTCTACTTTCCATATTACATACTTTGAACAAAGATGCTAACTATATAAATTAATATTGTAGCTGAGTCTGAGCTTAACAGTAAGACTAGGTTCCCTCTTCGTAACCAGTTATAAGCAGAATACGGCGTGAAACTGAAAAATGAAAAGAAACTACTACTACTGCCTAACTACTATTTTACTAACTACTTTAAATTGATGAATTAACATTGGACAGTGTATAAAAAACCAAATTACCAATCATGCTATAATTTTTTTACGTTTGTTTGTATGTATATAAACTACAATGTCTTCCACATTTTTAGGATATGTGGACGAAAATGGTAATCCATTATCATCAGATGGTTCACCGTTGCCTCAAATACCTCAACCTCAGTCCACGCCTCCACCACCTCCTCCTCCGAGCTCTTCGAATCCTCCTTCAAGTAATCAAGTACCGGAGCAGTATCCATGTGAGATATCACTCTCTAAAGTGTCAGTGCCAGGATTTGTATGTAAAGGTCAACTGTTATTCGAAGACAATTTTGAATCAACTATTGAGAAAGGAAAAATTTGGACGCCTGAAATTAAGTTTCCGGGAGAACCGGTAAGTAAGCATATAAGGAAATTTAATATATCTTTCCTGGCCCTATTAAGAATTATTCATTAAAAATAACATCGAATTGCTTGAACTTTGTCATAATCGTAACCAAGAACATCATGCATGAGGAAATATTCTCGGTAGTGCCAAAAAATGTCCAGAACTTATGGAGTTCTCAATCGACCCTTGTTCGCTACGCCTGCCAAGTTATTACATATATAGTATAGATGCTTTAAAATATATTTTAGGTCGCTGTAGCGCAGAGATACAGTTCAGCGTCTGACTTTAAACGCGACGGTTCAATTCCCATTCGGGGAATGAGTTATTTAATTTTTTCTCTCTGGTAACTAGACAATTACCAGATTTTAATTAGTGGCATTGAGTTGCCACCACTCAACGATAAGTATTTCGATAATTAGGCAGTGCGTAGAGAAGGGAGTGTCTTAGCTCTACGTTCCCTCTGCCTGTTATGTATATAAAGTACAGCGTAATGCCAAAATCCGTTTGACACAGAATATTTAAATGTTAAATATCATGATTTAAATTTTAAAAAATATACATAATAACGACTACTACAAATATGATATAAACAATCATCGTGGTGCTATGAGAGAATGGCTGATTGTACAGATGTTGGTTATGAGTTCAATTTCCACTGGGGAATGTGTATATTCCAATTATATTTTAGCTTTTTGATATGGCGTCAAGTCACACGTAATATCTATTAAATAGAAAAAAAGACAAAACAGAATATGTTACTCTAGCTCTCTAGCCTCTCTCTCTCTCTCTCTCTCTCTCGCCAATAACTCTAACTACGTAAAAGTTATTAAATCCTTTTAATTTTTTATAAATAGTTATGTATTCTCTATTTTTAGGACTATCCTTTCAATGTATATTTATATGACAAGAACATCCATGTGAGAAGTGGACATCTGAGCATACAGCCAGTGACGCTGGAATCTAAATATGGTGAAGGCTACGTTCGGCAATCACTAGATCTCACTGCAAGGTATACATCAAAGACAGACCGTTTAATCTCATTTGTATGTATAGACGTATAGATAAACAAATATATGTAAAGAGTAATTAATTGATTATAGTCATATTTATATTTTTTTTAGCTTTACGCTACATCTATCTAATTTACCGGATATAGCAGAGTATGCAATGTTAAGACACTCACTGCTTTTACCACTTTTCCACAGACAGATATTTTTTTTTTAAATTAATTGTTTTGAGCTCTACTATTAATTGATAATGGCCCCTATAACTTTTTATTTTTGTATGTCTTCCATGTACAGACACCGATCCGTTTCCATCGATTTAATTATAAGTATAGATTTTTATTTCTTCAATCTGGTGTCTATTAATTGAGAGGAACAATAGTGAACGGAGTGTCTTAACTCTAGGTTCCCTCTGCCTACCCTGCTGTGTGGGGGTACAGCGTGACACTATAATAAAAATCTAAAAACTAATATCTTGTAACGATGTTTGTTAATACTATAGAAGCTTATGTAACTCGTTCAATTAGCGCTTATATTTGTGGTATGCGGTCTAAATCTCGAAATTGTTGTACATGTATGATACGGTATGCATTCATTTTATACGGTATTGTTTCTTATTAAATATTATTTTATGTAACTTAAAATCCTTTGCGACTCAGTTGTTTGTTTCAATTTCCAAGATTCTTGTATTTACAAAAAAAAGTCAAAAACACAAAAAGTAGGCTTTAATTAAAAGTTTCTTTTTTGTGTTGAATAATTTGCTATAGGTTATATTACATGACGTTATGATAGGTGTTACATCACGCTAAGATCAAAAGGAGCTAAAAAAGCAATGAGAAATATTGAAAAACGTGAGAACATTCACTAACATCCATTTACATTTTTTTTAAGTTAACTCGGCAAATTTGAACGAAATATTAAAACAGCCGGCAATCTATCATAAAGTTAATATATATATTGTTAGAAATCGGAAGTGGGTAACGTTTTTAAAAAAACACGTTAAAAACACACATCGTCTATATGATTCTAAACAATTTGGAACGGGATACTATGTAATTACAATAAGTGATATGTATCACCTACTAACAATACTTCACACTAGTTTCCTTCTAATAGGGCCGTCACTTACAAGCAACTGACCCCCGGTTGACACAATTCCACTGCTTTTATAGTTTTTTTCCACCTAAATCTACCCTCTTTTACACGAATACGCTAACAATATTATTTTTTTTATTTTTCATATTCAATATTGTCATTGCTTCTGATAACGAGGCAAACGTGGCGTTGAGTTACGCCACTCAACACGCAATGCCTCCAGAATTCGGCGAAATAGGGAATGGAAGCGTCTTAACACTAAGTTTTCTCAGTCTACCCTGCCATGTGCGGAATGTGTTGTATATCGGCGCTAATTTCAGATGCACAGGACAGATTGGTACAACCGATTGTTATAAAGAAGCGTTTGGAGCTCTCATCCTGCCTCCAATTATCACTGCGAAAATAAACACAAAGAAGAGTTTCAGTTTTAAATACGGTAGAATCGATGTTGGAGCCAGAATGCCTTTAGGTAGCTGGCTTGTACCAGGTAAGTTATGATACCGGCGTTGGTAAGACTACTATTTAAGAATTAAGACGACAATTGTCAGTTTCAACTTCTCTTGAATAAATGCTTATATTTTGACATTTTTAAAATTAAGAGTGGAAAAATATTTTTAGAAAACGTATAAACACTTAAATCCACGCCTCTTGGAATCTTGACTCTTGGTTTCCAAGAGGTGTATATTATCTTTTTTTATGTTTTCATAAAAAAAAATACATTTGTACTTATAATTTTGCACCAAATTATCTAGAGAGTCAGTATGTTATCGCATCATTTGGGATAAAGAGTTATCCCAGATGATGCGAAAGTAGTGTAAAGATAAGAAGTAGGTAGGCGATAGGTACCTGGGTACCTAGTGTTAAGATACTTCTTTGTCATTAAGACGCTTCCGTTCCCCATATTCCTTCAAATTCTGGGGGCATTGCGTGTTGACTAGATAAACGCCGTAATATTTCATTCCCTCGAGTGAAAACCAAATCCACAACCGTCACGCTTACAGTCACACGCTTCTGCTCCTGCGTCACGACGGCGTCATTCATTACATTCAATACATAAAAATTTCAGAAATTCAACTTGAACCAAGAGACAATGTGTATGGGACAAGGAACTATGGCTCAGGCATATTACGTATCGCAACTGTCAGAGGCAATGTTGATTATTCGAAGAAATTGTATGCTGGGCCAATGCTATCAGCGAGCGAGCCTTATAGGTAAGACAGCTTTTAAAAAGATTATTTGTTTTTTTATTCTTATTATAGTGTATAAATGGCTTTAAATCAGGGGTTCCCAACCTTTTCTTGGTCAAGGACCACTTTTATATCATTCTTGGTGGCAGGGACCACTACGGATGTTGGTATAATAAAAATGAACTGTGATAAATAAACAGAAATTTCGCCTCACCATCCACTGCCACCACTAGCACTGGTGGTCCGCGGATCACTGGTTGGGAACCTCTGCTTTTAATAGTAAAATATTCTAATAATAACTTAGATAACTATACCCAAAGGAAGCATTAACTTTTTTGTTATTTTTTTTTTGTTATTGGATATGAAAAGATTTTAAAATGTTAGCTATTTTTATAGTAAGCTGTTTTACACTATAGCTGTAAATATTTCCGGAAATGAAGAACTTTATATCGAATAAGTTTAGAAAAACATTTAATTTTAAATTGTACAAATTGGTTGAGCAAATTAAGACAATATGCTCGTACTCGTAGGTTTTATTTAAAAGAAGTAACAGAAACTTCTAAAACTGAATTTTAAATAGGTAATTTTTACTATGACTTGAATTATTCAATTTTTTTTATAATTTATTTATATAAATAAAAAATTATATTAAATTAAATTAGCTTCACGCTGTACCCCGCAAATAAAATGTAAATTTAAGTAAATATTTCATCTTCTCGAGTGGGAATTGAACCCACAACCAGTCGGTTTTACAGTCACACTTTGTACCACTGCGCCACGACTGGCCTCAGATATTATTTATATAATTAGTATGAAATAATATTCAAAATTGTAGAAGGTAAAAGAAATTCAAGAACTTTTTGTGAACAATTTTTTAAGTCTTCCCTAAAAATCATTTCAATCATTTGTCATCTAAAAATAATATAATGTTGAATTATAATGAAAATATTATTTCAGGTCAGCACATTTCAAAGAGAAAATTGGTTTCGATCATTGGAGCAAGACTTTCCATAATTACTCACTTGTTTGGAAACCAGGTAAGAGAGTAAAAAATAAAAAAAAATATGATAAATAAATGTATCTTTAATAAATCTATTTTATATCGCAAACGTTTACGTCACGTTTATAGTCTGATGCTGGGACTTAAAATAAATAAAAAAATATATGAAACAGTTATAAACTATTTTTATAATTAAAAGTGAGTGTGTGCATGTAAGTTTTATAACAGTAGTAGCTAACATTCAAATTATTCTATCTTTAGACAGTATATCACTCTACGTCGATGGAGAGAATTACGGAGAAATCTCCCCGGGGAATGGTTTCTCAGAAGAAGCCAAAAAAAATGGCGTAGAAGCGGCGTCGCAGTGGCTCAAAGGCACTGCGATGGCACCTTTTGATGAAATGGCAAGTGATTATTAAGATATTTATTATTGCCTAGCTACCCGTTCGACAAACACTAAAATATAAGTTACTTTTGGTTCTATTAAAATGTAAAATGCCCACAATAAAAGATTTTTATATATATCGTGCACGTGTACAGACATTTTCTATATGTATAGACTAGCGACCCTCTCGCGGATTCGTCCGCTTGAAATAGATATAACATTTTATATTCACGAAGTAATTTCAATGAAACAACAAACTAAATGTTAAAAAATGTTGACCAAAGAAAACTACATTTAAATCGGTTAAAATCGATTTAAATTAATTCATTAAGAAAAATCATCAATTATGTAATATCATTGATATATTTTCGATATTTTTCACAGTTTTACATATCATTGGGTCTATCAGTGGGTGGAGTACACGAGTTTAGCGAGGAAACAAACAAGCCGTGGTCGAATAAAGCAACGAAAGCAATGCTTAATTTTTGGGAGGCCAGAGACCAATGGTTCTCGACGTGGTTCGACGATACTAGTCCACTTAGGATCGATTACGTTAGAGTTTATGCGTTATGAGGTAATATATATACAATATACTTATACATATATTTTATATTTTAAAAAATAATATAGAAAATGAGGATTTCTTCGTCTGACTGTAAACGCGACAGTTGAGGATCCGAATCCTATTAGAAGTTTTCTCGCTCTAACAAGAAAGAGCACGGTGTTGAGTCTCTCCACCCTCTCGAAAATTGAAAAGAAGGTGGAGAACAGGGCGTCTAAGCACAAGGCTCCCTCTGCCTACCTTATAAATGCAAGACACAATGTGGAAGTATTTAAAAAAAACCATAATAAAAATATGGACTTATGAGTGTGGATTAGATATAGATAGATATAATATTAAATACCTTTTTTCTCGTAACATTTTCTTTTTTTTTCAGGTTAGCAGATTTATCAATTCTTTCCTTAAGAACATTATATTACATGAATTCATTTAATTTACGAGTACCTACTTACATTCCTTCCATACTATAAATAACATATCATCAAATGGATTTTGTACAAAAAAAAATAATTTAATTTAACCAAACTAAGTCAAAATACGTTTACTTGTTTATTAAATGGTAGTTCTTAAATATTGTGTTTTATTTACTTTATTATTGTAGGGTTCCGTACCTGAAATGAAAATAAACCAAACCGTTATAGGATCTCTTTTTTGTTAGCGCAATCCAAAGATACATAATTTATAGTTTTTACTGTATTTTTTATGATTTTCACCGCGTATTCAAAACTCAGAGGGTGGTACTTTCCGTGGACCTACAATCATAATATATGGCACAAACTAACTACTTAAAATAAATAAATCATAACTTATTATATAAATAAGAGAATAAAATAAATATGCTATTTTATAGATAATTCCTAGAAATAATAGTAAATAATAAAAAATAATAGTTGCGCAGGAGCACATGCATTCGACTGTACACACGACAGGTTGTGTGTGGGTTCGATTTCTACTCGAAGAAGTGAAATAATTAATATTTTCAAATCCTCGCTCTCGTAGCGAGGCAGAGTGGTTAATCCTCATTGGTCCCATTTAAATATGTTTATTATATATATATATAATATTTTTTTATTTATACTCAATTATTCACATTCAACTGTTTCAAACGTAATTTTAAATGTTTATTCCGAGAATTAGTAATCGTAATATAGAGGAAAATCCTTGACGAAAAGATTGATTGTAGATAAAACATAATTATATTGTACGAATATTTTATTATAAAAGCTTATCACGTAGAAGTTAAACGTTAACGTAGATGTCAAATGACATAGATGTGTAAACCTAGGAACCTTGTGCTAAGAGACTCCGTTCACTTTCCGCCAAATTTTCCAGGCATTGCGTGTTGAGTGGCGGAACTCAACGCTGCGATTTGGCATATTACTAGAGCGAAGAAATAAGATATTTATAAAAAGTAGTAATTCATTCCCCCGAGTGGAAGTCGAACCCACAACTGTCGCGTTTACATTCACACGCTTGTGCAACTACACCACGACAGCTTATAATAATATGGTTATTATAATAAAGAGTCACTAAAGGACTATATCTTTACTCACTTAGTCACTCTGTATATATGTTAAAATCGAATTTTAATTCGATGTATATTTAAATGTAGATATCTATATATGGTACGATCATTTAGTTTTTTCCTTTTGATGTACGGAGCCCTAAAATATTATGTTTTATTGTTTTTAAATAAAAAAATCTACAATATTAAAGTTCATTTCAATATAATTCGCGTTTAACGCCGATAAAGATTTAATAAAAGTTATTGTAATTTAAACATTCTTAAGTTATTATTAACATTTATTTGACTTGGAAATGATAACGTAAACTATCATTTCCAAGTCAAATAAATGTTATAGAATAAAATATATTTTACATTTAAATTTTATATCTTATTAATGAAGACGTGATTATTATTGGACAAGGTCATAGAGCAATCGCAGTGCTTAACACTCGATGGATATAGGTTCAAAGTCTAGTTGTTATTAAACAAAACACAGTGTTTAACACCGCTTCAAATTTTATCTTTCATAATGAGTATATCTTTCATTATATGTATTGAGGTAATTTTTGTTAAAAAATAATTGAAATAAATATTTATCAAAATGTTTAACGAATATCTGAAAACACGTGGAGCCAGCCGTAGCGCAGGGGACAAGCGGACTGTAAACGGTACAGGTTGTGAGTTCAATTCCGACTCGCGGAAATAAAATATTTTCATTTATAACATATTAACATATGTATTATACGTAGTATATGTTTTAGTGTATGTGAAATCTTGCAAGCTCAACTTCACTCACTTCTCAGTGTCTCATTGAGCTAAAATTTATATAACGACTTCAGTTCTCATGACAATGGAATTATATATAATCTATATTTTTGTTAAGCCAAAATGGCCGCCGTAACAAAATGGCGGATTATGATTTTTTTACATAACCCACCTACGATGGGTATCTAATAAAAGGGCTTGATTTGTAAAATATACAACAAAAAATGTTGATTTTTTTTATATTTTTGAAATCGATAGTTTATTTAACCGTTATACCACGATTCAAATACATAAAGTGTAAATTTCTTAACTTACTACTACTTTTTTTTCTTGACAGTATTATACAATTTATCTTTTTTTAAGCTTCACGTTATACCTATTCATAGTACATAGTGTTACGACACGTGCTGTTTGTTGAAACGCCACTCTTTGTCTCGTCACCGAAAATGAAAATAATTGATACCCTCAAGTGAGAATTAAACTCATAACCGTCTTGTTAGAAGTCAAACGATGCGCCGCTGCGCCACAACGACCTCTAGATCAGCTTCACGCTGTATCCCGCACACAGCAGGGTAGGACGAGGGAACCTAGTGTTAAAACACTCCGTTTCCCCCTTTCTGCCGAATTCTGGGGAGGCATTCTTGCGTGGCAGAACTCAACGCCGCGGTTTGCTTCTACACCAGAGCGAAGAAATGGGGAAAGAACCCACAACCAATCAATTTATTCACAGTTTGTGCCCCTGCGCCACGACTAGCCTCACCTCTAGATAATATAATTTATAAATCATTGGATTCACTTGTCAATATAAGGAATTATTATATTATCTTTTTCCACAACGGCCTCGCTCTTAGTAATAAATTCTATAATTTCTAAACCTTTTATATTTAATTTTACCCAAAAAAATGTAAAATTGTTTTCAAGGGTCGCCTAGTAATGTAATAAAATACATAAATAAAACATATTCAATTTCTATTCAATATTTAATATATTTAAATCTAAATAATACCTAATCATTCAAACAGTCATAGATATGACTGATACAAACAACTCAATACAATATTCAAAGCGCTCGTACTCTAACATAATCGATGACTAGATCAGGTGTCCACGTCGGGTACCACGAGTCCAGGTCCTGCCAGAACCTGAGTGTGGCCTTCCTCTCTCTGTTCCTCCAGGGCTTGGGTCTGCCATCTGAGACCACATTGTCATCGAACTCTGTGATACCTCCAGCAGATACGGCCAATGATATGAAGAACTGTATTGTTTAATAGTTATAATTAGAAAAAATATTGAGTAATTGAATAAAAAAATGAGGCGTATAGATGACACTGTCGTAGCGCAATGGACCAGCGTCTGACGGTACATAACGTGATGGTTCCGAGTTACATCCTCACTTGGGGAATAATAATGTTTAAATTATTTTAAGTTTTCAGCTCTGGCAGACGACAATGTCTAGAAAATTGGGAGGAAAGTGGGCAACGGAGTTGTGAGGTTCCGATAGAGAGTTTAACATCATCTCATCTAATGATGACGAACCTACACCATGTAGATCTTCATCTAATTAGACCGAGTAAATATCTTTATTACAAATGTAAACATTTAAGCAAGAGGAAATCGAATCCACCACATCAACCACCAACAATAAATTGCATTAGTTTTTTTTTACAACTTCATGCGGTATCCAGAACAAAGCGGAACAGGCAGAGGGAACCTCGGAACTTAGTGTTTAAAAATGAAAATATTAAATATATAATTTACTTATACAAATATATCATAATTTAAACATTACTTTATTGTATTGTGTTTTAAGTTTTACTTACGTAGTCATCAAAAGGCGCCATACTAGTGCCAGTAGCGAGCAAAGTGCGGGGTAGTTCACAGGCTCGGGCAAAACGACCCTGCAGCCCACTAGCCGCTGGTTCAATTCTAGCCCATTCCACTCCATCCACTGATAGTGTTATTCTCTCTGAAATAAAGTAGCATCAGGTTCGTTCTTTACAAACAACTTAGTGTCAAGACATTTCATTCTCCAGTTTCCGTCATGATTTCGAGACATTGCATATTGAGTGTCAAAACTTGATGCCGCGTTTTGTTTGTGAATATCGGAAAAATTTAAATTATTTAATTTCTCTAGTGAGAATCACATTGTTATGCCGCCTCTTTCTATTTAAAAAAAAAAACTTTTTTTACCACCGACTACTTTATTAAGGAAAACACAAACACCCAAATGATTACTAAGAGTTTTCATGATTTTCCAATATTACGAGTAATCGCGACCGAGTCCAATATATACTATAACTTATATAAAAAATGCATTACACATTCGCTGACCCTCTATTCCATGATATGAAAAATGATAAGAAAGAATCTTATAGATAATTGATAAAAGCACGTTGTACGAGCCAACAACGGCTGTAACAGAACTCACTACCATGGTAGCATACGTATTGTTTCCTTCTCCACTTTTACTATTCAGGAGAGGGATCTAAAGAAAGAATTTATGTACGAGTACGACCAATGAATGTTCCGCGCATAGCAGGACAGGTGAAGTAACTGGGGAACGTAGTGTTAAAACACTTCGTTTCCAGCATGAATTCTACAGGCATTGTGTGTTGAGTGGCGGAACAAAACCGCGCTATGCCTCGTTACCAGAGCAAGGAAATGAAAATATTATATATTTTATTTCCACTAGTGGGAATCACGAAATATCAACTGATTATAAAAATGTATTAACCTATCTTCAGTAGTTACCTGGTTCCCATCTCGCTGTATAAACGTGGTAATCACTTCCCCAGTCAATATTAGATAGTTTACTGCCCAGCAACGTTTTTCTGCACTCCAAATTCAATATGGGTCCACCGTAGAGAAGCTGCAATTAAAGATAAACAAGAGAGATTTAGAGTACCGTGTCACGATAAGTGCAAATTTTTTCTATAGTTTTCATCTTATACGTTTCTGGGAGATTAAATAAAAGTAAATGTTATTAGGAATAAGCTATTATTCGCGGTCACTTCTTTTTTCCACTTTTTCTATTATCTTTCTCTATTTTCTATTTCTTTGTGTTTTGTAAGGCACACAGTACAGATGCAGCTTGCAGTTGATTAGTAGAAATATATTTCAGCACCAACTATTCTATTAACTATAAATAAAACAATTATTAAATATATAATTTTCTTAGTTCATACCTTATTACCGACTTCATTGCCAACAGCAACTAACTGAACGTTGCCTCTCGCTCCAGCGATACGTAGAACACCGGATGCATAGTTTAATGTACCATACTTCTTCATTAGTGGCTCCAATAATATATCTAAAGGAAAAAGTGAAAAATGGAGATTTGTCTTTCTCTACCTTTAATCAATACAATTTTAAATTGGATTTGCTTAGTAATAGTAAGTTCTGTTAATTGGCTCTGCTTTTTACTACTATTTATATAGTGATGTAAATGCGGCCAACTATAGGTGCTTTCCATCGAATTTTCGAGACGGATGGAGCTCAACGCAGCATTTTGCCTTAATGCCAGTGCGAAGAAATGAAAACATTAATAAATCATATGCCCGAGTGGAAATTGAACGGACAAGCGTCACATTTACAGTCACACGCATGTGACACTGAACTACGACGGCCTCTACAAATGTAGAGATACAAAATATTATAATAGCGTGTCCGTGTGTATTCTTTCAACAAACATAGTTCAATCTAAAATAATAAATAACCTGGATATAGCCAATCTCCTTTCGGCAATTTAGCTCTAACTTCAACGATGCCATATTTGAAAGAAAATGTCTTAGACGTCAGCCGTCCACTCACAATCGGCGGTAGGATACTAGCGCCCCACGCGTCCGCTCTGCATTTGGATGAAATTGCTGTACAACTGAAAAAAAAGACTTTTTTTTTAATTTAATCTATTATTCGGGGAAGGTGTTTTAATTGAATCTATTATTGGAGAAGATGGAGAACGAAAGTGACAAACCCTATTCATTTTGTCGTGCGACAAAATGTAAAGAAGAAAAGAAATACTGTTTCTAAAACTTTTACGTAACATTTTTATTTCTATTTAATTTGGTACATGTTTACTCATATTTTAAAATATAAAAAAATATATACGACAAAAACAAAATAATCAGAAAATAACTTTACTAAGTGTAACAAAACAAGAAACTTAATAAAAGCAGCAAAAGAAACAGAAAAATCACAACAGTACTGTCTTAAGAACAGGTTGACCGATAGTAAATTATTATTATCTTCATTTCTCCTCACTTTAAATTTTATAAAAAATGTTATATGTACATTGAACATTTTTAAATCATAATGATTATTAACTACTAAGTTCTATAGATATTGTTTAATAATATTATTTACCTACGCACATATATCCATAGATATATTTTTAAAACTTTTCTAATTTCTAACGTTTTTTTTTTTCAATTAAAGATAGGCTATTTAGCCAAAATATATAATTTATAATAAAAAACGCTTAATAAATATATATATATATATATATAGGTTTAAGTTTTTGCCTTCATACGTTTGTAGAGAGAACATGAAGACGTATGAATGAATTATTTATTGGTTTTATATACATTTTAGATATTGACTACACAACAGCTGTTTTTGATTAAAAATTATAATAAAATATAAGTTTAACTAATAATTTATAAAAAAATGTATATTATCATTTAATATTTTAGGTTTTTTATGTTATAATCTACGTACCCACTGAATAAATCGAGCGTGTCTGTATAAACAGAAGTATTTGTGTATCCTGGTAGATTTTGCAGTAATTTTGGAGTTATATACAGATAACCACCCATAGCATTCATAACTTCCGCCTTTGCGGGCCGTTGGTAAGACACAAAAGGAAAATCCTGGAAAAAATGGAAAACGATGTAATTACATCATAATATACTTTGTCGTCGTTAAAGTGGATTTGGAATGACAGTTTGCGGTTCGTTTTAACTAAATGATATGATTATATGAAAAAAATAAAAGTGCAGTTGACGGATGGTTGCACTCGAAGGAACTATAAAAAGTTATTATTCCACGATCCTTTATAATAAACGCTCTGAAGTGAGCGTTGAATAGAGAGCAGTGTGTGTTGGCACCAAGACATAGCAACTCTCTCAGCCCTCCGTTCCAAGGGTTTCATAAAAATAAGAAGTAAAACTTACAGGTTCATCAGGAATGTATTGTTCTATCTGCCACAGATCCTCGCGTAAGCCGTCGAAGTTATCCTCAAAAACAATTTGACCAGCGCACGCTTGTCCGTTCCTCACGCTGGTGACGGTGGGCAGACAATCGCCCATTACGTTGTTATCGGGACTCTCTAACACTGTTAACAACATTAATATTTACTTATTTTTCAGCTTCACATTGTACTCCTCATGAAGAAGGGTAGATGTGTGTGAACTTAGCAGAGCATTGTCCAGCAGATCAAAAAAAAATTAGAGTTCTCTTGGCATGCACAAGAGTTCTATAGTTCCTGATAGATTTTACAAATAGTTCTGGCGTTTTTACCCCGGAAAAGTTATTTAAAAATATGATCTGCTAACTTCCCGTAGCAGATCATTTTTTTGCAAATAAAAATTGGTGCGAGTTCTAAACATATAGGGATAAAAAAAATAGTTCCTCATCATTTTTATCGATAGTTCTGTTGATTTCACGACGAAAAAAATTTTCAAAGAGAAAAAAGAACGTTCGTTTCGTAAATAGTTTGAATGGTAAAGTAAGTTTAAAAATAAATAAAATTATACTCTGACGTGAGAACTCTTAATTTTATAATAGAATATAAGTTGTTCGATGATATTAAGCTTGAAAAAAGACCAGAACTCTGGAAAAACTGCCAGCAGAGCATAGGTGAATGTTTGAAATATTGAAAAATGTCTATTTAAACTCTTAATATGGAGAAGTACTAGATATTTTTTGTTTGAATGTGCTCAGACTCGGGAACTCTTCGATTTCTAACGGACTATGAATAGTACTATAATAAAAAAATAATTACTAAACCAGAACTCTGAAAAAAGTTCCAGCAGAGCATACCTGTAAGTTCAATTTGATAAAAAATATCAAATTAATTTGTAGCGACGAGAAAATATTTTTTTTAAAATAGTAATATCGTGCTAAGAAGCGAGAACTCTTCGTTTTACAATAGAATATAAATATTCCTATGACATGAAGCTGGAAAAAAGACCAGAACTCTGAAAAAACTTTCAGCAGAGCATAGGTGAATGTTAGAAATATTGAAAAATGTCTATTTAAACACTTAATACGGAAAAGTACAAGATATTTTTTTTGTGATTATGCTGAGACTCGGGAACTCTTTGATTTCGAATAAAATATAAGTAGTTCTATTGAAAACACTCAATTACAAAACCAGAACTCTAAAAAAACTACCAGCAGAGCATAGGTGAATATTCGATTTGTTAAAAAATATCAAATTAATTTGTTTAGACGGAAAAATATTTTTTTAAAATAGTATTATCATGCTTAGAAGCTAGAACTCTTCATTTTACAATAGAATATAAATAATTCTATCATAAAAAGTTAAATACAAAACCAGAACTATGAAAAAACTGCCAGCAGAGCATAGGTGAATGTTTGAAATATTGAAAAATGTCTATTTAAACTCTTAATATGGAGAAGTACTAGATATTTTTTGTTTGAATGTGCTGAGACTCGGGAACTCTTCGATTTCTAACGGACTATGAATAGTACTATAATAAAAAAATAATTACTAAACCAGAACTCTGAAAAAAGTTCCAGCAGAGCATACCTGTAAGTTCAATTTGATAAGAAATATCAAATTAATTTGTAGCGACGAGAAAATATATTTTTTAAAATAGTAATATCGTGCTAAGAAGCGAGAACTCTTCGTTTTACAATAGAATATAAATATTCCTATGACATGAAGCTGGAAAAAAGACCAGAACTCTGAAAAAACTTTCAGCAGAGCATAGGTGAATGTTAGAAATATTGAAAAATGTCTATTTAAACACTTAATACGGAAAAGTACAAGATATTTTTTTTGTGATTATGCTGAGACTCGGGAACTCTTTGATTTCGAATAAAATATAAGTAGTTCTATTGAAAACACTCAATTACAAAACCAGAACTCTAAAAAAACTACCAGCAGAGCATAGGTGAATATTCGATTTGTTAAAAAATATCAAATTAATTTGTTTAGACGGAAAAATATTTTTTTAAAATAGTATTATCATGCTTAGAAGCTAGAACTCTTCATTTTACAATAGAATATAAATAATTCTATCATAAAAAGTTAAATACAAAACCAGAACTATGAAAAAACTGCCAGCAGAGCATAGGTGAATGTTTGAAATATTGAAAAATGTCTATTTAAACTCTTAATATGGAGAAGTACTAGATATTTTTTGTTTGAATGTGCTCAGACTCGGGAACTCTTCGATTTCTAACGGACTATGAATAGTACTATAATAAAAAAATAATTACTAAACCAGAACTCTGAAAAAAGTTCCAGCAGAGCATAGGTGAATGTTTGAAATATTGAAAAATGTCTATTTAAACTCTTAATATGGAGAAGTACTAGATATTTTTTGTTTGAATGTGCTCAGACTCGGGAACTCTTCGATTTCTAACGGACTATGAATAGTACTATAATAAAAAAATAATTACTAAACCAGAACTCTGAAAAAAGTTCCAGCAGAGCATACCTGTAAGTTCAATTTGATAAAAAATATCAAATTAATTTGTAGCGACGAGAAAATATTTTTTTTAAAATAGTAATATCGTGCTAAGAAGCGAGAACTCTTCGTTTTACAATAGAATATAAATATTCCTATGACATGAAGCTGGAAAAAAGACCAGAACTCTGAAAAAACTTTCAGCAGAGCATAGGTGAATGTTAGAAATATTGAAAAATGTCTATTTAAACACTTAATACGGAAAAGTACAAGATATTTTTTTTGTGATTATGCTGAGACTCGGGAACTCTTTGATTTCGAATAAAATATAAGTAGTTCTATTGAAAACACTCAATTACAAAACCAGAACTCTAAAAAAACTACCAGCAGAGCATAGGTGAATATTCGATTTGTTAAAAAATATCAAATTAATTTGTTTAGACGGAAAAATATTTTTTTAAAATAGTATTATCATGCTTAGAAGCTAGAACTCTTCATTTTACAATAGAATATAAATAATTCTATCATAAAAAGTTAAATACAAAACCAGAACTATGAAAAAACTGCCAGCAGAGCATAGGTGAATGTTTGAAATATTGAAAAATGTCTATTTAAACTCTTAATATGGAGAAGTACTAGATATTTTTTGTTTGAATGTGCTCAGACTCGGGAACTCTTCGATTTCTAACGGACTATGAATAGTACTATAATAAAAAAATAATTACTAAACCAGAACTCTGAAAAAAGTTCCAGCAGAGCATAGGTGAATGTTTGAAATATTGAAAAATGTCTATTTAAACTCTTAATATGGAGAAGTACTAGATATTTTTTGTTTGAATGTGCTCAGACTCGGGAACTCTTCGATTTCTAACGGACTATGAATAGTACTATAATAAAAAAATAATTACTAAACCAGAACTCTGAAAAAAGTTCCAGCAGAGCATACCTGTAAGTTCAATTTGATAAAAAATATCAAATTAATTTGTAGCGACGAGAAAATATTTTTTTTAAAATAGTAATATCGTGCTAAGAAGCGAGAACTCTTCGTTTTACAATAGAATATAAATATTCCTATGACATGAAGCTGGAAAAAAGACCAGAACTCTGAAAAAACTTTCAGCAGAGCATAGGTGAATGTTAGAAATATTGAAAAATGTCTATTTAAACACTTAATACGGAAAAGTACAAGATATTTTTTTTGTGATTATGCTGAGACTCGGGAACTCTTTGATTTCGAATAAAATATAAGTAGTTCTATTGAAAACACTCAATTACAAAACCAGAACTCTAAAAAAACTACCAGCAGAGCATAGGTGAATATTCGATTTGTTAAAAAATATCAAATTAATTTGTTTAGACGGAAAAATATTTTTTTAAAATAGTATTATCATGCTTAGAAGCTAGAACTCTTCATTTTACAATAGAATATAAATAATTCTATCATAAAAAGTTAAATACAAAACCAGAACTATGAAAAAACTGCCAGCAGAGCATAGGTGAATGTTTGAAATATTGAAAAATGTCTATTTAAACTCTTAATATGGAGAAGTACTAGATATTTTTTGTTTGAATGTGCTCAGACTCGGGAACTCTTCGATTTCTAACGGACTATGAATAGTACTATAATAAAAAAATAATTACTAAACCAGAACTCTGAAAAAAGTTCCAGCAGAGCATACCTGTAAGTTCAATTTGATAAAAAATATCAAATTAATTTGTAGCGACGAGAAAATATTTTTTTTAAAATAGTAATATCGTGCTAAGAAGCGAGAACTCTTCGTTTTACAATAGAATATAAATATTCCTATGACATGAAGCTGGAAAAAAGACCAGAACTCTGAAAAAACTTTCAGCAGAGCATAGGTGAATGTTAGAAATATTGAAAAATGTCTATTTAAACACTTAATACGGAAAAGTACAAGATATTTTTTTTGTGATTATGCTGAGACTCGGGAACTCTTTGATTTCGAATAAAATATAAGTAGTTCTATTGAAAACACTCAATTACAAAACCAGAACTCTAAAAAAACTACCAGCAGAGCATAGGTGAATATTCGATTTGTTAAAAAATATCAAATTAATTTGTTTAGACGGAAAAATATTTTTTTAAAATAGTATTATCATGCTTAGAAGCTAGAACTCTTCATTTTACAATAGAATATAAATAATTCTATCATAAAAAGTTAAATACAAAACCAGAACTATGAAAAAACTGCCAGCAGAGCATAGGTGAATGTTTGAAATATTGAAAAATGTCTATTTAAACTCTTAATATGGAGAAGTACTAGATATTTTTTGTTTGAATGTGCTCAGACTCGGGAACTCTTCGATTTCTAACGGACTATGAATAGTACTATAATAAAAAAATAATTACTAAACCAGAACTCTGAAAAAAGTTCCAGCAGAGCATACCTGTAAGTTCAATTTGATAAAAAATATCAAATTAATTTGTAGCGACGAGAAAATATTTTTTTTAAAATAGTAATATAGTGCTAAGAAGCGAGAACTCTTCGTTTTACAATAGAATATAAATATTCCTATGACATGAAGCTGGAAAAAAGACCAGAACTCTGAAAAAACTTTCAGCAGAGCATAGGTGAATGTTAGAAATATTGAAAAATGTCTATTTAAACACTTAATACGGAAAAGTACAAGATATTTTTTTTGTGATTATGCTGAGACTCGGGAACTCTTTGATTTCGAATAAAATATAAGTAGTTCTATTGAAAACACTCAATTACAAAACCAGAACTCTAAAAAAACTACCAGCAGAGCATAGGTGAATATTCGATTTGTTAAAAAATATCAAATTAATTTGTTTAGACGGAAAAATATTTTTTTAAAATAGTATTATCATGCTTAGAAGCTAGAACTCTTCATTTTACAATAGAATATAAATAATTCTATCATAAAAAGTTAAATACAAAACCAGAACTATGAAAAAACTGCCAGCAGAGCATAGGTGAATGTTTGAAATATTGAAAAATGTCTATTTAAACTCTTAATATGGAGAAGTACTAGATATTTTTTGTTTGAATGTGCTGAGACTCGGGAACTCTTCGATTTCTAACGGACTATGAATAGTACTATAATAAAAAAATAATTACTAAACCAGAACTCTGAAAAAAGTTCCAGCAGAGCATACCTGTAAGTTCAATTTGATAAAAAATATCAAATTAATTTGTAGCGACGAGAAAATATTTTTTTTAAAATAGTAATATCGTGCTAAGAAGCGAGAACTCTTCGTTTTACAATAGAATATAAATATTCCTATGACATGAAGCTGGAAAAAAGACCAGAACTCTGAAAAAACTTTCAGCAGAGCATAGGTGAATGTTAGAAATATTGAAAAATGTCTATTTAAACACTTAATACGGAAAAGTACAAGATATTTTTTTTGTGATTATGCTGAGACTCGGGAACTCTTTGATTTCGAATAAAATATAAGTAGTTCTATTGAAAACACTCAATTACAAAACCAGAACTCTAAAAAAACTACCAGCAGAGCATAGGTGAATATTCGATTTGTTAAAAAATATCAAATTAATTTGTTTAGACGGAAAAATATTTTTTTAAAATAGTATTATCATGCTTAGAAGCTAGAACTCTTCATTTTACAATAGAATATAAATAATTCTATCATAAAAAGTTAAATACAAAACCAGAACTATGAAAAAACTGCCAGCAGAGCATAGGTGAATGTTTGAAATATTGAAAAATGTCTATTTAAACTCTTAATATGGAGAAGTACTAGATATTTTTTGTTTGAATGTGCTCAGACTCGGGAACTCTTCGATTTCTAACGGACTATGAATAGTACTATAATAAAAAAATAATTACTAAACCAGAACTCTGAAAAAAGTTCCAGCAGAGCATACCTGTAAGTTCAATTTGATAAAAAATATCAAATTAATTTGTAGCGACGAGAAAATATTTTTTTTAAAATAGTAATATCGTGCTAAGAAGCGAGAACTCTTCGTTTTACAATAGAATATAAATATTCCTATGACATGAAGCTGGAAAAAAGACCAGAACTCTGAAAAAACTTTCAGCAGAGCATAGGTGAATGTTAGAAATATTGAAAAATGTCTATTTAAACACTTAATACGGAAAAGTACAAGATATTTTTTTTGTGATTATGCTGAGACTCGGGAACTCTTTGATTTCGAATAAAATATAAGTAGTTCTATTGAAAACACTCAATTACAAAACCAGAACTCTAAAAAAACTACCAGCAGAGCATAGGTGAATATTCGATTTGTTAAAAAATATCAAATTAATTTGTTTAGACGGAAAAATATTTTTTTAAAATAGTATTATCATGCTTAGAAGCTAGAACTCTTCATTTTACAATAGAATATAAATAATTCTATCATAAAAAGTTAAATACAAAACCAGAACTATGAAAAAACTGCCAGCAGAGCATAGGTGAATGTTTGAAATATTGAAAAATGTCTATTTAAACTCTTAATATGGAGAAGTACTAGATATTTTTTGTTTGAATGTGCTCAGACTCGGGAACTCTTCGATTTCTAACGGACTATGAATAGTACTATAATAAAAAAATAATTACTAAACCAGAACTCTGAAAAAAGTTCCAGCAGAGCATACCTGTAAGTTCAATTTGATAAAAAATATCAAATTAATTTGTAGCGACGAGAAAATATTTTTTTTAAAATAGTAATATCGTGCTAAGAAGCGAGAACTCTTCGTTTTACAATAGAATATAAATATTCCTATGACATGAAGCTGGAAAAAAGACCAGAACTCTGAAAAAACTTTCAGCAGAGCATAGGTGAATGTTAGAAATATTGAAAAATGTCTATTTAAACACTTAATACGGAAAAGTACAAGATATTTTTTTTGTGATTATGCTGAGACTCGGGAACTCTTTGATTTCGAATAAAATATAAGTAGTTCTATTGAAAACACTCAATTACAAAACCAGAACTCTAAAAAAACTACCAGCAGAGCATAGGTGAATATTCGATTTGTTAAAAAATATCAAATTAATTTGTTTAGACGGAAAAATATTTTTTTAAAATAGTATTATCATGCTTAGAAGCTAGAACTCTTCATTTTACAATAGAATATAAATAATTCTATCATAAAAAGTTAAATACAAAACCAGAACTATGAAAAAACTGCCAGCAGAGCATAGGTGAATGTTTGAAATATTGAAAAATGTCTATTTAAACTCTTAATATGGAGAAGTACTAGATATTTTTTGTTTGAATGTGCTCAGACTCGGGAACTCTTCGATTTCTAACGGACTATGAATAGTACTATAATAAAAAAATAATTACTAAACCAGAACTCTGAAAAAAGTTCCAGCAGAGCATACCTGTAAGTTCAATTTGATAAAAAATATCAAATTAATTTGTAGCGACGAGAAAATATTTTTTTTAAAATAGTAATATCGTGCTAAGAAGCGAGAACTCTTCGTTTTACAATAGAATATAAATATTCCTATGACATGAAGCTGGAAAAAAGACCAGAACTCTGAAAAAACTTTCAGCAGAGCATAGGTGAATGTTTGAAATATTGAAAAATGTCTATTTAAACACTTAATACGGAAAAGTACAAGATATTTTTTTTGTGATTATGCTGAGACTCGGGAACTCTTTGATTTCGAATAAAATATAAGTAGTTCTATTGAAAACACTCAATTACAAAACCAGAACTCTAAAAAAACTACCAGCAGAGCATAGGTGAATATTCGATTTGTTAAAAAATATCAAATTAATTTGTTTAGACGGAAAAATATTTTTTTAAAATAGTATTATCATGCTTAGAAGCTAGAACTCTTCATTTTACAATAGAATATAAATAATTCTATCATAAAAAGTTAAATACAAAACCAGAACTATGAAAAAACTGCCAGCAGAGCATAGGTGAATGTTTGAAATATTGAAAAATGTCTATTTAAACTCTTAATATGGAGAAGTACTAGATATTTTTTGTTTGAATGTGCTTAGACTCGGGAACTCTTCGATTTCTAACGGACTATGAGTAGTACTATAATAAAAAAATAATTACTAAACCAGAACTCTGAAAAAAGTTCCAGCAGAGCATACCTGTAAGTTCAATTTGATAAAAAATATCAAATTAATTTGTAGCGACGAGAAAATATTTTTTTTAAAATAGTAATATCGTGCTAAGAAGCGAGAACTCTTCGTTTTACAATAGAATATAAATATTCCTATGACATGAAGCTGGAAAAAAGACCAGAACTCTGAAAAAACTTTCAGCAGAGCATAGGTGAATGTTTGAAATATTGAAAAATGTCTATTTAAACTCTTCATATGAAGAAGTTGTAAATATTTTTTTTTGATTGTGCTCAGACTCGGGAACTCTTCGATTTCTAACAGAATTTGAATAGTTCTATAATAAAAAAATAATTGCAAAATCAGAACTCAAAAAAAACTACCAGCAGAGCATAGGTGAATGTTCGATTTGTTAAAAAATATAATATTAATTTGTTTAGAATTTTTTTCAGAGTTCTGGTCGATTTTCTAGCTATATGTCACAGAAAAATTTAAATTCTATTGTTCAATAAAGAAATCTCTTTTCTTAGCACGATATTACTATTAAGAAAAAGAAATTCCCGTTTATTATATTATTAATTTGATTTTTTTTAATAAATGGAATATTCAGGTATGCTCTGCTGGATTTTTTTATAGAGTTCTCGTATTGTAAATTTTTTTTTTTATAGAACTATTCATATTCTATTAGAAATCGAAGAGTTCCCGAGTCTCAACATTATCGAAAAAAAACATCTAGTACTTTTACATATTAAGAGTTTAAATAGACATTTTTCAATATTTCAATCATTCAACTATGCTCTGCTGAAAGTTTTTTCAGAGTTCTGGTCTTTTTTCCAGCTTCATGTCATAGGAATATTTATATTCTATTGTAAAACGAAGAGTTCTCGCTTCTTAGCACGATATTACTATTTTAAAAAAAATATTTTCTCGTCGCTACAAATTAATTTGATATTTTTTATCAAATTGAACTTACAGGTATGCTCTGCTGGAACTTTTTTCAGAGTTCTGGTTTAGTAATTATTTTTTTATTATAGTACTATTCATAGTCCGTTAGAAATCGAAGAGTTCCCGAGTCTGAGCACATTCAAACAAAAAATATCTAGTACTTCTCCATATTAAGAGTTTAAATAGACATTTTTCAATATTTCAAACATTCACCTATGCTCTGCTGGCAGTTTTTTCATAGTTCTGGTTTTGTATTTAACTTTTTATGATAGAATTATTTATATTCTATTGTAAAATGAAGAGTTCTAGCTTCTAAGCATGATAATACTATTTTAAAAAATTATTTTTCCGTCTAAACAAATTAATTTGATATTTTTTAACAAATCGAATATTCACCTATGCTCTGCTGGTAGTTTTTTTAGAGTTCTGGTTTTGTAATTGAGTGTTTTCAATAGAACTACTTATATTTTATTCGAAATCAAAGAGTTCCCGAGTCTCAGCATAATCACAAAAAAAATATCTTGTACTTTTCCGTATTAAGTGTTTAAATGGACATTTTTCAATATTTCTAACATTCACCTATGCTCTGCTGAAAGTTTTTTCAGAGTTCTGGTCTTTTTTCCAGCTTCATGTCATAGGAATATTTATATTCTATTGTAAAACGAAGAGTTCTCGCTTCTTAGCACGATATTACTATTTTAAAAAAAATATTTTCTCGTCGCTACAAATTAATTTGATATTTTTTATCAAATTGAACTTACAGGTATGCTCTGCTGGAACTTTTTTCAGAGTTCTGGTTTAGTAATTATTTTTTTATTATAGTACTATTCATAGTCTGTTAGAAATCGAAGAGTTCCCGAGTCTGAGCACATTCAAACAAAAAATATCTAGTACTTCTCCATATTAAGAGTTTAAATAGACATTTTTCAATATTTCAAACATTCACCTATGCTCTGCTGGCAGTTTTTTCATAGTTCTGGTTTTGTATTTAACTTTTTATGATAGAATTATTTATATTCTATTGTAAAATGAAGAGTTCTAGCTTCTAAGCATGATAATACTATTTTAAAAAAATATTTTTCCGTCTAAACAAATTCATTTGATATTTTTTATCAAATTGAACTTACAGGTATGCTCTGCTGGAACTTTTTTCAGAGTTCTGGTTTAGTAATTATTTTTTTATTATAGTACTATTCATAGTCCGTTAGAAATCGAAGAGTTCCCGAGTCTGAGCACATTCAAACAAAAAATATCTAGTACTTCTCCATATTAAGAGTTTAAATAGACATTTTTCAATATTTCAAACATTCACCTATGCTCTGCTGGCAGTTTTTTCATAGTTCTGGTTTTGTATTTAACTTTTTATGATAGAATTATTTATATTCTATTGTAAAATTAAGAGTTCTAGCTTCTAAGCATGATAATACTATTTTAAAAAAATATTTTTCCGTCTAAACAAATTAATTTGATATTTTTTAACAAATCGAATATTCACCTATGCTCTGCTGGTAGTTTTTTTAGAGTTCTGGTTTTGTAATTGAGTGTTTTCAATAGAACTACTTATATTTTATTCGAAATCAAAGAGTTCCCGAGTCTCAGCATAATCACAAAAAAAATATCTTGTACTTTTCCGTATTAAGTGTTTAAATAGACATTTTTCAATATTTCTAACATTCACCTATGCTCTGCTGAAAGTTTTTTCAGAGTTCTGGTCTTTTTTCCAGCTTCATGTCATAGGAATATTTATATTCTATTGTAAAACGAAGAGTTCTCGCTTCTTAGCACGATATTACTATTTTAAAAAATATATTTTCTCGTCGCTACAAATTAATTTGATATTTCTTATCAAATTGAACTTACAGGTATGCTCTGCTGGAACTTTTTTCAGAGTTCTGGTTTAGTAATTATTTTTTTATTATAGTACTATTCATAGTCCGTTAGAAATCGAAGAGTTCCCGAGTCTCAGCACATTCAAACAAAAAATATCTAGTACTTCTCCATATTAAGAGTTTAAATAGACATTTTTCAATATTTCAAACATTCACCTATGCTCTGCTGGCAGTTTTTTCATAGTTCTGGTTTTGTATTTAACTTTTTATGATAGAATTATTTATATTCTATTGTAAAATGAAGAGTTCTAGCTTCTAAGCATGATAATACTATTTTAAAAAAATATTTTTCCGTCTAAACAAATTAATTTGATATTTTTTAACAAATCGAATATTCACCTATGCTCTGCTGGTAGTTTTTTTAGAGTTCTGGTTTTGTAATTGAGTGTTTTCAATAGAACTACTTATATTTTATTCGAAATCAAAGAGTTCCCGAGTCTCAGCATAATCACAAAAAAAATATCTTGTACTTTTCCGTATTAAGTGTTTAAATAGACATTTTTCAATATTTCTAACATTCACCTATGCTCTGCTGAAAGTTTTTTCAGAGTTCTGGTCTTTTTTCCAGCTTCATGTCATAGGAATATTTATATTCTATTGTAAAACGAAGAGTTCTCGCTTCTTAGCACGATATTACTATTTTAAAAAAAATATTTTCTCGTCGCTACAAATTAATTTGATATTTTTTATCAAATTGAACTTACAGGTATGCTCTGCTGGAACTTTTTTCAGAGTTCTGGTTTAGTAATTATTTTTTTATTATAGTACTATTCATAGTCTGTTAGAAATAGAAGAGTTCCCGAGTCTGAGCACATTCAAACAAAAAATATCTAGTACTTCTCCATATTAAGAGTTTAAATAGACATTTTTCAATATTTCAAACATTCAACTATGCTCTGCTGGCAGTTTTTCCAGAGTTCTGGTCTTTTTTCAAGCTTTATATCATAGAACAACTTATATTCTATTATAAAATTAAGAGTTCTCACGTCAGAGTATAATTTTATTTATTTTTAAACTTACTTTACCATTCAAACTATTTACGAAACGAACGTTCTTTTTTCTCTTTGAAAATTTTTTTCGTCGTGAAATCAACAGAACTATCGATAAAAATGATGAGGAACTATTTTTTTTATCCCTATATGTTCAGAACTCGCACCGATTTTTATTTGCAAAAAAATGATCTGCTACGGGAAGTTAGCAGATCATATTTTTAAATAACTTTTCCGGGGTAAAAACGCCAGAACTATTTGTAAAATCTATCAGGAACTATAGAACTCTTGTGCATGCCAAGAGAACTCTAATTTTTTTTTGATCTGCTGGACAATGCTCTGCTAAGTTCACAGACATGAAGGGTAGAGGGAGCCGAGCATTAAGAGACTCCGCATCCCACTTTCCAATGAATTCTAGAGGCATTGCGAGTTGAGTGACGTAACAAAACGCCGCCGCCGGGCTTTTGACTTAGTGATAGATCAAAGAAGTAAAAATATAAATAAATAATAATTCATTCCATCGAATGGGGATCGAACCTTCGCTTAATATGGTCTGTTTTAATGTTTTAGTGTTTTTTTAGTAATATTTCTGAGGTAGATACAGACTACCCAGCCTCCTATTTCTACGCCCATGGAGCATCGAAACAACAGCCATCGCGTTTGAAATCAGACGTTTTTTACTGAGCCATGATAACTTTAATTACAATTAGATTTTAGCTATATATTTTATTGTCAACAATTAATATGGAGTTTAAGATCTACTTAATAAGTTATAATTACTTATTTAACCACAGAACGGAAAATAAGTTAAAACCAACGGTACAATCCCTTTTACATATAATTAAACGTTGATTAGTTAATAAACATAGATCAGATGTTTGATAGCTACCTTGCGTTACTGCACTCAAAAACGACAATAAACGTTTAATCGAAGTTAATTTGGTACATACATATTTTGGTACAAGTTTCTATACTCTTCGGTTGTAATTAACATTAGTGACAAAAATATTTAAAATAAAATAGACAAACTTCCATTGAGTAAATTTTCATCAAACGTTAGTAGGTAATGTCTCTAGATGCAGATAATAAGACTTAATATAGGATATAACCTGAAGTATAAGCAATGAAAATACCGCAAACAATAAAGGCCATGGTGCACAGGCACAGCGTCTGACCGAAAAGGCAACGGTTGTAGGTTCGATTCCCATTCTTGGGAGTGAATTATTTTATATGTTCTCGTAGACTTTTAAGAAGACAAAATGCTTTGTTATTTGTCACTCAATACGCAATATCTCGATAATTGAGCGGAAAATCGAAAACGAACTTTACGCTGGGTTCCCTCTGCCTACCGTTGGAACCCAATATATAGTAACCCAATATATAGTAATGTATACGGATTCCAACGTGAAGCTAATACACAAATATAAAAACGGAAGTACCTTTAACAGTAAAACTTTGGTTGTCCAAAACGTAGCCTTTGCCATTGTTGACGACGGTCACATAGTAATAAATGATATCACCCACTTTAAGCGATACATTTAGATCTTCATACAACCATCTACCATTTACTTGGGTTATTAGTTCCGCTGATATCCGCCCGACGTCATTTTCGTTGATCTTTTGGTTTATGTTTCCTTGAAATACGAATAGCGTTTGCTTTGATTGAGCTGGAAAAGTAAAAATTTATATATTGTATGTATTTTTTGTTTTTAAATAAAGCGCTAAATCTAATCAGCCAAGTGAGAATCAAGTATGAACTTACTTCTCGTAAAATAATTACCACCAAGTCACACAATCAGCTTATCTCAATAACCAAAAAGCTATAATAGGACCAAAAAATATAAGGTCAGAAAGCCTCTGAGTAAGTTAGGTTAGATTATGGACACAAAGCTATCTATCACATATAACTTTCTTCATTTTCAAGGAAAGTGCGTTTTAAATGCCTAACCCATTGTCTTGTAAAATATTATAATAAGTTGAATTTTTATTATTTACTAACTACTATGAGTTCAACTCATATGCACAATATACTGCATTAACTTTTACAGCAATATACTGTATATAATAGTTCCACACAAAAAAAAAGAATTAGAACACTGTCGCTTGAAAGGTTTACATCAAAATTTACATATTAAATAATCTTTATATATATTTATTTATCTATATGATGAGTTAAAAAAAAAACGCTTGAAATAAAGCTCAAGACGACTAATTTGTGAACTTACAATATAAACTAACAAGGTCATGCAATGTAGGTTATTTTGAACTTATTTTTCTAAATACAAAAAAAAATGTAGAGCTACTCACCGGGCATCGACACCCTTATACCTTTGGGTCTCAAAGCCTGTATAGCGACATCGCGTATAGAATACTCTTGAGTAGAAGTTATTATTATTTGTATATAAACTGTATATAGAAGTAAACAACGTCTGAGCTCAAGCAATGCCATTTTCTCACTGAATCCTTAGTCTCTACTGATACTGACTCATATGTCGTTTTAAGACATCTTCACATGAAGTGATAAGAATAGCTTATTGTGTTTTGTTTTTTTTGGTTTTTTAGATTTACGCTCTCTCTTATATTAAGGGGCAAAAAATGTAGTGTCTTCACACTCCGTTCTCTCCGCGTAGCTTCTTTGATTTTAGCCGCATTCCAAGACATAATATACGTACGTGTGTGTAGTATTAGGAACAAAGCATTTTTTTTATTGAGTACGAAAATGAATGATGTGAAAATAGTTCATAGGTTCAATTCATTTCCCAAAGTTAGGATTGATTTTTGAACAGGGAACCTAGTGTTAAGTGTTTCCCACTAAGTGCCCAATTTCCGAAATACTGCGTGTCGAGTAGCAGAACGTCGCTTCGACGTCCTAAAAAAAATATTAAAGATTGTGTTTTGTCTAAAGGATTGTGTGGAACGCCCTTACATTTCTTGTTGCATCGACTATTGGAGGTGGAAGTGAATAAAATTTACTTACGTATTATATATTCCGGTCTTTAATCGTCACTTCTTATTTTTAACTTGTGTACTTTAGAAAAAACAATGTAGGTTTCTTTTTGTATTTTCTTCCACAATGAGTATTTGAGTATTCGGTGTCATATATTTTTGAAGAAGCATTTGGAAACATTTATTATACTGGAATATAAAATATAATTATATATATTTTCTTATCTTTTATCGTATAAATGACGATTAAATTTTTCTGCATTGTTAGCTTCATCGAGTGGAGGTAAAAACGTACGCAGCTCCATTCTACAGTCGAAAAGACTCATAGAGATCTATGACCAAAGTAGAAAAAAACTTGAAGAAAAAAAATACTGTTCAGCGGAATGTACAGCAGGCCTTTGACAAAGTCTGGCATGCCAGTCTACTTTGTAAAATCGAATCTCACACAGCTAGTATCGGCGACTGAGATGGAATAGACACGTAAAGAAAAAAATAAATGAGCTGAATATAAAATACACATTTCTGGCTATTGGGACGGAACAGTACGCAAACCATGGATAACAAACATATTCAAATTTGTATGGATTTACGACCTGCGATTATGAGGTATCGCAAGTAACTGCATCGTCACACCTGAATATGTCTAGTATAAAGGAAGAAATAGCCCAAATCACAGATAGAGAAACAGACTAGAAGTACATACTAACGTCCTAGCACAGCAGTTAACTAATCCTATACAGAAATATAAATAGATGATAAGGACATCTATATATTTCTATTATATTATATCATGACAAAGCGCGTCAATAAATTTGCTAAAAGTGACGCACTGATTGTAGATATTTTCGAATAAATAAAAAAAAGCTTCACGTTGTATTCCGAACATAGCAAAATAGGCAGAGGGAACCTGGTAAACTAGTTTTAAAACACTCCATTCCCATAAAGACATTAGGTTGGTGGAACTCAACGCGACTTTGCCTCGTTACCAGAGCAAGGAAAATGAAAGCATTAAATATTCCCCCAAGCAAGTGGAAATTGAACTTACAACTGTCATGTCTACTGTCGCACGCTGGTGTTGCTGCGTGGTAGCGTCGGTCTTTAGCTTTTTATTCGAAACTATAACCCGCTTAACAGCTAAAACTCGTCAAAATATATTATAATTATTTTAAAAAAATTAAAAATTAAATTAGCTTCACGCTATATCCCGCACACAGCATGGTAGGCAGAGGGAACCTAGTGTTAAGACACTCCGTTCCCCACTTTCTGCCGAATTCTGGAGGCATTGCGTGTTGAGTGGCAGAACTCAGCGCCGCGCTTAGTCTCGACACCAGAGCGAAGAAATGAAAATATAAATTTAAGTAAATATTTCATCTCCTCGAGTGGGGATCGAACCCACAACCAGTCGGTTTTACAGTCACACTTCGTGCCACTGCGCCACGACTGGCCTCATAATTATTTTAAACATTTAAAAATAGGTTCTCAGGCACAGTGTCTGACTGTACGGGCGAAGGTTGTGCCTTGTGGGTTCAATCTTATTGGAAAGGATGAATTGCTTTTATTTCCTTGCTCTTGTAACAACAAAGCTCGGCGTTGGGAATATTTGGCATTGTGTGTCCATCACTTAACACACAATGACGGAAATTGGACAGTGTGTTGGGTAGAGGGTGTCTTAAGTTAACACTTAAGACACTGATGTGTAGAGTAAGCTCTACTGTAAATGGGATACAGATACAATGTTATTATCATAAAACGGTTGCAGTAAATATTCTATAATAATAATAATATTTTTGTAAGCTAAATATTACTCAGAAGATCACGTCAACATTTATAGGAAAAGGTCAGTAACACGCTAAACGACGAGGTACTTTTTATGACCGGTTCTTCCCCGTACATTTGTTTAATATACCGGGTGACTAATATTATTAAATAAAAAAAATTGAGGCCGAATGTACAGGCTTTGACTGTATCGTGACGGTTGTGGGTTCGATCCCGCTCGAGGGAATAATTATTATTAATTAATATTTTAATTTCTTCACTAGGTACCAAGACGAAAGCTACCATTCAACACGTATTGCCTTGAAAATTCTTCACAAAGGAGATAACCAAAGACTCTTAACACTAAGTTTCATTTTTTATCTTACTAGTATCATTTAAAATAACATTTCTAAAACTGGCTTCATTATTTACTAAACTGGCTTGTTGCCAAAATAATTGAGACTTTAGATTACCAACCTTCAATGTAATGCAATTAACATTGTTATTCACGCACTACATGACTCATATTTGTATAAAGTAGCGTATATTTTTTATAAAACTATATCACAATTTTGTTTTTTATTTCTATTTAAGTCAACACTCAACGCCTCCAGAAATCTGTGGACTAGAGTGTAGTAACACTAGTTTCCCTTTGCCTACCCTGCTATATTATTTCAAGTGGGAACGGTAGTGACATTATTGCGGTTAACCAAACAAACAAGTGAAGACTTGTTGTGGTGTTTTTCTTAAAACAGCAATGTATTTTTTTTTTTCAATAGTCGAATAGCAAAAGTTATGGTTCACTAAGCTAATATTTTATATAGTAAATAATTATGTACTTATAATTTATTACAAAGAAAAATTATCACTTTCTTAGTCACTTTCTAAGTTACAAAACACCCGATAACCCTGACTTATAAGACCTTTTGATACATATATGCGTAATAATATAATCTTATATACCACTAGTTTTTATCTGTGGCATCGTCCGCGCAGTTTACGAATTGAATTTAAAGTTTGTTCTGTTGGTTTTTTAAATCAAATATTAACATTTGCCCGTAAGGAAATACTATAATAGAATCATCAGACACTGCTCCATGATATCATCAAAAGTTAAAAGCAATACTTGATATTTAAGCCAAGTTATTGTTTTTTTTTTCATATCTTAAAAAAGACTTAGTTTATATATTCTTTAATAAAGCGAATTGCGAGTCCAGGATAATTGACTGGTAAGGTATAAAATAAAACACCATCATAATCTAACAAGTATAATTCCACACAATGTTTCCTATTTACTCTTAGTACAGATATGAAAACACATGTATGAAGATTTTAAAAAGAGCGACTTTGTAATGTAATACATTTCATACACCAATATGATTAAAAATAACATATTTTTTTTTATAAAATTGTACTTCATCGATTCCGCTTGATCTAAAACAAAAGCAAGTTTATTTTTGTTTTATATAGGATTTATTTGCGTAATTATTACGAAAGGTATTACATTAAGAAAATTGCTTTATAAAAGACTACTAGTACCAATAAGTGTAAAATTCACGAACATTTAACTTACTACGTTATAGATATTAAATATCTTGTATAGAGAGTCGAACGCTATATCTAACGGATAATACAAAATATATATTATGTATATATATGATATATAAGAATTTTTAGAAAAAAAAATATACACAGAAGTCTGTTCTGCCATTGTCTTAAATAAACAGCTAGCTTACTGTTTCCTTTATAGTACGGTGGACAAGTCATGGCCTCTCTAAAGTTAGTTTTTTTTTTTAATTCTTGCGAATTGTATTCGGGAAGATAATAAAGCAAAAGTAATAAAAAAACTAAAATCAAATCTACGCAGACATCTGCAACTAACTTTAGATCGGAGATAGTGGCGACGACTAGTCGGCCGTACTGTTGTGAGAAAGAGAGTAAAACAAATACATCACATTGACTACTATAGCTATTAACGTTAATATTTACGTGAAATTTTCTTTAATTTCAGAAATGATTTGAATAATTTCAAAAACAATAACGGACAATTTTTTAACAATAATATTAAATGCAAATTAAAAAATATTGTAAGCATATCACATTGATAATAATCTTACAGTATTTGTAATTAATTAAACCAAGATGGCAGACATGACACGAGCGCCATCTTGGTTGAACTGTCAGCTATTATTTTTTATTTAGCTTTATTCTAGATCTAGAATTAGTCACCAGAAATGCAATACGCCTAGCGCTTTATATAGATTTTTAATACTCAATGTTACATAGTTTAAGTAAATAAATATTTTATAATACATTTATGTAGTAGTAGTAGTGTGGTGTAATAAAGGGTATTTTAGACGGATTATTTCTAAATTTTAAGAATTTTAGAATTGAAAATTTATATTTAATATGTTATCTATAATTTGAAGTCATTCTACGGAAAAAATATTCATAATTATTTGTATATTTTATATAACATGAACATATATAAAAAATTTGAAAGTAAACATTGAAATAATTAATAAAAATAAAAAAAAAATGTTGACATAAAAAAAAATTAAAGTAGCATGCATGTTTCATATATCACACACTTATTAAGAATTCAAATGTTTGAATTCTAATTATACTATTATTTCTAAATAATTATTTAAGACTGAAGTTGAAGTTATACATCACTCTAAAGTTAAAAAGTGTCTTAAATATAGTTTTTTCAGATTTGAACTATTTATTTTGCTGACTGTACTACCATACAGATATATTTAACAGATAACAAAAGTTATGTAATGTTATTTATTTAAAAGGTAATTATTTTATTTAAAAACCGTGTTGAAGGGAATAAAACTATGTGCCTGGAATATATCTTAAGTCTATAATAATTTATTAAAATGTATGGAATACCTTATACAATAATATCTTTTGAGATAAAAATAGTTGTCAAACACTTGCACGTTCTTAGCCGTTGATTATTTTTTTATTATCAACCATAGAAAAAAAAATAAGAAGTAAATCCAGACTATCCAGACCAGAAACAAAATTCAGAAATGTCTACAAAAGGCTTTTTCACATGCAAGTCTTTGAAAATAAATAATAAAATTACGTTAAAAAGTGCAATAATTTAATATCAGTATGTTTTTTTTAATTCTCAGCTTCGAAGTGTATATGTAAAATTAATGTGAGAATTATCTATTACAATATTGTCATAACTCATATAGCATATACCAATATTTAAACTATATATATTATGTATATTTGGGTTTCAATCGTTGATTTTTGGACCGTAAAATGTTTGAGTTTTCAGACTCATTAATATACTATGACAACCAAATACAAACACACACCGTTAAAAAGTATGTTACTAAATAAAATAGTATTACAAAATTTGCTGTATATAATATTAATACTTCACACAAAAGTTTAAATTCCAATTGAAACTATTAAAATGTAATTAAAGGAAGGACAAACGTTTAATACTTTACAAGTGAAGCCCCTTAACTTTATATAAAATTTTCTACACATTTATATGTCAATTAACTTATCCACTAGATATCTATTAGATATCTTAAAGGAAACTTAACATACAGAAGTTAGGTAATCTTATAAATAGATATGATTTTAATCACAATATTTGAAATATACACAATAATTTATTTAGTAGTATACGTTTTTCGAATATTTAATAATGTATATATAAAGTTATATATATATACGTATTATATTTATAGTATATGTAATTGTAACGAGAATAAATTAAATTTCTACTATAATAAAACATCTTACACAGATACACAGGCCTTTATATTTTTCAATTCGATTTTCATAATCGAATATTAAATATCACTCAATTAGATATTGTTATTATAAATAAGATATACTCGTTCACAACACTAAGTTTACATTTAAAAATACAGATATTGATTTATATATAGATCAATTTAGATTACAATCAGGCTAAACTTTATTTTTTAAATCAAAATCTAAAATGAAGCAAAATATTAAAGTATGTGACTGTGAATGACAATGATACAGCATGTTCACACAAAGCTGAGAAATGAAACCTAAATGTATATCTTCACATATTTTTTTTTATTTTCATCAAAATTTTAAATTGCCAAGAAAGTTACTTAATGATTATTTTTATTTTTATATATATATATATAAAAATAAAAATAATATAGTTATATATATATATATATATATAAATATATATATTTCAAAGCGATAAATAGAACTCACAAATACTAAATGCATTATAACCACTAAGCTATAGCATTACAATTATTAATACCAAATAAAAGTTTGCGTTTAAAAAAACGCCGCTAACATTATTAATATTATGAAGAAGCTTTATTATACAGCAAATCTGTATTTACTTTATTTTATAACTTTTTTGAATATACCTATATTTTTAGTATAATATGAATATGAAAATAAACTGGAGCAAATAAAAGACATGTGGTTATATTTTTATTTTTCATGTCAAAAGCTAATTTACTTATCACAGCTTACCATTAATTTACAGATATATTTTTTTGATCATTTTCAAATACAAGATTTATAAGGAATATATTTTTTGTAAACAGTGATTGGAATAATTTCCTTAAATAATTGCTATAAAAATAATAAAAAAAAAGTTTAATTCTTTCCTATTCAAAGCACAAAGTATCTGATGATGGTTTAAAAAATATAGTTTCAACAATTTATTTACGTTTACTTTATAAAGAAATTTTAAAATATGTCAAGGAAGAGTCGGCACAAATAAAATAAATGTACTGATTATGAAAGTACACATAAATAAATAAAAAAGAAAAACTATATTTGGACACAACACATGTATGTATGTAACGAGTTATTTAATTATATATGAAAGAAAATGTTTAGGAACCAATCTTAAACTGGAGGTACTCATAAACTGGTATAATGAAATCGAAAAAATAAAATATTAAAAAAACAAATCAGGTCCTGTTACTTTTTTTATATAGTAAGCAAGTTAAAAAATTGAAGATTATCCTTAGGTTTACATAAAACATTAAAAAAAATACTGCACCCACAACCGTAACTGGTCAATAACTATAATATGTTAAATTCCCATAAATATTACAAAACAATCATGTACTAAGTGTCTAAAAAATATTTTGAGATGTGACAAACAAACATGGAGGAATATCTTATTAGATATACAATTATAAATAATAATAATTAACTATTATTTTTACACAATTCAATACTACCAACATTCAATTAAAAGCACTTTATAATAAATGAGTGCTTTTCATCGAGATACTAAATGCATAACTTTCATTCACAAACATACATCACTATTATCATAATATATTATTAAAAAAATAAATAGAACCGACTACACCATTATTATTTTTTTATTTCTTAGAAAAGTTCCATGAAAAAAATCATAATTACTTAAGCGAACCGGGAAAAAATTCTTTATCATAACTAGCTTTCCGTTTGTGGTTTAGTCCGTTTTTATTTTATTATTTCAAGAGATATTTTTTCATTTTAGAATGGGTAGTTTTCAAAGTAACGTAGGTAGGAAATTGTAGAATTTCGACATATAATAAATCCATATAACAAGTTCAAACAGGCGAAGCCGCGAGTGCAAAACTAGCATATAAAGAAATAAAAGAAATGAACCTACAACTGATATACCTTATCTATCTTACCATCATATACAAAGAAGGGTGTGACGTCACTACAACTATCACTAACACTCATTTTGGATACGCTATTTTGTTTAGACGTGCTCACTTCACGCAAACCGTGTTTAATTTTATCACTCGACACATCCATTTTTTCGTCACTTAACGAATTTATGACGTCGTTAGGTTGCAAGTCCGAATTGAGATTTACGTAATTTTGTTCTTTCATCAATAATACTTGAAGTACATTTTCATTTACCACGCTTTGATATAAGCCATATTGTCTCTTTTGTTTTAACCCATTCTGTATATTTTCTTTTAACACACTATGACGTAAACAATTTTGTTCCTTATTCCTATATAATTGGGTTACATTTCCATCGTACTGGCAGAGGCTTACTGGGTTTTCCTCTGGGACTCGGGTCATACAAAGTCTAGGGCGTCGTGTGGCTTCGTCGAGAACTTTCCATTGGATCGCTTTTTTAGTGTACGCTCGATTAACTTCTTAATTTCGCTCACTATGAAAACGCTTGACGTAAGACAAACTAGGAATATCAGATCTGAAATGCAAGAAATTAATTACAACAAAACAGTTTAAAAGAACTTACAACCCTATATTATATGTTCAATAGCTTACATTATATTTCTTTATATATATAAAAAAAATGTAATGTAGTGTGCCATATTGCACTTAAGAAAAAATAATGTATGGTTTTTTAATTATTCTAACATGATTTATTTTATTATACTTTAGTATTAAACAAAACGATGCTACTGCCACTGTTGGGTGTTCCATTCTATAACGCATGAACTACGATGACCATAGGTTAGGTTTCATTTTTGGGTAGTATTTAAATTTATACTATAAATATTCTTTTTCAGTTAGACTTACTTAAAAGTTTTGTTCCATCCTACTAATCTTGTACTATTGAAATGCTATCAGTGTTATATATGATAATGATATTTTTTAAGATTTTTTTTATTTAATAGAATCTAATAGCGGCCCCCCTGGGCCAACATGCGCACAAACATGCGATCCCAGACGCAATAAGTTTTAGATTCGATTCCCACTCAAAATATTTCTTATTTTTAGTTTCTTTAGTTTCTTCGCCCTGGTAACGTCACGCATCGTTGAGTTCTGCCACTCAGCAAGCAATGATTTCGGCGGAAAGTGTAGAACGGACGTGTCTTAATGGGAATGGAGTGTTTTAACACTAGATATTCACGTTCCCTCGGCTTACCTTTTGTGTGCCTGATATAGCGAGAAATTTGAAAAATCTATTAAAATAAATATACACACCATGTCCAGTTAAAGCTTCAGTTTGGAAAACCCTCTGTAATGGCGGAAAGTATATGACCAGCATTTGTCCTATTAGACTCAATGTTACCGCTATCAGGAACATTCTGGAAATTATTTAGCAAAGATTTATAAACTGCAACTAAAAACCGCATAGTCAAATAGAAGTTACTTTAAAGCTGTTTCATTTTTCCTTAACTTAACTTTGTCTGGAAGAAATTAGAATTAGCGATAAAACCGTCTTCAGTGTTACTGATGTAAATTATAATTTTACTTAAATTTCCATATTTGGTGTCCAACAAAGTACATATAAGAGATTAGAACTATCAACCAAACAAAATCTTCAGCTTTATTACATTACTATAGAAATGTAGGTAAAGGATATCTTCAAAACAAACATAATCAAGAATATTTATTACAGTACTTACTTATTAGAAAACAATCCAATTTGGAATATGCTTTTCGTCTGTGACCGACACGACAGCGCATTGAACATGTCGAACAAGACGAAACATGTGAACGTCATCGTCGTGTCACGGGGCGTTATTTTATTGTCTGACATCTGTAAAATAATAACTTTATTAGCTCAGTCGGATTTGTTAAGCTACTTTCAGTGTGGTCAGGTATAGATGGGTGACCAAAGAAAGATATAGTATTTTAAATAAAACTATTTTGACCGAATTAATCGCGTATATTTATACGCGTTTTTTACACATTTTTGGAACGTCGGGTACGTTTCGAACACTTACACGCAGTAGTCCGTGGTCACGGGTAGACTGACCATAGACGAACGAAAATAGTTTTTTAAAAAAGTAAAAAGTGTAATAATCGTGAAAATCAAAGAACTTATTAAAGATATAGTATTTCATTTTATAATACTACGACTTGTTTCTTTTATTTTCACGCTGATCTCGCGCATATCAGGGCATTGGAACTGATGTCAAGAAACTTCGTTTCAAACTATTCACCCAATTTAAATAATAAATAATATCAAATGTTAATTATATATTGTAAACGAAATACTAAAAAAAAACATTAGTTTTTTTACGACTAACGCTTACAAAAAAAAATCTGAAAACCGCATCAAAATCAGTTCAGCCAAACTCGAGCCAATCGCGTACAAACATACATACATACATACCTCTCTATTAAACACCCAGAGTGTTCCTGCAATGATAATAGCAGCAGATAGCAAAACTGAGAGTAGGAGAGATCTTGATATTATTCTCCGTGACGTGTCTCGTGGTTTACGGCGTAGCACTTCGTGGTCCACTGGTTCAACTCCCAGAGATTGGGCCGGTGGTCCTGTAATATATTTTCTTGTTTTATTATTCATATTATTTATCCTTATATTTATTTTGTTATTATTTATTTTAATTAAATGTAACCTTAAACTAAAAGAGATTGATTCTTAAAATATGATCACACGTTCTATATGAAGTAAGAAGCTAAATGAGTAAATAAAAAGTGTGAGTTACTATCTAGATTCTAGTCTAATAATATATAGATTGTAGGCAGTTAAGACCAACTTATTAATTTGAAAAGTATAAAAAACGTGACACCTTTTTAAGTTAAAAATCTAATTTTAGCAAAAAATACTCCAAAAAATAACAAACTCACCATCCATTATAATATTGATCCACAATATTTGCATTGCGTTTAAAGGGTTAGGTACTCCGAGTAACGTAGCCAACGCTACTAAGGACAAAGCGGCTATCGACGTGGATAATTGAAAACGAACGAAATTCCTTATGTTGTAGAATATGCATTTGCCCTCTTCAATTGCTGAACTGAAATAATACATTAAAAATATTAATAATAAATTAAAATTAAAAAATTAAAAATTATCGAGAGGGGATCGAATCCCCAACCAGTCGGTTTTACAGTCAGTCTTCGTGCCGCTGCGCCACGACTGGCCTCAATATTAATAATACGTAATTAAAAAAATATATAAAAAACAAATAAATTGAAAAACGGCGAAATGTTTTAAAGGGAATGGAGTGCTTCAACTTTAGCTTCCCAGGTAAGTGCGGGACGCAGCGTGAAGTAAAAAAAAAATATATACATTCAAAAAAGATACACTTTACTCACATGATAGTAGCAAAATCATCATCAACAAGAATCATATCGGCTGCTTCTTTACATACATCTGTGCCATTTCTTCCCATAGCTATACCAATATCTGCTCTTTTCAATGCTACACCATCGTTTACACCATCACCTTAAAAAAATATTTTATTTAGACACATGTGTAAAGGTTGTCGGTTCAAGTCTTTATTAAGGGATTTTTTTGGATGTAAAGAGTTGTGCGACGGCAATTTCATTATTTAGAGCATTTTGTAGTAAAGACACAATTTTAAACAAAATAAATATTTTCTAATATGTATAGTATGGTGCTTTGATGATGGCATTCCGAACGTCTAATATTTATGATGGAAATTAAAAAAAATAATAATAATAGAATAAATAAATAAATAAATATTACCTGTCATTCCAACAATATTGCCGAGCCTTTGTAGGGACTTTACAATCGTCAATTTATGTTTTGGTGTCACTCTGTAGAATACTGTTACCTAAAATTTAAATAATAAATTATTACCATTTATAAAATAAAAAAAGAATAAAATACTTCATTATAAAAGAGCTCTTGACGTTTAACTTATTTGGTTCAGAGTATATCGATGATAACAGATTCAAATCCTGATAGATTAAAAAATAGACTTGTAAACATTTACTTACAGTATCAATAATGGCGTCGAGGTCGTCATCCGACATTGAATCCAACTGTTCACCAGAAAGCGTTTGTGAGTGTAATATATCCAAACCAACCATTTGTGCTGTAACATAAATTTTATTTGATATGTTTACAATATTGCGATTAAAAAAAACTTATTTAAAAGATCACTCAACACATTATAATGTTGAGTATTTTATCGTATGAATGAACGAAAAAAAATTAATGAGTGAATGAAATAAGACGACTTAATGATAAATTGTTATATTACAATATATATATTACAATGGAAATGCGCTGTATTTCTGTGGAAATAGGAGGAAATGTAAATTGATTAAAAAAGGGGAAAAGAGTTTTAAGATACATTAAGAGAACTGGGAGGTATGAGTACAAGACAAACAATTGAACAATAACGATTTAATGCATTTATTGCTAAAAATCATATATTTTTATGAATGTGTATATACACAATTAATTACACACGTATTTAACAAGTGTATGTACATAGGGTCGAGCTTAATTCATTCGGTGCGCTAATTTGTATATGTGTATAAAGTGACGCCGAACTCCGTATATCGAATATTACGAAGAGATGATGTGTGTGTGTGTGTGTGTGTCTGTACGGGCGTGGGTGTCTACGTGCGTGCGTGCGTGCGTGCGTGCGTGCGTGCGTGTGTGTGTGTACGTACCGACGGCGAGCGCGGTGGGCTTGGCGTCGCCGGTGAGCATCTTGACGGCGACGGTGGCGCGCCGCAGCGCCGCGATGTGTGTGTGTGTGTGAGTGTGTGTGTACGTACCGACGGCGAGCGCGGTGGGCTTGGCGTCGCCGGTGAGCATCTTGACGGCGACGGTGGCGCGCCGCAGCGCCGCGATGTGTGTGTGTGTGTGAGTGTGTGAGTGTGTGTGTACGTACCGACGGCGAGCGCGGTGGGCTTGGCGTCGCCGGTGAGCATCTTGACGGCGACGGTGGCGCGCCGCAGCGCCGCGATGTGTGTGTGTGTGTGTGAGTGTGTGTGTACGTACCGACGGCGAGCGCGGTGGGCTTGGCGTCGCCGGTGAGCATCTTGACGGCGACGGTGGCGCGCCGCAGCGCCGCGATGTGTGTGTGTGTGTGAGTGTGTGAGTGTGTGTGTACGTACCGACGGCGAGCGCGGTGGGCTTGGCGTCGCCGGTGAGCATCTTGACGGCGACGGTGGCGCGCCGCAGCGCCGCGATGTGTGTGTGTGTGTGAGTGTGTGAGTGTGTGTGTACGTTCCGACGGCGAGCGCGGTGGGCTTGGCGTCGCCGGTGAGCATCTTGACGGCGACGGTGGCGCGCCGCAGCGCCGCGATGTGTGTGTGTATGTGAGTGTGTGTGTACGTACCGACGGCGAGCGCGGTGGGCTTGGCGTCGCCGGTGAGCATCTTGACGGCGACGGTGGCGCGCCGCAGCGCCGCGATGTGTGTGTGTGTGTGAGTGTGTGTGTACGTACCGACGGCGAGCGCGGTGGGCTTGGCGTCGCCGGTGAGCATCTTGACGGCGACGGTGGCGCGCCGCAGCGCCGCGATGTGTGTGTGTGTGTGAGTGTGTGTGTACGTACCGACGGCGAGCGCGGTGGGCTTGGCGTCGCCGGTGAGCATCTTGACGGCGACGGTGGCGCGCCGCAGCGCCGCGATGTGTGTGTGTATGTGAGTGTGTGTGTACGTACCGACGGCGAGCGCGGTGGGCTTGGCGTCGCCGGTGAGCATCTTGACGGCGACGGTGGCGCGCCGCAGCGCCGCGATGTGTGTGTGTGTGTGAGTGTGTGTGTACGTACCGACGGCGAGCGCGGTGGGCTTGGCGTCGCCGGTGAGCATCTTGACGGCGACGGTGGCGCGCCGCAGCGCCGCGATGTGTGTGTGTATGTGAGTGTGTGTGTACGTACCGACGGCGAGCGCGGTGGGCTTGGCGTCGCCGGTGAGCATCTTGACGGCGACGGTGGCGCGCCGCAGCGCCGCGATGTGTGTGTGTGTGTGAGTGTGTGAGTGTGTGTGTACGTACCGACGGCGAGCGCGGTGGGCTTGGCGTCGCCGGTGAGCATCTTGACGGCGACGGTGGCGCGCCGCAGCGCCGCGATGTGTGTGTGTGTGTGAGTGTGTGTGTACGTACCGACGGCGAGCGCGGTGGGCTTGGCGTCGCCGGTGAGCATCTTGACGGCGACGGTGGCGCGCCGCAGCGCCGCGATGTGTGTGTGTGTGTGAGTGTGTGAGTGTGTGTGTACGTACCGACGGCGAGCGCGGTGGGCTTGGCGTCGCCGGTGAGCATCTTGACGGCGACGGTGGCGCGCCGCAGCGCCGCGATGTGTGTGTGTGTGTGAGTGTGTGAGTGTGTGTGTACGTACCGACGGCGAGCGCGGTGGGCTTGGCGTCGCCGGTGAGCATCTTGACGGCGACGGTGGCGCGCCGCAGCGCCGCGATGTGTGTGTGTGTGCGTGTGTGTGTGTACGTACCGACGGCGAGCGCGGTGGGCTTGGCGTCGCCGGTGAGCATCTTGACGGCGACGGTGGCGCGCCGCAGCGCCGCGATGGCGTCGCGCGCGCTCTGGCGCGGCGGGTCGCACACGCCGCACACGCCCGTGAACGTCAGCGCCTCCAGCGACGCGCCGCGGCACAGCGCTATGATGCGGAGACCTGGGACAATTTACTACTTGGTAATTACGTACGGAACGATTAAATACTTTATATTTTTATTACTTTGTCCTAACAAATCGAAGCGCAGGGTTGAATTCCCACCACTGACCATGCAATGCATCAAGAATTCGCTGGGAAGTCTTAATAGTAAGTTTCCTTCTTTTGTTTTCAATTTAATAATTATTTGCAAATATCTTCAGGGTAAAAGTACTCTGTACAAATTCTAAGCTATATAGCTTATAGAGTATATATATAGCCTAAAGCTTTTCTACACTCAATATAAAAAACAAATTAAATTTTCTGTTAAATAAATACAAGAACCCAATGAAACAACATATTGTGAACGCGATAATTACGGGTTTAATTTTCAATAAAAGAACACAAAAAAAAAAACTAACTTACCCATTCTAGCTATATTATAAGCTTCATTCAAAAAATCAGTTTGTTTCTCCTTAGTCATGGGCGCGTAGTTACCAGAACTATCTATATAATTAGTACAGAGTGGTAAAACTTTCTCAATTGCACCCTTTACGAACACTTCCTCTTTGAGCTTCCCGTCGTTAAATTTGGGTGCACATTTTACTACCATCATCTTTGTTTCTGAGCTGCAAAAAAATGTTTTAATTTTTTTTTACATTTAATTAGATATAAGTTTCTTATTGATTTTAATTATATTAAAGATCCTCCGTATCAGTAAGTAAGACATCAAGATCTATTTATTATCTGTTCCTGTTCATCTGATGATGGAGAGAAACAAATAAAAAAATAACTATTAAAAGTAATAAATAATAAGCAATTGTCTTATTTAGCAAATTTAAAAAATATGCTTTTAAAACAATTCATTATATAAAAAAAAAAAAACAAAAAACCAACCTAAAGGGTATTTCGTTCAGCCTAGTATACTGATCTCTAAAGTCATGCATATTGTTCTTCAAGGCGCAAGCCAGCAAAGCTCCCTCAGTCGGCTGTCCGTATAACGTGTCGTCACGTATTATAGCGTTGTTACATAAAATTCCCACCTGTGGAGTTAAATATGTGATTAATAATATTTCATTTCTAATTATGGAATGTATTATCTAGATAATGTATTGATTTGTATAATTATGATTGAACTTCTTGTAATGTATAAATAAAAAGTTTCTTTATAATTTTTAAATCCTAATCAGGAGTTCAGAGGTAAGAGGACGAGAAAGCGGCCATAGACCATCGTCTTCTTTATTTGACTTTATTTATCTAAATCCCTTCTTTTATAAATATAAATTTGCTATCCCAAAGTGCATAAATTGTAGCAATGAAACCTCAAGACATTGATCTCAAAAATATCAAATTTACCTCAAAAATATTAAAATGACTTCAATTTTATATTAAAATGCTATAAATGTTACCTCCAACATGCTATTGACGCCCATCCTCGCTACATCCAAGTCCCTCCCCTTGTACGCGCGCAAGTGTACGTCCCCCCTTGCACTGTACCCGGCGCCGGTCACTTCGGCGATGTGGCCACCCGATGTTGATAAGGTTGTCACTGTCATTTCGTTTTTTGTTAATGTACCTGAAAGTTGTAATTGATGTGGTCAACGTTAAAAACAGAGTGCTTTGACACTAGGAGAAATGTGGAAAGAAACAAAAAAAAATAAAAGTATTTTTTACTAATTTCAAGCAATTTGCGATCGACTAAGAAAATTGAGCGAGTGATTACTCTTTTCTCGAATTTTGCTTAAATTTTTCAAACTGGTCATATTGGGCAATTGGTTTATGTATACATAAGCCGGTGTCATATATTATCAAAAATATTTTACTATTATCAAGCTACCGTCAATGATTTTGAGAACTAACATTTTAATATTTTTTGATTAATGACTAATAAATACAAATGTTTCATTGACTAATCATTTAAAGTTTTAACCCTCTTTCTTATATTTCTTATAAATGCCATAAACATCACAAATTCTATAAACTTACCAGTCTTATCGCTGCATATAACATTAACACAGCCTAATGTTTCAACGGTGGGTAGTTTCTTCACAATGGCGTTTCTTTTCGCCATTCTCATCACACCGAGTGCTAGAGTCACCGTCACCACTATTGGTAGACCTTTGACATACGAATAAAATAGTATATATACATAGATACAGTACGGTCAACGAATTCTGGCCGCACTAAAGCTAAGCTCTCTAATGTATGTATTGTTCACTCGGGCGGCAATTATTAGCGGCCACGACTCATCGACCGTACTGTACTTATAGTAATTTAAAGAATAAAGACTTATAAGAGTAAATATGTTCGTTATCGGGACAAAAATAAGATATTGGGAATGGAATTTTTACACTGTTGTTAGAGAAGCTGTTAAGTTGTGGTTTGCGATATATCTATAAAATTATTATTTAAGGTAAAAGACAAATATTTTTATTAACCGACTTCCATAAAACAAAGAAATTATCAATTCGACTCTATTTTTTATGTTTGTTACGGAACAAATGGACGACTAACTCTATTCCCAGCTAACAGATTTCGCTGATTCTTTATTGGAAAGGATACACTTCAAGGATATTAAAAGAAGGAATATGAACGTTTGGTTAGGTTCTGATTGTGGGATCCAGTTAAAATTAAAGTCGGTTTTTTATGTTAAAAATAAACTATTATGATAACTATAATTATTTATAATAAAAATCACTGTTATTTATTCTTAAATATCAATAATATTAATAAGCAATATCTCGTTTTTTTTTTTTATATATTTACCCTCAGGAATAGCAGCTACAGCTAAACTAACTCCAATCGTAAACATCTCTTGAATCGCCTTGCCTTGTAACCATCCAGCGATCATTATAAAGCCAATAATACAGAAAGAATACATAGACAAATGGGTTCCCAGTGTATCCATGGATTTTTGCAGTGGTGTTTTGGGTGATTCCTCCGCTTGCATCATACGGAACATGTCACCGAATTCAGAACGTTCTCCTGTACTTACCACGATACCCTAAAATGTGTAATTACTTGTTTTGTATACTTTATTGAGTTAAGAAATGACGTAATAAAAATAACCGTTTTCTTTTTAAATTTATCGTACATTTAAAAAAAATCAATAAAAAAAAGTAAATTATTTTTTATCTGTGCCGACATAGACCAAGCCGAACAAATAAGTCTTATTAAGATTTTTTAAAAGATCTAATTCATGTAATTTGTTTTTTCTTGTTTAGAATATTCTGGTAAATAATGACGCATTCGCGCGAATTTAAAGTGTTATTGAATGTCAATTTAATGAAAAATAATTATATTATTACAAAAAAATACTTAAGTTTAATAAAAAAATCTCAATTGAGAATAACTTTGTTTTTATTGCATTGCATTATAAAAAGTAGCATGGACAAATCGGTAAGGACCAATGGCCTGTAGGGTTATACAAGGTTTAAATTTAAAAAAAACGTACCTTAGCATTACCACATCTAACTAAAGTGCCCATAAACGCTATATTATCCTTATTAACTCTTCCAGCAGAGGCTTTATTGGGTAAAACGCTTTTTATGGCCGGTTCCGTTTCCCCGGTAAAGGATGACTCGTCGATGGATAAATCGGTCGATTCGTACAGACGTAAATCGGCTGGCACTCTATCACCGACGTTCAGGTGAATTATGTCACCCGGAACCAGGTTCCGTGCGAGGAAATGTTCTACGCTTCCTTCTCGGAGACTGGAAAAGAAATTGTATTTTTTATTTTAAACGGATTATTTGTACGTGTATAAAACAGTATTTTTTTACATTAAAACAGTAAATTTTTACAGTTTTAAATAATGTTACATTACTACACGTCTATATGCAGCGGGGTAGGCAAAGAAGAACTAGTGTCAAAACACTCCGTCCTCCATGCTCGACATCGAGATATTGCATGTTGAGTGGCGGAACTCAACGCCGTATTGTGTTACTAGATCGGGAAAATGTCAATTATACGTTCCTCGAATTCGGGGTTCAATTATAGTTTTCTACTCAACGACATACGTAATCTTACCAATTGCACGTCGGCGGTACTAATTTATTGAGCTCTTCCAGCGACTTCTCAGATCGATACTCCTGAACGAAGGCGACGGTCACCACGATCATTATAGCCACTGCAATGGATATGGCGTCGTCGAACTGCCTCATGCATACGCTGACCACTGCGGATCCTGTTGATAACGAAATTATGATATTTAAATATAACATATCTCTTACAATAGAAAGAACCATATGCAGGATAGGCAGAGATAACCTAGACACATTCCCTTTCTCACTCTGTGCCCAATTTTCGGGCAATTGGGGCTGTGGGTAAAAATGGCTATGTACAATTGACCAATAAAAATATATGAATACATTATTGAGACTATCGTGGCACAGTCGAACAGTCGTTTTAATTGCGATTTTTATTGCAATAGACGTGAATTCAATCTTAACAGAGAATTATCTTAGCAGAGAAATAATTAGATTTAAATTCTTCTCTTCTCGTAAAACAAAGTAATTCAAAGTATATTTCTTAAAACTGTAAAAATATCGCCTTTAGCGTGAGTTGTGTATACTCAATCGTGTGTCCTGTGCCATGTGTCAACAAGTATAGAGTGCCCAGAGTAGTGTCAAGAGCCAAGTAGCGAAAGTTGAGGGTAGTATCACGTTTCGAGTATCGAGTTGTTATTACATATTGATAGTACATTCCCCAGCATAAGAATCGTACTCGCAGCAGTCGCGTTTACAAACAGACAGGAACTTTATAATCAAAAATTTTAACAAAAGAATAAATAAGATCTAAAACCAAATACCTAATTAACCTACTTTTTAAAACCTTACAAAGAAATTAAAACTTCAGTCTGAGAACGTCATAAAGTCACTGTTTTATAACAAAGTTCGAACGAAAAGGTAATAAAATTAATTTTTAATGGTAGGATTTGCTTATAATTTATCAATAACGTTACCATTTTATGTAAGTACTTAATTTTATGTTTAACTGGAGAAAGTTTATAGTTTGCCTTTTAACGATCGTTACTGTAACCGTGGGAAGTTTTAATTGAAAGCGTTCAATTTTCATTACTATTGCTCTGTATATTAAAAAAATATATCGCCTGAGATCAAATCAAATCAAATCGTGACGCTGTATCCCGCACACAGCAGGGTAGGCAGAGGGAACCTAGTGTTATGACACTCCATTCCCCACTTTCCGCTAAAATCTGAAAGCATTGCGTGTTGAGTAGCGGAGCCCACCGCTCACCTTTGCCTCGACACCAGAGCAAAGAAATGAAAATATACATTTAAATAAATATTTCATCTCCTCGAGCGGGGATCGATCCCACAACCAGTCAATTTTACAGTCACACTTTATGCCTCTGCACTGCGACTGGCCTCATCGCCTGGGATAATATACAAATAGGGATATTTACATCGTTGGATATGAAAATCGGCAACTTTACAGAAGTTTTCGATTCGATTACTATTTGAGAAAATGAAATATTTTAATTTCCTCGCTTTCGTACCATTCAACACGCAAGTTCTCGAAAATTCGGCGGTGTGTGGAAAACGTACCTACTTAATAATAATATACATAAATGGATTACAAAAAGTTTAACAAAATCTGTTACGAAAATAAAAGAAAAACACGTTTAACTGAAATAGTCTAACTACTAAATTATAATTTTATACAATTTTGATATAATTTTATATAAATTCCATATTTTCTGTTCAAATAGCAGTGTAATTGGCGTATATTATAGCTGAGAGAAGTCACGGATTGTTAAACGCTGTAATATGTGAATTAAGGTCACATTGTACACAAATATTAAAACGTGCCTAACTAAATTACTACCTATTGTTCGATTGGGTTGTCGGTTCGATTACATGACATATAGGTCCACATGTCACTTGCATCAAATTACGTAGGTAAATTTTATACAGATATTTTATGAACATAACTTATTTTTAAATAATTTTAATATGCCTATTATAAATAATTTAAAGGCAATATCCCAAAAAATATTCTAAGATGGGAAACCTCTAAAACTCTTTGTTTCAATGTACAAATAACAATAGTTGTTATTTGTAAATAAAGTATTATGTGTTGAAGCCAGTCGTGGTTTAGGGGCAAAAGCGTATGGCTGAAATTCGATCAGATTGTGGGTTCGATTCCCATTCGCGGAAACGAAATATTTAGTATCTTCCACCATTGAACTCGTAATGCCTCCAGAGTTCCGTGGAAGGTAAGGAGCGGAATGTCTTAGCACTAGGCTCTCCCTGCCTACCCTGCTACTAATATTGTGGAACCTAGTGTTAAGATACTTCCCGCCGAGTTTTTCGAAATATTGCGCATTGAGTGGCGCAACTCAACGCCGGGCTTTGTGCGAGAGCGAAGAAATGAAAATATTAATAAATAATAATTCATTCCCCCGAATGGGAATGGAACCTAAAACCACAGTGCCACCTTTGTGCCCCTGCGCTACGAAAACCTTCACAAATTAACAGCTTCAGCAAAAGGAATTTTAATAAACAATTAATATATTATTATACAATAAATACTTAAAATTGCACGAGAGGGCTGTATGGCATATAAGGTACTAATTTACTTTCCATTCGATCCATTTAAAGAAATTCACCTTTCAAAAAATATTTCTCTTATCAATACCGATTATGTGAATGTATCTGCAGATAAATTCAGTAATTACAAAAAGTTACAATTTAACATTGACTTTTATGCTATTTTAGTCAGCCTGTTCGGTATAGGAATCACTTATTTTCAGTAAAGTTACATAGAGGTTAGTCGTAGCATAAGCGTACGTATAAGCTGCAACCGCTTTTAATATTTATTTTGTCGCTCTGGCAACGAGGCGAAGCGTTATAATCCGCAAGTCAACACGCAACGCCTCTACAATTCGGTAGAAAAGAGGAACAGTAGTGTCTTAATAGAAACGGTGTGTCTTAACACTAGTTTCCTCTGCCTAGCCTGCTATGTACAGGAAACTGCTTTTTTAAATTTAATTTCAAAGGTTTGTACCCGCAACCACCATACTAGGTCAATTACTATCAAAACGATTATCATAGTTATTATGTTGAAACAAAGTAAAATATACGTGAAAGCTATAATAAAAAACCTTTTACGTAGTATTAAAAATGACTTTTAAATTGTAGAGGCGCACCGTGAAGTACAATAAACAATAACAATTACAGCGATAGAACACGTCAATGTCATACAATATGTACCCCTTTTGAAAACAAATTGTAATATATATAAAGAACTAAAGCTGAAAAAAAAACAATATTTTAAGTGCATTTTTTTTTCATTTTCACCCTGTAACCCGCACATAGCTTTGGTTGGCAAATATTTCATTTCCTCTAGTGGGATCGAACCCACAACCTGTCGCATTTTCATTCAAACGCTAGAGCTCCTGCGCCACCTCTGACTGACCTCAATTCGCACACAGCAGTGAAGGCAGAGGGAACCTAGTGTTAAGACATTCCGTTCCCCACTTTATGCCGAATTCTGGAAGCATTGCGTGTTGAGTGGCAGAACTCAACGCCACGCTTAGCCACGACACCAGAGCGAAGAAATGAAAATATAAATTTAAGTAAATATTTCATCTTCTCGAGTGGGGATCGAACCCACAACCAGTCGATTTTACAGTCACACTTCGTGCCACTGCGCCATGACTGGCCTCAATTCATTTGTTAAAATGATAAATAATGTTCATTAATAGTTGACATTGTACGTGTAGACATTGGGACGTGATGGGTGATTTATGGGTTCAATCTGGACTCAGAGAAATAAGAAGAAGAAAGTATTTTTTTCATTTCCCCGCTTAGGTAGTCTATAAGTAATATATATATTATAAGCGGCTTTGAATTCCGCTATTCAACAAATGGTGCCTCGAATTCGAATGGAAAATAGAGAACGGAGTGTCTTAACAATAGGTTCCCTCTGACTACCCATAGCAGGCACATAGGTGCCGGACTCAGTGTGAAGCTAAAACAAAAACAATAATGCTCATTAAGAGTCTATTTTGCTAGCGGTTGCGGGTTCATTATCTTCTTCTTTCACTGTAATATTTTTTATATACGTATTTCCTCATCGAATTCATAATCGAATTAAATGAAAAAACAAAATCACAAAAAAAAGGCAGATTTTTTATAACTCATACAATAACTTGAAACATGTCCTTGATATTAAATCAATAGGAACTAATTTTAGTTATATCAGTCATGTGACATGTCATTTGTATAATTTTCATTATTGATTCTAACTGGAATCGACATATTGAAAAAAAAATTGTTTCTCTCGTCTTATTAAAGCAAAGTGCGGTGTTAAACGCCACCTATATATTACGTTTTTAAAACACTACAAAAGTTGTTCCATTGTATTTACAGCAATTAATGACAATTTAACTCAACACGCAATTTCTCGAAAAATTCGGTGGAAAGTAGGAGAAAAAGGAGTGCCTCAATACTAGGTTCCCTCTGCATACCCTGCTGTTTGAGGGATACAGCTTGAAACCAAGTTTTTTTTTTTTATTATTGATTAATTCTGACTCGAATTAATTTTGTAAAAAGAGTGCGGTGTTAAACGCCACTTATTTTTCACGTTGTCTCTAAAATCCTGCAAAAATTGTTTCATAGTATTTAACAATATTTAATTCCATTTAAAACCATGTGAAGAGAAAATCTATTTATTGCTTTTAATAATACTCCCTAGGATAGAATGTTCACATAGCTATCCGTATGTTGTTGGTACACAGCATTCACTGTACCGTATCGCGTCGTAAAAAACTATCCAAACAGGTTTAAGCCATCATATCTCAGAAACGTATTGTAAAAAATATTCGCATTAGATAATAGTATGGCAGTTTTACTCAAGTTTCCCAAGCTATCGTGGCACAGTGGAACGTCGCCTGCTTGTAAGCAAGATGGTTATGGGTCCAATCACCAGTCGGAATAATAGATTAATTTCCCCCTCTTGCAAGATGATGAGCGGCGTTTAATTCCGCCAAGCAACACGTAATGTCTCGAATTCGAGGAGGAGAGGAAGAATGAAGCCACTTTTGTCTCTCTGCTTAAGTTCTATTTAAAAAAAAAACCGTCACGGTATTGACTGATAAGCTTATTTGACCGATATCTTTTATGATTTCCTTTACGCAATTTGTACGTCAACACAGACGTCTGCCGATTAAGTAAACAGAAACGTTACTCAATCGACGGAGTTGCTTGGACGGTTTCCAAGAAACCGCGGGTTCAAATCCCGCTACGTAAAAATTTTATTATGTTTTCCAAAAACTATTTTTATTTTCTAATTATGGAAATATTATATATTTGACATTTTGACTATTTGACATTTTAATATGCTATGTGAAAAATTAAAGGCGCAGTTTAAAAAAAATATATTGTGATCTTATTTGTTTGATGCGTGTACAAAAAGAACGAGTTCAAATCCTCCTGGGTATGAATTGCATCTCTATAAAAAAATGTAAAAAATATATATTTTGTCCTTTTTCAAAATTTTATACGTTAAGTTAGCTTGTAATTGTTTACAATTTATGTAAGAATATTTTTAAAATACGAAACACTTGTATACAATAAAGCCAGCTGCGGTGCAAGGGCACAACGTTTGACTGGACTGGTTGTGGATAAGATCCCCACTCAAAGAAATGAATTAATATTTCTTTGAATTTATATTTTCATTTCTTCGCTCTGGTGTCAAGTCACAGCGCGGCGTTGAATTCCGCCACACAACCATGCCTCTAGAATTCGACGGAAAGTAGGGAACGGAGTGGCTTAATATTAGGTTCCCTCTGCCTACCCTGCTGTATGAGGGATACAGCGTTAAGTCGTTTAATATATATTTTTTTTATTTTTATATACAATTACCAATTAGCTTCCTATAAAATAAATATAAATTACTTACCGAGTAACAACAAAATGAGCGGGTTTTGGAACTGCTCTATATACTTCTTCCATAATGGATCCTCTTCCTTGACCTGGAACTCGTTGGGACCCACGAAGTTCATACGATCGTTCGCTTCCCTCCATGACAGCCCTCGCCGAACATCCACTTGTAGACGTTCAGCCACCTTTGAAAAAAAATATTTATAATTATAAAACTGTGAATGTGTTAGTCCAGTCTTGGCGGAGGGGCATAAATCGTGTTCCTGTTGTCGCGAAAGGTTCGAGGAGGAGACATCGATGAAGTGAAATATTTGTCAGTATCTCTCTGGTATCAAGGAAAAGCGCAGCGTTGAGTTCCGCAACTCAACACGCAATGCATCCACAATTCGAAGAAAAATGGTAAATGGAGTGTTATAGCACTAGATTCCCTCTACCTACCCTAATGTGTTCGGGTTATACCGTGAAATTAAGAAAAAAAAACCGTGAATGTAAATGATGCCACTTTCTTAATAAAATAAATGTTTTTAACCTTTCACACATGAAAGAGCGTTAATAAAGGTATAAATAAATAAATAAAGCCTTTATTCGCTGACCATTTCAGAAGTACTATTTTTAAATTAGAATCTTTTTTTAAAAAAAAGGTATAGATATACTAGGAAATGCATTATCAGATCAGCCAGAGTGTATGTAAACACAAGACACATTTTAAATACAAAAATAACATTCTTAGCCTGACAAGTTTTCAAAAATTCGAACGGAACGTCTATATAAAGAACAAACGCATACTGTGCTGCGGATGCAGATGACGCAAAAGCAGTATATCTGGTTCCATTTATCTTGAGGAATTTCGCCCCACATTGGAAAAATACAACACTTGTTTGTATGAAGACGACATCAAAATAAAATATAAATAATGTTTGAATCGTAATTGACGAACTTCAAATATCATTTAGCTATCATTTCAACACTAATATTATAAATCTGAATATAGGTTTGTTTGTAACGGTTCCACCTCAAAACTCTATATAAATATTTTTAGAAGTATTAGAAGGGATATATGACTTTTATTAAAATATATATTAATATACTTTTTGTTTAAAAAAAAATATCTAATTAAAATAAAGAAAAATAATAAGTAAACGTAATCAAAGAAAAATATTAATAAAAAAAAATAAACAAAACCAGCTATATTATCAATATCATCAACGTAAAATAAATATTTAAAAGTATTAAAACTAAAAGTAACACGACATCTATAATAAACTACAATTTATACTATAATAAAACAGCAATATAAATAGATAATGCTATACAAAGATATAAGCTGTCGCCGAATTTATATATAAATTTTTAAAGGATTACAATATGTTCGTTACAATATATAATTTGATATGATTTTTTGTAACTTTTAACATTTACGCAGCACAGGACCGTTAATTTTAAAACTTCGATATCTTTTAAAAAATCCATTGATATGCTGTAAAACCCATTTTAATCTGTATAAAGCGCACAAGGAATCTAAAATATTTAATCGAATAAACAATAATACTGTACTGTTGAAAATAGCTTCTTTATTTTAAACACAAAAATGGTTACTGTGGGTTGTCCTTAATATATACTTAGATATTATGATCATATATACATATTATGTGCTGTAGGCTATATAAGACTACGATGTTTTTCTATAGTTATTGGCACATAACCAAATAACAATAATAATAGAATAATAAAATTTATGCAGGCACATCGTACTACAAAAATATTGATTTTCATTAGTTCTAATAAAAGTGCGCGACACCGTATCTCCTATAAATAAGTCACAATAAGCGACGATGCGATAATGCGACAAAAAATAATTGATAATTGCAAGGTTTCCGTTGCATTGACGGTTTCTTATAGATAAAATTGAAATGTTTGTAACCAAATAACTGCGTTTTGGCAAGTACATGTGGTTATTTACATGATACTCAAATACAAAAAAAAAAACAAATTTATATTTTCTATCCCTGTCTGTCTGTCTTTCTATTTCGAAGCGCTAATATCTAGAACAACTGAACTGATTGAGATAACGATGAATAACAAATTATTAAAAAAAAACATTAACAATAATCGGATAATTTCTAATTAAGATTCAAAAAAAAAACAAAGCTTCAGAGACAAACATATACAATCGAGGACTTTTTAATAGATTTTTGAAAGGACAATATTTAGTAAGACATTATTTTTATGTGCTTCCCAAGCTAGCTGAGATAGCGCACTCCATGTATGCGTTTACGAAGCTCATTATAGGCGACCTTTCCTTAAAACAACAAAATTAAATATATTAGTACATATCGAGAATGTTGCAAATATGAGAATAAAGTTACCTATGTCCATCCCAAGACCCTCAAATATCTCTTTATGAAATTTTATCACAATCAGATCAACGGTTTAGCTATGCTTGCGTCACAGAAAGACAGACAGAGTTACTTTCGAATTCTGGAGACACCAGACACCAGATACCAGAGCAAATAAATGAAAATAACAATTAAAATAAATATTTAATATTTTCGAGTGAGGATCGAACCCACAACCATTCACAACTGCCCTCAAACAAAATCTATTCCTGATTTCAGTACCTACTTACAAAATATATAAGTTGCGGTCAGATCTGGTAAATTTATTTTGTTTCATTCTATTTAAAGACTTTAATGACTAATTCTCGAGTGAAAACCAAAAACGCTGTATAAATACAACTATATCAATAACATTACTCATGTAACAAATCGATTTAAACATTTAACAAAATATGTAAATTTAAATTACATTTAAGATTTAAAGAAATCAGAAAATCAAATAATCATGGAAAAAATAATAATTGAAATATAAATTTTGCAAAAGTCAATTATAATTTTATAAAAAAAAAATCATTTTTTTACTATGGAGTACTGTAAAACTAATAATCTGGGGAAATACTACTTCGAATTAAAAAAAAAATTATAGCATAGCCCACTTATCGAGAATACAGTAATATATATAGGATATATTAGATATATTAGATAACTGTATAGTCCATAGGCTATATTAAAGTTCCAACGGTCAGAGTTACTCCGGGAACTTTGATGACATGTGTATGTCACACTACCTATATTCATAGAGCCTTCAAATGTACGTGAATGTTTCTACAATAGTTTGCTCTTTTTTATATATTTATTTTTGTGTTGGATAGGTCATCTATCGAGGAAGGGTATGATTAAATTACATTGATTCAACGTAACCCACTACATCTGCAGACAAAGCCACTCGAGGACCTCGTGGACCAACTTGAAACGTGTCACACACCACTCTTAGGTTATTTCTAATAGACCACAGGAGGGAAGCCGCGTGTACAAGCTAGTATTAAATAAACGGACAGACATAATGTATATAGAAAAAAACCTGATGTTAAGATGACATGTTGCAGGAAATAAAAAGAAACCTGTAGAATGCTGGAGGCGCTGGTTTGTGGGACAGGGACAGTCGTAAAAACTGTTGACGTGAAGTGACAAGAGGACGTCGAATATTCGTAGAAATCATGATTATATTTATTTTAGCTTTACGCTAAACGAAAGAGGGAACGACGACGAACCTGGGAACTTAGTGTTATGACACCCAGTTCTTGCTAGAACACTTTCGTTCCGCACTTTCCGCCGCCGTATTTCGGAGGGATTGCGTGTATAGTGGCGGAACTCAACGCTGCACTTTGTCCGAAGACCGAAGAAATGAAAATATTAAATATTCCATTTTATCGAGTGGGAATCGAACCAACAATCTGTCTCGTTGACAGTCACATGCTTGTGCGCGACTTGCCTCTAATTAACTTTTAAAATCCATATAAAATTATTTGTTATAACTAAAGGTACATATCATCGACGTCGAGTGTAAACCTGCAACAGCCTATTAAATCATCAAGCCAAAAAACGTATTTGAAACACTATGAGTTTACATGAATTATTATATAATTCACAATTTTAAAAAATATTTTATTGTATTTTATACTATATGAATTATTAAAAAAGTAATATGATCCCACAAAAACCATCCTATAATAAACAGCCAAATCTCGAAGAAGTTGGTTGTTTCTTAATAAAAAGTAATGCAATCTCTAGGTAAAGCCAAGCTAGTTCTAAGGTTTCTTACTGCGTTTTTTATATTAATAATAAATTTTGATGGAAAGGCAGAGGGAACCGTGTTAAGACACACCGTTCCCCACTTTCTGCCGACTTTCTTGACACCAGAGCGAAGAAATCGAAATATATTTCATCTCCTCGAGTGGGGATCAAACCAACAACCAGTCGTTTTTTTTTGTATATATATATATATATATATATATATATATATATATATATATATATAAAATCGAGGTAAAGCACGGTGTTGAGTACCGTCACTAAACACGCAATGTCTCAAGAATTCAAAAAAAAAATAGGGAACAGCGTCTTACCACTAGCTTCCTTCTGCCTACCCTGTTGTGTGCGGAATACAGCGTGAAGCTGATTTAGAGTTAAAAAAAAAATAGTTCGCAAAAACTCATCTTCCTAGATTCACCAGCGGAAACGGGAATATCCGCACCAAATCATCCGAAACACCAACCCAAAACACAAAGACAAGGAAGATAAGGCATACAAAATCTAAATAATTTCAAGTCACAGTCATTTAACGAGATATTATGGTCACGATGGCGATCGCTATTGTTCGAGGACAACATTCACTGTCTGAGGCTTAGGTCTGGGCTTTTAATTATTTAGTCTTCCATTGTCCCGTAATATCAATCTAAGCTGGTGTAAAAATAAGGGAGAGAACTGTAATTAATGCGACCGATTTTGTTATTTATTTTGTGTCTTGATATTTTTCTAATTGCAGTTGAATTGTCTTAATAAAAAAAACTTAATTGCCGTTTTGTTATATTTAATTGCAATTAAAATATGATTTGTTTTAGCAATATATACTATATTTACATAAACATATAGATATAGTTTGGAGCTGAGTCTTCCATTACTGAGTGACTACAGATAACGAATAGCGGAAACAACGGAGTGGAAACGGAAATGAAAACGGAGTGAAATTTTGCTTGTAACCTACGCGTACGGGAGCACTAAGAGAGGATATTTTCGAAATTCCAACGCGAAATGTGAAATATGTGATTTACCGTTTACTATAAATATTATGTAAAATAGCCAAAGCTAGAAAAAAAAATAAACAACATGTAAGACCATTTCTTTAAAAAAGAATTTCATTTATAATTTCTTAACTAAATATGAAACACGCACCGCGATATCAAGTCTGTTATTTGTAAACGCATTAGTTCCATGTAATAGGATTGATTAATGCGCTAAGTTTAAATTCGATGCAGTAAAAGTAGTGAAAATATTTTTTTTCTTAGTTTCACGCTGTAACCCTCATTTAAGAGGGTAGACATAGCACTCACTACCCAATCTTAGAGACATTGAAAATATAACGGAAAGTGGAGAGCAAAGTATCTCCATCTGGTGAAAAAGATGTTAATTTAGAAAAATAGTAGGCGTATCTCAAATACCAAATACTATCACAAGCCGTTGTGGACCAGGCACAAGTGTATAACTGTATTCGATCACCATTCCCAAAAACCTACATATAACAATATTACTAAAATCTAAGCGCCGAATCGATTTTATGTGAAAAACTGATAAAATTTATTAAACGAATAACAGACGACATCCCATATTTTTCAGTTAAAAGTCTAAAATTCAATCACGAAGTATAAACCATGAGAAGTTAGTGGAACGCGCAGTGTTAGATCTACCGTCCATTACCAACATGTCCATTACCTAATGATATGAAGCGATGGCGCATCACGCAAAATTTTATAACTGAAGGCAACGGCTACAATGTTTAATATTATTATGTTGTATGTAACTTTTTTTATTATTTAATAACATTACAGTAGTTTCTTGTCATTTTAGTTGGTCGCAGATTTATATTATAAAATTGTGTACTGTCATCGAATTCGGACAGATGTGTAACTTTTCAAGCAAATTAGTAAGAACTCAACGCCGCGCTTTGCCTCGACACCAGAGCGAAGAAATGGAAACATAAATTTAAGTAAATATTTCATTTCCTCGAGTGGGGATAGAACCCACAACCAGTCGGTTTTACAGTCACACTTTGTGCCCCTGCACCACGACTGGCCTCACTGACCTAAATTAACATATTTATGATAATAAAAAAACTAGCAAATAAAATCATGTTTTAAAAGTTTATAAAGTATATGAATATGCAATGGCAAAACCGAAAATGGCATTAAATATTTTTTTGCCGGAACGCAACGTCACGAAAGGCCACATATTTTTTGTATGTTATCTACAGTCCTAAACTTTTTAATTTATGCCAAATAAGCTCACTCATGCTACTCCAGTTAGTGCAAATAAAAACAGTGCGGTAAAAACTTGAAGTAAATGAATTAACTTTATTTTTATTTTTCATATATATAAAGAGGTACGTTATGATCATTTTTAAATTGTTTTAATTCCTTCTATCTGGTAGATAAATTGCGACTTTGAGAACTGCTACTCAACACGCAATGTCTCGAAATTACTAAAAAATTGGCCAACAAAATGCCTTAAAACTAGGTTTCCTGTGCTTTTATTTGGTTTATTGCTATATTTGATGAACAGTGAGAAGCTGACGAGTGAGAAAAAAGAAATATCTATACAGAAAGAACTATCTATACATCCAAAAAACTCTTCCGCTACCTATTCACTGGTGAACTTTTAAAGTTCCCACTCATCTCTAAAATTAGGTATTGACTGTAGAAACCGAAAATTTGTCATAATTTAGATTTAGGGACGAGTAAGAGAATATTGAGGATAGTAGTGGCGCAGGAGCCCAAGCGTGTGACTATAAACGGGACAGGTTGTGGGTTCTTTTCCCACTCGAGGAACTAAAATATTTAACATTTTCTTTTCTTCACTCTGGTGTCGAGACATTGAGTTCCGCCACTCATCACGCAATGCGTCCAGAATTCGGCGGTAAGGACAAAAGAGTCGTAACAGTAGGCTTCTCTGCCTACCGTGCTAAGTGCGGGATACAGCGTGAAGCTGATATAATTTTTAAATTTTATTTTTAAGAGAATATTGCCCAAAAATCCAACGAAATTTATTTTTTGTTTAACATCCATAAAATCTAGTAAAAAAAGCAACCGGTTTACATTAAAATGAGCCTACGTAATTCATAATATTCAACGTATTTTCCTTTTTAAATTTCATCAAAATCGACACGTCCCAGCGAAGAAAGAGTAACTGGCAGGTAAACTCGTAATCACTTTCACGAATATAGCATAAATATGCATTGATGCAATTAATACTTTACCTATACTTTCACTCAAATTATATTTTTTTTTTAAACTTGATCCATATTACCTTATATGGAATACCTTTTACTTGTTTATTTATACATTTTTGATGTCCAAAAATGGATAATTTAAGGACAATTTGGTTTGGCGAATAAGGACTGCTTATACTGCCAATAACTTACGATTTCGGTACTTACCCACCATTTCGGTTTAAATGTTCAAATTTATTTGATTTTTAAAACCAAAAAATAATATTTAGAGGTTATTTTATGAGAATTTACATTAAGTATAAGTAATAACATACAGAAAATGTGATAAAGCTACATACATACATCAATACGACGAAAGATCGTCGTGGGTGAGTGGGATTTTAGCTACGATAATTGTGTTGTTATAAGTACAGTCCCGACTGGGGCAATATTTTATTTAGATTTTTTCTGCTTTAATAGAACAACTGCACGCACTTAGGTTTCGCTACTCAACACCCAATATCAGTCCCGGTAATCAGGTGGTTCAGATATGTTTTGATATTAAGATTACTTTGACTTTGTTTCACGAGAGATGTAAAGCTTTAAATTTAAAAATGTATATCCAGCTATATATCATGTAAATAATATTATATGTCTCTTGCAATTTTTTATACAAATTCATAAAAAAAAATATGAATGAATCTGATAACTCAACACACTAAAGAAAAATTAAGTTTAATTACAATTAGTCATACCTATATGAACATTATCTCCTTCCGCAATAACAATTTAAATTTTATTTACATACGGTAAAACGAACTGAAATAATATCATTTTTGTTAACAGAATTATTTGTTTAATTTGTACTCCATTTACTTTATTTTTTATCCAAAGACAACTTTCAAATAAATCAGACGACAAACCTAGTGTTAAGACACTCCGTTCCCCACTCTCCGCCGAATTCTGGAGGCATAGCATGCCCAGCGGGACTCAACGCCGCGCTTTGCCTCGACACCAGAGCGAAGAAATGAAAATATAAATTTAAATAAATATTTTATTTCCTCAAGTGGAAATCGAAACCACAACCAGATGTGTTTACAGTCACACTTTGTGCCTCTGCGCCACTACCGGCAATTTGTTATATAGGTACTAGATATAAAAATCGATAAAATAGGAACATGGAACTGAATATATTATTAATTATTAATATTATGGACAGAGCGATAAGACAAATGCCACACGAGAAATTAACCGTACGTTATTGACAATGACCCCAATTTGAGAGGTACTCGACCGTTAGATAAATTCGTACCGCAATGTGAGAATCTATCAGGTTGCAATACATTTTGGCAATATTATTTTCTTAATACAATAATTATATAGCATTTTTTACTTTTATTACAAATGAAGAGAGAAATCCTAGTAATAAGCCACTCTTTTCTCTACTTTCTCCTTATTTAGAGATATTGTGTAGTGTATAGGGTGACAGAATTTAACGGTGGCCAGGGACACAGCTGTTTTTAGATTCACGCTGACGAGTATGTCGCAGGTAGCGGGGTAGGCAGATGGAACTTTTAAATGGGATTCTAGTGTTAAGAAACTCCGGTCCCATTAAGATCCGCTATCTACTTTCCACTGAATTCTTTGAGTGGTGGAAATTAAGGCTGCGTTTGGCTTCGTTACCAAAGCGAGGAAATAAAAATATTATATTCTCGAGTTGGAATCGAACCCACATCCTGTCGTTTTTGAAGTCGTTCGCTTGTACTCCTGTGCCATGACTGGGCCTAAAGTATGCCACGACGGCAAAATTCACAATAGCATGAAAAGTTATAAGCACATTAGTTGTTGTGAATTGACTGAATTGAAATATGTATATATATACCTATAATAATATAATATATGAGCTGAAAATCAAAGAAAAGTGGCAATTTACTTACCATAAATATAAGTGATACTTATTTCTAATATTGTTTAGGTTCACTAAAAAATATGACTTCCTAGCGAATTTTTGTAATATATGATAAAATTAGAAAATAAAATTCTATCACAATAAACAATTTAGTTACTTATTTTATTAAAGTTTATTTTATTCACACATCAACACCGCTTCATGTTATGAATGTCAAACAATTAACCACAACAAAGTTAATGCCTCAGACCTAATAAGAACCGGCGCAAGAATCTCAGCGACTTTTGTTTTCAAGCCGGTAAATTACAAATTCATACTTATGTATTAAAACGTCAATAATGTCTTTAAAATACACTGGAGCGAGATAGTACATTTAATTCCTAATTATAATTAGGTAATAACCAGAAACACGCAAAATTCTTTAATTTTTTTATTTTTTTTTTATCAGCTTCATGCTGTATCCCGCACACAGCAGGGTAGGCAGAGGGAACCTCGTGTCATAAGACACTCCGTTCCCCACTTTCTGCCCAATTCTGGAGGCATTGCATGTTGAGTGGCAGAACTCAACACCGCGCTTTACCTAGACACCAGAGCGAAGATAAATGGAAATATAAATTTAAGTAAATATTTCATCTCCTCGAGTGGGGATCGAACCCACAACCAGTCGGTTTTACAGTCACACTTTGTGCCACTGCGCCACAACTGGCCTCAAATCTTCATTTCTTATTCAATTCTTTAATTTTTTTCATAGTACATAGTGATATAGAAAGAAAAGACAAAAAAAATTGCGTGTTATTTAAACAAAATATGCCTTTTTGCGTGTAAATGCCGATGATGAAAAAGTTGTATCACAATGCGTTAAAATGCGAAGTTCAGGGACAAGTGCGGGTTCGGAAACCTCATCTCTCATTATGTAAATACTAGTTTATTAAAGGTTAACGTGTGCATAAAATATACAAGATGAGAACGTAATATCGACATTCTGATGCAGTTACGCTTAAGTGGAAGATAGCAGCTATGGCTTATATATTAAAAAAAAGATTATTATGAGACAATATATAAATAAATGGATTAAAAAACTTTAAAAAAAAATTGAACAGAACACACATAAGACGTACTCGTATGTAGTGAGCACAAGCTCGATATGTTTTTCCCACAGTGGGCAGTCCAAGGTTCCATCAGCTACCTTCCAATTCCATCATCAGATCAGCTAGATGGTGTCATTATATTATATTGTTATCTAATCTACATGTAATTGCCAAGTTTTATGATGATACAACAATTAGACATGTGTGCCAGTTTCTTTATTTTAGTTTTTTTTTTAATGGAAAAAGACAAGGCAAACGAGCGTGCGGGTCACCTGATGGTAAGTGATTACCGCCGCCCACGGCCCCGTGCAACCCCAGAGGAGCTACAGGTGGTTTGGGCGCCGGAGCCCGGCATTACCTGATGCGAAACGCAGTGGCATAAAACCACTACTACACGCCGGTTTTAAATACCGGGGTGGTAATGTTTCAGATTTTATTACACAGTTGCAGTTGGAACTAATAAAAGCGTGTTAAAATTAGTGAATTAGTGATCATCATGGCGCAGTGGTAAACGGCTTTATTTTTATTTTCTCGCTCTGACTGGACAGAACGCGGAGTTGCGTTTCACCACTCAAAAAACGATGTCTTAAATATTAGCGGGAAGTGGTGAACAAAGCGTCTTGACTCTAGTTTGACTCTGACTACACTGAAATGCTGGAAACCGCGTGAGGCTGATTTTTTTAGACAAAAGTTATGTGACAATATAAAAGGTTGTTAGAGTAAAAAGTATAAAAAATATTTTGCTAAAAAATGTTCAAATAACAATCACAATTGAATACCACTCCTCCACCATATTAACTTAGTTTACGCTAATTTAAAAAAAAATCTTGTATTTTCTTTGAAAACTGTCAAAGAATTATAGCCGTTCGTAGCATAATGCGAATTGATTAATACAAGGAAAAAGTTCATGGAAACAGCGAGTGGCGACATACCATCGACCGTTAGTTGGACTTGGAAGTCAAAGCTAGTAGTGTTTGTATAACTGAATGTAATTTTATACTAATATTTTATTCTCTAAGAAACTATTTATTTATAATGACGCAAATCAACTTCAACTGAGAACAAAAATTGTATTATAAGATGTTATATAGATTTTTCTTATTTATTATGTCGAATTAAAGGGTGTTTGTAAAGCTAATTTCTTTACTTAACTATTTGTTTTCGTCCTTTGGATGTCTTAGAGAACGGCAAAATCAATTTGGAATTGTAAGTGTACATATTCTAGTTAAGATTAATAGTATAAAAATTCGCTGTTAGAAACATAGATTGAAGAAGCCTAATGTTAAAAAAAAAATTAGCTCGCTACTTACCGCCGAATTCTAAAGACATTGGCAGAGTTCAACGCCGCGCTTTGCCCCGACACCAAGGTGAAAAAATGAAAATATTAAATATTTCGTTTCCTCGATTAGGAATCGAACCCACAACTTTTATTTGATCGTACAATATACGGTTATTAAATATATACCGACTGCATAATGATATCTAGTAATGTATAATCAAGACGCTCACTGAGTTTCCATTAAAAATACACGTGATGCGTGTTATAAACACATTTGTGAATTTATTTATTTTTTTATTTTAATCATCGCTTATTGTGCATCGATCGTTGCAATTGAAGCGTAACAATACAGTGGTTTAAAGGTCGACTTCCTCGCTCTGAGGTCGTATAAGTAAATCAGTGAAAACTTTTATTAAATTTTAAAAAAATTATTAAAAAATATATTAACTTAATATATTTTAATTTAACATAAAAAAAGCAGTCAGGCTCAGTGGCTCAGCATCGTCGGTACGTAAACAAGATAATTGTGAGTTCGAACTCACTCGATGGTTAAATTATTCTTTTTTCCCTGTTCCGGCAAGACAAGAGTTCTACTACCCAACACGGAATATTTCGATTTTAGGCGAAAAGTGAACAACGTAAACTTTTTTTTAATATCACGAAGATTCTCCCTAAAGCTAAAAAAATCGTTGTTAATACGCTTATTTTAAGCCAAAAAGAGAGTAATAAATAATATTTTTACTTGATAACTGAACTATGCATATTCGGCCCATATTTACATTTCCAAAGGCACTCTAGTTTTCACTAGTCGGCCATTGTATAGGCTTATACATAATAGAGAACGGTTATATGTTACAAACGAGCATAATGGAAGAGTTAGTCAAAGGGTTTTTAGTATATTTCTTGTTGAAATTCAGCTTTGACGGTTGTTTTTTAAAAAACCGACTCCAACATAGAATGGTAGAAGCATCTGGTTATAAGTTTTAAGTTTAATTCAGATTTTTCCACTATTGATCCCGCAATATCTCAAAAACAAGTGATATTTTGGATGAGTAACTAACACTTGGTATAATGTGTGAGATACGTAGATTTAAAAACGAAGCAGATATCGATCGCACTTGGTCTAAGTAGAATGAAAGCAACATAGATTTAGGTAAATATACGAAATTCGGACAAATTCGACTCGAACCTACTTCCATCAGAAACTCCCTCAAGTCGGCGTCATGCTAAAATATTTATTTTATAAATTTGGAATAAAATATAAAAATATTGAAACCTTAAATATTTCTTTAACTTTGAGCATACCCGGCGTATAAAATGGTAAGCAGAGGGAACCAATTGATATGTATTTCACAATTCACACCGTTTTTCACACTGCATCTAACTTTAGGGGCATTGTGTATGTGACATACATGGTTATTATTATTTAATTTCATGTTAAAACTGCACATTTTCTTCATAAAAAGCCCTTTTGTGGCCTCATCGCCTTCGCATGTCATAAAACACGTGTTTATTATTTTTTTTTATAACTTCGTGGTATACGAAGTTATAAAAACAATTCTTGAATCTTTCCAACTTAAGTAGGTATACTTAAGTTGGTAAGATTCAATCAAATTATAGAATACATTCGTTATATATTCAATAAATAATTAAATAATTATTGTCAAGGCGCCGATATCTCAAAATTTTTAAGAGAATGGGAAGAAACGAGATTTTAAGTTTTACAGTCTACACAAATGAATTAGAGTCCAATCAGCTTCACGCTGTATCCCGCATACAGCAGGGTAGGCAGAGGGAACCTAGTGTTAAGACACTCCGTTGCCCACTTGCTACCGAGTTCTGGAGGCATTACGTGATAAGTGGCAGACTCAACGCCGCGCTTCGCCTTGACACCAGAGCGACGAAATGGAAATATAAATTTAAGCAAATATTTCATCTCCTCGAGTGTGGATCGAACCCACAACCAGTCGATTTTACAGTCACACTTCGTGCCGCTGCGCCACGACTGGCCTCTGGAGTAGCGGTCTAAAAGTAGATAAAAACAAAATGCAACAGTCCACCTAAAATGCAATGGAAAAAAAATAAAAAATAATAATATCTTTAGAACTATCTCTCTCTATCCCTCCTTGCCTACTATGTAAAATTTATAAACATTTTTATCTTAATGAATAACTTTCAAATTACTAAAAGCTATAGCATAATAGTTAAGGCGTTTCGAACAGCATCAATATTTATTAATTGTAAAATTGATTTGATTTAAATAAATTACCTAGTAGTGTTTCCTCAATTGAGAAAATATAAAACATAATAATAAGTAAGAAATAATAAAAAAAAAATAACAATAACATTATACAGAAAGACGTACGTATATATATTTTAGGTAGTTAGTCGAGATGTAGGGGAAGACCCCAGTTGACATTCAAAACACAGTATCTACGAAACTGGAGGAAGGCCAATTAAAAAGCAAGAGGACCCTCGGAGGTCATGTATAAAGAGGTTGATGACAGAAAAAAAAGTATTTAGGTCGTTTAAAATGTTACTTACCGCCTCCCAGCTAAGGATGGAGCTTTCCACAGCGCTGATCCACATGGCGCCGGCGCCCGCGCTCACCTCTCCGCGCCGACCCTCCTCCGTGTTGGAATGCTGAAGAAAAATAAAAAATAAAAATATATTTAATAAATATTTTTTTAAAGTCGTGGCGTAGCGGCATGCGTCTGATTCTAAATAAGACGGTCGTGAGTTTCCCACTGAAACACTTATTTTCACTTCCTCGATTTGGTGACAAGAAAAACGGGTCGTTGAGTTATCCCTATTAAATACGCAATGTCTCAATAATTGAGTGGAAATGGGTAACAAAGTACCTTAAACCATGTATATACCATATATATATATAGAAAATGGGAAACGGTGTGTCTTAATACTAGGTTCCCTCTGCCTACCCTGCTGTGTGCGGGATACACAGTGAAGCTGAAAAAAAAATAAAATGATAAATATTATTCCATTCGTTCATTTCTTCGCCAGTTCAAAGTTAAGTATCATCAATTAATTTAATGTTTTTATAACACTATTGTTCAATTATTAATAACACATAACACCTGTAATAACATTATTGTAATAATTATATACATCTCTTCTTCGAATAGGTAAATTTAGAATGGGTTTAATAAGGCTTTTATACCTTACTTGCTTTAATTTGGGGGTAGAGGCCGTCGTGACCCATTGACACAAGCGTGAGACTGAAAACGCGACGGTTGTGGGTTCGATCCCGCTCGGGGGTATATAAGATTATTTATTAATATTTTAATTTCTTCGCTCTGGTAACAAGGTAAAACGTGATGTTGATTTTCGGCACTTAAACAACAGCAATGCCTCGATAATTCGGCAAAAACCCTCTTCCCTCTGCCCTGCTATATGGGATACAGCGTGTGTCGTGTTCTTCGACGACAGGACTACATTATTTAATTCTATAGTTCCTGCCATTGGTGTGTTCAACCAAACAGACACTTTAAACATTTCACTAGAAATAATCCATAATAAAAGGCTCTAAAACGTAAACAAAGGGAAGAAGAAGCTTTAAGAGAGGTCAGCTGAATCTTCAAATGGCTAATTACATGTACGTTACGTAAATAATACGTAAGTCTTATAACAACCCTAAGTTTTAGCCAGGGGGTTAAACATATTTATATCTAAAAAATATTTGTTTCCATTATCATATTAGTAAACAATGTGTGGTGTTGAATTTCACGACTCAACGTATTGACTCAGCGAGCGATAACAACACTTGGGTATTCTGTAGATCTAGATTGACGCGAAAAATGCGTGACGATAACATTTTACTGCTACTTAAATAAGTGCCAACTAGGTTTATTAGAAAATATGACACTGTCCTAGTGGCCTTTTGTTTAAAACTATTTTCAGTTTAAAACAATTGAACTGTCAGAGAAGAATTATATTATTAGCGTTATATTAACTACTTACTAGCAATTCCGCGTAAAATTCGACGGAAAGTAGAGAATGGAGTAATTTAACATTAGTTTCCCTTTTTCTACACAGTTATTTAGGTGGCACAGCATTTGTCTATATTTTTACATACCATTAAAAAAAATTACCTTATTATTAGCTTCACGCTATATCCCGCACATAGCAGGGTAGGCAGAGGGAACCTAGTGTTAAGACACTTTGTTTCCCACTTTCTGCCGAATTTTGGAGGCATTGCGTGTTGAGTGGCAGAACTCAACGCCGCGCTTAGCCTCGACACCAGAGCGAAGAAATGGAAATATAAATTTAAGTAAATATTTCATCTCCTCGAGTGGGGATCGAACCCACAACCAGTCGGTTTTACAGTCACACTTTGTACCACTGCGCCACGACTGGCCTCATCTAAAATTGTAATCTATCAAACTACTACTAATTGACTATCAAACATAAAATTAGTTTTCAGCAATATCAGCCTCACACTGTATCCCTGCACACACCATGGTAGGCAGAAGAGAGATAGTGTTATAACACACGATTCCCCACTTTCTGTTGAATTGTTCGAAGCCAGGCATTTGTGTTGATGCCAGAGCAAAGAAATGAAGATATTAACAAATAAATGTCAGGTATAATATAGCTTATATATAACTCTTATCCATAAATGAATCTTGGATACAGTAAGTGCATTATATTTAAATTTCATTTCAAATGTTTCTCTATAAGAAAAAACAGGATATTTTTCCTGTGTGTATTTGGAATCCATTCTAACATGTTTGATACATTGTCCAAGGTTAGAAAAAGAAAAAATCAGCGCCACAGTCTATTCTTCATTCCCAAAACCAAGAGACACAGCATATTCTTTGATGAAATGAAATAAAACAAAATTAATTATGTCTCATCAAACAAGGAATATTTTTTTTTATATTACTTATGTTTGAACTCACTACTTAACATAATATAATATTATCATATTTTTTTTGTCTGTATATGCAAAGCATGTCATATTATATCTATTTTATTAATTATACATTGATCTTTATAAAAAAACATATTTTATATTCTATTTATCTTAATTAGATTATATTATTAAAAAAAATTAAGTAACAGAATAATATTCTCTTCACAACCTTTTGCAACAAAATATTTAAGTTTAAATAAAAAATATTCAAAATAATGTAATAAATTAGCAAGTATCTTTTTCATGACAAGAGATAATTGCAATTAAATTTATATTAATGTTGATTTTATTATTGTGTAAATTTTAAATTATAGTAGAGTTATTAATGAATACAGTAGTATTTTTTAAGCATCACTCTTTAACCTCATAAAAAAAGTAATCAGAGATAATTTATTGTTAAGACACCTCCTTCTTAGCTTTTCAACCAAATTCATTTACATTGCAAATTGAGAAGCGCAATCCAACATTGTGCTTGCTAGGTCAGGGGAATAAAAAAATCCTTTTGGGTTTGAAAATCAAACTCACAACTAACATTTACAGTCAAATGCCCACTGCACTAAAATGGCATCATAGTAATTTCTCATAGGATAAAATTATGCATCCAGGATCTAACAAAATTTAAAAAGACTTTCAAATAAATTAATTTAACCTCTAAATAGCTTAACTTCTATTTCTTAATAATTATAATAAATCATACTATGCTTAAAGGCAAAATAAATGATAGCAGTGACAAAGAATTTTTATTGCTATCAACCAGAGTGCTTTGATTGTGAGTGGTCTAAATTTATCTGTTCCATTTTCACCTATAAAATAGGCTAAATAAAGAATTGAGACAGAATAATTTGCATTTAAATAGGTTTTAAAAGCTCCTTGTGGGAGGAATCCTAGTGTTAACATTATATTCACACATACACCAGCAAATTCTGTGACTTTGAGTATTAACTAACAGAATTGAACACCATTATTTATCTTGTCACCAAAGCAAGGTAATGAAAATAATTCAATTAAATGAATTCATTTGAATGATAAAGTAAATAAAATAATTTTATAAAATGTATTTTTGTCATAATGTATATTTGAAAAAAATTGAGATTATTAATTCTAAATTTGTAACTAATTGGATAATAATATTACAAAATGTTTTAAGAATTTCTCACTACTGTTTTTATTACTGCTACTGTGTTGTAACCTATTGTGGAAATTAGTTTTCATATCACACAAAATACAAGATTACTTAAGGGCATGAAATAAAATAAAAAAAACAATAGAATATAATTTTTTTAATGTATGTGTTACAATTACTATTATTCTTAAAATATTCTTTATCCTACCCACAGCTTTTTGTATATTTAAATATTATAAATTATTCTTTTTAGTATTTAATAAACAGGTAGTAAAGTATCTTTTACTTAGAATTCATCTAATTCATTGCTTTCGACGTTAAAGCAATTCACGTACAGTGAAAGTGCGAAAAATAGCGATGCGATATACGTTAGCGTTTCTCGAAAAAAACTACTAGGTCGTTCACTAGGTGCATGCGACAAGACAATGTACCTATATAGTGTACAAAATATGCACCAAGTTCGATGGAAAAATCTAGGTCGTTTTAACTAGTGCAACTTCGGCCCGGATCGTTAGCTTTATAGCCGGTTAATTACAAAATATTTTAAGCTATAACATGAAGTAGTTACCCTAAACTTCATAGAATATGCTAGACTAGACTTTATTAGTACTGAACGTTAATGAATCAATAACATCTGGATGGTACACAAACAAAATCAATAACTTGAACAACTGAATTCACTAACCAGACTGGCGGTGTCCTGGCTGTCTATGGAGTACTTATCAGACTCTTTTGCTTGGTGGTCGGAGAAATTTTCATATTTACGCGTCGGACTGCTTTTCATCTTTCACAAAATGCCTTGGAGCTTTAAGCCTCGAAAGACATTTTATTTTTCACTGGGAAGACAACACAAAGCGTGAACGATCGCGAAACCACTAACAATGACACACTGACAAGCGATGAAAAGTGACGTTAGCTTGACAGGCGCTGGTTACTGGAAACGTCACTACGATCGGATAAATGTACTGTGATTTTTTTGTTCAGATTTATAGTGTCCTCTTAAATATATTATTAATAACAATTGGAAAAGTGGAAAATTATAAAACATATATATTTATATATGAATCATTTAGTTTTTTTAATAGTATTATAAATAAAAAATAAAGAAATGTTGGACACTGCTAGCTTATTTGTATTTTTTACTTTATATATCTTCCGTATTTTATTGAATTTCTACTTCGTATACTGAATTCGTCAGGGTAAATCGTAAAATAATTAACTGCATCCTATATTTTCCACACTAATTTGGAAATACAGTACGCATTTTATACATATGTACGTATTTTATTTTTTTATTAGTTTGTACTTAAATTTTTTTTACTAACATTGGACAATTGTTTTGTAGATTTTCAATAAATGACATTTTAAACCAAATATTTTTTTACTATTTTTTGTGATAATAATAAAAACGTAATAAACAAAAAAGTTGGCGATTAAATAAAATTTACTAGTTGTTATTTCATATTATATTAATAAAATAAAATATTTTAAGAATTAAATTCATTACAGAATTTTAAAAAATGCATACTTCGTCAACGCTTACATTTCGATATATTTCAGTGTCTGGCGATCCCCACAGTTGCACTTTCGTATATTCAACTCCATCGTTTTTATTCCGACGGAACATTTGAAACTAAAACTATAACACAATATACACTTTTAAAATGTCAATAAAACATTATTTATTACTTCTTTTTCTCGAAACAAATATTATTTTACTAACCTAAACAACACTATGTCCCCAAACACTAGTCATGACTGAAACGTGTACGTTTATACGTTATCAAGACAACGCTAGTCAGCACTTATCTAAGTCACGTTACGTAATGAGCGGATAATACCGATTTTTATTGTCTCTATAAATTTTAATTGATAACTTTATATATATTGACAGTTTTTTTCAGCTTCACGCTATATCCCGCACGCAGCAGGGTAGGCTGAGGGAATCTAGTGTTAAGATACTCCATTCTACTTGTTCTACAGGATTCTTGAGACATTGCATATTAAGTGGCGGAACTCAACGCCGCGATTTGCCTCGACACCAGAGAGGAGAAACGAAAATTTTAATTGGGGATCGAATCCACGACTCGTCGCACTTACAGTCGCACACTTGTGCCACTGCGCAACGACTGATTTAAATTTATTACTTAATATTTGTTAGTTAATATTGAAAATATAGTAATTGTAAATCAAAAACGCTTGTTTTATTAAAACACTAACTCAAAATACGATAATTGTAATATCACACTGTTACACAGACCTTAATTATGTAACACAATACTATTAAATGACAAGAACAAGAAGTCCAGCATAGTACTGGACATACCAGCGTACTGAGTATACCTAGGACGACAAATTTCGGGTAGCGGCAAAGTCGCGGATTAATTCTTAATTTTTTGCTACCTTATAAATATAAAAAAAAGCGATATTATTTATTACAGTTATAGAACCTACAAAAAAAATCTAAATCTATCCTTATGATAAATTCGTAACCAATAGGTAGATATTTTAGAAAAATTGTAATTGGTGACCTTGGTTTACTAATGTAGTAGAACCCACAACACATTTTTAATGTTTTTGTCTGTTTGTCTGTGCGTTTGTTATAGCTTATCTAAGAACCGGCCTAACAAATTTAAACGCAGTTTTCATTATTAGATTTTGGCAAGCTTCCGTTAACATATAGGGTTAACATATTTGGTTTATAACAATCAGTTGAAAAATAAAAAAGTTACATCAGTTTAAAGTACTTACTTAGTTCGACAAATTTACTGAATTGGTTAAAGTTTTAGCTTTCATTTTGTATGATCAGGCATTTTGTATGATGAGGCAAAAGCCCAGCGTGAGTTCTACCACTCAACATGCAATGCCTCGAAAAATTCGGCGGAAAGTGGAAAACGTAGTGTCTTAACACTACGTTCCCTCTCCCTATCCTGCCGTATGCGTACACCGTGAACCTAATTGAAGCTCTATCAACTTTTTTAGTCGCATCATCAAAACCTATAAGGTATTTTAAATGAAACTATCTAACCGGATTAATAGTGTATATTTTTGATTATACTTTTCGGAAACATTGCTATATTAGTATATTCAACTTTGCTTCGCTTTTTCCCGACTGCTAAGGAAGGGTTAGGTTTTTCGCGCGTATCTTGTATGTATGTAATATTCTTTATTACCTCATATGTCCAGAACCGCTGAACGTATTTACTGAATTGAGGTATCGTTAGATTTGTATTATCAGCCCAAGTGTTCTTAGATAAGCGACTTAAAAAAAACCAATCATGGCGGCTGTGAGACGCCATTGGACTAAGTGAATAATTTTTTTTTGTTTCGAATACTACAATATGGGTATCAAATTTAAGAGCTCAATACGAGGATTTTAAAAAGGTATGTCATGATTATCATTATCATAATGAATTCTAACAAAATGTGAAAAATAAAAAAATATTTGTAAAAAAAAATGTATTGTACAATATACACGATAATCTACAATAATGTTATTTTTTTATATTGTTTTTTTTTTATTATTACATTATAGAGGTGTAAATGGTACGTTATTTCTATTTTTTTGCTAATATAGAGGAGACACGAATTTCAGATTCGGCAACTTCTTACACAAGCTAATTTGAAAATACGTGAAAAGAAGTCATAAGACTTACGTACATTCTGACAGTCTCAAATTCAAAACCGATTTTTAAGGATACTAAAAAAATAATTTTCTACATTTTACTTACTAAGGAACAGAACTATCAACGCGACAGTCGTGAGTTCGATTCTTCGCTGACGATTCTATCTGCATTTAATCGCGGCGTTGAGTTCCCCCACTCCACACACCGTCTCACAATGTGGGCGGTGCGTGGAGCTACCCTATTAAATACTTACTTGAAACTTTTCGATTTACTATGGCGAAAGGTACAATAAAACAATATATATTATCTAACATTGATTGTATTTAAATATCTATACAATAATTTAACATGTCTCAAGCTTTCAAAGCGTCTTGCAGTCCGAAGCCGGGGCCGGTGGGCTCTTCCGTGAGGGAGGTGAGACCGCCGAGTGGCTCTGCTGCGTATCTACCGCTCCTAAAATAATATATTATTATTTTTTAAACATTTTTAAAGTGTTATTCCACACTTAGGAAAGAAAAATACTTATTTAGAAAACGTATAAAAATAGTTTCATCCCCTGCTGTGTATGGGATACAGCGTGAAGATCAATCAAATCATGATTTTTTGTTTTTAATACTTAATAAAAAAAAAAAATCAGCTTCACGCTGTATCCCGCACACAGCAGGGTAGGCAGAGGGAACCTAATGTTAAGACACTCCGTTCCCCACTTTCTGCCGAATTCTGGAGGCATTGCGTGTTGAGTGGCAGAACTCAACGCCGCCCTTAACCTCGACACCAGAGCGAAGAAATGGAAATATAAATTTAGGTAAATATTTCATCTCCTCCGCCTTAATAATTGTACATTAAATGACTTCTGCCTAATTAAAAAATTTAATAAAACTATCAATATTTTTTTAGAAGGAATTGCCCCGTCTCATTTACAGTCACACCTTTGTATAGTTAAATTCAGTAGAGCTATTTATTCAGGATAGTATTCAAGCAGTACAGGTCCGAGTCCTGCTTAAGTTTTGAAATGTTTTCTTTATACTATATTTCTATGTATTTACCTTGGTCCAGGTTTGGGTTTTTCATCTCTTTTCAGTTTTTCAATTATTTCTTTGGTGTCCTCTATAGTTAGGTCTTCCTGTAAGTAAATTAACTGATTAATAAACTGAATATTTTTTTATAAATATTTGAGGTCATACTATGACAATGTGATAGTATTTTATGAAAAAAAGTAAATGATGAAAAAAAATAAAGTGGTAAGTGATTTTGGATTTCTTTCTCACTCAATAATATGTCAATTTACTCAATAAAAATAATTAAAAATTAATTAAACATACTCACATAATAATCATCATTGACTTGTACCATGGGTGCATTGACACAAGCACCTAAACATTCTACCTGCAACATAAAATTTATACTGTAAAAAACTGTTCTATTCCTGCACACTGCAGGTTAGACAGAGGGAACCTATGGTGAAGAAACTCCGTTGTCCATTGTGGGCCACATTCTTGAGGCATAGCATTTTGTGTAGCGGAACTTATCGCCGCGCTTTGCCTCGACACCAGAGCTAAGAAATTACAATACTTAATATTTTATTCCCTCAAGTGGAAAACGTAACCACAGCCTGCCTCGGTTACAGTCACACTTTGTGCTCCTGCACCATGTGTGGCCTCACTACAAGTGGGATACAGTGTAAACCTAAAAAGAACTCAGGTTTCCTAACATACCTCAGAAACTGAGAATTTCCCGCAAGGGCTATTTCCACCCACTTCACAGCCAGTCGCTTCCTTGATAGCTTGTAACACAGCATCGGATCCTCTCAACCAACATGGTGTTGTTGTGCATACTTGAACATGATATTTGCCTATTGGTCTCCTGGAATAAGATAATATGATTATTTTTTATTATTATAGTATGCTCGATTAGTTATGGCCACTTTAGATGACAAATTTCACACTTTGAACTTTTGCACATTTTAAAATCATAAAATCATATTTCCATTTTATAATTATAATGACCACAATTTATCAACCAAACTATATTTATATAAAAGATTTTAGTTTAGTTCTTTAATTATTATTTTTGCCTATTAGTTTCACCCTCTTCTTACTTCTTTGCAAAATTTTCATTTACCTCACTTGTGGCAATGATAACCTTACTAAAAGGCTCTAATAACTTAAGGTTTAAATATTTACAGAGACATAACTAAAATAAAAAAAAAATATTGTTCATTAGCTAAATACTGTTAGATAAACATGGTGATAAATACAATTTTCTTGCATATAACTTTATTATACATACAACTGATCTGTAGACTACTGTGTGAAAGACACACACACAGCCAAAATGATTTAACATAAAAAATTAAAATTTTGCTTATAAGAGTAGATTTGTCAAAATTCAAATAGAATTGCAGAGAAACAAGATTTTCTGTTGTACAGTTCTTGCAAATAAAAGTAAAGGCTACAGTTAAAAGAGCATGTTAAATACAATTAGTCCTTAACCAAATTACAAATGATGAAACATGATTTTCATTCTAAAATATTTAAATTATACTATGATAATGTGATTTCAATTAAATAATTTCAGTTAATAATATTTGTATGTTGATGTTACTAAATGTGTTTTTCATATTAATAAAAACCATAATTATTTTTATTTCAATCCAATGAAAGTTTAATTTTTTTTGTATGTTGTAATCTTACCTAATGAACATAGTATAAAAGGTGGCTACTTCATAAACCCTCATGCGAGGCAAGTTTAATAGTTCAGCAACTTTATGCATAGCAGAAATTGGTAACCAGCCTCCATTTTGACGCTGTGCTAGATCTAATAATGGAATCATAGCTCCTCTTTTATGACCTTCAGGGTATATGGCTAGGAGTGCATCAGCACGCTGGAATATATTAAATTTCATAGGTTACTAGATCAAAATAAAAAATTACAAAATAGTCTTTCAATAATAATTGTATTCAAAAGTTTATATAAATCTAAACAAACATTCTATTAGGAAAAATAAAAAAGTTAATATTTCAATAACAAATTGAAAATTTAATACTAAACAAATGAATGTCAAAACTACCTGTTTATTTTCTGGTGAGAATTCAAATGGTATATTTGGATTGTCTTCGGGGGTGTCTCGGTGTACAAATAAGCTGTCATGTTGTAAGTTTGCAGTGGTTTGCAGAGCCCTTGACGATACTCTCCACTGAAAAATTTACAAAAATTTTCTTAACATTCATATTTACGAACTGTCACATTGATATTATGTAATTGGGCCCAAAGATTAATTAATAAGTTATAATATTTATCAAGTAACACGCACCAGGCCCTGTACCCCAGACCTGAGGCTGGACAACATGATTTATATATAATTTAATTTATTTTTTATTGCGAAACACTGTTCGCGAACAAACCACTGCTCTATTTTCTTTGCAATTTCGACGTAAAACTTTAAGAACTTGTTATTGTCCACAGACTATAAATAGTTCTTTAAACAGTGATTGTGAAATTTTATGTTTTAAATATAAAAGTTATGTTATTACTGTTGCTTCAAATATTGATTTATTAGTTATGTATTTTTTTATTATTAAATAGATATATTTTTATTTTTTTTATATTGTAACATTTTTTTGTAATAGCGCCTGCGTGAATCGTAAAGCAATATATCAAAACAGGGAAACAATAATAAAAAATGACATCTAAACATCATTTTCTTTTTATCTTTATTTTTGTTATTGTTACGTTGCTAAAATTGTGTAGCTAAAAATATATTAGTATTGTATCTACTAAATTTAACATAAACAAACAAAGCACTTCAAAATATCATTAGAATTTTGTCCACTGTAATTTATTATTTATTTATCTTAAGAAATGAATAATTTTGTGTTAAGGGTTATCTATGTTAATTGTAAAATTTTACTTTAGTATATTAATAAAGTTGGATTTGAGTATCATAAAATTATTAAGCTAAAATGGCCTTTAAGCAAAAGCACCTTTTTGATTGAAGTTATTTAGAGATTTCAAACTCATATGAATTAATAAAAACAAATAAAGAAATAGCCCTAAAACTCATACATTATTTGTATGGGAAATTTCCATGGAGCTAATAAGTTCCATGTTTTCTAGTAAACCTGGCACACGAGCATAACCAATAAAAATCTTTCTTTTTAAAATCGAACCATAACGTCTCTTAATAAAACGCTATTGGCTTTCGCTTCTAAAGCTAGTTTTACACTTTGAGACTTATTTAAAAAAAAACTATCTAATTACAAAATAACTTATATGTCTACATTATAATATAACTTTTACTTCTTTATTAGATAAAAAGGACATACTTAAGTTTTTAAAAACCAACATTTACTTTGAACTTCTCCATTTATTTCATGCTTAATTAGAATTAATTTGACAAAAACAAAATGAAAATAACGATTAAGTCTAGATTGAACCACGGAACAGATATGAATATGAAATTTGTTTTTTTATTACAATTTGGCTGTTTGACTCCCATTGGGCGAACGTGTAGAGCTAACTCGACGTCCATAAAAGGTATTTCTGCCTGCAGTGCACACGCCTACTAGCTCCATGAAAAAAGAATAAAAGTAGAATGAATAGACAGAATTGGCAAAACAACGATGTGGTTGTTATAGCAACTGCCGCACTTGGTTGCAGGCAATAATATTAGGATTATGTTTAGGTATATGTAGGTACTTTCTACTTTAAAACGTATACAAATATACGATGAAATGGTTATCTATTGTTTTAAAGGTCTGCGGAAGAGTACTACTTCTTTTACTTTTTTTAGTAGCTAGCTTGTAATTCTACTTGGAGAGTTGTTGACTATTGTATGGATTTTAAGTAAATAATCGTAAATTTAACGTAAAATATAAATTTAATGTGAGGAGAATCAAGAACTCCTAAAATGTAGGTGTACGTTGAAATGCTTGATTTATTTTACATTATATTTTTGATGCTTGATTTTCCTTACATTAAGACAAGTATAAACGATGAAATTGAAACATTATTTCATTTAATACCACAAATATTTTTCTCCGTTCTCCATTCTTCAACCATTTAGCAAAATAGCGTAGCTATTTAATAACAAATGACATATACATACATACTCGATATACATACTTGTTCTTATATTATGTTTGATTTTTTATATATATTTCACTCTCGGCATATTTTCCATCGGAGGTGAGAGCGCCAAGTGTAGTTCTGTGTTGTTTATCATGTAGAAGCACTTAAAAAAACAATATTAGCACAAATATCAGTAGAGCCCCAACAAAAAATTGTATTATATTTTTCTTCAATCATCAACTTAATTATAGCACCATTGCTCTAGGGTATAAATGCAATTATCTAGTGCTAACAAAAAAAAAAAAAAAACGACACCGTACTATAAAGTACGTGTTGTATTTAGGGAAAAGTTTAATCGATCGCTGGTAAAATTCGGAGACCAATCACCAAAAGCAATTGGTCACGGCCTGGCCAGTCTATTCGTTCAGAAATTAGTTAACGGCATCTCTGGCACTATTGATAAGAAAATGGTTCAAAGTAGGCGCCGCTTCGATGTACATAGAATTTTGCTTTTAGAAAGCATATTGTTGCTGTTACAAATATCTCTATCTAGAGATAAGAGTTAAAATTAAATTTTTGTGTCAAATGGCGAGGCACGATGTGAATCGTGTGTTCGGATGTCCGAAAAAATTTTAGTTATTATTGTAAACTTATTGTCATTTTAGTTGATCTAGTTTTGGTTACAGTTACTTTTGTTATATGTAGGCGTAGGTGTATAAATAAAGTATACTCATAGAAAAAGAAAACATTTGCTTATTACCATAATATTGGATGATTGTATGATCCTTTCATTTTCTTCTGTTAAGTAATAATCATTGAAATCAATCACTTACCATATAAGTGCTTAAAATTATAACTAACAATGATAGATTAGAGGATCTCATCCACGAGACTAAACATCTGTACTTTGAAAGAAAAAAAATCTATTATATGTTTTTTTCTTATATCGTGTATGGTACATTATTTTATTTATATACTTAAAAGATATTTACTGGATTTAAGGAGATTTAGTGGACAAACATAAAAACTGAACCGATTTGAAAAATTTCTTTGCCTATTAGAATACTACATTATCACTGAGTAATATAGGCTATATTTATTTCTGGATAAATTTAGGGATCCATACTAAAATTTTAATAATGTAACTCAAAGTGTACAAAAGTAAGGATAATCTGTCTGTCATCGCATTGAATTGAAGATGTAACAAATAAATGTTCTACATAATTAAAGAATACATTCATATCTAAAAAAAAACTTGGCAATACTATATGTCCTAATATTGTTGTTTTGACAATACTATAGATGGATATTAGATAGAAATGCTGACTATAATGAGAGCATGTTAACCATACCATTTTATGAATCCTTATCCAAATAAATAATTTCGTATTCGAGACTGTTTCTATACCTCCAGTTTACTCCTTAAATTATTAAAATCGAACATTAAAATTAAATTTAAATGGATTAAAAGTTTTTACGAATTTTAAAATTCCAATTTAAACAAATATATATTTTTCTCTTTTACAATCTCCAGAAAATCTATGTACTACCTTTTTTGTAGTCACCTACAAATACCACTGTGAACGTTGTGTAGAGTGAGGCTTAAGTAAATGTAGAAAATAAAAAAGTAAAAACCTGAAGTATCCACACTAATATTAAAAATGCGTATGCGCACTCCACGCCCAAACCGCTGAAGCGATTGTAAAGGATTTTCATATACAGATAATTGAGGGTCCTCAGATAAAAGTTAACTACGTAAGGAGTAACGTAACTTAAAGTTTTACATTAAGGTTGCCAAAAATGAGCTTCCTGAACGCTTACATTTGATGCGCCAGATGTTTTATTAGATTTTATCGCGATTGTTATTTTTAATGTTTTTGTTTTATAATTTGGTATTAATCGTTTTCAAGATTAAAAAAAATACGAAAAAGCACTGAAGAGCATTTTCCCAAGGCGACACGCACAAGTGCCTCCCCGCTGGTGTGTCAAGTGATGAATGCGGCGTTGGGGACCGACACCCAATACATGTTGGAAGACGGCGAAGGCTAGAGATGTTGCTAGCTACGTGGAATGGCAGAGGAGGGAAAGAACAGAAGATGGATGAATTATTAGTTGTGTTGGAAACATCCGACTGTTGTTTGTGGGACTGAGAGCTTAATGACAGAACCGATTTGCGGTAGAATACAAGGTGAACACTCTGGAGTGCTTTTAGTTCGTTTTAAGCTGGAGATAACAAAAGTATTCTTGATGTGCGCCAGTGTCTTCAGCTTTAATAAACATGTTAAGGAAATTCTAAGATAATAGAACAAATGGAATAGGAGAATAGAGTAAAGTAAACGGTGCTTTAGCTGCATTTATGGAAAGGGGAAACGTTAGCACAGCTACACAGTGCAGTGTTGGTAAGATTCTCGGCCAAAGAATGGCTTTAGAAACGTCTTGAATATACGGCTGTTGATAAAATTATTTTAATAGCATATTATAAACTATAAAGATAACAAAAATGAAGGTTAACAGTTAATTTTCACTTTTAAGGTTTAATTAATCAAACACAAAAATAAAGAACGACTTTATCTTAAAAGAACAATATAATATAAATACATAGATTGTTCGGTTGATTCGTTTGAAATAAATTTATATAAAAATGGCTAAAACATCTTTTCTACTCTGTAAAAACTAAACTAAACTAGCTTCACGTTTTATCCCCAGCTTTGAAGTCAGAGAGAACGGAGCGCCAAACGCTACGGTCTCTACATACCTCTTTCGTCTCGTCCACTGTCATCAACCTCATCATTCATGCCCTCCAGTGGGTCGTCATGCTTTTTACCTGACCTTCCTCCAGTATCTTTGATACTGTGTTTTCATAGGTCTCCCCCTACTAGTAACTACATATTTACCAATTGTACATTTAGTTAATAATATAAGTGAGGAACTAATTTCAAAAACCGTACAGGAGTTAATATGCAATTATTACAGTTATTTTACAAGGAATATTATGAATCCTTACCCAAAATAATAATTTAACATTTAAGGCTGTTTCTGAATAAGCAAATTAAATTATTAACCGACCTTCATTTAATAGAGTTTTACAATGATGATAACACGTACATAACATACGTAGGTAAAAATAATGTAATATATCATAAAAACATATGTATAATAAATAATTAGCTTTATGTATCAATACTCAAAGCATATTAATAAAAATATCAAGTATCAAAATCGGTCGTATATTTTACCTCAAAACAATCAAAAATCCTTATAGAAATTACGATAATGTAGTAAAAAAATATTTATAGATTACAGATTAAAGTAATAAAAAATCATATTATAAGTCATTATAGTTGTCAGTCAATCCTGTTTAATTAAATCAAGAATGATGTAGTTTAAGCAGGCAAAGCCGCGTGCGAGCCGCTAGTATTACGATATAAAATATTAAAAAATAATATAAGCATCGTATTAGCAAAGCTCACGTCAACTTGGTGGCCATCAAAAAACTAACATAACCGAAGTCGATTGGCTGTTAAATTTGTAATTAAATTCGCACAAATCTCTTCGTATACAGCATCTGACGTAATGGTAGGGTCGTTTTGACCTTTAACTTTTTATGAGCTTTTGGAATTATGCTAAACATTCGACCTACAGACGTTCTAAGAACCAGGTAGGCATTCGACTCGCTAACATTTATTTAATCTTTAAGATTTAAAGTTACGCATACTTTGAATTTCTTTGGAGATTTTGGAGTGGTTGTTGTCGATGTATATAAATTATATAGATAACAAGCTGTATTCAATTGTTGTCAATTCGGTTCAAAAGTGAATTAGACTTGTATGTATGTAGACCATAATAAAATTACTTAGTAAAATACTTATTTAGAAAACGTATAAAAATTTGAACGCAGCGGGACTCGAACCCGCGCCTTCTGCACCACGGTCGGTCGGTTTTCTAAATAAGTATTTTTCTTTCCTAAGTGTGGAATGATACTTTAATTTTTTTTTAAATACTTAGTAAAAGTTTTTATATTTGGTCGAAGTCACCTGTGTTTTAAAGAAGCATTAAAATTATAACGATCGCTCTTATTATAAGAGTAACCTGAGTTTAAGACTGCTTATGTGAAACCTAGCGTCGCACCTAGTATTAAGTTATTAAAAGAAAAACATTATTTTATTTTGATAGACATCAAGTCTTCATTGCCATAAAAAAAACGAAGAGCTATTCGAATAGCGTGAAACCACATAGTACTACCTATAAACCTTTTCCTCCAATCCAATATTTAAGACACGTGTAAAACCAAAGCACAAAAAAAACAACAAAAAAAAAGCTAAAATATCACTTAATTCATCAAATAATTCTCACAACGAGAAGTAACGTTACAAAATTAATATTAAATTAACGTTCTGTCGAAAATCACATACCAACCTATCCATATATATATATATAAAATATCTATATATACAGCTTATTTCACACGCGATACCAACATTTAGACAGATGGACGCTAGAGCAATTGTAAATAAGTAGTCTCAAATTATAGGTCCCTCCTATGTAATTGATTTTTATTGTACGTCTCGTTAAGTGGCAGAGAGCAAAGAAATATTTAACGCTCTACATTGCCTTTGAAATTGCTTTATATGATGTTATGGCTTCATTTGAAAGTATTTTTTTTAAGTTCAAGTATGTATTTTTTGTAAGGTTTCATTCCTACGGGTGGCTACGGCCTCCCTTTTCTTCTTCTCTTGCGTCTTCCGCATCAGGTCGCTGAGATCAAGCATAATCTGTCGTAATAAGATTCTAGTATTATGCCACAACATACGGGAGCCATACGATACGAATGTTAAGTAACACAAAAAGTCGTTTTTAAATCATAATTCTAAATCATGAGGTGAAAATTACTGAATATAATAATAAAATAAACTTTTTAAATATTTTTATTTACCTGCATGTGTATTATGCTTGATGATGGATTCTCCTTGTTCTTTTAAAATATTTTTATTTACCTACATATCTATTATATACGAATTCTCCTTGTTCCGCAATTTGTGTTTTTTGGATGCGATCATTCAATGCCTCTAAAATGAATAAGTGGAAAAACAGAGTGAAAAAGAGTAGCTATTAGTCACATCGAGTCTCGTATATATAAATATACTACATATATATATCTGTACTTTAACTTTAAGGTTCTCTATCGAGAGAGATGTCTTGTAAGATTAATAAATACTTGGCAAACTTTAATTTATTTAGCGGTTTTCCATTTTCTAAATTGTTTTTACAATGAGAAACATGTTCAAAAATAAAATGCATACACAAAAACATATAGACCAGACAAGCAAATCATTAAGACACTTCAAAAATGTTATTATGTACTACGTAAAATATACATAAATAAAATCGTAAGCAATTTCAATATCAAAAACGATGAACCGACTGATAAAAATTAAGATTTATGATCTATAAAAACAAAAAAAAACAATAAAAAAGTTACAAAAGTCATATTTTTTTCCACAAAAACAATTCAATGTGATCTACATTCATTATATCTCGGCGTAGGAGTTCAACGGCACAGCCTTCTCTAGGTTAAATTATTTTCGCATTAGTGCTTAAAAAAACCCGACTGCGTTACGAAGCAGTTTAATAGAAACATTAACTTACGTTTATGTACGTGGGTTTTTAAAAATAGAATCGTATTAACTACTTGTTTGTTGAGAACGCTTAGTTTTTACAAGGTTTTATTAATTTTTGTTGAGTACAGTTCGTAATTATGAGTTAATTTGGTTTGGGTTTAATCGTTGTATTACAGTTTTTTTAGCGTCACGGAAATCCCGAAGTTGGTAGAAAAATATATGCAATACAAAAATAATAATTGTCAACTGGACAGTAAAACTGGACAGTTTCAATGATGGGGTGATTTTGATGACGAATTGTATATTGTCAGTTCCATTTAAAAAAGAAATATTTGAATTATTTTCTATTCTTGTGTAGATCAAACGAAAGGCGAGTTTTGATACGGCGCACTTAGTTTGTAATATTTCAATATTAGTTGGAAAATATAGAACAGAGTGTCTCAATACTCTACTTACATTACAATAAATATCTCACAGATGGTGAGAGCCTTGAAAAAATATACTTTTAATGAAATATTTTATTTATAATTGCTCCTACTACAACTATACTAAATTCTTGATTAATTAAAACACATCAACTTAAAATAAGTCATTATAAATATCATTGTGCCATCTAACGCTTGCACTTGTTTGATGTTCATCATATGATTTTCTCTGTATGTTTTTTTCCTCGCTTTCTCTAGAGTGTAATAATTTTATTTTGATAAGAAAATTTATTTTAAAATATATATAAAACAGCAAAATTTAAAGTTATATAATAAATGTTTTGGCAAAATATTATGTTCATATGAATAAGATATAAAAATCATAAGATTAGACTATAAATTTGTCAATCCCTAATAAACCAAATGTTATACAACATCGACAATCAACACTAATTCATTTAAAAATCGAATTATAACCCGTTTAAGAACTGGTTTTAACATCTCAATTCACAATAAAACAATAAAAAAAAGAAAAACTCAAAATCGATACTGAAAAATCGATTACACGACGCATCCACGCACCATAATTACGATCCACGACGCGACCTTGCCGCTTACCGTGAAAAACCAAAAAAACCTGACCTACATACACGTTGTGTTAAAATAACAGAAATAATAAGACGAAATAATAATAAAAAAGGCGGTACGGAATCGAAAATAAAAATAATAATCACAAGATTACGGTTACGCGGCGTAGCGGGCAACTTTTTCATTCACGCTCCGGTAGGATAGTCTTTTTAACCATGGTACGTGCCTCGGTCGTTCGTTTTCTTCGCGATCCTCCTTTTTTAATCATTTCTCGAATATGGAGCGTTGTTTTTATCGTTTTCCCGGCTTGGACGGTCCCATTCATGGGTTCGCCTGTTGGACAATTACGTCCTCGCGTCGGCCATATTTTAAATTACGCAAGCGAGTTATGTTTTGATGACCCGCACTCGTAAATTTGCGGTTGCTAGTTGAAGTTTTTCTTTTTTGGTGTTTGGTACCACCGTTTTGTTGGGTTGTTGACGTCTCTTAGTTCTATTATGTCTATGGGTAGATTGGTATTTAGAGATTTTTTGATTTGGACGTTTTTGCCGTCAATTTTCATGAAAATTTGTTTTTTTAATTATTTTGTGTTTTTTCAGTATCCGTATGTATTATGTCAATCGGTTTTCCATTTCCCGCTCTGTCTATTAAACCAATATTTTGTCAGATTTCGGTAATGTCTTGGCGAACCGCTTAGTTTAGCAAAATTGCTTTAAACATAAAAAAAAAAAACCCAAATGAAGATGTACCCTCTGACCATTGCAGTACAACTACAGTACAATAACGTAAATTATAATCATTTAGCTACTATATTTTTCATATATTCTCTGTATTCACGCAAATCTTTATAATAAATAACATTCAAATAAAGAGATACTTACACAACAATACACAAACAAAAACAATCGCAGCCATTTTCCATCACGTACCTATCTAATATTTTTTACCATCAATTCCAAATAGCGGTATACTTTTTGGTGATAATTCCTTATTAAATCCAATTTAATTCCTTCCTGGTCTCGCTAGAACGCGTCGCGGCTAGAAAGTCTAGGCAATAACGCTTTTTACTCCACTTTTTACTATCGCCACTGTCTTTTTGTATCGAGTGCTTTAACATTTGTCGCGTGGCGGTTTATTATAGCGGAAATTGTTTAGGATGGCACGTTTAATGGACGTTATAGATATTTTCTATGATAAATAATTATGGATTGTGTATTTCTAGTGTGGATAATGATCAAAAACCAAAAAAATATGTATATCTACCTATAATACAATATATTAACAATCAAAATAGCGTGAAGTTGATTTATTTTAAAAAAATCGTATTTGTTATAAATAAGTCAGCTTCACGCTATATCCCAGCAGGATAGGCAGAGAGAACCTAATGTTAAGAAACTCCGTTCCCCACTTACCGCACTACATATTGGTTAAATTAAAAAAAAACGAAATAACTTAGCAAACAATCTATATTTTAATTGCATGCAGGTTATATTACTGCCACAGTATTGGCTCCAAATAATTTATTATTTAAAAAAAAAACACTTTCAACTACATTTACAACAAAATATGAGATTTTACTATACAAAATTTAAACTTAAAACGTGTCAAGCGCTGGTGGGACTGGCTACTGTCCAGTGCACAACGTTCGTTCTCGGTCCAATCTCATACTCTTCTATGAGAAATATTCTTAAATATGTGATTGGAACAGAACTTGACCGAAAGAAAGTATGAAAGTTCTTCTTGTTTCTCATTTAAGGATATCTTTAGACTGGAGTGAATCCTCCTTTACTTTTAGCATTCCGCATCACCACTGTGTAATGACGATCTGATTTGTGACTCGCCGTTAGTACTGCACTTTAGTGTTTTTCTATATATCATTTGCAGAAATAGAAATAGGTACTAATATATATTTATTAGGAATTATTTAAATGTAGATACATTTATTTTCATGATTTGTTTTAAAGAAGTGGGCTTTTGAAATCATACATTTTCAATCATCTTCACATTGTGCGGTTTAGATGTAAAAAGTTTAGTAAAAAGCACTAGTTACAGATAAACTTTATATATTGTTTTGTCATATTATTACTAGTGTTTTTATGTATGTATGTATTTGTAATTCTGTTCATAATCTAAATAAAGTATGGAAATTACAAAAGCCGATCTACTGTATCGAAATTTCTAATTGAAGGTATTTGTTGTGAAATAAAAGTTTTAACATAGTGTGATTCGAACTCGCACCTCTTTGGACGGTTGCCAATAAATTATACTCATTTTTTATATTATTAAGAAAAATAATAAGTATTGTTCTTTCTTGAGTTTGGAATAGCACTTTAAAAAAATATAAAAAATAAGCATAATTTTTTGCTTAACATAAAACAAACTAAGGCTTTTTTGTGGTTTCCAAAACATAAATAAAAATAAAAAATAAATAAATCAGCTTCACGCTGTATCCCGCACACAGCAGGGTAGGCAGAGGGAACCTAGTGTTAAAACACTCCATTCCCCACTTTCTGCCGAATACGGGAGGCATTGCGTGTTGAGTGGCAGAACTCAACGCCGCGCTTCGCCTCGACACCAGAGCGAACAAATGAAAATATAAATTTAAGTAAATATTTCATCTCCTCGAGTGGGGATCGAACCCACGACCAGTCGGTTTTACAGTCACACTTCGTGCCACTGCGCCACGACTGGCCTCACAACATAAATACTTAAAATAAATCAATATACTCCGTACAAAATTAAATAGTACTACAGTACCAAAAACTGATTACTATTCAGGACTTAAATGACGTTAAATTTAAAACTTAATGATATAATTGGAATTAAATGCGTTTAACTTTTGTGTTATAATGGTTGACGTTGAACTGTTCTGACAAGCTCGGCTGTGGTGGACGAGGTGTCACGTTTTCTATTATCTTTATCGCAAAGAATATAAAAATGGTTTCGTATACAAGAATAATCTTACGAGGATAAGATTTAAAATTAATCTTTTATTATATTTTTTTGCACTTCACGCTGTATTTCGCATATAGCGGGATGGTAGCTGGATCCTATTGTTGAGACACTCCGTCTCCATTTTTGAGCGAATGCGTGTTAAATGACGGAAATCAACGCCACCCTTCTTCTTATTACCAGAGTGAGAATGAAATCAATTTTTACCCTCGAGTAGGAATCGAACACAAAACTGTCGTTTCCAATCAGACACTATAAGCAGCGTCATGGCGGTATCATTATACGTTACGTTTAAAAAACTTAAACTAAAGTATAATATTAAATTTATTATACTGAAAGTTCGCCTTAACCATAGTCGCCTTGACCATAGTCGTAGACAGTTGGTTTAAAATAAAATTATTTAAAATGTGTGTTAAGTGGCGTTTTACTGGTTTATAGTTCACCAACAATTGACTATCCTATATTACATACATATATATATTATGTATACATAAAAGAAACACCATTTTATAACAATTAACAAGTAAATAGAGCAAGTAGATGCATGAAAATATAATATAAAGGCAATTAAACTTGTATTACGAGGCAACTATTGTTGTTCGTATGAATAAACTAATTTAGACACGCCCGTCTGTTGAGCTACTGAACTAATTTATATTTTTTATCTGTATTTTTAAATTGTCTATGGTATAATTGTAAAGAGGTTTCTTATAATTAAAATTAGTGTCTAGACGAAAAGTACAATGAAAAACAAACATATTATATTACAATAAAATTGTACATAAATATAATATTTTCGATGTAATTTTATAATATATTATACATTTTATTTAACATTTACTTTTAATGTTTTTATTTCATTGGCTGAATAAAAATGTTATGGAAAATAATTTAAATAAAATATATTATCTGTGTCCAAATAAACGCCTAGATTTGTTAAAGTTATTTAATTTACATGTATAAAAGAGTTCTAGAGTCCAGAGTTCCTGACGCTAGGCAATTCTTATTAGAAATGAAGTCTTCCTCTTAGTGGAAAAAACGCGTTGAAATCGTTTATATAAGGAAAAAACATGTGAAAAGAGAGGTGTGCGTATTCACGTTTATCAAAATAAAGTTTTAATTTAATTTAATTTATATAATTTATAGTTCTGTATTAACAAATAAATATAATTTCGACAAACAATTGTAGCTAAAAATTTATTTGAAAAAGTTGTCGTGTTACAAGATTGTAAATTTTTATATATTATAGTTATATATTATATAAATTTTTAACAATATTACTTAAATCGAGTTACATATGAAGAATAAAGTGTTGATATACATTTAAATAAATTAAGAATATAAAAAGTATTTAATGCATTTTTATGTTGAAGCAGTATACGACTATGTACGTACGTGATTGTTGCGGGTTCGACTTCCTATAAAATTAAGTATGTTTTTGTACACATTTTTTCATGTAATAACACTGTAACTCATCGTTGTCTGTGCATTTGGAAGATATATGACAAAATATATTAGCATGCCCCTAGCATTTATTAATGTAATAAAAGCCAAAACAATAATTTTTAAATTTTTTGTCAGTTTGTCTGTTCGTATGTCTGAGTGCTGAGGTGCCTTTGTTCCAGCTATTTTCACAATCAAACCAAAACCAACGGCTTAATCAATTTAAATACAGTTTTCACTAATGTATCTTTTCAAATTTCCCTTAAAATTTGTGTTTGTTGTGTTGCTTTTTGAGAATTGTATATTGCATTACAAAATTCATGTTTTATTGAGTTGGCTGAAACTTTATTTTTAAATGTATGAAAAAAGCTAAGATGAGAAAATAAATAATTGTGTCGTTCATGCAGGCGTAGCCGCAAACGGATCGCTTATTAATTATGTAAATTTATAATTTAAAAACGTTGACGTTCATTTTAAACCATCAAACATGAAATAATATTTTTAATCACGAACCGCTTTAAGTACAATAAGACCAATTTCCATACAGCCTAATGAACAAATTTAAAAATCATAAAAACCTTTTTTTCAGTGACCAACATATTACAATATAATATAGTATACAATTTACGTTAGAGGCCATTATAGTCGCCACTGGCAACGCATTTAGTCATCGTTCCGAGTAAAAAAGTAAAAATAGCTGACCAGACTCTCATCTCGCTTTCAAGGCCAAGATCTGACTTTAGAATGAAACGGATATACAAATCAACTAAAGAAAGAAAAGGACATAAAACACAGTGTCTTCGTCCTTTGAAAAGGGAAAGTGGTACTCTAAGTATAGGTAAGAGTGAGATGAAAAAATGTCCAAAGGGTTGAGAGATAGATGTATTAATTTGTATAGGTGTGAAAGAGATAGGAGAAACCGGTTAATTTTGAAGGGCCCAGTGCAGTGCGCCCGCGTTATTTATGATTATGTATTGATTTCAACTTAGTTATGATCGGGATAACAAAGAAAAAAAAAATATCCTGCCTAATAAGGTTCAGGTTACGACGTAGTATCGAAATCTGCCTTAATGGCTTCCTCCTAATAGATAGGTTACAGGATAGAAATCGATACACGCAAATTGGTACGGCCAATCGATAGTTATTTTTGCAGCAATTTTTTTTCGATTAAACATGAAATGTATTAGAAATCGTATTTATGTATTTTCGATAGCGCATCAACGCTCTACAATTTTAATAATATAGTAGAAACAAAATTGTAGACAAATTCAAGTTATAAAAGTCTATTCTGATACAAAGCTCGATAGCTTTATGTATGCTTTAAAATACTTATCTTATTTCTCATAAGTTCTTATAATACTATAAGAAAGCGTATACGTATTTTTTTGTATTTCTTAAAAAAATATATAATTTTTTGATTTGTTTGATCATGATGAAGCAAAGTATGAGAGTTCCGCCACTCCACAATAAATGTCACGAATTGGGATAGACTAAGGAAAATGGAATGTTATAATCACGGTTCCTCGGTCTACCCTGATATGCGGAAAAACGCGTAAAGCTGCTTTCTTAACATAACAATATTTTTTGATTAAATCAAACAGTGTATTGTCCAACAGCACCTCTTTTAGCATCTCGCAACATACCACACATAGCAGAGGGAACCTGGAAAGATAGTGTTAAGACATTCCAATTCATATGAATCATATCACGTTTTATGATATTTATTGCTATTTACAGTATTAATAGCTCTACTTTTCCCTATTTTCTTATTAAAATTACAAATTTTCTAATCAATTTAAATAAGATATATTACGTTGAATTATTTAAAATGTTTGGAAATAAATTAAAGCTCTTTAATTATGCAGGATGCTGGTTTCAATTATCGAAACAAGTCTTAAAGTTAAAATTTTAATCGTTGGTACTTAAATGGTGCTTGTCGTTTCCTGTATCTGTAAGAGACAGGTGTGAAAAAGATACAGTTAAATGGAATTTTATCAAAATCTGTTCAAATTGTGTTTTGCTTTATTTTTCAGTATGCAATAAGACCCAAAATCATGTTTATAATATAAGAAAGGTGTTTTTTTGTTGCTATGCTGCTATAAGCTGGATACAGGGTGAAATTGCTATATATATATATATATATATATATATCCTTAAATATTTTTTTCCTAACACGGATTACATGAAAATCTTATCTAAACTCATAGAAATCTTACTCTGTTTCATTTTCTTATTATTATTGAATAGTGCAGCTTATGAACTAAATAATCCTAAATATAATGTAAACGTGTCTTCGACAAAATTTGAACCTACAGTCTAGAAAGAATGCAAATAGCATACAGCTGTAGGTACTTCGACAGTTATTTGTTTATGTATTAAAAAATGTTCTATAACAAAACTCTTCAATTATTATTACATACTATATAATAAACTACTAAAGGTGCTATATAATTGCAAAATACCACAAAATAACGTGTAATATGCAAAATTAGTTAAAAAAACCGTACAAATGATTACACAACGTAAGAAGCTGCAGTTTACAGAACTACGGCGGCTGATTCGCGGGATCGGGTCAACCCGGCTCAAGGTCAGGGATGGAGCAGAAAGATGTGGAGACGATTCTCTAATATCTTTTATTATATCCTTAGTAATATTTTTTTTGTTCCACCCTGTATCTTACATGTTGGGAAGCTAGTGTTGACACTATGTTCCCAACTTTCCACTGAATTTTTGAGATATTGTGTTTTATACAGATGAAGTTTAACACCTCGCTTTATCTTTAGTTTTTTTATTACCAAAGCGACGTAGTAAAAATAATTTGTACACGCGAGTGCGAATTGAACCCACAACCATCGTGTTTATAGATTACCGTTGTGCCGCTGCCTTGGAAATGATCATCTTTTTAATATTAATTATTATTATTTTATGTATTTCAGAACGAACAATAAAGAGAACATGTGTTAAGACACTCCATTCAACGTAACAAATAAGTATATTACGTTATATCACATAAACGTATCTGCTAGTTGTACCCACAAAAAGCAATTATTTCAAAAAATCTAATTTCACATATCTAAGACGTCCACCACCACCACCGTCATCAGCCTGTCCTAGTCCACTGCTGGACATAGGCCTCTCCAATGTCACGCCACTGAGCTCTATCTTGAGCACTTCGCATCCAGCAGATGCCAGCCACTTTGCGAATACTGGACGACGTCCCACATTACGCTAAAACGTCACAACTTTAAATTTAAAAATATGAATTATATAAAATACACATACCAAATATATATAAAATACACATAACAACACATTCCACACCATAAGCTTAACATTCTCCACACCAGACTTCAGGCACTCGAGTCCAAATAAAAACAGTCATTTATCACTAAAAGATAAAATCTACAAACTTTTCGTTTATAATTGACACATTAAAATAATCAAAAGACTGCCAAAAATTAAAGGAATCCCCATTAATTAAATCGAGATCAAAAGCCGGAAGTGGACGTAAGTCAGATTTGTACACATTATATCAACCCTCTAATTAAGGGGATGATACACTAGGACGCGAAGTAACGAGACCTGCAATTAGACGCGGTAACTTGTTAAAACTTGCGAGCTAAGGGTGGTTTGACAACAAAAGACTATTTTTAGTAAGTATTCTTCGCGTTCAAAGGAAAAATGGAAATTTTATAAGATTTTTTTTATTGCCGTCTGTCTGTTTGTGTATTCTATGTGTCAGTCAAAATCATCATTTCTCTGAAACTATTTATAGTTTGTAGGCAAAGAAAAAAAAATCTTTTGCATATTTTATACAAAACTGCCTATATATGTATATATATATACAATTTGCGTAGATTTAGAATTATGAAATTTGGAAAGGAGAAACAAAACAAAACAAAACTTTTTTTAGCTTCGCGCGTAAAGGGTAGGCAAAGGGAACAAAATGCATAATATTAACACACTCCGTTCCCTATTTTCCAAAGAATTGCGTGATCATTGGCGAAAGGAATCGAACCCACAATTATCAATCATTTACAGTCACACTCTTGTATCACAACGCTATGACACGGCCACAAAGCTGATGACAATCGATATTTGATTCCCTACAGAACCTTTGTACATGAGAAAGATTCGATTCAATTTTCCTCTTTGATGATTCTACTGATTAAAGACGAAAAGGAGATATTTAATAACTTTTATTAGAAATTATAGGAGTAGAGAGTAATTTTATTAGGAAGTATTTCTATCAGTCTTATTTGACAATCTATTTAAGCGTTAGTAAATTAGTAAACGGTTAGGTTGAATCCAATAAAAAATTAAAAATAAACCTATTATCCGTAGAAGACTATAATTATTCGCAGAGAAAAATTTTAAGAGTAAAGCACAGTCGGTTTTACAACAATTATTACAATTTGTAAAATCGACCCACATACAACCAGTCCTTTTTGCTCGAGGAAATAAAATATTACTTTAAATGAATATTTTCGCTCTGGTGTCGAGGCAAGACGCGGCGTTGAGTTCCACCACTCAACACGCAATGCCTCTGGAATTCGGTGGGAAGGGGGGAACGAAGTGTCATAACACTAGGTTCCCTTTGCCTACCATGATAGGAGACAGTGTGAACTAATTTGGGATATACTACTTTATTTTTTATCCTTATACCATCTTTATAATGTTTCCAATAACATTAGTATCGATGTTTCAGGATAATAACCACTGAAGAAATACTCTTAAAAATTTATTCGATGCCTACTTTTGCTTCTTACCATTCACTTTTGCCTCATAATTTGTTATTCCATAATTTCGTCACCCTTTCCGATCATCATATTTTTAAATTCTCCCATTCCCAATGAAGTCTCCACTCTCTCTGTTCGCAAGTCAACATTTACCAATAAGTATTTGCGTCCACACACACACACCCACATGTATGTGTGTTTGTGTGTCGTACACTGCACAAGAATGCAACGCGTTGTTGACACAGCCAACTTCGATATTCCTTTATTTATTACTATAAAAACCCTTTGACTTCACAGTTATCTATTTTCAACTTTAATTTTACAACAAAAAGCGTATTTTCCTTTGAATATATTAAATCTTACGATCTCTTGATACTAGCATTAATATTTTTTAAGCAGTTCGATTCTGAACGTTATAACTTACTCTTAAGATCGATTTTCATTTGCAAAATCTCATGTTGTTAAGATGAAACGAGTGTTATAGTGTTAGGTATATTTAAATAAGGATTTATGCGTTGTGTCTGGCATTTTGGCGAGTTTCGTGGATAAAGAATCGTGGTGGATTAAAAACGCGAGATCTGCCTATAGATTTTGGACCCACAATAGGGACCAGTGAGTTATCACGGCCTTGGAGATCGTTTCAGTCTAATTTAATACTTGGAGCTTATAACAAAAATGTAAATAATTTGATAGATTTTAGATTTTTGTCTTTTTTAGTTTTTAAGGTTCCCTACTACAAGCGTAAAACGGGATCCTATTACAAAGATTGCGTTGCCCGCCAGGTTGTATCTCATGAACCGTGTTAGTTAGACATTTTAAATTTTCCTAGGTAATGTATCTTTTGCCGCTATAACAACAAAATACAAAATATTGGAGTAAAATAAATATTTATATATATAGCAAAAAAAGGAGTAAAAATTAGCATGGGGATCCCATACTAAATAGAATGTATGTACTTATATGTTTTTATATAGTATATTTTTTGCTGTTTTTTCGTTGATTGATCCGAATAGTACTTACCCGTTTTGTAGTCAATGAATACGTAGAAAGTAGCAGGTTCTATCTGAACTTTTTATTCCAACACGTGATTAGGTCAAAATTAGTTACTCACAGGTACAATAAACAATTGTAAGCAATATTTAAAAACTAAGGTTAAATACATTGATTAATTTTTTTTTAAACATTGGGGACCACCGTAAGATACTCCGCTCTCCACTTTTCACAGACTAACAAACTTTGTTCACCACTAATCAACAAAATTTAATTCTTAATAAATAAAATACACAATCAAAAATCCATAACAAAGAAAGATCGTAGGCAGGATAAAAGGAACAAATTTTTTAAGGCACCATTGATTCAAATCGTAAACACAAACGAAATCGAAAGTAGCATCTATCTCTAAAACTATCACAACTACCAAACGAAAATACTTTCATTAAATCTTTCCCACCAAAACTAACCTGTTCCTGTGGCACCAAAAAAACATAATATTAATTTGGGATCCTCACAAAAAACGAAGATAGCCAAACGGGTAAAAAACCTAATGGCCACCAAAAAGAAAAAGGATTGGTAATAAAGGGACAAAAAAAGTCCGAAGAAAGGGTACGGCAGCTACAGGTGGCTAAAATTTTGTGTTTTGTTTTTGAAAAATAAAGAGGACACGAGAGCGTTATGATGTTTATGTAACTACGTATTAAGTTGTATTAATAAAAATATTTATTTAAGAAACGGTACTGGCTAAGAATTTCTTTTTAACTTTTTTTGAACTTTACTGGAATCCTTATTAATAAAGTTGTTATCCTTAAGGTCATTTAGAATGTAATAAACATTAAATAAAACTAAGCTAAATTATTACAACTTAATAAAAAGCACAAAAAAAGGCAAGAATTCACAAAAAAGGTTAACTTTAGTCGCGTTCAGGCGAAAAAAACAATTCAAAACTGCTTTCTGAAAATAAAAAAAAAAATAAAAAATATTAATTATATACTCAATGTAAGTCACAGAAAGTAATATTTAATTAAATTAAAAATAAAATATTGGTTTGAACACTTTATTCTTCACTTGTGTTTTCAATATCTTGCTTGCTTACTAGAAAGTTGTAATTTATCACTAATAACGAACTATAGTACTAAAGCAGTTTTCTACTAGTACAGTAAGTTAGTATATACTGAATTATGTAAAAGTAAAAATATATATTAATAAATAAGCAAATTTATCAAACACGCTGTATACAAAGGTTGACATATATTCGTAGTGTCAACGGGGTCCGGTCAAAAATTCTTTGTGATACTCATTTATTTTAAATGCAGATATTTTATTGAGAAGACAGAAGAATAGTCTATAGAAAGCTTAACTTAATTGGTGTCTTCCTTTCGTTCTAGGTAAGTTTTTTGGTTTCTTTTTTTTGTAAAAAAATATTTTGATTATATATATATATATATATATATATATATATATATATATATATATATATATATATATATATATATATATAAAAATCCGTTTTGATTTATTGTGGTACGTATTATATAAATATTTTATATATATATATTTTTTTAATAAATATTACATTTTATTTTCTTTATTTTAAAGTAACAACAAGCGAGGCCAGTTGTGGCGCAGGGGCACAGCGTGCGACTGTAAAAAGTGAGAGGTTGTGTGTTCATTTCCCATTCGAGGAAATGAAATATTTAATATTGATTTCCTCGTTAACGGAGCAAAGAGCTGCGTTAAGGTTCGCCACTCAACACGCAATGCCTCTAAAATTCGGGGTAAAGTGGGGAACGCAGGTATTTTAAAAGCAACGGAATATCTTAACACTAGGTTCCCAGGTTCCTTTTGTCTACTTTGCTATATACCAGATATAGCGTGAAGCAAAAAAAAAGAACCAGCTTAAACAATTAGGACGAAATAAAGACTACGTTTACAAATCCTTGCATTCAAGGTCTTTAGATGAAAAAAATGTAGATGAAAAATAACTAGTAATAGATATATGGCGTTTATTATATTTAAAAAAAATGTAGATCATTTCCATAAAAAAAAATAAAATAATGTTTGTTTTCTTAGTTTAAACTAAAGAGGTTTTGACTATCAAATTGCATAATACATATATGTATTTAATTTGTGTCTTAAAACATTTTTTTTTAACTGAATGTGACTGACTCACTAAATAGGTTTTAAATATAGTTTATCAGTCAGTCAGTCTCTAAATCATTTTAGAAATATTTAATTTCGTAGTACATATAAGTGCAGACTGAAAAGTACAGCGCGACTGAACGCCGCCGGCACACAGGTGATTGTGTGCGACCGGATAAAGTTGTTGTATGATACGTCTTGATACTTAAATATTGCTGTTTTTTTTTTAATATTTTAAATTGTTATTTACATAATAAGCATTTAAGTGTTTGGATTATGTTTTTTTTATAATTTTTTTTTTTTGGAAAGTTGTGTTTTTTAGAAATATTGCAATAGCAAATCTAATAGACTGAGAACCCAGGGCCCCCAAACCTACGTGATTTTAGCAAAGATGAAATTTTGAGGATTAATAGTTTAATATGTGCTTAAGAGAGAAATAAGTCCGAGTCGGACTCCCGCACGAAGAGTTCTGTATCTATAAAAAGGCATAAAAATCATGACTGTCCCTCAAGTATTTATTTTATTCTGTTTTTCAGTTTTTATTGTTATAGCGGCAATACACTATACGTGAAAAGTTTAACTATCTAACTATCACGGTTCATGAGATATATTCTAGTGACAGACAGATAGGTGAGTCTTATTAGTAGGGTCCCGTTTTTACTCTTAAGGTACGGAACCCTAAAAATATACCCGTCAAATATCAAGTTGTCCATAACTAGTAGCATACTTGACAAACGCTTAAACACATAAACTCCAGTTTATATCTCCCTTAGATCGTTAACAACAACTTGATTAAGGCTAATTTCTCTTAATCACACATTATAATAGGTCGACTTTGGTATATACGATAAAAGTTAACTTTAATAAACGTTTCGGTATTGCATCGCTCGTTTAGTCAAATAGAAAAACATAGCTGAGAGTTGTTCATTATGCTCTTACCCTTAGATTTTACCATTTTTACAAAATTTTTCATTGTTATTTCGTTCCTACCAGCCATAATATACTTAAATATTGTAAACAAACATACATTCACATCTTTCTCGGTTAATAAAATATTCAACACAAGAAGAAAATTCGAACCATTAGTTTTTTTATTTAGATGAGCGCGTTTAACCAATTCAACTATAGTAGAAAAAATATTCCGGTTTATAATATTATTAACGATAAAGTCGGAAGTAGAAACTGGTATTATATAACCTATAGCGTTTCACGGTAAATGGACTAGTTCCTAAAAGCAACGTGCTCAATCTTCTTTATAATATAGGAATGGATACTATAGATGTAACTTTTCCAATGGAACCTTCATTGCGTGAGCCAGGCTGGCTCTAACCAAACAACAACCGCTACAAGTGGAAATCGTTAGAAATCTATATTATTGTGATAACTGAACTTACCACTAAATTACGTGAAGTCACAGTAGTTGCATATCGAAGGTTAGCTGATTGTTATACTCTTGTTACATTCAAAATCTAAGACTAAAAGACAGTACTTTACTAGGGAATTGTATATAATCAAAATGGAGAACAAAGTGACTGACCACTAGATAAGATGTCGTCCTGGTGCTGTTTTAAAATCAAGATGTATTAACTTGTGACGTAATACATTACGATGTAATTGAAATATAAGTATTTAATATATTTATTAAGCCATTTTATATGTAAACTATGAATTTAATAAATCGTGAGTACATTTTCTTCGCTTATTTCTCTGGAATTAGTATTTGTAAGCTACCTTCAGCTGTCAGGTTTCTTAAAGTGAACATTTATGTAAAAAAACAGGTAGATTTACGCTTTGCTGTTGTTTCTTATAATATATTTGGTGTTATATTTTCTATAAAACTTTCCAGATATAAATTTTTGAGATATTAACGGAATCAGAACATAACCAGGGTTTTCAAATATATTAATAATATTTTATTCTAGTTACATTTAATAATTTTATTTATTAATATTATATATTTTATTTTTATCACCCCGTTTAAGGATCAAACCCACAGCCATCACGCTTACAGTCAAACGCTGTCTCACTTTTCCACATATCAAACAAACACACTATAATGATTTGTAGTTATATAAACGTAAAGATTGTGTGATAGCATCATTGTACGATTCGAAGTTTAAAAACTTGGGTAAGGGCCCGCGGCGCGAACAGGTGCTTTTCTCGTTACCGGATGCTGGGGTAAGAAATATTGAATCTTGATACTTTATTGTCATAATTTTTTAATGGAAAAGACATGCAAACGAGCATATGGGTTACCTGATGGTAAGTGATCACCACTCCCCACCATCCCGTGTAGGACCAGAGGAGCTACAGGCCTTTAAGGTGGAGATAAACGCGCTTTTTAAAGGTACCAATATCGTATGGAGTTGATAACACGGCCGCAGTCAGGTCGTTATACAGTTGTGTGACTCGTTACCACTTCGAAGGAGGCCAATACTAAGCCGCACAAGAGTGGAGTACCACGTATCCAGATGGTGAGCATGATTTTTGTACTGGAAACTCCAACTCAGGGAAAAGAAGAATTAAATATTTTCACTTCCTCGCACTGGTAACGAGGTTAATTACGGCGTTGAATTCCGTCACTCAAGTTTCCTTCTAGAATTCTAGAAGTAGGGAATGCGTTTTAATAAGAATGTAGTGTCTTAAAACTAGATTCCCAGGATCTTTCCGCCTAATGGGCAGGATGCATGAACACAAAATAATGACATGCAGCTATGCCATGACGGCCTCTGCATATGTGCTTGCTACTTGTAGTGAGCTCGATTGCCACTTGAAGGAGTGAATTATTTTATTTTTTTCTCTATGAACAATACAAAGCGAGAATTTGAGTTCCGCTACTCAACACGCGTTGTCTTGAAAGTTGGATGGGAACGGAGAGTCTTAACACTGGTTCCATTCTTTACTATAGAATACAGCGTTAAGCTACTTTTTATACCACACATATTATGTATATAGCGTTTTCAGCGTAACATTTCAAACCGTATACGTCGCGGTACACATTACACCTGGATACGATCGGAGGGAGTTAATAAAGAATGTCAGGGACTGTTTTTGTATGGGTATGTATAAATCCCATTATAATATTTTGACTACTCCTAAACTAAGGTTTTCCTTGTTTATTTTTGTCAAAAAGTACTTGTTTGCTTATATAATAATGAACTAATTAAAACTAGAAGCAGCGGCACAGTGATTGTAAACGCGATAGTCGTAAGTTCGATTCCCACCAGGGGAAATCAACTATTTAAAAATTTTCGCTCTGGTAACAAAACAAAACTCGGCAATTAATTCTGCCATTCAACACGCACCGTCTCGAAAATTGGACCGAAAGTGGAAGTGAGTATCTCGACATGAGATTACCTGCTGACATGAGGTGCCTAAGCTTCTTTTTTATTAATAGAAGAATAGACAAAGAGAAGATTTAAGTTTTTTTTCTTCTTTGCTCATCCTGCTTATCACTCTCGCTTATCTTTGAAACACGTAAACCTAAATATAAAATTAATACTATCAGATGTCTTTTTTTTAATATACAGAGAAATCAAAACTAAATTGCAATTAAAATTTGGTTGATGGATTAATATACTGTGATAGATTATGTCGGCTTAAACAGTGTTGAGCAATACATTTAAAAAACTTATAATTAATATTCGATCTATGTTAAGAAAGCATAAAATGAAAATTACTTAACATTTTTTTTTATTAAAAAGATAAAAATATAAGATTAAAATGTTCAAAAATAAGATTTTATATGAAAACTCTGTAATATCATTGACGCCATGCTGCCATAATTCTTTCTCCACTCCATATTGTTACAGCGATCGTTTTTTATAAAATAAACTTTTTATATATAAATTATACTAAATCGTAAGTTTTTGCGAAGTTTCAAGATTTCGAGTCCGTTAGTTCTCGGCTATTAGTTGACAAAAAGACGAGGCGTGACGTCACGGGCGAGCGGCGCGGGCGCATTCGATATGCCATCTTTTATCTTCAGATTAAAACAGTTTAACAGGTACTTGGTGTTGTAAGACCAGTTTTTACATACTATTATGGTTTTTACTATATCTTAAACATTATATCTTTTGGTTTGGTTCAACAATGACGTATTAGCAGTCCATTTAAAAATTGCTAGAGATGATATTATTATATTTAAAGTACTAAAAAAAAGTTAAATAAATGAATGTTCCCGAAAATGTATGCAATTCTAAATGTAATTATTAAATGAAGTTATTATAGTAAACTAAATATACTCGTATGTAATCAAATTCAAAGTTGAGAGATATATTCAAGTGAAAATCGAACTCAGAACTGTCGTGTAGTCTTATTATTAATATACACTTAACTAAGACTGGTGTGTATTACATGGCACATTCTAGGTGCCCGAGGTTTCTCTGATCACAGATTTATCGAAAGATTAACGTAAAAAATATGGCTTTTGACATTCCTCCATAAATAAACTATCCAAAACAAAAGATTTTTAGTCAATTCAAGCTAGTCGTAGTACTGATCCACACCACCTGGATACGTGGCTCTACACTACTGTGCGGTATCTTAGGAAATTCCTTCCACGCGCCACGCGTCAGTGAAATGGCGTACCTGTGTTTCCAGGTCGATACGACATGGGTTTCTTCAATAAGCGCGTCTATCTACACCTCAAATACCGGCAACGCACCTGTAGCGCCTCTGGACGTGATCACGTGGGCGATGGTGATCACTTAACATCTGATGACCCGTTTGCTCGTATTCCTTGTCTTTTTCCATAAAAGAAGAAGTAATTCCTGAGATTAGCGAGTTCAATCAAAAAAACGCTTCAGCTTTGCAGTTTTAGTATAAAAATTAAGTACAAAGTTATTGTAGGTTATATATTAACATAATAATAAGCATTCCAAAAATTTTTAACTAACGGTTGCCGACGAGAATGAAAAATATAGGTACATTTGATGGAGTGTAGTTTATCTTACAACTGGGAAAACATGCTGAAAAAATATCGTGCGCCAAGGAAAATATTCGTAAATGAAAAAACAGCAGCCCTCCATACACACTTAGGGTTGGTTTTGATGAAATTATATTATTATTTTTGTCTTTTTTATTTGCTTTTACAACGGTCACAAATGCAAATACCACAAAAATTTATATAATTTATCCAATATTTCATAGAAAATTTGGAAGGCTCACTTATGCGGTGGTTATTCTAAATACATCACGGTATTTTTTTTTTATTTGAGTTGTTAGCTGCCACAGACTTTTGTCGTCCGTGCCTCTTTTGTTCTTGATTGGTTATACAAAGTTGATTTTGGTTTCTTTTTAAATGGGAAGTGAACGCTTATAATTTGATTGGTTTACGTTTCTTTTTGTCAATATTCGAATTTTGTGGTCGTTGATCATGTTAATTGCAATACAATATACAAAATCATATCAATATACAATCATTTTAAAAGACTAAAGCCTTAAAATGTGGTGCTGGACGTTGGTTCTAGGAACTACTGATTTGAATTGAAAAGTTACTTCGTGTTGTATTATAAATCATTTATCAAGAAAGGCTTTAGGGTAAAATCGGGGTAGATATCCCGCTTTTTAAAATAGTCTTTTTAAAATAGCCTAAAGAGAAAAAAAAGTATCTTATCCTTGCCACCCCTATACGGTGTGTCTAAACGTTGGTCTGCGTAGAGACGACACGCCAACGCTAAATGAGAGTTAGCAGTTTACTTTCCTTTACGATATAAATGAATTAGGTACCATATTGCTGGAATGTTGAAATGATATGATCATTATTATTGTTTACTTAAAAAAGACTGTATTGTTATAGTCAACGCAACATTTTGTCTTGTCAGCTTATTACGTGCTTAGTCTATCCCTTTACGTCACGGTTTTTTCTAAAATCAGCTTCACGCTGTATCCCGCACACAGCAGGGTAGGCAGAGGGAACCTAGTGTTTTTTAGACACTCCGTTCCCCACTTTCTGCCGAATTCTGGAGGCATTGCGTGTTGAGTGTCAGAACTCAACGCCGCGCTTAGCCTCGACACCAGAGCGAAGAAATGGAAATATAAATTTAAGTAAATATTTCATCTCCTCGAGTGGGGATCGAACACACAACCAGTCGGTTTTACAGTCACACTTCGTGCCGCTGTGCCACGACTGGCTTTTTTCTAAATATTAAAATAAATATATATATTTCTTAGCTTAACGCTATATCCCGCCTACATCTGTAATTTTAAGACATTCCTTTTTCCAAGCACCAACCACGCCACCACGCTTAAATTTCTAGATTGTGTGTAGGGTTTATTTTCATATCAATCAGAGCCTGCCAAAGAGAAATAAAAGTAATTAATTTTCTCAAGTGGGAATCGAACCCACCACCACGAGTATTTATTTATATATACTCGTATGCATAAATGAAGGTATAAAATAAGTTTGTATACTTTATTAAAATAATAAAAAAGACCATTTTAATAGTATTCATTCCATTTAGTAAATTTTCAAATAAAAATACTGACATAATAACCGAATAAACATGTCTTCTAAGTTCATAGCTGAATGAATTTGAACGTATCTCTCTAGCTTAGATCGCTAAAGTGCTTCGATGTCCTTTAGGAGGCGCGGGTTTAAGTCCCGTTATAACGGTATATGTAAAATTTTTATTCTTTTGAAAATTTTGTATTGAAATTTTACACCTTTACATTATTATTAAAAAGTGCCCGAACGTCCATGTTTACATAATTGCTTTTTGTTAGTTTAGTTTCATGCTATAAGCCGCATATAGCAATCGGAACCTAATGTTAAGAATTTCAAGTCTCTCTGTTCCCTACTTTTCAATACATTGCATCCTGAGTCGCAGAGCTCAACACCGCATATTATCCTATTACCACAGCTGGAAAAATTAAAATTATAGTAGTTCTTTCTCTCGAAAGTGAATTAAATCGCTGCCGCTGCGACACGTCTAAAATTGAAAGTCACCTAGAAATAACTCAAAGGCGAAAACAAAAAGCAACAATCCACGCAAAAAGCACGCAACGCACCAGTTTTTCCATATAGAAAATATTTTTCCACAGTAGTTTGTCCATCGCAACGCGTCGATCCAAAGGGAGGTAACACCCCCTCTTTGCGCACACGCGGTTATTATTCTTCGCTTAGCGAGCTCAATATTTTCGGAGGCCCTAAAACAACATTTGGGGGTGGATTTTTAGGGATGTTTTTGCGACGTTCATTTATTTCATGTCTCTATTATCTTTGTAATCTCCTGAAGCTATGCGAAATGAAACGTTATTGGTAAAAATGTGTAATTAAATGCTTTATTGTTTTATGTTTATATACTTGTGTTATTTAAATATACCTACTTTTTTACGTTATTTTAGGGAACCTAATGTTAACACACTTTGTTTCTTTTCTTCCGCTCATTATCAATCAATCAATTACATAGATATTGTGTATCGTATGGCGGAATTCAACGGCGCGCTTTGTCTTGTTACGAGTGACAACACAGTTGTACAGAGTGACGAAATGAAAATAATGCATTTTTCCCACTGGTAATCGAACCCACATGCCTCGCGACATTACACTCATACTCGTTGCCGTTGCGCCGCGCGGGCATTTTCAAATTAAATACACCTATTGCGCTTTATGTTTAAGCAAATTTTTTTATTTTCGAAAATCTTCCCATATCAGGTTAGTAGCGAATAGAGCCTAGTGTGCAGTGATCAATTCTTTCATCACTGGTACACCTTTACATCCAATGTATCTAATGTAGCGTGTTTGGTGGCTCCAGAATTCGGCGGAAAAATGGGAAACGTAGTGTCTTAACACTTAACACCCTCTGCCCACTCTGGTGTATACAATGTGACGCATCTACACACACACATACATAGTGTACTAATATGGTACATATATTATATCTTTAAAAAAAACTTAATAGTTTTATTTTTTGAGTGCCGTCGTATTGTTTAACGAAATCGATATAAAACTCAAACTAAAAGTACAAACGAAATCTTAAAATTTTCCCAAAAAAATAATATTTTAACAATTTCTATACTAAAATACGGTCAGCTAACAATAATAAAATCGATTTGACATGACCACGCGAGTCGCGACCGATCCACCGAGCGAGTGTCACGCACGTACCGCACCGCACTCGACTAGGTACTTCGATACTCGATTTTACACTGTTTTTACGTTTTTCTGGCGCCCGTTTCTCGATTTTTTACCATTGTCAACGGAATCAATAATTTCGTTTGTTTTCTTGTATTTTTATTTTCATTTCCTTGTCCTGGTAATGAGACAAAGCGATTTAAGTTCCGCCGTTAAACACGCAATGCCTCGAGATTTCGGAGGTGGGGAACGGAGTGTTTTAAGGGATACAGCGAAAATTTGAAAAAATATTTAAATATTTTCGTATGTAGAAATCAGAATGGCCCATTGGAACAGCGATTGAGTGTAAACGCGACGGTCCTGGGTTCGCTTCTCACTCTGGGCAATGAATATGAACAGTCTTGAGTTCCTCCACATAAGACTTTTAGGGGTTTGCGTAATTATTTGAAGTATTTTTTAGTTATAATTTTATGCTAATTAAATACTTAATTTAATACGTGTATGTATTATTAATAAAATGAATTGAAAATTACGTCTCGCCTTATTTACGTTTTTCCGATGTTTCTGTCAGTTTTGCGCAGAAAGTAAAAAGTTATGAGATTTAGTCAAATGTCAGACTACTATAATAATATAGTAGTGTAGAGCTAAGAAACTCAACGCCACAGTATGTCTCAGCAGAAATCTTTTTTAAGTAATACAAACATTCCTCTGAATGAGATACAAACTCAATAGCAGTAATGATAGTTACATTTACGGAAAAGTATTGTAATAAAAAAAGTTATATTTTAATACGAAATAAAGATCGACTATTACGCTTTCCACTTCGTATATAGCTCTAGCATTCTCTTATTTCTCTACTTTCTCCACTAAAAATGCGCAGAAAAACATAAAAAAAAAAAACTTTTCAACCATTTTAGACACATTTTTATAAAGAAAGATGTTTCAAATCAATTATTTAATTTCAAAGTAAATTGTTTCGCAATTGTGGTCGTTATCGATAATGTTATATGGAATTACCAAATTGGGTAAAAATTATCTACAGTCCGTCAAATTAAATTTAATATTAGGTCTTCTGAGAAACGTGCGGTGCTAAAGTCAATTAGTGTTCGTGCAGTAACTTTGTAACGGGTTTATGAGGAATATTAGAGAGATGACTAGCATTAGGAGAAGAAGCAAAAAAAATTGGGATAGCCTTAAAGTTTTATAGGCTATAAACGCGGCGGTTGTGGGTTTGATTTTTCGTTCGGGAGTAGTATTCTGGAAGCATTGCGTGTTGAGTGGCGGAACTCAACGCTGGACTCAGCCTCGACACCAAAACGAAGAAATAAAAATATACATTTAAATAAATATTTCATTTCCTCGAGTGGAGATCGAACCCACAACCAGTTGATTTTACAGTCACGCTTTGTGTCACGCCACGACTGGTCTCACTGAGGTACTGATAGTATTTTTGTTATTTTATATATCTATGTACAGAGCAGATAATTTAAAATACTATTCTTTTGTTTTCGAAATCGTGTTTCAATATTTTATAACTTCCATATAAATAAAAATAAAAATATATAACAAAAATCATGAATTTTCTAATACTTGTTTGTATCTCATCAAATAAATTAGTAAAAGTACTGGCATTCAGCAGTTTGTATGAAGCAATTACGCAGGTAACAGTGATTGAAGGCACTTAACATCTGTGCCGGCTTCTGTCCGACAGCGCGTGACCGAGTTAGGGAGACAACACACTGGGTGACAGAAGAATAGATATTTGGGAATATATCTTTTCTTCTGTCACTCAGTGTAGTATCCCTTTATTATGGATATGTACATATATTCGGGCTTACGCTGCATTTTCCATATAGCGGGGTAGGGCAGAGGGAAACTAGTTATAGGACACTCTGTTTTACCCTAATTTTCAAGATAAAACATTTTTGTGGCGCAGCTTAACGTATAGCGTTAAGTTGTATTATTATTGGAGCGTATCCACAAATGTCGTGTTTGAAGACAGGCTCTGTGGCGCTGATGACAGTGGCTAGGCCACGATGGGCTCATAAATTTATAAATCTATTTTTTTTTTAATATTTCACGATTTAAACAACACTCTTGTTTGTTTCTCAATGTTAATAAATTAAAATATATAAAAAATGCGTAGACATAAAAACAATAACTTTACAATTCCATAGCTTTACATATTTTCGCTACCATATGATAGAGGCTTTACAAAACATTATAAGTAAAAGTATGCGATGTGAGACGTGATCGAGGCGTCAAGTACGAGCTACCAAATTTACTCTAATCGATTCTTGACATCTACAATCGATTTGAATCGATTGTGGTCTTCGTGAGCCCTTTAAAGATATCGATCTTACTTAATACTTGATTTGCTATTAAATTAAATAACTAAATTTTGTGCTTTTTTTTTCCAATGTTTTTATCGGAAGTATATTCAAATTTATATTATATTATAGAGTAATTGAAATTTTGTAGTATGAATAAAATGAAAATAAATGATCGACAACAAGCGAATGAATATATTTAAATTCTCCGACTAATAATCGAACCCACGACCGTTCAAGCGATGATGTCTATATACAGATTGTACATGATGTACCGATATAAATATCCATGAAAAAAATATCTCACAATGATAATTTTGTAGACGTATCTAATGACTAAAACCGCAGATTTTAGCAAAATATTGGAATGTCAGGGAATATAACATTTTTGACGAACGGTTCTTCAACGGTGCTCTGCGGTTGATTGAGTCATTTAGTAAGAGTCGAAATTTTGTCGCTGTCAACTAAAAACTTTGTTTTTTATAAAGATTTATATAAAAAAATCACGAAAACATGTATGATATAAGATTGCTTGTAATTTTTTTGCTAAAATATATATGTTTTTCGTATTTTTGAATCTCCAGGTATCTATTGCGGAGTTGCCAGTTCAATTATTGAAGGATATCATTATTCAGGGACAATTCAAGTTTGTATAAATATTTCTGATATGGGAATCAATCCTACTAGTAATACTACTGTATTAGTCTACTTACTTGTATTGGTCTACTTACTTGTCTTGAGGCCAGTCGTGGTTGTGGGTTCGATCCCCACTCGAGGAGATGATATTAAGCTTTATTGTATTTTATTAACATTTTTGGATCATTGGTTGTCCGATTAATAAACATTTTTATTTTTATTTTTATTTTTTTTTAAAAAAATATTTACTTAAATTTATATTTTGATTTCTTCGCTCTGGTGTCGAGGCAAAGCGCGGCGTTGAGTTCTGCCACTTAATACGCAATGCCTCCAAAATTCGGCAGAAAGTGGGGAACGAAGTGCCTTAACACTAGGTTCCCTCTGCCTACCCTGCTGTGTGCGGGATATAGCGTGAAAATAATTTTATTTTTTTTAGTCTACTTATTAGTCGGTACGATCTTTTGACTTCGTGAGTAAAACGTAGTTAATTTCAGTGAAAAAAAGGGAAAAGACCAATCACATTTTTTCACAATCTCGAAAAGAAAGCCAATATCTATAAGAAGCACATTATAATATATATTTACTGTATATATATAAGTACTTAAGTTAACAAAGTGAAAGTCTGATTGATCCATATTAAGCATATATTATCATGTCATTGACGAAGTGGATCAATGTTTAATAAACGCTGACGCCTCTAATAATGCTATCTCATGTCTAGAAACAAAAAGTTCAAGTATGAAATATGATAGAAAGTTTATTTTAACTTTAAGCTGTTATATTGAAGCTGGCTTATTAAAATTAAAAAAAAAAGCGTCAGGCTGTATTCCGGCCACAGCAGGGTGGGTAAAAGGAATCTAGTCTTAACATATTCCGTTCCCCATTAGGTATTGAAATCAGTTTATCTTATTTTCGGTAAATTTTTGAGACCATTGTGGCGCAGACGTAACATATAGAAACACAATAGTTGTAAATTCAAACTCAACCAATATAGATAGCAGTCAATTTAATCCGGATAGTTGAATAATAAGTATTTACTGTCATTTTAATTGCTGGCAACCTTGTAAAACATGCAACAGACACAAAAATGAACAAAAATGTTTTTTAAACGCAAATATAAAGTACCATTTGATGATGAAATATTTATATATAGTTAATAATACTATATGCTATACAATTGTTTGCGTTACTTTCCTTGATATATTAAATTTTGTTACATTTTAGTATAATGTAAAGAAGAAATTAATAATTTTCAACCCTTGTATTTTGCCGGTCGATTTAATAAATGACACGCGTAGTAGAACGCTGAAATTTGGAATATTTTAAGAAGAGTAGGGCAACATGAGTGAGATTCGTAAATGAAATTCATACATGAAAGTACCTGTTACAGGTTTTTACATTTTATAGATAAAGAAAACGAAGTTGTTGGCAGCGTGAAGTTTATTTTTAATAATATAAGTATATTATCTCAATATAGTACATCTGATTCTATCCGATGGCCTCGGGAGCGATCGCCTCATTTTCCTATCACACAATCTATAACTGTATTAGTGTAATTATTATATTCTCTTTGATGGAATAGATTCGCCAAATACAGCCGGCCACTCACATTTTAAGGTAGCGATAGAATGGAAAATATTTTTGGCAAATATTTTATATAAACATTTGGATGTACTGGTTTTTTTTAAATAAATATTTTTTTTAATATTATTTTTTACTGCACTTAATAATGATATTCTTTTATTTTTTGGCTCATCCTTGGTTGTACGCAAACACACGCTTAGTGGGCAGAGAAAATTTGTGCTAAGACGCTCTGTTGTCTGTTTTCCGCCCGAATTCGAGGCACTACAGCCCGTACTTATAAACTGCATAAATTACATATCTATGAACGAAAACCGCACCTCAAGATCTATCTCAGACTTCAGAGCGATTTATAAACACGAGCCTAAATATTGGGTGGTGGAGATTAACGCAGCACGTTGTACCCCGATTGGGGATCAAATTCATAACCGTTACCCTGCACAAGAATGAGACAAAATAAACTAAAGATTTGATCTAATTTTCTATGCTATCGGTACCAGCATGCGTCTCACAACACGTAAGATGGGCATGACGTGCAGAACGCCGCGCCAACCTTTCTTCATTAAAATTCTATTAACAGAAGCATTCTCTACTTATATTAGCCTGTAATTTCTTTAAAACATTTACAAACAATCAAAATTCAATTTTATTTTAAGGGCGAATAAAATTTAAAATCAAATAACATTGTCTTTCGCAAATATGCATTTGTTTCGTATTTTTCGTTAAGCGATAATAAACTTTATGTTGCTTTAAAATAAGGTTTATTTCGATATTTTGCCGTCTTAATTTTGATAGAGTAGCCGCAGTTTACGAATCGGAAGTCGATTTATTTTTTAAAAGGAAAAAATGCAAGGAAAGCTGTTGAAAGTTGTATGTAATATAAATATTGTTACAATCTGTGCCATACATTCTTCTTGAAAGATTCTTCATAATATTATCTTATCACTCATTCTGATGCCACAAATACGTATTTAATTTTTGCCATTGAAGATCTACTAGAACAGAAAAATTGTAAAGATTTTTCTTTTTCTAGAGTGATTGTAATTCTCTCCAGTGTCCGATTCTGCCATCTATATACGTAGATAATTAGCTTCCAATGTTTAAAAAAATTACACTTAAAGAAAGAAAAAACAAAAAAAAAAAGATTTCGGCAGCAAACGCTAATAGTGCTGTAGAATGTGCTCGAAATTATAAATGGTATGAGCGCCAACTCCAGTTCAGCGTTCTCTGAAGCGCTCCACTATCCGTGTCCTGACTCCATCATGAGAACAGAGATTCGATGATTATATATAATCATATAAAAATAAAAGAAATTAATAATCTAAGCTTGGATTTTCTAAACAGATATCTTTTTCTTATTACATAGAAATACAGATTTTCTAAAGCTTTTCTAACATGTTAAAACATATACAGGCCGGTACTGAACCGGCGACCGTTGGCAAGTACACAAGGCGCCGTCTCACGCGTGCCAGCTACAAGATTTATGTGATGCGAGAAAAATATTGTTATTTTGAGAATAAAAGGGTAATTCGTGTATTGTTGCATTTTGACGTTTTTTGAATTAAGTGCATTTTATTATTGAAGTACATTCATTTGTTTATTTATTTGTATATTGTTTTTTCACACGCTTTCACGCTGTATCTCGCATAGAGCAGATGTAGCAGGGTAGGCGTAGGGCTAGAGCTAAGAAAATCAGTTCCCCACCTTCCGCAAAATTTTTGAGGGATTGCACGTTGAGTTGCGGAACTCAACACCGCGATACTGCCTTGGTACTAAACCGAAGTAATGTGTTACAGTCACACGCTTGTGCTCCTACAACATGACGGCCTCAAAATTCGGAGGTTTGTTTGTAATTTACATTATTGTGATTTCCTAACCGCAATGTCTCGATAAATGGACAGACAATCGGAAATGGATTATCTCAACACTAAAAATTCTCTCTGCATAAATTCCTATATACGGGAAGTAGCGTGAAGCAAAAAAAATATAGCAAGATTAATTTTTGACTTCCCTCAGCGTCCATAACCTAGAAAGCACAAGGGCCCTCACGTTGTAAGATATACTCGAGAAGCTCTGGATAGCTTAGTAAGGTTAATTTTTCTGATATTATGGTAATATTGTGCGACACGAATTTTTTTAAGTTTAAAAGAAAGAAGTGACTTTACATTGTATTTCATGGGGTTATTTTATAGGATTTTCAATACACTGTGTGTTGAGTGGCGTAGAAATAAATGCATACAAAAATTTAAATAGATTTTCAAATATCTTTTAAAGCTTTAAATAAGATGAGGCCAGGCCTTTTAAGTCTTGGCGCAGTGGCACAAAGTGTGACTGTAAAACCAACTGGTTGTGGGTTCAATCCCCACTCGAGGAAATGAAATATTTATTTACATTTATATTTTTATTTATCTTAGGTGTCGAGGCAAAGCGTGTCGATGAGTAGGAAAGCGGAAAATAGAAGTATCTTAGTGGGAACGGAGTGTTTTAACACTAGGTCTTCACGGTCCTTCTACAGATCCACATTACAGCGGGAATCTTAACAAATGTATTCCATTTTAATTATTTTCAAATGAGAAAAAACTTGCTCTGGTAAAATAACACCGCGTAGTTTTAAGTCATTAAAAATAATGTCTATTTTTAAAATCATAAGGAAGGTGTAAATGTTATGTAAAGCGTTGGCACTCAAAGATTAATAAGCAAAAAATGACCATTTCAGTAAAAATAGAAGTATGTTCAGCATTTATATTTGGATTTGGTAAAACAAAGGAACAAGGTTCGAAGCCGTTCTAGTACGTTCAAATACGCATTTTCTTTATTCTTATAGCTTCCTTCTGTAGATATCCCACTTATCAGTGTATCAATAGACTCCGGTTTCCGTTTTCCCGAATTGCGTGAAACATTGCGAGTGACCAGAGCAACAAAATTATATTAATTCATTGCCCCAATTGGGTAAGGAACTCACAACCTTTACAAAGCTAGTCGCTGTTCTAATACGCCATCATGATCTCAATATTTTTTTATTGTAACAATAAGCAGATACATTCCTGGCCGTAAATCTGATACCGGTATCTATTTATGCGTTATCCTCAGCCCCTGTTTCAGAACTTATCATACCAACATTGTGTCTAAATAAGAATTCTAATTTATACATTTTAACAAAATAAACAAACTAATTAATAATATTATAATATTATTTGAAAATAATATCAGTTTCACTGTGTACTTCTTCTCAGTAATGGATCGATCGATAATACACTTTCGTTACCCAATTAACCTGAGGCATTGCGTATTGAGAGGCGGAACTTCTGCGGCGGAATCTCGTTACCAGATAAGGAAATTAAAATATTAATAATGTAATTTCATGGAGTGAAAATAGAACCCACAACCAACGCATTTACGACAGACACACCTTTGATCCACTGGGCAACATATTGATACTATTGTTATAAAAACATTGCACATGCCACTTCTAAAGCAACATTTAATCTGAATCCATACAACCTTGATAAACAAGTTATCGCCCTCGTGTAGATTGTAAACATAGTAAAAACACAAGCAAAAAGTTTACGAAACTTATTTGAGATTCTGTTTTTAATATAAATTTTAAATATTATTGCATATTGGCACTTTTTTGCCTTATGTTCATTTTAAAATTTAAACAACTGATGAGATTCAATGAGATAATTGTGGGTTTAAAGCCTATTTGAAGTTATATCGGCCAAGCGAGTGTGCCTAATCACTTTTTACTAAAAAAATTGAAATAAGAAAAGAACAGCTTCACGTGTTTTCCCTCTTATAGCAGGATAGAAAGAAAGAAGTGTTTGAACATGAGGTTCCTTCTGTGTACCCCACTTGCACATTGTGTGCGTTGTAGCAGAATTCACGCTTTGACAGAAATATTAAAATGAAACTCCCAACTGGTAGCCGAAATAGGTAAGAAAAGAGTGATGGAAGGTACAGCTTAAATAATATATTTTTATTTTCCTAGAATATACGAAGTTACTTTAAACGATAGTTTGAAATTGTTGTAGTAAGAATGAATTAAAGATAAAGAGGAATGATAGGATGATAAAGAGATTTAATATGATGTATTACGTCGCTGTCAATATTGAGGAGGCGCAGTGTCCGATTGTGAACGCGGTTGTGGGTTAGATTCCCACTCAGCAGAATGAGTTATTTTTATTTTCTAGCTGTAGTAACATAACAAGGTGTTAAGTTCCGCCATTCAATTACCAATATCTCAAAATATGGGCAGTGTTTGGGAAACCGAGTGTCTTAACATACCCAGTTATATGTAGATTACAGCACGAAGCTAAAAAATACGTACTTTTCTTTTCACCTACCTAATCCCAGATAGTACAAAAATGTTTAACTAAAAAAATATGTAAGCAAACGCCGCCCAAACACTGTATTCTATTATTAACAAACATATAAAAATACATTTGTAAATATTTAAAAGAATTATAATGGATATTCACCAAAAAAAATGAAAATATCTATATATATTATAACCAATTTGATAACAACAGTAAATATTTTAGATTACACTTTTGCCACGCGACCGCTAATGCTAAAACGTGATTCGAGCCATCCGTACACGTTTATTCGCGTCTGGTAAACCCGGCCATTAATTTGCGATTATGTCAAGCACCGAGTTACTGTTACTAGCGCTCTCCTTGGTAAGGTGGCTGCATACTAAAATTTATGTTAAATTTCATATAGAAAAATATTTGACTGTACCTTTAGGATTTTGATTGATTTTTGATTAGACAGAGAACATAATAGAATCGAAACCACGACTATCGCGTTAACAGTCAGACGCTGTACCGCTTCCACTCCACGTTAAGTATTCACTTCCATATAACTTCAATTGTATGCTAAACGAAGCATATTTCCACGACAGTTAAATAGAAATTGTTGAAAATAACATTTTTTCTGTGAAGGAATTCAAACTAACAACCATTATGTGCTTGGTCAGACACTTTTCTTCTGCGCCCCAAAGGGTTCAAATAAAAATAATGATATTTTACATATATTTTTAGTTGTCATGTAAGGGGAAACGATCTTGAACGCTATTCAAGAATTACAATCGAATTCACAACTACTCAGTTTACAGCCAGATACTGCCATCCCACATCATAATATCGACGGGCAATATGTTTGTTTTTTGATATTAGATTTAAGCAGTATCCCACAAAAAGCAGGGTCGACAAAGGAAACCTGGGAACCCAGTGTTAAGTCATTTCATTTCCTATTAAGACACTTCAATTTTCCACTTTCCGCTGAATTCTTGAGGCTCAACTCCGACTTAACCCCTAACAATATGTTTGTTAATAAAATCAGTCTGTAGCCATCTTTATATGAATAGATGGTTCGACTACTGTTAGTTATTTAGTTAGACGTTACGTTACACATGCTTGCCCCAGCTAAAAGCTTGGCTGACGAAATAATTCCGCATCGTGCACCTCAATAGGACATTCAGATTCTAGACTCATCTCCTAGTCATATTTAATATAATTTAATTTAATTTATATTAAAGGTAATGACATTGCATGTTCTGTGACTGAAGAAAGCTTTCAAATAAATTGTTATGCGTATGCGCATGTTGAGCGAAAATAATGTTTTGTACATTACAGCTTATATAATAATAGTAAAAGTCAGAAAATTATAAATTTCAAAAATAATTAATTTGTATCTTAAGATAACAACTTCCTAAATATCTCCAGTTTTGGGAACGGTCTCCTTGAAATTCTTCGCAAATTCTCTACCATATTCTATATCATATCTTTTCCACGCTATTTTAACTTTTGAGTTTTTGGAACCGAAATGAAATGGTTTAAAAGTGGTAAACTTTTCATTTGAACTTAAGCCTTTTAATAGTAATCAGCTATATTTGTAATACTTCTTATGGTCTTGTTATGATTTTTCTTTTGTTGTTTAAGGGTTCCGCATCTAAAAAGGAATAAAATAGTACCATTTATTGGTCTATCTATCTGTCCAATATCTTTTATCTCGAGATTGCGCACAGGTAGATAACCTGTACTTAATATCAAATATCTAATTCTATGGACCCTCGGAGCACAGAAAAAAAACTTCAAACTTCTAATTGAATGCAATTAAAAAATAGGAGTATTTATGCATATTTTTTCCGCATTTTACATGAAATTCAAAATACAAACTAATATTTGCCAAGCCTATCCTTTGTGTTATCGAAACTTGTAGGGCAGTTCCTGTAAACCTACAATTCATAATGAGAAGTTGCAATAGGTTTAGGTAAAGGAAAAAATCCGATTGAGGATAGAGTATTATATTTATATTACAGATATATTACATTTATCAGTTAGTTACACGGTCCGCGGAAAATACTCATTCCATGTCCTTGCATCCATTTTGTTACGTTCAGTACGCTTTGACTCCAACTCGCACTTGACCGATTTTCTCTGATATTTAGCATAAATACTTCGTTTTATTACGTGTTAATGTAGTTTATAATCTCAATATACATTAAATAAATAAAAATAACCTATTTCTAATATCACTAAGAGAAGTAAACCGAGTAGAAGAAGGTTTTGGTAATAAATAAATCATATGAAGAAGCTGCTGTTATTAAGAAACTGTTCGTGAAAAATATTTTAAACCATTTTAAAATGTTATTCCACACTTAAAAATGAAAAATATATACTAAAAAAGCATTCTTTATTAAAGAATTTTTCATATTTTAGTTCTTTTCCTTTTTAAGAAGTAAAATAAAGCAAAGATCAATAATTGAATTAGAAAGTGTTTCTCTCTAACTTTTTTATATCTTTTTGATGATGTTAAAAAATCTATTACGAACAAAGTAGAGATGATATTTGTAATGGTCTAGTCGCTAAAAAATTTTTATTTATTATAAATACACAGTGAATTAGTATGAGTTATTAGTTTAGAAAACCGGCCAAGTGTGAGTCTGTGAGCCATTTTCCTCTTTCATCGTCGGTTCCGTCATCAAGAGAAATAAGCAGAATATAAAATAGAGTTTTTTTTATGTTGGGGGTTTTTAATTATCAATTATATTATCTATAGCTGTTATTATTAATTTAATTTAAACTAATAACAGAAGTGTCAAAAGCGACCAATCACTACCGAGGAGGTCTTGTTCCTCATATGGAGGTAGCGTAAGTGCACTTTAGTTTTAGCATTTCCGTGTGCGTCAGTACGTTTGTACAAATACAACAAGTATTGAAAAGGGTTCCATTCACCGAATGTTAAATTTTGTTGTGAAAAACAACATTTTTTTGGTGTTTACGTAAAATATAATTTCAAATATGTATGTTTGTATGTATGAACGTATGTCTTTATTTTGAAGGCATTTGATACCGCCGCTTTTAATAAAAACATAAAAAAAGTTGATGCCGCTACGAAAGGAGCAAATTATGAAGAAATTTTATATTTATTATGTTTTGTAAAGTATACTCGGTCATGTATATACAGTGTTGCGTTAAATGTCACCGAATGTCTGTGAGAAAATGCAAAATGACGAATTTCCACCAAGTTACATTTAATTATATTATAAACTTTACCCCTCAGGACAGGCATGGGAAATCTAGTGTTAAGACACTCCGTTCCCCATGCTCTGCTCACAACTTCGGCTTTTATCATCCTCCTCCTCCATCAGATAACGTAGAATGGCGTCTATAGTAGTTGTCTATCATATGTGATAAAATAAAAGAAGAAAATGAAACTTAGCATGAGCAAAGCCATTAACAAAAGATAGTATTTAAAAACATATAAATCACAAGAGTAACGATGCTAAGATTTTTAACCAGTTTACAGTTTAATTTATCTTTATGTTTTAGGGCGCAGTACTTGCACTTGAGGTTGTAAATAAAGTTAAAAAACCGTTTAAAACAATTAAATATATATAAAATTTTAAGATCAAGTGAGTTTTTTGTTAAATAATATTTCGAGCCTTATACATAATATTTTACCTTGAATTGTTTTTTTTTTGTTTATTATTTTATTACTTGAAATTCGACAAAGTTGTTTTAAAAATAATAATAAAAATATTTTTTGTTTTTGTTATCAACAACGACGCATGTTTCATATTTTAAACATGTGTCTCTTATTCTTAATCAAAAAAATATAATTATTGATTAAATTAAATTAATTTTAATTCCACTCAGTCTTCTGCATAGCAATGTGGAATTCTAATGTTGCCGCACTCCGTTCCCTACCTCAGCCATTTCGGTCATTTATTTGAGACAAAAACTTATGCAATTCATACCCACTAGAGGAATCGAACCCACAACCGTCGCGTAAAATATACTAAGAAAAACGTTAACATTGCATATTACAAATTTAAAAGATACGAAATCGCTCAAAGCCGTATGTAACGTTCTTACAAAACTCCTATCAGTATAAATGGCAACATATTTGCCATTTAACAAAATAATTTATGAAAGTTGACAGCTACAATCCATTCTGGTAATAATAAAGTCATTTTGGTCCGGAGTCGTTCTATTAATGAAATTGTATGTAAAAAATTTGCAATGTATAAAAATGTTGCCGATCGAGATCACCGTTATCGTTAAAACGACTTTTTACAAAACTTATTTTCTAAGAGTTCTATAATAATGTTGTGGGTAAAAAAGTAGTCAACAAGTTAATAGGTTTGCTATAACATCACGTTTTTAACTTAATTTTAATATTTATGTGAAATTTGAACTACTGTGTAGAATAAAATTGATACCATTATCACATAATATATTGATTAAAAATAAAAAAATATATTTTTTTTTATAATTTTAAAGTGTTCTTTTTAAATACCGCCATTTTGTTGCGGCGGTCATTTTGGATTAACAACAATATTGATTATATGTAATTTTATTGTCATTAGTAATCCCGATTTCAGCTCAATAGAGCACTGGGAAATGGGTGAAATTGAGTTACCTTTCCATGGTGATAAAGGCGCTACAAAATAGTACAAAATAGTAGAAGCACCAACTTCACGCTGTATTACGCACACAGCAGGGTAGGCAGAGGGAACCTAATGGTAAGACTCTCCGTTCCCCACTTCCTGCCGAATTCTGGAGGAATTGCGTGTTGAATGAAATATTGATAGAAGCACCGATTTTCATTTATCTTTTTATAGGTATATTATATTTTAGTTATTACCTATTTTTAGTTGAGGCCAGTCGTGGCGCAGTGGCACAAAGTGTGACTGTAATACCGACTGGTTGTGGGTTCGATCCCCACTCGAGGAGATGAAATATTTACTTAAATTTATATTTCCATTTCTTCGCTCTGGTATCGAGGCAAAGCGCGGCGTTGAGTTCTGCCACTCAACACGCAATGCCTCCAAAATTCGGCAGAAAGTGGGGAACGGAGTGTCTTACACTAGGTTCCCTCTGCCTACCCTGCTATGTGCGAGATATAGCGTGAACCTAATTTAGTTTTTTTAATTTAATTTAACCTATTTTTAAAAATATAGTGCCCCATTATATGCTTATTTACTTAACTTTATTATATTTAGTAAGGTAGGCAGAGGGAACCTGGAAACCTAGTGTTAAAACACTTCCGTCCCCCGATACCTGATACCAAACTAAACTGATAACTGAATGTTTTTATCCAAGGACACTATCATACGTCAGACTATGGAGTAATTTATATTATATATATATATATATATATAAATAATTGAGTCCGCAGTTATTTTATGTAGTCATACTACAATTATTTTATTATTTTGTTTATATCTCGCAGCTACAGCCGGTTTACATTATTATTGACGGCAACCACTGTGAAGTATCCATTTAGTGATATTTAAAAGCCGTTTTGTAAATAAAAATAAGATAACAAAACAAAATTAAAGCATAAAATTACATATAAACGAAACAGAACAAATATAATAACAAAAATTATTACATCGATATACATACTTATATAAGTACGAGTCAAGCAATGAAAATTTAAAACATTTTTTCTTATCTCTTTTTTATCTTTTAACAATAATTAAAAAATAGTTTTATACTCTTTAACTTCCGCATAATTCGTTTGAAACAGACACAACTTTTAGGATGTTAGAGTTAATATACTAATTTTAATTCTTCTCTACTTTCGCCTCATATTTAAAAAGTCTTTCTCTTATAAACGTATAATAGAGTAGACAAAGGCATCGTTTTTCACTAAATATTAAAGGCATTGCTTGTTGTGTGGCGGAATTCAACGCCGCGTTTTGCCTCGTTAGCAGAGCGATATATGGTTAATGAAGTATTTTACTCCCCCGAGTGGAAATCGAACCAACAACCAACGTTTACATTCGCACGTTTGTACATTCGCACCACGACAACCTGTTACACATTGCGTGTTAAGTGACTGAACTTAATCCATTTACAGGCCACGATTGCGTCACTATACAAGCCATAGCGTCACAATTTTCTTATATTAAAGTAGACTTACTCATATTCTTTAGTTTTTAATATCTTTAACTTAATTAAAGAGGCAGTCGGGTCCCTGGGGCACAAAAATGTGACTGTAACGCGACGGTTGGGGATTTTACACTGATGAGTGCGGGATACAGCGTGAAGCTGAGAAAAAAACTTAATTAATTAATTTATCTGCCTTCAGCCATCGCCGCCAGCGTCAGATATAGGCCACGCCACAGACCAAATACACGCCACGATTGCGTCACTACACAAGCCATAGCGAAGTCACAATTTTCTCGTATTCAAACTTACATGAAACTTGTATTCTTAGCGTTGGAAAGCTCCAGCTTAATTTCTTCATTGGCACGTTAGCGACGCCCGCTGGCTCCGTTCCAAGGTGCGTGATGAATTTATGTGCGTGACCGAACTAACGTTGTTGCTCTTGCTTTCCGATTAAAATTTGAAGAAGCATTTGATTTATGTTGCCGGAAGTGGATTTTAAAAGTTTAAATGTATTAAATTTTGCATTTTGCATTTCTTTTTTGTTGTAAATTATGATTTTTGTTTAAGTTTTTAAGTACAGTTTTTATGAACTATTCTTGTCAGATCAGTGTTTGATTTCCGTCTATTTTCGATTGGTTATTTTGAAAATATTCTTAATTAGTTTACAAAGTTTTTTGGTCTTTATTTAAAAGGAACAAAGATACCTGGGCGACCTTCATTTCCATTTGAGCCAGCCACAACTTTAAACTCACTCTCTAGTAGAACTCAACGCTGCGCTTTGTTTACGAGACAGAAAAATTAAAATAATAAAACTATATTTATCTTCCATCATAATCGAACCCACGACCTCTTTCTTTCTCTTGGCCTCTCAGTATCACGATAACTTATTTTAAGTTAAACTCATAATTTATAGGGAATAATCGTAACTGCTCTGCAATTAACAATTGCGTATCTCATAATAGCTCGGGGAGTCGTTGCTGCGTCTATAAATCCGTCAATGGTTGGATATTTGCCAGAACTCGCTTAGCGCCTGTGATGACTATCGCGGTGAATATATACTTATATATATACATAACATATTTATATAAAAAGATATATATTTTATTGTATGTGTGTAGTGGAGGCCAGTTGTGGTGCAGCAGGGCAGAAAACGCGACAAACAGGTTGTAGGTTGAATTCCCACTTGAGGAAATTAAATATTCTATATTCTTATTTCTTTGTTCTGGTGTCGAGGAAACGCAGTGTTGAAAGTTTCCGTCACTTAACACGCAATGCCTCCAAAATACGGCGGAAAATGGAGAACGGAGCGTCAGAGGTTGTCTCTGGTTGTACATGCTATGTGCGGGAGACAGTACGAAGCTAAAAAAATGTTGTATGGTTTGTGAATTTTTTCCATAAATATACCATACTGGTGGCCAATGGAAATTTCATTTGAGTCAACTATAATACTACTGTTATTTATCATTTTTGAGGAAATTTCAAGAAATTCTTTCTTAGTACTTACCTCACACTATTTAATGACTAAATTTCGTTTTACGTCAAAACGTTAATACAACGCGCAGCGGCACAAAGTGTAACTGTAAACCGACTGGTTGTGGGTTCGATCCCCACTCGAGGAGATGAAATATTTACTTAAATTTATATTTCTATTTATTCGCTCTGGTGTCGAGGCCAAGCGCGGCGTTGAGTTCTGCCACTTAACACGCAATGCCTCCAGAATTCGGCAGAAAGTGGGGAACGAAGTGTCTAAAAAAAAACACTAGGTTCCCTCTGCCTACCCTGCTGTGAGCGGGATACAGCGTGAAGCTGATTTTTTTTTTTTGTTAATACAACAAAAGAAATAGGCGAACCCGTTAGCAGAACAATAATTGATAATATATATTTTTTAGTTCCGTTTTTTCTTTAATGGTATGGGCCTGGGAACCTGGTGCTCACTCACTCAATGCATATTGTCTCGTTACCAGCGAAATATTAAATACTTATTTTTTCTCGAACCAGAATCGAACTCACAATCTGTCGCGTATACAGTCGCACGCTCCTCTAAAACGACTAGCCTCTTTTTTTTATAGTTATTACGAAACATGTCTAATGTATATAATATATAAACACCATATTGTGTTTCTTCCTTACAGCCATTGGACTTACATAGAATTAGCAAATCAAAATTATGAAGTGCACATCTGGCGTGTCATCTATTCACGCGAAACATAAATATCCAAGTTAATGCAGAGCGGGCGTGTGACAGAAATTAAATTAGATCACATTTGTCGTTTACGCACACGCATATACTAAGGCTTATGAAATAGAATATCAATACGTTAGGCGAGAGTGAGTGGTGTGAGAGGAAGAGGGAGACGTCGGATGACCTTTGAGAGCGATGAGAAGAAGAGATGATATTGGAGGAAGTTCACGTAAAAGCCGTAAGGACCCCCGGAGGTCGTATTTGAAGAGGTTGATGACAGTGGACGAGACGTAAGAAATCAATCTACTTACTGGAATGCACCTATAGATATTTGATGGCAGCATATAGATATTTACAAATATGGGGTATGCAATACGAGCAATACGGATATTTAGCATTGAGTACAGAATTGATATTAAAATTTTATCGTCTTAGAAAATTTTGATATTCAAATATTTTTTTTTAATTGTTTTTTGTCGTTCATTAAGCGCATAAGCAGTTAAATATTTTCTACGCTGCAAAATCACCCCGTTTCAAATTCAAAGCAAAAAATAGCACCGACTCTAAATACTTGTACTATACTGTAAATAATCATTCTCCCCAGTAGGAATCGAACCTACACCCATCATATTTACAATTACGCTGTGCCGCAGCGAAACGAGGCTGCACCTACTCTAAGACTTGAAAATAATATTATTCTAAAACTTAAAAGTAGGTTTGTTGTAACACGTCGTTTCATCGTATATTTCACTGGGAGGTGTTTATTCGCGCGACATAACTCTAAGTTTGGCGTCACGCCAGACACGCGTTTATGGTTGCCATACTGTAAAACAGACAAAAGGAGTCAAGTTTTATGTAAACTTCATTTTTACTTATGAAAATATATTTTTAATAACCATCTTCACGCTGTATCCCGCTCACAGCAGGCTAGGCTGAAGAAGCCTACTGTTTATACACTCCGTTCCTTACTTTCCCGCGAAATTTGCGTGTTGAGTGGCGGAGCTCAACACCGCGTTTAGTCTCAACGACTGAACAAAGAAATGAAAATATTAAACGTTTTATTTCCTCGAGAGTTACATTCTATTAATATAGATAAATAATATAAAATATAGATTAATAGTAAACCTTGTGCTAAGCAATTCGTTGCCCACGCATCGACCAATTTTCGAGACGTTTTGTTTTGATTCGTGAAATTCAAAGCTGCTCTTTGCTTTGGTACCAGAGTGCCAAAATGAAAATAAGCCATTGCCTCGAATGTGAATCGAAGCACACCCACAACAGCTAAAATCTTCGAATTTACAATCAGATACTGTGTCATGGCGGCTTTTAAGTATATTGCAAATAACACAACATGAATGCCTCTTTTGAAGACACACCCCAAAAGTCTCCATAAAGACGTAACCTGATTAACCTTCCAACTGCCCGATGGCCACGATACGAGGCCATGGCTAATTTCCATCAAATCAAATTGTAATACGCGCACAACGGCATCAATTAGGAGCAAACAGGGAGCAGGGGACGTCAAAGTTGACCGTGCCGCCCTCTGGTGCAATTTTTTGAGGGGGCACCCCCTAGACTGTTTGGTGTCGCTTGCACCTCTGTTATGCGGGCGGTGTGGAATGGCAACTGTGTTTTGTGTTTTTTTTTAATATTGGTTAATTAAAATTTAGAAAAAAAAATTTTGGATACTATAGTCTTGTTTAGCTATACGTGTGATGCTTTTGAAAAATATTTTCGTTTTGACGCTATGGATCGATGTTTCTTTAACACTGTTTGACTACAGTGTTAAATAAGGATTGACACGCCAATTTTTATAATCTTTAGGTGCATGTTTGATAGGCAAACATATAGGTCGTAACGTACATTCAAATATTTTCTTATTCCAATATTTATATAATTTAAATATTTGGCTACTGCTTGTTCATAATAAAACATATGTATACCAACATAACGTAAAAATCTTCACAATATTAATTTTCATGCAAAATAATCCCCAAAATATTGAGCACAACAGCCAATCCCTTTCCCCAGCACTGCACCATGTCCATTTTGACGCGGTGGTGGCGATTTTTTCCCGGCCGCATGTTTCGTTTATTTCGTTGCACACACGCGCTCGATCAGACGGCCGGATCGATCCACAGTCCATCAGAGATGCTTGTTATTTACCACACCACCGTACAGCGATATAGTTGAAATTCATAGATATGATGTATTTGTTTCACGCTGTATGCCGTATATACAGGGTGTGTATAGGGAACCTAGTGTTAAGGCACTCAGTTCCTCACTTTTAGCTCAATATTCTAGATGTTGTTTATTTGAGAGGAACCCTATCTGCTGCTGCGTTTATCTTTTTACCAAAGGGTAGAAAACGAGAAGTCATTTCCCCGAGTGATAGTCGAATCCACAGTCGTCAAGTTAATAGTCAGACGTTTTACCGCTGTGCCGTGGCGGTCTACATATTGTTCCTGTATGTATAAATAATGTCGCATATTAAATGAAGTATACAGCTCACAATCAATCTGAAATGTGTGTTATGAGTTTAAAGGATAATTTACTTTTACACGTGATGAAATTACGTGGAAAGTGAAAAAAGGAGTGTCTCAGCACTAATATCTATCTGCCTATAAAGCAAAAAATGTAGTGGTCAGAACTCGATATAGCTTGAGGTATTTTTTAAATAGTCCATAGAACATCTATGAAGCTCGATACTGCCGTTGGAAGAAATGTACATAGTATAAGTGTATCCCGTACATAGCAGGAAATGCAGAGAGTAGTCGTGAACCTAGTGCTAACTTAATTAGAGATCGTTCCTATTGAGACACTTTTGTTTCCCAATTTCCACTGAATTCTCGAGACGTTGATTATTTGGTGACGAAACTCATACTATTTGCCTTGTTACCAGATTCTATATGCATGTATTTATTATTATTAATTAAGACATATGTAAGTAAGTTTAATGTGGTCTCTGTCAGTTCACACGCAATGTATGAAAATCGGGCCAGTAGCAAAACACGGAGTAACGTGACACTAGAATCTCTCTGCTTACCTCGCTAGGCGGATAAAGGAGTAAATTTAAAAAAACATTAGATACTCATATTTTTTATCATATTCTCTCCGCCTAAACTGGTATATGGAACAGTGAAGCAAAAATATACAATGAACTCTACATTGCTTAATATAGTGTTCAAAGTTCGATATTCGATGGTGGTAAATTTTTATATATTATCCACGTGTCCCGATGCGGAGGCTGGATCGATGCTACATCAATCAGTGATGCTTGTTAACACACCACCACATACCTATACTACATACATACAGAACAGTATACAGTGCGTGTAGTCATTTTAAACGCTTAATTACTTTTACGCAGTTTTTTTGCATGCAGTACTATTTATTGATAAAAAACGCGGCGTTAAGTTTCGTCGCTCAGCACGAAATGTTTCGAATTCTGGCGAAAAGTGGAGCTTGGAGTGACTTGACAATTTGAAAATGCGTTATGCTGTTTTTTTTTCTTTTCTTTTCAGCTTAACGCTTTATCAAAAGTGCTTTATAAAAGTATTAAGACAGTGGTAAAACACTCCGCTCCCCAATTACCACCGAATTCTTAAGGCATTGTGGGTTGAGACGGGGGTACTATATGACCCGCTATGCCAAAAGAAATGAAATTATTAAATATTTCATTTCGCCGAGAAGAAATATAGAATATAATAGGCCAAATATAGAAGACCATTTAAAATTTAAAGTACAATAATTTATTAAATTTTTATTAATATTTATTATTACTCAGACAACACTCAGTATCGTATTTAATCTAAACATAAAAACTAAATAAGTAAAATAATAAATTCCGATTGCCTGTAATCTTTTGTTCGACCACAAGTTTCATAACAGAAAAGTGGTGCTTTCAAATATCTTACAGCATTAGTCTGATAGGTAAAAGAAGACGATGGTGTTTTCATCAGAATAGAGGTGTCTTTTCAGCTTTAGCTGCCTACCTCGCTTGAGTCTCACTTTTTTTGTAGGTCAGTTCTGGGCTTTGTCCGAATTGAATATCTAAATAAATAATGGCTATAAGCCTTTTGTCTCGTTATGACTTCTATAGGGTTTTGATTATAGTTGAAATGTAGCACTCATTGTATTTTCAATAATAAAAACTGTGAAAATGGAGAAGAACGTGCTTAGGCAGTTTGGGTACAGGCTAAAAGAAGTGACGAAATAATGATGAAATGAAAAAAAATGAAGCTAAAGTGGGTAAAAGTGTAAGAAGAAGTATCGGTTGACCTCCAACAAGAGTACGGATGATACTGGAAGGTAACATAATAGTATGAGAATCACGAGAGGGCATAAAATTTGAGTAAACAGAGACTGTAGCGCTCCGGTCTCTCTGGCTACCCCGGGATATTCGAAATAATGCGTAAAGCTAAAAAAAACAAAACATTTATAATAACAAACTATATTAAAAATACAGTTAGCCTTTGGAAAAGCCTGAACTTTTTCAATATATGGAAATAGTATAATTATTATAAACTTTATAGAACGTTTATGCGTAAGTTAGTTTTAACCAGAACAAGTTATAGAATTTATTTGTATGAAAATAATAAGAGGTAAAATTATAACAATAATACAAAGTCCAAAATTTTTTTTTCTAAACAAGTAATCCAATAAATTACAAAAGTTTTCAACATTTATATAGAGGCAATTTTTTATATATTTTTTATTTCGAAATAATTTAAGTCCGCATAGTGATATCGTCATCTTTAACTCATGTGATGTTGAACAGAGACACATAAAAAAAATTTAATCAAGTAAATAGGGAAAGCTATATGATACTATAGAAATGGAAAAAGAGAGTAGATATAAATTTTAAGACCTTACAAGCAATGAAATTCTATCAATCTGGGCAACAACTTGCAAGCCACCGTTGGAAGTTCCAGCCTCATTGGAAGTGAACCTTCTTAAATATCGTTATTAATATTTAAGAAGGTTCCCTTATTCTCCCCTGATTCATATGCTTCAAAACAATTGCGTAGAATTTCTGTCCGGATAATTTAGAAACATATCTCATATATAATAAGTATTAATATTTCATTTTTTCATCTACACTCGTTATTATCAGATAGACACATTGTAACTGTTACCAACAGTTTCAATTTACAAAGTTATTACTAGAAAGCTTAAAAGTTAGCATAAATTTAATAAAAACTTCATTTAAAAATCCTAAAAAGTAGGTAAATCGTTACATAAGCATATTATAATAAATTTTAGGATTTTTATTTAGACGCTTTATCTTTATTTTTTTATTACAATTATTCGAAGTAGTAGAGAACTCTAGTAAGTTAAGACACTCCGCTTTTACAATTTTTCTCAATTATTCCTCTCAAAATAAACGGTCATATCTTTTTTTAAAGATTATATAAAAATACGATATACTCAAGGAATCAAGGAACTGAGTATATATATATATATTGTTAGAATTTCAACTCGATATCTTCAAGCGCTCCTGAGATAGGCTCTTAACAGACAGACAGACAGATAGACAAACAAAAAATGATCTTATATGGTAAGTAATCTTTTCTAAAAAGATAAAATCTTTATCCAAATGGGAATCAAATCTACACCCAGACACTACCCCACTGTTGTGCCAGGATACTCTTAATAAGAAATAATTTATTTCCATATAGACCTACAGTACTTATAGTTGAACTTGCAAAAGCTATTTGTAGCTTGTAAAGTTGGAGTCATAGCGCTCTAGAGCACGCTATAATTCGAGCTCATCTATCACTTTGAAGGTAGACAAGTTCCAAGTACTTTGTTCTGCCATATTGCAATAATTCAATTTGCATAATTGAATTTTCTATACATTTTCAGTGAATAGTTTGTTTTTGTAATCCATTTAGTATATTTCATGTGATATCTGCCGTGCAATATTGGGAATCTACAGGATTTAAAGGCTTAAAGAAATCTTATTTTGATGCTAATTCCTCATATTAAAAATATGGAATAGATTGAAGCCAGTAGCAGCGTAGAGGAACAAGCTTTTGACTGTAAACGCGACGGTTAAAGTTCAATTCTCACTCGGGGAAAGGAATCATTATTTATGTTTTCGTTTCTTTGCTCTGGTAATAAGGGAGAGCGCGGCGTTAATTTTCGCCGCTTAACACGTTATGCTTTGAAAAGCAGTGTACTATAACTTATCTTTCCTCTGCCTACCCTGCTATATGCATTAAGTTGAAAAAATAAACTTCTTTTAGCTTCATGCTGTATCCTGCACACAGCAGGCGAAACTACTCTGTTCTCCACTTTCCGACGAATTATGAAGGCAGTGCGCGTTGAGTGGCGCAACTCAACACCACGTTTTTCGAAACCAAAAATGAAATAAAAAACATGTTTTCGTAATAAAAAAAATTGCAGTTGTACAGGGTTCGACTGTAAACGCTGTGTCACACTGGAGAAAGATAAATTTAATTTATTTCCGTTATCTGTGCGTTATCGGTGTGTATATAAAATTCACTCTCTCTTTGCATAAAAAAACTATCTTACCCCATTCACATCATCCAAACAAAATTTTTCAATACAAACATCAAATTCCCGACCAATCATAAAAACACACGAGAGCATCGGTATTTATTTAACCAAACTATAACGATACAAGAGTAAAAAGATTTCCGCATCAACCTACCTACCCACACATATAGGGGTAGAGGTGGAATAAAAACTAAAAGTTGTTATTACATGCGAGTGCCGAAAAACGTATACAAAATGAACGTTGGATGAAAAAGTTCCTGTCAAAAAATAGTAACAGGAATAATTATCGTGAACATTGCATTAATCAAATTCTGCGCACGGCTATCGGGGGTGTACGGTGGGGTCGGACGGAGTGGCGAGGGCGGAAAAAAAAGGCTGAAAAAGACAGCCTACGGTGCATTTTATCGTCGGATCAGTCTTGAGATTAAAATAATGATTTTTTTTTTGTTGTTTCAATTACCTTTATATATTACAGCATCATATAACGATGCATTGATATGTCTAAGAAATTATTTATTATACTGTACATAAAAAAAGTGCGTAAAGAAAAAGAACCAGAACTACTAAGCATTTATAATTTAAAACATCTCCAAAACCTCTTGTATTAAATGTTGATACCTAAGTCAAATATCGTCTGCGTCACGACGGGCTCACTCAACAAAAATAGTTCTAAAATATTTTTTTTTTCCCATATCTCCAGGTAACGATATAAACAGAGAATGGAGAGACTAACACTAGCTTCCTTCTGTCTACCCTACTATATGCGGAATATAACGTGAATAAAAAAATATATTTATATCGGAAAATAATAAATATCTCAAGATAAAAATTTTAGAACGTTATCCTACGGAGCCTGCACCCATCAGAGTACCTAGCTACAAAAAATGCCAGCGCCACTGCAAGGGGGTGGTGAGAGGGGGAGGGGGAGGTGGCGGGCGCATTCATTAATTGCTAATTTACAGATCGCTGTGTGAGCCCGCACTTACACTGGGATGTGAGCTTTATCATGGATTGATTTTTACAATGACATATTATGTCACATCACTAGCTTCATCCAGGCCAGACGAGGGGCGTCAAGTGTGGCTGTAGACGAGATAGGTCGGAGGTTCGATTCCCTCTCGAGAAAATGAAATATTTGATATTTTCACTTCTTCTCTCTGCTGTCAGGCGAAACGCGCCGTTGAGTTCCGCCACTAAACACGCAATGCTTCCAGAATTCGGCGCTAAATGGGGAAACTATGACCGTAGGATTGAAACGATTTACGTGATGTAATAGCTCTCTAAAATTTGGCGATGCGTGGGGAACGGAGTGTATTACCATTGAGTTCTCTATGTCTCCATATGTGGAAAGAAAGTGTGAAGCTAAATAAAGTTTAAATTAACTAAAATTATATATTATTATAAATTTTCAACTACTTCTTCACCTCTATAGCAATAAACAATAAAAGTTAAAAGATGAAATTGATAAGTACGTAGAAGCTTAGGAAAGTGCTAAGAGTGATTTAACAACCTTGCGGGATACAGCGTGAAACTAAAACAATATTAAAAAAATATATTCTTGTTAACCTATAATGCTATGGCCAAGTTAGTTATGTAATGTTTACCGTCAAAGCAGTGAAAATTATATATTATTAAAATAATTGTTATCAGCTTCACATTCTCTGCCGTATAGGGTAGAGTCGGCAGAGGGAACCGTAACGGAGTGCCAAGACACTCCTTTCTCCAAATAAAAATAATTTATTTACGAGTAAGATAAACTGGCGAAGTTTAATGTTTAGTTGTATTTATAGATGATTTAGGCATTTAGGCAGAATTTACACTTTAGTTCCAGTCGTGGTTCTTCTCGTTTCGATCTCAACCTGTTAAAGTATTCTTAAGTGTATGTGAGAAACAATGACAACGTTCATATTATTATCGTTCCGGTTAAGTTCCGGTCCAATGAGACGCCTCATTAACTATAAGAATATTTGTCATACAAGAAATTCAGTTCGGACCGAGAATCGTGAACGGCACTATAATGTGAATCCTTCCTTAACCTTTAAGTGCTATAGAAGGATTTAAATAATATATATATATATATATATATATATATATATATATATATATATATATATATATATATATATATATATATATATGCCTGATATTTTTTTACTTAACTTTGTACTCGTCTTTTTCAGATATATCAAAATTATTTTTTCAGAAAATTATAGTTTAGAAATATAGAATATATAGATACCAGACTTATAATTACTACAACATCGGCATAATAAAATTTTCTATAGCAGGAGTACTTTGAGGTACAATACAATTATAAAATTAAAATAACATATTTTGATATTTAAATTTCATGAACAATCAAAAATGAGGTATACTCGTATAATAATCATCGACGACTATTGACTACAGTCGCGTCCGATTAAAAAAAGTAGCCTTGTAAAAATAAAAAAAAACCACCAATATACAACATTGGTATAATTAAAATTAAAATAAAACTAAAGTTGAGCACACAATTAAAAAATTAACGTTACATATTTTCATATTAAAATTTCAAGTACGATCAAAAATCTGGTAAAAATTAATAGTTATTGACTATATATGAATACGATTAACAAAACTGGTCTTTTGTTTGGAAAATCCATTATTCTAAAGAAATATTGTATGAGTTTTGTATGAGGATTGTTGAATTGGATAATACTTGAAACGCAAAAGGAACACAAAGTTATTATATGTATATTCCAATTTGAAGTATCCATCGTGGCTAATTGGATTAGAAGGCGTACGAAAAATTCGTAGGTATATGAAAAATGTAGTAATGGAGGGTAACTCAGATTTTTTTATTTTAACTTCTCATTAAGGCTGTGGGAGTTTTGTAGTTTTTTGAAACTACGTATGGTTTTTTATTGTGATTTTTTTATCTATACTAATATTATAAAGCTGGATAGTTCGTTTGGTTGTATGCGCTAATCTCGGGAACTAGTGGTCCGAATTGAAAATTTATTTTTAAATTTTGGTTATATGTTCAACTGGCACATTTGGAACACAATAACGAAAGATCCATAACATACATTCTTCCATACGAATTCGAGATATAAAGTTGGCTGGCGAAACACAACGCCGTGCTTTGTCGTAAGAGCGAATAGAATTATCAACATAAGTAACACAAATTATTTCCATTTTCAAATTACTTATATATTTTTAATTTCCTTTTAAAATTCCACTTAAAATTTCAAGTAAAACAATACATTTAAGCCGCAGCGTTCCGATACGAGCTGTAATGGAGAACTCATCCATCACACGGTATATCAATCTTGTGAGACGAGCTCCTGCCGCGCAATGCTCTCCTGGTACTTTGCTGCAGTTTGCTTCGGGCATTTTTGTTATTTTAAAAAAATCTATTTTCCATTTTTTGGATCTTTTATAATGTGAAGAAAAAATATTTTCATATTGGATCTTTTATGAAATATTTATACAAACTAAAGTCGAGTAGGTACTAAAAGTAAGCTTATTTTTAGTTTATTTTTACTAGACTACTGGTAACGGTAAGTGTAATGTCTTGACACTCCGTTCTTTACTGTCCGTCCAACATTTAAAATATTCCGTAGTGATTAACGAAGATCAACGACGCGTTTGGTTTCACCCGATGAATATTTATCGTATTTTTATGGCAAAACTAAATGGTAAAAGTAGCTAGAGGCGAGTTGAGGCGCGCGTTTGACCATTTACGCAACAGCCTGTGGGTTCGACTCCCACTCGAGGAAATTAAATATTTGATACTTTCATTTCTTCAAACAACTCAACTCACAACTCACGACAGCGTTAGACAAATTTTAATCATACCACAAGTCTCCATAATATTATTAAAAAAAATAGTATCAAAATTATATGAAAAAAAAAAATGTTAAAATTAAAGCTTAATTGGAATATGTATTGGATACTGACGTCATTAGTCAATGCTTCCATAATATAAGTGATTGTAATGAGACGACTACGTTATATATTTTTTTAACAAGATTTTTTTTTTTACTGTTTATTTTTAGAAAAGAAAAAAAATGGAACCCTTATACACTTTGCTGTCCGTCTGTCCATGATTTGTAATGAGCTTTTTTTTCAAGAGCGTAGTGTAAACCAGAAATTAATATGACACATCTTCAGTCTTGGAGCGCAGAAGGCAAGTTAACTTAAACTTAATTAAGCAATAAGTCTTTAACTTTGTTTTTTTTTATGAAATTTGTCAAAAAATTATAACTTAGAAGAAAAGAAGAAGAATATTTCAAAATTAAAAAAAAAATATTTATTGTTTATTTAATACAAGATCAGTTGGATACGGCCGCTAACTTAAGTTTATTAACGATTATTAAGTTGATGAGGACACCTTCGTGTGGAGTTCGAATCGCGCATGGTTGATTTTTAAATATATGTATTTATCGACAACAGAAATATTGATACAAATAAAAAAAATACAAAATTAAAAAAAAAAATTAATGATAGATAAAAAGATAAATAATAATCTGATTTCAAATCTTATTTCAGAAATAAAAAATTGTTTACAGAAACAAATAAAAAAAATGCATTATTGCCTTTCAGCTTATAATTTTTCTAAATAGGATAAATGTAGAAATCAGAGAGATTTATCACTAGGTTAGTATGTCATAAGTAAATATTACATATAAAATTGTATAATTTGCATGTATGTTTGTAAATTGAAAAAAAAGAAGCATCTTGTTAATATTAATTACAAAATCCTTGACATGCATACGTTAAATAATTAAAGGTAAAAATAATGATATGTTTAATTTAAATGTGTCTAGATTTTTCTATTTTAATAACGTACAGTGAACGTTAAAATTTTGACTCACTTCAAAAAGAATACTCAAAAAATATTTTAAATTTTGTGAATTATTTTATCATTAATTCTTTTAAAAAAACCGTCATGTCGCTGTTTCTGACTGTTGTCGCGACGATTGTGGGTTCGATTCTCACTCGTGGGCATGAATTACTTTTATCTCGCTTTGGTAACAACACAAAGCACGGCGTAATTCGTATATCCAGATAAAACATAAAGACAAAAAAAATTTTCCGAGTTTTCATTAATTGCGGTTAAATCTTTTAAGCTTTAAAACATTGAGACTGTAAAACCGACTGGTTGTGGGTTCGATCCACTCGAGGAGATTAAATATTTACTTAAATTTATATTTTCATTTCTTAGCTCTGGTGTCGAGGCTAAGCGCTGCGTTGAATTCTGCCCCTCAACACGCAATGCCTCCAAAATTCGGCAGAAAGTGGGGGAACGGAGTGTCTTAACACTAGGTTCCCTCTGCCTACCCTGCTGCGTGCGGGATACAGCGTGAAGCTGATTTAATGTGATTTAAAATATACAATAGGGTAAAGTCAGGTAAATATCTGAGATTCAAAATGTGTCCGTATGTACTGTTAATGACCGGCGCCTCGTTATAAAACATCTGGGTCGCCCCTCAGAACTAAGAAAAGCGATAAGTGTTTACACGGTGCTGAGTAAAAACTGAAGGAAATTTTAACGACGAGAGCACAATATATTTTGGTACCTTACATTCAAATCTTTTTTTTTGTTTTTTTTTTTTGTTTTTTTAAACAAGATTATGTGTAAATCATTTGTTATATTTGAAAATAAAATACCTAATATTTGAGTGACAATTGCTTTTTTAGTTTTACGCTGAGACCTGAACGTATTTACGTACAAAAATTGGAGGTCTCGAGCTTTTTCTGAAATTCAGGATAAGTTTAATCAGAGCCCTTTCATTTTGTCCCCCTTTTAAGGCTATCATTTTTAGGATTTAACTTTAAATGTATAGTTTCAGATTTTTACCTGAACTTGTAGTACCTGTAGATGCTAACTGATAAATTTTATAATTCTAGGTAAACCGGAAGTACCCTATTATTTTTTTTTCTCATATAGTGTCGAAATACACGTTTTTTGCTATATGTGTATTTTTGATAAATATATATTTTTGAAATAAATAATTCTGCCGTCTATCGCACGTCACGTCAATACAGAGTATGTAAAACAAGCAAAATCGCACCCACGACCACTGAATTCAATTTAAAATATCCTCATTGCAATTGAGCCATGAGTGTGTAAAATTTTATTTATTCAATATTCAAATCGTAATATCGAGTTATGATCCCCGGCAAATAACTATTTAATCGCCACCAGCATTCCCGGGACATTCTACATGACGGGTCAAGTGAACGATAAAAATCAAAGGAGTTATTCATAAATAATAATTTACACCAAAACGTGGCTTAAAACTATTAATATAAAACACATAATCCCTTAAACAGCTAACATCCTAATATTATCCTTGTTCGCAGGTCGTGACTGTCAAACGGATGGGTGGCAGTTCGATTTTGGTCTCTAGTATATTATGTTTAGAGAAGTGTTTTTAGTTCGTGGTTATTGTGTTAAAATAGCCAGGTCGAGATGAGGGTGGAATCTCACAAAAAGTTGTCTGACCGGTTGCCTCGGTCGGTTCGCAACCGATTCCAACGAGTATAGAATCAGATGCCCTGATAATATATTCATATTTTTTTCTATAATGTAATGTAGGCTGTGCGTTTTACTTGGGGTGGACGAGGAACGCTCATTTTGACGTAATATTTGACAATATTAAATCAGTCTCAACTCGAGAGTATAAATTGTTTTTATTTTTTCGCTCTGACAGCGAGACACCGCGCGGCGTTGAGTTCAAACACTCAATGTCTCGAAATTTCGGCTGGAATTGAGGAATGGTGTGTCTTAACACTAGGTTCTTTCTACCTACCCTGCTATATGAGCGTGAAGCTGACAATGTAAAAAAATAAACATCATAACTCTAGTTAATTATAAAAAAAATCGGTAGTACAAATACTAGTAAAGCAAAGTATACTAAGTAGGTAGGTTGAAGGTTCTTTGAAGAAATGTAAAAAAATATTTCCAACATAATATCTTTGAACATTTACATGTCTTAAAATAACACTACATCTTTTGCTTATTTTTAGAAGAAACAAACTGTAAGATCCATCACCTTTTCTACTCCTGACAGACCAATCAAGAACATAAATATAAATATAGAATTGTTGCTTCGAGCGAGAATCGAACTAGCAACCCTCACGTGTACATTAACATAAACTTTGCCACACGATGTTGTTGGCATTCTTATCTTCAGAATCAAGACACAGAAGCTGATATTCGATATTTTCATAATATACCTAAAATGTTATATATTAAAAATTTATTACAATCATTAAACAGGAATGGATTTTATGAGGGTCGTCATGGCGCAGCGGCACTCCGCCTGACTGTAAGCTCTACGGTTGTAGGTTCGTTTCCCACGCGAAGTAATTTATATAGATTATTTTAATTTCCTAAATCTGGTAACTAGACAAAACGCGGCACTAAGTTTCACCGTAAAATAAGTAATGTCTCGAAAGTTGAGGCCGTCGTGGCCCAGACACAAGAGTGTGACTTTAACGCAACGGTTGTGGGTTCGATCCCCACTCGAGAAAATTAAATATTTATTAAAATTTATATTTCCATTTATTCGGTCTGGTGTTGAGGCAAAGAGCGGCGTTGGGTTCCGCAACTCAAGAAACAATGCTTCCAAAATTCGGCGGAAAGTAGGGATCGGACCCTGCTGTGGATACAGCGTAAGGCATTTTTTTGCCTATAATTAAATTATTTTCCAATTTATTCCTCTTTACACAACATCTGACTATAAATAAATGCAAATAATTTATAATTACTATTATTAATACTGCATACTCATATCTAACGAAATCTGATAAGATTCTCTTTTGATCCTCGCAGAGAAACTCAACCAGAACCGTTTCGTAACCTTATTCTTATCTCCGAATGGGAATCGAACCCACTACCGAACTCTAGGGGGTAGTCCGTGCCCAACAGCATGACAACTTATTATTTTAATTGAGAAATGTCACATAACATGTATCTTTTATTGATCTTTGATGACTTTTTTATCTTCATATATGAATAATAAAATGAGTTTATACAGCGGCATGTGAACTGTTTGCAACTTAACTTATCTCGATGTCTCGTAAAATAATATGTTAGATTACAATTATTTCTTAAACTGTTTTATTTTTTTCTTATTTTTTTATTTTTTTCAATAAATATAGCATTTTACCAAAATAATGACTGCAAAAATATATACTTTAGAAAGGATAAATATCTTATTTAGACTCCATATTGAAATCTGAACTAAGCGAGATTTGAACCCGCTCCCCTTGAATACCGTCTAAGAATAATATTTTTTTATAAAAATAACGTTAGTGATCAGAGCGTTTGGGTGGTATTCAATACATTACATTTTAACCAGAGATAATAAATAATCAAAGGTACATATAACTATTAGTGACATTTATTGACACGATTCGATTGTCATATATTTTTTTAATCTAGCAATACATCTCATAGTAGCTTCGGATTGGATCATGAATTCTGCAAAACAATACAAAACATTTAGTCTATGAACATAATAACGATTTAAATATAATCATGTGAATTATTTTAATTTCTCCGTTTAAAAATTAAGTTTCGCCAATCAACTCATATATATGTATATTAGTTTGGGCGGAAATCAAAGAACGGAGTGTCTTGACACCCAGTGACCTCTATCTACCCTGCTCTATAAAGAATTTCAAAAGAATCGGGAAACTTGTAAAATTTGATCTCACAACCCGAACTCAATCAAACTTATTTCACTAAAACCTCAATATCACAATTCTAGACCTAATTATAATTTCTATCGTTTTAAGTGTTATTCCACACTTAGCAAAGATCTGAAGATATTATAATTTCTGTATACACTCAAGAAACATAATATTATAGCGGCGTTGAGTTCCGACACAAAGCCTCCAGAATTCAGTGGAAAGAGAAGAGAGGGGAGTATCTTAATACTAGACTCCCTAAGAGGGTAACAACGTGAAGTTGAAAAAAAATTACATAACAAAATCTAACAAAAACTTTCTAGATCTAAACATAAATCAGGCACAAATTCAAAATCTAGGTAAACATGAGCGGAAGGCGTGCAGGGGTCAGCGCAGTCACTCGCCCGACCTTCGCCAGTTCAATATCAAGGCGGTGTGACTGTCACAGCCTGTGGTACGGCTAGGTTGTTAACTGAAAATGTTATACTTAAAAAAAATGTGAGGCCAGTCGTGGCGCAGTGGTACAAAGTGTGACTGTAAAACCGACTGGTTGTGGGTTCGATCCCCATTCGAGGAGATGAAATATTTACTTAAATTTATATTTTCATTTCTTCGCTCTGGTATCGAGGAAAAGCAAGGCGTTGAGTTCTGCCACTCAACACGCAATGCCTCCAAAAATTCGGCAGAAAGTGGGGAACGGACTGTCTTAACACTAGGTTCCCTCTGCCTACCCTGCTGTGTGCGGGATATAGCGTGAAGCTAATTTAATTTAATTTTTTAATTTAATTTAATTTTTTTTTATTTAATTTAATTTAAAAATAAAATGTTCAATTAACCTAATTTTTGAAATCAATATCGAAAATAGTATACAAATAAGTTTAACAATAATATGAAAAATATAATATTATCTCGTTATACTTCGCCAAACCTCCTTCGTGTATAATGTCATATGACGTGGTGACATTGGAGAAGTGATTAGTGCTGAACTAGCACGTTCGGAACACCATAAACATTGAGCGATAATTTTTATCATAAGCTACAGTAGTGCCGTAGATATTTTTATTCTGCAAAAGTTTAAATATTACATATTTTTTATTTTCAATAAAATATATTTAAACAAATCATATTAAAGGGAAAATACAAATAAATAGGCTTTATCCAGTACTTACCAGTATAATAAATCATATTTTTCAATTTAAAATTGAATAAGCTGTTTACAAGATATGTCGCTTACCTCGCAAGTGTTTGCGTGATGTATAAAGGAACCCGTTCCTTGCATAAACATTCTCAATTAAATATTGACTAGTTTCACTTTTAAATGTAAGAACATATTTTATCATATTTTCTGCATATCTTATTATATGTTTTCAAGTAATGTCGTTCGATTGGTCGTTTTGTGTTAATAATTTGTTTCTTTTTACTAATGGTTAATGGTAGGCAGGGGGAACCTAGAGTTACAACGTTTTGTTCCCTATGCATCATCCAATTCATCGTTATTTTTGGAAGTGTATTGAATGGCTAAACCAAATTTCGTGCTTTTTCTTATTTCCAAAGCGTGGATTTGACAAGGACTAATTTCACCTAATGGAAATGGAAATCGAACCCACAGTCGTCGCGTCCACAGGCTCACAATGTGCCGCTACGCCACGAGAATTAGAAATCTTTAAAAATAAATAAACGTAAGACCTGTATTTATATAAACAATTATCAATTTACCGTCTGCATATTATGAGATATTATGTATTGAGTAACGGAACCCATACCAGAGAAAGAGTTCTTCTTTTGATGGTTCTGTGTTTTTGTGGTGATGATTTTTTCTCTATCCATAGGTATATTGAGAAATCATGATTTAGTATTCCCCTCCTCTTCCTAACCTACCTACACGTTAAATTTCACTTTCAAAATCCAGTCCAGTCTCGTCTGTGCGTTGACTGTTGGTCTCACAGATTCACTCTATTCATATCGCAAAAACGCAGATTAAAAAATGCACAAAAATACCCTAAACTAAAATTTTTAAATAAAAATTATCTTATTTTTGTACCGATTTAATTAGAATGATGTGTGCACTTTGTATGATATATGTTATAATAAAAACTTAAAAAGCTCTATTAACATATCAACTACCTCGACGACACATGCAAATGTGGATCGTTAAAACAAGATATGAATTACAGTAAAAACATCATTTTCATATATATATATATATGACTGCATGTATAGATGACATAATTTCGATTTATATACAACCTGCTGTTCACGATGCTTAACTTCTAAATATTAATATAAGAAAAAAGGTGTCTTAACTCTAGGGCATGTATCTATCTATAAATAGTTCTCAAGATCGATCTCAGACTTCAAACGTTTAGCGGGAGAGAGAGTGAATACATCTATAATAACATTTTAAAATTATAAAGAAATTAACGAGAGACTGATGAAAGTATCATTTAAGTTAAACCTGAGTTGTCTATTGTATAAAATGTTTTTAAATTTACCCTAAAGCTTCTCCCGCGAGAGAAATCTAAACCGTAAGTGAAACTATTAAGATGCAGCAATATAACCTATGAGGGCTATTGCCCGAGTAGCCCTAGTAGGTATAGGTCTTTAGGGCTTGTAAAGGAGGATTCACGCTATAGTACCGATCACGATTCGTTCTCGGTCCAATCTCAGTCTGGTAAAAGTATTCTTATATGAGAAACAATGAAAGCATTCATACTATATTTCCAGTCAAGTTTCGGTCCAATCAAGACTATAGGCATATTTCACATCTAAGACTATCAGATCGAAAAGAAAACGAACCGTGATTGACACTATAGTGTGAATTCTCCCTAAAAGTGTCTCCAATTCATGCGACATCACGTAAACAACGAAAGTGGTAAAGCACTACCGTAAAGTGCTCACGTGTAAAATGAAGCGCGTCAAGACATATACAGGCATGTTAGTTGAAAAATGATATATTTTTATCATTTGAGTTATTTTTAATAATAAAATCAGCTTCACGCTGTATTCCGCACACAGCGGGGTAGACAGAGAGAACCTCGTGTTAAGACACTCCGTTCCCCACTTTTCTTTCCAATTTTAAAAGCATTTCGCCGTGTTTAGTGACGGAACTCAACGCCGCTCTCTGTCTGGACACCAGAGCGAAGCAATGAAATATATTTTTTATATAAATATTTCACATCCCTGTGTCCTTGGGCCGCAACGACCTCAAGAGTAATTTGAGTATTTTCTGTTTATAATATATATTTTTTATAAATCGTTTTTAGATTAGAATTATTAGGCAAAGCGCGATGTAGAGTTCCACCACGCGTTACATAATATCTTGAAAATTGGACGGACAGTTAGGAACGGAATGTCATAACACTAGATAAATTAAAGTATAATAAAAAAATATTTCTTAAAAGAACTAAAAACACACATTTGACTGGAATGCATTAACATTGTGTAAGCAATTTATATATATAGATAAAAACTTAAAAAAAAAATATATATATATATAATATATTTTTTAAGTTTTTATCTATTCATAATCCTCAACTACCCACTTTTCTCTACAAAACATAATTAAGAAATATCCATTACGAATTTAAAAAAAAATCAATAAAATAAGACCTCAAAGCCGTGTATAGATCGTAAAATGTAAATTAGAAATGGTAAACGGGCTATTCCAGTCACCTATATTACCATGCCGGCCATGTTGCCGCAGGTCAGGCAAGGTGACGTCTGCACACACGGTGTTGGAACTTTTGTCAAACTTTGGCCTTTCTATTATTACTTTTAGAATATTTTTGAAGGTTTTTTTGGTGTTTTAATGTTTTTGTTTACAAAAATTAATTTGGCGCATTTTTTTTCTTTTGGGGTAATATTGGTTTTAAGTGTAAGCCAATCGTCAGTTTCGTCCAGCTTATTGAAAAAAAAAATAATTTTTATTTGTTTCACAATATAATTAGCAGTTAGTCATTATGCGCGAAAAAGACACGACCAATTTTCAAGATGTAAATTTTTCGTACACTTAGCGATAAAATGAAAATGATTAATTCCCCTGAATGAGGATCGAACGCACGACCTTATTTTCATGATAAGATGGTATTATGTAAGGTGTTAACCTAAAAATAAATTTTAACATGCAACTCTTGAATAACAAGTACAATAAATTTGAATATTATATATTAGACCTAGAATTTTACATTGTAAACTGTTGTGGGTTCGACTACCACTCGGGGGAATTAATTATATAATATCGCCACAAGAAAGCTGGGAAGTGTTTTAACACTAGGTCAGGTAGGAAGGTCGGAAGGATGGAAATTTTAAATTATTTTTTCATCATAAACAGAACCACAACTGTAAAGTTTTCGATTAAAAAATCTATAATAAGTGACTCATATGTACTGCAATGTTAGAAATATTATCAAATCAGTTGGAAAGAGTACCAGATTTTACCTGAAATAAAATATATTTTCAACTCGGCACGTGGAGATTATATTTTTAGTTTCCTTAATGAACAAATATACTTATATATTTTGTTCGGGGCTAAAAATATTTCTTTTTCATCTTATTTTAATGTCTAGAAACACTTGCAACTGCGGTACCGGGAGCGGTGACTTTCAGAGATTTCCATAAATTAGCGGACGTCGGTGCCGCTACGTTAGACCGAGCACCGCCGGCCAAAATTAATTGGACATCATTTTGTAAAATATTATGTGTGTGTGTGTGGTTATTAAAAGAATGTAATGTTACTATGAATTTGCTTAAAAATATATATATACAATTTATCTTTATTGTATATATTTTTATCATACTATAATATGTTTAATTTATAGACACACAGATTCTTCACAGTCGATTTAAAAGGTAGGACGCAACCTGGGAACTCAGTGTTACTACTCTCTGTTCCTATTAAAACACTTTTGTTTCCTACTTTCCGCCCATTTCCGCCGGGTCATTGCGTATTGAATGACGGAATTCAACGCCCACACATTTTATTTGATTTTTTTTCTAAATTATGTAGAGCAAGCAAAGAGAAGCGAAATACACCCAACTCCATTTGTATTTTTCACCTGCTTAGGGGTATCGCATATTTTGAAGAAAACAAAAATTAAAAGAATTAAAATCTATTTGTATAATTATATTTAGAAGTAACATATTCATATGTAGATAAATAAATAAAATTAAAAAAATATTGTATATACATTTGTGCCAGGCAGTGTAGTGATCTGTCACTAAGTTTTCCCATGCACCGTACAAAGACGAATGATGCAAGTTGCGGAGAGCTTGCAAAAACTGCAATGAAGTTTTTAAAAGTATATATCCAAGTTATGTTATATAAAGGTTTTAACTCTTACTTTGAAAGGAATAGCGTTCAAATTTATTTTGTCATATAAACTTCATTTGGTCACATGTTGCTTCAATGTCCTAATCACACCTAAAACAGTATAACATACATATCAATAGACATTACAGTAAGCAAACGGATTTGAAATACTATATTGATAATTGGTTATATTTGTTTGACGTCTAATTTACGAGACATTGCTGTTTGAGTGACAACTACATGCCACAATTAGTTACACAAGTAAGGCAAGGAAATAAAAATAATACATAGCTCTGAGTAGGGATCGAACTCACGACAGTCACGTATACAGCCATGGCCATATCGTAGTACAGAGCACGAGCGTGCGACTAGATGCGTGAGAGACAGGTTGTGGGTTCCATCCCATTCGAGGAAATTAAATATTTCATTTCATATGTTCATTTCTTCGCTCTGGTAAGCAAGAAAATTTAGACGTTGAGTTCGCCAATCATCACACAATGCCTTAAGAATATGGTGGAATGTGAGGAACGGATTGTCCTAGTTATACTAGCTTTCTTACCCTGCTATGTTCGGAAAACAGCATGAGTTTAAAAAAATATATTTTTTTATTAATTTCACAAATATTTATTATTATTTTCATTTGTTTTTATTGAAGGAAAAAAAATTGCAACACAAATATTAACTGCAAATGTGATCGTGGATTCGCTGCTCACTTTGGAAAATAATTATTTCATTTCTTCGCCATGCCAATAAGACAAAGCGCAGGTTTAACTCCACCACTCAACTCTGATTGTTCCGAAAGTTGGGCGTAAAGTGAGGAACGGAGTGACTTAATAGCAGGTTGCCTACTTTATGAAGCTAAAACAAAACAACGAAAAAAATACACTACAACATTTTGAATAAGCAAAGGGCCGCAATCAATCAAACAGAATACCTACTAGCCAAGTAGATTGCATTACAAATTTCCGTTACTATAAAACGTAGATAAACCATACATATATATAGAAGCAGTACAGCTTCACCCGCTTTGTGAACCAGTAAAGCATATGAGGAATAAATTGGTGGAGCTCATCACAAATTCAATCCGACTTCATTTGTTCTGTTTGCGAACGCCAATCAATTGCCGAAAAAAATTACTGCATACGGTCAGGCTGGGTCGATGTTGATTATTTTTGGTTCCGTACAGTTATTTTAATGGTGTTTTTATAGTGCAATGTAGTTTTACAGAAAACATATACATAATACTCTCTGCCTACCCTGTTGTGTGCGGGATACAGCGTGAAGCTGATTTTATATACATAGTTGTGATGCAGGACATTGCATTGAGTGTAAAGGCGGCGACTGAGGGTCCCAGTTCTCCTCAACAATAATTGCTTGTTGACTAGCTGATTGCTTAAAGCGCAGCGTTGAGTTTCGCGATTATACATGAATTGAAAAACTTTACCGGAAAATATGTAACGAATTGTGTTAACACTAGGTTCCACCTAACACGTTATGTAGAAAAAAACAGTGAAGTTATTTTTTATTAAATAGTCATAGACGTCTATGAAATTATTGAAATTAGATTACAATAATTATATAATTTTAACATTTTTAAATTGTTCTTACACACTTGAGTAAAAGAAAACGATTTTTTTTTCTAAAAATTGAAAGAAAAGAACTTTTTTAAAGCCACACTTTCTGCTTAGTGGTCCAGATCACTTGGTTAGTTTCACAGAGGCATGGGCTCAAATCCTGTTACGTTTAAATTTTAATACGATTTATCTTTAGAAAAAAAAGTATATAATTATTAATTACCATTTAAAAGGGAACTCTGATAATCCAAATATCGGTCCGCATTGCGTTTAATCGACAAAATCAACACGGCTGCGATTTCCAATGATGCGATACACCGTACATACTGTGCGCTATTGAAATATGCCCTTGTTGCTAGTATTATATTATATTTCTTTAAATAAAATTCACATTTTTATTCAACTGCCTTTTAAAAACCGTACTGTGGTTATCGTTTTAAATCATAAATTTCAATTGGTTTTATGGACCTTTACGTTTATATAAAAAGTTGTTAAGTCTTGTTCATCAAAGCGTGGCAAAAATTGTAATATAAAAAATGTTTTTTTTAATATGTAAAGTTAGATCTTCATTTAATATACTGTATTTTTTTAGGCTTACTTTAAAAGTGCGGTTTTTGTATTCATTTTACAGTAACGTTCTTAACCAAATGAGAATAGCTGAAAATATATTTAATTTAGTGGGAAGTGTATATGTGCGGGATACAGCACGCATACGTATAACACGATAGTGGAGCAGCATTTGGCTTACTCTTTAGTAAGCCAAATGACTTTGAGTTCGATTCCCACTTGGGTGAATAATTCATTATCATTCATATAAAATTGTAAATTTAAAGTTATAATTATTAAAACTTTTAACTTAAATAATAAAGAACTTGTTCATAAATATATTTGAAGATTATCATTTTTTTAACTTAATATCTCTAGCTAGACTTAAAGTCGTCTTGAATTTCGGCAGAAGGATAACTGAAAACTTTAAACTCGGATTCATTTCAATTTCAATATATATATAGTGATCACAAAAACTTAACTTCACTTTCCGTCCAAAAAGAGCAATGAACAAAGTATCTTGACACTTCACTCTCTCTCTTTCTACCGTGCTGTATACGAAATAAATAGTAACTGAAGAAAAAGACACGATAAAACTACTATGAGTACCATTGAACCGTATTTTTCCTGATAAGAGGATAGGAAATTAAGTATTCAGTCAAAGCAAAGGCTCCATATCTGCATATTCAATAAAAATGTTAAATACTCGACAGACACCGGCCCAGAGCTAAGTAAAGTCTCGTTAAGTGCAATAAGAAAAGAGATCGAGCGATATGTCAGTTTGATTTTTTTTGGTTCACACGGTATTTCACATATGGTAGAGTAGGCAGAGGAAACTTACTGTTAAGACATTCCGCTCTATTCTCGAGACATTGCATGTTGAGTGTCGAATATCGACGCCACGCATTGTTTTGTTACCAGAGCGAAGAAAATTAAAATAATTCATTTTCCTGAATAGGAATCGAACCCATAGCCGTCGCGTTTACTGTAGGACTTTGTGCCATTGCCTTAGAGAAATATTTTATTATTGGGTGTATAAAAAGAGTTGAAGTTGCTTACTGTTAACGCGATAGCTGTGGATGTGGTCCCCATCCGGGAGATTCTATTTAAATTAGATTTATTTCTCCGCTCTTAAAATAACATTACTACTTATATAAAGTTACGATGATATTCTTTTTACTTCACGCTGTATCCTGCACAAAACAGGTAGGCAGAGGGAACCTTACTTTAAGGCACTCCGTTTCCCACTTTTCTTCAAAAATTTTGAAACACTGCTTTTTTCTTGCCGAGGAAATAAAATTACTTCATCTATCCGTCATGTTTAACATATAATATATGTAAATAAATAAAAGCTACTATATACGTGATACAGTTTGAAGCTAAAAAAATAGAAGAAATAAATAAAAATAAATATAAATAATAAATCAGTGCATCGCTAATATGCAAATTGTTGATAAACAGTGTGTCCGTTTGTTCGTTTTGACCACGAGGAGACATTTAGTGTAAATGATGCAATTATTTTTGCGGACGCTGAGGTCATCGAATGTCCTAGCACAATAATATGATGACATGGAAAACTGTGAACTTGAGCCGATTTTGTTTGTTTTTTTTTGTATTCTCAAACAGGTGCATTGGTTAGCCACTATTCTTAAATTTAAAATTACCCCAGATGGGATTTGAGTCTCCAACGATTATTATGTGTCAGGAATCAAATGAAAATACGTCTAATTTAATATAACAACGTACATTTAAAATGTATATCTGATATACTATATAATATGTTTCTCAGTAACCTAACGTTTTGTCTGACGAATGAAGAAAAATAATAAAAATATAAGCTTTCCCACTCATGAGCATCAAACCAAGAGTGACGTTTACACCCAGACATTACTCTATTACGCCACGACGACCTTAAAATTATTTTTTATATAGTATATCTATATATAATACGTTTCTATTACAAAACTAAAGAACTCTATTGTCTCGAGAGCATGTAATTGCTCACTACACTGAATGATGAAATGCGGGTATTTTTTGAGTGGTCTGATAGAAATGAGACGTAAGGGTGGCCGAAGTAATAACTATATGCTAGTATTTTTGTTTGTATATTCGTGTAATACAAAAGTTTTGAGATAAAAAACCAACTTTACGCTTTTTTACGTTTACCCTTTTTTCAAGGCTAGTCGTGGCGCAGGGGCACAAGTGTGGCTGTGAAATCGACTGGTTGAGGAGATGAAATATTTTCTTAAATTTATATTACCATTTCTTCGCTCTGGTGTCGAAGCAAAGCGCGGCGTTGTGTTCTGCCACTCAACACGCAATGCCTCCAGAATTCAGCAGAAAGTGGGGAACGAAGTGTCTTAACACTAGGTTCCCTTTGCCTATCCTGCTGTATGCGGGATACAGCGTAAAGGTGATAAAAAATGTTTTTTCGGTATAGCATATATAGTATATCGTAACATTGCGTGCTAAATTAAAAAAAAAGCACAACGCAGAAATGGAAACGAATACTCCTTCTAGTGGGAATCAAACTAACAATTGTCGCATTTATACTCAGTCAGTCGTCGACTGTGTCAACCAAACCAAACATTAGCGAGCATTTAGTTTTGACATTTTCACCCCTAATGACGGGTCAATGTACAAATATATCTAATATTTATAACATGTTATAAAAGTAAAAATTATTAAATTAAAAATTTCGACGTAGCCCGACGACGAGCGACGTTTCGACGTATGGGTTATTTTCTCAAAGCGCTTGGACGGTTTCCAAGAGGCGCGGGTTTAAATCCCACAAATTTTTATACAAATATACCTAATTTAAATACTCTTCATGTACCTCCACTCTATAGAAGTAAATTTATTCATATACTTATATTATTACTTATAATTGTTCATATGTAATATTTTTTTTAACTGATAATAATATGATTTTAAAAAATCAATTTCTCAGTATACGAAGTGGCACGATACATATTCATTAGGACCTACGAAAGATCAAACTTGGAAGGACGCGTCGAGGTCGACCGCTGCAAATCTATTCGATTGCACCCACAACTGACTATAAAATATATGCATACATACATCCTTATATCTTTCAATGTCATTACAATTTTTTCACAATAATTGCAATAATTGAGAACTGGGCCATTATGGTTAAGGTTGTGGGTTCGATTTCTATTCAGGAGAATTAATTATTTTCATTTCCATGATTCATTCCTATTTAACCTGCTAAAAAGCGGGAAAAGGTGTGAAGCTGGAAAAACTAGAGTTAGCTATCAGAGCAGTGTTCGCATGACACATTTTAAGGACCCAAGGTGACTGACCGCTGGTGCTATGGGTTACATCAAAATTTATTGAATTCCTATATAAAGAGGGGCTATCTAACCCAAACAAGTTTTTTTAAATTCGTATGATTAGTTGAGAACAGCTGCGTATAGCAGGAAAGGCAGAGGGAACCTAGTGCTAAGAAACTCCGTTCTCCACTTTTCGCCAAATTAACAATGCGTGTAGAAATCGATCCCACACCGGTCGTCCACGGCGCCACGACAGACTCGATAAATTATAATATATATAAAGACAGACATGATGTCACTATACGGTATTTTATATGTACGTATCTAAATAATGATTTTGTTCAGGTAGGTTCTTACGGACTTTAAAATTAGCATATTAATTATATATATTTCGTTAAGATGTTATCGCTTGGAAGCGTATTTGACAAATGACTAATGACTCGACTCGAGCCTCCATGCAAATGAACTTGCTGTAAAAGGTAATACTTATCTTAATAAAATTAATTAATAATACAATCCTTCTAATATATTAACATTATAATAAATATACATTTTTATTTGATATTGGTGATTATATGTTAATTCTATATCAGACAATTATTTTTTTAGTTTTATGCTGCATTTCGCACTTAAAAATGTAGACAGCCCCCTGTCTGGGACTGGGAACTTAGTGTTACGTCACTTCTTTCTCATTAAGCCACTCCGTCGAATTGTCGTGAAGTGCTTTGCCTCGACACCAGAACAAAGAAATTAAAATATAATATATTTTTCGTTTCCCCGAGTGAGGATCGAACCCACGACCTATCGCGTTTACAGTCACACGCCCCTGCGCCACGACTGGCTGCAAAAAAATAATATAATAAATACAATTTAAATTGTTTATTTTTTAAGGTCAGGTAAAGACCTACAGACCTAAGTACAGACAAATGCGTTTACAAGTTGAAGTTGTCCGAAGTCAGCGTGACCGAGTCGAACCGCGATCATATATTAAACTTCGCGGGAACATAGATTAATGTATTATGCCCAATAAGAGTCCTTAGTGTGAGCGGGCAAATAGTTTTTATATTTTTGTAATTTTGTAAAAAAAAAAAGATTTATCTTTAAAGTTATTCTGACTGTAAATGCGACGCTTGTGAGTTCGATTCCCGATGAATAAAGTATTTTTACTTTGTATATACATACACTGTGGTAGAAATGGCAATGGGATACACAAACGTGTAGCTGATTTTTGTTTTGTTATTCTTGGTCTGGGCAAGGTGACGCTTTTTTATTCTTGTTAAAAAGTGACAATTACTGACAGCATGAAGTCCTTCGTGGAGCAAAAGAAACGGAAGAAGTGTGTGATATTAAACGCGACTGCCGTTGAATTTCGCCACTCAACACGCAATGCCTCCAGATTTCGGCGGAAAGTGAGCCACGGAATGTCTTGACACTAGGTTCCCTCTACCTACCCTGTTGTGTGCAGAATACAGCGTGAACCTGAATTTAATTTTTGAGTCTCAAGCCGAAATAAATAAGACATCTTCTCTTTCTCTCTAGCACTATGGGCATACACTACTCTACTCGTTCCTCCCATCGCGCTGCACTGAAGTAGATGGATTACATCTTGAGCATCAATCCCTTAGCTATAACTACTATACTAGGTACTACTATAATACGCTAAGGAATTACTTAAAATGTCTGTTACATAATTGATAATTTTTTTAATGATAAAAAATTCTTAAAAAAATGTACCTCCTTATTTTAAATTAAAGACAAAAATTGTAATATTAGAGCCGTTTAACTATAAAAAGTTTAAAGTGAAAATAAAATAATAATACAAGCTTTTAAATGGGATTTCGTCCGCGTGTCGAATTTCTTCAACTATAATATTATTAGAGTATAAGCGTTTTAGATAACTTCATAGTTCAATTGTGATCAACTCTATGTATGGTAGAGCACGTTTAAATTTTTGACACAGGATATTAAAAATAAAAATTAAAATAAAAAAATAAAGATAAATAGACACACGTTTGATGAGAATTCAAAAATAGATTAGTAAATTACGCCATCCAATTTCAGATATTGTAGGGAAAAAGATTGTTGCACTCAGTATTAACACTTGCTTCGGAAATTCAATTCGAACTTGTCCAGCCAAGGCAAATTTAACCTTTTCTCCACGTTATATAACTCAAATTACATTAACATCGATCTAACATGCATTCTTTGTAAGACGCTGAATCATTTCAGAGACGGACAGAGAGAAAAAACGCAACTACCGTATTTTTCATAGAAGAGAGCGAGACAGATGACGCTATATGGGATACATCTTTCAAATTGTTGGCTAATGCACCGCGTCTGGACCGTGACGAAGATGGATGGTTTCTCCTTAGCAGTTGAATGAGATGACTGAGAAAGGATAAAGGATAATTAACTTGGAAATTAGACCTAAGTTTAGAATGTTTTGATTAATCGAAAATAAATCTGATAAATCTTGGATTGCGTGCGGTGTGTGTGGGGGTGGAGACGTGGCAGGTACGCCGGGACGTGCTGTGGACTTTGTAGGGCCATTCGTTTCGCAGTAATAAATGTATTTACTATATTATAAATAAAACTAGTTTGAGTCCACTACTTAGTTTGCGTGGTCGTGGTCGTGGTCTTTATCGCGTTTTGTTCATATTCCCTTACTAATTTCGAGGAATTCTCTATTAGTGATCCTCTGCATTCCCTAAGGACACTCTAAATTCTTCTTCTTCTTCTTACTCTTTGTCAATCAATTAGTAACGGAAGAGTTTTATATATATATATATATATATATGTATGTATATAGGTTCTTTAACTGGAGGATGATAAATAATTAAAATGTATAGAAAATTATATTTCAGACAGAAAGTTCTACAAAAACATTCCTAAATGAAGATATTATTTTATTTAATAAATGATTTAATTCTTATGAGCACCTTAAACAAATTATCCACGTGCACTAACTAGAAGCTACATACAAATCTTTTATTTTTATTTAACTGTTTTAATTATATCAAAAAGCACATTAAGTACTAGTTGACTGCCAAACAAACGATTCAAAAATATAGTTTAATGGGTTAAATCACTACTTATGGCTCACTCATATTATCACTCCAGTAGTCATAAGTTCAACCTAAGTAAAGGAAATCTAATCACATACAGCTTGCTGTAACTGATTCTAGTTTTTGAAGTTTTTGAATTTGAATTGGACCCATAACCGTCGCGTTTACAGTCAGGCCCTGTACCGCTGCGCCATAATGACCTCATAATATACAAATATATATATATATATATATATAGTCAATACGAAGAATGTAGAGTGTATCTATGTATTGTTACGTGATATAGCCCGTAACTTTTTGTTTTTAACAGACTAGACAAGATATAAATATATCATGTACCTTGCATACCTTAAAAAAGCACCTACTTATATCTGTAGCTCCTCTAATTTGGCGGTAATCACTTACCATAAGGTCACCCATACGCTCGTTTGCCTGGTTTTGTCTGTAAAAAAATACATTTTACTTTTCACTTCATAAAACAGGCAAAGAGAATCTAATAAAACCTTATTTCTTCACTTTGACAGATTACAAAATTTAAATTCATAAAACGTTCTAAAGAAAGACTTACACAGTCAACATTTAGAGAAAAAAATAAACAGCGTCGAAAAAAAAAACGAAATAAAAAAAACAGTTAACATAATAACAGTGTTTAAGCAACAATACCGTCGAATCTCTTCTGCTCATAAAACATTAACACGTCAATTAATCTAATTAGAATTCACAAAGTTACAAAATGGCTTGATTAAAAATTTTTACATTTAAAAATGTTACATTTTTGTGGGTTGATCATTTTCATTGCTTCGCTCTGGTTTCAAGATAAAGCACGTCGTTGAGTTCCGCAACTCGACACAAAATGTCTCGTTTTGTACGAAATGGATCCACGCTAAGAATAGAAACATATAAAAATATTTTTTTATAGATATCATAATAATATTATAAATGTGAAAGTTTGTGAGGATGGATGTTTGTTTGACTTTCACGTAAAACCTACTAAGCGGATTTGGATGGAACTTTATAATAATATCAAAATCAAATCAGCTTCACGCTGTATCCCGCACACAGCAGAGTAGGCAGAGGGAACCTAGTGTTAAGACACTCCGTTCCCCACTTTCTGCCGAATTCTGGAGGCATTGCGTGTTGAGTGGCAGAACTTAACGCCGCGCTTAGCCTCGACACCAGAGCGAAGAAATGGAAATATAAATTTAAGTAAATATTTCATCTCCTCGAGTGGGGATCGAACCCACAACCAGTCGGTTCTACAATCACACTTCGTGCCGCTGCGCCACGACTGGCCTCAATACACTTTATAATAATATACATTTTATTATATTTATTTATTCCGATGTATAGGGAGGAATAACACATAGGTTATAATTCTGTCTAATTTGGCTATAATATAACAATATGATTAAGCGGCCAAAGCCGCCAGTTGTATATAAAAATTGAAAATTGGTGGTACCCGAACTCAATAGGTTCGAGTTCCGCGACGCAAAAAAAAAAATTTTTTTTTTAATATTTGACTTCTTAGTTAAAACGGCACGGTAAGTGTAAATATTTTAATAAGCATATGAACTGGTGTGTTCACGGCAAGGAGACAAAAAGTTGAAAGAAAGCGAGACGCGTCTAGATATTTGGTCCAAGTCATAGAAGCAATTGTAAAAAAATATGACAATCGATTTGGATTTTTTGTTTAATATTTCCTATGGAGAGAATTGTGTGTTCGAAATTTTACACGACGAATAGTTTTTGTATTGATATTTAATGGATAGATTTTTCTAAATAAGTAAGTGTTGGAAATAAAACGAGACATTATATTTTACTAACCAATTCAAAATCTATAATAAATTCTATTATAAAAAGAAAGATTCTTACGATGGCAAGGTTTTCATACAAAAGGCCGGGTCCGTGTATCATCAATAAACTATAGTAACTGTGAGTAAATGATAAAAAATGTCCTTCAAACGGTTTCTTTTATTTTTATCAAGATGAGCAAGACACCTAAGTAAACTTTCTTTATTGAATAATAATATAAAATGTTAATGTTTTAATCTCAGACTAAGCTATGAGAGATGCTCGTATTAACTATAGAAATTCACCATATTTGATTGTATTTCCATATTTTCAAAAGGATAACTATTGCAAAAATAATATTTGTCAGTACCATCTACAAATGCTGTACGGAAAAAATCGTCGTGGCGCAGAGGCACAGCTTCAGACTTAAAACGTGATTGCTGTGAGTTCGATTCCCACTTCTAGGAATGTATTAAATTACTTGCATTTTCTCATTGTGTTAAAAAGACAACATTTAAAGTAGGTACGGAACTTAATACCGGCGCGTTAACTTACGCTACTCAATAAACAAATAATTTAATACTCAATAAACAAGATTTATTTTGATTTAATAAACAAATATCTCGAAAAGTTGGGAGCCCAGTGTCTTATACTATCTGCGCTCTTCCTCCGTGCTATATGTGGGATACAGTGGGAAGCTAAAAAATGTATAAACGCTGTTGATTTACTATCGGATGTTGCAACGCGAAATTTCACACCTTACTGACACCTCAAAATCCAAGTAAAAAGTATCCTTCGTAACTTTATTTACCTATCAATATATTTGTTTAGTTTATTTTTAAGATAAATATTACTTTTTAAACGAAAAGAAAGAAGGTTTTAATAACAATGTTTTTTTTAAAAGTAGTAGTAAAAATATGTCAGATATTTTTTAATAGATTTTTTGTTTGTGAATGCTATATTTTCACTGGATCTCTTTTTCACATTTTTTGTAGTACTCATGTAGAGAGAACCTACTGATAAAATTTAAGGTGGAGTGACTGGTGTTTACCATTTTTGTCCAAGTTTCGCACTTAATAGCGCGCTATATAATATTTCCAAAGCGAAGAAATAAAAATATTTCAATACCAAGAATGGGAGTCAAACTCACAACCTTAGCGTTTATAATCAGGCGGTAAGTTTTAATTTCAAATTATCCATTTTCTTAGGTATTAGGTATTTCCGTTCTATGTCGTGACGTCATATTTTGAGAAGCGGAATCCAAATATCGCGCTTCTTTTGCAGAGCAGAAATGGAGATTAAAAGAAAATTAAATAAAAATAATACAGCGCTTTAAAATTTATTATTTTTTTTATAATTTTTCCCTGTATGTAAATTGAACTTACAACCCTTTGACAGATTGTGGGTAACCTATTCGATGAGCTGTAGTGGTGTCTTTTACAATACAGGCCGTCGAGGCACACTTCAGGCATGATTATATTTAGATTTATATTTTCAAATCTTCGCTCTGATGTATCCTCCAGAACTCGGAAAATGGGGGACGGAGTGTCTCAACACTAGGCACCCTCTGCCCACCCTGCTGTGTGCGGGATACAGCGTGAAGCTGCTATAAGCATATTATACCCACATATGTAAGTAACATAATAGATATTTTATTATATGGATATAATGGACATTGAACAAGCCTGTCGGTAGACTTACTGACCGGTTTTTACCTGCACTATCTACATACCTACGGAATGTCCTTTTTGAATACTTTTAATTTATAGTTTTAAATTTAAATTGATAACTTATTTATTACTTAGAGTGAGAAGAGTATATTGTATTTAAATAACAGGAAAAATGTTTTATTTCGTAAGTATATTTGAAGTTACAGTAGGTACGTATCTATATCATAGTACGTGTGGCTAGTCTTTTGCGCCACGACTGACATGCGGCTGTAAACGCAATCAGGCCGTGGGTTCGACTCCCACTCGAGGAAATATTTATTTTTTTCATTTCCTTTATCTTTACTTTATTTTTTCAATTTGGCGGGTAATGGGAAGGAAATGGGAAAGAAAGGGAAACAGAGTGTCTTAACACTAGGTCCCCAGGCTCCCTCTGCTACCCTTACAGCAGCACACAGCACACGACGTCATACATACATCAAATACATACTTTTTGGCTTGAGTAATGATATACTATAGCTATATCCTGTCTCCAATTAATATCTTGACCAGATAATAAAAGCCAGTCGTGACGTTTCTGAGTAGGATTCCCATTCGGGGGAATGTAATAAATAATATTTTCATTTTCCCGTTCCAGTAAGAAGGTAAAAACGCAGCGTTGAGTTCCGCCACTCAACACGCAAAGTCTACAAAAATCGGCGGTGAGTGGTGAACGGCATTTAACCACTTACTTACTCTAAATGAGACGGACTTGTCACTGTGTTTCCAGTATCCCTGGCGTGAAGCTAAAGTAAGTGAAGTTATGCTAAATCTTTGTCTATATCAACTAAATGTCCCGAATCCAAGAGAAAAGTAGAATCTTTTGGAATGTGGTAGAGAAGCGTGAGGCTATATTTAACAATATTTTTGATATGATTGGTCAGCTAAGTAGGGGAGAGTAGACATTTTATGTCTTAATACTAGGTTCCCTCCAGCTACCCTCCTATATCCCTACAAATGGGAATCAGAGTGGTGCCAAAAAAACTAAAATGTCTATACTTGCACCACGCGTCAGATAGGTTGGACTGGGCGTCCTTGCGGCCACTCTCGGTTTCATCCCCGTAGCTTATCAATAGAGCAGCTTTCTAAGTCCTGCAGCGTGCAGGGTAATATTACAAATGAAAGATCACGTACAAAATTTTTTTCTTGTAGGATAATTTATTTTATTACGTCTTTGTGTTTATTTTTTGAGAAAAATTACGATGTGGCCGTCGTGGTCCGACGGTACAAGGGTATGACAATAAACGCGGTGGTTGTGGATTCAATCCCCTCGGAGAAAAGAAAATATTTAATATTAGCATTTTTTGTTCTGGTAACACCTGGCACAGTACTGTCAACGCGATTTCATTGGTTTGATTCCGATTCATAAATTATTTTAATTTCTTCGATCTGGACAAACCACAACGTTTATTATTGCCACTCAACACCTTTACTCCCTACCATACGGGAAAAGTGTGAAGCTGCTTAATTAAATGATAAATTATTTACTTGTAACATGTTTTGAAATCACCGTGTTGTAAAAGTTACATCGTCATTCGTTTGAGATGTGCTATTATTAACATTACCCAATTATTTGAAAGTATTTGAGAATTGGTTAATGTTAATAATATCACTAATTTTACAAGTAAATTGTGTTGGAACTAATTTTGATTTCAAATTGCTCTGTAGAGCGAAACTTAATAGTTATTTTAAGAGATAAATATGTTATATTCAATTTTTTTTTATCTTTCTGATATAAGCAAAGTAGGGTCCAAGTAGACCAATTCCTTTTCTGTTCTTATACATACATAAAATAAATCCTAATGTCTAAATTATATTAGCGGTATTAAAAAACATAATCCACTACTTATATATAGTTTTACTGAGTATTAAACAGAGGAGCTACGAGTAGACCGGTCGTCCTTGTGACCACTCTCGTTTTCTATACAAACGTACTATCTGTGTAAGGGTTCTAAAGCCTTTTTTAGCTATAAGACTGGAAAAAAAGATTATTTTTCATATAGTAATACACGTAGCTATTTGATATTTTATTATTTTATAATACAAATATAAAAAATATGAGCTTCCAAATTTATTTTTATAACTATGTACAAAATATATCTTTAGAGATCGTTATAGCTTCTTCATATATTCGTTTTGTTCATTCCCAGAGCGAGGAAATGAAAATAATTTATACCCCCGATTGGAATTGAACCCGCAACCGTCACGTCTTCAGTCATACAAACACATCTCTACCACAAGGCTCCTTTTTAGCATTTTAAGAAATATTTCATTTCACCGAGCGGGAATCAATCACATAACCGTCACGTTCGTGCGACGGCCTCTATTAGCGCTTTGCCATAAAATAAAAACAATATAATATATGGAACAATATAGTTTTAAAAGTTTATACAAAAATAAATACCAGTCTAAAGCTCAAAAGCGGAAGTGTAAAGCATATTTAAAAGCTACATTGATTGAGCATGTTGCGAGCTTTGGACAACTAAATAAATTTTACCATATCTGTGGTGCATATTTTATTTTCATATAAAATATATACGGAACTTTATAAATACAACGTTGAACGTATTGGTTATTTTTTTTAACTCATCTATTTATTAATTGGTCCTACTCTACAAATATGAAAAAAAATAAAGAATGTGATGCGTAATTTCATTTCAATGTGTTTAGTTCATACTGTATCTATTTATATTATCTGTAAGCGTAGAAAAATTTCGACGTATCTCTATTAGATCATATGACTTATTATTGGCTGGTGTATTTGGACGATTTTCAAGAGCCTCGAAAATTTGGTGGAGAGTGGTGAAAAGACTTAACACTTGATTCCCTCTGCCTACCTTGGAGTGTGCGGGATACAGTGAGTGTAAGAATTGAGAGCTAACTAACACTTAGAACGATGTTACAAAGTCAAAAAGATGTTTTATTTTACTGGTTAAAAAAAACCTTCAATTAATTATATTAACCAGTCGCAGAACATCTCTCAAGAGATAAAAAAATGGAGTATAAAATACCATAAAGAAAAATATTATATATGTATTACATTTACATTATAAATCATAGTAAGAGGCCAGTCGTAGCGCTGGGGTACAAAAAGCAACTGTTAAATCCACTGGTTGTGGGTTCGATCCCCACTCAGAGAAATCAAACATTTATTTACATTCATTACATACGTCATTTCTTTGCTCTGGTGTCGAGGCAAAGTGCCGCGTTGAGTTCCGCCACTCAAGACGCAATGCCTCAAGAGCTCGGAAAGTGAAGAACGGAGTGTCTTAGCAGTAGGTTCCCTCTGCTTATCCTGTGTGCTGGATACAGCGTGAAAAATACGGAAAATGCGTGCTGAAAGAACTATAGTAAAGACAAGTCTATTTCTATATTTTTAAAAGAATTACATTGACCGATCTATTCTCGTTGACGATTAGGATTCTGATGAAATTTAAGATTAAAACCAAGATCAGGAGCTTATCGTCTCTGAGGCCTCTCTGAGGAGAATAAGAAGCCTTACTACGTGAAGCTGGTAATAAGTTACGTACGGTACAGTGCGGGGTGTTTTTGTTATCTATACTCGTACAACCTACCTACTTAATGTTTTATGTAGTAGTAGTAGTAGTAAGACACTATGCGACGTTTTAAAGTAATTGAGTGCGTAACTTAATTCTGTGTTTTGTCTAAGTTTGTGCAAAATCATTATAAATATTGGGATCAACAAAATAGGATTTGAATCTACTATGGCCATGGCGGTCAATAGTGCACCACTTTGGCACAATGGATAGAATAATCTTTTTTTATTAATAAATAGAATTGATTTATCATAATAATAAGTAAAAAGATCAATTGATATAAATAATAATATCATATTGTGTTTAATAAGTAACTGAAATTACAATAACTATATTACATTTTATATATATACCTTCCGTTTTTGAGTAATTGACAGACGAACGCACTGACAAAACTACTGGACTTCTATATGTTAGCTAAGAGAACATTTAAAATTTCTTCATTTTCCGCCTTAAAATTTAAAATTTATTATATTATTGAGTTATAAATAAATATTAACACATATTAATAAGCAGTACATAAAGATAAAATAAATTTACTATAATATGCTACTAAGAATTTATTTAAAAAAAAAAACCATTTAAATCGTAAATAAAACTCATGATAAGTTTTAACAAGTAACAAATTTATAAGGTCGCTTATTTTTTTTATTTATTATTTACAATTTATAAAAGTTAACGCAATAACAAAACTCAACCACTTCCTATTCGAGGAAAATAAATAAAAAAGAATGCTCCAGAAATAAAAGTCACTCATGAGAGATTGTGCGGCAATTTTAAGATAAAATTAAACTGAACGGTCATAATTTTGATAAGAACATAAATTAAATTTTTGATGCATTATTAATTGTTTCGGCTAGACGAGCAAGTTTAAACAAATATAAAGTTAAATCCGTTTATATTATGCTAATGTGTTTTTAGGTCAAAAGGTGAACACGGAAGCCATATAGGATCAGTTTGCTGACCGTCTGTTCGTCTGTCAAGACCATTTATCTGGAGATCGCTTGGAGGTATCAAGCTGAAATTGATATAAAATTTTCCAGTCTATAGTCCCCGGAAGTACAAAAAATCAAATCCCTAGGTCAACGCAATCAAAAGATACGAGCATTTATGCATCGATTTTGCAACATTTTGTATGTAATTGAAATTGAATTATGTAATCAAAACATGTAAGGTACTATTTTATAGAATAAAACTCATTACAAACTTATTTTTGTTGTTCGTTTCATTCAAAAATGAGTACATATGCCTGCAAACTTAAGTTTGTCAACTTTTATAACTTGTATTTCCCGTAGACTATCCCTTAACTCTTACGGAAGCTTCAGTAGGTGCATCCGACTCGCACTTAACCCACTCTTTTGTTCAATTATATACAACTTTTAGTTATTTCCATTTGACAGCGGGGGAGACGTAGCCACGATTAAAAGCTGATAGTCAAATAAAATAAATGTTGTAAATCACAAATTAATTTATGGCAATTATAACTAAATACGAAATAGCCGTATAAACGTATCTGGATACATCCAGAAAAGACAGAGATGCGGGTTGACATGTAATCGTCTCAAAGTTTGGTGTAATATATGAAACAAAGTTATTTTAAGTTTTAAAAAGAAAACGTAAAGTTACGTTACGTAAAGTACGTTTTATTTTTCTCTTTAATTTCATGTTTTATTAAGATAATTGCGATGTCTGGCAATAGTTATGAGCTCATCTATCATCCAAACAAAATTGCGGAATTGAAAATACAACTTCAAGCTTTAACAAAGAAAGCCGAAAGAGACCCGTACTAAAGCACTTCGTTGCTCATTTCCTGCTTTTTAAGTGGCGGAACTCAACACCGCATCAAGGGAAGTCTCCCATGAGTAAAAATCAAACCCATAACGGTTCAACATAAAAACTATATTAATACAGAATAAATAAGATTGACTATATACAGTGAAACGCTTCACATGTCAATTACAATAAAGGTGTCGACACACTAACGTGACGCTCAAACAGCTGCTGCCGAGCACCGACGTACTGAAGCGACTTATAATTGGGCTTTTTGGAACTTTGTACAGATAATTACAAACATCTCGCTTGCATTTCTTATCTCATCTTTTAAATAGTAATGTGGACATGATAGTTTCTTTTTTTTTCTGTGTGTGATTATGTTGTTTTAGTTAAGGAAAGTGTTCGTGTATGTGTCTGTGTTTATGTGTGTTAACTTATATGCTTGAATTACACAATCGTTTTTTTACTAATCTGGATTACCTAAATGTTCTAATGAAAGTAAAATTTTATAGATAATATCCATACATTTAAAAGTTAAATTTGAGCCATTTCAATAAGACCGTTATTATATAGCATTCTTTTTAATATTTATTATTGAAATAACTGTTATGAACCGATTGATATAAAACAAGCATTAAGTGTTAAGGGAAGTTTGCCAAAATACAAAAGTGAACTGCATTCAAACAGGTGCACCGACAAACAGACAAAAAACATTAAATCATTGTTTTTGGTTCTGTCACTCTATTAAATACCTCCAATATATATTTTTTTTTAATTATCTTCCACGTACAGGCACTGATCAGTTAAGATTTTATTATAAGTATGAATATGGATAATAAATCAAGCTATAATTAAATAAATATCAATAACCAAATAATAAATGTTTCAAAAATTCTAAGTTCTCTACATTTTGTAATATTTTTTATTAAAACAATATGTTTGTCTATAAAATTTTGGTAATATCCACGTTAAGTCAAAACTTGAATGGTCCGAGCCTAGAGTGTGCTGTTTACATACATATGTGGTACACCCGCTGGGGACACACTAAACAGTTTATACTAAAATAATCTTATTGATATAAAATGTATATTATAAATACTTATACTATTGAAGCTATGCCATTTTTGTTAATTTTATAAATGAGCAATTTATATAATATATAAAAAAATTATAATATGACGGACAAAATAGATTATTTTTATAGAGGCCGTCGTTGTACAGCGGCACCAAATACGAAGTTTAATAAAGTATGTATTTAAATTATTTCCTGACACTGTTAAGAAGATAAGGCGTAGCGTTGAGTTCCGCCACTCAACACATAATGGCTTCCTTTTCTAGAAGGAAGTATTTTAAAACTAGGATCTTTCTACCTTCTCTACTAAAGAAACTCTCTACTAAACTAAAGAAAAATAATTATGCCTAAATAAAGTGATATATCAGTATAGAAGGGAAGTGCTTTAAAACTAGGTTCCTTCTACCTTCCCAACTAAATGCACTATACATCATTTACATAAAAAAAACTCTATTTTATATTAGAAATTCACAAAATTTTTAACAATTTTGGGTTTAATAAAACATTTTTTCCTCTCCATAATTTTAAGGGCCTTGATAGTAACTGAAACTAGGAAACGCCGAATTTTCGTACGTCAGCAAGATTTAAGCCTCGTAAGGAAATAAGGATTTTGTTTTCGTATTATATTTTTAGTAACTGTCTATAATTGTTATTTTCCCGTTGTTTTAATGTTTATTTAAAAATAAAACCATTTTATAAATTGTAAACATTTTAATTATATCAAATTGAACAAATTTGTTTTTGATTTATATTAAGTTGTTTATTTAACTTGTATTAATAATCTTGTAGTAATAACTAATAAGTAATCAAAATTTATTACTTATTTCAAAACTGTGAATGACATGTAAGAATAACTGTTATTATTACATTAAATACAATTAAGACACACTATGCAAACTTTAAAAAAAACGTAAACAAAGATAAAGAAAAACGCGGCGTTGAGTTTCGCCTGATTGACGGAACGCAATGCTTCCAAATCGAAGGAAAGCAAAACTAAATGTCTTGACATTAGATTCTAATTACCTATACCTGCCGTGCAAAAGAAAAGCCGTTATTTAAAAAAAAAAGAAACACAAAACACTAAAAGGCTCGCTCGAAACCTCTTCGTCTGTACCATCAACAACTACACTCTCGGTCCAGTTATTGACCTCTTTTTCTTTTGTACTTTTTCCGTTTTTTGCCATCTAATAACGTGGTATTTGGAAGATTAATATACGAACACTAATGCATATCATTAGTTAGAGTGGTCTGTCTTACGCGAACGTTGATAGCTCGGCTGCTTGGGCCAGTGGAGATTGATCTCTAAACTTGTTAAGGCATTGGACTATGTCAATACGTAAACTATTAAAATATAAGAATTTAGATGTAGGTGTGATGGAGAATAGGTCTTAGCTCTAGGTCTTCTCCAAGGAGTGTGGGATACGTGTTGAGGTTACAAAGTTAAAATAAACGTAGATACTCCTTCTGTTCTGTATGCTGTGTAGCAAGTTAGCAGGGAGAACCTACTGTTACTGTTAAGGCTCTTCGTTCTTTTTCGAGGCATAACGTGTTAAGTAGCGAAACTCAACGCCACGCTCCATCAACCAGAGCGGGGAAAATTAAAATACTTTTTTATATTAAAATACTTTTATATTCTTACACAAAATCTGTTTAAGCAATATGTTAACATAAAGGCTGTAATCTTTCCACAATATTTTTGCAACCTCACTCTTTAAAATTTCAATTACTTTAAAACACCGTGTTTCATTTTTTAAAAGTCTATGCACTAGAATAAAGTGCATGCTGAAATTATTTAAATATATCCTTTACGTAAAATGCTTTGAAATTATACAAATATTATATGTAATTGATATTTAAAATTTTAAAATGTATGCCTTTTTAAAGTTTAACACAACTATACTGAATATAATGAATGCAAAACATTTATTTTTTATTATAAGTATATTATTTTCTTTCAGTTTCACGCTGTATCCCGCTTATAGCAGGTTAGGCACAGATAATTAAGTTTCGAAATCCTCCACTCTCCCCTATCCTCCCGAATTCGAGTCATTTTGTGTTGAGTGGCGGAACTTAATTCTATACTCTACTTTTATCTTACCATAGCTAGAAAATTAAAATAATTTAATTTTTATACCCACAGATATCGAGTTCAGTTAGAAGCCGTCAAACTGCGCCACAATATATAATTTATTATATTTATTTATTTTTATTTTATATTTTGTACTCTTGCGAATGCTATTAAAAATATATTTAATGAAAAACAAATATTTACCACCATATCTTAAGAAGATGATGAAAATTAGTGAACAGAGAGGTATATGTAACATAAACTACTCTCTGATCCGACAATATTATAGAACAAATCCAAATACATAAGTATCGATACAAAGATACCGGCTAGACAACAATGTAATGTAATTAATTAATAGGTAGGTACTATTAATAAAATAATGATTTTTTGTAACCTTTTACTATTTTATGCATTTGTAACATTTTATGCATTTGTAACATTTTTTTAAAGTGTTATTCCACACTCAGACAAGAAAAATATTTATTTTGAAAACTTATAAAAATTTGAACTGACCACTAAGAATTACATTAACGTATGGCTTAGTGGTGAGCGGGTCGCTAGTTTATAAGTTAAATAATATTACACAATATAAAGAAAAATTCTTTAATCTTTTTCTTACTTTTGAGAACTTCCGCTAAGTTAGTTACATAAAAGTAATAAAATCAAGACAGTTTAGACGAATTATGAAGTACCAGACAACACTGGTTGTTAAAAGTGAAATGTAAATAATGTGGTCGAATGTGGAGCTCTCGTGATTTGCTCTGTGGTTGCCACAGAACATGGGATTTCTTAGAAATAATGTATGAAATAAATTTACATTTTCTTTTGTTATTTTTTTTTGTTACAATCTATAAAAATATAAAGAGGAGCTATCTGTGAAGTAGTCAAAATGGGGAATTTAAATAACTATTTAGTAATATAGACAAATTTAAAAGTAATTTTATTTTTAAATTACTGTTAAAATATGTGAAAAATAAATCAAAATTAAAAAAAAAATTAATATTTATGAATAATAGTTAATTTTTATTGTACAAAGTATGAAATTTATATAATATTAAGGTCATCGTGGCGCAGTGTTATAAGCGTACGGCTGTAAGCACGAGGGTTGGAAGTTCGATGAATGGAACGTGTCGCCACTGCGCCACAAGGGTCTTAATATTTCATATTTTCCTCGCAGTGGTAACACGGCAAGGCGCGACGTTGAGTTCCGCCACTCAACACGCATTGTCTCAAAAATTTAAGGAAAATGAGGAAACGCAACTGTCTTAACAGTAGCTCTCGCTGTTCCTTTGCCTATTCTGCTACTCTCTGGATACAGCGTGAATATTTCCAAAGTTTAATTGAGTTCAATAAAATTATATTATAATTTTACTTTTAGTGTTCTATGATTTCGACCATAGACAAAGTTTATGCAATGCGCGATAATATCGAGTAAAGAGAGTGGAGAATTGAGGAAGTCCATATTCGAAGGTTACTATTAAGCTTAATTTAAACTACATACATTCATATATTTATGTAAGTATTTATAAATGTAATATGTAATAAACTAAGTATACGAAATAATGCTATATATTATTATAAATAAGCCATTTTGATTATTTATTTAATAATTTAACTATACGCTAGTGGTAAAAAAAATATATAGAGAAAGATAAGATTTTTTGTATATAAAATTTAAATTAAGGTATTTTTCCATTTCGACGTACAAGTACGAGTACACCAGATTTAATTGTCGTGTACAGGAAATTTTCATAACTTTTTATTTGTGACGAATTGAGCCCTTCGCGGCTTACGGCCCCTACGCCTAAGCATGTGACTAGAAACGCAATGGTTGTGGGTTCGATTGGAGACATCGAGTTGACCCTAAATTCAACCTAAATCTACGGCCGTAGGATGTCCTAAAAAAACGTTACTCTACATTTACTTAAAAAAAATGGCCGTTTAAGTAGCAAAAAAACGCGCATTTCGACACTATAAAGGTAATCAAAATGAATAGAGTACTTTCGGTTAATCTAGAACTATGAAGTATGGCAGCTAACCTCTTCAGGTTGTAGGCCGCTAATTCAAATGAAGTATCAGTCGAAAGTGCTCTTGCTAAGCTAAGCCTGGATTCCATTCCATCCAAAAAAGCTTGAGACCTCCAATTTTGTACGGAGTCCTCGATGGGCGTGCCCGACTCACGCTTGTCGTTTTTAAATATAAATCCAATTAATTGACAGCATCAAACATAATATAAAATTATGTTTTATTTACAACAATTAACCCTGACATTTTACCAAGCTATATTTATAATTGAAGTATCACAGGTATCTGTACACCAACATAGCTGACTGACCAGGTTCTTGCTACTTTGTGTCACACTACACAATTACTAAAATATATGTTACACAAACGTGCTTATGAGGCCGCCGTGGCTCAGGGACATAACAAGCGTACCACGCTACGGTTTTAGGTTTGATTCCCTCTCGGGGAAATTAAATATTTAATACTTAGGTTTCCTTGATTTTTTAAAGCGCACAGGAACGAAAGTTTCTTAATAGGGAACGGAGTATCGTAATCCTAGGGGATTCCATGTTCGCTCTGCCTATCCTGCTACGTGAAAGCAGGTAGCATGAAGGTAAAAAAATAATGTTTAAAAAATATTTAAAATATTTATAGATACTACGGTTGTAATAAAACTGTGGAGCGCGTCTGTATGTAAGCATAGCGGTTGTGGGTTCAATCCCTACTTGGAGAATTGAATATATTCCGATAGACAAAGTGTGGCATAGAGTCCCTCTACTCAACCTATTATGGGTTGTAGTAGAGGGACCCTCTATGCCACACTACTATCTTAAATCTTAAACAAAAAATTGGAGAATGGAGTGTCTTGACACTAGAACCTAGTGAACCTCTGCCTACTGATATGCGAGAAAAATAATGTAGCTATAAAAATAATTAAAAAACATTATTACGCAGAGTGAATCCGATGCGCTCTACTCTGTATAGGAGGATAATGAAGAACTGTGTAATCATATGCTAAAATTCTCTTTGCACCCTTAAACGTACGAGATCCACAAATATAAAGAAATAGATCACACATCTAGTGTTTTCGGGTTCCATTTCATTATTTTACCATCGATAGCTCTGATAGTGCATCAGAGAACAAAATTAAAATAAAATGTTATTACTGGAATAACGTTTCCAATAGTCGCGGGATCATAAACAACATTACTCAAAGTACTAGTGACGTATGCAATATGCATGCGCCCGTGTGCATACAGCAATACCATATTTCCATATGAAAGGTATACCGTTTTTAATCAAATTAAAATCCCACTCAAATAGTAATCACTCCCATCGACAAAAATGCACGCAGAAATACGAATTCAATTCCAAATTTCTATATTCAAAAAGAGCACCGACGTATGCACAAAAAAACATACTTGCATATTCCGCATCAGATTTTCGAGTGTAGGAGTACCAATACCATTCGTATCTATCATTCATTAGCACAGCTAGAATCCAATACGACATTTTTTACAATCCCCGGGTACAAAGAACGGGCGTTCTCCCCACACAGGCAAATAGCAGCGTACAAACAAAGCGCGCTAGTGTGCGTAGAGAAAAACTTGAAAAAAATCACACTGACCCGCGCACACTGGCGCAACTCCACGAAAAAAATTACTGACACAAAGAAAGTCTACCGAAAACTTCAATATCAACTTTTGCACGCACACTACTGTGTTTACACACACAGCGACACTTCACAAGGAAGTTCGTTTATGTGTGTGTAGGTGCAGTGTGCACGGACACGGGCTAAACTTAGCGTTTAGGTGTGGGTGTGCTCACAGATGCACGGGTCCAAAACTTTAGCGGGACAGCACGCAATGTGCAGAGACCAAGAGCTATCGAATATAAATCCTAACACTCTAGAATTTAGGTTGAAAATATATTTTAGATATACAATTATAAGGCATTTCAATAATAAAGGCGTATCTGCGCAACGCGGGTAGTTTTAGTATGAAAGTTGTACTGCGATGCACCGAGGGGTATAGCTATATGTTAGTAGCACTGTCCCGCTCGCACCTCCCGCCGCCCCGCAGGGGGTCGAGGGGTGTCGTGTCGCGTTGATGAACATTTTTCTCATTTTTTTCCTTATTTTTACGCGAATCGTTTTTAAAGGGTTTCGTCATAATTGCACAGCATCCGATTATGTTGACGATAAGCTGTCTACTAAATAATATAACATTATGAGGACTTCGCGAATTGATATACGATAATTGATGATATGCTTTTGTCTATAATAATATAATTTTATTAGTTTTTTTTTAAATTATATTACGTACCAATATTTGTATACTGTTTGTATAATTCATATGACAGGCATCATAAGAAAAATAAACAATTAATTGCTAAAACGACACTATATATCCATACGTAACTTAAATCCTAATTAAAAATATAAATATAATTTTAAATACACACTAAAACAAGTATATTTAAATAAGAAAACAAAACAGACAGAAACTTTACTTATACTTACAATATTATTATTGTTTTGAGGTTATTAGACAAATTTCGAACGTCCTTACAAGTGGCCGTCTTCTGTACGCATGTCTCGAGTACTCGGCGGGAAACTTATTTTCCCGCCTTTTCACCACAGCGCTTGCAAATCGTTCCGCTAATACGAATCTGATTAGAATATTTTATTTATTATTCACATTGCAAATTTATTCATGTTGAACATATTTTTAATATATATTTTGTAATTTATTTTGTTATAAATTATTAATGTATTATAAATTTATATGTAACTGTAAGCTAATTTTATTATTCTCTTATTTATTTATTGTTATTAGAGTCATTAGATTAATACAATTTAAGTGAGACAAATAAAAATTCTTATGAGACAATTTCAAATATACAATAGGAAAAACACGAGGAACTCCAATTTCCCGAATATTTTAAAGCAATATTTATATGAAAAATCACAAATCCGATAATAAAGGCGATCGGCTGTACGTTTCAGCATCCCAGGCAGGGGAAGTAAAAAAAAAGTGAGTCGGGCGGCAGTCTCGCTGACACCGCGGCGCGCGCCGCCCGCATCCACCGCGTTATTTATTTTATTCTTACGTGTTTCATTTCGCGTATCGGACGGCGGTTTATCGCGTCATGTGCGCTAAAATTTAAAAATTGTGACTTTTCGGACCTCCAAAAAATGGAACAACGTGAAACAATTTCGTACACAAAAACAATTTTCGGCAAAATTCCCGGTAACCGCAACTTATCAAACTAGGTTTCTTTTTTTTATTTTGGTTCGTTCATTTACTTACGTTTATTTTCAATCACAAACTAATGCAGTTGAAACGGTTTAAGTTTTTTTCATACTTGAGTTTCTTTAATTTCCAATGAAACTGTAACACACTCGGAGTAAAGTATATCGACGGACGGACAGAAGTAGCGAGAAGAAGAGGTAAAATGGCGCTTGCATCTTCTGTGAGCCTGTACTACTCGATTGTGCAGCGGGCGGCGAGACACTATCTTGAAGATTATTGTCACACAGGTATTTTTTTATTGTAATTTTAAAAAGCCGCCATATATTTATTTATTAGTTATAAAATTTGGCGCCATTATAAAATAAAAAATAAACTTTAAAACTATTAGGTTTTAGCTTTTCATCCTTCATATGGTTTCATCGCTTTCTGAATTAGTATAATTAAATATTTAAAATTATATTATCTGTAATATATTCTTAATAACATTAAATAAAATCCTATAAGAAAATATTATAAGATATTAATAATTAATATTGTCTTTAATTTTTTAATAGAATAACAAATAATTTGAATATAATAATTTACCATATTTATTTTTATTGCAAAATTGTAACGTTCTAAAGCAACTAAAACCTAAAAAGAAGAACCCAAAAAGAATGTTAGTAGAAAAGACCTTGTATTATATATATTTATTTTTCCGTAAAAAATAAAATAATATAAAAAAAACAGACAAAACAAATCACTAGTTTATAAACATGTAAATTCATACAAGATACTCTCCTTAATTTTTATTACGCGCTCTTTTTACAGCACAGACTATAAAAGAAATATATAGGACAGATACGCCAAGTTCAGCCGAACGACAATAACATTACAACCTTTTTAAAGCTTTTTTGTAACTTATTTACGATCAGTCGGCAATAAAACGTCGCGGACCTTCTAAAACAAAACGTATATATATTTTTTTAATTTTATACTAAAACATTTTATTAGTAATATAAATACATTAATAATCTGCAATACATTGTAAGTATGTACTTATGAGGCGATTATCAAAGTGATACAGACTATATAATGAAAATTCCGGGCTTTGATACATTTTTTTTTTCAGTTCTTTTATTCAAGCTTTGTGGGTGTCGCGTTTGAGGCAGAAAATATTCCCTAATAATACACTACGTTCCCCGATTGTCAATTTAAATCTAAATGTAATAAATTCTAGATTTATATTTTTTTAAGAAATATAAAGTTTACTTAGTCACAATAAACTATTGATCTTACAATAAATTTGGAGGTGTCACATTTTAAAAGTCAATTAATAATAAATTATTTATGTATTATAATTATTGAATATTATTTGGTTACTTCATATGTTTATTTAAATTTTAAATTATAGTTTTTATAGCTATGAGACGGTAGCTGCAGTTTTGATTATAATTAGAGTCTACATTTATTTTATATTGGAAGTAAATATTTTCTCTACTTCTCTATACATTACTCTATTTTTTAAATAAACAAGAACTTAAGACAACTTAATAAATTTTAGTAAATTAAAATAGTCCTTTCTTCTGTTTTTTATTGTTTTACAGAAATAGTTGCTTGTATTGTAAAGCTTACTAATTAGATTTTTTTTTCATCAACACTACATTGTCTACTTTATCTCTATGACCGACGATTTTTAAACTCTTAATAAAAATAATAGATTAAGCTATTGTAACCCTAACTTATTATATACTGTTGCCACCCAAAACTTTTTACGTAACCCGAGGAGAGAATAAAGACTATCAACATTCCATTTCTCTATTTCCGCTCATTTCAGAGATATTATATTTTTCATTTCCTCGCTTTGGTAAAGAGGTAAAGGCGGCATCAAAACGCAGTGCCTCCAGAATTCGAGGGAAAGTGGTAAACGGAAGGGTCATATTAGTAACGGAGTGCTTTAACACTAGATTCCCAGATTTCACCTGCCTACCATACCCTGCTATGCGCGGGATACAGCGAGCAAAAGAACTAAGTACTTATTTAGAAAACGTATAAAAATTTTAACGTAGCGGGACTTGAACCCGCGCCTCCTGGTCGGTCTCCAGTTTCCTTCCTAAGTGTGGAATAACATTTAAAAAAAATCTTAAAAAGAACTAAACAATAATGGTTTATATACTTCCTACTCTATTCAAGATTATTATAAAGATATTAATTTTCATATGCTATTGATGCACTTTCCGCCGGATTCTTAAACCATTGTTTGTTGAGTGGAGGAACACAACGCCGCGCTTTACTTTGTTGTTGGTAAAATTTTAAATATTTCATTTCTTCAAGTGGAAATCGAACTACAACCATTGCGTACAGTCGCACGCTTGTACCTCTGCGTCAAGACGATATCAAGTTATTTTTTTTAATTGTATATGTCTTGTTTTTTATGTTATACAATATAAAAAATAAGATATATAAATTTTATTACAATATATTATGGTCAATATAATAAATTGAGTTCAACGTAAAAACTGGTTTATTCATAATTAGGTATGATAGTAAATTAATTATAATTTTCAATTTACAATATAATATATGTACATATAATCAATCAATAGTATGAATTTATGAAAATTGTTTTAAAATTAAAAATTAAATCAGTATTCCGCACACAGCAGGGTAGGGCAGATAGGATAAGTAACTCGATTTAGTAGGGTAGGGCAGAGGGAACCTAGTGTTAAGACACTTCGTTCCCAACTTTATGCCTCTAGAAGGCATTGCGTGTTGAGAGGTGGAGCTCAACGCCGCGTTTACCTCGATACCAGAGCGAAGAAATGAAAATATAAATGTAAATAAATATTTAATTTCCTCGAGTAGGGATGGAACCCACAGCCAGTTGATTTTACAGTCACACTTCGTTCCCCTGCGCCAGGACTGACCTCAAAATGAATAATGTTTTAATTGAAATATTTTCTTTTAAAATAAATTCTTTCAAGCCACGCAATCAATACAGTCATATTCATATTAAAACGAGTTATTAATATTTAGTGTTTACTCTAACAAATTCAAAAACGTTGCATGAATATACAACCTATAGGTTACTGTATAATTTGTAAGCCAATAACAGTAGCAGCAACTGTTATTAGATAACCGTTGGCTTATAATTAATTAAAATCAACAATTGATCTTTAAAAAAATATATAATGGAAAATAACAAATAATGATATTTATATAAGTAAATTAATGATAGACAATTTTTTTTTTGACAATTTAATGGTAAATGAGTACATTAAAAAGTATTTTTCCAAATAATTGAAATTTCTGATAATTTTGAATCCATTTTTAATATAATGACATTGCACGTATAATAATATTACATTTCAAAAAATTTTGGCAAATAAATCATCAAAAAATATAATAAATCTATTATACAGATTTTACTATAAACAGCTAAAACCGAAAGTAAATTCCACCACCAAAGCACCACACTACACCAAAAAACCTATACGTTCCACACAAATAAGTACTATCACTTTTCCAAGACGAAACTGGTTGCGTGAACCAACCAGTCCGGTCCGCGATAATCGTATCGCCGTCGGCTGCGTTTATATGCAAATGTGGTGCATCCCGACGTAAAGGCCAAGGTCGATATAATGTGCACTTTTGTGTGCTAGTGCTGGTCTGTCTAGTTTTGAAGTTATTTAACTATGTTTTGCTCTTGGGTTCTGCTTAAAAATTGAAGGTTTTGTTGTATGAGATAGGTTATTTTACTGTTTTTCTATTTTTTGTGTTTTATTGTTATGGATTGAATTAATTTTACAAATTGAATCACAGATATTTTTTTTTTTTTGTTTACGTTTTTTTTTATTTTCAAAAGACACTAAAAAAAGTCTTCACAGTTTTTTTTTTTTTTTGCTGGATATGTATATAAATAAAAGTTTTGAATTACAGAAAAAATACAACATACATTAAATCATATAAAACATAATTACATATATTTATGAAACTACAATTTTCTTACAAATCCTATTATATCTATCATATTAAACAAGACAAAGACGGCCATTTTTATATAGCATTTATACAAATATAGTATGTATTTTTAAGGACCTGCGCCATCATTGTTTTATGAAATTAAACATAATACTAATCCCCCTCGTAGTACTTCCACGTGCTTGATCAATTACAGCCCCGGTATTTCAAGTTCTACCACCTCAGTAAATCTATAAAAGTATAGAAAACAAATATTTCATTTTATTGTACTCTTTGTTTCATAAGTAACTCGTTTTAGTAGGTATTAAAATGAACAATAATTTATGAAGATGTGTCATTAATGAGGTGGTTTTGTAAAAAAAACACATTCACGCTTTTACACATAGCCCCGCAAAGCATAGCATAGGGAACCTGCCGTTAAGAAACTTCTTTCCCACTTTTCACTTAATTTCCGAGGAATTCCATGTTGGGTGGCGGAATTTAACGTCACGCTTTCTCTGCAAATAATAATTCGTTTTGTTTGTTATAACTATATCTTATAATCATATATTTTAGTTATTTGAGAACAGCCATTTTATATAACTTTAAGATATACTAAAGTTACTTACATATGATATGCATTTTCTATTCTACTTAATTACAGACATTGGTATTAAATAGTATCATTTAAAACACAAAAATAAATTTCACAAAGCACACAAAATTATTCACAATATCTTACATACAATACAATACAATAAACTTTATTGCACACAACGAAATATTTACAAAAAAAAATGAACAACACATAAACAAGAAAAAAAATAGCGCGTATGCAAAGGCGGTCTTATTGCTTTAAGCAATCTCTGCCAGACAACCTTTGGAACATTACAGAGAGGTTGTTAAGAGGAAAAGGGGGACAACGTCACGGTGCAAATTTTATATGGTGGAATTAAATATATAATATATAATAATATAAGTCAATAATATAGAATACACATACATAAAATACGTTAGTGTTTATATACAATACACATACATATATACATATATTTAAAACAATATATACTTATATATATATATATATACATATATATACTTAAACGTGTGTAAAAAAATTTACATAATATTAAATAGATAAGGATAAACTACTATTCTATTTTAAATAAGTACTCTTTTAGACGCTTTTTAAAAGTGTACAGTGATTTGGAATGTCGAACTTCTGTAGGAAGTTCATTCCAAAGAATCGCAGCTTTCACAGTAAAAGACTTGGAATAAAATAGCGTATGGGAAGTTGGCAATTTAAGGAGATTATCACAACGGGATCTAAGGTGAAGGCGGAGAAGTGAATCGGAACCTAGGAAACAGAATCTATCTTTTAAATATGAGGGAGAGGTAGAGTTATATAGGATGGAATATAGGAGAGTCAGCATACGGAAATTTCGGCGATGTCGGATAGGAAGCCATCCAAGCTGACGACGATGATCAGAAACATGATCAAACTTACGCAAACCGAAGATAAATCTAATACATAGATTTTGTAAACGCTCTAGTTTATTTAATTGCTCCTCAGATAAGTCTGGGTAGCACGAGTCAGCGTAATCTAAAATCGGTAACAGTAGTGAATGAGCTAGAGTAGTTTTGGTCTTTGTAGGTAAGAAATATTTCCATCGTTTGAGCGATCCGATCGTGGCAAATAATTTACGGCTAACCTCAGCTATTTGTACTGACCAAGATAGGGAATTGTCTATAATAATACCAAGGTTCTTAAGAGATGGACTCAGGCTCAAATCGACGACGATATCTTATTAAATATAAACTAAAAAACAACACAAAATTCCCTTTATCAATAACATTATCTGAGCAATTTTCACACAACCGCAAGCAATAACACAAATAATAAATTTATATGTATGGGGCACATAAATTTAGTTATTCTACACAATTTTCCAGTTCGAGTGTGGTTACACAAAACCCGTATAGATTAGAGCCAATGTTCTGCTTCACGGTACGCCGGTAATCAGATGGTGCTACTTCACGCTTCTACCGAACTGCTCTGACCAATTATCTATTACTGAGTGGTAGTCATTGGAAACCGTATAATTCGCGAAATGACCGTATCACCTATAGATTTTCCCAAAGATATTTATGTTTTTCCCGTGTGGCTGGATGCTTGTGAAATTTTTTGTGTTCTAAACTATGGTTGTGAATGTGTATATGAAATAAAAATATTAATAACTAATATACAAAATTAGAATACCGTATTAGGTTATTAAGGAATTTAAAATTATAGTATTGAAAATGTGGGCTGAAAGGGCACTTTCCTTCATTTTCCTTCGGCAGAGAAGAACTCAATGCCGCATTTTATCTCTTTGCCAGAGCCAGGAGATGATAATAATTCATTCCCTCAAGACAGAATCAAACCCAAAGCCGTCGTATTGCGCCTCCAAGACCTTATCTTTATTAGATTGAGACCTAAATGCCTAAAGGTATATTTTCTCGAATTTATAATAATAAGAATCATGATATTATGTACTTAGCAACGTTGCTTATATAATTACTAATTCTATGTTTAAACATAACTGAAATTATGCCTAATAAAATATTTCATTTCTCTACATTAGTAGAGAAATTAATATTTTACTAATACATTTATAAATAACATCTTATTACTATCACCACTTTCCAATAAAAAAAAGTTCTAATATAAAAATTATAATACTATACTACAGAAGCTCAAAACCTTTTCTATCTAAATTCTACTCAACATCTTATACGGATTAATAAGCCAGTGGCGCAGGGACACAGGACATTGACTGGAAACACGACGTTTGTCGGTTCAATACCCATCAGGGAAATGAATAATTTTCATTTCCGTTGCGTTGATTTACGCAACTTAACACTCAATGTCTCGAAAATTGGATAGAATTAAGGAGAACGGAGTGTCTTAACACTAGTTTTGCTATATACGGGATACTGCGTGAAACTACAAAAAAAAACATGAAAGCTTTACTTCTAATCACACTAGGTAATCACTATCACGTGCTACACCGCACTAGAAAAGTTTACAAACATCACGTGTACCATCACGCCCAGACCGTGAGTTTACAAACTTAGTATTATCAAACGTCCGGCCGCGATAACAGTTTGCTGTAAACGTCCTAATTTATAGCTTATTTTAGCTACCGTTTAATTTTAGCGAAAGGGAAATTATTTTTATAAATACATATGTATTGATAAAGCCTTCTTTGCAACTTGTATTGTTCTATCTAAGATAAGGTATTTGAAAAGTATCAAAGTTTGCTTATGTCTGAAAGAGGTACTTCAGAAGACGACATGAAACTTTGTAGTCTTTCCACATGCTTTGACATATTTTACTGCTTTTTTTTTTTAAAGAGCAATTGCGTCATTGTTGCACCAAATAATGGCTATATATATATATATATATATATATATATATATATATATATATATATATTAATAGAGAATATATATATTAATAGAGAAATTAATTTTATGTTTTTATTACTATATATTATATATATATATATATATATATATATATATATATATATATATATATATATATTATATATATATATATATATATATATATATATATATATATATATATATATATATTATATATATATATATTATATATATATATATATATATATATATATATATATATATAATATATAGTAATAAAAACATAAAATTAATTTTGCATTCATTTACAAAAACATATTAAAAAATAATTTATTATTAAATATAATAAAATAAAATAAATTAGATCGAAAATATTGACAAAATTGCGTATCCGAATTATATAACGTCAACATTACCCCAACACCTGTTGATAAGATCCCGTCCTTGAACTTGAACGCGGCCTTCGCAACCCTTGGGTCAATACGCACGAATATTTACCCCTATTTATTCTGTAAAACAAGGGTGGTTTGTCATAAACAATGTATGTTGAGTACATGCTAGTGCAAACTTCCGAGCACTCCTCCTTTGGGGATGTACAGTCTGATTTATAACTTGAAGACTTATTCTTGGGTTGGATACTAAGTTTCCTATATCTAAGTTCAAAATAAAATATATATCTACTAGTTCCCTTGTGTTTCTATTGAACAACTACTGTTATGTTGTTTTGCAACAATTTTGCTTGTGAATATTTTTTGATGTCGTTTTAAAAAGAGAAAAAGCTCAAATTTGATAAAAACTCTGCCTACTTTGCTATGCTGGATACAGCGTGAAACTAAAAAAAAAATACTTGTTGTTCCAAATTCAAGCATTTATTACAAATCAACAAACTATATAATATAATAAAGAATGATGAAAGCAATATGCTCATTTTATATAGACACATTTTGAAGAGATCAACGATAAATATTCGTAGCGAGAAGTTAAGTGTCGTTAAGAGAGTATTAAGTTAGTCATAAAAGTTTAAGTCAATTTCAACTCTACACGACGGACGTACTTGACGGATTTTATTTCTTAGCCATCAATGAAAATTATAATTTGCGATGAACTTGCAAATTTTTATATGAAATCATTAAATGTTCATATAATTAAATTAGTATTTTACTGACATCAACGACGTTTCGTTGTGAAAAAAGTTCTGGCTGTCATTTTAACTGTTAAATCCAGCATAAAGTAATGTATATCCACAGATAAAAAATTAAAATTATGAACTGTGTACAGAAAAATAATTTATTTTTATTAGATTATTTTTATGAGATACCCTAAAAAAATAATTTGTTGCATTTTTGAGCTGGAAGGGAAGACCATTTATTTACCGAGCCTTAACTAAATAAATCAGAAAAAGATTTTTCGTTGATATATAAATATTCCTTTAAGTGTATACGCTTCTAACTGCCCTAAAATGGCATCATATATCCGGGACTTACTGAGTAGTAAGCATTGAACCAAAATTTATAAAACACATAATCAATAAATCTCCTATATCGATTTAAAAAAAATACATAAAGCTAATTTGGAAAACTTTGCGTTTGATCCGAAAAAAAATTGGCAAACCTTCATACAAAACCGTAGGCTTGGCCAAGTAATATAAGAAAGTTTACTGTTCAACTTTGATGGAGTCCACCTGTAGCAAGTCTCCCCGCCCTTGAACTTGATCCTGGCCTTGACAACTGCCGGGTCAATACGCACGAATATGCGTTACCCTCAATATAATGAAGGGTGAGCTTTGCGTTTTGAGTTTTGGTTTACGCTTGCCTGTTTAGTTCATCTTGAATATGGATTTAAAGTTACTTAAAATAGCTTAGTGCTTAAAGTTTTTGTAATCTTCATTTTTTATTGTCACGAGGTTTGTAGATGGAGATGTAGAGAATTAATTCTTAGACTTTTATGTGCCTTTTAAAGTGTTATTTGCTATTTTATAATTTTTTAGGCATCCTAATTATTGAACAAAACTTAATATATTTTATAATGATAAGTTTTCATACATTGGATAAAACAATAAAAAAATATTAAATACAAAAAAAAGGATATTTGTTACTAATTGCCTTTACAAAACTGTTACACACCTCTTTAAATATAAAAGTGCCTAATTTTCTATCAAATAAATCAATTACTTAGGGTTGCTCATCGTGAAGTGAACCATATCATCCCATACAACATATGTATCGCATCAGAATAGACAAATAGACATGCATGGTCTACTCTATACCCTCATAGAAATAGACCCCCTGTTTAGTTTAGCCGTGTCACAATATGTTGGCACTGCGGATTAGTTACATTGTAGCGAAATCACCCTTTGGTAGGTAAAATATGTTATTTAAATACGTGGTATTTTTAATACAATAGTATAACGTAAAAGTAAAATCTTTTAATATTTTTTGTGTGATAGTGTGTTCTAGTTCCTGTAGTATATTATGATAGGACACCTCCGTGGTGTAATATGGATGTGTACAAACGATGTTTGTGTGTTAGAATCTAACTGAAAAATAAATAAATTATATTTTAAAGCCCAGGTAGTAAATATAATAATGTTTGAAAAAAAAGTTACTCTAGTTTTCGGTCAGTGCTTACTTCAAAAATATAAAAAATACATTAAAATCCCCATATCTTTAAAAGACATGTCACAACGCGATCATCAAAAACGTTAACCTTTTAACGACATCATTAACTTTAATTCTACATACAAAAATAAGTAGCATCAGACATCGGCATAAATAAAGTACTAAAACAGCATAAATAAGTTATAAACGAGCCGCGTTTACAATTTTTGTCTGTCATGTACAGTAAGCAACGCGAACTAAATCGCTAAAAACTTTGCAGTCAGAGACCGTTATGGCACAGCGGCACTGCGTTGATTGTAAACGTGACGGTTATGGCTTGATCTGGTAACAAGACAAAACGCTACTAAATATGCAATGTCTCGAAAATTGTACAACGGAGTGTTTTATTATTATGTTTCTACTACCCTACCATATTATATGAGTGCATATAGCAAGAAGCTAAAAAATACCTATACAGTAAGCAACCGTAACTAAATCGCTACTAAGAAGTTTCATAAATTTTGAATGAGAACTTGGTAGTTTGGTTGTATGGGGCATACCGTCGCGTGAACACGAGAAGCCACGCAAACACGCCACGTATGGTGTAAAACGTGACGGCGCTTAAATATTATCTTTTATGTAGAAGGAATATGGCACCTAGGTTTTTATAGACTAAAAGTTTGTGCTTCCTTTTCAAATGTTTCGTAGGCCATGAAATTTATCTTATCGTATGATGGTATTGTACTTATAAAATATACTTAATGATAATAATTTAATCATAATCATCGATTGCAATGTCAAGTAAATAGAAATTACGGAAGATTTAATAAATATAAAATATTTGTAATCTTTTATACCATTTTTTCTCTTAAATAAAAAAGAAAAATATTTTTATAGTTAGCAATAAAAAAATGCATTTTTTTATATGTAACTAAACAAAGTAGCTCTTAATATTCATTACCATCATTCTCGATCATCCCGCGACTCGCTTACACTTGCGCCACTCAATTTTCTGCGAAGTATAAGGCGTTATATCGCTTAAAGTTTCGTGATTTTATATCGGCAGTTTTATGGCGGTGGAGTAGATACTTGCTTTACTGGCTTTACGCTTATACTTGTAAATGCATTTAATTTTATAAAAAATAAAATACAATCATCTATCAATGTCCATTATCTATTTAATAATATTTCTTTATATTCACTAATTGATAAAAAATGGTGAAGCCATTCGAGATAATTATTTTTTTGTGAAATAGAAAATAGTTTGATTGAAACTATTTTCTATCAGGGTAATATCACGGTTTTTCCAACCACCGTACCGATTGCAGCTTTGTACGGTAAGGACGTAAAAAATATATCAGGGCACCCAGGAAAAGGCTTTTTGCCCTATTTCTTGATGCTGCGCGTTGAATGTCAAATCTGACATCGCACATTTTCTTACTTTATTGAAAAAAAATACATAATTTTAATACAATCACCCCCCCGATCAAAATCGAATCCACAACCATCATGCATTCAAACACATACTCATACTCACATACACAAACTACACAACACAAATTATTAAAATTAAAAACGAAAAAAAACCACAAAAAAAAGACAAAAGAACGCAAAGACGACAACAATACCACGATATCGGATAACGCGAGTTGCTCACCGCCGCGCGCCGTCTGAGCCTTGTCTGCGCTTTATTGATGATTGATGTTGCACTCGTTTTGTACTTGTTATGGAATTACTGCTTCAATTTCGTGTGTTGTTGTGTGTGACTAGCGGTGGGACGCGGTTTTGTTTGTGTGGACCGTAAGATGTAAAATCAATAGTTTTCTTGAGGCCAAAAGGCCAGTCATGTCGTGGTCCGAATTGAGGAAATTAAATTTTATTATTGATTTCTACGCTCTAGTGTTGCGGCAAAGCGGCGTTGAGATTCGCCACTCAATACGCAATAGTTCCTAATTCGGAAGTAGGCAACGGAGTCTCCTTACACTAAGGTCAGGTAAATTTCAACGTGTACATATGTATACATTTATAGGATATCGATATATACATATATATGCTATCCTACTCATATTATAACTATGAAAGTTTGGACGAGATGGATGGTTATATGTTTGTTCCACTTTCACACAAAAATTACTGGTCTTGCTTAACTAAACATGTGATTAAAAACGTTGAACCTTATTTTGTCTAAGAATTTATTTGGGTAAAAGATCTTACGTTCTTTTTACCACAACGGAAATAACCCCAGATAACAAAAAGGACTGACATTAAATTATCTATATAATACAAAAAAACTTGGTAAAAACAGAGTAATAACTAATAACTATATTACCAAAGCAATAAAGAAACTTAACAAACTTTTGTTTACATCAACTGCCGTAACCAAATTCTTTCATTTGTCTTCCACTATTTCTTTATATTTTTGTATAAAAACTGTAGACATACGAGCAAGCAGTAGTATATAAAATCTCGTTATTTCTATATTTCGTTACCGTTAGCGTTTTTTGGTATTCATTAGCTATTTTATCTAGGCATGCTAGCAAAATACCTATATTTCAATATACCTATATATGTACATACTTAGTTGTTAAAAGTGGTACTTAAACTTGTTATTATTACTGAATCATCCAAGCAACTTTACTAACATACACTCAGATACTCATAGACCCTCATTGTGACGACTTGTGGGTTCGATTCCCACTTGAAATTATAAATTATTGTCATTTACTCGCTCTAGTAACAAGACAAAGCGCAGCGTTGAATTCCGCAACAGCAACTCAACTAGCACTCCCACACTATCGAAAACTAGGTGATGCGTATTAGTTAATAATTTGTGGTTGTTTCAGAGCCTCAAAACTATATTTTCTCAGCCTACCCTGCTATGTATTAGACATACATACATTTAAATCGTAACTAGCTATATTAGTATAACCGAACTACAACATAGTCCAATATCTTAAGAAATAAATATAATATAATAAATATAATAAATATATTTCCAGTAACAATGTCCGAGTATGGCACAACATGAACTTGGTCGCCGTCTGTCCGTCTGTCTGCGCTTTATTGATGTCAAGTAGTTGCGTAATGGGCGGTCAATGCCGCCGGTGCGTGTTTTAGAACTGCTGTATAAGTTTTGTGCATTTGCATATATACATTTATTATTATATAACTATGTAAATCGTAGTTCTTGTACTTTTAAGAATTTTTTAATTTTCGTACTCGTCGTGGTGCAGCGGTACAACGTTCAAATTCTAAGCGCTATGGTTGTTGGTTCCATTTTCACTCAGGGAAATGAATTATTTAGATTTTTCTCGCCGTGGTAACAATACAAAGCAACGCTGCTCATTAGAAGCGATAATTGTGAGTTCGTATTATTTTTCATACTTCGCTCTAATAAGAAGGCAAAGTTGGGTTCATACAATATGTACATTGAAAGTTGGGGAGGAAATAAAAAACGGAGTTTCTTGAAACTAGGTTCCCTCTGCCTACCCTACGACATACAGAATACAGCGTGAAAGTACAATTATAACTTTTATATTGTTTAATAATTGAAAGCTGCAGCGATTGTAGATTGGATAAATTTGATTGTGTTCCTCATATATGGGAAGTAAGTGTGGGTGATATTACTTGGAATTCATTAACATAAATAGATATAATCAGACAGAGAGAGAAGCCACTATTTTCCATTGAACAATAAATATTTTTTATAATAAAAACCTTTTGTACCAAAGTATTTACATAAATGGGCGCACTTAATTTTTTTTTTTTTTTTTATGATCATCATCATCATCATCTCTCTCTCATCTTCATCTCATCATCTTTTGGATATAGCGGAAAAAGCAGAAAGGACCTAGTGTTAAGATATTCTCCATACTTACATATATTTTCAAGTATTTTAATTTGAAAAAAAAAATACTACTTTAAAGTTAAAATATTAGTATTTAAGTTCTTTGAACTTTAGTTACTAACTAAAAGGAATACAAGCAAACATTTCAATACACAGTAATCAAACTGGCAAACCCTGACCTCGCTAATGGTTACAAGTGGCTCAATTGACGGACGTGACGTCACGCACTTCCGTTTGCAATTACGCACAACTTGGAAATTGCACATTTTATTGTACACAAAAGCTTTATTGATATAAAAAATACATGTGCATATTATACTTTGTTAAAAACGTGTTTAAGTTAATAAATGAAATATTTATTTCAGCTTCCTATTCACCATTTTCCGCCGCAAAACAATATATTGCGTATTGACTAGCAGAACTTAACGCCGCTTATTGCTTGTGGAACCTACAAGTATCAGTTATAGTTAAGTCCCTTATAGTTAAGACGCTGTCTTACTGCACCACATTGGCCACTCATTCCTTCGATAAATCCAATAAGAATGTATACATACTTTCACCGTTTTACTTTAAATTCTAATTAGAACAATATAACTGGAAAAATTATACGAATTTCCTAAAATAATCAATGCTATAAATATTATATGGGTTATATTTTTAATTGTAGGTTCAATTCCAACTAACGAGAAGATATGATTTCACATATCTTCGTTTAACTTATCCGACTTATCTATTTAAAAAACGTGAAATTGAACATAATATATCATTGTTTTCTGTATTTAAATGATCTGAAGAAAACTACAGCCTTAAATATTGTATACATTTAATTATAAATTCAAATACAAATATTAATTCTTTGAGCTCGGCGCAGTGCCTGGGACTTGCAACTAGAGATAGAGGCTCCAGGGCTCCCTTCATAGTATGCTAAGAGTTAGCATATTATGAAGGGACCCCTGGAGCCTCTATCTCTAGCTCCTTGACTGCTCCAGCACAATATGGCAAATTTATAGTGTATTTATCGCATATTAACATATACATAATACAATTAAATAATCATCTGAATACTGCATATATGTCTTTATGATTTTTATTTCTTCATAATTCTTAATAGTATTTCTTTTTAAATAAATGCGGCGAATAGCACAAGAACAGTACAGGTGCAGATTTTTATCGCATTACGTATTAGAAATGAGGTCGTCCAACACTATCTCTCTATATATCTACAAAGCGTTGTTTAATCTGTGAAAGTATTTCAACATATATTTATCAAACTTGCTGTCTTTCCTAATGTGTAATTTCTGGTAATATTTTGTGATTAAGGCTAATTATTATATTAAAACTAAATTAGTATTTATGAAGACTATCAGTAAACGGCGTGCGCACATCTCATCTGTCCCAACACTATTCCTCGGCAGACTACCCGCAACAATACAAAGCAGCCGAGTATTGCAATTGGGGACTCTTCATTAAAAAGCCCAAAAGGAGCTAACCCGCGATTCAAAACCGTCGCCTGGCAACACTGAAAAATGCATTCGCAAGACAAAAGCAGGCTATTACGGCCCCAGGATTAGCCCTATTGACACTACGTTACCAATTAAAAAGGGAGGGGTGCTTTTTCGTCTCGGGTTTTTTCAGCAGACACTTTTTCAGGCCGCGGGCGAGCTCCCGACCCCCCTCGACGCTGTAGAGAAAAATCAATAACGCAGCACTTTTTTCCGCGCGTAAAGCATGCACCGACACGGCCCGCCGATGTGTGTGTGAGCCACGCACACACGGCCGCGTTGCATTGGCTTGTCAGTGTTTTTTCTTTTAGCATTAAATTTTGTAGAGAGCCGCGCCGCCCGACGTTACGTGCCTTTGATTAGGATGCGGGATGCACCTGGAGAGTTCACGCAGGCCGGGCCTCGAGTGGATGCGGCCTGGCTTTTAGGGTTACTACAAATGGAACAATTAAGCTGACGCACTCGTGGTCAATGGTCGTTGTGCATGTACTCGAACAGATATACAATTACAAAATATGACTTTATATCTGTATAGACTCTATATAGATATAAAGTCCGTCACATTCTGTTATTGTATATCTGTTCGAGCTTAACTCTATATTGTAGAGCTAAATACGTATAGGATACTTGTAGCCGGTCCTATGTAATTTGAATACAAATAAGGACCCATTCATTCATCTTTTGTGGCCGTCAACGAAATGCGCTCTCGTAATGATTATGAAATAAAGCAAATATTTATTCTAAGAAACTGTTTGAATTTTATTTTTACTCTCAGTTTCTCTCGGAGCAAGAAACAATACCCTCATTATGTTTAAAGCATAACTATACTCCAATTTTACAAAATGAAACAATTTAAAACATTTTATCGCGAGCCTTTTGTGTAAATTCGCTTCAAGAGATCGCCGTTACTCGTTCCGTTAAAAGGATTGCGGTGGAGAAGGAACAGATTGTTGTTAACGAAGCAGACATCATTCATTATCTATAAGTAATATTGGCCCAGCTCTATTCTCTCCACCCGTTCCCAAAGTTTCGAGTCGACCTTGGTCGTGCTTCCGGAAACCTAACAACAATACAAAAGCTTTTGAGCCCTAACGAATTCTATAGTGGTCTCTTTGCATATATTCCTAATGCTCAATGCGACAACCGCACATCACTAATTGCGAACGCAGACTAACGTAAAAAAGCATCACATCTAAAAAAGAAACGCTTTGCACATTTTTATTTCGCGTCGGCCGTGTCAGAAGTGATTCCGTCCCGCTTGCACACCATTGTTACCAGTATACGGGCCGGGGATCTCGTCATCAGTCCATCTTTGTCTGCCTCGCTTTTTTTGAATGTGCAAAAATATAAAAACGCCGATTCGGGGAGGGTGGGGGAGGTCCCGCCGCTGCAGTTGTGTGCGTCGTAATGCTTGTTTTAGAGTTGCCCGATCATAAGTCAATATAGGTATTAAAATTGCTACGATATTTATTTTTTATGCAGGAAATGAAATACTTCCTAATAACATTGAACTATATATATATAATTTGATCTACCTCTGTACATAATACCTATTTAATAACATACCTGTCTAGAATAAATGTGTCTCAAATACTGTCAGATTTCAATCGCAGCCTAATCACAGTATAGTAGCAATTAAATAAACATTTACATATTATACAATAGTAGAAACGGAATAACCGCAGCTTCATCTAGACTGTACTTAAAAAGAGAATGCACTAAATGACACTGAAATAACATAATATTGCAAAGCAAAAAAGGCAAAATGCGCCTTTCTCCGCCTTTCACCATCTACATTAGCGCTCTGTTAATCATAGAGTAACAGGTGGCTAGTTTTGGTAATCCAAATTTAGTAATAAAGCGTTAGTTCAATTATTTCTAGATCATTCCAATAGAAAACAAGTAATAAATATACTTTATAGTCTGGAAATCTGACAGTATATTAATCTTGTGTTTAAAAAATATAATTATAGTTTCTTTTTCATTTAAAATGTATGTACAAAAAGAAACTACAAATACGGTATGTGCTTAGACAGTCCATTTATAATTTGTTATATTTTTAATCTACAGTGTGTTTTTTGCTTTAAAAAAGTAATACCAAAATTACAACATTATTGTGAATAATAAGCAAAAACATAAAATTCTTATTATTTATCAATCTACATGCATTTCTAAATATCACTTTCTTTTTCAATGCAATCAGATTAAGGACTCAACACGAAGTGGGGTAGAGTCAGTAATTGAACTGGTTCCGAGTTCATCAGTTAGCGTCGCGTCTGTAAAAACTAGTAAAACTTGTATAACTTCATATTGTCGTAGGTTATGGATAAGATCGTTCGTAGGTGTCTGGCATATGAGTCTTGTGTTTTAATGTATTTAAATTAGTAATGATAATGAGTCAATCATTATAATATAATGATTTAAAAATTATTATTATTATTCTCTTTCATAGTACTCGGATTCAAAAGATATTATTATTATTTATATATTAAATAATATACGAGTATATATGAAGAACGTTAAAAAATACTTAAGAGAAATATTGAAAAAATCTTTTAATAAAAAGAAAACAACATAAACATTCAAAGAACAAACACATCAAAAAGATAAATCTAAAGCAAGTTCATTTCACTGGCCGCACTTAAGGAGATTTTCTTCTCCACGTTCCCAGCAACATTATATACCTACTACTCGTAGGAACAAAAAAAGCACATAAAAAGTTCCGGTCTCCGACGCCGACCTTACGCAGTATCGTTTTATTGCGATCGTGCCCGTGGCCTCACTCCTTCTTACCTCATAACACAGTTTCTGTTGCCTCTTTTTTACTTTTTTTAAGCTTTCCCATCTTTCAGCCGTGTGTACCGAAGTTTTCCCGCCGTTCGAGGAATCGCGCAACTTAGATCTTACGTCTGACAATGGGACTGACGGGTTTTAATTAAAACTTTTTTTTTTATGGTCAATTACTAAATTTATGAGTAAATGTGTACATCCACTCATTCATTCTTAAGAAAAACCGGGCAATTCATTAAATTGCTGTAAAAAAGAAAATTTCTTTTGAGCATTATAATTACGGCTTCGTTAAATTCTATACTTTGCTGAGTAAAGTAAAAGGCGCTTTGAAAGGACGGTTTTAAAATTGAAAACGGAGCTTAAAAATACGTTTCTTAATTGACTTTCAGAACATAGTATAATACCCACTGAATAGAATTTTTAAAAGTGAACCTATATGGACCTCTACTCAGGTACAATCCTTTATACGTCAGCCAGCGTTGATATCTTTTGACGGAACTACATAATCGTCATTTAAGATTTTTATTTCTTATACTCGTGTTATACTAAAAACCATGTCGAATTACTCATACCGTAGGTATATTTTACGTTAATTCGAGGATTACAACTAGTTAAAAATCGTATTATACATTCAAAATAAAGGTAACGATACATCAACCGTAGTAGCCATAACTCAAAAAGAGCATTATTCAAATTTAAAATCTCAATGGCATTCAAAACAATCATGCAGATAATTCGTAATTTAAAACTACATGACACATAAAAGGGGTTGCTCCCTCGCCCTGACCGCTATAAACTGGTCCGTACATAAAACAAAAGTTCCTCAAAAAGATGTATTTGTAGAGGCGGCGAGAGAGGGGTAGGGGGTCACAGATAGGTGGTAGGTATGTATAATGCACATTTTTGCATGGCGTTTTGCACGCGATGAGGCTCAGCTCGAGCTCGCCTCTGCAGGCACCCACACACGCTCTCCTATATAGTTATACGTAACACATATAACAAATTAGGGTATCGTTAGGTTAGATAAGTAAGCTTTTATGGCACGTGGATTACATTATTCAATATGATTTATATCAACTCGACAATATATAATTTAAATAAAATATATAACATAAAATATCATAATATATTTAAAATTAAAAGAAAATTATAACAAATAAACGAAATGAAATGAAACGTAAATTACGTGCGTCTTAAATTCCATATAAAATTCACTAGACCGTAAGTAAGAGCTGTGCTCTATAGTCGTAGAGGTTAGTAGAACAACGCTACAGACGTAGCACTCACGCATTACACGACTCGTTTACCCAGTTCCTTACTTATTAGTGTAACGTACTTGACTTGGCGACTTTTGTTTGTTTATTTTACTATTTCACCGTGTCATTTAATATATAACATATTTAACATATATTTTAAATAGCTAAGTAAAAACTTTACTGTTAAATATTGTAAAGTTATTACAAAAAGGAATCATTTTATATATAAACAAATTAAAACAACGTTAACATACAATACGTTTTCATATAACGCTATACAGAAATTAACAGGAAGCGACTACATATGAGTATCATTATAATAATAGGTACGGACAGGGGGGTTGACGCTCGAAAAAATCATATCTCCCTAACGGGGGATGCAGGTGGGGTTGCCAGTGTTTTTATTTTTCGATTGGCGGATTGCAGGGAGTAATGATCGATGGAATTAACGTGCCACTGGCCACCTAGACGATCTGAATTTCGAATGGTTTCTCATCTTTTTTTCTTTCAACTTTTAAATTGAACTTTGATGGAAAAGCTTTTTGTGTACTCCTTGTGTTTACTTATTATCTATGTTGGATGTAATTGGAATTTTATTTATGTTCTAGGTTGTGGAGCTGTTTTTATTGTTTTCATTCACAGTTCTAACTAAACAATAAACAGAATTGATGAAACCCAGTGTGAAAAGTATCAGCTTAACGTTGGAAAGCAATATGATTCCAAATAACTTTAGAAATATAGAATTTAATATATATACGTATTATATTTTATTTGTTCCTTTTTCCGACGCAAAATATGGCGTATTACATGCTAAATATAGATTTAGCATGTAATACGCCATATTCAGACTTGACTGTCATAAAAAAAATATAGAACTCAGTCAGAGCATCATATACATATCAACGTACGTCATGGTATCATACTCTCTACCTATATATAAAATTTTTAAAAATATAAAAAAAAAATATGACACAATTTAAAAAAACCCCACATCCACATCACTCGATGCACCCCAGTCCAGACTGATATCGGATAAGCTATCGTAATGTTTCGATCCATTCCGTTTACAAATTAAACACACCCCGCTATCGCCCATCCTCCCCGCAGGTACTGTAGAGTACGAGTAGGTACGTACAGTACATATGTGCCTGTACTGCCCGGGACATGATTTATATACGCCGTATACATTTGGCATAATTGAAAAATGGCCGGGAAGGTTAATGGCTGGCTATGTTGATGTGGTGCAGTTGACAACGATCTGAGTTGTGATGGTTGGGGATTCGATTTCTTAGAGAATGTGTTTTTGTTTATTTTGGACTTCTAGATCTGGTTAATAAAAGTTCTATCATCGTTTATTTAGGCCGTGGAAGATGAAATGTTTAGGAAATGGAGAAAAAGACTTGGATAAAGTTATTATTAATCATTTTCTATCTACTCTACATACACAATATATATTATTTATCATATTTTAAAGCTAAAACATTATTTCTTGTTATTTTTTTTTACATATAAATATATTACACAGACACCAATACCAACGCCCTATACATATATCATAATTGAAAAATGGCCAGGCAAGTTAATGGCATAGCATCGGACAGAGCAAATAGCGTTTTTCGCCGTTACAGCCTGTCGTATGAATATGGATGTTGCCACTTCAATAAATTTGTCGCTCCCGGTAATGATAATGCGTGGATTAAATTGTGATGCGTTGGGAAAGTTTTGGGCTTTCGTGTTGCTTTTGGGTGTAGCATTTTTTTTTTAATTTTTGCTAAAATTAAAGTAATAATTTTTGTTTATGTGTAACATGGTAAAACATGTGTTCTTTGTATCAGTTTTACGCTGTATTCTGCATATAGCAGGGTACGCAAAGGGAATCTAGTGTTATAACAATCTTTTTTCCACTTTCCGCCTAATTTTCGAGACTATACATGTTAAGTGGTGGAAATCAATGCCGTGCCTTGCTTTGTTTCCAAAGCAAAGAAATAAAAATATTAAGATTAAATAATGAATTCCACCGAATGGAATCAAACCCACTGCCGAAGCGCTAGCTGACGCCTATGCCACTGCGCTGCGATGGCCCCTTGATGCAAACTTATCTCGTATTTTGTGAGATAGTTAACAAGAATTTATCATAAGTCATTCTATTCTCTAATTTCCGTTTTGAGGTGATGAATAAAACGTGTCTCCTTAGAAATTGCAACGTAATGATGTGCATGTAGTTGAAAAGTTCTTGATTATGTAATGAATCTTATAATATATGATAATTTTAGATGGAAAATAATAAATTATTTTCAAAGTAAAACTAATATACACATACTATAATATTTAGTCATTTTTTTATGAGTCTCCTGCACACAGCACAATAAGCAGAGGGTACCCCAGAACCTAGTGTTAAGACACGTTGCCATTAAGTCACTTCCGATCCCCATTTTTCACTGAATTTTGGAGAACGAGACTCAACGCTATGCTTTGCCTCTACACCAGAATGGGGATCGAACACAAAAACCACTATACCACGACTAGCACCAATATTCGTCATGATTATCTTTACCAATATTTTTTTTTTATAGATTGATTCAACAAACCTAATATAATGCATTAGCCTTAATTCCATAACTCGATTCTTAATATTTACTTAGTGGGAAGTAGATATAATGTTACTGACATACTGTCAAATATGACAGCCGCTATGTTGTCTATTTTAAGAGGAGCTTACAAATAGATGGATATTTTAAATTTACTATTTGATTTATTAGAGAATTCTCTTGTATTAGTACTTACTGTATAAAGACATATAAAGTAATCATAACAATTGATGAAAATCACACTTGTAAATACTTGTTTAATAAATAATAATAAATTTCTTTTTTTTTTATAAAAATAAAATAGCTAGTTGTTTAAATGATGATAATGGCGTAATATTGTTAGATACTGGTTTGAAAATCAACAAGGATTCGAACGAACTAATCTAAGTTTAATACTTTACTCAATACAATCATTTTTTTTTGAGTATTTATCTAAGACGGTTCAAAGTGTAACCAAAACGTTTGACACTTTTAATTTACCAAAAAGCCTTACTGCAACTTTATATGTAATAGTAAGTAAACTATAGATAAATTAAATTAAAGTTGCAACCCCATAAATTACCCTCTATCTGTAAGATAAAGATTCTTTTCACAATACCCACTTCTTAACAAAGACATCTGTTTATCTCCCACACGATCTTCACAGTCTTGTGATAGAAGAACATTAAAGCACCTATATTAAAATAATTAGAAATGACAGAGCCGTATTCAATATAAATTATTTTCATTTGTTTAGTCTGGAAAGACAAAGCACGGCGTTTAGTTCCGCTGTATAACACACTTGTATCTCTAAAATAGGAAAATTTTCAAAAAAATTCTACGTTATATCGAGGTTCTCTCCGCCTAATTTAAAATAAGACTACAACAAAATAACTAATAAAATTCACGTAACCGCCAGTTAAAATTGTGATCACTTAACTGATAGTTATTCCAGTATAATACAAGCAGTTAACTTTAAATGGTGACACGATGTTGTGGCATTGTTTAACTTCGACTTTGCATGAAAACGAAAGTTGGAGTTCGGTATTAGGGGTGTCTCGACTTGGTCAGTAGTTTGCTTGATGCTAGTGTAACTTACATATGTGTCAGTCGTTTAATAGACTATTTAATCTGTAGACAAACAAAAAATATAAATATTAAAATTATTATTTTCTTTGTTTATTTTGCAGTACTATTTCTTGTGTTGTGATAGAAATTATTTTATATTTTTAGTTTTATACATAATATTTTGTGAACTAAACTTCGATAATGATAATAATTTATATTATAAATAATTTGGTTTCAGCTACAATATAGATTTTTGACTTATTAAATATCAAATATGAATTGGAATAAGATCATTACGCTATTAAATTGTTGTTCGTTACAGCTAAAATATATTTTTTTGGATTTTCTTCGCAGTCAGTGCCTGGCTGTGATTATGGTTGTTATGGGTTCGATCCCCACTCGAAAGAGTGATTTTATTTCAATTATTTCCATCCTACCAGAGGTAAACAAAGCGCAGCGTTGAATTCCACCACTCAACATACAAATTGATCGGCAAGTAAGCAACTGACAGTCTTAACACTAGGTTCCCTCTGCCTACCCTGCTATGCCCAAAATGAACGTCTCATTGACTGTAAAAATAATATTTCCACACTTTTAGAGATTACACAACACATGGCGAGGTCACTGCAACCTTCATCCTTATAAATAAAACTTGGATAAAAGTATAAAACAAAACTCCAGCACTCCGAGCTTCAGGAAGTGATGGCGTGTCTCAAACCTCTGAAACGCGCGCTTTCAGGGGCCATTCACCCGTCCAGACATCTTACAAACATATTGTACACCTTAGCATATCTTATTTTAATAAGCATAAAGGCTATTATCCTTTAACTCGAATGCCAGAGTTCGCGTAAATATAAACTTCATACAAATTGTTGTGGCCTATACAAAGGCAGTAAGGTCCATTTTCACACGTCACGGCCTCAAGGAAATCGCATCGGTTTTCTTTTGACGGATTTCTTTTGAAAACACTGAATGTATTCGACAAGAATGACAAGAAACGCCCGGAACCCTTTGTTTTAATTGTGGATTTTTAAAGCGCGAAATGAGGATGTCGCAAGACAGTAGGTAAGAAATACTGCTCTCTAATAAAGACGGTTTTTGTAATATTTTTATTAATAGCTTTGTTTGTTTTTTTTTTGTTGTATTTACTTATGTGTTTTTGTAGTATATTTTTTCTCACCTTGATTTTCCAAAACCGTTCAAAAATCGAACTCCCATCCAAAGAAATTAATATGTATTTTTTTATGTCCATTGTATGTCCTTTTTAAGTTTTGAATAAAAATAAATTATTTATAAATCCTTTGTTAATATAGTTATAACAAATATCATCGCATGTTTTTTATTAAACACAAATCAGCAATTAAGTAAATTAATTTCACTCAATACCATGTCGAAAAAACATTGACTTAAAAATCTTATAAACCATAAATCTTATTGAACGCGTTAGACCACCCTTTTCTTACAAGGTATATAATTGATCTCGTATCCGCGATGCACGGAAGGTTCGCGTGTGGGGCGCCAAACGAATTCGTTCGTTGATCCCCGCCATATTTATTACTTTTACTTTTTAATTTATCGCCGGTAGGACATGCAACGGCTGTAAGTCCTGAAGCGCAGTGCAGTGTAAATCTAGTCTGGACTTTTTGAAAGCTCTCAATTTAAACAAGTCTAATTAAATAAAAATTTATATAAAAAACAAGAAAAGAAAAGAAGAACACAATATTGCGAAACGAATATTTTTTAATTCCCCACCGGCCCAAAGCAGTATAACCTAAATTAGTAGCGTTCCGTCAAACAAGTGAAGCACACAAAAAAACCTTAGGCATTGTGACCAGCGAATCTTCAGCACGCTTCGTCAGCGCGTCCCGTGCATAATCTGTTAAAAATAGAGCCCCTTGTCTCTGGTCGAGGACCGTCGTCTACGGCACCACATGTTGACATACACACCAACGTAACCTCTATACTGCTGTACATAAGAAACACCGACGCCTTAGATTCTGAAGGCTTTTTTTTATTTTTGTCTGAATGATGCTTTATTATACAGCCATGATAACTAATACAATGATGCAGCGATTTTTTTTTTGTGCTCAGAACTTTCCTAACAACATTGGGAAGGGTGAATATGTAAAGATTGTTAACGTTAAGAAACAAGATAAACAAATATCATATTTCTCGTTAAAGTAACTCTGCTTGGAGACTTGGCGATTGTGAAATAATTGGATTTACAATCTAAATCTATCTATGTGGCTCTTTAAAAGGAAAGAGTTTCGATATTATTGTTTTGTCGAATGATTTTTTAATTGCTTCCATGAATCAATTATGGTTCATTTGCGTTTATTTGTTTTAATAATATTAAGGAATTAATCATATTTTTATATTAATAGGGCAATAAAAGCTACAAAATAGAAGGGAGAGATATGGAGAGAACCCAATAACATGACACTATAGTGTCTTTCCGATAAAAAAAGGAAGTACTTAGAACTTTTGTGGAAAGAAGTACTTAGAAATACTAATTATCGATATTAACGTGAAGGCAAAATGTTATGATCTAGAGAGTTTACCTTTCACTTTATACATATGATAAGCCACTTGGTTTTTAAATATCCACTATCATAGAAATAACATTTAACAAAAAGTTTATCGACCTTTTGTCCTATTACAAATAAATAATCGAACCCACAAGTCACATATTCAACTGAGCAGCCGCCATCGAGCGTTCTTCTCATAATCAGCCCAAAATAAATACATCTTGTTGTACCGTCTGTACGTCGCAGCTATCCTCTCACACCTCATAAAGACTATACGAATATAAACTTAGGAGAAACTAACATTTGTCATAGACAACAATTCTAGTTTTGTAAAATTTATAGTGTATGGAAAGTGTATGAATTTTCAAGTACACATTTGTATGAAAAACATTTTTTTTTTTGTCTATTCATTTGTGATGTTGTTGTATTGTTGTGTGGTGATTATGGTTTCCATTTCAAGAAAAGGTCCAAGTACATAAAATCTAAGTAAGTACTTTTTAAGCATCAAAATTAATGAATTATGATCGATGCTCTTTCTGAAAATTATTTCCATTTTCTGATAGTGTGTATAGCATACACGACGTTGAGTTCCGCCACTGAACCTATAATATCTCGAAAATTAGACGAAAAGTGGAGAACGAAGAAATACTAGGTTTCCTCGGAGTGCTATGCAGGAAAAAGCATGAATCTGTCTTTCCTTTGTTTTATATACATATTTTATAACATAGCCGAAGAAATGTCTCCATATACTGACAGTTCCTAAGGGAGTACCTTTTAATTCACCTCACGATGGAGATAAGAACTAGACTTTAGAAAATTGAAAATATCGAAACCTTATACTTTAAGTATAAAAAAGATTAAGGCATCATTTCAATATTACATTATTGAGGCTGTCGTGTCGCACTAAGACACCATCTAACCGGAAACGCAATGGTTGCGGGTTCGGTCTCTGTTTGAAGTAATAATTATATATGAATTATCTTAACTTCCCCACCCTGACAAGCAAAGCGTGGCATTACGTTCCACTCAACAAGCAATACCCCTAAAATTGGGCAAACAGTACGAAGCGGAGTGTCTTAACACTAAATCCACTTTGAGCTCACTGTTACCTAAAAGTGTAAAAAAGCACACAATTTAATAAAAATATTACTAACATAATTGTATTATATACATACACATAGATACATAATCTTCTGTTAATCTCACATCATTAAGACATTATCGTAGGGTAAAATAACTTACTAGACATATTTTATAACTTTTCCTTAAAAATGACTTCCCTAAGAAACAGTATTTGCATATATTTACGTCCCCGCTATTTATAGTCGATGAATCATTTACGTAATTGCTACGTACAAAATTGCCTAGGTTTATTTCCGATGCAATCTTTTTCCTTATTATAAATTACTTTCTTTCGTCATTATAAAAGTATTTCAATTCAATATCATTTCGAGAAAATCAATATGCAAAGAACTAACTCTTACTAGTAATGACATTTTAACGTGACTTTTTATATATAATTAAAGAAAGCTACTTTTGACGTTCGTGCATACTTGGTTTTCTTTTAATTATTAAACACGGGGTGGCGGAACTTAACACCGAATTTTGGCTAACCACACATGTGAGCGTTAATAAATGCAAAATTGCAATTCAAAATATTCTTTAATCGAATAGTCTTTTGCAAGCAGTTTTGAATCGTCGAATTAAAATAAAACTACCACCGGCTCAAAAGACAATTCCGCTGAGAAGAGCTGGCAAGAACCATAAATAAGAAATAGAAAAATTCATAAATCAATAAAATATACGATAATCATGTAAATCTTTGATATATTTAAGTTAAACTATATGTTACTATGTTGGTAGGCAACCAACACCTAACAAACATTGATTTAACAAGTTCAAAGTGAAGACTGAACTTTTTTTAAGATATAAGCAGCTCAATGGCTTAAAATTTGTTCATTCGTTCATTTATTAACTGTCTACAAAGTAATGCTTATTTAAAATACTTTACCCTGTAAAAAAACAACTACTAAAGAAAATGGAAGTTCGAAAGTGTCTTAATAGAAACGGAGTGTTTAAACACTCGGTTCCTACCCTGAAAAATACTAGTTAGAAATAAATACGTGGGCCAGTTGCCTGTGGCTAGTTTTATAAATTGAAATGTCACTATTGCTTACTAATGCAACATCGTACAGAAAGGACGATGACCGCGATGTATTAAATGATCTGCGATGTTTAATAAATGAAATACTGATATTTTAATATTGTCTTACTTAACATAGTAAATAATACATTCAAAAAAAGCTTTGCTAGAAAAATATATAACATATTATTTTAGGTTATTTTTTAAACTTTTATCTGATGAAAGGACCATTTAAAATTGAGTTATTCTATTAATTTTAGCTAAAACGATTGTCTGTGTCTTTTCCTAATGTTCTAGTATATCTACGTTCTATTAAAACTAAAAAACCTTACAAACTAAATTTAACTCGGAAAGCTAATCGAATCTTAACAAATAGGGAAGCTGCGGTTGGTCGTGCCCATAATGAATTATTCCATAAGATATTGGTCACATTATTAATATTAATTGGTGTTCCGACCACTCCATGTTTTGTAACCAAATTATCCTTCCGAGAACGATCGTGACCGTGACTGAGTCACAACTTGCTTTGTCCTATCATATATACATAAGCTCAGGGTTGACAAAATTTATAATATGAAAAGCTTTACATTATATATGATTATTAACTACTAATAATGTATTAAATTATATATTAATTAGTAGCTAACAATTTTGGTAATTAAGCTTAATAATCTAGTATTATTATATATATACACATTTGGATTTATTATATACTCTAAAGAAAAAAATTGTTTTGATAGCCCTATACAAATAGTATACCTATATAATGGTTTATAATATGGAAAGACCTTGAAGTTATTATTTTCTGACTATTCAATGAACCTTATAAGATATTTGTTGATTTTTAAATAAGTTTGTTAATATGTTTTTTATTTATCATATTTGCAAATATTGACTATCGAGAATTTGGTGTAGTCGTGTATTGGCATTTTTTTAATAGAAGACAGATAAAGTTTGTAAAATAGTATTTCTGCATACATCTATAGCGACGCCTTCTTTGATATTAATGTAAATAAAATAGTTTCCTTTTATATTTCAGCTAAATTTTGAATTCAATATTTCATATTATAGAAAGTCGCAAATTTAACATACACAACAGATTAATCTTATCCATGATCAAATTTTATCTTTCATTGCAACTATCTATAATACATATAAATCGAACTTAAAAAAGTATTTTTGACGTTTATTTTGTAATACTAATTGCCCGTAAATATTTAAAGGAGTTATAAATACATACAATGGAAAATCCAGTATTTTTCTTGTTGCTGTAAGAATGTCCAGAAATCTTCGTTTAGTGCTCCCCAACACTTGCTAAATGAGCCAAATTTTCCAAAAATTATTTGAATTTTTTTTTCTGTTCTAACGATAAAGTTCACATCTGTGATAAGATAAAGTCAATTATGTAATACTTTCTTTTCATCTTCTTTAGAAAAGCTTCTGAATAATATATTTTAAAAATTTTGGTAGGTCATACATATATTTTAACAACAAACACAATTGACACGTTTTTTTACATTAGTATAAAATCTTTCATTATTAAAATGAATATAAACTATGTAGTATTTAACTATAACCAATAATAATATAACATCGCGACAAGATAAATAGGTAAATGTTTATAATCGGACTACGGCAGCAATCACGACATCAACGATGCTGGAGTCCTAGAGGACATTAGCATTTGTCGAGGGGCGGCGGACGGAAATAGCCGGCCGCGTCACCAATGCATCGCTTGCTTTATACCCAGTTATTGCAAGCCTCACTTTAATTGCACCCAAACGCCATTACGAAGATTTGTGCGACGTCACATTTGGCGCGAAACATGACAAATCACCTGTCATACTCGCACGGACTATATATGCACGTATATATGTGTAGGTACGTGCTCGTACGTTCCATTCCATTTTTCTTCATTTTTCATTTAAAGTGACGCATGCGTTACAAAAAAATTGCGACACATATTGAACGTTTTTAATTAGCATGTGTTAAATTGCTTTTCCGTGTCGCTGTACGATTTAGGGCGGTCCATTTATTTCAGGAATAACAAAGTGCATCCATGTAACAACGGCTGTATTAAACTTTTATTGCCTTCAGTGCCATTCTTTAGGCGCGAGTGCGAACACGCCGTTAATTACGACAAAAACCATTTAAAAAGATTTATTATATTTATTTCGAAAATTTTAAACAGCACTCCGCTCTACTGCCTCCATAAAAAAATATTTTACGTGAAACGTAAATTAACGCCGATACCGTGAAAAATGTTTACAAAACATTATTTCAATATTAGGCCAAATATATAATTATAACATTTGAGTGTACTTGACAGACATTTCTTTTGAAGTGCATATATCAAGACGCTTTAAATGTTTACAAACAGCTATCAAGCAAAGACAGTTGTCTTTCGCTTTCATTTCAAAAGTGCGTGGATGTCAACTAATTTTAATAGCCTTGATTTTTTCCTCCGTCTCATGTTTACTCTCGTTTATTCGCCACGATCTCAGGGCTGCGTGCGAAGTGCATTGCCCTGTACCGAAATAAATTGTCGCGACGCAGTGTCGTGCCGCGTGCGTACAACCGGTACCGATGTATCGGATAAGGAATTAGGGACATCTCATAAAGACGCTGGTTCGCTTTTTATTTTCGATTATTAAAGATTATTGTTACAGATTTACATGTTGTAATGTTTTCTTTAATGTCGCTTTCTCAATACTTAATGTTTTTTTTTATTTCATATTTGCCAGTTAAGATTGATGAAGTTTAACACTAATTTCTTATTACACGCGATATTATGTGGGTTCTTGTCAACTCCCACGTAGGGTAGAATTAAAAAAAAATATTTAAACAATAAGAATAAATATTTTCTTTGTCTAAGCAAACATAGCATAGCTCTTAGTTATATTACACAAAGTTATATCTTTAAATGAATGATTTACTATACTGCCTTATCTAATCCTCGAAATATAAAAACAAAAACAAACACATTTTCAATGCAAAAATCACTACAACACACTAAAATACCAAAATTTTAATAATAATCAGAATAACATTCACTTTCCGTATAAAGAACCTTTCAGTTAACTCATTCCCGCCAAAACGAGCTGTCATTTCGTGTCACACTCATATAGATTACTGTGTCTTAGCACTCACATACTCAGCCTACACTACACAGACGGCGGGTAAAATACTCTTTTTATTTCCGCGTAATGCACGTTTAAACGCGTGTACCACTTTTTATGCGCTGTTGACACTTGCTTCACTTTTTATAAAACATCTTCATTCCATTGAACGGTGTTCCCCCGATTACGAAGTCGATGTATTTATTCATTTTGAATTTTGAATGAAACTTTTTGTTTTAAATATGTTTCTGTATGCAGGCAGTGCGAAATAAATAAGTGGCAGTATGTTAACAACTCTTCGTCGCTTTTCATCCGCCATTATATTTTTTTATCTGCAAGTGTAAAATGTGAATAAAATTAATAATAATATATTAATAATTTTAAATATTCATATTTAAATTTATATGAGAATTATATGCAGTATTAATAATATTTTTTTATATCATTTTATATTTATTGGGATATATTATGGCATTTCCTTATACAGTTACTCAATACATGTATAAACATAAATATATTAAACCATTCAAAATATTTTATAATAAATATTAAAATGATATTTTCTTGTGTTGTGTCAATTTTTTTTAGCTGCCGACTTTATCTCGCCGGGCAAGTAGACTAATTTTAACATTTTATCCCCAGTTTCTACCCAATTTTTGAATATAATAAAAAATTGGTCGTTCAAATGAGAATCCACTCCAAACCGTCGTGTTTACAGTCTGAAAAAAATAACATAAAAAAATAATAACATAACTTTTCTTGTCATCCTCATAATAAGTATAACTAAGTTTACGTCGCGTTACTTACGACACACTTGCGCGAACGTGAGTCAGCGTATCCCAGCATCCTGCTCTTATTGTCGATCAAGTTAACAAATGAATCACCAGCTAAAATAACTACTGGTCATGCAAAGAAATTGTATAAGTCTTAATGTGTTGAGCTTATTGAGAAATTTAAATTATAAAGCCTGATTAAATATTATTTATCGTGGCGTTGAGTTCCGCCACTCAACACGCGAGTCACTAAACAAGCAATGTCTCAAACTTGGCTGGAAATTGGCGAACGGAGTGACAAAACACTAGATATTCTTTGCCTACCCTACTATGTAAGAGATACATCGAGAACCCAAAAAAACTCAAAAAGTCATCGCCCAACAAAACAAACTATTTGATAATCACAAATAATTGTCCAAAAACCAGTGGACAAAACCACAAGAACTCGTGTAGATTATGTTATTTTACCCATTCGATCTTATAGCAAATATTGAATACTAATAAAGAAATATATTTCAAGTCTTATGTCTTAAGATATAAGAGTGGTAATTTAGTTTGAGTTTTGTAAGGTAAAGTTTGTCGTGGTTTAATCCAGTGAGTCGTTGTTCGGCGGGTGACGGGCCCGACCATCCGTGAACCCTGAGTACAGTGCGCATTTGCATTGAGGATAATTTAAATAATAATGAATATATATATTTATTGATGTAAATACAATTTATTTTTATTGCCGCGATTTAAGTTGACAAGCGCCAAGTAATCTGCCAGTGTAATAAATACATTTCTAGAAAGATAAATATTAAAAATTATCAAAATATCGTAACTATTGTTTTTACGTTCAAGCTATATCACACACACACAGCAGTATAGGCAAAGGGAACCTAGTGTTAAGAGACTTTCTTCTCCACTTTTTGCCGAGTTCTGGAGACATTGCGTGTTGCGCGACATGCTTGTGCCCCTGCGCTGCGACTGGTCTCATATTCTTTATATTTAAAAAACAACTAAAATACTTACCAAGGATAATGTAATTATTTTATCAAACATACTTTAAAAAAGCACTGATTATATATGCACATGAAGGATATCCTTAAAAATGGATTTCATCCATTAGATACAAATGATAAAGCATCTATTAACTTACGTTGTAAACAAAAACTAAATAATACAAATAAATATTATTTAGAATACACAAAACAAAACGTAATATATATTTGTAATAATAAAAGAAAAATATAATTTATTAGTTTTTTGCTATCCTTACAAGATGTAGGATCAAACGCAGGAAGGGGCGGTTCGTTTCGGACCAGTTTGGCCCGCCACGGCCACGGCTCACCACTCGATCACCTCGCGAGTCGCGCACCTCTACATTCTACATTCATGCTTTTTGCCATGCTATTGAAAATAACTAAAATTACTATTACTTGGAAGTAATAAGCTTTTGTTTCTTTTTTAGTTTTTTATAGATATTCGGAAAAAATGCTAAAATATGGAAAAAACTAAAAAGTTTTGGTAATATTTCATTTCAATAACTCTATTTACCTGACTGACAAAAAATATTTACTTATATTAGAAGATTAATTTTAATACGACGATATCAGCTCATTCCCCACCAGCCATAAAAAAGTAAATATAATTTAAAAGTAATTATCATTTGGTTCTCAAGGCATACTAAACGTCGTAAACTGTCGTACACATGCTACGCGGTCTCATCAACGTCACAAGTGAAAACGAAACGCCTTTACGTATTCAAAATACAAAAAAATATATTTAAAAAAAAACTAAAAGCGTAGGAAAGGGGAGCTGCATTCCCAGCGATCGCTAGCGAGTACGTCACACGAACGTTATAATTTAAAAAGGGTTAAGACAAAAAACTCTTGATTCGAAGTGACAACCCCATATGTGGAGCCATCCGGCCGAAGATACAAGATTTAAAGCCGAGCAACGTCATTAAAACATCGCTGTCAAGTAAAGGAATCATTTGGACTCGCGTTTCCTCCCGTATTATTTATCCGAGAGATTATAAACAGATGTTATTCGACTATAAATCTTTGTCTCATGGCACATGAAAAGACGTACGGTAATGTACTGAAGATTTCTGCGTCGTTTTCGCTATGGATATATATAATGTGAATTTACGCAAAATGCGATGTAAAGATAAAATTATTAATATTTTTTTGTATTTTATTTTACTTGCAACTCAAACGCGGCTTCGCTCGCATGAACTTTTTATTATTATATTAAATTATACAAAATATTAGTATAAATTGTAGCCTATGTGTAATTCTAGTATATAAGCTATATTACTGTAAAGTTTCATAGTAATCCGCTTAGTAGTTTGGGAATAAGCATCCAATAACACAAACTTACACAATTATAATATTAGCCGATATAAAAAAATGATAATAACCGTACCTAGTCATAACACAATATATTTATCATATTCTTTCCATAATGCCTTCATAAAACAAAAACTGATCTTTAAAATACTATATCGAATAAAAATAAATCGCAAGCGCAACCGATACTTACGAGTACAAAGACTAAACGTTGGTAAACTAATTGGATATTTTATACCGAGGAGTTAGGTCACGATCATCTCGAATCGAGATATCGACATATCGATATCGACTGTGATAACTATAGTAGCCTTAGTAGCGCGATCTTATCAGCCTTTAACCCATCGTGGTTATTAACGATAGACGGACGCTACAGTCGATAGCTTTTTTTGTTATGGTCGTGTTCAAAAAGTTGCTTTGTTTATATTATATTTTTGTTATAATGACGTAATTTAAGCTGTGGCAGTGGCAGAACTCAACGCCGCGCTTTGCTTCGACACCGCAGCGCAGAAATAGAAATATAAATTTAAGTAAATATTCCATCTCCTCGAGTAGGGATCGAACCCATTTTTTTCCTCGAGTAGGGATCGAGCACACTTTGTGCCGCTGCGCCACGACTGGCCTATTATTTTATATACATAGTATTATATGGAGCTACTTATTGTTAAATATGAAATACTCCTTTAATCATGTTTGTCTGTATGCAATTGCTATAGCTTTCAATTTCAAGATAACACTAAAAAAACTTTCCCACTATTAACTAAAAAATAATACATTACTTTTGTAAAACTGATAAACCTAAGTACAATTTAAAACAGTGGAAAAATCTCATAAACATAATTTATATTCTTAGAAAGCATTTGAATAAGAAAACAGACGTTACAATGTTCTTATTCTTCCAGATATGGGAATTTACATAATATTTCAAATTTAATCGAGTAACAACGCGGTAGCGTCAACACGATAACGGCCGGACTACTAGCACTCTCACATTTGCATTCTCCTTTGGACGGAAAAAGAAAATGGTCACAGCGTTTTTATATGATCTCGATCTATTGAGAAAGTAAATCATTAGAAATTATCAGTCTTTTTTCCGTAAAAATATCTGCAGTTAAGATATTTTTAATCTATTCCCGTACCATTATGGTTCAATGTGATATTACGGATTTTAAATTATGTTCAATGTAAACTTGTAATTTTCAGAACTACACATATTTTTTTTTTACTAAGTTTCCAAAGTCAACGGGTATATGATAAAGCGATGTAACCATCAACATGTCTCATACGGTAAAGGATATGGCATTTTATTAAATTCCTACTTATTTGGCAGCGAGTGTGGCAGCCGCGCGGCACGCGACATCACGACGACTGCACGCTACAGTCGCGATACTCTGCCGATTTATAACAGCTTTCTTTTGATTTACCACCCCTAACCGCCGTACCCTGTACGTCAACTGTATCCCGAATATTTTGCCAAATTTACTTGTCTACTCGTTTTAACTGTATGTTTTTCATTATTTCCAGACACGACAGCGCCGTACGTGCTATATAAAGATGGAGTGGAGCGCGCCCCGCCTGGCACGCAATGGGGTGGCGCAGTGTTGGACGGAGGCTATCAGGCCATGCAGCACCAGAGCCCTGGCGGGCCCTCCCCACAGCCGGAGCCCCAGCTCGCCTCCCCCGCCCCATCCCCGTACCCGCCTGCCCCGCCCCCTCCCGACCAGTCCGCAGACGAGGCCGCCCAACAGCTTGCGCAACAACAAGCGCAACAACAGGCGCAGCAACAACAAGCGCAACAACAACAAACCTCTCCCGAACACTTGCAAGTGGACCAGCAGCTCCAAAACCAAACACAACCTCCAACACAAGATCATCTCGACAGAACTCCATGCTTTGTTCCGCAACCGGACTTACAACAACAATACGCAACTCCTTACTTCAAAGAAACAAGACCAGCGAGTCACATGCTAGGAACGGGTGGCTTTCCACTGCATTATTTGAAACAAAACGGTGGTGTGCTATCACTAGAAGGTCCATTGGACCAGTATGCGACACCAGACTTGCGTCACTTACCAGACATAGTGCAAGCTGAGCCTCCCAAACCTCGGAAACACAACCCGAACTCAGAACTGCGCCTGTTCAAATGCCTAACCTGTGGCAAAGACTTCAAGCAAAAATCGACGTTACTCCAGCACGAGCGGATCCACACGGACTCGCGGCCATACGGGTGTCCGGAGTGCGGCAAGCGGTTCCGCCAGCAGTCCCATCTGACGCAGCACCTGCGCATCCACGCGAACGAGAAACCGTACGCGTGTGTGTACTGCCCGCGCTCGTTCCGGCAGCGCGCCATCCTCAACCAGCACCTCCGCATCCATTCCGGTGAGAAGCCATATACGTGCGGCGAGTGCGGCAAACATTTCCGCCAGAAGGCCATCCTGAACCAGCACGTCCGCACACACCAAGGCGAGCGCTATTCACAACTATATGCCCCGCCCCGGTCCCCGCGCGCGGCGCCGGCGCTGGTCACACACAGTAACGGCGCCGCGCGCGCCTCCACCCGCCCCCCACACGTTCGGTTCGCATCCATTGGCCTTCCTATCAAACAAATTCTCGGTCCCCTCGTCGCCCACTTAGTGATGGGTGTTCGCGAGAACCGATCGCCGGACGCTCCCGTAACCGTCCTAAGTTCGATTAACCCACTCGTCGATTATTTTGCGGACGAATCGGACACGTAACTTACCAAAATGTTCAATTTTTACAGACGTATCTCCGCATCTTATCTTCAAGAACGGGACAACGCCTACACTGTGGCCGCAAGATGTTCCGTTTCCACCGGATGAGAACAAAGAAGAGGTGCAGTCTACCTTCGGCGACACCGACGGGCAGAACGGCGAGCAGCGAGGATCATGTTTCTCACCGGGCGATACCGCACAATACCCAGCTTACTTCAAAGATACGAAAGGTCTCAACCACGCCGTCTTTGGTTCAGGGCTGTCACTTCAATACATCAAAGGAGGAAAATTACCCGATGTGCTCGGTGGTCGTGCAATGCCATTGTACGTTCGTTGCCCCATCTGCCAAAAAGAATTCAAGCAGAAGTCAACACTTTTACAACACGGCTGCATACACATAGAGTCGCGGCCGTATCCTTGTCCGGAGTGCGGCAAACGTTTCCGCCAGCAGTCACACTTAACTCAGCACTTGCGCATTCACACAAACGAAAAGCCATACGGATGCGTATATTGCCCTCGATTTTTCCGGCAACGGACGATACTCAACCAGCACCTGCGCATCCACACGGGCGAGAAGCCGTACAAGTGCACGCAGTGCGGCAAGGACTTCCGGCAGAAGGCCATCCTCGACCAGCACACGCGCACGCACCAGGGCGACCGGCCCTTCTGCTGCCCCATGCCCAACTGCCGGCGCCGCTTCGCCACCGAGCCCGAGGTGAAGAAGCACATCGACAACCACATGAACCCGCACGCCGCCAAGACGCGGCGCGACTCCAAGACGCCGCGGCCGCTGCCGCCCGCCGCCGTGGTGAAGCCCGAGCTGTACTTCCCGCAGTGCTACGCGCCGCCCTTCCAGCAGTTCGCGGCGCCCGCGGAGTTCAAGCCCGCGGTGGGCGGCGGCGTGGCGTGCCTGCCGGCGCAGTGACCCGCGCCGCCGCGGTGGCCGCCGCCCCCGCACGCGCCCGCGCACGCGCACGCGCCGCACCACGACCTCTACGTCTCCGACCGCCTCTACAACTAGGGAGAGTGCAACTATATTTGTCAATAGCTTGATAACTTTTAAATTTAAAACAGGTGGTATTTGAAAAACTTTTCTCAAAAGCGTTTAGTAAAATGTTATCAAGACAAATGTTTGTGTGAAAATTATAATCATCAATACGGTCACTCACCTTTAGTGGTAGAACAAAAAGAAAATTCTGTAATTTGATGCAAAACTGTCGTTACCTAAATTTTACTGTTAGTAAATCTTTGTCGAACGAATTTACTTTAGTGTGTATGTGTACAGATGTAAGATTAACACGTCAACACTTAGACCCATCATCGAGCTGTAAAAACTTAAATTAAAATGGACAGTTTTGCATTCAGTCATCAATTATAATTTTAAAAAGGTCGTTCTTTAGATCTTTAAATGAAAAGGCGCGTGCGTCAAATCCGGGTGCGGATGTTGAGTATACGACTCGTTAGCTCGAGCTTTTGCAATCAAAAATTAATTGATAATCGGATCGCTGTACAACACGCTTCGATCTGTAAATAACTAAATACTCTATTGAAGGTCGGTCGCGAAGTGGAGTATGTGCACCATACATAGTGTTACCGTTCAAAAAAGCGAGTATAGATAGCATTTTTGCCCCGTAATATTAAGTTACCACGTAAGAGTTAGGTTTCTCGGTGATTCTGTCGGTGCGCTCGTCGATACGCAAGCGGCTCCACAGAGAGGAGAGAGTAGGTTTAAAACTCTTCGTTGAAATATAAAGAAATAAGATTTGCTCTTTTACCACATTACAACTGTATTTCGCGATGAATGCTTTCGGTACGTCGTTGTGCCTATTTATAATAAATATATACAATATTTTTTAGATGTTATGTTAACTTTATTTAGGAGTGTTAGGATATAAATCTGGCAGAATTAGAATGAGGAAAATCATAAACAATGCTCAAAATTCTTTTAAGTTTAATTATAGTTGTTGTCGCGTGAAAATTAGGCCAAAAATAAAATTTTCTTGCCGAAAAAATATAAAAATTAGGATTCAAAGGAGAAGCAAGAATGCAGACCAAAAACATAGGTTACCTTTTGCCATCCATACATATTTTGTTTATTAGTACTTACAAATCCTCTGTATTCTATTACTTTTGATGGAAACATTTCATCAAAAGTAGACGAGGCGTTATATATATACGAGCATGTACGTGTCGTTACATTACAGGTGCCAAATAACGTAATTTTGAATTAGCTCCGTCAGCTTATGTCACTAGGCCTAGTTTAGGTTGTTACCAGTTTTTTCAACGATATGACATTTGAGATGCATTTACGTGAAGGGGGAAAGGGTCAGACTGAGAAAGGACTGTGATAGCTAGATAAGTTAGGCGTCTATTTCGCTCTCTTAGAAGATAAAATTTCGTGTATCGTGACGAAATGTGATTGTGAATCCTTTTGGAGCCGAGTGAATGTTTTGAATTTGAAATTATTGTTTACGTTCGTTTTGAATTTTCGTTTTATATGTCGACTCAATTCGCCAAACTTTGTTAACGTTTATGTTCCTAATGTAATTGAAATTATGCATTTGTTTAGGGCCGGCCGTGCGCACGCGCAGGTCGCGCCGCTCGACTGATTCGATAAAGTTATCGCAAGAGTGAGATTAGCGAATTTTACCAGTTTAGGTAACGTGTGTGATGTCGCAAAGTGCTTTTTGAAGTAGAAATCGGAGGGAGGGTATGCCAGACAAGTTTTTTACTTAATTTTAGCTTAGTCTATCGTCTTTCGAATTACCAAGCAATTCGACCATTCATCGCGAAATAAACTTAATATTTAGGAAGAATAAAGATATATATGAATTTGTGTGTCCGGCGGAGTGTTCTGGCACCGAACGAAGCCTCGGTCATGTCGTCCACAATAGATACAGATAGACTAGAACTCCACATTTATTTCATTACATATGACAGTATAATATAAGTTTTCAACAAAGTGATATATGAAATATATCAAGTTTGTTATCACAATCGCCGTTGTTAAAGCGCTCTTACGAGTCTCAGTGACTATAAACTGAAAGCAGTGACAGAACACTCCGGCGGAGTTTTTAACGTTTTATCATCTCTGTTTGTATGTATAGACGACTTATATAGCTTATTTTACGATATTATTGTGATGGTTTCGTTTTCCTACCGCATAAGGAATGTTACGTATTAACTAGTAGTGTTATAGAGTGCAAGTGGATTCTTGATGTCACAACACTTGGATGCAATTCTTATGATTTGTCGCTCGTGCGAGTGACCTATGCAATATTATTTTAAGTGGATTCTGTGAAATTACGACAAATTATCTCTCATTGGGCAGTTATGAAAAATTGTATGCTCCACAGTTTTGAGTGCCAACTTGAAAATAGTAAACTAAAAACACTAATAACTTCAAGTGAGATTAATTAACTTCGATATTCAAAGTTTGGCCTCAAAACTGAAGGGTAAATCCGTCACTTTTATGTTTCTGATTAAGTTTCCTATCAAACTTTTGGAGGTTTACAATGAAAAAAAAAACAAAACACCATTTCGAAGAAAATTTGATACAGTTATCTTCCGTGACTAGAATTTTCCACAGTATATTGATATGTGATCCTCCTAAGGATCCGTGTACCGCTCCCGAGGTTTTACAATACAATAGACTAGGATCCGTTTTGGAAGGTAAATTTACTTGTCCGACTGCGCTCACCCAGTGACCGACGGAGACGGAACCGATATAATGAGATACACTATTTACTAATCTATGAACAGGTGATTTTGACAGCTCCGACGGTCACTACCGCCAATTACGGGCGCGGTCGGACGAAACAAATTTAACCTTTATAATATATTTTAATTATACCTACCACAATACAGCAGCCTTAACAATAATAGCTATAAGTATTTTTATACAGTTAATATTTTTGTTATGACCGACCGACGGGAGCGGCGCTCGGGGCCGTAGCAAGTTTGAATACAAACATACAATACAGTGCCATAGCCGTGAAATAACCTCAAATTTATACTTATTAGATTTTTATACCGATACAAATGGATTTAATTTTTAAATATAAACAAAAGTGATTAAGTATACAGAGATTAAAGATGATATTTTATACATTTATTACAAACAATATTATTAAATGTGGAATAGACTTAAATTATAGTGTATGCGGCCGAAGCGGAGTCACGAGAGCGGGCCAAAGCGGGAGTGGTGGGAAATTGATGCTCACATATTATTGCCATCCATTTTCCACGACTACCCCACTCGTGTCTCAGTGACAGTAAATTAGGATGCATCGGTCAATGTATCTAGCGACGTTCATTTTTCAGCGTGGTTATTGTACATACATATCACAGCAGGCAGTGGTGCAAGCACGTTCTGGTTGCAATCGACGTGGAATGTTTTAACCTTTTAGGCCAGAATAAGTGATTATATGAATAATTAATATAGAGGCGCGTCTCTACCCGCATCTAGACCCCGATAGGTTCCGTTGTTCCCCTATTGCTCACTGTTTCGTTACGTTTTGCTCAATTACTCGTGTACACCTATTTGTGTGAACCTACCGTTATACGTTTTAGTTTACGTCATTTACTTATATATCATTTAATTGTTTTATTTTTTTGTATAAACTTCTAATAGAGAGCACGGTTTTGCTTTTCTTATAATACCTATATTAATACTTGTTAAGAGCTTCAATTATTGTTGTCAGTGACAGTCTTATTCTGCAGTTCAATCCGAATGTACAGACGTACATACACATGTCGGTACTAAACACCGTACAGGGTGTTTGAGTTTTGGATTGAGAAAATAACATTAAGCTATTATATCAGACATTAATTATACTTGCCGTCCGATTTTTTGTCGAGAGCTCGATCGTTCTTCGTTTGCTTTAAAATTAGCTTGTCCCGTATGACGCTGCAGCCGTCTCCACTGACATTTATGTAGTTAGGTTCGTACCATGTTCCTAGCCTCTAAACACGTAATATTTATTTTTATCACCATCCGCCGTTCGAAAGGCGTTCGAAATGAATTATTGCTTTTCTATTATATTGTATTTTTTTTTCTGCTGCGATGTTTCTTTTGTAAAAATGGAATCAAATTCCGTTTAGCGTTTACGATACCTGCTTGTAAATGTATTTTACTTTGAAATTTTAAAAAATTAAGGATTTTTTTTTAATATGTAGTCGAGTGACACCCGCTTGTGTAATTATGTTTAAGTTGTTACAAATAAAAGGAGAGAATAAGATTGCATTGTAAAAATATACTTTGCATAAATACTTATTATATAAACAAGAACGTCAATTGTATCAAATACAATGTAAAAGTAAACTTAACCAGTGCTAAGCTTAAATAATTTAGTTAAGATAGAAACGCATTTGTAGCGAAATATTTTTGTCAAACTAGTTGGCTACCATCTAAACGGAACGGCGCCTAGTTTCGGAGAAATTAGGGCGCGTGCAAAATTATAAATTTAAAAAAATCTTACATTTTTCTGGAATAATATAAAATATTTGGCTGATAATTGTTTTATGGCACGTGGTAGTCGGCTAGTTCAAATTAATTCAAAATAATAAGCATTTATTAGTGATCTCAGGCGTTAAAAATCTTTTACATATTATAAGACATTTTGGCATTTAAAATTAAGAATGTGTTTCTGAACAGTTGGTAGCTTTTATTTTATAATGTACTGTTTTATGTAATACGGCCATATACGATAGGTCCGGTGCATGAAGGTACACCGCACTGACAGCCAGACAGGTTGATCGATCAGATGATTAACGTAAAACCAATCAATTATATATTTCATAATATATATATATATATATTTATATTTATTATTTACACGTCGACGCCCCCGAGCAATGAGCCCGTAAATGCCTTTCTGGGAAACCCAAATACAAGTAAGTATTTAACAAAATACCTACTAAAAGTAAAAATATCGTATAAAATCCGAAAAATCTTTGTGCGTTTTTTTTGTAAGGCTAATATTGACTTATTGCTCGAGGACGTCACTTTATTTACACATAACTATACATACACATTCAAATCACAACCATTATAACAAGATATATATATAATATATAAAACTTATTTACTTTTACCGTAATTCATACATAAGAATATTCTATTTTGTGAATTTTAATTTTCGACATGGCGGTACAATTGAATCACAACACATCAAACTCGTATAATAAAATGTAATTTTAAATTATTCATCATATATTATATACATAATATTACCGAAACAACCACGCGTAGTGTAAACGGAAAGTTATGTTGATAGTTGGCTACGAATTATTTAAACGTCTTCCATTTTATAGTAGTTTTTATGTACAGCGTTATGATCTGTTTCGCTTTGAGTTGTTCGCTCTCCGCTCTCCGCTCTCCGGTGTCCGGCCAGCGCGGGTGGGGGGAAGTAGAGGCAATGTGCAATATGTGTACTATTATTTCCAAGTTATATTGTGTGTCGTGTATATTATTTGGGTACTCGAATAATTGGTAGCCAACAAGGATGGCCATGAGGCACCAGGCATCAGGTTTAGGTTAGAAGGTGCAAGCGCATCAGTACACTGCCACACTCGCCAACCGCTGTCACATATATTATTAAAAAAAATAATTAATTTTTATCACAATAGAAACTTGTTGAAACAGTTCCACGATAAAATAAGAGTTGTTGAATTTTTTATAAAAGATGAAACATATTAGATATATGATCTTGTAGTCTGGATTGAGTTTTTTTACAGATTTTATTAGAATCCGCCCGACGGCCGCGTCGCCCATTTGGCTTATTTTTGCTACAATACTTATTTACTACAGAATGTTTACTTATACCGAATAGTACAATAGATATACACGTTTTACAAACTATACAATACATTTTATACAATAAAGCCGTGATATATGAAAGATTTTTTTTATAAAAAGCGTAATGGGCGGCGGGAGCTTCGGCGATATATGGTTTCCGTGAAATGGGTGCTGTTATATTATTGTACATATTTATTGTAATATACGACAATAGACTGGTAATTTTACAATGTTGTTAGGTTTCTACAGATGTATCCGCGGGGCTGGCGGGGGCTGGCTGGGGCTGGCGGGGGCTGGTTGGGGCTGGTGGGGGCTGGAAGCCGGCGCCACAGAGCCTCATTGTCTTCCATTCGTAGTTTATTATATACAACTCTATATACACGTTCAGTTCCGATATTTTACATAGTCAGTACATGTTACATAGATCAGTCAGTAGTGTCAGTAGTGTCAGTGCACAGTGCCGTTTGAGTTCGACGTCGCTGTGGCCTAAGCCGGCCCTCGCCAGCCCGTTCACATGTTACAATAGAGTATATTTTCTTACAAGCGAAACACCGAAATAGACTATATGAAATTGATTTGAGACAATCCCAGAATACAAGATCGAACTTTTTACACACAACAGTTCAAAACAGATTAAGAGTTCTTTTGTTTGTCCATAGATTGTGTTGTTTAAACGGTTGGTTGCGACATGGTCACAAAGATCCAGGCGATAAAAATTTAAACGTTGGCATATTTTAAAAGGTTAAAATTAAAATTGTAAATATTTTTCTAGTTCTTCCAAAACGATATCAGTATTAAATACAAAATTCAACTTTGGTTAGATCAAAAATGTATGTGTGATCTATAGGGAATTTTGCATTAGACCTTCTCGGTGTAATTTTTATGATAGTTATATTTTTTAATTATATTATTATTATTATTATTTTCATTTAGATATGTTTTTAATTGAATTGTAACGATCTTGCCTAGATTTGCATTTATGTTAGTTACGTATTATGCGTTTGAAGTTGATACCATCGTATTTATGTATATTATTATTGTATTAAGGGTTTTGTTTGTTTTTTTTTGTCATTAATAGAAGTAAAATGTTGTAAAAAGTAAGCTCGTTGTATTTTATCAAATAAACACTTTTTAGTCCAACTGAAGCAATATAAGGCAGTTTTATTTACCTACTTCCAACATTAAAATAAATAAATATATATTAAAATTTATATCTTAATTAAAAGTAAAAATACTTGAAAATTAATCTATATATAATAGATATTTTTTCCTTTTTCGCATCTCTCACATACGAAGCAGGTCAAAAGTATACTTATTTTAGTACCTACACGTATCTACAAACATTTTAATGAAGCGGTTTGAATCATCTCTTGGAAAATTCTCAAATATCTACTATTAACAAAAAATGGTTAAGTTACGATACTACAGTTTGAGGCTAGTCGTGGCGCAGCGGCATTAAGTGTGACTGCAAAGCCGACTGGTTGTGGGTTCGACCCCTGCTCGAGGAGATGAAATGTTTCTTTCCTAAGTGTGGAATAACACTTTAAAAAATGTTTTAAAATGTTTGCTTAAATTTATATTTTCATTTCTTCGCTCTAGTGTCGAGGAAAAGCGGGGCGTTGAGTTCTGCAAATCAACACGCAATGCCTTCAGAAATCGGTAGAAAGTAGGGAACGGTGCGCCTTATGACACTAGGATCCCTCTGCGCACCCTGCTGTGTGCGGGATACAGTGCGAAGCTGATAAAAAAGTTACGATACTAATAAAAACTGCTTGTGATACATTACTTGCGCCTAACTGAAACGTTTTAAAAATAATTTTAATTATAATAAACAAAAAAATTCAATGAACTTGTTTCATACTCTATTCGCGAGCACTGCGCACTATTGTATGTATGTGTGTGTATTTAATAAATCTCTTTTTCATCTGATCTCTTCATCTGATTTCAATTTTCGAACTACTTTACCACCCGAAGTTTTTAATTACTTTACTTAAATATACTTTATAATATTACTATTATAATTACAAAAATAACTTAACTAAATGTGAATATACAGTAAAATAAGACGCAAAAAGGAGCCGGTTCAAATCTTATATCCTTATACTAAAATAGCTTTACGGCTTCGCCCGCTATTGCTGATAAAAATAACTAAAAAAAAGAAAGTAAAGAATTGCTACCGTATTTACAACATTTGTTAATAATATAATCGCTTTAGACTAAACAAACTCTCTCTCTCTCTCTTAGATTCAGAGTATTGGTACAGAAAACCAAATACATAGTTGTTTACTTACCAAAATAAAGCTCTTCTGATGTACTTACTAAAGACACTAGAAAAGGTTCAAAATAAAAAATATAAAAAAAAACTAACGTACCAATGAAAAAAAAACAACTTTCAATAACAACATTTATTAATACAAACTATTCACCACGTTTCAAGAGTTTATTAATACTCTCTTTATTCTTATATATACAAATATCCATAAAAGTCAAAGCTAGGAGCAAGCACTGTCCCAACATGTCTTTCTGTAATTCCTTCAGATTTCTATATTCATTTACGAGGTTTTCCGGAACAAATACATGACTATTAGATTTCCTAGAAGAAGCTTCTCGAAGGATTTCTTCTACCGTTTGATCTGTAGACACTCGTTCATTGCCAACTAAAGTGCCGTATAACCTTAAAAAAAAAATACAATTATATAAAACAAAAGGATTTTTTTAGGATTAATTAATTTTTAGGCAATATAATATTAGTTTAAACACAATGGGTATGGGTTCAATACCTACTCTACCTAAGTCCGCTTTATCACCGTAAAACATAATATATTAAAACAAATGTAAAAATATTATCAGCATTCTTACTGTCACATTAAATGTTTAAAATATTATTTTTTATCAATAGTGTCCGTTTAGAGCAAATTAGTTAAAAAAATCGCCTTATTAGTAAAGATTTTTAAAATTATTATAATGTATTAATTAATGTTGAAGAATTATTGAAAACGACATCTAGTTGTAGATATTTTATTATTTTTATTTCTTCTCTCTTGTCGTTGAGGCAAGAAAAGCGTTAATTTTCGCTATGTTCCCAGGCTTCCTTTGCCTACCATGCTATTTGCGGGATACTGCGTGAAGGCAAAAAAATATGTATTATATGTAAGAGCTCAAATTTATAGATTAGTAGCGCCATCGAGTGTTCATAAAAACGAAATAATTTACAATAGTGGAATAAAGATTTTATGACAGCTCGATTAGTTTCACGCTGTATCCCACATACAGTAGAGACAGAGGGAACAGTGTTAAGATACTCCGCTACATTTCTCTCTATCAAATTTTCGAAACATTGCGTGTGAAGTGACGCGACTTAACACCGCGCTTTGTCTGTTGTTCTGAGTGATGAAATGAAAATATTAAATTCTTTATTGGTTTCCCTAAATAGAAATCGGACCCACAATGCTCGTGTTTTATAGTCATACGCTGTGCTACTGCGCCACGGTAGTCTTAATTGTATTTATTTATTTATCTAGATTATGACAATTTTTGTAGCAACTCCAATTGATAAATTATGAGCGCCATCTACTATTCATTGTAACAAAATAATATGCAATACTAAAAACAAATTAGCCTAATACAAATAGAAAATTAACTTAATAGGAGAGTGGTTGAGAAAACAAATACATTCTTTTAAGTGAATAAATATAGATGACAATCGCCATTCGCCGTGATATAACCATAAATGTCATATATTTCCCACTTGCCGTTGTAGGTAAGGCGGGCCTGATATCAAGACACTGTTCTGTACTTTCAGCCTAAATTTAAGACATAAGTTGAGTAGAGGAACTCAATTCCGCACTTCGGATTGAAGGATCCTTAGTTGAAGTTATTCATCAAACTGAAAACGTTAATATTAGGCACTATTCCAAATTTATGAAATGAAAGTTTATAATATATATATATGAAGAAACAAAACAAAAAAGTTTACCTAAAAGGCAAGGTTGGACGTAGGAAATATACTCTCTGCTTTAGTTGATCACTTTGGGTGGAATCTTCATTAGAACTGCAATAATAAAAATTAAAAATCAATTAATAGAATAAAATAAAAAAAATCATGCTTGTAGCAGAACAAGAGTCTGCAACAAGTGACTAATGCAACTTTATATATCAAAACATACAACGTTATGTAATTTGGACCTATATATATATAGTCTGTATATACTCTATAGCCTTCCTCAATAAATGACCATCCAATACAAAAAATATTTTTAGACCAGTTCCTGAGATTTTCCTGTTTTATTTATTCCAGCTTTATGAGTATTTAATAAAATAAAAATATAGATTATAAAATTATCATTAAGAAAAAAAGAAAAATAATTCATATAAAGCCGTATCGCCTCACCCCATATCTCCTAAGCTGTAACTCTTAGCGTTCAACAAGGCCACCATCATGGCGACAAGTTGCGCTTTCTGCAGATTGATTCCTAACACCTTGGGGTTGTTGGGATCGCTGCCCGTCGCCCTCAGCGTGGTCGCCTCAGCCTTCATCACGTAGAGATCGGCGTTTGGCATTTTTTTAGTTACAGTCCATGCCTGGAAATGTGTTAAATTGAATTAAATTTCATAATATTTATTCATGGTGCAGAAGCATAAGCGTGCAAACTTAAACCCGATACGCTATGGGTTCGAATCCCCCTCGAGGAAATGAAATCTTTAATATTGGCGTTGAGTTCCGCCACTCAATACACAATGCCTCCAAAATACGACAGAAAATGGGAAACTCATACAGCATGAAGCTAAAATATATACAGATTTTTTCTATAGCTTCACGCTGTATCCCTCATATAGGAGGCTGAAAATAATATAATAAATAAAGGTATAGGTCAAGCGGGCGAAGCCGCGCGGGTCCATTCACGCTGTATCCCACCTACATCAGGGTAGGCAGAGGTAATATTCATAAGAATAAGATTAAGCTATAATTAAACTCACCATATTTAAAATATCAGTCATTTGCATCTTTTTGCCATCCGGATAATCAATGCCATGGTATTGCCATTCATCCACTACATAATCTTGTTTTTGTATGAGCGACCAACAAATTGAATTCACTGTTACATATACCGCCAAGATTGATTTGCATGACTGAAAAAGTTAACTGTTATTTGATTCTATACACTACATAAAAAATCTGCTACTGGTTGGGCTATATGATTTTTTAATTAGAATATCACTGATAATTTCATTATTTTAATTTTTATGTTTTGATTAGTATATTTACTACATGTGCTCAAACAAAAACAACATAAAACATATAAAATAATTATATAAAAAAACACCAGAACATAAAACTAGATACATTTTTTTTATAGGTTAATGGACTCAGATTTTTTGTGTAACACCAGAGGACTAGCCAGAGCTACAGATGCATTGTCTACTAGAAGCCCTTTGAATGTAAGAGATATTAACGAAAGCAATTCGGACCCGGTGTCTAACTATGACATTAATAATAGTAAAGCTACATATAAATATGCTTAGAAATGTACTCTTTTTTAAACTCTTTTTTAAACTTTTTTTTAAACTTTTTTCATTTAATTAAACTTTCTCCATTGCAGTATCTACCTTCAGGAACTATTTACAGACATGTTCAACCCATAGTCAAGAGGACCACATACCTTAATATACAAGAAATGAGAATGTTCCTAAGTCCTATTTTCAGGGAAATCATATTTCTCATCATTGTTAATAAACTCTGAATCTACAGATTGTATCCATATAATAAAAAAGGCAAAAGGGTTATGGAGAAATTCTTTAGAAAGTTATCATTTTTAATTAAAATGGCCCAAATCCACCATAATAATGATTTAGAGGCTGATTTAGTTCAAGAATGCATTCTTAATGGAAGTCAGATTTCATCCCAAAGAATTTCGCCGGAAATATTTTGTACATCATTATATTGTCTTGTTTGTTCAAGAATAGAGTTTGGACAACTTATGATACAACTCTTTTGCTCTCCTACATCTATTCAAATATGTATAGAAGGAAATTTATTGAGAGCACTAGAGCAGCACTATAGAGTTGATGATCTTTTATTTGTCATTGAATTATAATTATTTTGTATAATACACTGCATAAATTAATTATTTATTTTCAATTTAATTACATAGATTAATTACAAATAACTTTTTACTATTTAATTAGAAACAAAAGCTTACGCTGATCATGCCTCTCTATCGCTTGTTCTGTTCTCTTGCTTGCACACTTGATTCAAGTGGAGTGATTATTGATTTATATGACAATAACTTGTTAAGAAATGATGTATTGCTTAACTACGGACTTGCTAAGTCCTGCCTAGTTTTTATATTAATCAATAATAAAATAACAGTATTTTCCTAATAAAATTAAAAATGTGACAATTAATAGACACCCATATTGCAGGAAAAGCAAAGGGATACACTTTAACATTTCCTCCCCCATTTTTTACCAAGTCTTCAAGACAATGGCCTCAATTTTTAAATAGAAGCATTATTTTAATGGAAAATTAAATTTATACCTGCCTGTCATTTTCACTCAACGTAGGATGTAATATTTGTCCTTTAATTTTTTTATTCAAATTTTCATTTTCTTGTGGTCCATTTAATAGACTTTTAAATAATTTAGTGGTTGTCTTTTCTGTAAATCCATCAATAGTTTCTATTTCAGTTAATGTCTTTATATCACCATTTTTTCCCAGGAAATCAGTTAACTTCTTAATTCTTACTTTAGTTATGTCATATCTACAAAAATGTTGATTATAAGTTATTTAAAATGCACAATAAATAAAAAATATTCAAAATCATGAAAGAATGAGGCTATTATGGTGCAGAAGTACAAGCATGAGACTGTAAACACAATGGTTGTGGGTTTGATTCCCACTCAGAGTAATGAAATATGTAAAATTTCCATATCCTTGTTTTGCTAACTTAGAGGCAAAAGGCGACATTTAGTCTTCATGTGAAAACACTTGGTCCCCAAGTTCCTCCTGTCTACACTGCTACATACATGATACATAATGGAGTTAAAAAAATAAACATTCCAATTGATTAAGCTAAAAAAACCAAAATAAAATAATTTAGTTACTTACTTAAAAAATTACAAATTAACAAGGAATAAAATGCATACCAACCTAGGTAATGACGAAATATCATCATTTAAAATTCGTAAAATCTTTTCTTTTTCTGATTCTGTATACTGACTTTCTAAAGTACTAGCATAATATCTTTGTATTGAAGAAAATATACGAAGCCGGGGACACTAAAAAGTTTCTTAGGTTAATTTCGTGAACATCCAATAAACTCATTTAATTACGTAATCATATAAATTTTACTCTACCATGAACATCTTAAAATGTGATAAAGGTCCAATCATCTTCATTTATTCTCTAATATATCAATATTATACTATATAAAATAAAAAGTAAAAAAGTACATTTTACTTTGTTTACATTCGCCTGTAGTGTCAATGTCAATTGTCAACCGTCGAGCTTATTGCATGTGCATGTCTTCTGTTGTTTGTTATCCGTTTCTATTATTAAACATTATATTGTCGTATATAAAAATAAAAAAATGTTATTTATTTTACAATTATAAATAATTAATAAATTTATTCATCACTTTTGACAAGTTTAATAATGTTTTGTAAGGAAATGTTGGTTTACTACCAATTTTCACAACAGCTTTCCACTATTCACCGTCTTATCCAACTTTTACTGCATACCTTGGCTATAAATATATAGCTTTGGAGTTTATTTATTAATTATTTAATGAACTTATATGAACAAAATCGGTACTTGTTCCAATATGTTCGCCCTTATAACTTATTAAGGTTTATGGGTGTCTGGCAGGGAGTTAGAAAAATGCTTAGTAAATGTTTAGCAATCGATAACATAATTTTATAATATGATTCTAAGAAATATAAAACAACAGCTTTATAATTTAACGCGTGCTTTGAGCACGCGCGCGCTTATTTATTAAGAACTACCAAAGAAACCACTATCCAAATTAGGTAAATTAACTGTATTGGGTAGAAATTTTCAGGTTTTATAGCATAACGATTTTCGGGTTGGGGCCGACCAATCTTGAATCATGAAGAAATTAACAAATTTATAAAAATGCTATCAAACGCTGTAAGAACTAAAATATATTCTGACAATGTAGAATTTTACGAAATACAATAATATAAAACAAGACAAAAAAACATTAATCTAATATTAAATATCTCATCAAGCTTAGTAACGTATACTGTAATAATTAGGTTGATTTACTTACATTGCTGACTTTTTTATTGATGGGCGCATATAATAATTCACAGTTATTTAAAAAAACTTTGGCATCTTTATAGAGTACAGACAATATTAAAATAAAAATATGAGTCCTCTATTTATAAAGAGAAGTACTAATTACTTTAGTTATAATGATTCATACATAAATGCACAGATGGCGCTACAAAATAATGGTCAATATTGACAAAATGATACATTATTTTATTAGGATAAATTAAGAAAAAAAAATGTCTGAATTAGAATGTATCTATTTTCTTCACAAATCCAAAGATAAAACAAGGAATACCTATGTATAATATGTTATATTGCCTAAGCAAAATAAAAAATATCTTATTAATCCAAGAACTTACCAAAACTTGACAAACCCTGTCTTAGGTGGGTACAATGATTAAAATGTATAATTTTGGCCAGTAATAAGAAAATCTAGGAATGTACATAAAACCTAGAGAAACAATTGAAAGTGCTTAAGTCAATGAATAACCTAAAATTTCTCATAATGTAATGGATATGACATATTTTAGTCATAGATATCTAGCATTATTCGAGAAAGAAGATATCTAGAATTGGAAAGAAGGACTTACAAATAGTTATTGCTGTTTATAAAGAGGGAGATAGTGATATTTTTGCTCTCTTCCGACTCGTGAGGCGGGCGACAACAAAATGGCGGCGTGCGGTTCCGCGCGGTACTGGCGCACGGCGAAGCATTCGATTACCCTCTCTCTCCTGATGTACTTCGAGCGCGGCTTCGGGCGGAATCTGGCGAATTTATCATACTAGAACTAGAAACTTTTCAACTCTAGGATATTGGTAAGTATCGTAACTAATGACTTTGTTTCTTTTTCAGATCTTGGTCTCCGTTTGTATTTTACTAATTATTAATATTAATATGTTAAATTCTGTAAAATTTTAGCAATATTCCGAATGTTATTCACACTTCCCATCAAGAATATTTTTATACATAATGATTATGTATTTCTCCTACTTAAAGTTTGAAAGATATGGCCATTTATATTATTCCAAAGAAACCCATCTCTTCTCCTTTCATTGGAACTGCTGACGAACTCTTATGAATCGTGACAGCATTTTACGACTATTTGATGACATGACATGAACAGGTTATTGACCTGAAGTGTCAGTTGCCAATAATACTTTTGGTTTATCGAAATACTTTTTTATAACAAAACTTCAACACTATGTTGAATTTATTGGATGAATAAATACAAAATGACGGGTTGTCATGAGCATTACCATACCTATATAGCCAACAACGATCGCCGTTCCTACATATATCTGCCTCTCGAGAGTTAAGAACGGCAACGTCGCATTTTGTTTCCGACCTGGCGAATGCGGCGTTGCTGGCGTGACGTGCCCCGCTAGCCACACACTTTTAATGTGCTGTGATAATGATGTTTAACTCACACAGAATGTGAAAGAATATAATAAAATGACAAACAATTATCAAATAATGCGCCTTGATATTAGTTCTTATGTCAGTTCATCTTCTATTTGAAGTTCATTTGAATTAGATGACCTTTTCCTTTGAGAGCATGAATTAGATACTCTATCTCTTCTTTCAACTCTAAAACGCACATTATCAAATCTGCTGTAACTAAATTTTATTACCTATACATATTTATTTTGTTATTATGTTATAAGCTATAATTAAGCTTCTCTTAACACATTGTATAGTATTGCAGATAATATATTTGTTATCTAGACGAGATTTATATGTTTATTATTAAGATACTTAATTTTAGCCCAAAGTAAGAAAATAAGAGATCTACAAAATATTTAACCTTCATAACATCGTCCGCCATTTTGATTTCTATCGTACTTAATACTGTACGTCCGACGCAAATTCTTTTTTCGTTTGTATCGGTGCGGATTATTTATAAATATTTAAATCAGTGAATATGATATAAAAGGATGATTTTAGGCAAAAACATATTATTTAACATATATTGACTAGATTTCAAATAAAATGACTACTTATAAATTATGCATAACAACATTTTCTAACCTTTAATAGTATATTTTTTTATCATCTGCTCTAAAACGTACAGTCAATGACTAAGGGGGTTCCGTATTCTCCATGTCCATCCATTTTACATACCATTCAGTATTCATTGCGTAAAAATAAAGTTTGCTCTCACAAAACTGTGAGGAAAAGCAGCAATGGATTTCACGGATAAAGTTTCGTACGCTTCTAGTGACGGAGTGTACTGTATGAATGTAAATGTTTATTTTAATTAATTAATATGGTTATATGATTGAAAGTATTTTGTACTGTCTTAGACAGTTTTACCTTTTTAGTTATCGATTTGATGATGATAATACAAATCAATGATCAAGGATTTCTTGTTTATTTTAAAAATAGTTGTCTGCATATTTCTGGGGTTACCGTCTTCAAACTAAATTAATAACGCTTCTAATAACATTTGCTTAAAAATTACTAAATATGACCTTTTATTTTAATAGCTTGAGTATAATGAGTATTAGTGTCATCATCAGAATAATAAATTGAACAATCACATTTTGATATTTTCTACTCTGAAGTATTGGCATTTCGATCAGAATATCTTTATATTTTGAACAGAAGTCATAGAGATTAGGACCCAACATTATTCTAGAATCTGAAGTTACCATAATATCAGTCTGCTACCAGATAAATATCTATTTTAGTGATGACGTTTGGGTCTGACCTGACTAGGCGTGTATCGGCAGTTTTCGGCCTTGTTCGGGCAGTTTCGCATCGAGTCTGGCATGAGGCAGCCCACTCAACGTTGCCCTGTGCTGTACGAAACGGCAACGCCGCGTGATCTCAATAATAAAATTCGTATATTTTACCATGTTTTTATTATTAATTTATTTTGTACAAATTATTTACTAAGTATAAGAATAATTTTGTTTAATCTTCCAGAATAATTAATAATCTAAAGAAACTTCTTATAATATTCTCAACAGTACATTTGGTACCGCATCATATGTATTTATATTAAATTATATAGTAGAGATGACACTTATCAAGTAGTAGAATAATAAGAGAATGAGTTCTCGTTATTAGCGTTGACTCATATGTAGATATCGCCAGAACGGCTACATTCAGCGCGCGACGTGCAGAGTAGTGTAGTAAAGCTCTAAATAAATAAATTCTGATAAGCCTACAATTTTTGCCGTCTCTTTCTGTCCCATGCACTACTTTAGCGGGCGTCTTGCTCTCGCCTGAGCACGAATATTCCGGTGCGGCGAAAGCGATGTCTCTGTACTACATTTTCTCTGTATAATGTAGTTCGTATTCTCACCACGCGTGGCGACACTTGTTTGGCGGCCATTTTCTTCTCTCTCCTTCTGCCAGTCAGTATGGTTTGAATCGCGTTACGGAGCGTTTGTACGTCGCGATTATCGTATCTTCTCATTCATTCTTCTTCGTTCTCGAGTGACACACACTGACGAATTTGTTGGATTTCCGGTAAATTTATGATATATATTTTACATTCAGTTCGTAGTATACTCTTTTAAAGAACTTTTATGATTATTATTGAGATTTTTTTCTTGTTTTTATTTAGTAATAGTACATACAATTGTTTTCGGATTTGCTTATTTTTTTTTTATATTTTAATATTTTTTGTTATTGGTAAACGACTCTATAAAATGATTAAAGAAGAAGAAATTGATCCGATATTTTTTTAATTTACGTGTATGTTACAATTTATTTTGCAGCCAAATTACTAAACGAATGAAATAAACTGTAATAAATTTGACAAAAACATTATTTTTGACTAAAACTTTGATTGAGTTCAATAAATCAAAATAGAATTATGAACATTTATCAAAAACGTCAGTTTAAGAATTTGGCAACATCGGCCTTGACGTTTAGAATTAAAATCGCTTAATTCACGTATTTCCAGAAATAGAAGTCTTATCAATTGTTTTTTCAGTCTTTTGTTCCTCATTCGATGCGAGACCATTCCGGTCCTTTCCACATTCACCTTATTTCTGGTATTCTATGATTCTATCTCTCTCCTACGCGGTATGGCACATATGAGTTAGATGAGATAGTGGGCTAGGCAGGTTTCGTCGTCAAAAGAATGACGAGAGTGCAGTTCTCCGCCAGCGTATGAGGAATTTATTCCCGTATGTGAGGTTTTATCCGAGCGGCCGCCATCTTGGTTTACGATAACAGTTGTTATGTATCTTTGACGTTTGTGATGCATGTTTTTTTTTGCGCTGTCATTTTAATTATCTTTTGAATTTATCTTTTTTCAATTTTAATTTTATGTATATGGATGATGAATAAAAACGTGTGAAGATTAATAATAAATAATTAGTTTTTCTAAATTATTTTCATAATAATAATTTTTGTTTTTTTAAACATGATCAGATAATTAGACTTTGTTTTTAATTCTATTATTTCGTTTTATTTATTATTTTGTATATTAAATTAATATTTATGCAAATTATATTAACGTTTAGTACTTTTTTTTTGCAAAAAAAAATATACGCTTCAAATAATGCCTACTAGTAATATATATCAATAAATACTTTGGTAGCACAATATGTAGAGTTGGTTATAGTGATGTGACAAAGATAAAAAATATTTAAATATCAGCTCATAAATGATTAGTGAATAAATTAATACATATTTGGTCGAGTAAACGAAGCTTCAGCAAAAATAGTCGTCGACACACACAGTTCGGCCACACTGCCGGTTGCATTTTACAAACACTTATCGTGACATTTTGTGAGGAGGAGGAGAATATTTATCGGGATACTTTTATAACAGCGGAGATTGTAGAGAATGAAATAAAAAAAACATTAAAGCTACTTACTACGGACAGCTTACATGAAGACGTATTTTTCCCATATATGAAAAAAGAGTATAGTATTCTAGAAATAATTTCAAATTTTTCGAAATAAGTAAGTGGTAATAATATAATGAATCCGATATTTGATGTAACGATTTTATTTTAAACTGAGCGGTGAATATTAACAGACAGATTTACAAAGCCTACAATTTACAGAACCACTAGTAAATAATGTAGAGAATTTGCTTAGCCGGGCCTGTAGCCCTCCAGCATAATTCAGCTTAGGGATAATAAATTATCTGTTTGTATAGATATTTAATAATATACTAATGAGACTAGATGATTTGTATTACGATTTCACAGCGATTCAATATTTCGAAGGCGTATCCAGCGTTGGCGTAGATCGAAATAGTAAGAGTTTGTGGCAATTATATAGTCTACAGTGTAGTCAGTGCTTGTATGGAAACTTACTTTTTATTTAAAATTGTTACGTTATGGATTCTAATAGTCTTATTTCACCCTATATCTGGACATGTTGTGTTATTGTATTAAATTCACATTGACATATTTTTATAAATTTTGACAAAGTAATTGTATCCCGCACGCAACAGACTAGGCAGAGGGGGGAACCTAGTGTTAAGACACTCCGTTCCTCACGCACTTGTGCCCCCCTGCGCCACGACTGATCATTATCGCTTCGCAAATAGACGGTTTTACTAATTTAAACGATGTACAATTTTTTCTTTTTATTTTTCTTTTTTATATATTTATTTATATGCTAATATATAAGTACATACGTATGTATGTATGTACGTATGTATGTATATATGAATTTATATATGTTTATATTTGCCTAAATACTTATATATGTACATATATTTAAATAACTCATGTACCCCGCCTACCGTTAGTAGATAGTTAGAAAACTACTACACTTTAAGGTTGCCTGGAAGAGATCGCAATAAGGCCGCCTGCTGTACATTTTCTTCTATTTCTTTATGTTTCTTTTATATATTTATTTTGTATTTATGTAGTGTACAATAAAGCATATTATTATTATAGGGCCGAGTTTCGCCGAGTGTACTTGTGACAATAATATTAATAATTATAATATTTATTAAATTGAGATTTTCGTACGTAACAATAACTTAAATTGGTAATAACTGCATTAGTATTAAACTGTTCAAATAATTTTTCAACTACTACAGTGTTACGAGATTATAAAATGTTACATTTTATTTTTCAGGCAGTTCCCTTTCCTGCTAAGAAGATAAGTGAAATGCTGAACAATGCAATTAATTTTAAAAACTGATGCAGATATTGATATTCGAAGTAACATGTCAGTTATTGAACAAGAATCACCTTCTTTAGATACGAAAATTACTAACAATGATGTTACAGATAAAATTAAAAATGACACTCCAAGTATTACAGAATGCATTGCGATAAAAAACGATAAAGAGAATTTGGCAGATATTGACATGCTAGAAGAGAATGAAAACGTAGTAAATGATAATAAAGATAATGATAATGCTCAAAATGAAAATAGCGCCGATAAAGACAGCAATCTAGGACTTTCTAATAATATAAATGTAGTCATTGATAAAGAAGAAGTAGATGATAAAGTAGATGACGTCGACAGCAATAAGGAAAATGAAAATAACACAGATGTGCAAGAAGATTTAGATAAATCTGAAAATTTCTGTGAAGTAAACAAAATAGAAGTAGGTGATATGGAAATTAAAATAGATATTGATAAAGATGTATGTGAAGAGATAGAACCAGATCTAAATAAAAGTGACAGTGCAGAAATATTTGGTGATGTAATATGCGAACTGAATGAAACAAAGAAATCTGACTCAAGCACAACTGTGGACAAAATTGAAGAAAATATTATATTAGAATCTGCGTTGGAAAATATCTCTTCTGAGGAACAAATTTCTAGTTCGAATGAGTGTGATCCCAAACAACAGGAAATTAAAGAAAACAATGACTCTGAAAAACCAAATGAGATAGAAATGCAATCTGAAACAAGCGAAGAAAACAGTATATCAGATAAGCAAGACGTTACTGAGGCAGAATTTACCATGAGAGTAAAAAATGTTAACGAAATAAATGAGAATGTACTTGGAAAAGACACAAGCAAAGAAGATAAGGAAGTAGAAAATATTACAGATAATACTGAAAACTTTACTGAAAATGTTGCTGAAAATGTAATGGCTAGTCCTATACAACATGAAATACAATCTGAAAATAAAAACGATGAAATCTTTGATTTAGAAGAAGATATGGGTGATGAGTCAAATCATAAAATTAGTAACAGTGTAAAGAACGATGAAGTAATAGACATAGCTGATGAAAAAGATGATGAATGTATGACTGTGGTAGATGAGAAAGTGCATGATGTAGAAAAAGAATCTAAAAACCAAGAGAAAATGGTAATTACAGAAAACTCAACATGCAATGAAAATGACGTAATAAAAACCAATATGGCAAACATCGAAGAAGGGAACCTAGCTTTAGAAAGCAGAAATAATGATGAACATTCAAATAATGAAAATTTAAAAGATAGTATGTCAAATTTAGTACAAGAAGATAAAGAACTAGATAATAAATCATGTCAAGAAATAGTTACAGAAGTCTCTTCTTTTATAAACAACATAAAAGAAAAGAAACCACTTCTACATATAAGCAAATTATCTAACACTCTCGATATTTTATCTGATGATGATGAAGAGCAAGCGCCTGAAGCAGTACCTGAAAATAAAGAATCCGATGAAAAACAATGCATTAGTATAGAGGACGATGATGATATCATGTTAATTGATGAAGAAACTCCTAGTGATACCAATAAACATGATAAATTAGTCTTACCTGATACTGATGTACCTCAGGATGAAGAATCAAAAGATCAAACTACAGAAAATGAGAGTGATGTTACTATGAATGTTGATGAAAGTAGTGGAGGTATGTATTTATTTATTTGAAATAAGTAAGTGATATAAATGAAAGATACTAGCTTACAATATATTTATTACGATATAATAAAAAAATAATTGTTTTTGTAATTTTGTACGATACTTATCTTATATTATTTTTATGATTATTTTTCATCAAATCATTACAACAATACCACATTATTATTTACTTTTTATTATTACGTATCCATACGGTATACTCTATTAATTTGTTGAATATCAATTTTAACATTATATTTATTTGATATTTTCAGAGCTCCCGCAGGAATCGAAAGTTGATAAGGAAACCGTAAGAGAAATAAATGAGAAAAATGAACAGTTTGACGAAATTATCGAACACACTGAACAGAAACCCTCCTCTCCGAAACCGCTTTTACCAGTTAATTTCCTCAAGTCATGTAAAAGGAATTTTGCGGAAATGACAAGAGAAGAATTAGAAGAGTTTTGTGTGCTTAAAATCGTAGAAAGTGTTGTTGATCGAAGTAATTTGAGTGAAATGAATCTACAACTGAAGGCTATGTCACAAAATATAGAAGATTATAAGAAAAAAACGAACACTCTCTTGAAACAAAACCGCGATTTACAAGTAGTCTTGAAATCTATCCAAGAAGAACAGAAGAAAAATACTGGACAAGCTATTGCTCCTTTAAAAATAACGCGTTCTGTTGGCATGCAAGTGTTGATGATAGAAACGCCGATCACGAGGAAAAGGCCTGTGCCAAGCAATAAATTTCCAACTAATTCACCTAGTCCCGCTAAACATAAAAACCAAAGTTCCAAAACACTGAAAGGACCTACCAATAGTACAAATGATCAACAAATACCTGTACCAAGATTGGTCCCTGCAGTTAATAATGCAGGTACTAATAATAAACAACTATCATCCTCTCCTCTTGCAACTAAAGCTCAAGTACCAAATGGTGTAAGAAGTTCTCCGCCTGCTAGTAAACCAGAAAAAAGGTCATTTAACAAAATGCAGCAAGGCAATTCCATTACCGTAGACCTAACAGATGATGAACCTCCTTCTAAAGTGGTGCCACGTAACATAGCGCCTCCAGTCAGATTAGTTCCGCAGCAATCACTATTGACAACTCAGAGACCTCAATTTGTAAATACAGTGAATAGTCCCAGAAAAGTGTATATACCAATAAGTGGTTCGCAGAACCCAGTCCGGCCGGGACAAACTATTATGTTGAAGCAAGTATCGCCTCATGGTATGTTGTGAATTTTTATCAACTTAACAAAAAAATAAAGCTTTGAATTTTTCTATTGCTACTCCTATCTTCTTAATTTTTTTTGCTATTTATGATTGATATCTATAATTTAATCTTTTTTTAAATATTTAAATTACAATTATTATAAATTACTTTTGTACTAATTAAATTATCTATTTCAGTTCCAAGACTACGAGGTCCGGGTACAGCACAGAAATGCAACTCTGTAAGACTGCCAAGGATTGCACCAAAACACCCAGCACCTTTACCAGATTCTATGAAACAGTATCAGCCTCCAAATTGGAAAGGTTTACCACCCGCACCTGAACTAAAACTTTCCAAAGTGGAGAATGGCATAGTAATTTCCTGGAAAATAGATGGTTACCAAGAAGAAAACCATGAAGAAATAGCTAGTTATCAATTGTATGCTTATCAAGAAACTTCTTCACCCCCAAGTACTTCATTGTGGAAGAAAATTGGGGACGTCAAAGCTTTGCCTTTACCTATGGCCTGTACTTTAACACAATTCATGGCAGGATACAAATATTATTTTGCAGTACGAGCTGTAGATGTTAGATCTCGACTCGGACCATTTAGTTTACCTGGAAGTATACTACTTTTAAATAAAATGTAAGACTGATTATGTTACTTGATAATTGTAATTGTAAATATATGAGGTGTGCTTGGTTTATTTATTAATGACTTTGGCAGGACCTTATATAAATATGTCCTGTATATGTTAGAATTATTTGTTGAGTCTTGCTAGTGTAAATATAATTTCGACTCGAAAGTTCAGCGTATTGCGATCTTTTATTTTTAATATTTAGTACATATTTAGATGTAAGTAGGAAATTTATAAAAATTGTATATTCATGTGAATATGTAGGTGCACTTCAAAAAAATTAAAGTTTTGCTCATAAATATTTTATTTTGTATTTTAATTACTAATGGTCAATCCCAAAAATTATATTGGCTACTCACTATATTTATTAAGTAATGTAAGCAGTTTTTAAATCAAATCAGCTTTATGTTGTATCCCGCACACAGCAGAGTAGGCAGAGGGAACCTAGTGTTAAGATACTTCGTTCACCACTTTCCGCGTGAATTCTGGAGGTTTTGCGTGTTTAGTGGTGACTCAACGCCGCGATTTGCCTCGACATCAGAGGAAAGAAATGAAAATATAAATTAAAATAATTATTTCATTTCCTCGAGTGGGGATCGAACCTACAATGAGCTAGAGGATATATAAATATTTTGCCATCAAATAATATAAATATCTAGCTTACTGTACGATAAACAATATTTAAAAATATTTTGTTTATTTAATAATTAATCATAACATATTTATTATAGTAATAAGCTTGATGTGCAACATTTCATGGAAATTTTGTGCCAGTTGAAATGAACCATTTTCCCTCGGTTTAGCAAAATTGCAATGGCTCTCAAATTTTTTGTCAGTAACCAGGAAGCGGTAGAGAACCGAGGTACCTTTTCAAACTTATTAGCATAGACTTATACAAGAATGAGTAAAATTGCTATAAGTTTTAAAAATATATTTTGTTAAAAAATATATACCTCGGGCTGAATTTTTTTTAGAATGTATTTATTTAACATTATTAAAGCTTAAAACCAAAAAACGACGAAATAGGCGGCTGGACAGAGTAAATTAATAATGATCGAAAAAACAACAAAGAGAAAAAAATAAGTGAACCTCAAGAAAACAAACAAAATTTAATAAATTTAATTTCCTACACACTAATATAAAGGGGCTCAGAATAAAAGTATAACTTAGTATAAAGCTTTATTCGCACGTCCACTGCTACGTCTCAAGCTAAACTAACTTACAAAATACAAAATACTTCATAAGAAATCTTAAACACAAAAAATATATATATATCAGTGGGTAGACAAATAATAATATGACCAACTGAATCTACAAGTATTGACAAGTATACGAAAACAATGTCTACACAATTATATGTAATTTATATATACTCTAACACTAATAAGATTTAAGAATAAAAATGCTTTATAATTTTTTTGTGTTATTAACATACATCTTTCTGTGGTTCTAAAATCCTATTGGTGTTTAAGTTTGTAATATTACTTTCTGCAAAAGTCCACACTTTTACCTATATTGTGTAAAACCATGTTAGATGTTTTACATTCCTTCACTCTGTATCTCGCATATAATAGGGTAGGTAATGGGAACCTCATTTTAAGACACAACGTTCCCCGTCAGGTTACAGTCACATCCTTGTGCCCCTGTGCCACGATGGCCTTAGGTTATTATTGAAGGTTCTAGAATATATACTTTATTCAGAGTAGAGCAGTATTTTGTTATCTGAATGCTATTCGTAATATGATGATTCTAACGAGTTATACGGAATGGAGACTTAACTGTATAAGCAAAAGTAATACCGTTTCATACAAAAGTGTAGAGTAGGTTCTATTACGGCTGGTAAAGTTTTTTTTTTTGCAAATTTGGTTTCTTTTTTTCATATTTTTATTATTGCATTAGTGTATTGTGCCCTTCACAATTTAACTTTTGCCTGGCTGTGCTCGTGCTAGCTACCTTTTATTGTTACCTACTTATGCTCAAATAATAATTGTGTTGTTTTATTTATTCCTTCAATAAATACTCGAATTGTGTTAATGTAGTATACATTCGAGCATTTGTTGATTTTTTTTGTGATGATAGCGATTTCAAATAGGTTGAGACCTATTTGAAATCGATGTCATCGCTATCGCTGGAGAGTAGAAGTCTGAGAAGTGAAATGATGATGATAATGCTCACATTACTCTCCAGCGAGAATCTTTATGCTATTTCTAATTTTAAAAAAGGATATAGTATGTACGTTTTCATATAAATATAAGTGATATAGAAAAGTGTTCATTTATAAAAAAGTCAAGGAAACTAAGATGTTGAGTCAAGTTATTTTATATTTTACAAATAATATTGAATATAATAATAATTGAAGATTTTTAGCGTATAAAGACCAGCATTAAGCATATAATAATATTATACATATTTTTTTCTACTGCCAACTTCTTAGCTGTCATCTGTCATAAAACGTCAGTAGCTCAGTACGTATTACATATTTGGTTGGTAAAACTGGTTTCGTTTCCAGTTGTCGATAGAATCGTGTCGTGGCGGTTCGTTCGCTCTGTAATAATACACAAGCAAATCTATCTATTCGTAAGCGTTAACAATATCTTATTTAAGTATATTACTATTCCTCTTCTTGCGATAAGATCCTGATTTGTGTTATGTATTTAAAGTTTTTGTTAATACATTTTAGATAATTTGACGTCGATTGACATATCGTTTCGCAAGTAGTTTCCAGTGTTTCCACGGAGGTGTTTTATTTGTGTACGTTTTGTGGAAAACATCCGCCAGGTGTAATTTTTGTGTTATTTGTGTAGTGTGTGCGTTTTAGAAATTATTTCATTAATTTTACTTGTTATATTTATGATTGTAAATGGTTAGCGTGTTAAAGTAAATAAGTATTGAATGTTATTTTCTTTATGTGTGTCGACTAAAAAATGCTGGTACGTCGGTTGCACTTTGACAACAACAATATGAAGGTAAGTTCATATAATATTTTTTATGAATACTAATAAAAGTTAAAATAGTGATCCTAATAACTGTGTGAAACTAAATTTATGTTCGAATTTAGTTTTATGCAGTTTTGTTCTGATACATTTTATCATAGTATAATTTATTCTTATTAAGATAACATCAAATTTGTTTTATTTAAGTATGAGAATAGAGTTGTGAGCTATTGTCTTTGCAATACAAAGAATCGTTTATGCATTAGTGAAAAGCATTACACTTTTCATTTGATAATATAAACACAATTATGGGCTTCATTGTCAGTTAGGAAATATGACTTATTTTAATTTCTTTGCTCTAGACAAAGTACACAGTTAGGTTTGACCAAATAACACACAACATCTAGAAAATTTTACAGTATGGGAAATAGAGTGAATTAATACTGCAAATAAAAAGATAAATTAGATTATCTATGATATGATCGATTATGATGTCTAAGTAATTTTATCAGTGTCATCAATGTCTGACATTGCTCACACTATCATGAACAACAAATACAGATATCTTAGATACACGATAAAATGAAATATATTTAACCCTAATAATAATAGAATTTTTACAATTAATTCAATTACTTTAAAGAATTAAGGACATATTATTAGGCCATTGCGGCACAATGGGACAGCATTTGACAGTAAATATGTTAATTGTTAGTTCAAATCCTACTTGTGGCCATGAAATATGCCTAGACAAGATAAATGTTTAACTTCATCAAGCTCACATACCATGTTTCAAATTTTGGCAGAAAATAAAATGTCTGGAAACTAAGTTCTCTGCATGTAGAGTACAAAAAAATTCTGTTTGGTTTACTTAAAAACTATTCAAACTATCAATCTTCCAATAAAAATCATAGCATCAATATATATCACATGATATATATTGATGATATATATATTATATCATGTTATATATATTGATGATATGACTTTAAAAACAAATTAAAAATACAAAATAAGCACAACTTTGAGAAATCAATCAATTACTGCTGATTTTCTAATTTTAAAGTAAAACCAAGCTGTCTACAAGGCTGTGTAAGACTTATAAGCCAAAAGACAAACGAATTTCGTTGTCAGTATAATCTACAAACATACATGTAAATATATTAAATATTTATTTAAAAAATATTTTATTTTCTTCTTATCATAAATTTATCTTAGATATGATAACAGACGCTGTCAAACTACATAATATGTATATTAAATGAAAATTAATCCTTTTCATCATTTATCAGATTTAGCTTAAAATATGTGAAATTGCTAACAAGTAAACCTTATCAAGAATACTTACCGTCAAGTTAGAGATAAATTAAGAAATTAAAGAAAAATGCTTGTCTGGAACATTACAAAAGAAAATATAGAAAATTTGTATAATAAATCTATTCGTACTGTTAATGTATTTATAATTAGTTACTATTATCATCAAATCAATACAATATAATTTTCAACGACTAATTACATGATGAGGCCAGGATTTAAGCTAAGCCAGGGAACAAACGGCTTTCTTCCAGCGCCGTCGATTACGTTCGATAACTTTCACCCGCTCCTGACAACTTTCGCCGATCGCTCGCTCGTCGGAAGCAGCTACGCTGTACCACAGATGTAAATATGTAGATATTGTAAACGCCATGTAATTGACAAATATTTTATTTTTAGCTTCACTGTTTATCCCGCATATAGTAGGCAGTGGTAACGTTATGTTAAGACATTCCGCTCTCCGCTTTACACCGAAGTTACGGTACCTACGTTGTGTATTGAGCGGCGGAAATCAACGTCGCGCTTTTAACACATAATTGTGAAATATAATTTGTATGTTATTAATTACCTTAACTATTAAGTGAGAAAAGTAGACATTCAAGGAAATCAGATAGACTTCCTTTGGCTGTAATGTCTACTTTTAATAAGCTTAAAAATAAAAAGAAATTGTAAGTTAGTTACCTACATGTACATGAGGATTTCATTTGAATGTACTTAATATATTATATTGGAGGGGAGGTGATAGCTATATTAGAATAAGAAGACATGCGGATATAAAGTCGATATATTATATTTTAAACCAACAACTATTATAATATATTAGAACAATCACATAATTATTTCGGCTAACTAATTTGCATTTTTAATTTTACGTTTTTTTAGTACTAAATTCGTCATAGAATCCACATTTGGTGTCTCTACAGTGAATGTTGAGTGTGCTATCTCTCTCTCAATATCATCATAGCATTGATAGCGCCAGGGTTGACTAAATATTCCACATTAAATATATTAAAACGCAATTAGGCAATGACATTTTAGCAATGAAGACAAATCGATGGATATCTCATTTATCAACATTTGTCTTATATTACCGACTTTACTGTGGGGCTATTATAATAAATCTATTAAATAAAATGGAATTTATTATACTTTGTGAAATTGTAGAGTTTGTTTGGTTGAACGGAGAGATCTCAGGCTATGGGGCCACACTCGCATATACAACTCTTTGCTATTTGAAAGTTGGAAATGAGTTTAACTGCGAGCCGTCTTAGACTAATTACGCCTTCTGCAGGGAAAAAAATATTAGTCTAGTAGCTAGATTATGCCGCTTATAAGATAAATGAAATAAAAAAATAAGTATTGATATATTATTATACATTAATAACAAGATTATTAATAATTATTATTGGCGTCATCTATCTATGTGATTTGATTCTAAAATAAAAAGAAAATACAAAAATTTACATATTTTGTGAATGCACGTCATTTTATGGTAATTATGTGAGATTTCTCCCCTGATAAGATAGTTTTATCTCGAGTTTGATACGATATCGTATTGACCTTGCCTGGGCTAATGCAATAAACACACCGTTCACGACAAGATAGCTTCTAATATTACATGTTGTTAGCTAAAACTTCTCCTAAATGAGAACCAGCCCAAGAGTATTCTATAATTGAGTTTGTAACTAACAATATAGGTTTTTTTTATTTGCTTTTTTTGCTTAAAGAACTTTTCCTCCTATTTTATCTTATTTACAATCATTTTTTTTTTGTTTTGATAAATACAACTGATTTTTTTTATTTACGTAAGAAAAAATATCCAGTTGATGTATGAATTTGATATTATTATTCTGATACAGCGAAAATTATAACTACTATATAAGCTCAACGTAGGTGGTGAGTGTGAAAAGCTGAAAGCTAATTCATACGGGATTCATTAACTAATGTGTTTTGACAATGTTCAAATCCAGCGAAATTTCAAGTTATAATCCGGGATTAAATTTGTTGATTTTTAATTATCTAGATAAAACGAATTTAACTGATAATAAATAAAATTAAAGATATACAAAACAAGGTAATATCTATTTATGTCATATCGGTCAATGGCTGCACCTATTTAACATTTTAGTACAATTTCGTTATTACTACAATTTCGTTATTACTACAATTGTCGGAGAGGCTCATAATATTGTAGTTAAAAGGAAAAGTTACATTTTAATAAAAATTATTTATTTTATTTAAAAAATAAATATATACGGAATATTTATTTATTTGATTGACTATTAATAATTTTCTTAATAACAGGTCGAAGGTGTCATCTCTCTGAGTCGTAGTTATAGAGGATAATTTATTTGTAATAAATAAATTTATTAGAAATAAATCACCATCTATAAAAAGTTATTACTGTGCGTTTTAACGATACTGAAAATATTCGTCATGTAAAGTAATTTGTTTAAATGGGGTTCGTTATATAGAGCTTAGGATGGTCAACGAATTGTTTTAACAAGGTTAAAATAAAAAAAATATATATTGAGGCCAGTTGTGGCGCAGTGGCACAAACTGTGACTGTAAATCCGACTGTTTGTGGTTGCGATCCCCACTCGAGGAGATGAAATATTTACTAAAATTTACATTTCTATATTTCTTCGCTCTGGTGTCGAAGAACAAGCGCGGCGTTAAGTTCTGCCTCTCATCACGCAGTGCCTCCAGAATTCGGCAGAAAGTGGGGAACAGAGTGTCTTAACACTAGGTCCCTTCTGAATACCCTGCGGTGTGCGGGATACAGCGTGAAACTAATTTATAAATATTAATTTCACATTTTTCATTTAAAACGTCAGTTTCATACATGAGTTAACAGTACATTACTGAACGCTAAATAACAATAGCTGTCTCACGAAGATTTAACAAGTCTGAACCTGTCGAGACTTGATTTTAATAAGAAATTGAATATAGTACACTGATATGATTCGTTTTGTAAAGGTTTAATGTAATTCGTTATATATAGAGGTAAATAATACTGTTTTTTTTTTATATTTTGCAACATTGAAAATTCGTTATAAAAAGGGTTTTAACGAATGTATTCATAAAGTAAGAGTTTGTATACACTCTTACGGAGAAGTTTAGGGAATTTCGAAAAAAAACGGTAAATCGAAGAAATCGTTACATTGAGGTTATGTATTATTATACTATAGTTTTATATAATATATATGTATTTGGGGTCGTCGTGGCTCGGTAGAGTAACATCTGAGTGTAGCGATAGTTGTAAGTTTGATTCTCATTGAGTGGGATGATTATATTTAAAATGTTTATATTTACCCGCTCTGGGGCTCACACCGCGGCGTTGAATTCTGCCACTCAACACAACGCAATGTCTTGTAAATTGGCTGTAAAATTGGGGGAAGGAGTAACTTAATGCTTAAAGAACAATTTGTTTACTTCCTTTAAATTCGGCGGAAAGTGGGAAACGGAGTGTCTTAACACTATGTTCTCTCTGCCTACGATGCTGTGTGCGGGTGAAGCTGATTTAATTTATTTTTTTAATTTTACTAATGCTTTACCAGTCAGTATTATAAACCTAACTCTAAGCTAGTTTTTAGAGTAGCAATCTTACAAACGTGCCCGAAGGTCGGTGGCAATGTATTTACATAATGGAAACATTATTTTTTAAAATTTTTCCTTCTTATCGCCCACACGTCAACGAAGGCTGAAATATTATCATAATTTTTCACAATTCGTTATCAATCGGACAATGCCATTGACCAACTTATGAAGCCATTTAATTTGACCTTTTAAAGGACGGCGCTATACTGTTTTTGGCAAGATTATTATAAAATAAATAACTAATAGCGATGGATTTTGTTACTCAATAATTTATTTTGGCCATTATTCAAGCCAGTCGTAGTAGCACAGGGGAACAAACGTGTAACCCGAAAGGTTCTAATTTCGATTTCCGCTCGAGAAAATGTAATATTTAATACTACCATCAGCGGTAATGGCTGTGCGTGCGTCTAACCGCTGTCAGTCAGGTACATGTCCTTTTATATATATAGATTTTCCTTTTTCACTCTGATAACGAGGCCACTCCTCAACACGAAATGCTTCCAAAATGAGGCGAAAATTGGGGAGCGGAGTTCCTTAACACTAGGCTCCCTCTAACTATTCTTCGATCTCTCTACCTATCCTGCACACGAGATACATCGTAAATTTGGAAATTAGTTATTTTTCCTAAATATTTAATTGTTGGCGCACTGAGATAGTATTGACTACGTCCGGAGTGTCTTATATTAGTTTCTCTCTTACTTATCCTGCTATATACGGGATGCAGCGTGAAGGAAGAAAAATTCGATAAATTTAAAAATTTAATGCACAATCCGTTGTGTACATAATTTCATATGCAAGTATTTGCAGTTTTCTCGCACATTGTAAGGTTTTTCTAGTATTATGACACTTTTGTTTCGTTACACTCATTCATTGTGTCGTAGATAAGTTCTGTCTTGAGACTCTGAAATAAATGTAGCGTAAGAAATCTTTTGTTCCCTACTTGGCCTTCCTCTGAGAATTCTTAAGGGATTTCTTTCATACCATTCTTACTGTTTCATAAACAATTTCTTTAAAAGAATATTCTTGATGCTGTCTAACGTATAATGTTTTTTTATAGCATTTTGCTGTATCGCACATGTAACGGTTGACAGAGGGAACCTGGGAACCTAGTATTAAGATACTTTGTTCTCATTAAGATACTTCCGTTCCCCATTTATTGTAGAATTCTTAACGCCGCTGAGATACAAATGAAGAACAGAGTGTCTTAACACTAGATTCCCTCTGCCTACCCAGTTGTGTGAGGCAGCCTGATTTTTTAAATTTTTAAATTAATACCTTAGTGGTTGCGTTTTATTCTAACTAAACAATGACAGAAGTTTCTAATAATGTAATACCATTAATTTATTCTTATCTCGTCACTTTCAGAGGTACTGCGTGTAAGATGGCGAAACACAATGACGGATTTTATACTCTTTGCCAGAACCAGAATGGGGACATAATATTAAAAACGGTACATTCATTCGACTGGGATTCGAACCCACGATCAATGATAGTTGTATATTATATACTGATTTATTTGCTCCCAAATCTGGTATCGTCTAGTTATTTATTTGTTTACACGCTACGCCTATCAGCGGATATAATGGTCACATAAGTTGTTGATATTTAGATTACAAGCATAAATTAATATGAATAATAATTTAATATGTAATTACAAAAAAAACCTCACTCTGTATCCCGCAATAGAAGGGATAAGACACTGGCAGACAAGATTCAGCGCTTTGTCTGGCTACCAGAGCCAAAATGAAAATCATTAATTCCTCCAACTCGGTATCGACTTGCAATCGCCGCCTACCACGACCTCTTCTCCTCTTCAATAAGCACCTCGTCTCATACTTATATAAGACCTAAAGAGATTAGGTGCTTACACTTACCTCACTTTTCAATTTTCAATATTGAGAATGTTTTTTATATGAATTCTCATAATGACATCATTGAGTAATTAGAGGCGAGTAGTGGCGCAGAGGCACAAGCGTATGACTGTAAACGTCACACGTTGTGGGTTCGATCCCACTTTTAACGTTTAGATTTCCTCGCTCTGATAACGTGGCTAGGCGCGACACTGAGTTCCGCCATTCAACATGCAATGTCTCTGGAATTTGACGGAAGATGAGGAACAGCAGTGTCTTAATGGGAGCAGAGTGTTATGACACTCTGTTCCGATTAAGACTACACTAGGTTTTCGGGTTCTTTCTGCCTACCCTGCTATAAGAAATATTACAATCCAGCACTTATGCTACCTAAGTACTTATAGTTATTATAACTTATCATTTGTTATTATTTTTCTCTTATTATGTAACTAGAACCTGTTATTTTATATGATGATGTCTGATTTAAATCACAGAGAAATGCTTAATATCACAGAAATAGTTTACCTCGAGTTAAGTAGTGAGACAGCGGCCTTTTGAAATCAATAGTTGTGGGCTTTGGTAATACAAAACACGGCGTTGAGTTCCGCCACGTGTGCCATGTGTGAAAAAGGCAGAATGATGCGGTTTCACACTAGGTGTTCTCTTATTGTATTATAATAAAGTGTAATGCTGGAAAAGTCATTATATTGGTTCTTCTTTGTGTACATAGCAGTTTGTAGGAGACGTATGTATATGATGTATATGAAGAAAAATATTATTGTGGCCATTGTTTACATAATTGATAAACTTATTCTATTTATAATATATACTGATGATAAAATATACTTGTTTCGATGAACATTAAGTGTATAACAATAAGATTTTTGAAAGAATTATAAAATAAATGGATATTATATGAAAATATGACGTTATGAGATGAGGTCCAAAATTTAATAATATTTGTATTTATTTACGACTCTCATTTGCATGTGTTCGGCATATTAGTGTCAGATGACAGTTATTATGGTTATCTAAAAATAGTATTTTACATTTATTTAAAAAAAAGAGCTGTCTATAACACAAAAAACGTATATTTCGACACTATAAAGGGAATCAAAATTATTAGGGTACTTCTGGTTCTATATAACTAACTATGCGTGTGTGGTTAAATCTTAAAATATAATCGTCTTAAAAATGGGGCAAAATTGGGTATTGAAGCCGCTAGTTCAAGTGAGGTATCAGATGAAAGAGCTCTGGTTAAGCTAAGTTTGAATTTCAGAAAAAGTTCGGGACGTCCAATTTTGGTACGGAACCTTTGGTGCGCGAGCCTGACACGCGCTTGTCCGGTTTTTTTCCACATTAAATCATTCCAGAGATTCGTGAAGATGAAAATAAAAAAATATAAACTGGTCGTCACGATCGTTGGCGTGACTCAAACTAATGGCGCACCTTTTACTGGTTGATTATAGAAAATGAATAGTGTAAACGTAAATAAAACGTCATAGCATATTTTAACCATACAATTTCTATGTATAAATATTAAACACGTAAATGTACTGCATTAATATTTCATTTACAGCCGGAACCCTTTTAATTTTTACAGGAACACTGTGCCCCGACTGTCAGTTCTTCTATTTTGCAACGATTTTTTGTAATAATGTAATTTCAGTTCAGTACTTTTGACAAAATCCTAACTTGTTTTTGCTTTTTAACTTTCATACAGTCTTACTAAATTATTGTTCTTTTTTATTTATATATTTTCAGATGTGAATATTAAATAATAATTTTATAAGTGTTAAGGTATATATAAAATGTATGTAATAGTTATTCATGTATTGTTTTCTTTTCAGAAAATCACAGTAGGAGACGTTCAAATCACCACTTCCTCATAATGGTGCGTATTTATTGCAAATTTTATGGAATATATTTAAATAAGATAACGTTGAACATTAATAATTAACTATTTTTTTTATTTTCTTACTGGTTATAAATAAAAACATTAAAAAAGTGTAGGTAATTTATATTTGACATGCATTTAAAAAAATACCTCTGAACAAAAGTTGATAAAATTACGCACAGATACAATAAGTTAGAGTAGGTGCAGATTAAAACCAGATAAAATTCATCGTTCTTTACATTGATATTTTCTTATATTCTCTCTATCGATATCTTATTATTGGTTTTTTAACGAGTATATAAACTGACTTTTTGGACCCACAGGGTCAACAATGTCATAATAGTACCACAGGGTACTATTATGACATTGTTTTTAATTATTATAACAAAAAATTAAAAAATATATCTTATTTATTATTAAGTTATGGTGAAAAAATTCTCAGTATTTATTTCCGTTTTTCTTTCTACCGTATCTAAAGTAGTCTTACTTAAACTATCATCTGAGATCAATTTGTCAGTTACCGTGACAAGTATTTTTTTTCTTCTTATTACAGTAGTGTAGGCAAAGGTAATCTGGCATCCCGTTATTCGCTTTTCACTCAAATTCGGGACATAGCGTGTTGATTCATGGAACTTAACGCTGCAAATAATCTATACTATAATATTTCAAAGCCGAGGAGTTTGTTTGGAAGAACTTGGTATGTCAGGAATTATTAGTTCAAATGAAAACACATATCGGCATATATTTTAGACATAAGATATATATAATATAATAGATCACGTTAATGATTTCGATACAATCCACTTTATCTGCGGTTAGAGTTACCACATGGATTTGGAATGTGTCATACTCAATTTCTACCTATTATCATTTGAGCACGCGGGCACGCGCACCCGTCAAAGCTAGTTTATATGTTGTTTTAGTTTTGTTCAAGGTACGCAGAGGGAACCTAATGTTAGTACACGCCGTTTCCTAACTTTCCGGCATTGCGTGTTGAATGGCGGAACTAAACGCCCTCTATTTGCTATTTGTTCTTCGTTACCAGAGAGAGGAAATATTAAATATTTCTTTTTCTCGGGTGAATCGAACCCACAGCCTGTCGCGTTTACAGTACAGTACCTACTATATATTTAACATAAAAAAATACTAAGAAAAATGGAATATGAATGTATGGTACTTACTTACTACTTACTCCCATACTAAATTATTGCACATACATTTAAATAAAGATAAATAAAAAATTAAAAATTAGCTTCACGCTATATCCCGCACACTGCAGAGTAGGCAGAGGGAACCTAGTGTTAAGACACTCCGTTCCCCACTTTCTGCCGAATTTTGGAGGTATTGCGTGTTGAGTGGCAGAACTCAACGCCGCGCTTTGCCTCGACACCAGAGCGAAGAAATGAAAATATAAATTTAAGTAAATATTTCATCTCATCGAGTGGGGATCGAACCCACAACCAGTCAGTTTTACAGTCACACTTTGTACCACTGGCCTCAAATAAAGATATTTCTTTATTATTTGTTTATGAAAAGCAACACGGGCTCAGCAATGGAGGCCATCCGCCCTTCTGGTCGCTCGGTGGGTGTAACGTTTGTCTCCATCGTGTTGCGTGTTGTATTGTGAATAGATAATTGCTCTATTACGTTACCACAAAAACGCGATTCAATATTGTTTTATTTTATAACTATTCATTTGACTTCGTGGTGATTGTCTTTTTTAAGTTGGTTGTCTATTGGTTTTTTCGTAGGTCAGGTTTTGGCAGAATATTGTAATATATTTATATGTTTTTACTTATTTAATGCTTTGAGCAGATGGATATTAGTGACGCAAAATGGATTAATTTCGCGACAGACAGACGAATTTTGGTTGGTTGGTTTTTAAATTTATTATAAATACACCATGTCGCGCAATGGGGCTATATCTGACTGTAAACTATCTAGTTATGGATTTGATCCCCTCTCGGGGTATCACTTGTTTTCATTTCCCCATTTTCGCAAGACAGTGCGGCTTCGGGTTCCGCTCCCCTACTACAAAACCTGTACCATGTTAAGTTCTCAACGGTGCTATAAAATAAATGCTATTTATAATTATTTATTGTAACTTATGTCGACTCAACGAAACTGCATTTAATGTTTGCCTTCGAGCAAGTAATAAAAGTTTTAGTTTCATCAAAATCGGGCCAGGATTTCCAAAGTTACAAAGTTTACCACTTTCACCCAGTCGCTGCGTGATGTCGCGCGGCTTTTGTAATGTTCGATTTCGGGTGATATGGAATGTTTTTTTAACCATTTCATTTATTTATTATAAAAAACAATTGAATTTTCAGCGAAACAGCGAGAGCTAAACGAACTTAAAGTATGAAGGCGTTAACAAGTGCCGACTGGCAAGACGTATGACGTCACACGCTTAGCCAGATTTTACAGCGGAGGCCGTACTTTAATGATCAATATCTCAGTTATTTATGAAGATAGAAAAAATAAAATAAAAACAGATCCTTTTTTTCCGATTTATCTCTTTTTTATATATGAAAATAACAAAAAACGATGGTGTGACTCATTATCAGTCTAGATATATTCAATTATAAGTCGGTGTTATAAGTTGATTATATTTTTTTAACAAAATAAATGAAAAATTACAAAAAATATAACATCGACCAAGTTACTTCAAAAAGACGATGCCTATCGATACTCGAAGTTATTGAGAAATATATCATTTAAGAATGATAGTAGAGGTTTTACACTTGACCTTGAGCCTTAATAATTTATAATAGTTTATATAATAATTTAATATATTTTAGTTTGCCGAGTCAATCAATCGGTCGTTCGTTTTCGTAATAAAAAAGAATTACAACTTATGAGGTTCTTTATAACTAAATTATATTGATATTTTTTTAATTTTAACTTGTAGGTCTTACTATCCAACAATTTTTAAAAATCTTTTATTGTATTTTTTTTATTAGCACAAGTGGTCGAATACATTGTTTTTTAACAGTACAATATTTTTTTAAGTGTTATTCCACTCACACTTTACACATTTTGAAAAGAAAATGACTTATTAAGAAAACGTTCGAAATGCTCAGTTCTATGCTTATGACCTGAATACGAGCTACTGCGTGTTAAATGGCTAAACTGAACTCTGCATTTTGCTACCAGAGTAGCTAAATTAAAATTATCAATTCACCCGAGCGGGAATCGAACCTAAAATCATCGCGTTAACAGTAAGAAATCCCGTCTCCACGACATGGGTCGCCGATTTTTCTTTGTACTTTTTTTTCTTAAAATCCACTTCACACTGTATCCCACACATACAAACGAAGGGAATGGTAAACGGAGTATCTTAACATACTAGTGTTAAGGCACTCTGTTCCCCACTTTTTTTTTCTTAAAAAACATAATATCACAGCTTCATAATGTTTATTTAATCAGCTGCTCCTAACGTAATTAAATGACGCATAAGCTGATGATTTGTGTATTTAAAAATAACCCCGAACGCTAATATTGTACTAGACGCGGCCGACACGCGCGTAGATACTGTGAGGGAAAAATGAAATTTTGTCAATAATAATTAGTTGTATACTATTATGCTGCGTTAAACTCTGAGAATTATTAGTCCTGTTATATTAAAGATATATGAATTGTTAGATATATTAATAATATCCTTTCCTTTTTTTTAAATATCTGTGAAACTGGCACTAAATATAATAATATAAATATAAATGTTACTTATTTCGAGTGCAACAATATTTTTTTAACATTATATCACATATTATTGTTAGTAGAAGGAGTCCCTGAAAAGCTCGTTTGCTAGTTAGTCTCATATAGTTTAAAGCAGTGGTTCCCAAGCAGTGGTCCTAAGCCTAAATATGGTCCGCGAGCGATTTAAATTTTATGGCGGGATGGTGAGGCCAAGTTTCTATTCAATTATCACAGTTCATTTTTATTATACCTACTTGGTAGTAGGGATACTATACTATGCATATAGTATCCCTACTACCAAGAATGATATAAAAGTGGTCCTTGATCAAGAAAAGGTTGGGAACCCCTGGTTTAAAGTGACAGTTAAAACATTAGAATAAAGTAGAAGGATATATCATTCATAGTTATAAATATCTCAACGTTAAGGGGGCTTAACGTAAATATATCTTAACCCGTGCTGGGTAATGCTCGTAATGCCCAAAAGTGCCTGACTGTCATCTTGTAAAATAAAGGAAACGCATAATATAAGATGATCCTGGGATACTGAAAGAATGTTTGATTGTAAAAAATTTAAAAAAAAAAGACATTTTCCCAAGTGGGAATCGAAGCTACAACACGCCCCCTTTTATAGTGACATTGCTTGTGCCACTGCGCCATGACAGGGCTCTAGCTTATAATTTATAACATATCGATACAAATGATGACACCAAATATATTATAGATTTATGATTGAACTCCTGGCGCCATTGAGTAAACACACTAAGTAGATCTGGACGGATTGACAATGCTACAAATATATAACAGTTATTGTGCCAAAAATGTCTTCTAAGAATTATAACGACTATTTCATCTGATGGCATCTATTAGTCTATTATATAATAAAATATTTGTATAGTGTGTCGGTACTTTTAATATATTGACGAAAAAACATTTTATAGTAATGAAATGTTTTTAGTGAAAATAAATAAATAAAAAAAAAGACAAATTAACAAATTTAACTTTCCGGGCACTGCACACATGCACTGATTTTGTTTAAAATAAATTACAATTATAAGTTTGTGATGATTTTTTTCTATGAGGAACTAATAAATTACCAAATTTCCGTACCAAATTTCAAGATTATGAGTTCACAGGAAGTACTCAGTACGTTTTTATTCCATCAAATTTGCAGCTATTTTTTTTTTTCAATTTATTACCATTTAAAAATTAATAGAAGAACAACAATACATATAACATCTAAAAAGCCAAAAAGGTTTGTAATGATGTTAAACGGCTATATCTTTTATTTGGCAGCTTACAAGTTTGGTTTTGTCACAGCTCCAAGGGGGCAGTAGACCTGATTATCTGATATAAACTTCAGCTTGATAACTCCACGCGTAATAAGGGTTTTCCCCTTTTGAGGGACCCTAAAGCGTAGTAATGGAACACTAATATACGATTTTTCTATTTTTTTGTTTGTTTGTACACATACACCTTGTGAACTACTGGATGACTTTGGTAGAGCTCATATGCCTGGACAATAATATGTAGACAATTATTTTATTATATAATTGATCTTGAAAACTGGCACTCCTGATGTAGCCTTCTACGTCAGCAGTGCCGGTACCATAGTACCAGGTACCATTTGTCATTAACATAAAATAAATAAGTATGTATATTTAACAAATAACTGTAATACATACACAACTAACTAAAAAGGATATGGCACATTTGTAAAAGTAGTTTTTTTTCTAGTTTTTATTGATTTTTTTTTTTTTATGAAAACTGAAATGATTCAAAATCGAGGTGAGTCGTGGCGCAGGGGCACAATCGTGTGTCTGTGAACGCAACGCGTTGTCAATTCGATATGCATTCGTGGAAATGAAATCGTTATTTATATTTTTTCATTCCCTACTGATACAGTGTAAAGCTAAGTTGTTCAATATTTCCATTTCCTCGCTCTAGAGTCTAGAGTCGAGTCAAAGCTCAGCATGAGTTCCGCCGCTCAACACGGAATTCCTCCAGAATTTGGAAAGCCAGGAGCGGAGTGTTTTAACACTATGCTGCCTTTGACGAGCCTCCTACATGCGGCATACAGCGTCAAAAATAAAATAAAATTTGAAAAACAATAAATATCCCGAAATTGTTGGTCCAAATTTCAATGATAATACATATTTAATAGAAGTTGTATGGAAATGGTAATAAAGTCCTGGCCGACGAGGTAGCAGGCGACCACGAGTATATATATATGTAATATATTATAAGCGCCTATTGATCGCGAATAAAATTATAAAATGCAATATTTTATATATGTTTTTCTTGGCATTGTTAATTAGTGATATATTGAATAAAACATATAATTTTAATTTATGAGTCTCAATTACGTAATGTTGTTTTTATTTAAAAATAATATATGGCTTGCATGTCCGACTTTAGCTTGGTTAGTGTGGGTTCTTTTATTTTTATTTGATGTACTTTTGTATAATATTTATTACATATGTATATATTATTCCTATATACTTAGAGACAGAAAGTGGTTCCCTCTGCCTACCCTGCTGTATCCCACACTGTAGGGTAGGCAGAGGTAACTTAGCGTTAAAACATTCCGTTTCCCAATTTCCGCCGAATTCTAGAGGCATTGCGTGTTGAATGGCGGAACTCAACACCGCGCTTTGCCTTGACATTAGAGCATAGAAACGGAAATATAAATTTAAATAAATAATTCATTTCCTCGAATGGGATTCGAACCAATAGCCAATCGCTTTTACAGTCACACTATGTGCCCCTGCGCCACGACTGGACTCATTAGTTAACCTAATATAAATAATAATAGCAGAATAAAGAAATAGTTGGCATTAAAAAATATACACCTAAAGTATAAAAGATATTTTTTTTATACCTAAAACATAAAAAATAATTCGTTAATTATGTGAATTTCTGTGTTTTAACAGGTCGTATCAAGCAAGACACCTTAAATTTTAGACTAGTTTTGATGTTTTTCAACTCGTTCGGCAAACGGGTTTTGGAAAATTTTACATGTACATATGTGAATATTGTGTTGTTGATAACAACACGTTCTCCATATTTAAGTTTCGTGCTACTTGGTACGTTATTAGTACAATTTTGGTGCATTTTTTTTTATTGTTCATTTTGATTTTGGTATGGAAAAAGAACAAAGTAAGTAGACGAAACTTAGTGATAAGGCGCTGATTTCATCACGAGCCACTGCATTTTTGAGACATGGGTGCGTTGGAGTGGTGGAACTCAACGCCCGCGTTAGATTTCTTTCCAAAACGGAGAAATCCTAATAGTTTACTCTCACGTTTACAGGCAGATCCTGTGCCGCTTTGACGGCTTCTACTAATTATTAATTTTATATGAAGTCATTTCTGCTCTTTTCTGCCTATTATAAATATTTTATGTCATATAGAAAAAGTTAAGAAATGTTTCTTTTCTCTCTTTTTTCCAGCTTCACGCTATATTCCGTTTATAGTACGGCAAGAGAAGATAACTTTGGCGAATTCTTATCACTGATTTCTCGAGCTTCAAGGGTCTGTAGGTTATTTGAACACACGCTATATTTATATTTAAATATACTAACGTAACTCTTAATTAATAACATTAATAATATAATTTATTTGTAAACAACAACATTTCATAATATAATTTTGATTTATTTTACACAAATAAAATAATATGTTACTAAATAACTGAGTACGGTCGTACATTTTGTATCACAGAAGATATTAAACACCTTAAGTCAATACCTATTACGGAAGTAAGGCATCTCAAGGCTCCAACGCTTCACTGCACCGCACTATGTAAACATTATACTTTATTTATATACAAAAAAAAAAACTGTTCTGTTACCGAGTGCCAGACAGACAACGCACGGACGAAACTGCTGGACTGGACGGAGTTGAAATTTGTCATGTAGTTGGTTCAAGAGCGTAGGAGAGCTCTCAACTCTGAGATCGATCTTGAGATGCCTGAGTCTCACAGTTGAGAACGGTTTATACACACGGACCTAACAAAATATTTTGGAATATTATATTATTATATTTACTTATATACGGTGAGGCCAGTCGTGGCGCAGTGGCACGGAAGTGTGACTGTAACACCGACTGGTTGTGGGTGCGATCCCCACTCGAGGAGATGAAATATTTACTTAAATTTATATTTCCATTTCTTCGCTCTGGTGTCGAGGCTAAGCGCGGCGTTGAGTTCTGCCACACAACACGCAATGCCTCCAGAATTCGGCAGAAAGTGGGGAACGGAGTATCATAACACTAAGGTTCCCTCTGCCTACCCTGCTGTGTGCGGGATACAGCGTGAAGCTGACTTATATACGGGAATGGAAAATTTGAAGTCCTAAAGTCCACGCAAACGAAGTTGTCGGCGATAGCTAAGTAACATTCATGTAGATAATTTATTGTTTTTTGTCGAATTGTAACGTCCCTACATGGCTTATTTTATTGAGATTTTTATTTGTTGAACGTGTATTGGAAATATTTTGTTTACTTATGTTTGACATTGTGCCTTAGTAGGACTGTTGATTTGTCAACATCACAGGTTTTTCTTTATAGAATGTGAAACGCTGATGGAGATGGACGAACTGATCTATCTTTACATTTTTTTTCGGCAGTAAAGCAAAATTATGAAAGTAAAACTATGAAATATAGTTTCCGTATTGACAGGGTTTCTCTTTATGATTTTTACATGGTAACTAGTTAATATAAAAAAATATTGGTACTATCTAGAGGCCAGGGGCACAAAATGTGACTGTAAAATCAACTAATTGTTGGTATCGAACCAACCCACTCGAGATATTTATTTACATTTATATTTTCATTCGCGGCGTTGAGTTCCGCCACTTATCACGCAACGACTCCACAACTTGGCGGAGTGTCTTAACTCTAGGTTCCCCCTACCTATCCTGCTGTGTGCGGGATATAGCGTGAAGCTGGTACTGTCTATATTAAAATTATACGAAGCGAAGCTAAGTCTTATTAATTAATGAATGATTTATGGATCATTTATTGCTGTTGCAATTTAGCAAAATGCAAATAATGATCATAAAAATTAAAGGTCAGACGTTGACAAAGATGAGATTATAATATTTTATTGCAGCTTTGATCGAACATTAGAAGTGTGATTATATCGAAGCGTTATTGTGCCTGATTCAACGCGATGGTTATGGGCTTATATCTTTCGAATAAAAATTACCCGTAATTCATTACCCATTATTAAGTACCCGTTTCAGTGCAGCGTTAGGCTCCGCAACACCGTATGTAATGAAACTAAACGGAATGTGGCACACATAATGACTTACCTATATTAAAATTTTCTTTGTATGTCTTGCAAAATGCTTTACCGAATGTATGTATGAATACTGTTTATAAAAATATATTAAAAGAAGGAATCGAAGGAAAAACATTATTAATAGTAAATTCTAATAGTAGTAATAATTAATTATTTAACAACAATCTTTCCTTGCTCACTAGGTGGAGCTCGCTTTGAGTTTGATTAATATTTTTTCACTATTTATCGTAGCAGAGGTCGTTGTCTATTCGTTTGTCACAGATGGATGGATTAACTGCGAATGAAGGTTAGGGAATTACATTTTCCTCTAAAAAGTAGGTTACGTTCTTAAAGAACATCCAACATATAGTTTTATTATTTATTGTTGTATGGGAACGTGTGTTCTTTGATTTAAAAACAGTGGAATTATTCATATTATTAATCTGATTGTTACCGACGTATGCTTAGATTATAAAACACCAGTTCACTCAAAAGTGACTGCTCTGTCTTTTTATCCATCATTGGTTTTTTAGCTTCACGCTGTATCCCGCAGTAAAACAGATTGGTATAGGGATTTTAGTGTTAAGACATTCCATTCCTATTATGGTACTTCCACCTATTACTTTCCGCCGAGTTACGGCTCTGCGTGTAGAGTGGTGGAACTCAACGCCGAGTTTTGCCTTGTTACTAGGAAAATATGAAATATTTCTCTCTCAGGATTTTTTTATTGAACCTACAGCCGTCGCGTTTTCAGTCGCGCGTTTGTTCACACGTCACAACGGACTCTACATCTTTACATTGTTCACATTAACGATTCATAGTTTATTTTGCATTTCGAAAACCAATTTATATTATATGCATACAACGTGAACATAAATAAATAAATTTGTTCAAACACTCATTAGCTTAATGATTAATTACGTGACGTCACTCTGACGTTGTTCGAAAGTTTTTGTATGTTTACAGGTGTCTATACAAAATGATGAAAACCAAACATGATAGAGTATTTTGAAATGAAATATAGTCATATATATTTCTATATTTATATCACGATTTACAGGTTTCACGAGGCCAGTCGTGGCGCAGCGGCACAAAGTGTGACTGTAAAACCGACTGGTTGTGGGTTCGATCCCCACTCGAGATGTAATATACCTAAATTTATATTTCTATTTCTTCGCTCTGCTGTCGAAGCAAAGCGCAGCGTTGAGTTCTGCCTCTCAACACGCAATGCCTCCAGAATTCTGCAAAAAGTGAGGAACGGAGTGTCTTAATACTAGGTTCCCTCTGCCACCCTGCTGTGTGCGGGATACAGCATGTAACTGATTTAATTAGATTTTTATATTACGATTTTCTTGTAAAAACAATATTTTTTCCACATAAAAATCATATGTAAAGTAACTTTCCTGCCTTGAGGTTTATGTTTTCATTCGAAATATGAATAGAAGGCACGCAAAGAATGTTTTCTTTGAAAATAATGTGAAGAAGAATGTTTGTATATTGTGTACTGACAGTATGCAGACTTACAAATTTTCGATGTTTTTACTAAAACATAATGCAATACTGCGATTCCAAGAAGCAAATTTAAGGGAACTTGGTACTCGATAGTAGTAGCTCGAATGTGGAGTTTACTTATTTATTTAATTGGGATTTAGAAATATTTATTTAAGTGTAGTTTAAAAAAAAATATTAATGATTTTAGAATGCTCACCTATATATCTGTGCACTAAATAAATTGTAATTTAAATCTTTTGGGAATGTATTTGATTTTGCCCACAAAAATTGTTCCATTTAAAAGAATAGTGATTAGTTATTTTATTAGTAATTGGTTCAACTATTCCCAGATTAGCCCGAACAAACATAAACCGAACAGGCAGACGAACAAAATTTTTTTTGTTTGTTAGTGTACTAGCATCGTGTAAATAAACTATATGCACTTGGAAAAACGCGGTTATTTCAAAATCACAGATAGACGGTTGAAATTTATTTATATGTATAGATAAAAATATATTAAAGCCTGAATACGAAAAATGGACAAAAATATTTATTCATCCACAGTGTTACTATTTTTTAAAAATGTTACAGATAATTTAATAATTTTTAAGTGCTCTTACAATACCAAGTCCTAGGGAGTAAATAGATGTAATACACAAAAGCGAATAACTGTAGTCCCAGAGACTAACAAGATTAGACTTTTACTTTATAAATTCTATTTGTAAGGACTTTAATCTGAGAATAGGATTAAACGAAATTATTTTCGATGCGAAAGCTTTTGGAGGAAAGCTAATGTAATCAATAAGCTTAAGGTAACACAATAGTCCTCCTCGTTATATAAATACGGGAAGTATTTTCATACTACATATACCTATGTAATGTTGTGTTTTGTGTATGGAAGATTATTCATTTTGTTGTTTATATATATATATATATATATATATATATATATATATATATATATATATATATATATATATATATATATATATATATATATATATATGGGTTGAATTCGCGTTGACATTGAATGCTAAGCGTACCTATACATCAACTATTCAACTATTGCAAAAACATACGTGACTATAATAATCTGCACAATTTTTATCGTTTTATGAATCAGCCGTTGAATATAATGTCTATCAATCAATGTCTTATACAACCATTCGATTGGTTGAATCAAATAATTTTATTTAGTAATATAAAAAATATAAAGAGTTCCGTCGTGACGCAGATGTGCAAATGTGCGACTGTACGCGAACGCGAAAGGTTTTGGATTCGCTTCCCACCTGAGGAAACGAGATATTACATATTTTCATTTTCTCGCACTGATAAAGTGAAACTCTGGCAAAGAAAAACTCTGGTTAAGTAAAGTGGGGAATAGTAATATCTTAATGGGGACAAAATATCTCAATACTAGGTTCCTTCTCTCTGTACAGTGTGAAGCCTAAAAGAAGGAAAAAGTCGAGGGTGATAAAAAAGGCCTTAGCTTCACTTAGTTTCATGAACGTTGAAATAGTCTAAATTCATTATATATAAAATATAGACATTATATATAAAATATAGAGAGGCCAGTCGTGGCGCAGTGGCACGAAATGTGACTGTAAAACCGACTGGTTGTGGGTTCGATCCCCACTCGAGGAGATGAAATATTTACTTAAATTTATATTTCCATTTCTTCGCTCTGGTGTCGAGGCTAAGCGCGGCGTTGAGTTCTGCCACTCAACACGCAATGCCTCCAGAATTCGGCAGAAAGTGGGGAATGGAGTGTCTTAACACTAAGTTCCCTCTGCCTACCCTGCTGTGTGCGGGATACAGCGTGAAGCTGATTTATTTATTTGATTTATAGACATTAAAATCTGTATTTTTCTCTGTTCTGTTTTACTATAAATAGGAAATATCTGTGATATTTAATGTGTGAAATATGAGTTAAGTTACTTCTATTAAATGAGCTCACCACAACAAATTGCTGTTACGGCAAATTAGAATTTCCAACAATCAACGCGTATCCGTGACTTATTTTCTTAACTTTAGAGTGTGTCATAAGTTGTGTTTGTAATGTATAATATTCATGTATTGTTTTAGGCTATCAAATGGATCATATGTTTTTATAATATTACAAAAAAATTAAAATCGACCCGAAATATAGTTTATTAAATTATGACATAAGTTTTCGCCTGCGATTTCATCAGTGTTGACTTTTTAATTATGTTGGGAGGAAAATTTTGGTAATAATAAATGATTAAAATGGTAATGGATTTATTATTATGCCAAGTTTATTAATAAAGATAAAAATAAGGATAAAACTTAAAATTTAAATATTTTTGCATTTATTAATATGGAGGATGATAAAATATCCGTCGACAATTTTAAAAGTTTAATTTTGCATAGTATTTCTATTCACGAGTAGATCTGTTTGTCTGCTTGCTTTGCTTGGACAAATTGTATCAAAACCTAGCTGAGTGAAATGATTTTGATAGTATATTTTAGAGTACTTTCGTTTCTGTAAATATATGTTTCTAAGTGACTATTGTAATGTAATCATAGAAATACTATTTTAGACAATATAATAATTCATGATAGGTTTCTGTATAGGTTCATTATTATTATTGTTTATGATTAGTTTCAATTTCAGTGAAATAGGTCTAAACAATAGTGCTATTAATTTGAACAACATCTCAACAATAGTTTTCTAACCTATTGTTATATAGGTGAGCAACATAACAAACTTTAAATTCATTTATTCTATATACTCAATGTTATATTTGCTTGTTGCAGGGGAAATATAACAAGCGGCAGCCGTACATCGCCGCCAACAATGTTGCGACCAGAATCGCCACTCGCTGATCACCGCAGCCTCCTGCCGCGGCGGTTGCTGCCGGCCAAGGCTCAAATAGCTCCCGTCGATAAGAAGAAAAACCGAAGATCTCTAGAATTAAACCCACCGTCCAATGACCACGCACCCTACGATTATCCCAAACTGCTCATCTCGAAAACCACCGATTCTCTTAACACAGAATGCCCCAGAAAACTAATAAACAAACAAGATTCGTCTGATAGTTTGAAAAGGGCGTTGTTATCAAAAGATGACAAGAAATGTCAGGCATCTGATAAGAAATCTTTAAACAAGCAGGATTCCAGTGAAAGCTTAAAAAAGTCGTTACTATGTCGACAAGACTCAAACGATAGTGCGAAGAGGCGGGATTCTGATCCCAAGTGGTTGCAACGACCAGATGATAAGCGGGGTTTGGAGGTAAAGCGTGGAGGCGATAAAAAGGGGTTACTCGAGACTGATATAGATGACACTTGCAAACGGATATATGAGAGACGGACAGGATGTGCTCGTCCTACCCTACCTCCAGTGGCTGAAAAGGGAGTGTCTCCTAAGTCGCCAAATGGTAGTCCCCTGACTCCTGGAGTCGCTGCGGTGGCTGAAGGTGTAGTCCGTTGGGGAAGTGGACTGTTGTCTCCAAAAGATGAACCAAGGCTAAGACCTGCGAGAAGCTGGTACGGATATGGGACGCTACCAACAGATAGCGATAAGGTAAATAATATTTTTAGCTGTTGCCAGTCACTTCATTATAATTATTTTATATTGGATATTTTGATGGAAACTTAAAGACCATAAGTTAAAACTATAAAGTTTTTAAATCAAAATACGTATTTTATGAGTCAATTTAAAACTTAATATGATTTTGTTTTCCATTTTTTTTATTTAATAAATATTGCTTACTGACGTTTTAAATATAATAAGTTATTATGCCCACTGGGAATCCCAAGCACTTCTGTTGGATATCGTGGTACAGATACTTAAAACTGCTATAGCACTTCAAATATACAGAATTCCAAAGCGAAATAATTACTAATAATGCATTTATGTCTAAATTACGGCAATAATTTGATTTATTATATAACTGACCGAGCTCTATTCTATTACCTGTCTCCAGCGCTCACATTGTGTACGCTGTGCCTGTGTCATCCCGATAAAGGGATTGACTGCTTGGAAATTTTGCACGTTAGATTGAACGATGTTTTTTTTACTACTCTACTCTATGACGATACGTGTTAAATTAGAATACTCCAGAAATCAGAAATAATTAGGCGGTTTTATATTCGTTTCGTATATTTTTTTCTCCTTACTTTAATTGTAAATTAAATCAATATAAGTTATATAACGACCAATGGCTGTCAAGATTAGAATTTTAATTTATATTTTTTATTGATCTCGAATAATATTTATATAATATAATAATAATAATAGTCGACGTCATCGTGGCACATAAAGGAAGTGTCTGTAGGCGCGGTGGTTCAATTAAATAAAAAAAAAATTGCAAAATATTTAAAGAACGAATGAAACTACAAAGATATTAAAGATCGAATTGGGGATTATGTTTTCTTTTTTGTTTCTAGTATGGTGAGGAAGATGACCAGATCGTTTTTTAACGTGCCATATCAAATAAGTCTGCACAGAAATTCGATGCCTTGTCTTTCTTGGCTTGTCAGCCTCTTAGCAAATCTGCAGCGCATATGTTTAATACCTAAAGGTAGTAGTGATGATAAAATTTTTACAAGATTAATTAAATTTCGTGGACCGTGTTGAGTCAAATCAGTCATTGATCTGCAAATACTAATAAAGTTTTGCGTTTCGATTGCAATAGATGTTTTTTGTCCGCTTTTCATACAATAGCCATTGTTACGTTGTCTCACTTGGCACAATATATTTCGTTTCATTGTTTCCGGTTAACCGCAATTGGAACTTGTCTGACATACAAAGCTTGCAGGTTCGAGTCCCGGCCAAAGTTATGTCTACATTTATATGAGATAACATATATTTAACTAAACAATCCATAGTTTGTTAGTTTTATTTTGTGTAATCTATTTTTTTTTTTATTAATTTTCTTTTTCAACAATATAGAGTACCTATTGATAATAGATACCTTTAGGTACAATTTTTGCGTTAAATTTTTGCGTTAATATAATGTTTTTTATATTATATCATAACTAAATAAATAAATATCATAATTTTAAAATATTGATTATTGTCAAGCGAGTTTCTTCCTCGTATTTCTTTGGTTTTACCCACTGTTCTTTACTTAGGGCATTCCGGGTCGATGTTAATTGTCTGTTGCTTTTTGAACTTGTATCTAATGTCGTTTAAAATGTTATTTATTATGTACCTACCTACGTTAGGATAAATTATATAATTGTCTTCCTTTTTCGCTTATCAACTTCGCTTCTTATTCATATATTATTCATTATGTAAAATTTGTGGAATTAATGTGATTCTATAATAAAGAATAGTCTTACAAAAGATCAATATATTCAGGCTACATTTTCGCCGTGTGAAGTTTAGCATAGAAAAAAAAATCCATGACATTTCTACGTATCGCGTATAGAGTAAGTTGTGAATCCTATTGCATTTTGATTAAAAATAAAAATTTGAATATAAAAATAAAAATATAATAAAAAAATCAATTCCAATATTTTTATTTCAATAAAAAGTGCCCTTGTTATTACTAATAACTTCAAACAAACAAATACCCAGTTACAGTTCAAACATTTCGTTTTTGTTTTAAAGGCTTCCAATTAAAGTTTGAAGACTTTCTTGGGTTTCTTGAAGCCTGTTAACAATTTTGCTTGAGAAATATACTTAAGACAGTACAGAAATATACTCTTAATAGAATCAATTAACTTTTGACTACGACCTTTTGTGTGACTTCTCATGCTTTAACTTTCCAAAGTTAGAAGCGACTCTAGTTAGTAATGAAAATATTTTTTTTTTTTATCTTAAAATTCTTGATCTTTCCATTATAGATTGCATTTTTCTCATAGTAGTTTAACTTTTATGGTAATGACACCTTATGTATATAGTATTGATTGCTACAGAACGTGGTATGCAGGTCCTTGTGCTAGGCCAGATTTTTTTTTGTGTCTAGATAATTGCTTACATCCTTATGGCTTAATTTTATAATTTACAGCTTAAAATAAAATATAATTATAGATGTATCCTATTTAGATAAGATTAATTTGTTTTGATTGACAATCGATGTCCCTATGGGATATTTCTATATATACTATGTAATAAAATTACATAAACAGATCGGTGTAACACGGATGATATATATAAAAAAAAACTGTTATTCTTGGTATTTCAGAACGTAATAGAACCAAGAACTATGATTTCCAATCGGTTTATAAATAAAAAACTCTACACCAATTTAAAGAATATTTTTAAAATTTCTATAAATCACTCTTTCAACGTTTATTAAATTGGTTAAGTTTAGTTTTCATTTCTTATAGTATAGTTAATAGATATTGTTTTGGAAATAAAATTATTATTCAAAAAAGAAACCGAATCAGCGCGAGTCGGGCTCGCCTATCGTGGGTTCCGTACAAAAATTGGAAGTCTCGACCTTTACTAAAATTCAAGCTTAGCTTAGCCAGAGCTCTATCATCTAAAACCTCACTTGAACTAGCGGTCAAATTTTGCCCCTCTTTTAAGTCTTATTTTTAGCATTTAACCACAAATCTAGAAGTTTTACATTATTTCCTGAACAAGTACTACCTGTGGATGCTAGGTGCCAAATTTCATAATTCAAGATGAACCGGAAGTACCCGATAAATCAAAATTCAAAGTTTGATTCCCTTTATAGTGTCGAAATACACACATATAAACGGTCATATCTTTTTAAAAGTAAATATAGAAATACATTTTCTATATTTACTTTAAAAAAAGATATGGCCGCTTATTACGCGTATTTAGATACATTACATTCGGCTACGTAGATCTGAGTGTATGGTTTGAATTTCAACTTGATATCTCCAAGTATTCTTGAGATAAAGGCTCTTGACAGACAGACAGTCGGACTTACAACAAACTGATCTTATAAGGGTTCCGTTTTTTCGTAGAGAGTTCGTAGTATGGTAGTTATTAATTATGTAGTCCAAGCGGGCGAAGCCGCAAGCGGGTCGGAAGCTATGACAATTTTAATTTACGAGGTTTGGTTAGGAAATTACAAGGTAGAATTCTATTCAATGTTATTAAAAGAAATAACGAAGTTTTATATGTCAAGAGCTAGCAAGTTTTGTTACTATGTAGTTCTTATTCAATAAATTCGCAACTTTAAAGTGGATCATTGTATGAATTTAGTATTCAACGTCGACACCGTGTGGGGCAACTATTCACATGATGAATGCCAATTTGTTCTGCAAACGCCTAGTTAGATATGCTGAGTGTAAAATTTAAGGCAACACTTACATAACTAATCTAATTATTTGAATAAGAGAATCAGCTTCACGCTGTATCCCGCATACGGCAGGCAAAGGGAACCTAGTGTTAAGATACTCCGTTCGCCACTTTGCGCCAAGTGTTTTTGCCTCGAAATGAAAATATAAATGTAAATAAATATATCATTTGCTCGAGTGGGGATCGAATCCACAACCAGTCAATTTTACAGTCAATCTTTGTGCCCCAGCGCCACTACTGACCTTGAACAAGAGAAACTTTACGCTTTTATTTCCCTCTTCCTATATATTATTCCGTTCTCCGCTTCTTACTCATGTTAGATTAACTGATCGTTAATTTGCAAAATCCAATATCACACAATGATTATTCAGATAAAAAAAAAATGTTTTTTGTTCTATATGAAATGTGGTCGCTCGAGTCGGACTAACTTATATGACGTCTTAACAATTATGCCAATATAACGTCAAAACAACTAATAAACACATATGCTTTATTTATTCATTCCGATTCTTGATTGAACTATTATTTTTTTAGCATCATGCAGTATCCCGCCCATAGCAGAAAAGGCGGAGGAAATCGGGAAACCTAGTGTTAAGATACTATTATTATTAATAATTTAAGAATTTTGGAGGGATTGCGTTGGCCTCGGAAAAATTTCTCCGAGTGGGAACCCAAAACCATCGCGTTCAAAGTCGCAGCATTGTGAACCTACGGCACAACGGCCTCAGCTGAAGAAGTCTTAAATAGCATATATAGTTAATATTATTAAGATAATTTTGAGCTAGCATCTAATTGAGACTTTCAAAAAGAGTTCAAATTCGTTTCGTCTTTGTCGTTACCGTCACTTATTGTATGTTATTTTTTAAGTTTACAATGAAACACAAAGTTTCAAAGATCCTGTCATTATATCCACTTATCCGTGTCACGGCAGCGATGTGGGTCAAACTCCATTGTTCGTGGCTAAATTAAGTGAGGCCACCAGCCTTTGACACCGGGTCATCTCAAATCTTGGTCACTCCGTTACATGAGTAATGCTATTTACCTTTTTAAATATTGTATTATGTATAACTAACACAATTATTCCGTTTTTTTGAGTAAAACTTTAAAAAATATTTTTAATTACAACTGATAAGACAATCTAGATCTAGAGGCCAGTCGTGGCGCAACGGCACGAAGTGTGACTTCGCTCTGGTGTCGAGGTTGAGCGCGGCGTTGAGTTCTGCCACTCAATACGCAATGCCTCTAGAATTCGGCAGAAAGTGGAGAACGGAATGTCTTAAGTTCCCTCTGCCTTCCCTGATGTGTGTGTGAGTATTCTAAAACTTCTATTAAAAAACCCACAAATATTTAATAAAATCACATCGTAAATGTATTACCTTGAATTTATAATTAATTCAATTCTATCATTTATTTGTTTATTAGATTAGACTATTTTTCTAATTAAATTTGACAAGTTAAACTGAACTCAACGTAATAGGGCTTAAGTACGGAACCTTGTTAATCGCTCGAACAACAACATCTTCAGAACTAAGGAAATATAAAATACGGACACGGAACAACAATTAACAGTTCTTTATGCCTTATCAAGGAAACACTGGGCTCTGGGATACATTGAAGTGGGTACATTGGAGCCATTGACATTAAACGACGCGCATGCGCAGCGCGCGGACGTGTGCGCAAGATCATATATCTCTTTAAATTATAATTTAATTTGATTTTGTATGTGATTGGTTCATCTTGTACGTAGAAGCGGGTTGGTTTTGTGATACGTGTTGAGTGCTAGTGTTGTGTTTCAGATTGTTTCTTGTTGTTTCCTTTTTGATTATTGGGAATATCTGTGATTTGCATAATGCCGAACGATGTTCGAAGAACTAGGGTAACATTTGTTTTATTTCTTTAAATGTATATAATTTTGTGTGTCGTATTTTGTAGAGAGATGGACTGTATGTAGACACCCTGTCTCTCTGCATTCTCCAGAAACAGATTAATTGGTGGAACTCGAAATTTAATTTATGTATGTACGTGCGTTTTGATAGGCATGTAGTTAGGCATTTACAGATCGACAGTCTACTACTATAGGCCAAGTCAAGCTTAAAAATCTTAAAGAAAATAATAGTTGATAAATTAAATTTCTCACAGATTACAAATAACTAACAACTTCATCGATGACGTTATTAAGTATCTGTGGTTGATACGACCTCAGTGTTTTGCTTTATTGTTATCACCGCTTATCGTTTGACCGTACCGTGAATATTAGGGCTATGCGTCATCTTCTGATATCTTGAATTGTAGTCGTACGCTGTGTATTGTTAGTATGTATGTATGTATTAAGACGTGTTTACAAGGCGGAAAATCCATACACTAACTTCTAAATTTAGAAATTCCATTGTTTTAGCACGCTAAAGCAATATTTCGTTCGTTATGTGAAATTTGCAAAATCTAGGCCGTCTCTCTCTTACTCACAATTCACAGTTAAAAATTAATTGTATTTAAAATGTAATTAACATTTTATGTAAATTTAGTTGATTACTGAATTTGAATGGTTAATTTTTTTTTATTTTAAATATATCTACATAGCGGGTATGGTTGTTCATTATAAATTATAATATTTGTTCTTAATTGGTATCTGTTTATACAAAAAACATGCGAATTTTTACTTTAATTATTCGTCTATTATTATAATAATTATATAGTTATTATTTATAGAGCAATGTCTCTCCAAGGTTAAAATGTAATATAAACATTAATATTATTTATATTTAGACAAAATTAAATGTAAGTAAGTATAAAACAAAAATCTCGATTGCGTCTAAGTTAGTATGTCCAGTAACATTCACGCTATAGAGTCAAAATCCACGACGACGTATCAAATTAGGTTCAGTGGTACACGTTTACAAGGGAAGAAATGAACGGACCTACATATACACGCTAAACACATTAGTATCCTTTTGTGTTTCGCTGCAGTCGGGTAAAAACTTGATCAATAAAGCAATTTGTGTTTTATAAACCTTAACGTGTCTCTATAATATGTAAAAATGTTGTAATGTCAAAATATTTTAATATCTATGTATTTTTTTAATGATCTCTTACTATTAATTTTTTTTGCGAATAGTGATATTAATATAGCTTTCTAATTTTTTTTGCGTAGTTTTTGTATATAACGTTTACTATGAAATTATAACGTGTGAGAGTATTTTAGAAATAGTCTTTTACAATATGATAAAATAAAATAAATAAATCAGCTTCACACTGTATCCCGCACACAGCAGGGTAGGCAGAGGGAACCTAGTGTTAAGACACCCCGTTCCCCACTTTCTGCCGAATTCTGGAGGTATTGCGTGTTGAGTGGCAGAACTCAACGCCGCGCTTAACCTCGACACCAGAGCGAAGAAAATTGAAATATAAATTTAAGTAAATATTTCATCTCCTCGAGTGGGGATCGAACCCACAACCAGTCGGTTTTACAGTCACGCTTCGTGCCGCTGCGCCACGACTGGCCTCAATATGATGTTGTTGAGAAATGTTTTTTTATTTGATTCGCTTGTAAATATAGTTTTCTTAATATAATATAATTTATGAGAGAAGATATGTGAGATACTTATATATGTCATGTATTATGTATACACATAGATAATAAAGATATAATAGAAATAAACTTTTTAAATTAAAAATGAATTTGTTCTGGGTTAAATATATAATAGTCTCGTTTATTTAACAACAAATCTTTTAAAAGTGGTTGTTTGTAAAATTTGGAGGCATGAAATATAAAAAAAATATAAAAAATGTTTACCATAATACAAATCTGTCTTACACGCAAGGAATCGAACCTCGTAGCTCTAACTAAGCACAATAGTTAGCCACTTAACCAGCAATTAGAGGACTCGAGCCCACTTTCTAATTAAAGGAGACCAAACAACGGAACTGTAACTTTAAACTTACTATGGGATTATTACAATGAAACGGAGCATTTAGGATGGGAACGGTTAATGTCGTTAGCTTTTATATTTACTACAGTTGTACGTATATAGTAGTACTGTATACTATAGTTATTAGGACTATAATTAATGTTATTACTAAAGAATTCGTTTGTTTGAAACGGCTAATCTCAGGAACTATTGATTCTAGTAGTAAAATATTTTTTGTTGGATACTTAATTTACCAAGGAAGGCTATTAGGCTATATTACGTCACGAACACTTAGATTTTGTCATGTGTCATACAAAAGTTATATTTATTTCCGTCTGCAGAAAGCTTAAAGAAGCTTCAGATGAAACTTAGTATAAGAGTATAGTTAAACTGTTCTTGACGTTTATACGTAGAGAAAGTTATTATCTGAACATAATAAAAGAATAAATGAATCATACAATATACGATATAAAATCTTTTAAATTTAAACTTTGAACCTTTTTTTTCTTTTATGTAAATAATTTCCTTACAATTTTTAAGAGGATGTATTGTGTATAATTTTACATGAAATAATGGGCTTTTGTTTTAAAGTTATATTATTTTAATTACACATTATTTTCATTATCCTAATTCTCATAGTGAGTTTCTGTGAACGTAAAATATTCTTAGTATAAGTGACGCATCACTCTTTGTTTCACGACTGAACTACTTATATTTAAATATTAGCTTTACAGTTATTTATAATAAAACAATAAAAAAATATTTGCCGTTCTTCTATCTTACTAACAATAAAGATAGTATTAAAAATATAAAATTTGAAATTACTAAAAAAAATGTATTTTATTTTGAGCGCCCAATATGACGTCAATTCAATATTATAATTTTATGCTAGGACATATATATGTATATAATTTTTTCCCCCAAAATTAATTATAACTCCGCACACGCAAATTTAAACACGTAATGGTTGTTTGTAATAGCGGAACGTTAGAAGTTTACTTTAGCTATTTCTGTGTGGCGCTCATTACCCCAAATTATTTCGAGCTGGTGAATTTATGCTGTGGGATGAAACCCGCTGTGACCTTGACTCATCGTACAATGTTACGAAATCTTCCGCATCGAAGAGAGCAATGCGTCTCCGGCTGGGGTGCTTGCCAAGTTTTTTTTTATGTTATAGATTTGTTTCAATATTTTTTTTTTATTAAGGTTGTATGTATTTTGTTGTCAAGAGTATGATATAATTTTAATATGAAATATAGTTCTTTTTCTTTTAATATTATTGATTTTTGGTAGTAAATTGTTTATTTGTTAGTAGTAAAAATGTTAGTAGTATATGTGTTTAAGATAAACATATACTATGGTTCTAATTTGGATTATCTAAAATGTTTTTTATATGTATAATCTCGGGATATGCGTGACAAAGTCAACTAGTAACGTCAATCTATATGTTTCTAAATAAAAATTAAAAAATATATTAAAAAGATAATTAATTTAACTTAGTTCTCTTCGACCATTCCAGATAAGTAAATACAAGATCTCACAAAATGTGGAGGTCATTTCGTACCGCTGAACATCAATGGAATACATTGTATAATAAAAAAAAAACTAATTATAATAGGTAAAAAACTGAAGTATTGAATGTACTAGAAGAGCAACGCTTTTTATTTCAAATGTGGCCTTTAGCAATATTAACAATAGATTACACGAAAGTGATTCGACGATTGCACGTTTTCTATTGAAATTTGAAACTGAAACGTCAACCTTGACTTAATGCCCATTTCGTGTGTTTCGTGAGAGGTTACTTTTGGTTTATGTACAGTTTAAGTAATATTATAATAATTTAGACCATTTCCTTATTGGATTATATATAATTGGTCGTGGGTGTTAGTTAGTAGAAAATTAATTAGAGCGAGAATTTTTGATGGTCATTTGTATATATATATTTATTGTTTTTATGTTTTATTAAGCGTACAACAGAGTACGCAGTGAGGAAACCCGGTGTCAATACACTCCGTTCTCCGCTCTACGTCCGATTCTGACATACGTCGTGTTAAGTGACACTCAAACCGCACAGGATGACTTTATCGATACTAATATACACCTATGCTTTAGTATAATGTCCAATTCACTGTCAAAGAAAATATTTAGGTATAGGTTACTCTGCGATTTTTGTCGCACGTAAATGCGACGCTTGTGGGTTCCGATTCCCACTAGAAAGAGTAAATTGTTGAATATTTTCATTTTCTCGCTCCACTCTCTCTATCTCTATCTCTAGGTTCCCTCTACTTACTCAAGTTCACTTTCTTTGAACGCCGTCAAACAAAAACAGCAACATACAATGTGCGAGTTAAGTCAGACAGGGTCAACTGAGTCATTGGGAGTCATGGATACGCTGCTAACTAAATTATCTGGCTTGACCCTAATAAATGTTTGGGTTTTATCTGTACTCACACCAGAGTGTAATATACTATATTATAGGCTGTTGTCTTATTGAAAACTTGCAGTATTGCTAAATAAAAATGAAATTAAAATAACTGTATCCCACACACAGCAGGGTAGCCAAAGGGAACATAATATTAAGACACTCCGTTCCCTACTTTCTGCCGAATTCTGGAGGCATTGCGTGTTGAGTGGCAGAAATCAACGCCGCGCTTTGTCTCGACACCAGAGCGAAGAAATGGAAATCCTCTAAAATATTTCTTAATAAACAATTTCTTGTAAACACTTTTCAATAGTCCACTGAATGAAAAAAAAACAGTCAAATGCAGTCAGTCGGAATCGTCCACAGACGGTTCCGTTCTAATTTTAGGATTGTAGAGCAACTTTTAAAAGTTAGCAAACTTATGTTGTCGAGTGTATGCCACTCATTTTGTGTCCAATGAACTACATATATAATTTTATATTTTTTTTCTATGAAATACTTATAAACTTTAGATAATACTACTAATACACTACTACCACTTTTAAACGTTTAGATTTTTCTTTATTTGCATTGTAAGTTCTCACTTACCCTACAGTCACTCACCCTGTAGACGTGATTACGTGGCGATTTTTATATAAAATGCAGCAAAATTGATGCATAAATGCGCGCATCTTTTGATTGCGTTGACTTAGACGCTTGATTATTTCTGTGTGCGGTCCTTTAAGGGACCATAGTTCTAAATATATAATAGTAATTTCAACTTAATGTCTTCACGTGATCTCGAGATAGGTGGTCGTATTGACAGACGGACAACACAGTGATCCAATAAGGATTCCGTTTTTATCTTCAGTCAATAAATGACGAATATTTTATCATTATTATATTTTTTTATATTTCAAATAATACTATAGCAAAGATAATATTGTATATTGTAATTTTTTTTCGCGATTAGTAAAACATTTTAACTAATCGAGAAAAATGACCTATTTATATCATAATGCAAACGTTTATCAAATTCAAAATTATAACGCAAAAGTATTTGAATCTACCACTACTGCGTTACTGGTAACAGAACAACTACACTACATTTTTAAATTAAAAAAAAAAACACTACCTAGCCACTGATGGCTTGAACACTTGTAGTGGCTAAGGCTCAAAAGAGAGGAACTTACTCACAATACGCGCCGTCTCAACTAATTCCTCCTATTTATAGAATTATATTTTATATTTAATTTAATATTAAATCACATGTGATGTGATTTCATATGGAGTTACAAAGTTAAATTTACTTTAATATAATATATTCTCTACGTCACTATCTTATAACGTTACCGTTTTCAGCTGAGTTAATAAAGATAAAGCGTAATGTCAACGTCGTGAATTTTACTCAATATTGTATGTATAAATGGATATTGTAATATTTTTATCACGTATATTGTCTTTCATTTAAGCTTTAAAAATATGTTCTATATATGTTTATAATTTATAAATTATTTATACTTATTGTTTTATTTTAACATAGTATATATGTTTGTTATGTAAGTATGTATTTTCATTGAAAAAGAGGAAAAACGGGGAAAAATGGATAAGTCTAATAAGTTCAAAATATAAAAAAACTTGTAGTAACTTTGTGTGCGTGGACACGTAAAATACTTTCGATATAAATAGTATCTGCGACAGAACCTCATTTAGTGCATCCCTACACTTCGAATTTCAACTTTCTTAGTCGAATAGCTTCTGTGCGTCACTCAGTGACGGAAGTTTTATGTGCTATAATACAGACAAATTAAATTGCCAATTTTTGTAAAGCCTATTAACTTTGACAACTTTATTATATTAAAAATAGAACTAAGAGAACTTTCCCTTTATCAAAGTTTACCACAAAGGGACGTTGATTTTAATGTTTTCTGAATGAGATTTTTATCTCATAAGCGTCACGAGCACTTTTAAGTCGAGAAGCTTTTTGTTCGACGTCATTGTTTATCGTACAATAAAATATAAATAAAATGTGAAATTTTTAAGTACTTTTCCGCTTTCAACGTAAACATCAGTCATATTTAACTTTGCTGTCTTATTGTTATTGTTATACCTAAACGTTTTATTTATAATAGCATATGTTAATTAGTTAAGTTTTCGTATTTAAATATATTTAAAAGTATAACTTAACCTAATTTAGGTTCACGCTTTATAACTAGCGGGCTAGTCAGAGAGAACGGAGCGCCAAATGCTACGGTGTCTTCATACCTTACCGGAGGTCCTCATGCATTTAACGTGACCTTCCTCCAGAATCTTTGATACTATGTTACCAACCGAAGTCTCCCGTTACCTCTCTTACTGCTCACTTTTCCGTCATAAATCGTATTTGCCATTCTTTCATTACTCATTCGTTCGATGTGCCTAAACAAGCTGAGCACGTTTTTCTTCATTCTCACCGTGTCATCCTCCTACCTGTCTTTCTGTGTATCTCTTACGAATTCGATAAATCTCAGCTAAGCTGACTTCTTATATTTTACGAAGAGATCTCATCTCTTTCTTTTATTCTTCTTCTTTAATACCCACGTTTTGCTGCCGTATAACAACGTCGGTACCAATACCGCAAAACGTGGCGTTTGCGTTGCCGTTGGCGTTTCTCCAAAGTGATCTCTGTAAAGAGGCTACAGCCTGCAGCAAGGGTCCACTTACATTGTACCGGGGTCGTATCTCTAATAATTTCGCCCTGACAACTTGGTCACAGTAGACTTTTTGGATTGTAGACCCAGGTCTAAATCCTTCTTTGGGCTATGAGCTCCCCTATGAGCTTTTCGGATCTCTCTAGCATTCTTCTAGCTAATATTTTAGCATCAAATTTACTACCCAAGCTAATCAAACTGATAGCGCCGTGGATTGAGCAGTCTATCTGTGAACCTTTTTTTCGCTCGTTATTTTTCAAACCAACTTTACTCTGTATTCCATATATTGCTGGAAACGAATTGCGGGAATTGACTTGAACTCACTGTGCTTGTGCCTAATAGGGACATGAATGTAATCGTTCAAATTATATTGCTCAAGTTAAAATACATATAATAGTATCACTGGACTTCGACTCTGTTTAATCTGAAAGAAGTCTGCGCTTATTTTAAATATGTTTTTTGATCACGGATAATTTTCATGTTCGTCGTGGCGCAATGGCACGAAGTGTGGCTGTAAATCCGACTGTTTGTGGGTTCGATCCCCACTCGAGGAGACGAAATATTTGCTTAAATTTATATTTCCATCTCTTCGCTCTGGTGTCGAGGTTAAGTGCGGCGTTGAGCTCTGCCACTCAACACGCAATGCCTCCAGAATTCAGCAGAAAGTTAGGGGTTCCATCTGCCTACCCTGCTGTGTACGAGATACAGCGTGAACCTGATAAAAAAATATATATATATGTATGTAAATCCACCGGTCAGTCCGGTAAGTAAGTAAGCAAAACAATAACACTATTAAAATTACTGAGAGCGCGTGCGCTTCGCGTCGTAAATATTTATGTGAACATCAAAGTGCATTTGTTTAAATATAATGTATACTTTGTTTTGAGTTCCCTTTTATATTGTGTTGGTAACTTGGTACGTAAATAACGTTGAAAATGAGGAAAATTTGTATGTATGCATATTCGTTAAACATTGTTTAAAATATGTACTTTTCGTCGTCTCTTACAATTTTCGTCAGGCCAGTCGCGGCGCAGGGTCACAAAGTGTGACTGTAAAATCACACTGGACTGGTTGTGGGTTCGATCTCCACTGGAGTAAGTGAAAATTATATGTACATTCCTTCGCTCTGGTGCCGAGGCAAAGCACGGCGTTGAGTTCCACCGCTCAACATGCAATGCCTCCAGAACTTGGCGAAAAGTGGGGAACTTAGTGTCTTAACACTAGGTTCTCTCTGCCTACCCTTCAGCGTGAAGCTAATTTAATTTCATTTCTTACAATTATTCTGAAATAAAACAAAATGCATCTCAGTTACGCAAGGCTATATTGAGTTCTGCCACTCAACACGCATTGCCTCCAGAACTCTGCGCTCTCTCTAGGCTCTTTCTCACTACTGTATCTATAAAAACGTCCCTTAAATATTTATTTTATTCTGTTTAGTAATATTTGTTGTTCCCCGACCCCGATCCCGTTTTAGATTTGAGTACGGAACCCTAAAGATTGTATTTATTTTAATATCTTTATCTGGCTTTGTTCAAGGCCTACACGCGTTTAACGTGAATACATTTTAAATTATGGTAGGATGTATGCTATAAATTATTTAGTTTTTATAGAAATAATTCATAATATTTATTTTGTTTGTCTCTAGGCATCTGGCGTAGTTTGTAGAGAGGCCTTCGCCTACTCCTATTGAGATGCAGAGGTCTCTTGACTCTATAGAATAGTCTCTTCATAATTAAATTCTGCCTAATGTATCTGACATTGCTTGTAAAATAATAAACTGACAATGTACTAGTCAAAGTCTCAACCGAAGATTCTGTTCTGTACTGACAAAGTTAAGTTTGCTATGCTCACAGACAGACAGACAACGAAGTGTATTAAATATTATTTAACACTTTCACGGTTTCCAGGAGACACGGGGTCAAATCCCGCTAAGTTAATTTTTTTATTGGTTTCTAAAAACGTTGTGTTTTGAAGTAATTATAACTATGCTGCGTAGCCGTATATTTTTGTATATAAATAAATGAACTCATTTAAGATTACAAAGTTGTAGATGATTTATATTTTGACACAACCGGAAGGAACACTTTGCTCAGTTTCGCACATTAATGCTAAACAACGGGAAACATTTCTCAGAATTTTGGGATGACAGCTGGTGATAACTGTTTTCCTTTAATTTTAGTGACTCAGTTCAACTTTATTCAATGGTTAATGTATTACAAATATCAATGTTAGCTGAAAACAACAACAATTTTTAGGGTTCTATGACGAAACTAAAAACGGGACCATATTATTAAGACTGCTGTATAAATAATAATAATAAAAATAAAAATAAAAATACTTTATTTGTTCAACAGATTTTACACAGAAATCATTGTTACAGAGATCTCCTTTTAAGCAAGTAATGCCTGTATTAGGAGATCCCGCTCTTCCAATACAATATCTTAGATATCTGTTTTAATATTTAACACAGTAAACGTTTTAAAATAAGTAATTTTTTTTATACATACGTGTGGTTGAACGTGTATATGTGTATATGTGTATATGTTTGTATGTGTGTATGTGTGTGCGCGTGTAAATGTTAGTGTGTGTGGTTGTGCGTGTGTATTATTTTGTTTTGTGGGTGCTTGCATGTCATTGGACGTGTTGTAGGAGATTTTCAGTGTCATGATAAGTAAGTGTCTTGATCCAGTCCGTGAGGATTTTTTTACAATCGTGTTTATTTTTAGGGTAGATGTAGACGTGTTTATTTATCTCATTATATAATTGAGCAGATCGTTTTAGAAATTGCAAGGAGGCAAATCGAGTTTTAGTTATCGGAATTTTAATTATATTGAATTTTCTTCTTTTATCTTCTATAATTTCATCATAATAAACGGAATTATGAGTTTTTAATATAGTCTGAGTTATGTATATTTTTCTAACGGAGAGCAATGAACTGAGTTTATATAATTGTTCAGTGGGGAATCTGAGTTTTTTGAAGTACATACACTTGATTAGAGCTCGTTGTGCCCTTTCTAGTTCAAGAAATTTTGATTTTGTAGTACCGCCCCAAACAGTGATACAATAAGACAGCACCGACTGTACAATTGATAAATAAACTTCGTTTAGAGGGTTTCTGGGGTGAGCCGACTTGGAAGCGATGCTTTTGGGAATTACGTGTCGTAGTGTCCTAAATATCCAGCTTAATTTCCTTATCCTATTTGCAACCTGATCAATTTGTGGATACCAAGCTAGTTTCTGGTCTATAATAATACCTAAATATTTAGTAGACGGTACCTTATTAATGGTAAGACAATTGCAATTTAAATTCCCTCCATCACCACAAACATGTAATTTAATATTAAAATCATTTGCAGGTTGGGTACGATTGCTAATACTATAACATATAAAATTTGTTTTAGTAATATTTAGGGTTAAGAGGTTTCCATTTAACCATAAAGCTAATTTTGCTAAGCCGTGTTCAGCAGCAAGTTGAACATCATGCCATGAGTTTCCAGCAAAAACAACAGCTGTATCATCAGCATACGAGAAAACTTTTGCGTTTTTGAGCTGTAAATTACAGAGCTGATTTACGTAGATAAGAAAGAGCGTAGGTCCCAAAACGGAACCTTGAGGAACGCCATATGAAACATCTACATCATCACTGACATATTGACTTAGCTTAACTCTTTGTTTCCTGTTTGAAAGATAGCTTTTTAGCAATAAGAGTGGTTTTCCACGAACTCCGTTGTGCTCTAATTTGTTTACCAGCAGTGGAACGGACACGGTGTCGAAAGCTTTTTTTATATCCAAAAAAACTGTTAGACATTTTTCGCCCCTGTCTAGGTGTTTCGTCACTAGTTTAGTTAGTGCACCAATGGCATCCTCAGTGGAAATACCATGACGAAAACCATACTGAGATTCAGAGAGTATATGGAAATGTTCTAAATATTCTAATAATCTTTTATTGATGAGTTTCTCAATTATTTTAGATATCGACGGTAAGACAGAAATAGGTCTATAATTACTAATTTCATCTTTGTCCCCACCCTTGAATACAGGTGTTATGATAGCTCGTTTGAGCAGAGTAGGAAAAACTCCCCGACTGAAGCAGAGATTAGCAAGATGAGTAATTACAGGAACAATATGCCTACATATATGTTTAAGGAATAGTGTTGGGATATGTTGGGATAGTATGTGTATCCCTTCGTCTGTCACCAGAGGCCCTACTCTTGAAACCAATATCCAATTATCAATCCTCAATAAATGTAATTTCGTACTTTCGACGGTAATGACTTACAAAGTTCACTACCGCCATGTAGTTGAGTTGCGTTAACTCAAAAACGTTGTAGGATTCGTTAGAATTGTGTCTGTTTGGGAGGATGTTTGAGCCATCGGATTGGCTTAGCGGTCAGAGCGACCAAGATGCGCGGGTCCAAATCCCACTAACGTTCCAATTTTTATACGTTTTCTTAAAAGCAATCTTTTCTCTAAGTGTGGAATAGCGTCTTAAAATTATTAAAAGTAATAGTTAAAATTATTTTTATCTATATCATCATTTCTAGATTTTTCCTTCATTTAAAATAAAATAGGTACTATTTTAAGTTCGAATTTCGGGCTAAATAGGCATGAAATTTTAATACGAATTGCTAACTTCACGCAAACTGAAAATAAATAGTCTTTACAAACGGATATATAAAAGACAAAGTGACGTTACACTCTTTTGTTTTTGGGGTACCGGAGAAAGTAAAAGCTTTTATAAACATAGATTATATATACTTATATTCTAAAATTAAAGTTTAATTGGTAGAAGCTTAGAAAATACTGGTTCGAATTAAAAAAAATATTAATGGGTTGGATAGTCAATTTTTTGAGGAATATTAGTTAATTATATTATAGGCTATGTCACATTACGCTATGACCGATAGGTGTGAAGTAACAACAAAAACAAATGCCAAAACGTGAGAACTTCTGAGTGTCCGTTGTTTTTCATGTTACAACTTAACTATAAATGCGCTGCAAATATATATAAGAACACAAACACAATTCAGTTTATTAAATAATTGTGTAGTTCAGCGAACGAAGCCGCGGGCGAGTTGCTAGAAATCAAATAAGGGAAATAGGAATGTTGTATCTTATTTCCTCATATACAACTATTTTCTTCAATATAGAGAAGAGGCCAGTCGTGGCGCAGCTGCACAAAGTGTGACTGTTAAACCTACTGGTTGTGGGTTCGATCCCCACTCGAGGAGATGAAATATTTACTTAACTTTATATTTCCATTTCTTCGTTCTGGTGACGAGGCGCAGCGCGGCGTTGAGTTCTCACACTCAACACGCAATACCTCCAGAATTCGGCAGAAAGTGGGGCACGGTGTGTCCCCTGCCTTCCCTGCTGTATGCGGGATACAGCGTGAAGCTAATTTAGAGAATGGCGTATAAAATATAGACAAAATATAAATGATTACACAAATTGGATGTTTCCCAATAAAATAACTTTCCACCAGTGCAATACGACTTTTTGGCATGCTGCCTGCTTAAACATCGCATTTTCCGCTCACTCATTCAATATTTTATACAGATACGATCAAACAGCACGCGAGCTGTTTACAATTTAGGGATTTCCCTAAAAAAATTTACAAAACGTACGTATTATTTTCAGGGATGTTGTAGATTTTTCACCGTCAATATTTATTCATAAAGATTGAATGGGGAATTACGGATTACCGATATAACTGACTGAATATATTGTAAGATTCTATGATTAAGGCACTGTACGTAGTCTTGTTGGACAGAAGAAAAGTAGTTAGTTAGCTGTTATTACAGCTGTCAAAAACGCGTCAACAGTATCAAATATCACAATACTAAAGAATTCTACAGATGCAAATCCAACGCTTGTTACAATACTACGTAGGATAGTAGGGTTCTTAAATTCGGTAAAATGCGAGTCGGCATCGTTGGACGAGGCCGACTCGCATTTTACCAGATTTTTCGGAATTATTGTAAGAATAATATTGATTAAAACAATTTATTGACATTTTCTACACTAATATTATATGATATTTCTATAAATATTATATAAACAAATACAACACAATTTGTTGTTGTGGTTTAGGGGTTTTTAATTGAAACATTTCAAACATTCAAATATAAGCCTTTTCTTAAATTTCGATTTTGAGTATTGCTATTTATGGATATATGTAGTTACTATAATGATTCTCATTTTATAATATATAACGGTACTTTTTACTTCCACAAATTCATAGTATGAACAAAAAAATGTTTCGATACGTTATATACCAGTTTACACTTTCCCACTACATAGAGGTACTATAAGTTCACAGAATCGAGGATTAATTATTAATCTAATTAGAATTAATAACAACCTAAACAAATTTAGCCTTACAGCTAAAATAAATTTGATAATACTGGAAAGTCTCGATATAGAATAGGTATCTACATATTTTATAAAATAGCGTAGGTGGGTGGTTAAAATTCTAATTATACGTTTTGTTTATATTTTTTTTATATGGATCTGTGCTGATACAAAAACTTAAAGTGGATTTTAGTATCATCTTGTGTTTTTTACTTTTGGTTATTTAATGTAAATACACCGTTGTACACTACAACAATAGTACAATTTATATTTTTTTGATAACAATTTTGTTTTAATTTTACCTAAATATGATAAGAAGTAAGCATTTATTTCTTTGATGTAAATCAGTTACGTCACTTAGAGAAGACAAATGTCACATTTTTTTGCTTTCTATATTAAATTAAATATACATATATACGGCCAGATGTGGCGTCGGGGCATAAACTGTGACTGCAACGCAACATGTTGTGGTTTTGATTCACACTTGAAGAAAATATTTTACATTTCTTCGTTTTGGTGTCGAGGCAAAGTGCACTCCAGCTCGCTTCAGAATCAAGCCTCAAGTTTTGGCGGAAAATGGGAAGGGAAGTGTCTTAACACTAGGTTCCCTCTGTCTCTCCTGCTGTGTGCGGGATACAGCGTAACCATAAAAAATATATACACATATAATATATTCGTACATGTTATTTGATATATCATTTACCTAATTGAACCAATTCGATACTGTTATTGATTTGCTGGCTCTCCATTGTATACTTAAAGCTCGTGGATATGGTTTCTCGTTAAGCTTAGCGCGTCCTACTTACAAGTTTGTTCTAATTTTACTATTTCATTGAATGATATTTCCACACGTTGAATCGTTAGTTACTTACGTTAGAACTGTCACTGGATTTTTTAATTTTTTTTTTACCGGAACCAGATTTTAAAGTGGTATTAAATTCTTTGAAAATATTTTAATTACAATGTTTAATGATATAATTTAATTGTATTTGTTTCTGCAGATGGGAGCAGGTGCGAACGGTCCTGGAGGTCGGAGAGCTCTGGAGCTAATTTTAAGTGGCGGTCTCAAGTCCTTAGCAAGACCCGCGAAGCCTGTGAGACGAGCCGCGTCTCGAGACTCAGTGCTTTCACAACCACAACCATTGCTTGAAGGTAAAATATGAATTCCTAAATAATATACAAATGTATTGAGGCCAGTCGTGGCGCAACGGCGCAAAGTGTGACTAAAACCGACTGGTTTTGGGTTCGATCCACACACGAGGAAATGAAATATTTACTCAAATTTATATTTCCATTTCTTCGCTCTGGTGTCGAGGCAAAGCGTGGTGTTGAGTTCTGACACTCAACGCGCAATGCCTCCAGAATTCGACAGAAAGTGGGGTACTGAGTGTCTTAACTCTAGGATCCCTCTGCCTACCCTGCTGTGTGCGGGATACAGCGTGAAGCTGAAAAAAAAATCATATATTAGCACTATGTGTTGCTGAACTAGCGACCCACTCGCTCAAACTTATTGTAGTATTATAGCCAAATTATACAAAATCTTTACAAAAATTGTAGCCTATGTGTTGTTCTAAAGTAAGCTGTATTGCTGTAAAATTTCACCTCGATGAGCTCTGTAGAGTTTACGTGAGATCTTATAATATTAGTACGGATTAGTAAGACACAATAAGGAGGATCGGACCAAATCTATTAAATGATCCTTGAGTAGAGAACCTTTATAGAATTGATCCAGTTTATTGAAGTTAGTTGTAATAGCCGTATAAAAGTCTCGCTGTTGCGGGGCGAGTTTTAACGGTACGGCCAAATATGTCTACATATGGAATTTATTGTATTTATTGATAAAATTTAACACTAGTATTTTTACTTATAAATAGAAAATCCTTATTAAATGTCCAAAGTCACATTCTATATATGTATATCTATCTACTTATATTTATTTTCAATATTGAACATAAATAAAATAAACCTATTTTCCTATTGACAGTTTGTCATTTCGAACATTGTAATCTCAACTATAAATCTCATAATATAGATTGTGAGTATAAACATACGTCGCTATGACGTAATATTTATAAACGTATTGTAGTAAAATATTTGTTTATGCTGCCAATCTTGACGGATGCTGCCAACCTTCAATGTTTCAAGTCAATCAATATTGGCATAATGCTTAGCTGATGCATCTAAAGCTAATATAGGGACTGACCTTTTTCTTTTACATGGCCAATTTATTTTTCTTTATTTTTATGTATATATATATCGAAACCAGTACGTAGCGAAAAGGCACAAGTGAGCTGCTGTAAACGTGACAGGTTGTGCGCTCGGATCCTGATCAAGAAAATGAAATATTTAATATTTTCATTTCTTAATTCTGGTGATGAGGTAAAGCGCGGCGTTGAGATCCGTTACTCAATACGCAATGCCTATTAGAATTCGGCAAAATTGGAGATAGGAAGTGTCTTAACACTTGGTTCCTAGGTTCTGTCCGGTCTTCTGTACTATGTGCGTGATACAGCGTGAAGCTCAAACAATATACAAAGAGATACGAGTGATAGTTCAGTTAAAGGTACACGTATTCTACACTTTCTGTTGATTTCAGAGATATAATATATTATATATATTATAATTAGTTACCTATTTGAACTGTACAAACATTTAATATTATACTACTGTCGCGTTTAGTTACACTTGTTCTGGGGCGTAAGGTGCAAATTTTTAGGCGCAGGCATAATTTTTATTTTTATGAAGCTTTATTTTTTTTTTTAAAACTTAAATTAGAATTTTCATTTAAAACAAATGTGAGGATTATTCATAACTTTGTTTATCGAACTTTAATTTCTTTTTCACATTTATTGAACTTTATTCAACTCCAAATTAGTAAAGAAGTTTCTTAGAGATTATAGAACCCTGATTTTGTTACTTTTATGAAAAATTTGATGACAGATATCTAAAAAAAAAACAATATTAATTACTGTTGCTATTTCCAGCATATAAAAAGACAATGTTTTTGTGATTTACCATATAATCAGCAAATGCTATCAAATTGAAATTATTTTTAAGTTATTGATGTACATGCCTAATGTCCTTAATGTATATAATGCAAATTAGCCCATATCCAACTAGAGTCCAACACGTGATTTCAGATTATAAAAAGCAAATAAAGCGAATAAATGAACTTTGTGCCCATAAAGATACGCAGTTCTGTGATAATAAGATGCTGATTTTCAAATAGACATTATGTATGTATTTATGTAGTTCGTGTAATATTATATGCTATATACTTTTTTATTATATGAGAGGAATAAATTTTACATTTTTAAATATAAATTCGAGGTCACTCGTTGTGGAAAATTACATAGTCTGTTAAAGCGACTGGTTGTAGGTTCGATCTCCGCTCGAGGAAATTAAATATTTATTTGAATTTATGTTTCCGTTTTTCGCTCTGGTGCCGAGGCAAAGGGCGGCGTTGAGTCACCGCCATTCAACACTACAATGTCTTCAGAATCCAACATAAAGTGAGGAACGGGGTGTCTTAACACTAGGTTCCCTCTGCCTACCCTGCTGCGTGCGAGATACAGCGTGACGCTTATTTGCATTTCATTTTATTTATATTTTATCTTCATATATTTTTTTGATTTTTTTGAATTTGAGGCCAGTCGTGGCGCAGTGATACAAAGTGTGACTGTAAAACCGACTGGTTGTGGGTTCGATCCCCACTCGAGGAGATGAAATATTTACTTAAATTTATATTTTCATTTCTTCGCTCTGGTGTCGAGGCAAAGCGCGGCGTTGAGTTCTGCCACTCAACACGCATTGCCTCCAAAATTCGGTAGAAAGTGGGGAACGAAGAGTCTTAACATTAAGTTCCCTCTGCCTACCCTGCTGTGTGCGGGACATAGCGTGAAGCTAATTTTTTATTTTTAATATATTTTTTATGATTACTTTTATTTTATTCACTCATTTTTTTTCTACTTGTCTAAAATATCGTATAGTGTGTATAGCCGCAACTAAATAATAAGTATGATTTAAAACAAATGCTTAAAATTAATTTGGACCAGTCAAAAACAATATATATATAAAATAATCTCCCTGTAATCAAAGAAGTACAGTCTCCCTAGGCTATCACCCAAACAATGAACTAAGCTAAAGCGCATATCACCAAAAAACCAGTCCATGATTTAAAGTTTCAAAACAATAAAATATGACCTCTCACAGCTTTCTCTCAGTATTTTACTTTCGAAAATTTACTTACATTTACATTTTGTATAATAATAATCCTTGTTGTTTATGCGTTTTTTTTACTATTTACCTTATTTTTCATAGTGAGTCTAGTAAACTTAACAATTTTTTTGTATAAACATATATAACAAAAGTAATAAAACCAAGTACTTTTTTATGTAGACATACAAAATACATGCATATATCACTTTTTGAATAATATTTCACAAAATTTGAATAATATTTTTAATAAATTATATAGAAATTTCCATTTTCGTTAAAAAGACAAAAAAGTTAATACTTTTGGTGGATATTATAATTATTTTAGGACGCCAAATATACTTCATATTTAATTATTTTATAACATGTAATAACATGATAACCGCATTTAACATGTCTGTCAGCACGCAACGGATAAATTGTTTTTTTTTTTTTATTTCATATAGGATATGTTTATTTTTTTGTTTAAAATATAAGGATTTCTTATCATACAGAAATATTATTTACAAGATGAGAACTGAGTGTTGTCACTAATTAAAAGAAACTTAACTTTATAGTTATCACCTCCTTTACCATTTTTTTTTCTTTTTGACTTTTTTATATTCTGTGACGTACAATGGTTATCATAAATAAAACCATAGTACATAAATTGGAAACTGGAATAATATAAATAATAATAAAATAAGGCAGTTTCGCACACTTCTTGCAGGATACCAGCATATAAATAAACATAAGCTTACCTGTGAATTGGGGCCAGTGCGCTTTAACAAATTATCTATATATATAAAAGAACATGTACTGACTGACTGAGGTAAGACGCACGCACAGCCGTAACCGCTGATGGTAGAAACATGAAATTTGGACAGATGTTCATTTTCATAATCTGGACATCCACTAAGAAGGGATTTTGAACATTTTAAAAATTTTAACCCTAAAGGGACGAAATTGGGGTTGAAAGTTTGTATGGAAAAAAATTAAATCGGCACCGATTTTTATAAAATTTCATATTCAAACTCTTAAAAACATTTCATTGAACACGTGTTTCATGATTTTTTAGAATTTACCCCCTAAAAGTTCAAATAGGGGGTTAAAAGTTTATACGGAAAAATCTTTAAATCGCTAGCGATTTTTATAAAAATTTAATATTGTTAAAAATATTTTATTGAACACGTGTTTCGTGTTTTTAGAAGTCACCCCTAAGGGTGCAAATACGCGGGCGAAGCTGCGCGTGCCCACTAGTACATATATAAAAGCCTCATTAATCACGTAATATATTTTCCTCCTCAGGTCTAAGAAAATGTTCAACTGTCCTTGCGCTAACAGACAGGGAGAAAGCCCCCGAACCAATCAGGGCTCACAACCGACTGCGTGCACCTTCCGTCTGCTCCCGATGCTCCTCGCTACTGTCCCTCGCCGGTGCTGGTGGTTCTAGGTAGGTGGATGTGGATCTGATCACGCTTTTACAGTATGGTGGCCGTCCTGAAGTTAGGCTTTTTGAAATTATGCGCATTGCTCCTTTGGGTAGAAAGTAATAAAAAGTAAGAAAAAATCCTAAAATCAAATGTTCCCAGCCATCTTCACGTAACTATATGGTGGTGACGAATCGTCTACCGTACTATATAATACCCGAACCACATTCATTGTGGCTACACGAGAAACGCTAGTATGAGAGTGAGGACATGTTCTCTCGTCTCGCTGTGTCGGTTTTTTGAAGAAGAATCAAAAGATACGTATAGGGGAACTGAATAAATCCACCAAAACTTGTGTATAGAACCTGTCGGGGACCCCTTCCGGAAGTTAGGATTTCTCTAGTATCTATTTTTAATATGTTATTATTGTAGGTACGCAATTTATAAAAAAAACTTAACTTATTAAGGCTTAACTCAAAAAGACGTTTAGCACCAGTCAAACTTGCCTTGTAGGAATTTAAGGTGTCGTTCATTTTAGATCTATTATTTATTAGAGGGTGGAAACTATGCGGTTTTCCCCTGAGTAGACTGGGTTAAAAGACCGGAGTGGAGACTGTCGTGATGCAGGGCAGGCATTCGTTAATGATGTAAATTTATATATTTATCGACAAATCATAATATGGAATATTATAACCGCCTTGTTGCATGTATATTTATAGATTAGAAGTTGGCTATAAAATAATCTATTGACATATATTTTCGTTTTCACAGTTAAATTTTCCTTGTTAATATACGAGTCGATTTAAATAGACATTATTATACCAGATTAGGTATTGTGGCAATACTGTGTATGGAGTTAGCTTCACCCTGCTAGCTATGAACAAATAAGTTAAAAGTGTGAACGAATTTTATATTAAACGAAGTGCTATTATTTGTACGTTTATACTTTTTTTGTAATTTTATTTATAACATTTGTTTTTTTTTCTTTAAACACAAAACAAAACATTTCTACAGATACCTTACAATCACTTCCACAAATCAGACATTATAAAAGTCGGGCAATTGCGAGTCGGGAACGAGCACTATATATATTTATAAATACGAATGTATAAAAAAAAACGTTTCTATGGGAGCCCCCTTAAATATATATTTTATTGTGTTTTGTAATAGTGGCAACAGAAATACATTATCGGTGAAAGTTTCAAATGCCTAAATATCACGGTTCATGAGATATAGCCAGGTAACAGACGGACAGATACACGAACTTAGGCTAAGTAATAGAGTCCTGTTTTACCCTTTTGGGTACGCAACTTTAAAAAGGCATATACAGAAGAAAATAAAATATACGTATGCAAAGTAAAAATTTTATTTCAAAAGACAATTTTGTGAAGGAAACTCTATATATTTCATATATGTAATTGTTTACATCGCAAAGCTATCACAACAACTTGTTTCTATATCAGTCTCCGCGTTACTTGACACGTGGAGCTTTCTGTAGCTTTTGTTTTTGCCACTCGCGACTTAAAGGGCGTACACGAATGATAAGTGCTTTGTCGGAATTCTGTTTTTTAGTCTCGCGTTTGCTTGGATTTCTTGTCTTTTTAATATTATTTTTTGGACTTCTTCTTGGTTTACTTCATTATAAAGGAATTATGTTAAAATGAATACAGTAAAAGTATCCAAACGGAAGGTATCCAAATTTCTAACGAAATGAGCGGCTAATGAGGGGTTTTGTAAGTTTAGACTTGTCTGTCTGTGTCACTGCAGCTTCTGAATTAATAAAACAATTTGAGTACGGTTTTTTTTTACCAAATGCCTTGTTCGTTGCGGTGGTTCTTATCTACGTCTTATGAAAATCGGATTAGTAGTTCAAAAGCTACAAGCACTAAAGCTAAAAGATACAATAACGTAGTGATTTTTTCTCCGTTTTTCTTTATTTTATATTCAAAACCTTAGATTTATTATTATATATCTTTATATTTACTAGATGTCAACGTCTCTATTCTGAGTATTATATTACACGACGGTCGGTCTAAACGTTTTAAACACGCGCGCCGGTTCCTGGTACAGACAAGTTAAATAACCGGAACTATCGATATCTTGTTTTTAATGTTCTGTAATTAAATAAAAGATTCGTTTTTAAGTAGATAGTCTATATATTAATGAGTTTATTTTATATGAAATAAATTTGTGTAATAATATTATGTGCTATCAGTGCATCAAGCATTTTTTTTTTGTTTTCTTTTTATTTATACATTGTGGAAAGAAGGAACATAGATTTCCGTTCCTTTTTAATCGTGATTCATTAATTTACTATATTTTATATAACCTGTATAATATTTAGTTACATTGTTAAGCGAGATTTGAAGTGCCTAAACTATCGTATAATTATAAATAATCAATTACTTTCCAATGAGTGTGCTACTTTGCATAATGTTGTTTTAGTGAATATTAGGAAGAGGCGGGTTGTACTGGTTTTCTTTATTATATGTAGTATGGTGACTTATCGATGTTTTAATGGTAGAAAGTTACTCAAATAAAACCGGTTGGTCAAAGTACAAATAATTAATAAAACATATATATTCACGCTGTATCCCGCATATATCATGCAGAGAGAACTAGTCTTAAGACAGTTCGTTCCGCATTTTCCGCCTATCATTCGACACATTGCATATTGAGTGGCGGAACTTAACGCCGCTTTTTGTCTTGTTATCGAGTCGAAAAATTTAAAATAATTCACACTGCTGAATGGGCATTGAACCCAAAACCGTTGTGTTTACTTTCGCATAAATATATTTATAAAATAAAAAAAAAATAGCGGTACCTTCTTGAACCCTTTGGGTTCTTTGATGAACAACAAAGTATCGTAAATTCTCGAGTTAAGTGAAGCGTGCCTCATGGCTCATGTAAAATAAAATTTATGACGAAAAATATAAATATGTTTTGCAACACGACGCTATCGCTCTCTTGCTTTTTAATATGACAAAACTATGTACTTGCATCTCGGCGCTGTATTAAGGAAACTGACTCTAGAAGTGATAATAGTAGGTTTGATGTTCCCTCTGCCTACCTTGTTACGTGCGATATACAGCGTGAACCTAATAAAATAGATATAATTATACTTTCAGAATCTCCTTCATACAAATTCACATGCTGTAAGTCAAATAAGCCACGTGTAATAGTGGGAGTTTGAAACACGTGCTCATGTATTTTATATAAAAAGTGCGTGTTTGTTGGTCACGCAAGTCATATATTGTAATAATATGTAGTGCAATGTGCAGTTGTTAAATAGAACATTAATGGGTCGGGTGTTTGATTGAAAAAAGTAGTTCAAGCGATGGAAAAGCAATAATTTTTTTATACAATATTTCTAGATGTCGCCCCGATGGCGTGGCGCAGTCCGCTCTGAAAGCAATAGTTGTAGGGGAATGATTGTATTTTTATTTTCATTTCTCCGCTCTGGTATACACCGTGGCGTTGAGTACCACTCAACTCGAATACCTCTTATCAATTGATTTTTTATTAACGTAATAGTATATTATGTATACCTGGATTTGTGGATTTCCACTACTGTGCGGTTACGTAGGAACTTTTATCCACGCGTCACGGAACAGTGTAATGGCCTATCCGCGGCAGCGTCTCCAAGTCGGTATGACATGACCTTCAAAAAGCACGTCTATCTCCACCTTAAAGGCCAGAACGCTCCTGTAGCTCCTCTGGTGTTGCACGGGGTCGTGAGCGGCGGTTATCACTTACCATCATGTGACCCGACCGCTCGTTTGCCTTGTGTTTTCCATAAAAAAATTCAACAACAAATTCAAACTTCGACAACACGCCCCTTCTCAAAACAAAGTAAACAAATGCTAAAGTTGTTATGCAAATCCTGCTCAAGGCTAAGGATATAATAACAGTTACTTCTATACAGTTAGGTAATATATAATAAGTAACTAATAATTATTATATAATAACTCATTATTTAACATTACTCGTTGTATTTATTCTCTTTAGACGTCTAGAATGCACGCTTAAATAATATACATGTTTTGTATTTATACTAAACTATATAATTTTCACAATTAAAAAGAATAAAATATAGGCCAAGTGTTAGTTAAATATTTACGCATAGCACACGTACGCTTTTATCTTTCATTTTTAGGATTCCGTGCCTTTCAAGGAAAAATGGAACCCTTATAAGATTTCAATAAATAAATATAAATTCAAATCGTATACTCCGATCTGCGATCCAATAATTTCCTTGTAAAATCGTTTTGCTACATTTGCTTAAAAAAAAGATATGGCCGTTTATATAATAAAAAACGCATATTTCGACACTATAAGAGAATCAAAATTATTAGGGTACTTCCACTTGACCTAGAATTATGAAATTTAGTAGATAGTAGCATCTACAGCTAGTAGATGCTACTATCTAAATTTCATAATTCTAGAAGATCTAGTTCAGGATAAAATTTAGTTTAGGAAAACTATACATTTGTAGTAAAATTTAAAAAAATTGTACTTGTTTTTCTGCATAATTTTTTATTTGTAATGATGTAGACCTTGGAAACATATTTAATATAAGTAGTTAGACAAAATATTAAGAGTCGAAGAAATATAATATATCTATATATATATATGTAAGATATGTTGAATTTCACCAATTAAAACGTAGTGTCTCCATGGCCCGTATTTATAAGCCGCTTAAGATCGATCTCAGAATCGACTCTGAGGTCGTTGTTGGGAGCGATCTCGGAGCGGCTGAGTGCGGTTTATAGATAATATAATAATAATAATTCGCTTTTAATATTTAACCTAATATCGACTGCATGATATTGATCGCAATGTATTTACTATTCTTTCAAGTTCATAAGTGGCCAATGTTGTATTAAGTAATATGATGTCTATAGGATATATTTTCCTACTACTCATACACTAGGCAAAGAGAACGTTTTGTTATGTCACTCCATTATTTTTAATTAAGATTTTATGGTCATATTGCAAGACAAGTCGCAAAACTCAAAGATTTTCAGTGCGGGAAAATGAATATGCTCATAAATTTAATATAATCTTTTGCCAGAGTGTGAATCGAATCCACGACCATGGCATTCAAAGCACCCTAATGGTATTTAATATTATTACTATTAATAAATTCTTACAAAATTCTATACATTTTCCCCTCTTTGTTTGTAGGTATTCTTTAGACGGTGCCGGTGGCGGCTTCGTACCGGCAGCGCCTATTAATTGCAAACTTTGTCTTGAAGACGCAACACCGGACAAGATCACTCTCATATCTGGATGCGGGTGCTCTTTTTGCACAAGGGTAAGTACTTAGTATGTTTTTTTTTTGTTTAGAAATTAGTTTTTTTTTCATTAATGTATGGCTATGGTTTTTTTTATTTAATAACACATTTACCCTTCTTTGGGTAGGTGTGTATTTAATATATTTAGGTTAATACATTTTTTTTTGTATAAAGGTTTACAAAAAAAAAACGTTAATAAGATTCGAACCCACAACTTTAACCTCGTAACTTCTATCATACACGTATACATAAAAATTGCACCAAGACGGTATTGCTACAAAGTAACAATGCACTATATGTATATACATATGTCTGTCTGTACGTAATAAAATACATTGTAATTCCCATATTGATCTCAGTTTAATTAGTTACAAAGTACAGACATAATTACACAAGATAAGTTATTAAATAGTATTAGGTAAATAAATATTGATTGTAACAAAAAAATATATTTCCTTTTTAATTCTTAATATATTATTTTATTGATATGGCGTTTAAAGGTCATTCAAGTTGTACCACTTTTTGTATGACCTTTGAAAGGATTAGTAAAATCGTTAGTGTTTTTTAATATAGATATATTTTAAAGGTTGGTTGTGGGAGACGAAGAAGTTTAAAATACATTTAAGTTTTAATTTTAAATGTGTAATAAAATTCTTTTGAAGAACTTGTTCTAAATCCGTAGTGTTTGAAAATAAATAAATCTCTTTGTAAAAAAAAATTAAAAAAATTAAATTAGCTTCACGCTATATCCCACACACAGCAGGGTAGGCAGAGGGAACCTAGTGTTAAGACACTCCGTCCCCCACTTTCTGCTGAATTTTGGAGGCATTGCGTGTTGAGTGGCAGAACTCAACGCCGCGCTCTGCCTCGACACCAGAGCGAAGAAATGAAAATATAAATTTAAGTAAATATTTCATCTCCTCGAGTGGGGATCGAACCCACAACCAGTCGGTTTTACAGTCACACTTTGTACCACTGCGCCACGACTGGCCTCAAATCTCTTTGTAATACATATGATTATAAAAAATGAGAATTCTGCTGAAACATATCGTAAAGTAAATAGTTTACTTTTTTAAATACACCTTTTTTGCAATATTTTATTGCAAAAAAGTTACTAAAAACATAAATTATTATTTTTTGAGTATACAGTAAAATCTAAATAAATGAGTTTGCGTGTCTCAGTCGACAATTTCCGCTCAGGAAAGTGAAATATTTTATATTATATTTCTCTCTGGTAATAAAGAAGAGAACGGAGTGTCTTAACGGCTAGCACTGAGCCTTTTGTCTACGATGCTATGTGCAGGATACTCAGTCAAACTAAAAAAGGTAAAATCACTTCACTAGTGTACGATTGTCCTTTCAAACTACGCAACGGACTTTAATGCGGTTTTCACTAATAGTATTAAGAGGAAATTTACATGTAATTATACTCATATTATAAAGTTAAAGAATTTGTCCGTTTGAACACGCTAATGTGAGGAATTACTGGCTTGAACAATTTTACATTTTGTTTCGGATAGTCGATTTATTAAGGAGCCTTCCTTATAGGCTATATCATATAACAGTATAAGTTATTACTGTAAAGTTTCAATTAAATCCGCTTAGTCGTGTCTGCCTCTTTTTCTTCTCTTGTTCTCTGTGACTGTGTCAAACAGCCATCATCACAAACTTAAATTTATAATATTAGTAGGATTAATTGAGAAGGACTTTAATATGCTCATATATCTCCATATATATATATATAATAAAAGGATAGAAAAGTCAATTCTGTACATGAAAGATATAAAAAAAAATAAAAATTAGGTCGGTTAATATGTCGATTATAGAACCTAAAAAACCACTCAGCAGAATTCTTGTCTGTCTGTCTGTCTGTCTGTCTGTCGGTTTGTTTGTGCGTCAATCACGCAAAAACTACCTGACAGAAATTGATGAATTTTTGCATGGTGTTAGCCTAGGGCCTCAAGGTACATTTTTTTTGGGTTTCATTCCGAATTTCATGATAGTTTTCTTTAAAAAAAAATAAAAACTGAAAAATATAAATTACCTAAAATACCGATAACTACTGTATGAAATTAAATTAATTTTGGCATGGTAATAGTTCAAAGCCTAATGTCACTTATAGGATAGTTTTTATCATGGAGTATAAAGAATTTTTTGTAGAAAAAATTACATAATTATATTTTTTAATAAAAAAAATCGACTTCTTCAAATTCAACCAGATTTCACACTCTGAACTTAACTAAACTTTCACCAAACTACCCCTTATATGTACCCTTTCTAATAAAAAAAGAATCATTAAAATCGGTTGAATTGATATTGACTTATACGTTCATTTGTCGCGCATATACTTAATGTAAATTTGAGATTTATATGATTTTCTCATAGATACCATTGTTGGATATAAACTAAATTAAAATAAGACTACACGGGAGGCATTAGCTTTCAAATAAAAAAAGAATCATTAAAATCGGTTCATACAATCAAAAGTTCTAAGGTAACAAGGCTAAAAAATACAGCCCAATTGATGACCCCTTTTAAGAAGTCGGTTAATAGTAACCTGACATAATTAAATTACGACTATTTCATTTAACCACATTTTAAAAGAAGAAAGTAAATTGAGGCCGTTCGTTGCACAGGGGCACAAAGTGTAACTGTTGTGGGTTCGATGACCACGCAAGGAAACGAAATATTTATTTAAATTTATATTTCCATTTCATCGCTCTGGTGTCGAGGTAAAGTGCGGCGTTGAGTTTCACTACTCAGCACGCAATGCCTACAGAATTCCGAGAAAAGTAGGGAACAGAGTGTTGTTGTTAACACTAGAGGTCCTATGCCTACCCTGCTGTGTGCGGGATACAGCGTGAAGCTAAAAAAAGAAGTATAATCAATATTTGTTCAGTCTACCATAATTATTATTTCAAACGTCAACGTTGGTGATATTAACAAACATAATAAAGTAGGTATATTTTACGGAATTAGCTCATATGGCGGTGTGTAGAATAAAAAGTATATGTATTTGGAAAGTAAATTCTGATTGTGAGTTCATAGTTTATAAAAGTTTATATTGTGTTTAGATGGATCACGTGGTGATGTCAATACGTTTTAATGTCATCTTATGTTATCTGTTAAAATAGCGTGAAGCTGATTAAACTTAGTGTTATATTCAAAAGAAATTAATTGTATGTAATACATAATATGTAATTTATTAATACGTTTCAAGTATGAAAAAAAGAAAAAAATCAATATAATTGCATTTGTGTTTCCTTCTTATATTTTGTATTTCTATTATTTAAATCGATATATCAGGAACGTAAATGTGGGAACAGAGTTGCATGCCATTTTAGTACAGAGTAACCTCTAAAAAATGTATTTACTAAACTGAAGAAAAAGAATGTGTGATTCCTCTATACAATATATAATTCTATATTATACATAAAACAGGTTAAAACAGTGCATATGAAGGTCCTCCTGTAGTATAACTATTTTCAATTACTATCAACACTACATTGTCGATACTAATGTGGTATTACAATATGAATGAAATTTTTCCGCCATTATGATGACATAGACAATTTTTTTAATTTGGAAAAATAATATATTAACTATAAGAACGTTGGTAGTTTTTTAAAAGGAATTCTTATAGAATAAAAAATTGCCTAAACTATGCTTCTTCGCAAGTGGTTGTAATAACTATTGGTATCAATTTTCCAAAAAATCACTATAAATATTAAATATGCTCAATTATACAGAGTTTTTTTGTTAGGACCACTTTAAATGAAACCACAGTTTAACTACTCTATAAAAGCCTATTACATATTAAATTAAAAACCCGAAAATAAAAAAGTTATTTTTTCAAACAAAATCTCCATATATAATAAAAGGATAGAAAAGTCAATTCTGTACATGAAAGATATAAAAAAAATAAAAATAAGGTCGGTTAATATGTCGATAAAAAATTAATATGTTTAAAGTTAATATGTCGACTAAAACTTGACGCTATGACGGTACAGTTGAGAGAACTGAGATTTCTGGTTGTAGCACTAGTTATATTTTAATTAGGTTAAAATCCCACTAAGTGGAAGAATATATTTATTTTTCTGCCCGTAAAAACAAACGAAGCGAAGTCTTGTGTTCCGCTATACTATCTAAAGAAATTGGAAAGTGCAAAATTGAGTAAGTGCACCACTATCTTATTTGAAATTCTTTCTTCTCTCCATTATAAATTTTCATAGGATTGAAATGTAATAGTGACGTCTTTGAACAATAGTATATGTTCATAACTGTTAAAGTTAATTATCGAACAAATGGTTTACAACTCTGATGATACAAAGACATTCTGCTTCAGCTGATAATTTAATTAAAATGTCTACCGGATGATCAATTAGCCTGCAGTTTACGTTTTAATTGTTATTATGTATGATGTTACGTAACGTTTCTTTACGTTTATTTATTTATATACATATTACATTTAATGAATTAAATATATTTTATAAAAGGTTCACATATGTGATAACATGTTCACACATGTGGTCCACATATGTGACCACATATTCACACATGTGGTCCACACACGTGACCACATATTCACACATGTGGTCCACACACGTGACCACATATTCACACATGTGGTCCACATATGTGACCACATGATCACACATGTAATCTTCATATGTGACTACATATCACACATGTGGTCTACATATGTGACTACATATCACACATGTGATATGCCCATGTGAATACTTATTCACACATGTGGTACACATATATGACCACACGATGCCACATGTGGTCCACATATGTGACCACATGTTCACATATGTGGTCCACATATGCGAGCACATATACACACATGTGGTCCACACACGTGACCACATATTCACACATGTGGTCCACATATGTGACCACATGATCACCCATGTAATCTTCATATGTGACTACATATCACACATGTGGTCCACATATGTGACCACATTTTCCCACATGTGGTCCACATACGCGACCACATATTCACACATGTGGTCCACATATGTGACCACAAATTCTCACGTGTGGTCCACATGAAAGACCACATATTCACACATGTGGTCCACATATGTGACCACATTTTCCCACATGTAATCCACATACGCGACCACATATTCACACATGTGGTCCACATATGTGTCCACAAATTCTCACATGTGGTCCACATATGGGACCATATATTTACACATGTGGTCCACATATGTGACCACAAATTCTCACATGTGGTCCACATATGTGACCACATTTTCCCACATGTGGTCCACATACGCGACCACGTATTCACACATGTGGTCCACATATGTAACCACATGATCACACATGTAATCTTCATATGTGACTACATATCACACATGTGGTCTACATATGTGACAACATATCACACATGCGATCTGCACATGTGAATACTTACTCACACATGTGGTTCATCACATATATGACCACACGATGCCACATGAGGTCCACATATGTGACCACATGTTCACATATGTGGTCCACATATGCGAGCACATATACACACATGTGGTCCACACACGTGACCACATATTCACACATGTGGTCCACATATGTGACCACAAATTCTCACGTGTGGTCCACATGAAAGACCACATATTCACACATGTGGTCCACATATGTGACCACATTTTCCCACATGTAATCCACATACGCGACCACATATTCACACATGTGGTCCACATATGTGTCCACAAATTCTCACATGTGGTCCACATGAAAGACCACATATTCACACATGTGGTCCACATATCGGACCATATATTTACACATGTGGTCCACATATGTGACCACAAATTCCCACACGTGGTCCACATATGTGACCACATTTTCCCACATGTGGTCCACATACGCGACCACGTATTCACACATGTGGTCCACATATGTGACCACACATTCTCACATGTGGTCCACATGAAAGACCACATATTCACACATGTGGTTCACATATATGACCACACGATGCCACATGTGGTCCACGTATGTGACCACATGTTCACATATGTGGTCCACATATGCGAGCACATATACACACATGTGGTCCACACACGTGACCACATATTCACACATGTGGTCCACATATGTGACCACATGATCACCCATGTAATCTTCATATGTGACTACATATCACACATGTGGTCCACATATGTGACCACATTATCCCACATGTGGTCCACATACGCGACCACATTCACACATGTGGTCCACATATGTTACCACAAATTCTCACGTGTGGTCCACATGAAAGACCACATATTCACACATGTGGTCCACATATGTGACCACATTTTCCCACATGTAATCCACATACGCGACCACATATTCACACATGTGGTCCACATATGTGTCCACAAATTCTCACATGTGGTCCACATGAAAGACCACATATTCACACATGTGGTCCACATATGGGACCATATATTTACACATGTGGTCCACATACGCGACCACGTATTCACACATGTGGTCCACATATGTGACTACACATTCTCACATGTGGTCCACATGAAAGACCACATATTCACACATGTGGTCCACATACGTGAGCACATATTGACACATGTGGTCCACATATGTGACCACATATTCACACATAGATATGAATAAACATTGTGAAATAAGAAAAAAAACCTACGTCTACTGTTGATGTATCTTAAAAACTATTTTACCCTATATGCCCAATTGTAACTGTAACGTGACGTTGTGGGTCTGATCCACACATGCAGGATTGAGTTATAATTTAATAATATTTTCATTTCGCACATCAGTCAAACATTATACCCAATATCTTACACTAAGTTGCCCTACTAAGGGCGGGATAAAGCGTGGATCTGGTTTTAACTTTATGTGAACCGATTAAAATAAAGTCCAGTCCAGTTGAGGCCAGTCGTGGCGCAGCGGCACAAAGCGTGACTGTAAAACCGACTGGTTCTCTGAGTTCGATCCCCACACGAGGAGATGAAATATTTACTTAAATTTATATTTCCATTTCTTCGCTCTGGGGTCAAGGTTAAGCACGGCGTTGCGTTCTGCCACTCAACACGCAATGCGTCCAGAATTCGGTAGAAAGTGGGGAACGGAGTGTCTTAATACTAGGTTCCTCCCTCTGACTAGCATGAAGCTGCTTAAAATAAAACTAATGCTTAATATTTAAGGGCAGTTTGCCAGAATACAAACAAAAAAAGTATTTAAATCGGTTAAGCCGTTTCTGAGATTATCGTGAAGAAACGCACATATAAGTATCGATAAGTTGTGTTTTTATTTCAAACATTCAATTGAAGATTCTTATGGGAGGTACGAAAATGCGACCTAAAGTTTTAACAACTTTCTTATAAAAAATCTTCATTACATTGCAAACATACATTATAAGTATATCAAGACACGAACATAATTCAGTGTGTTAAGTAAATAGTTCTGTGGTTTAAGCGGGCGAAGCCGCGAGCGGGTCGCTAGTATATATATAAAGCACTTCCAAATAGGAAGTGCTTTTCCTCTCATACCACTCGTATATAATTACTTTCAAAGAATTAATGAATGACGATTGCTCCCGTGTTTCAACTCCGTTTATCGTCCATGGTAATCTGCAGGGGCGGTCCGAGACCGGCTCGGGTCGTCGACCCGACGGGAATAGATAGAACATTAACCTAGAACTTGAGAACTCGGCCGCGGTGTTCGGTCTAGATTTCGTTTTTAATGGATTTTTTCTCTCTGTGTTTATTTTCTTAAATTTATGTGCTGTATTTGTTTGAAATTAATTGAGGTAATTTTGAATTATTATAATCTTTCTGTATCGTGCGTTACTCATTTATGCTACTCTTCTTATTCACTAATATATTATTTTTGTATAATTCATCATTTAAATGTAAGTACTTGCATAGAGATAGAAACGTAGATTGTACTTGTTTTAGGTCCACTGTACATACGCACTACATATATGCATCGTGATATACCAACGTCTAACTGAAAAAGAGATATCCATAGATTTAATCTCCACTACTTCTAATGAATTATTTTCCGGTAATCAAAATGTGGTAATAAACATCGTTTAATTCTCTTAACACGTTGAGTCTAAAATATGGGTGGAAAATGTCTTAGCATTAGGGTTTTCTTTGGCTACCTTATTTTATGCAGGATACAGCCTTAAACTGACTATAACTGAAATATATATAAATAAGTTAGGTCGACGTGGCCCAGGGGCACAAGGGTGTGATTGTAACGCTATGGTTGCGGGTTCGATACCCACTCGGGGAAATGAAAAATTTATATTTCCATTTCTTGGTTCTGGTGCGAGGCAACTTCCTTCTGTATGCTGAATATAAACAGTGAAGATAAAAAACCATTCAGATATATTGGGTGTCTTAACACTAGGTTCCCTCTCCCTACCCTGCTGTGTGCGGGATACAGCGTGAAGCTGATTTTTTTTATGTTACTTGCCGGAACTAAGTCCAAATAAAGATTGATTATTTAAGTAAATATTTAAAGTGTGCAACCTCGAAAACATTACAAATACATCAAACAAGTTTATTAGATACGATTTGCTGGCCAGCGCTCTTTTTTATATTAGTTCAATTCTCCAACTACTACATACCTATATATTATAGTTATATTCTTTCTCATCTATAATAGAAAAAAAAGTTCAGCAATTCATAGCTTCATTGTAATGTGCCGGAATTTGCGACCAAAGGCTTAGATTAAGTTTCTCTCCTTGAAGTACATTATAGAAATGATATATATTAGAAAGAAATAAAAGCAAAACAACGTAGATATAAAATTTGAGATTTAAATTTTATAGAAAAACAATATTTTTATATTTTATTTAATTTTTAATCTATTCGTCACCACATTTTTCATAAGATTTTTTTTATTTACTATTATTATTACTCATTGTATAAGTAATCATTTAAAAATAACATCGAATCAAGTATCATTTAATATTTAAATAATATAACATAAACTTCTATTGGTGAGGTATTATTTTATTTATATTTTTCAACTTATCTCATCGTTGTATTATTATTTTTATAAATAGTGGTCATTTTCCATGCAACTAAGTTCTCGAAGCGTCGAATTGAGCCAGCGGCGCATATTAACTTGTTGATATAGTATCACCCCATAATATTATAATATTTATAATAATTTACTTACTTATGAGAAAATTTCTTTGCTTTTTTTTAAGTTTTGGTTAGTTCGTGTATTGTGTGGACTGGTAAGATGTACAAAAAAAGTTATATATTATACAATAATGGGTTAATAAGACTTGTGTATTGCTGTGTCTTAACACCAGGTTCCGTTTGCCTACCCCTGCTAAATGCGGGATACAATGTGAAGCTAAAAAAAACATTTTTATGTTTATTTGTTTCATTTTTTGTATATAAATATTTTTTTTTATTGATAAGGTATATACTATAATATAGATACTACAATTAATCTATCGTGTCGTAGTGAAGTGGTATCGCAGTTTATAAAAAATATTACACTTTATGAATAAAATTATGTCTGCGTGAAGCCGATTCCTTTTTTTTACAACATTATACTATTTTTATATGCAAATCGTTTCTCGAACTGTCTATACATAGTTACATTTATAATGGGTTTAACGAGTGACATGTTACTTTTTATGAAGATGAAGACATGCTATTGAATAGGTAGATGACAGGAATGTCAAGTGCTCGTACAACTATGTTTTTTTATGATTTATTTTGCTACAAATAAAAAAAAGTCGTGTCGTGGCTTAGAGGGAACATGTCTTAATGTAAAAGCTATGGTTGTGGACTCGATTCCCACTCGTGGTGTCATTGTCATTTCTCCGCTCTGGTAACTCAAGCGATGGCGTTGAATTCCGCCACTCAGGACTCAGTAGTTGTTGTTTAAAACAGTTTATTAATAAGAAAAGGAACCGAAATCATTGTGCATATTGTCTTTTAAATTTATGTACTTTAAAAATCCATGGAAGATGTTGTTGTTGACTAAATAAACCAAAATATTTTTTTTATTAATTTAAGAACTCTAAGCTGAACGCTTAAGCTTACATAATATTGGTTAAAAATCTTACCGTTTTTTACCTTTTCTTTATTTTTTTGTAGTTTTTTTTTTTCTGAAAATTACAAGTATTGTCACGTTTCTCGGAATGGCGATTATAGTTTTGCTAGACGAAATAAAATAAAAACTAAAGGTAACCTTTTTATTTGTTGTCGAAATATTAATACATACTAAGATAAAAATTCTACAATAATGTTCAAAAATAATTTACTTTACATAATTTATCGTTATTTATTTTTAAGTAGCGTCGAGATCTTATTAATAAATGCCCGTGTTCAAATGTAATTTTAAAGATGTTATTTATTGGCAAATAATTTTAAATACAAAACACTTTTAATAAAGCAGTAAATCTTGCGGAAGGCCGTTAACGGAGTCACTCGATTCTCTCTGTACACCGTTCTATATAGATATAGAGCAAAATTGAAAAAAAAAACAGTATATCAATATGTTTTTTCGTATCATACATACATTGCCTTTTTACAGATTTTTATTCGAAAATAATTAAATTAAATTTTAAACATTTTTCTTTACTTTTTCAATTTTTAAATATTAAAATTTTTTTAGAAACAAGATAAAAAAGATTAATATTTTCATGCATTTATTGGGTGTGTAAACTGTGGCGTTTTAATAATATTGTCATTTGCATCTTAGAAACGTTTCCTAATCTATTTTTAATTGTTCCGAGAAACTGTCACGTCTTTCATTGTTTATGTCATTTATCGTTCACACGATTTTATACGATTTTCTATTATTGAGGTTATAAGAAAAAAAAGTATTTTTTTCATTAAAGTCTTAAAGAAAATTAAGGAATTTTGTGGCCATCTTGGCACAGTGCTGTACAGTGTCCAACTGTAAATGCAACGATTATGGGTTCAATTCTAGGTTGGTGGCAAAGAGCTATTTCTATTCCCTCGCTTTAGTGACAAGACAAAATATAGCGTTGTATTTTGCCCTTCAACATGCATGTATTGAAACTTGGGCAGTCACACACCGCCTAATTTCCGAAAAGAGATCGGGGAATAAGTGATAAATTTTAATATCCTTTTTTAATGTCACAACAGTTCTCTTTAAGCCTACCTAAGTCTTTACATTTATAATAAACAGAAAATTACATTTTTCTAGTAATATTTCTATTTAGTATAAAAACTAAATTTGCTCCAAACTGCACGATTGACCCTCGCCATTTATACATTCATATCGTAATTTAATAGCGGGTATACTTTAATTTATTTATACTGTATTTAGCGAACGACCTTATATTTTATGTTTTTTTCCAACATATATAAATAATAGTTTTATGATCTCAAATTATATATGTTACTGTTATAACATTTAATGTTCGCATACGCAATCTGTTTATTGTAAAGAATCAATCGCTTGTGGGTTTTATTTATGTTATAATGAAATATTCTCCCAGTGGGGTTTGAATCCACAACTAACAGGTAAATGTCCTCCTAGCATGCTACGATAGCCTCTGTTATTACTTGATCGTTGATAGTTCTCTAAAGAATGTAGATTAATGAAATATTTATACCTATTCTTTTTATACATATTTGAAAATATTATAATATATTAATAAGGCCGTCATGGCACAGGGGCAGCACAAGGGTGCGTTAACGCGACGTTGAGTTCCAGCACTCAACGCCCAATGTCTTAAGAATTGTACGAAAAACGTGGAACGGTGTTATCTTAATGGGAACTGGATGTGTTTTAAGACTAAGTTCCCAGGTTCCGTCTGCCTATCCATATGCGGAACATACTTTTTTTTCTCTTTCAAAAATAAATTTTACATTCTACATGATAAATTGTAAAATTTATATTGCTGAGTTCTTAGCGGCATAAACTTACAAAGTATATGTTTTACTTCACTTTTAGTATGAAAAGTACATAAAATGCAGTGACTTTACCAACGTTACATGTTTATGTGCCATATGTACAAATTAAATATTTAAAACAATGTATTTTTTTTATTAAACTAAGAATGTTAGGTGATCTTTTTTTTTACGATTTATAGCCTATAATAAACCTATTGCTTTAACTGCCATTTTATGCTTAGATTCATAATATTTTCCAATATCTACAAAAAAAAAAAAAATTATTAGTAAAAACAAAAAAGTTTTAATGATAAACGAGAATCGAAAGTATTTTACAACAAACGTGAATTAAAAAAATAAAGTTAAATGAATAATTACATACATATATTTTTGGTTTCAGATCTGTTATATTTAAATATTTTAAGATATATTAAATAACTCATAAATAGAATTGTGAATTGTTATCTAATTCGGTGCGGGTTCAATTCCCACTACATTTTTTTAAGCTTCCTGAAATATTTGTCTTTCCTTGTTGTGGAATTACTCAAAAATAATTAAAACATCTATTAAGATGCTATGACGAGAATGTTACGGTGCAAACCGGACCTCTATGTAAGTAGAGGCGATCGACCGTGTCGTGCCACTCGTATCTAAAGGCCGAGCTAGTACCTTCTATAGGTACTATGAAATCTGCATCTTGCATCGAAAATGCGCGAAAAAACTATAATATTACATTTAACTAACACTGTATAATTGAAAAATAAACTCTGCAAAATAAATCATATAATAAATATATCATATTTAAAATTCATAGGTCTTACAAAAAGCTTAATTTTTTTATTTATTGCTAGAAAGATAAAAGCTAAAAACAAATCGCGCTTATTTTCTTATGATCAATCGAAACATAGTGTATCTACTGTATATTTTATCTTTTTATTAAAACGGGAAAATACAAGACTATTTTATATGTATGTACATACAATTTTTAGAATGTATCTTTTTTATTACAAAAATATATTAGAGGTTATGATGTTGTTTAGCAAAAAATAACATTATAACAACTTTATATGATAATTTTATTTCGAACGAACAGTTTTTAGTTAATCGAGTGTTCTATACTGAACTGAGGTCAGACTGACCGTTCTGAAGTGCATCGTTCCACATTATGGTCTTGTTTTAATCTTGTACCTGTATACATATATGTAGTTTTTTTATTTTTGTATAATTTACCTCTGGTTTTATTATATTACAATTTTTTTTATAATTAAGTACTAATTCTTATTCATATATTTTTTTTATATATGAACCGATTTAAATAACCACTTAATGCTAAGGGAAGAAGATTAGGAATAATGGATTTAAATAGGTTAAGCAGTTCTTGAGATTACCTTGCACAAATGCACAAACTAATAAAAAAAAAGAAAATATCATAGTTTTGGGTTCTATTACATTAAATACGAGTATACCGTTAGATTGTCTCATATATGTATGTATCTCATGTACAGTTTTTTTTATACGTGTAGATCATAGATTAATAAACAAATTTTCATTCTGAACCTATAACAATTTGATGTTCTTTTTGCGACATTTTTATTAAATTAAAATAAAACAGCCTCACATTTTTTCCCGCATTGCTCAGAAGAAGCCTAGTGATAAAACACTCCGTCCTCCAATTTTTGGTACATTGAGTTTTGAGTGACAGGCATGCAGTACGGCTAGGGGAAATGAAAATAATTAAATAAAATTATTCTCCCGAATGAGATCGGCGTCACAAAGATCTAAGAAACTGCTTATTACATATTTAATATGACGTCTAAAAAAAATTGTATCAGTCCAGAAACGAATCCACTTCTATTTTCCAAAGAAAGCAAGTTATCGCACTCGTGAGTGTTTTCAAAGCAAACTCTCTTGAAATTCGTCCCTGAAGCTGCAAATGGACGTATTGTTACATTTTTAGAGTGAAAGCTAAAAATAGGTCACACGTAACTGTGACTGGTGCGCGGTACACGTGTTACTTTTGTGCCACTTTTGTCATTTTAGGAAAGTTATGATAACAGATGGTTTTATTGACAATTATTGTTGATTTTGGCTGTTTGTTTTAGATGGTTCTGATTTTTTTTGGTTTAAAGAAAAATGTTCAAATGAATCCGAATTTGCATTAAATGTTCTCGGATTATCTTTTTTTTAAACATGCATAGTTTTTTTCTTCATGCTTCGTTGATTGTGATTTGTAATAAAAAAAAGTATACTCGATGCTACTTCATTTTATACATTTTAATCTGAAAAGTGTTTGTGTATATCGAAAGTGAAATATAGTGCAATAATATTGGGGCAAAAATGCGTGATTGTGAATGCAACTGGTTGTAGGTTTAACTCCCACTCGAGGATATGAAATATTTATTTAAATTTATATTTCCATCTCCTCGCTCTGGTGTCGGAGGCAAAGCGCTGCATTGAATTCCGCTCAACACGCAAAGTCCCCAGAATCCGGCGGAAAAAGGGAAACGGAGTGTGTTATAACCAGGTTCCCTCTGCCTACCCTGCTGTGTGCGGAATACATTGTAAAACTGATTTGATCACACATAATGTATGTTTAAAACAGGTAATTAACGACTATTTCTATTTTTTGTACATTTTGACAATACCTTGTCGAAAGCAACGCTCCATCGCATTAAAGCTCCATAAAAGTTTAATCACCACTTTAACGTGCAGACCTTTTGACGATTCAGCTCTTTGCTTTATGTTAGTAATACGCTTGTTCAGCGTTCGTTTTTACAAGGAATTTTGAGCTGATACTTCGATCTACGCTAGAAAATATAGATTCCACACAATAATATGTCTTGCTTATGCTATTTCGATTATATTTATGTTGTTGTTTAACATTAAATTTGTTGATTTGACTTATTTTTATCTTTCGTCCAAGTTTAAACAAGTTCCGCCGCTCCATTCCACTCCACATGCAAAATTTTCAATTCCGACGAAAACCGTAGAACAAAGTGTTTTGACACTAGGTTCTCTTTATTTGCCCTGCTACATGCGTGACATGATGTAAATCTAAAAAATAAAAGCATTGACTAGGATTACCATTGTTAGTATTCATTATAATTTATCACACTATATCATGAGTCTTTTAAGATTACATATATTTAACAACCATATATGTACTCGTAAAATGTTCTGTTAGCATTAAAATTGTTGTTCTGTATTGAATTGAATTTCTTCTATTAATTTATAAAATTGCATTTACATATAGATTATAAGTTTAATTCTAATGAATGTTTTTGTATGCATTATAGTACCATATTTTCTTATAAAAAATAAAAGATTTTTTTTATTGTAAAAATTGTAAATATAGTCAAGAGATTATTTACGAAACATACCATATGAACACACAGATACAATCCATAGAAATATAAATAAAAAAACCTCATTTGATATGAATACTAGTAACAGATCTATCATTCACAATCCAACACCTAGATAGGAATTAGGTCGTTTGTCCAACTCGGTGACCTCGCATGTCCATGTTGTGCCACTAAATGGGTCGTGTCACCTGGTTTACTTACCGGGGAACACTCAGTCGATTTTACTTGAAAAACAGCCTTTTTAATACCGCCTTTCATTGCCTCCGGGCTTAAATAGAAAACATTTTGATATTCCCTCTGTAAAGGAACTTGGATAGCGCCGCGGCTCTATAAAAGTTTTTTTTTGTACTGTTGGTACAAAAAAAACACATACAAGCTACATACGTAATATAAGCTATTAAATTTGTTTCTAATTTGTCTTAAGCTTTATAGATGCCATTGGTATTAAGGTACGTATTTATACACCAGTCGAGTTCGATTTTTTTAATCATGATCGTAAATTGTTAATGAATGACTCTCTTTTATAAGCATACGGAAACCCGGACATATCGATGATGAATATTTTTTTGCTTTGTTTATATACTATTTCCTTATAAAGTGATATAAATAGTTAATCTTAACAATACAATTTCCTCAAACAAAGACTCTCGACTAGGAAAAGAGCAGCGTGAATAAGAAATTCACATCCTTAAGGGACTGCATCAAACCAGACCCTCTCGAAGATTGAAGTTGAATCTTTAATATGTCTGCCTCCTTTTTGTACATGATCTGTTAACTTGTTTAGTAATTTATTTACATATTAAATTGGAGTGGTAGTCGTTTTATAAAATAATATATATACTTCTGTTTCATGCAGATTTACTTTGTGAAATGATCAGCTTCGCACACAAACTTCGCGTTCACTCACACGCTATTTATAAATATTGTATGAACTTTGAACGTTGTTTACATTCTTTTTTTCAATTTTATTTAATTTTCTTTATTATTATCATATAGTTTAGTTATAGTATTAGTAAGTATTTTTGCTTTATTTTGAAGGCAGGACTAGATCCTATGTTATAACTATATTCAGGTTATGCGAAAATTTTACTGAATATTCAGTATTGAAACTACAGCAGTAGATTTCAAACTGAATTTTGGCATGCCACTGAAGCGGCGTCTGTACTTTGCTAACAAAGAATTTGTAGAAATTCCGGTCTCTTAAAGTGGTGAAAAGGTAGTTCGATGAAAATGTTATTTCACGAAATGATATTTTTCTCGTAGTATGTTTTTGTGTTTTATAAGTAGGAAAATTATATTTGTTTAATTTTATCACAATGTAATACTATATATATAATATAGCGATCAAGTTGTGTTTTTTTTAATTATTCCATTAAATATCACCCAGGATATATATGCAACTTGACCGTGTCCCAGTTTCTGGATTGCAACGTTGATTTACTAACATTGCGATCTATAGATAAATAAGCGTTACAAAAATTATTAACTTAAATAATTTACTTCATATTACAAATAGTTAACTTTAATGTGAATTTTGAAACAAAATGATATGGTAGTGTCTTAATTACAACAACAAATTAAATATGAAATGTCCGTTGCGGACTGCGGTACGAAGCGATACGCTCTGTTTAACAGATTTCAAGGGTGAGGGAGGTTTTCGGTTACCCTGGACTTGTTTTCAATGAAGTTGGTTACTTTAAAATTGTATGTTTGAGCAATCGTATTATTTTTTTAAAGGAAATTCTTGTTTTGTGAATATTTTATATGCTTTATATATGTATATTTTTTTTAAAAAAACAACTATCCGAATATATCATCAAAAACTACCCACTCTAAAAAAAAAAACAAACGCATCAAACGAGTAAGAAACAAAAAAATGTGTTACTGTATTTGACTGATGTACGATCGACAACTATTTTTAATTTTTAATTGGTTAACCAATGTCTCCAAGTAAGTGGCCTATGTCTTTAATGGAAATAAAATGTCTTTAACCCGATATATTACATATCTGTATTCATATATTATGCGACCGTTGCGTTGGGGGAAAAGCGTGCTACTGTAAACGCGGCGGTCGTGGGTTCGATTCCCACTTAAGGAATAGAAATATGTTATATTTTGAATAGTTCGATAGAACGTTTGGCTTAGTTGGTCAGAGCGCTTGGACTTGATTTCCAAGAGGCGAGGACTCAAATACCCGCTACGTTAAAATGTTTTAATGTTTTCTAAAAAGTATCTAACTCGAAATTTTTGATTTGATTGGTTTATTTTAAGTTTTGCAACAAAAATTTATATATATATATATATATATATATATATATATATATATATATATATATATATATATATATATATATCTTAGGGAGATCTGAGGAGAGCAGAATGATATGTGACCCGTATACCTATTCGAGAAATAAGCGGAAACGGGATGAAGGACACTTTCTATTATAACTTTGGTACAAGGTGCCCAACTAATTAATTTAATTATTTGTTAGTTTACGTGAGTAGGTAAACGTGTCTAGTGATGTCTGCAGAGGTAATTTCTTCACAATCATGCATTTTCTTGCCACACACGGTTTTTTGTGTTTCGTCAACACCAAGTGGAGTATAACGAGACGAGCAAATATGTACCGGTGATTTCTTTGTATCACGGTTATTAAGTTGGTCAGTATTTCTTGTTTTGGGGCTCCGTATCTCCAGAAAAAAAAGGAAATTTAATTTTTAATATCATTCTTTTGTCCGTCTCTCTGTCGATCAAGAATTTATGAAGCTATCAGGGTGAAATTAATGACTATTAAATATAATTAAAGACCGTCGTGACCCGTCGGTACAAGCGTGTGACTGAAAACGAGAAAATTGTGGGTTCGATTCTAATTCGGGGAAGAGAAATATTTAATATTTTAATTTTGTCGTTCATATAACAATTCAAAGCGCGGCGTTGATTGCCATTCCTTAACACGCAATCCCTCGAAATTTCGGCGGAAACTCTAGGTTCCCTCGGTCTATCCTGCTATCTATATGCAGGGTACAGCGTAAAGCTAAAAAAAATATAAGAATATACAATCAGTAATAATTAATTTCATTATACGCATTCAAAAACATACTTTTCGATATATTTCTTTTTATAATAGTGACGTGTTTCATTTTTATATTGAAGCGTATAATATTAATATATTAAATTATTTCTTGTTTTTTAACGTTCAATCTATTTTCATCATAACTAGATACGTGTTTTTTTTATTATTTACAAATACAAGTCCTTTTTTCAACCTTTCCAGCCTTATATAGTCGTGAGAAGGGTTAATTGAATAGTATGTGGACAATAATGCTTATTAAAATCAGCATCGATCTTGATTTATGTACAGCTGTAATAGCTAACTTGATTAATTGTTTATATTTAAATAAATATAGGACATTTATTTATTGGCGCATATTGTGGCACAATTACAACGTGTCAGCTACATCGCGATAGTTGTGAGTTTGAATTCCGCAATAGAAGTATATTTTAAGTAAATGAGTTTCATTGTTTGATATAAATGGAGGTTTTTTTTGTTATTTTGTTGTTTACCGATTGTAAAAATATATATTGCTTATTTTATCGCAATTTTATTATCATAATGTGTAATGGCTAATTGCACTTGTCATAATGGCAATTGGAAACTTCCTTTTCTTCCTACGATAACGTTACGATACGTTTTAATATACATTTTTTATGTAGAGGCTTTGTGACTGTTAACGCGGCAGATTGTGGTTCAATTCGGCGGAAAATTGGAAAAGGAAGTGTCTTAATGGGAACGGCGTGTCTCTTAATACTAGGTTCCCAGGGTCAAACTGCGTATCCTACTTCGTGCGGAATACAATATGAAGCTTAAAAAGTCTATGTTATATATACACACGATTGATAATACTGAAAGTAAATCACGTACAAAATATAAAACCCCCATAAAGCTTGTATGAAAATTGATGACTGTGGATGATACGATGAGGTATAACGTGACGTGAAATATCTTATATAATAAATCAGCTTCACGCTGTATCCCGCACACAGCAGGGTAGGCAGAGGGAACCTAGTGTTAAGACACTCCGTTCCCCACTTTCTGCCGAGTTCTGGAGGAATTGCGTGTTCAGTGGCAGAACACAACGCCGCGCTTAACCTCGATACCAGAGCGAAGAAAATGGAAATATACATTTAAGTAAATATTTCAACTCCTCGAGTGGGGATCGAACCCACAACCAGTCGGTTTTACAGTCACACTTCGTGCCGCTGCGCCACGACTGGCCTTCCTATATAATTATCTTAATAAAATTTACATTTTACGATATCATCTTAATTTATTTTATCTCTTATATACATCTAAAGTTAAAGTGATAACTGTATTAATCTGGATTTAATTCCAATAATTTCCGTCTCCAAGCGTTACCGCAAACAATATTACAATTACTATTGGACTATGTACATACAAACACGTTTATATCTTATCGTTTTCAATGAATATTTAATGAACATTTTAATTTATATTGTCCGATATCTATTAATAGTGAATTGTTATGCATACAAGTGATACTGTGATGACACATTTGGCGCTGCACCGCGGTCCCCGCGGCGTGCTATACTAGCACGTCGTCCTCTTGTATAATTTTGTATGGACGTGATGTCAAATCTAGGGCGTTCTATAATTGAATTTTAATGTTATTGTTTTAAAGCTCGGTGTTATTGTAAATGATGGAATGGAGTAAGTAAAAAAAACAATTTTTCGTTCGTTTGTTTCGTTTCGTTTTGGGAATATGTTTTTTCTTGGAGCCATTATTCATATTTTAATTGGAAAATAGGATTTACCCAGAAAATTTAATTTCCTAGATCCTGTTGTTGTTTTCAACAATGTCGTATTGTATTGTTTTTGTACATAATTTAAGCTATCTCATTAATATATGTCTAGTAAGGTTTGTATCGTCTTCAGATTTACTTTATATCCCGCATATAGTGTGAGATGGGAATAGTGTTAAGATAACTTTCCGCCGAATTATGAAGACATTGCGTGTTGAGTGGCGGAATTCAACGCTGCAATTTGCCTTGACACCACAGCAAATGAAACCGAAATTAAAATATTGAATATTTCATGTCTTCGAGTGTAATTCATCGAACCCACAACCTGTCGTATTTACAGTCACACAGATGTCTGGTATATAAACGCCCAGACAAAATTTAAATGTCAGCGTCAATCTATTCGGCAGCTTGACAATTGACATGATACTATATTAATGATAGTATAGGTATATTCTCATTTTGATATTAACAATAAAAACTAAATAAAAAAAATTTTGCTTTTTGTGTATCTTTGATTGTATTTAATTTGTTTGTTAATATTACAGCATTTGACATTGGATAATATTACAAAACGCGTATTATTGAGTTAGAGACCTTGGGCGCTGGTACCTACTGTTCGACGACTTACAGCTAGCTGTAAGTATTTGAAGTGAATGGCTAGGATTCATTCAATTAAACATTATTTCAATGTTAAATTTCTAAGTCGAAACGAAAATTTGACCGACATTGTGTTAGAAGAAGATTTTAGTTTTTGCAATAAGACATAACATTAACAAAAGTATATTTTTTATACTTTCCCCTGAGTTTGGATGTACAAATGAAGTCTTTGCGCAGCAGCAAAGCATATGATTGCAAACGCGACGGTATCTGTAGATTCGATTCCAAGTCGGCGGCGAAAGATTGTTTTTATTTCTTCGTTTTGATACAAGAGATACAAGGTTCCCCCTGCTTATACGGGAAACAGCGTGAAGCTTAAAAAAACTTTATGTTTTAGATTGAAACTAAGTTCATAACCTCTTTTAAATGTTAATGCTTTTAACTTGCCCGTTCAAATCCGGGTTTATTTATAGTCGTCTCTTTAATCGAGTGACCCTCTTACTGTGCAAGATTGTGTTGCACTGTTTGCGCGCTCTAAATATTGAATCGCTCGTTCCAAATGGAAATCCAAATATTCTATATTTGTTTATGATACTAAATTTTAATAAGTAAAATTAATGTTCATTTTTGTTTGTTTATGATATCTCTAATGTTTTTGTTGCTGGCTATAATTTATTAGTTATATGTGATGTTTCTCACTAAAGTGCTATTTTTAAAATACTCTTTAATATTAAAATAACATACCTAATACATATAAATGGAAAGAAAAACAAAAAATAATACTTTTCGATACATTTGTACTCTTGTTAAGTCACTCTGTTTTCCTCCTATTAACGTTGCCAGAGATATTGCGTTTTGCGTAACGTAACCAAACGCCGCAAATCTAACACTCTTTAAGTGTTATAGGAAGTTATAACTAAAAATTTCAATAAAATCTGTTATGACGAATGATATTTTTTGTAGCTTGACGTAGTATTTCGCATATAGGCATAGAGAACCAAATGATTAGAAAGAGGGTAGGGAACCTCAAAATACTCCGTTCCAATAATGACACTTCCGTTCCCCTCTTGTTACCGGAACGAACTAATCAAAATATATTTTTTTGTTTCTTCGAGTTTTGAACCCACAACCTCCCGCGCTTAGTCGCACGCTAATGCCCTTGAGCTACGACTGGCCATTTAAAAACATTATCAATCAAAATTCCATATAATAAATCAAGCGAAATTTTAATTTGTGTCAACATTTTGAAGGAATACTCAACACCCCGCTGACGCCCGTCGAGTGCGCGCGTCCTCGTCGATAATTAATATGCACTGAATCGAGATACACTGTTTCCGTGTCGTAAATATTGTATGTACGAGTATGTATAGTGAATAGGTACTGTATAACTAGTTTGACCGTAATGTGTTACTTTATTGTATTGTTATTACTTATTAATAATTATTATTAGGCCCGTCGTGGCGCAGCGGAACGAGGTGTGACTGTAAAACCGACTGGTTGTGGATTCGATCCCCACTCGAGGAGATGAAATATTTAGTTAAATTTATATTTCCATGTCTTCGCTCTGGTCGAGGCTAAGCGCGGCGTTGAGTTCTGCCACTCAACACGCAATGCCTCCAGAATTCGGCAGAAAGTGGGTCTTAACTCTATGTCTAATCTCTACGTTATATATATATATATATACACTTATATATCTATGAATACAGCGTGATACTAATAAAAAATTAGGTCACATGTGAAGCAAGGAAAGCGTTGTTTTAATGGGTGATTTTTTTTATTGATGTTTCAATAAAAGTGTAAAGGCCAGTCGTGGCGCAGTGGCTGAAACGCGACAAGTGTTGTGGGCGGAAATTGGGGAACAGAGTGCCTTAACACTAAGCCTCCTCTGCCTACTTAGCAATATTAATAAAAATAATGAGTCGCATCGTCCCAAATCTAGGGTGAGAAGTACAAATTTTTTTTTTCGTACAATTTAGTTAAAATGTCAAAATATATTTTATTTCTTTTATATTATAAAAACTTTTATTTTATATTTCTTTTATAATATAAAAGAAATAAAATATATTTTAACATTTTAAATTCGAAGTGAATTTTAGCATCATAGTTCCATAGCGAAATACCCATCATTATGCTTGACATTATAAATTATAATGATGCCATGTTGTTCACTCTTTTATGAGTGGTATTTCATTGTATGAAGCATGTTCTTACAATTTTAGTCTTTCTATTTGCCGTATGAAGTATTACTTAAGAACTTACAGAAATTTTTGCGGTGCTTCGCATTTTAGCATATTAAAATGGATAATAACTTTTATTGAAGATATCGGTTCCCAGTGAGACATCCTCTGGCTGTGAACGCAGTGGTTGTAGATTCGATTCCCAATAAATAGGAGTGACTATATTTTTATGCAAATTTCTCCGCTGTTTTGGTAGACAAAATACAGTGTTAAGTCCCTCTACTTGACATGTAATGTCTCCAGATTTTTTTTAGAAAATGGGCAACAAAAGTCTTTTAAGAGGAACAGAACAGTTACCAGATTTCCACTGGCTGGCACGAAAACGCCCTGGTGTTTAGGGCATGGTTTCCTTTGCCTAAAATATGCATGTTATTCAATAAGAAAAAAAATCGTCGAGTTTTTAAGATCAGATAAATTTAAGTCCCTTCTTTTTTATATTTAAATTGAAACTGAATATTGTAGAATTCTAATCTTAAAGTACATTTGCTTAACAAAAGAACAAAAAATATAAATTGCTCTACGTGAAGCATTTATACCAGTCCCGTCCGTTTATAATTTAATATTCAAGAAGGGCAGTTTTTAATTAACTAAATTACACAAACTTGTTTTTTATATAGAAGTGTTAGCGAGTCAGTCGTCTTCGCTTCGCGGAGATTGCGTTTGCTTAAGATTTTTAAAACACTAGCGCTTAACCCCGACTTTGTCCCCGTGTTTTATTGAAATTAACTAAGAATTATGTATGACACATTCATGTAAATATATTTAGGTGGGTCACCTAGGTAGCTCTGATCGTAGGTATAGTGAGCTTTATGATATTAGTATACCTAGATAAAGATTGCAAATAATAAGCCTTATAATACTTGTGAGGCCAGTCGTGGCGCAGGGACGAAGCTGGCGATTGTAATGTGATAGGTTGTGGGTTCCATTCTCACTCGAGGAAAGGAAATATTTAAATTTTCATTTCACTCATTCTGGTGATGGAAAGAAAGCGTGGCGTCGGGGACATCCGCTGCTCGACACGTAATGCCTACATAATTCGGCGGAAAGTGGTGAATAGAAATGTGTTAATGGGAACGGAGTGTTTAACACTAGGTTTCCAGGTCTCTTCTACGTACGGCATGAAGCAAAACAAAACTTGTACATCTTAGTGTAAATATTGGCACCATAGTGGCGCAATTAGGAACTCTGACTGTGCGCACGATGGTTGAAGGTTAGACCTCATCTCCCTGGAAACACTTAAGACTTGGTTGCTTCTGCCTATACCTACGCGATAATAAATTATTATAAAAAAAATATTGATTATTTTGAAAGGAAAAATATGAAATAAGCAGATGTATATTGATTAGGTATCGGTACATTACGCTAGTATTAGTAAAATGATCAGTGGTCTCATCAACTTACACACTAAAATTACGCTTACGTTTGATGCTAAGGGCTTGATACGACAAGGGGAGTACCCTTTAAGCTTTATCCAGGATTAGAATTTAAGTTTCCGCAAAGCTGTAACCGTAAAGACCTTACGGTTTTACTACAAAGATTATATATTTCGTTCAGTTTCTTTATTCATTTTTATGTTCATAGAACTTATTTCTCGTTTCGTATCACATTTAATCAGCATTACAGATTTGCGAGTAGGATAGCTGGTAAAGTGTGGAACTGAACAGAAATGCAAATTATTGGCTGACTGATTGACAACACACTGGAACTACGTAGAGTAGAACGAGGAATTTTGCAGTTTCTGGTTTTTTCTTTGAAAAATGGAAATTTCGATGGGAAGCAAAAATGTCGTAAATTTCTTTAATTTAAATATAATTGTTTAAGATTTGAACCCATAACTGTCGCGAACATTAAGTAGTTCCATCAAAAACCGAACCATATATAGTTCTATACTCGTTTATGTTAAGGTGCACACAGCAGGATAGGTAGACGGTACCTAATGTTAAGTCACTCAGTGACCCAGTTTCAGCCGAATTTTTCCAGGCATTGCGTATTGAGTGTCGGTAATCGACGCCAAAATATTAATTAAATAATAATTCATTTATTCGAGTGGTGATCGAACCCAGAACCGTCGCGTTACAGTCACATCCTCGTGCCATTGTGCCACGACGGCCGCTATGTGTTAATTATTATTGACAGACCAGTATGAAAACGTTAGTTACCTATAGAGATATTACGTGTACTAATAACATTTACGTAGTGACGATCTCAGTGTTAATTAGTATAATTATTTTTTATTTATTTTCATACGTTACGTTTGTTGTGTTGTTTACTTTGTACTAAACAAAATACAATTATTTGACATTGCCTTTTTTATTGTACTCTCCTTTTTATTTGAGGTATTGTTTTTGTTTATATATTAATAATAATTTCGTTAATTCAATATTAATTTGCTGTTAATAACTTTTTTACACTAAAAGTAGGTACCTACCAAATAAAAAGTTATTTCATAAAATATTATTGTTTTTACATAATAATGCTTATGAAATAAAAGATTTTTCTATAAAATGTCTCCTCTTTTAAAAATTATATTAAATATTATATATATATATATATATATATATATATATATATATATATATGTTTTTATCAATGTAATAATTATATTACGTTAATAGTAAGATAAATGAGGCCAGTCGTGGCGCAGCGGCACGAAGTGTGACTGTAAAACCGACTGGTTGTGGGTTCGATCCCCACTCGAGGAGATGAAATATTTACTTAAATTTATATTTCCATTTTCTTCGCTCTGGTGTCGAGGTTAAGCGCGGCGTTGAGTTCTGCCACTCAACACGCAATGCCTCCAGAATTCGGCAGAAAGTGCGGAACGGAGTTCTTAACACTAGGTTCCCTCTGCCTACCCTGCTGTGTGCGGGATACAGCGTGAAGTTGATTTAAATAGTTGTCGTTTGTGTTAATTATTGACAGAACCACGACGGTTGTAGGTACATGTCCCTCGAGGGGAATAAATTATTTTCTATGTAAAATATTGTTAGTAAGTTTTAACTTGAAGTACATATCAAACGCCATACATAAAAAATGTTTACAAAAGTAATTGGCAAGTTTCGGTCAAATCTTATGTGTTTACCTACTGTGTTTCAATATTAGGATAGACTCTAACACTACATACGTTTGATCATATTTAAGTAAAATACTGTACAAAATCAAATTTGTAAAAATCATTTCGCTCTGTATTCCCTTGCTGGGCAGGCAGAGGGAACCTAGTGTTAAATATTTTTTATTAATTAAATGAAAAATAAAAACATTTAAATTTTTAAACACGTTTCAACAGAAAAGAACAGGTAGAGGATGTCCCGCTGCGTTCAAATTTTTATACGTTTTCTTAATAAGTAGGTAAAGGAATTATTCAATTTTCAATTAAAAACAAATATATTAAAAAAATAGACACAATATTTTTCTTTTGATTCACAAATACCTAACTGATGATTAATTTTGCTGTGCATAAATAGATAGTAGTATTTACCATGTTAAATTTAAGACGTTCTAATATACTTTTTTGGTTATGTCCTTGCACGTTCTTTGGTGCTTGAACTAGCGTGTTTCACATTTCGGAGGGCTTTTATACTTAAAATTCTTCTTTTACACGAAAAAAAATATGACATAAGTTAAAAAAAAATATGAATAAGACCGAGAATTGGTCCACTTTTGACGTATTTCATAAGTTGTTTTGAAATTAAATTAACTAGAGAACGAATTGACGCGTACAATACGCGTTGCCATAGTAACGTGTATGTCGAAGTTGTGTCATTTGAAACATATTGTAGTAGTGTTTAGTGATGTATTTATTTTATTAATTTAATGTACTTTTATACATTATTTACAAAATGATATTACTTATATATAGTATTTCTAAATTATTATAAACTATAAAAGTCCCAAATATAATACTCCTAGGAGGCCAGTAGTGGCGCAGCGATACGAAGTGTAACTGTAAAACCGACTGGTTGTGGGTTCGATGCCTACTCGAGGAGATGAAATATTTACTTAAATTTATATTTTCATTTCTTCGCTCTGGTGTCGAGGCTAAGCGCGGCGTTGAGTTCTGCCACTCAACACGCAATATCTCTGAAATTCGGCAGAAAGTGGGGAACGGAGTGTATTAACACTGCCGACCCTGCTGTGTGCGGGATACAGCGTGAAGCTGATAATACTCCTAGGTCCGCATGTTTTTCGTAAGAAAGGGAATTATAAAGGTTTTGCTTCACATATTAATAATATATACATATATTTGATTTAAACTTGAGGTTGAGGTAACTGTTACTAGTGGCATTCCTAAACTGAAGGTCGTGAATACAATTTCTTATCTAGGTCAGATATTATTGTTGTAAATAAGACTATAAGTAATTATTTTACTTAAAATATAAATATCAATTAACTGATAATGATAATAATTACGAACGTTTTACAATTTTTTTTATTAATATAGTTTATAATTAAAATTCTTTGTGAAGCAATGAGTTCTTGTATCAATGTATAACAAAAGAGAACCAGTCGTTTCATTTCACAAAGTTGTTTGTAAATATATAAATATATGTTTTTGTTGCTATAAATAGTTGTATCTCGAGTAAATGTCATGACATTTCATTATAAGGATTCACAAGAAATGGCGGCACTTACACCTGTAGTCGTAACGTCCACTTTTATTGTTGTATAGAATATTTTAATTAAATATTTTCTTTTACGGTACAGATAAGCAAAGTATATTATAAATGTGAGTATTCTGCAAATGAGGATTTAACTAATGACCTTTTATAATAATTTTATAATAAAGTAAAATTTATAGCTTTTAATTTTTTGTGGGTTCGATTTATAATTTTTTTTCATTTCCTGGCAGACCGACCGACTAGTGTCGAGGTAAAGCGCGGCATTGAGTTCCGCCACTCAATAAGCATCGCCTCAAGAATTTGGCGGAAAGTAGAAAACGGAGTGTCTTAAGGGTTGAAATTTACAAATAAACTGTCTTAACACTAGGTTTCCATGTTTCCTCTGCTTACCCTTCTAAGTGCCGGATACAGCATGAATCTACAAAATCTAATAGCACTTCTGTCATATTTTCTACATCCTTTTCTCCTTCTTTAGTAATTGAAAACAGTTGCAATTAGTTTTTCTAAATCTCACTTAGTTATTAAAAGAACAGAAGACGATCTTAAATCTCCTCACTCATCTTTCATCATCATGTACTGTAATTCCCTCAGATATCATCAAACAATACAAGTAGATAAAAAATATAACATTTTGCATTTGTGTAAACGACCTCGTGCCATGTACTGCGTGTCCGAGGGTAAAATTAAATGATAAACACAACACTTTGAATCAACGTTACACTGCAATGTGACTTGTACACACGACCGGTGTTTGAACAAAGTCTTTTGTAAACCAATTCAAGATTAAAAGAAACATTTGTTAATGTTTTGAAGGATACATTATATATATACAAAAGGGCGCGCGCGGCTTCGCCCGCTTATTTGCACCCGTAGGGGTGAATCATGTGTTCAATAAAATATTTTTAACAGTCTGAATTCAATTTTTTATAAAAATCGGTGGCGATTTAAAGTTTTTTCCATATAAACTTTCAGCCTCTTATTTGGACCCTTAGGAGGTAAATCTAAAAAAACCGTGAAACACGTGTTCTATGAAATATTATTAAGAGTCTGAATTTCAAATTTTATTAAAATCGGTGCCGATTATTTTTTTTTCCCATACAACCTTTCAACCCCTATACCATCCTTTTAGAGTTGAAATTGTTGAAAATCCCTTCTTAGTGGATGTCCAGATTGTGAAAATAAACATCTGTCGAAATGTCACATTTCTACCATCAGCTGTTACAGCTGTGCGTGCGTCTTACCTTACTCAGTCAGTCAGGTACATATATATATAATATATATATATATAATTATATATATATAATATAAGAATTTTAGATATTTTGTTTCATAAGGCAGAATTCAACTTCGTCTACTAGACCAGTAGGTAGTTAATATTTTTACCTCGTATAATCTTTCGTCAATTCAATACTCAAACCTGTAATTATCCCATAGTCATACATCAAATTGCCACTGCGTCATACAAAACTAAAGACGGCTGATTTCTAGTTATAATACTTATAAATAAGCATATTGTATTTTTCCTATAGCGTATAGAGACCACCGGCCTTCCTCAACTTATATATATATATATATATATATATATATATATATATATATATATATATATATATATATATATATATATATATATATATATATATATATATATATATATATTAAATATAGCTACATTCTGTGTTATATAACGTTATGAAATGGTTCCTATAATAGTAGGAACAATCAGACGCTCGCAATTGTCACGCGAAACCAAGTGGTTTGTGTACATATTGTGACTTCACTTGATTTATGAGTCTGTCCGTCTCGTTTGTGCGTTATTATATTTTTAGTTTTAGCTTCACGTTTTATTTCGCATATAGCGGGTGAGCTGAGGGAACCTAGTGTTAAGTTAACTAAGTTTTTCACGTTCTGTAAATTTTTTGAGTGCCGCTCAAAAAATCAACGCCCCGCTTTAAGTTATTGTCAGCGCTGGGAAATGAAAAGAATACGTTTACTGAATTACAATAGAACCCACAACCATCGCATTTATTACACGCGATTCTACTGTGCCACGATAGCTTCTAAATACAGTTAGTTACATAAATACAGTTTTGCGGTAGTCAAATGCCAAAAAGAATTAAAACAATACCTCGATGGCCTACAACCGGTCGTACCAGTTCGTGTAAGCTTTTAGCCAATTTTATTTTGATTCCATGCGGAAGCGGAACTTGGCTCGCTTTTTTATGGTGAATAAATAATTTATTTCACTCGCGGTTAGTGACCTAATTGAACTGAGTTTTAAATTGAATTAGCGATTGCCCGCGATTTTGCTTTCCAAGAAATATTTTTAATAGAAACGTGGGACGGGCTATTTCATATGGTAACTTTTTATGTGGTTAATTACCAAAAATGTTGTTTATTTAAAGTAATGATAGAAGAAATCTCCCTTGCTTATTAACTAATATATAATAGTATTAATTATTAGCTGAGGCCGTCGTGGCGCAGAGCCACGAGAGTGTGACTGTAATGTGACAGTTGTAGTTTCGATTCCCACTCACATTTATTAATTATTAATATTTTCATTTCTTTGCCCTGGTACAAGACAAAAGTCCGACGTTAAGCTCCGCCGATCAACACGCATCGCCTTGAAAAAATCAGCGGAAAGTGAAATCAGCGGAAACAAATTCATAATTTATTACCTAATATAGGAAAAGGTTTTTGTATACTTGTAACAATACAATAGGGATAATAATAAATTATAAATACCTTGTTATCTACTTATACCAAGTTAATAGAATAATAGTAAACGTATTACATGATACCATCATGGTGCAGTTGGCACATAATACCTGTATACAATGGACGGCAATACAAATCCTATTTTAAAGATCATATATTAGATTGTATTTTCAAAGTTATAAGATTATATATATTTGAAAGATTAAGGGCCAGTTTCTTCACTGGCTGATAAAGTCCCGGGTAGTCTTATCTGCCAAACAGGCTATCATTTTTGGTTTCCCAGGTCTCGAATAGCATATATCTAGTAGATACACAAGTTACACGTGCATTTCATTTTTACATACTTATTTGAAATTTAAAAAAAAATGCCAATCATAGGATTTGTTAGCTACTGTTCTCGTTCATTAATGAGAAAATTATATCTTGAAAATATAAGAAACTGAGAATTTATTTTGTATTTTCATCCATGCAGACGTAATATAGCAATAATTACTAGATAACTACAATACTGCACACTGTATTGTGCTTGAAATGATAATAATTTAATTAGCATTTTTATGCGATTTTCGTATAAATATGCAATATATACTTTGCAAATTGTATAGGATAAGAAAGGGTACAGTGATGAGTCACTATTTTTCCATTTGTTATTTCTTTTTTATTTTTCATCATAAAAGTACTTATGAAAATTTTAATTAAATTATATTTAGTTAGGATAGTATTTTAAATTTTATCTTATACATTAAAATCTGGACGTAGTTTAATGCGTATTTAAAAGACGCAGATTCAAATCCTCTTTTCTATATTTGATTTTTTTTTAAACTATACTGAATTCGAATATCTAAACTACTAGTTACTTAATAATGTCCTTGTTGCAAGGCTATCGAGGTCAAAATATACAATAAATTAGATTTTAAATTTTAATAAAAACTATAATTATTTTGCATAATTTCGTCGGAATAAATGAAGTTGTAAATTTAATTTTTACATATTGGTTATTTTTATCCATGAGGCCAGTCGTGGCGCAGGGACACAAGGTGTGACTGTAAAACCAACTGGTTGTGGTTTCGATCCCTACTCGAGGAGATGAAATATTTACTTAAATTCCATTTCCATTCTTCGCTCTGGTGTCGAGGCAAAGGGTGGCGTTCTGCCACTCAACACGCAATGCTACCAGAATTCGGCAGAAAGTGGGGAACGGGGTGTCTTAACACTAGGTTTTCTCTGCCTACCCTGCTGTGTGCGGGATAAAGAGTGAAGCTGGTTATTTTTATTTTAAACTATCTCTAAATAAAAATGTGTCGGTATTCCTAAATCTATACTAATCTGTACTAATATTATAAATTCAAAGAGTTTGTTTGCTTGAACGCGTTAATCTCAGGAACATCTCTTTATTTTCATATTAGAGAGTCCATTTATTGTCTTCACTATAATCGTTTTCATTTAACCAGCACTACTTCCGGCTAGACTTACCTCCCACACTAAGAACGTGCAATATAAACTACTCTGGTGTAAAGGGATCCTATTGTTAAGACTTCGCTCTCTGTCTGTCCGTCCGTCTGCCACCTGGCTTTATCTCATGAACCGTGATGTTTAACTAGACAGTTGTTGTTGTAACAACAAATACTATAAGTACTCCCGTACAACAAACGTATTTTTCGTCGTTATAGTATCGTTTTTATAAGATAATGTTACGGAACCCTTCGTATGCGCGTCGAGTAAAAAAAAGGTTGTTTTATTATTAAAAAAATAATATTCTCTACTTTCTTATGATGATTTTTTTAAATCTTTCTTTGTATATATAGTCTAGAACAGACATTTAAGTGATATATCACTCAATAATTTCAATTTATTTTAAATGTAATTAAGAAATAAAAACCTTATAAAAATCATACCTACAGCAGTTGTATATAGCGAAATTAAATTCACAAACTCAATTAGGGCAAAAATGTAAATCATACTTAAACCGCTATTCGCATCGCCGAGTACCAGGGGAGCACGACCGGCGTGGAGGTTCGCAATGTTGCGGCACACTCGCGAAACTTACGCACACTAGCCCACTTACCTACGTGTAAATAAATAAACGTTTTATTTAGCCTTATATGCATGTAGATTGACCGGTATGCCACGAACGAGTCGAGTGGAACTCTTGTACGGTCATGCCGCCCTGGTACCTGTTGAGCCGGCAAGGATTCTTTAAAGGGTTTTCTTTCAAAGGAGCTTTTTGCTTTTTGGTCGGGTTTTCTTTGAGTGTATGTTTGTGAAGGTCCTTTTTGTAGATTGTGTAATTTTTGTTATGTGTAAAAAATATAACTTTACGCTGTATTCCTCATACAGCAGAGTAGAAAAGGAACCTTGGGAACCAATTGAAGGAACCAATTTTTTCAAGACATTGTGTTTTGGTTGAGGGGTGGAACTCAACGGTGCGTTTCGTCTAGTAAGTTGTTACATAGCGAGGACGTTGCTTATTGTATGTATATGTAGAGTACCGCTGCACCACGTCGACCTCAATTGTGTGTTTTCTGTGTGATATGTGTATATTTATTTTGTTTTTGCCAGAGATTTCCTTTTTAGTTTTTCAAACAAACAGAGATATTATTGTTCTAATTTAATAATAATAAATAGCATTGAAAAAATAATAATATAACTCACCAACGCGAGCGGGAAACGGAGAGCCGTTTCTTTGTGAGATGAAAGGATGAAGTGAGATATAGATTTTTTTTTATTTAGAATTTGTAATATTTTTTAAAATGTGTGGAAACCAATAAGATTGATACGAATTCAGGACTTCCGACGGTTAAAAATTAAAATTAAGTCTTTATCCGTACCAAAATGTACTTTTTTTTGGTTTTGACTTAACCTTGTATTGAAAAATAAAGTATATTGGTAGTCTTTGCAAGTACTCTTATGTAAATTCAAATTTGTGTGTTACAAAATTATAGCAATCATCCATTCATTTTAGATTTTGTTTATTCGCTTCAAATGAAATTCCGTGCACAGTGTAGGCAGGGGGAAACTGGACCTGGTAGGTAACCCCTATAGAGATACTTGTGTTCCCCACATTCCGTTGAATTCTGGAGCCATTGCGTGTTGATCAACGGAACTCAACGCGCTTTGCCTCGCGTTACCAGAGCGGGGAAAAGAAAATGTTTAATGATTTTTCTCTCCTCGAGTGAGAATCGAGCTTACAACCTGCGCGCTTGTGCCACGACTGCGCCCTATTTTTTATTAATTATGTATTATTATTGAAATGTATCGTTATTTTAAGCATGAGGTTTAAATTAAGTTACAATCGATGAAGGACTTATAGTAATACACCTTTGGTTAGCTTCTGTTGTTATGATTTTTAATGTGACCTATAAATTTGTTTTTAAATAAATACAGTGTGCCATTTTTATGTTAACAATAGATATGTATAACTAGTTTAACAAAATGTTTATAATCTTTAAAAATTTGGATTTTTTACTTGACTTTTAAATACATGTAAACAATAAAAACAATAAAACCAACAATTTCACAAACGATCATCTCAGTACAGTTTAAATAAAATAATAATGTCCGTCGTTTCAAAGAAAATGTTCGGTATATTTCAATTTCTGGCCTTTAATGTCAAGTAGGTGTACCTACTGCGGAGCGGAACCACTCCGAACTATATACTATTTTCAATTTTCCGCCCACTTTTTTGTTATACAACAATTTTCTGTTATGTCATATTACGTGTTGTTTTTAGTCTGGCGTTGGTTTCGGTGAAAAGATCTTTTGTTTAAGGTTTCTTCTTTTTTATTTATGTTAATGTATTATTGTTTTTACATCTTTGAACAATCTTTCGGTATACGGGTAGAGCTGGTAATTTAGCCGGTTGTCTAATTTCCGCTTATTTTACTTGATAGTTGGCGATAATAAATCAAGGAAATAAAATATATCAATAAATTAAATGTATACATTTCATGAAACGAAGAATTGAATCGTGAAATGAAAATTTTCAAACATTGCGAAGTCAAGAAATATAGTCCTATATATTTCTTATATGTATTTTATATTTTTCTCTTTTGTTTTTCTGAGTGTAAGATACTTTACCATATTTGTATTGAAGGTCGAAATGCCCATGAACCTGCGTTATGTAAGCTGTTTTTATATAATCTTGACCTTTTTTTATCTACCAAGTTGTAAAAAAAAACTGTTACAAGAAATTGGATTATTTTTTTGGATTGAATTTACGGAAACTACGTTTATCTAATAGCCTTTCATTACAGCCTGTTTTTAACATCACGCTGTATACCATATATAGCTGAGCGATATATGCAGAGAAAATCTAACGTTAAGACACTCTGTTCTCCACTTTCCTCATAGTTTTTGAGACAATTCGTTTTGTCGTGGAGGAACTCAACGCCGTCCTTTGTTTTGTTATCAGAGTCAGGAAATGAAAACATTAAATATTTCAATCTCTCGAGTGGGAATTTAACCCACAAGAGTGGCGTTTACAATGCTGTACCATTGCGCAACGGCCTCAAAACATGACGAAAATTATGTTGTACATTTTTATGGAAATATATTAACATCCTATCCTATATCTTTTTATTAATAATATTTTTTTTAAGTAAATATACTTAGCGTCGTTAATTTTATATAAATAAGTTTTGAAATATTCTCGTTAACTACTTTTTGTTCTTGCTGTTAACATTTTTTTTTGCATTCAACGTGCTTCTTCCTCATAAATCAATCATCAAGTAATTATTAAGTTGTTAAGAAATTATTGACATTCCTGTTTTTTTATCAACATTTAAGTTTGTAATTATAAATTGCTTTAAATCATTAAGAATAAGTCTCTGAAATAACACTATTTTTTTTTGTAGCTTCACGCTGTATCCCACATATAGCAGGGTAAGCAGAGGAAACCTGGGAACCTACTGAAGATACTCCATCCCCATAAACCCCCCCTTTAAATGCATGCGTCCATATTTGTTAAAAAGGTTTAAATATACTTTATCATTATAACTTAAGGAATTTAACACTTGAACAAGGGGTGACAAACATTGTTTTTCAACAGAAACCTTCTAAAATGAACGTAAACCACAATTAAGTTTAACTGCGGTCGTAGTGTGGTTGCTGTATAATGAACAATGTTTTTAATGCACTTGAAAGTAAAGGAGGACATCGTTAGACCTCTGGGACAGGGTCCAACTGTATACACGATGGCTTCAGGTTCGATAATGTAGATTGACGTTGATATGTGAAACGTTTATCAATTTCCACCTATCAACACTCTCAACACACACAGTCACGATTAAGATAGCGAAAACAGAGTGTCCCAGCACTTCTTTATCTCTGCTGTACGACTTAACGCGTCATTTGAAAAAAAAAACAAGGGATAAACCGTTAAATAAAAATTAATATAGCAAAATTTTTACCTAACTTTTTCACCTTGAAATATAATTGTTTAAATTCAACTTATGTATGTACATGGTTTCACAATCTCTATTGTTGTACAATGTTCTTCTGGCGTAGTCTGAAGGGCCTTGGCTGGACATGGTGATTATGAGTTTAAATTAGCTCCAATGAATATTTATTATTAAACCTTACCTTTTATGGGTAAACATTTCAGTGAATGAGTGGAACCCTGGTTAGACAATCTTTGGCGGTGGGCTCCGCTGCCCATGACGTAATCCACCAATAATGATGAGATCATTAATTAAATTATCCATACATACAACGCAAAATACAAGAAATGAGGAAAATTTTTATATATTTTCTTACCAAAAACTAAATTCAAGTAGTTTTCACTAGTATTTAAACAACAGAATATCTCAGTGGTTATATTACCACAAAATATTTAAATGTGCTATCAAAGTAAACATTCTTACGAGATTAAAGGAAAGAGTACAACTCCGCGCAAACGGTGTTTATCTAAGATTTTATCTCATTAGTGACGCATCACGAGTAATTTGAGACATTACCGTGTTATCGTTTCCGGTTGAGAGCGCTGCACGCGACATTTATCTAGATATTGTAGACATTACTATTTCTATGTATTTTTATTATTATCAGTTTCCCTTAAATATGTTTTATTTTTGTATAAGTACTAGCGAACAAATATATAGTCTCTTCGCTATATTCTTCTTTTTTTACCTCATACGTACGTACGTGAATAAAGAAAGAAAGAAAGAATAATATTATATTCTATCTTCTGTAAAATGAGTCAATCAATCATTGAATCATCAATTCGTCTATATTTTTTTATTTTGTTACTTTACTGAATTTGGTGCTTACCGCGTGGTCGGTCCTACTGGACCAAATTAGGTCCAGTTCTGACAACGTTAACAATGAGAAAATCACATAAGTCTCAAATTCTCATGGTTAACTATTTGAAAAAGATTTTTTTTTGTAAAAATGTATTATAAGTAGTAGATGCTAATGTGTTTGTATCGTGTCATCTCAACATGTTCAACAATTGATGATATCGCTATTATATCACGGCTGATTTATTAGATTCTTTGTTGTTACGTCGCAGTGCTGTGGTTTTTGCGGCTAAATAGATTAATTACTGTCAGGGGACATTAGCTGCCTTATGTTCCACTAATGCTATTAGTATTGAGTGTCTAAGTACTTTTTTTGCGTCACACTGTATTGTATCCCGCACACGACAGGGTAGGCAGGGTGAATCTTGTGTTTAAACACTCCGTTCTTTTTATTTAATATTACAGAATAACATGACAAGAATTTTTATATTTGTTTTATCAAATACTTTAATAATCTTTTATTTTATATAATACTTTAAAAGTTACGTAATTTATATTTAATTCATGACTTTTTGTTAGATACCTTATAAAACAGATGTGACTCTGGGCTTATCTTAGTAAATTTAATAAATATTATTAATTGAAAATATTGCTAAAATAAAAATTATAATTATTACAACAATACAGGCAAAAAACAAAAAGCGACGTTTAGTTCCGCGGCCGTCTTGTATTCTTGCGAAAAGCGGAGAACGTAGTAGAAAAAAAAATATTAGGACAAATCACGTCCCTGTAAATAGATGCCGTGACCTGTAACATGTTCCGCAGTTATCATCATCTCATTACGGCTGAACTACCGCCAGCACGTGATGAGCAGAGCATTACGAGATAATCTTGATTTTGTGTTTGTACATATCATTGGTCCCTAGTTAACCCTTTATATCACCGTGTGACATTACTGTAACAAACCGATCAACTCCTCCTAAAATCTCAAATTGATGTTTTATTTTCTTTTAATTCAATGAGTCATATCCGTTACGAATCTATCTTTGCTTTTTAGTAAAATAATTGAGAACTAGACGTCGTTAAAAATAGTGGAATAATGTCGAACTTCAGTTGCCGCCGATTTGTAAAATGCGTTAACGACCAAATATTGAAAAATTAAAAAAAAATACATAAACGTGTGTAAATACAATAGTTTTTGGTGAATTTGGCAGGTAAGTAAATATTGATACCTACATTATATTTAAATATCCTAATACTTGACAATTGGTGGTAAAATTTTAGATTTTCTGTATGTGCCATTTCTGTCACATTGTGTTATTATGTTCCTATAGTGCAGTACATTGATCTTCTGTCTTTTCGACGGGATGGCTTCCTAAATCTCATAGATGACGAAATTAACTATGATTCTCTTTAACTATGAGGACAGTGAAGATGGCTACGAAGATGATGATGATAAAATTAATAATCCTGATTTCGTTCCGAATCAAGAAATCCCATTTGAAGAAACTCAGGAGTTGGATATCGACAATACTATTGAAAACATGGAGACAACGCTATTGTTTCCCAAAAAGCAGCCGTTGCTACAACATCTCCGCAACTAGAAAGTTCTTTAAGTCTTCAAAATATAGAAAAAAATTATATTACATGAAGAAAGAGAAACATAGAACTAAATGAGCCACAACTCCGATTTATAGGTGATGAGATGCTTCCGCAGGAGTTTTTAGAGCCTGATACTCCTTTTCGATTCTTAGTAAATTGTTTCCTAAAGAAGTTATAGACGACATTACTAATAAAAACAAATTCAAACTCAAATTCAAATAAATAATTATAGCAGCATAAAATACAGTTCAGTCTGGTGAACCTGATAGAGTTGCCGCTTCAAAATGTTGTCGTCCGTCTTTCGCGTAATATTCAGCGGAATAACAATTACCGCCTTTATTTCGACAATTACTTTATATCCTTGCCACTTCTAGCGTATCCGGCAAAACAAGACATCCTAGGTCTTGGAACGGTACGTCGTAATCGCATACCTAATTGCAATCTGCCTACTGACAAAATGATCTCAAAAAAAGAACGTGGCTACTCTGTAGAATATATTGGCAGCGTTGAAGGCATAGATATATCAACGGTTGCCTGGAAAAACAAGAAAGTAGTTGCCTTTTCATCAAGCTTCGTGGGTGAACTGCCGACGACTTAAGTTTTCAGATACGATAAATTAAAATAAAGATATGTGAACATTGAGAGAATAAGCATTGTAGGAGAATATAACCGCCACATGGGAGGCGTTGATTTAATTACTAGTATCATGGGCCGGTACAAAATAAAATTGCGTAGCAAGAGATACAGAAAAAATTTAAAAGTCCAGCCCAATACGTTCCTCCAGAAGCGGTACGAAAGGATCAAGTCGGTCATTGGCCTGTTTGGGCCGAAAAAAGTGTCAGATCTGAATATCCAAATTTTTCTGGAGTGTCACAAACAGTTCCTAAAAAATGTGGCTTAGCAGTATGTTATAATAAGCAAAATAATTGTTTTAAAGCTTTTCATTCATCATAGTTTTATTATGCCTTTATAAGACAGTGTGACATATCTGTAACACTCCCTTTATTTTAATTTCCTAGGTATATAAATAAAATTTCGCTAAAATAAAAAAATATGTTGTTTTTTATTTATTAAAACCCATCTGAAAAACATCATTTTAGTAAAAAAAACGTCATTGACATATAAAGGGTTAAAGCATCAAAAGTGGAAAGTTGCAAAAATATTTTTATCACTCTCGAACTACTAAGTGTAGTATTGTTTTTTTTTTTTCAAAATAAAAAAATATGCATTTTTGATAACGTTCAATTGAAATCTACTCCCGTTAGTACTTCAAAACTCGATACTGGTACTGGTACCTGGACACCGCCGATATGTGACTTGATAAACTTACTGATTGATATAAACATTCCTCTTGGCTTCTTCTCTTAATGGAGGCGAGTGTAAAATAAAATCACGATCCATTAATTTCACTTGGAGATATTGAATAAGTTGCATTTAGCTGTGGTAAATTAAAGTTACATTAACTTGGGTATCTCTCGCTGGTGTCTGACCTGGTCAAATTTTCAACGCTTCTAGAAGTTACCTTCTATTATGGTATAAATATTTACCTACAAAAACATATTTTATAGTAGTTATTATTTAAAATATTGTGAAGCTTTTATTTTTTCAAAGAGGAAACGATGAGTTTCTCGCCGGCGGCGGAAATGCCTCAAAGCCGGTGGTTGCTTTCCGTAAGGCCGACTCGTATTTTTCCATACTAAATAACATTTCAAAAGTATCTAAGGAATAAATAATAATTTTATATTGATTTATTGTATTTGTTCCAACAAAAACATGTAATATATTTGCGGGAATGGCTATAATATACAAATGTATTTGTGTATGTACATTTTAAGCGTAAATTATACGCGATAAGTGATATTTATTGAATTAATATGTGCGATCACATAGAATGAGGAAAACCAACATAGTACTTAGAGTCCTGCATAATAAACACGGCAAGCACGACACGTTTGTATGTATGAGTTTGTATGTGAGGAGTAATTAGCGGTGTTTGTATGATAACATCTGTCTACGCGGACACACGTGACTGCGATATTTTTAAGATATTTCTCTTTTTAATATTATTTCTATAACTAAGAGTTGTATTTTTGTTGTATGTATGTAACAGGTACAGTTTCAATTCGGTCCAGACGTTAGATGTGCCCGTTTAACCAAACAAACCCTTCGGCTTAATATAATTGGTACAGATGCCAGTCGCAGCTCAGGGGCACGAAGTGTGACTGTAAAATCGACTGGTTGTGGGTTCGAACCTCACACGAGGAAATTAAATATTTATTTACATTTATATTTTCATTTCTTCGCTCTTGTTTCGAGGCAAAGTGCGGCGTTAAGTTCCACCACTCAATGCAACGCAATGCCTCTAGGACTAGGAAATGGGGAACGGAGTGTCTTAACACTGTGTCCCCCTGCCTACCCTGCTGTATGCGATTTTTGAATCCTATCTTTTGGGGAATGAAGGAAATGTGCGTGCTTGATCAAAGCGGTACGTGTAGGTTCAAATAGCACCCTAAAAATTGTTGATATAATAATATTTACCTATCAAAAACAAAAAAATAACAATATATATAGCATTTTATATATCTATTTTTTTAGGAAAAAAAATGTTTTATCGTCACAATTTCATAGCCTTTAAGCGTGTGAAATGTTCTGAAACGTTTTCCTCAATAAATCATTTTATGTTTGGGTCCCTTTGCGCAACACTCTAAGGAGATGACTTATAAATTTTATATAAGGTATAGTTATGATATACAGTATTTTTTTTTTTAGTTTTGTTTTTTTTTAAATTAATTGTTTTATAGTTTACTCTGCTTTCCCACTTTCCTTACAACGCGGCGGTTGTGGGTTCGACCCCACACGGAGTAATAAATTATTATCATTTGTTCGCTCTGGTATCAAGTAGAAGCGAAGCTAAGCCACTTTATCGACCAACGCCCAAATTCTCGAAAAATGTGTGGAAAAACTTGAATTTAGGAAGTGGAGAACGTAGTGTTTTAACACTAGCTTCCATCTGCCTACTGTCTTATATGTAATTTAGAAAAGTGAGGAGAAAAAAATAGATAAATGATTTTTTTTGCAACAAGAACAACGATTTATTTTTGCATGCAATTATTAAGTCATATTTATTTAATTGACAGATGAATCTATTTTAAATAAAATCTTGTGACAGATATAAAAAAAAAGGAATTTAACTCGTAAATACTGTAACGTATGCTTAACGATTCTCATAAAAAAGATTGCCATAATAATATTTGACTGTAAATGTTCGTGAATTATGAAGTTCAACGTTCATATGGTCTTGCCTTTCGCAATGTCGTCGACCCAACTAACCCATTTCTAGTTCAGCGATCTTCGTGAAACTGAATAGATGAATATAAAGAGTAACGTTACTTCCCGTCCCTGTCGTACTAAATATTTACCATGTTTCATGTCGAATCGTAAAATTTTTATTGAGATTTCTAGCTGTATAGAAAATGATGTTTTATATTAAAAATGTGTATTTTTATTTTATAGCAGTATATTTTCGTTTGCATTTTTTAAATTCATTTTTGTAGATGTCATGTCGGGACTCTAGTTTTGTTACTATTTTGATACGTGTGTACGTGTATAAGTCCTTCGAAACGTTTTAAAATAGAAAAGGTATTTATATCTATTTTATAACGTGCAACGTCCTTATCACAACCATATTTGTTAATATGTTCTTTTAGCGTTATGATGTATCTTACACATAGCAGAATAGGCAGAAGCAACCTAGTTTAAAGACATTATATTTTGAGTGGTGTTATCATAAGTATATAATTTATTTCCGATAGTGAGAATCAAACCCACAACCGTGGCCGTTATAGGCAGACGCTATGCCAATACGCACGACGACCTATATTTTACATACTTTATTTAATATGTTAGTATTTAAATATATGTTTTATCTCATAATACAATTTGTCCACAGTGTATGAAGGCGTACGTGGAGTTCGAGGTGTGCAACGGTGCTTACGAGGTGTCGTGTCCGGACGACCGGTGCTCGGCCGGTGCCGCGCTGTCCCTGGATGAGATAGCCGCTCTCGTGTCGCCCTCTGTTATGGAAAAACATCTCAAATTTAGACTTAATCATGGTATGTGGCTTATTTTATTCACAGACTTAAAAACGGCCATTATATTGAGGCCAGTCGTGGCGCAGCGGCACAAAGTGTGACTGTAAACCGACTGGTTGTGGGTTCGATCCCCACTCGAGGAGATGAAATATTTACTTAAATTTATATTTCCATTTTCTTCGCTCTGGTGTCGAGGCAAAGCGCGGCGTTAAGTTCTGCCATTCAACACGCAATGCCTCCAGCATTCGGCATAAAGTGGGGAACGGAGTGTCTAAAAAACACTAGGTTCTCTCTGCCTACCCTGCTGTGTGCGGGATACAGCGTGAAGCTGATTTTTTGATTAAAAACGGGGAAATTCACCTCTCTCATCTCTCACTTTCTCCTCTTTACGTTTTATCCCTACGAAATAGCTAGAGGACACGGAGCACCAAACGAGCTAGTATTGAATCGACGTTTATAAATGTCCAGTTGTTTTTTTAGGGTTTATTATAGGATACGAATAAATCATTTCCAAGTAAACAATTTGTTATAATTGTGAATGAATGGTAATTTTTTTTCTTGAAAGCGATTAGTGTTAGGTAATTGAAGTGTTGTGCCCATATTATGATAAAAAAAAAACTTCACGCTGTATCTCTCACACAGCAGGTTAGGCAGAGGGAACCTAGTGGTAAGACAATCCGTTTCCCACTTTCCGCCGAATTTTTGAGGAATTGCGTGCTGAGTGGCAGAATGCACGCACGCCGCGCTTTGCCTTGACACGATAGCGAAGAAATGGAAATATAAATTTTAATAAATATTTCATTTCCTCGATTGGGAATCGAACCCACAACCAAATGTAAAGGCGACTGGCATTTACAGTAACACTTTGTGCAACTGCGCCATTATTGGATTTCCTTATATACTAGATTTTCATCGCTAAACCGAATGTTCAATTTTGCACTACCAAGACTAAAGAATTACCTACATATAAAGCTAATTTAGATGATATGGGCATATGTTTGGAGTTTCAAAAGGATTTGTCAATCTATCGTGAGGACTATTTTCCATTACATGCAATATATATTTAATCTTTTTATTTCATCCTCATCCTGTATCTTGGACACAGCAGGGTAAGCAGAGGGAACCTAGTGTTAAAACACTCTGTGTGTGTGCCTTTTGAGAAGTGGAAATCGTCGACATGCCTTAGTACCGGAACGAAGATATTAAAATAATAATTCATTATTTCGAGGGAGAATCGACCCACAAACGTCGCGTTTCAGTTACACGCTTGTGCTCCTGCGCCATAACGGCATCGTCTTCTATCTTTGTGGTTGAAATTCTTATACTTAGTGTAACAGTCCGATTCTGCTTGAACAGCGCATGAAAAATGAATCTTAAATATTCACAAATCTTTGTCGAACGCTTCTAACTTATTGTAATATTCTATATAATTTAAATATAATTTATGCCGTTACGTCACTAAATGCGTGTTTTATATAAAGCTTTGACGTCCACTAAGGCAAAACAATATTTTTTTTTATTGTGTGGAATAAATGTGGAACAACGCTAAAATTTAAAAAAGAAAAGGCAAAACAATATTAACCGCTGTGAATGTTTTCAAAACACTAATTATTTTGGGTTGAAATAATTTTTAAGCTGGATTTTACTGCAATTTTGCGAAATAAAAAGGTATTTTTCAGCAATTATAGGTGAAATTACTGTTTTTAGATATTTTAATATATTTCGCCCCCTATCACGTTACTGTAGTTTGCTTTGTTAAGTTCAACGATAGCTGTTGTTCAAATTTGACACATATACAAATTTCCTTTGTATTAGCCCGTCTGTTTAATATTTATTTATTTATTTATTTTTATTTATTTATTTTTATATTGGGAAACAAACAGCGCTTACAATACTTAAAGCTAATACATATCAACATTACATTAGCCAATAAAGTTTCCACTTATACATCAAACATGGATTGAATACAAAAAAAAGAACTTCATACATACATAAAAAAAAAATCCAGAAAAAAAAAAATATATATATATATATATATATATATATATATATATTTAGATAATATTTTGACCTTCCAGAATATAGTGTCGATATAGGAAGGTCACATATGACGACACCCTCGAGGCGGTGTGTGAAGAGATTGATGTATGTGTACGAGGCGAAACGGCCGTAGAGACACACCGATCAAGGAATAAAACGTAAAGCTAAAAAATCCTTCCTCTTTAGACCTTCGACGTTGAATAATCCTTTTTATCATATATGGGATAAATGTGGACTTCTAATATTTTATTTATAAAGGCGTAACCAAGGTTTTAAGATATTCAAATTACCTACGGCCTTGTGCCAATTTTGGTTAGTTGAAGTGTTCAAATTGACCGAATAAAGGGTTTATTTGCTATAAAATTTTTAATTAGTCTTTTTAATTTACTTTTTTTATTCATGTATTATATGAATCTATAATACTATGTACTTTAATCTTCGTCAATATTTGAAACAGTCTATCGATACCAAAGCCAAACGTGGCGCTTTATATGCCTTGACTTAGAAAAAATATTTTTTAAAATAAAAGACAAGCCCGCATGCAGAACAAGAGTCTTTAAAACATAACTAAACTATATAAGAAATTATCAAAAAAATAAAACAGCTTCACGCTGTATCTGTATCCCGCTAATAGCAGCGTATGCATAGTTTTTTTAAGACATTTACAGACCGCCGAATTTGTTTAAGACATTGTGTGTTGAGTTGCAGAACTCAACGCCGTTTTTGCCTTATACGGAATTATATGTACTCATAAGTATATTTGCCAAATGTCTTCAAAATAATTTCGACCATTTTAAACGTAGAGAAATTTCGCCAAGCATAAATAACTTCTAAAACACAATCGGTAGCCCGCAGCGTTAACTCGTTGCATGTGAGAGGGCAATTAGTTCAAAGTCGCACTAAGTCTTTTGTGCGCCAAATTGGTAATGTGATAGGTTGTTAGCGTTTACTTTTATGGAAAAAATTACATTATGTTTTATATGATTAAATAAGATTTTATATGATATGTTTTGCCTTAATTTTGGGAAATAATTATACGAGTATATATAATGATGTAATCAAAAAAATAAAAAATCAGCTGAACGCTGTATCCCGCACGCAGCAGGGTAGGCAGAGGGAACTTAAGTGTTAAGACACTTCGCCCCCAATTTTCCGCCGAATTCTGGCATTACGTATTGAGACTCGACACCAGAGCGAAGAAATAAAAATATATTTAATAATCATTGAAATAAATATTTAATTTCCTCGAGCGGTGATCAAGCCAACAACCAGTCGCATTTATAGTCACCCTTGTGCCAAATTTACCATGTATGACTATAAAATAGACGTTTCAGCGGTCTAAGTTGACTAGTCCGATACTAAGTTCTGCCATACGTACTACGTACAATACGGCGGTATGTCAATACGGAAGAACATAAATTAAACTTTAAACCTTTTACCGGTCGAATTTAAATGTCAATGTAAAAGTCAAACCAATTATGCGATTAAAATGCTCAAAATGAATTCAAGCAGTAAGTACATTATAAATCAAATAACCGGTCAAGTGGGAGTTGAACTTGCACACAAAGGGTTCCGTATAATGATTTGTAAAAAAAGGCAATAATCATATTGTTATATTGGAGCGAGCCCCTTTAAATATTTATTTTATTGTTTTTTAGTATATGTAGTTGTTATAGCGGCAACAGAGACACATCTTGTGTAAAAATTATCTAAATATCACGAACCATAAGATACCCTCTTGACTATCGAACTGACAGACAACGAATTCTTAGGAATAGGGGTACAAACCCTAAAAGTGTTTGCAAAAAATCAAAAATATTTTTGTACGTAGTGTATCTTTTTTTTCGGTTGTTTTCCTCTTTTTCCAGATGAATGTGGCATGTGCCCGTATAGTAGGAGTAGGCTAAGAGAGTCTAGTGTTTTAGTACATTATTAAATTTATTACTAATATATATAGTAATATATTATTAACTAAACTTTTCTCATTTTTAACTTCATCCTTTCACAAAAACATGAAAGAAAAAGGCAAACCAAATATAAAACCTATATCAAAGTGAACGTGCCCATAAGCTTTATCTAAACGGTGGTTTCGAGAAAGATTATGTTGAAAGAAAGGATTATCTGTGAAAGTCGTGATGGATATTGAAGTAGGTAGGTATATAATATAACACCCACAGCCATAGGCGGAGACGATATCAGATATTTATAGTTTGAGGTTCACCCGAGGTGACCTTTGGGGTACTTTGCCGTCTTAAACTGCTATAGTCTACACAGAGTGATCAAAATTATAACGTTAAAGCGTAGGTAGCTTTGCAAATAGCAATTATTAGAAAATTGTTTCTTGGTAACAAATAATTTCATACGGATCGAATTTAATTGGAAATTAAATTTACAGTACAGTAGAAATATCATTAACTAAGTACTAATAACATACGCGATGGTTGGGTGGGTTTATTTGCACTTGGAAGAATTAATTATTTTTATTTTCTCGGTAGTTGCTGTTTCCCAGTTCCCGCTGAATTTTCAAATCTGCATTGCTTATTGAATGGCGATTCCATAGCGAGAAAATGAAAATATTAAATATTTTAGTGCCTCAAGTGGTAATCAAACCCACAACCTGTCGCGTTTACAGTCGCATATGACATGAGCCTAACTTGACCCGGCCTCGCTCTATTTCCCAATAATTAAAAGTTTATTTAGGTTTATAATACAAACGTTCATACGCTTAGGTATTAACATAATTAATAATTTCAAAGTAAACCTAATTTAATATTTATTGGCTTTTAATGATATTATACATGTTAATTACATTTAATTTTCGAGACTTGAGTATATACCTAATTATTTAAATATAAGATTCTAAAATAATTTAGAGCTTATTAACACTGAACCGTAACGAGCATTTTCTATGTTTATAAATAATATAAAACTGAAGAATTTATTAGAGCAACTACTATTTCGAGTTGAAAAATTGTAATCGGATAGTTTATATATTAATCTCTATATACATACTATTGTCTAAGTCTACTGGTTGTATTACATATCACGTTAATAGTATGGATGCTCACAGTACCAGCAGCGGTCAGAGTTACCTGGTGTTTTTAGAATGTGGCATGTGTCAGATACAGATCTTGATCATTGCTAAATCAGCTTCACGCTGTATCCCGCACACAGCAGGGTAGGCAGAGGGAACCTAGTGTTAAGACACTCCGTTCCCCACTTTCTGCCGAATTCTGGAGGCATTGCGTGTTAAGTGGCAGAACTCAACGCCGCGCTTAGCCTTGACACCAGAGCGAAGAAATAGAAATATAAATTTAAGTAAATATTTCATCTCTTCGAGTGGGGATCGAACCCACAACCAGTCAGTTTTACAGTCACACTTCGTGCCGCTGCGCTACGACTGGCCTCTATCATTGCTAAGCACTTGAAATTTGATTACGAAGCTAGCTAGTATGTAAATTGATAAAGAAATGAAGAGGTAATAAAGATATAAGGAAACCAACTCGAACCCCAACAACATGTCCTTGAACATAGATGTGGAGGATCGCTGTATTGAAACAACAAAAATACCTTTCTTATGGCTCATCTAGTAATTCAAACACTAGCTCTCATGAACACTAGGTATTCATAAAACTGGTATCTAAATAAAGGATGGTCGTTTAAAGGATAGTTCAGTTTTTTAAGTATCGTGTTTCAAACGTCCCAGTTCAGCACAAAGTCACTTCGGCAGTGTTACGTTGTATGGAGAACACACGAAAGAGGTAAAGGAATGTAAATAAATTATATTATTTATCTTGGAAATTAAAAAAAATATCGTGACAGATACGATGTCGCAATATCGAAAAATATAGTTGATTGTAACACAGAAAAAATCAATCAATGTTTATAAACTAAAAAGTGTTTTTTTAACATGTAAATTTAAAAAGTTGTGCTAAAAATAGGTAAAATAACGACAACAGAGTAGCATGCCAGTAGATTGTCTAAGTTAAGGGAAAATGAAAAGCCATTTTTTCTGAACAAAGCTATACAAGAAAGTTTGCAAACACCAAAGACAAGAAGTTCATAAAGTAGAACTTTTGTTGATTGAAAATTCTTTGAAACTCAAAGTATATATTATGATAGGGAAACTTGGTTCGTTTAAATATTTACTACAATAGCTTTTAAAACTGCAACTTTGTAACAATATTCCTATTTATGAGGTTGATGTCGTTAAAATTGATAACGAAAATAAATATTTTTTTTGTAAATATATTAAAAGCAAAAATTAAATACTTGAATATTTTTCCAATATAAAGCAAAAATTTGTGAACGCATTGTAAATTTAAATTGTTTTCTACTTTTCTGGAACACAGTACCTGTTGTACAAAAAATATAATTCTATCTATGCACAAACGGTGCATTCAATTTCCTAAATGAAACATATATTTAGAAAATTGTTATTTCAATAGATCGAATGTTTGAAGTCGAGCATATGTTTGTTTGTGTTGTTCCGCCATCCCACACTAAATTAAAAAAAATGGGCGGAAAGAAGGAAATGGAGTGTCTTAACACTAAAATTTCCCTATCGATCCTGCTGTAGAAAGAAGCGTGAAGCTGTTTAATAATATAACAGAGTAGGCAGTTGGAACCTAATGTTAATACACTCCGTTCCGTTTCTGCCGAATTTTGCGTGTTGAGTGGCGCAATTCAACTCCGAGCTTTTGCCTTGGTGCCATAGCGAAAAAATAAATTATATTAATAAATAAGATTTCACTCCCCGAGTGGGAATCAGATCCACAACCTTCGCGTTACAGTCACAGCTTTATATCCTCGACACAACAGCCTCAAGGCAAACGGATCTAAATTTTGAAAACCTGTTACATATAAAAAAATAGTAGTAAACAAATAATTCAATAGCACCATGCTATAAATATACGTGAAATACGCAAAATGTCTTCCCTGCTCGTGTGATGCAAGCGTTTGGGGGTTGAAGGGTCTCGAATGGCACGCAATGATATAGTATTAGCCTGTGGCATGCAAATTAAAACGAAACACTCCCGGAGGTACGTCTGTACCTACTTGGGCACGTACTCGTGGTGTGGTTTATGTTGCTATTGATGTACCTACATCATGAGTTGGATGTTAATTAGAGCCTTCTAGATGATGTGGTAGTTACTTATATGAGATATCATGTTTGTATCTTATACTAGATTTTTGCTACCCTACAACTTTAGCTGGATATAATAATAAAAATATTTAAACCATTTAAAAAGACAACAATGTAATTTTTTAACACTACAAAGAACAACATATTTTTTTACGTCCGTACGCACTCCGTCGATCCATCTTAAATCTTTTCCGGTTTCTCCTACCATCAAGCTTACCATTTAGCTATGTTGGTCATTCATCGCCCAGACCATTTTTCTTATCTTAGGTTTAGTCGCGACAACTACATGTAAAAGATATGTACATACATGTTTGACACTTCAGCTTCACGCTGCATCTGTAGGTGGAGGTAACCTGGGAACCTCACGCCGTTCAGTGTCAGTGAGCAAAATATTGTTTATATTTTGTTATTATTTTTCCAAACACGAAAACTGTAAAGTAAATAACTTAAACTTAATAACCAAGCTACGTAGATGAATAGTGAATGAAGGCTGGAATAATTTCACCCTCGTCTATAGAAGTTCACGGCGTCGCCATGCCCTGATTGCTCCTTCAGTGTAAAGCGCGCCTCGGAATCGTTTAATACCCTGAATTACTACTGTTAGAGGTACACGGGAAACTTTTCAAATAAAATTTCGTGTATACAGCTTGTTTTGGCTTTGCAAACTGGTAATATTATAGTAATATATATGTATATACGTATGAAAATCAAAAAAGTCAGACGCCAGTCGTGATGCAGGGGCACTAGTGTGTTTACTGTAAACGCGATAAGTTGTGGATTCGATTCTCACTCTAAATCTTATATGTATATTTATTATTTTTTCGAAAAGCAGTTCATTAAGATCCGACACTAAATACGCAATAAAAAATCTACATATTATCTTGAAAATGAAAATTCCTATGTATTTTGTTTAAGGCAGTTAGAAGAAATAAAATATATAATCTTAAATAAAAAAAACATCGTCATGTATGACTAATGTTAATAACTTTAAATATTTAATTGTTTTTAATTTTATCTCTCATATGCAGTTTGCGCATGCGGCGTTAAAATGATTCATTTTAATTACTGTTTATTATAACACTAAAGACTTATTCATCACTAGGTAATTATTTATTATATACTGATATTTATATATATAGGTATAATAATGTAATAAAAAATCACCTTCACTCTTTGTCCCGCACAGAGCAGGGTAGGCAGAGAGAACCTCGTTTTAGGAACCCCTCCATTCCCTACTTTTCGCCGATTTTCACAAAGCTCAAAGCCGTACTTTTGCCTTGGTACCAAAGCGAAGAAATGAAAATATTAATAAACTGTAATTCATTACCTCGAATAGGGATCGAACTCACAACTATCGCGTTGAAGTCACACATTTGTTGAGATAACCTATTGGTTACTTTGGTTTAAATCGAAAGGTCAGGCAAAGATCGTAGAATAAAAGACGAACGCCATTTTATAAAAGGTGAATATGTAAATGTAGAGTATAAAAATAAAAAATATTATTTTGTAATAATTATGCATGATAGCCCACGTATTATTTAGTTTATATAAATAAAAATAAAATAAAATAAGAGCCACGCCAGTTTATATAAATAAAAGCCACGAAACTAAGGCTATTTACATTTTTATTTTTATGACATATCGGTCATTTGCAACGACGTAATTGTTTTCTTTTTTGTTGTTTTAAATAGACTTACATATAATTGCAACTCAACTTCTCCAGAGTTCGGCAGAAATTAGTTCGGCAGAAATTCGGTGTGTTGATTGGTGGAACTAAACGCCGCGCCTTGCCTCGACACCAGAGCGAAAAAATGAAAATATTAATATAAATGAATATTTCATTTCCCTGTGTATTTAATAACGTTATTTAAAGTCATAATTCTGTTTATTTATTAAAAAAAAAATTAAATATATTCTTTTATCATAATGTAAAATCAGCGACTTTTAATTTGTAAATAAATCCAGATCTAATATTTTAAAGCTTAAAAGGTTGTTTAGTGGAGCACAATTAGAATATTACTGGTTGGAAAGCTTAAATTTATATTTTTTATTTATTTTGGATAATTGAAGACATTTATTTTATATTAATACTTTCAAATTTTAATATAACCTACTGTAGAAAGATATCCTTGACACGTACAATGTATCAAACAAATACTCCGTTATTTCAGTCCGGCGAAGCCGCCAGTAGTAGCTACTAGCTTTTGCTCAAAATAAAAATGTAGCGAGCAGAATTATCGTATCATTATATTATGAATGAAAGAACCTAGTTTACGCTCAGATCAAGCGCTTGACAGGTATTCTATACTTCGTTAGCGGTATATTGTAGGCGACATTAAAGTTATATAAATTATATAAGGCAGGAGGGAGGGACTCTATATTTAAATTTTACTTTGTTATAGGTAATGGAGAATAGAGCTTGACTTGTGGTAAAAAAATATTGAATATTAATAGCTTTTGTTCTGTGTACTTGTGTTTTTTTTATGTAGATATAATAATTGTCTAATCGAGGCCAGTCGAGGTGCAAAGGCACAAGCGTGTGACTGTAAACGCGACAATTTGTGGGTTCGATTCCTACTTGAGGAATTGAAATGTTTAATATTTTCATTTACTCGCTCGGGTAACGAGGCAAAACGCGGCGTTGATTTTCGCCACTCAACACGCAATGCAGAAGCATTCTAGAAAGAATTTGGGGGAAAGTGGGGTAGGTAATTATCGTAATGGAACGAAGTGTTAAGACACTTCGTTCCGTTACGATAATTAGGTTCCCCCTGCCAGGGTAGGCTGTGTGCGACATACAGTTTAAAGCTGAGTGGCGGAACTTCACTCTTTGTCTCTTTACCAGATTGAAAAAACATTATTTATTTTATTCCCTCTAGAGGGTATCGAACCCAGAACCGTTGCATTTATAGTCGTGCCCTAGTGCCCCGACGGCCTTCAGAATGACAATTTCTAAAATAATATTAAAAGTTAGCCCAAATTTGTTTTAAGCTCACGACCACGTGACAGATAGACTAATATGGCATTAGCAAAGTCAAGTTCCTATCTGTAAAAAGTAAATTATAAGTATTTTTTTTTAATATATTTATTTTACTATTTGAATATATTTCCAGAACACAAATTAATTGAACTATACAAACCTTGACTTTCTACCTCTTACGATTCTATTATAAAAATCGTATAAAAGTAGCATATCGTATTTAAAATGTAATTAACAAACTCCATAACTCATTTTAATGTAGTTATTAATAAACGTTGTATCTACGCTTAAAAACGAACCAATTATATCAAATTGTAAATTCATATAGACAGAGACGGTTACTTTAATTTTCTTTTCAATTATTAATAAATACAAGTAAACCTTTTAAAGATCTCTTTGAGGGAACTATAAAAAAGCGGTTTCACTGACACGTTTTGAACTGGTTCTCACTTCTCACAGCTTCCGACACTTTGTGGGCTTAATCTTTGTCATCTTGTCTTGAATGAAAATAACATTTTTATAAAATAAATGTAAGCTCTTACACAAAATGTGCTCAAGTATTTTTTTTTTAAGATGAAAAATATTCACTTTATTATCTTGTGTCTGACTGTGTAAAAGCGACGACTGTGGATTCGATTCCCACTCGATGGAATTAATTATTTTAGTTCCATTACTCTCATTACTGCGTTCTGGTAACAGGAGAAAGGGCAGCGTTGAGTTCTGCCACTGAACACTAATTATTGGAATTGGAATGTACATAATTGGAATGTATCGAGCTGAAATTGAAATAATAAAAAAGTCAAATAAATTATTAAGTGTTCATAGTAAGACCTTTGATTTTAACAATGTTTATACATTTTAAATCATAAACTCTTAAATCAGATCAATCGCATATCTTACTAATTTGATAATGGGCTGTGGGTGGTCCACTTTCATAGAAAAAAACGATAGAATTTTACAGTATAGTTTATACATTACAAACATATGCTACAATTTTGTGTAAATAAAATTAAACTGGCAAAGCCGCGCTTAGGCCGCTAGTATTATTTATTAAATAGTATATTAGGTTCCGGTTACTCTGCAAACTGTAGGACAATCTCGAAGATAAAAAAAAACTATAGTGGGAAACGAAGCAATCTCAACAGAATAAGCTCTTAATATAGAACAGTGGATTTATAAAATTCAATTACTTAGCGTCCCTCGCGACGGATGCACGGTCGAGCGTTTGTTATTACATCTAAAATAGAGTAGGTAAAATAAAATAGGGTAGGTGTAGAAACTATGTGATGAAAAACCCATATAGGGGTGTGATCTTTAAGTATATTTTTTCTGGTATTACGTGGATCTCACCACTTTTTATGGTAGAAGGAATGAACTGTGAAAGTTGGTTTTTTTTGTGAGTAATATTTTTGATGAGATATAGATACTATCGTGTGAGAATAGAAAGTCATTCATTAGTGATAATCTAGAGACGTTTCTTTTATATTGTTAATTTTATAAGTTAAATTAAAATTGTGTGTAAATAAATTATTATATTCAATAAAATAAACATAAATAATACAAATCAAATATTTGCGTCTGCCTGACTGTCATCGTATTCTATTAGAGACAATTACGTAGAGCAAATTGCGTCTTATCAGATCTAAAGCAAACATATGAATGTATGAGTATGTCGCATACGCGGTTAATTTCATTTTATATGCACTTCTTAACTAAATATTTTTATAGCCTAGAAGCTGAATATTTTCTTTGTAATTTTCATGGTAGTTGTATTGTATGGCATATTTTTCTTTTATTAGTGTCAAAAATTACGACTTTGTATATATTATAGCAAAATAAATATTTTTATTTCATAGAACTCCTTTCATATTGCAGTATTAATGTAGATATTTTGTTTACTTAACAAAAAAAAAGCTTTACTTTCCCTTGAAACACCGAAATAAGCAATTTTCGAAATAACGCAATGAAAAATTTCGAGCATTATGCATTTCTGCATTCTTTTTCCTATATCTTTTATAAAATTCGCCGCATAATCAAAACCTATATGCATTTCCCCTAGACCTACAGTTATGAAATTCGAGACGATATAAGAACTCACGATATAAACAAAGAAACAAATGAAAATTTATCGATGTTACAAATTATAGAATGAAAAATTAAATAATCAAAACCTATAAACCCATTTTATGGTATATAATTAACTTTTTTTTTAATGTTCCATGATTGTTACTAGCTTTAGGCTAAGGGCGATTGAGTCCAACACGAGTATAATAACTACTTTCTGGGGTCGTCCCACCAATCAAATATTTCTATGATTTGAGTAATAAAACTATGTTTATTTTGATCTTGATCTTCTTATCTTGATTTGAGATGAAAACTATAATATAAACTTATAATTACAGCTTATTTCATACAAAATGTGGGCATACGCACGCAAACTTAAGTTTGTCAACTTTTATAAGTTATACTTCCCGTTGACATACAATCCTGAAATTGGTACGGAACCAATTGTCCGGTTTTTTTACATATAAATATTTCCCTAAGTTGGAATTCAATTTATAACAAGCTCGCATTTAGACAAGGTTCTTTTAAAGCAAAACCGGCCGATATAATAATAATAATTACTTGTGCAATCTCATTCCCAAGCAATTATAATTGAAATTAAAATACCGATATTTTCTCAGTTTAATTAAAGAAAGTATGGCGTTGAATCTTAGTACAAAATTTACCTTTGCGAAATATACAACAACGGAGTATTTTAACACTACTTTTTCTGTTTTTTTTTTCATTTACTTTTAATTTTCATTCGAGCATCTTAGATAATAATGCCGGATTCCTATTTTACCATCATCTGCTATTATTTATTACCATATTTTTAAATTATCGCGTAAAATATGTTCACAGGTATATTATTTATTATATTTAAACTCAAGACGCTGTTATAAATTTTCTAGACGACAATTTGAAATTAAACTCGGAATTCTAAAGTAACTTTATAGTAGAAAATGTAGATTTATCATTTCAATTACTTAGCGTCGCGTGAATGTACGGTGAAGGTTCACGTCGCGTTGAGGCGCCGGTCTTATCTGATCGTAGTATGTGTAGTCAAAGAGGCTATTATGAAATTTAATTTGTATCTTTAAAAATATTTTATTTATATTAAAAATTGTTACTGAACCCGTCACGGCTCAGCGGCAGAGTAGAATTGGAAAACGCCGCAGTTTAGTGATCAATTTGTCTAGTTAAATAATTTTCGTTACTCCCTAACTCTGGTAACCAGACAAAGCGCAATGTTGAAGTCCGCGACTAAGCACAAACTATCCCGTGAATGGGGTTGGGAAACGGGAGTTTTTTACACTAAGTTCTCTATTAAAATAGCTATATGCCAATATATATAATATTCTGACGATTACCTACTTGAATATGTATTAATCACTCAATGAAATTTATGATTAACGTTAATCATATAAAGCAGCATAAAATATAATCTTCATATCTCTTGTTGTTTAGTAGTAAAGCCCTCCAAATATCGGACTGTGAAAATATTTTTGTCTATAACTAAAACTACATTTAAGCGGAACATAAATTGCATCCATTTTTTTTATTTCTGTTATTTTAACATCATTAATCATAACACTATAACATCTTAATTTTGCAGTTAGCCCTTATACTACACCTACATACATATACTTTCTTCTATTGCTTTTCTTTGACTATCTATTTTTATGCTTAAGTTCATTCAACGCAATAACTTACGTTTGAACTTTCTGCTCTGAATGATTTTATTTTTAGTATACTACAGTTACAAATTATACAATTAAACATACAATGCCTATTTTTGTTTTTGTCGAAGTTGGCGTCACTGTGGCGCGAAGCGGGAGATAATACTGCACCCACGTGGCTTTTTCATTGATTAATTATGTACTTACAATATTTAGTTATAATTTAACCTGAAAAAACAATATGCAGCATAAGGATTAAATAGAGTGACGTTAGTCTCTTTGATTTTCAAAGTCTGCCTGTTTACACGCGGAGATAAAATAAATAGGCAACTAGAATATGATCTCAATTTTGTTATCATTAATAGTGTATAAAAGTCACATTTTATTGATAATTTTCTTTGTTATCATACTTTTTTTTTAATAAAACTCAATTTCACACTGTATCCCGCACACAGCAAGGTTAGGCAGAGGGACTCTAGTGTTAAGACACTCCGTTTTGCACTTTCCGCCGAATTCTGCAAACATTCCGTGTTGAGTGGCGGAACTCAACGCCAGAGCGGAGAAATGGAAATATAAATTTAAATATATATTTCATTACTCGAATGGGGATCGAACTCACAACCAGTAGCGCTTACAGTCACACTTTGAGCCCCTGCGCCATGACTGACCTCAACGGGCTCTGACCTTATTTTTTTTTATTTATTGTAAATTCCTTTTATTGTCTGTGGTATTAATTCATTATCAATTCTTTCGATAGCCTCACTGTTTTCGGCTCTCCGCTTTTTTTTTAAATAATTTTGCATATAATAACATTTTAACACAACAATATAAAATAAAATACTGTTTTTATCTCACATCGCCGGCTTCCCTTTAGTCAGTTACTCATATGCGGAAGTATAATGCAGTAGCGAATGCAGATGCATCTTTCAATCAACTTTATTAATGTCAACAACCGGAAATCACTCATATACAGTGTGTTTTACTTTCGTTTATTCAATAATGTCTGTCTAATGTCACTTGGTCTGTCTGCCTTGTTAATCTAGTGCTTAGTTTATATGGACGTAAATCATGGGTTCAAGTCCGGATAGAGTCAATATTTTACAAAGTAACTCTGTTCTTTCATTAGAATCTCATTTTGATTTTACATATATACAGATATAGCAATTATTAGATGAAGCACACACATTATTTTAATTTATAGTAAGAAAGCCGAAACTCATTTGTAAGTGCACACTAACTTATTTACAGAAATGGATATCAACAGATAGAAATATGAAATAAATGCTTCCAGCATTGGGGATTTTACTTGGTCTCATAACTTTATATTTTTCCATATTATGTAGAGCATGCATACGATACTTATTACCATTTATCTCTATTTTTCGTTTCTCCTTTTTATATAACTAAAATTACCGTTTAGAAAGGCGAAATCTATATATATATATATATATATATATATATATATATATATATATATATATTAATAATTTCCTCCTCACCCCATGTAACGTCCTCTTTCCTCCCTATCCGGTGTTGCTTTATAGGCCAGTCTCGTCTACGGTATTAACTAAATAAACATAATCACGATATAGGTACATATTTGTATGAGCAAAACTATGTGTATTTTATACTCGCTTTAAATATCTGACCTAATTCATATAGCGTTTTATGATGCTTTTACGGTTATTTTGCCGTGTTGAAACAATTGAATGATTTACATGACCCAGTTACCTACTCCAATGTATCTGTAAGATACACGTATGTTATTTGGATCGCTGCAATCAATTAGTTCTTATATGCAAATGCACATTTTTTTATGTTTTTCCTCATATAGCTTAGAGTCTGTCGTGGCATTTTTTAATGGTAATTAAGTTCTGTATGACAATAAATATCACTTACTGTCGACGTTGAATGTTTTTTGTTGTTTCACGTTATATCTAGCAAAGTAGAATATACAGGCAAATTCTAGCGTCAAGACATTATTATATGCTTTGCGCCTGAATTAAAAATTTCGTAGTTTACCAGAATGGAAACCCCCGAAGTGGATGTCGAACCAACAACTATCCCTTACAGTTCACACAGTGCATTTGTGAAACAAACCGAGGTAAGGTAATTTGGGTTTTACTCGTCGTTTTTAATCAAAAAATCATAGACTGAATCGTATCATTTCATAATAAAAAACAACAATTTTTGTTTATTATTTATAATACATTGATAATTGTATGATCGACCCATATTTTTCTTGTTTACTTGTTTTTTTCCATACTGGAAAATAAAATGTAAATATGTTAAACAATATGCGTTATAGCTATATTGGCACAGTATATACAACATATTTAGTATATGTTGTATATACTGTGAAGGGTTTCTGTTCAATCTTATATCAAAGAAGAAAGAATAAGTATACACTAAGCCATACGTTCTTATCGAGTTCTTATTTTGCTAACAACATAAATAAGTTGTAACAAGCGTATAACGATTTCGACGTAGCTCGTAGAGAGTAGAGAGAACGTATTTTTGTCTTATTGATCAGAGCGCTTGGTCAGCTTGTATTTACAATACAATACGGCGGGCTACGACCACTCATATAGTTTTTTTAATTTACTACTTTAACTTTTTATTAAATGGATATTTCAACATAAAGATTCTAAACGTTGATAAATGACACAAATATTTATTTAGACAATATAAATATTTTATTAAAGTGGTGGTAAGTATGACTGAGCGGAATTTACCTGGCAATAAATATGAAGTGTTTATTATTGGTATTTTGTTATCGTAACATTTTGAACTACATTGTTCTCCTTATAAGTGCATTTTATATTTACAATACAATAAAAATATTGTGTGCTGCTTGTAAAAATAACAAAATAAGTACATTTTTGCATTTTTTTTATTGTATTAAATAAGTTGTTATAAAACGTTATTTTGTTTATTTTTAACAATAAATAAATATATAATAGTATCTATTATATATAAAATGTATAGACGAACAAGTTACGAATACTATCGTAGAATTCAAAATTTAACAAACCTCTCCTTAAAAATATAAAAAATCCACAATTTTCTCTTCCAACTACGCACAACAAACAATTTTTTTTTAGTTTTCGCTGTATCCAACGTTTGGCATGGTTAAAGAGGGAACTTGGCTTAATACACTCCGTGCCCAACATTCTGTCGAATTCACGAGAGCGAGAAATTGAAAATATTAATGAATTCATTTCCCCTAGTGGGAATCGTATCCACAACTATCGCGTATATAGTCGCACGCTAGACTACTGCCTCACGATGACGACATCAAACACCAAATGATGATGTTTTTGAACCTGATACATTTATAAATGATAATTTCCAATAGTTTGATTACTGTTTTCCTTATGAACAGAGGTGGCGATGGACGCGATGCGCGCCTTCTGCCCCCGGCCCGGCTGCGACACAGTGGTGCAAGTGCGCGCCGCCAGCCCCGCGCACTGTCCCACGTGTAGACATGATTTCTGCTCGCAGTGTAACCAAGAGGTAAAATACTTATAAATTATTATATAAGAATCACCTTCACGCAGCGGGGTAGTCAGAATTCTGAAGGCAAGGCTGCGTTTTGTGCGGTGGAACTCAACGCCGCGCTTTGCTCCCGAACTAAATGAAGAAATGAAAGTGTAAATTCAAATAAATATTTCGGTTCCTCGAGTGAAGGATCGAACCTACAACCATTCGTGTTTATTCAACACGCAATGCCTCCAGAATTCGGCAGAAATTGGAGAACGGAGTGTCTTTACACTAGGTTCTCTCCGCCTAAACTGTGTGTGGGACACAGCGTGAAGCTCATTTTGATTTTATTTATATTTACAATCGGATGAATCAAGCGCGTGCTCTTGATGTACAATGTCTTTCTCAAACAATGAAAATAAATTTCTTAAGACAGCCAGCCCACGCGCGTTTGATCTCAAACTAAACAGAGCCATAACGACCAGACGGCTGATGAACCTACAAATTGTAAATATCTAGATAAATATAGGATGGCGAAAGTTCGAAAAATTGAGAGGATATCGAAGAAAGATAGCGTGAATGTGACTACAAAATACATTTTCTTTCTGGAAAATATCGCGGTGCGTGGGGGATGTATTGTATTAATAGTAGGTCCCCTTTGCCTTTCATAGTATATGCGTGATACTGCGTGCAGCTAAAAATCTAAATAGTACATTTGCTGAATTAGATGCTGTACCTAAGTCGTATCACGCATTGTTAAAAAATTGGGCGGAAACTGAGGAACGTAGTGTCTTAGACACTAGATTCTGGGCGACTTCCCTGCTATACGCTTGATACAGCGTGAAACTTTTTTCTGTTACTTTCAAATTAAAAGACATCGAGCATTTTGTACATTTCATATAGCTAGAAATGAACTATGTACCTACGTCAAAAGTTGCTGAAAAATAATTGAATTGTATGAAAATAAAGTAATTATAATTTTTTATTAACAATTTTATATAATTTAAAATTTTTAATAAAAAAATTGTCTCCAATAATTCATTTCTAATTGCCATACCTATAAATTTTAATTATTGAACGTTCCTTAAATGTCAATCGTAAACGTCACTAATCACCAATTCTAATTAAATTTTGCATTTCAAGATATTATTTGTACGTTCGCGAATAAGCAGATAAGCTTAATATCTTTTAGTTTATGCTGTCCTAGTACTATAGATAAATCTAGGATACCTCTTTATTTGTCTAACTTCTTAGTGTTTTCTTATACGACACGTTTTTATTTATTTATTGCTGGGCGTTTGCCAAGCACTATGTCGTGCCCGCGGTCGTACTTACGTAAAGTTTAAGGATTAAAGACGTTTTTATTTATTGCGTTACTTTAAAAAAAAAACAAATCAGGCATAGGGAGGGAACCTAGTGTTAAGACACTCCGTTCCTCATTTTCTTCTGAATTCTGGAGACATAGCGTGTTGAGTGGCAGAGTCCTCGACACCAGAGCAAAGAAATGGAAATATAGATTTAAGTAAATATTTCATCTCCTCGAGTGGGGATCGAACCCACAACCAGTTGGTCACAAAATTTACTGTCACACTTTGTGCCCCTGCGCCACGACTGGCCTCCACATTACACTGCACTGCGGGAGATATTACTTTAATCAAATAATAATTCAGTAGTAAGTATTTTGTTCTTAAAGACAAATCGCAAATATAAAATTTTTGTATGATTTAACTTGTATATTAATTTATATAATTAACTTTATTAATAAAGAATGTATTAATGAAAATCATTATATCACTATACTTTAAGGTTCCTTTCGCATCAGGGATGATATGAAAATACAAAATTAAAAAGTTAAATTATTTTAGTAATGTTACGAAATGTATATATAATGTTTTTGTTAATAAATAAAACTCATCATGTAAACACATATTATATAAGGTTTTCCCCTTTTTTTTATGTAGCTGGGAAATGCGTTCAAGAACGCAGACCTCTCACTCACTCGTACACGAAACAAAAGTGCCCCATAGACGGATGTGGCTGTGGGACTAATAAAAACCATAATTATGTATCTAACTATCGAAACAACTACATTTGTCTAAAAATATATAAAACGTATAAATTTTAAGAATTTAATAATAAAAGTCCAAAACGTAGACAACCCAATTAATTTATTTATACATATCTATATTAATTTATTTCATTATATTCAAACAAAGTCTAGACTACAAACTCATTCACAAATTGTAACATATCCCAAACGTTATGTTCTCCTAGTACATTGAGTCTGTGAAATATTATCTCACAAAGATGCATGATTTTGCTATTGCTCCTTTGCGCTTATGCGAGCCTAGTACTTTGTAGTGAAGGAAACTATTCTATGGATAAATAAAATTTAGTTTGATATTTTTATTAATAAAATAATAATAATAAATTGACTATTTAAAGAATCTATTAATATTATAATTTAAGAAAAGTGTTTAATTTCGTCGTGGGATAGTTAGAGTAGTAGGTTCATTTCTCTCTGAAAAGATACTTGGGTATAGATAATTTTTTTTTCGATCGGAAAGCACAAACGCGGCGCTAGGTTCCACAAATCATATTCTTTGGAACTTTCGGGGAAATAAAACAGAGTCTTAACGCCGCTTTGTCTGTATATTAAAGTTTTTTACTTATTAAATAAATCATAATTAATGATGAATTCCGTTATTAATTAATAAATAGTTTTTTTTTCAAAACGCCTTTAGATCGCATACTAGGAACCTATAAAATTGAACGAAGTTAACGGAAAGCATTATACTTGCTCTACATTATTTAAATCCACATAATTTCTTCTATTAAATTAAATTTTTAAATGCAATGTGTTAGTAGAATTGAAACAACGTCTCACTCTATACACGACGGTTGCGAGTTCGTTCTTCAAACGAGATGAATAATTTTCTTTTTTAGGTTCTGTCACAAACCCGGCATTAACATCCGTCGCTCAACACGCAATGTCTTCAATTAGAGGGGAAAGCGGAGTCTCTTTATGCTAGAATTTTCTTTGCCTACCTCCGTACTTGCGGGATAAAGCGTGAAAATAAAAAAGAAACAATAATTTGTATGGCACTAACAAAATAAACAGATATAAACAAACTTACACGCTGTAGTTTCCTCGTTACAATTTCACAGTACATTTTCTATGGGACGCTTGTGTATTAACCGTGCGAACTATTGTCCGTCCGTGAAAGGCGACCGCTTTCCACTCATTCTTTGTATTTCGTTCGGCATCGCCGGCTTTGAACATTGTACCACCTATTGTTGTTACAAACGCTTTGTAATAAGCCAAAGTGTATGCAGATCGGAGGCGTGGGCGTGTTTAGAGATGTTTTCTAGGGGGGCCTTGACTTTTGTTTCGAGATGATCTTTTTGTGAATATGTTTTTTTATGCTTAATTTACCAGACTGTTCTGGGATGGGCACGGCTCACCCGGCCCCTCGTATTCTATGCCCGTGATCGGATGTACCAGTGGATTTACTTTTAATTTAAATATACATAAGTGCCTTTGGTGTATAAAAATATTTATTTTTTATTATTCTTCGGAAATTCTGGAAAAAATTGGAAATTATTTACGCCGTATATTCTGTTAAAACGTATAAATATAATTATGTATTTTGTGTTAAGTATATGTATATATTTAGTTAAATAATTAATGAAAACTATTAAACAAAATTACATAATTCCTATATCTTTTTTGGTAGCTTTATTGTAGTGTAGTGAACGACGGAAATCAACGCCACGCTTTGCTTTGTCTTGTTACCAGCTCGATAAATTGAAACTGATACCCCCAGTTGTAAATCGAAACCACAACCGTCGCGTTTACAATCAAACACTGTGCCACGAGTCACGACGGCCTCTTTTTATTAGCCTGTTAGCACACAAAAAAAACCGTTAAAACATTAAAAAACAATGTACATTAGTTCGTCTAACGTCAGGGTGGGTCGTATCTAGGTCGAGTACAATACTGTAGTGCGCTGTTGGCAACATTCCTGCGGTCACTCCACGAGCCCTCGGAGTCTGCAGACAGTTCAGACTAGACTTTAGATTTTCTAGTTGCTATGCCTGAGTATTTCTTAAGTTATGCAAAATTTTGCTAAACTTAAAAATAAGTAAACGTGTGATTTGGGTTTGTGCGTGATTCAATTGCATTTTCTTTTTCAGTAACAGTAACACATCGGTCCGGCTTCAAAACACAATGTCTCGAATTATGCGGAGAACGCAGAACGGAGAGTTTTAACACAATATTTTGCATAGCCAGAAACTTTTCAAATTAAGTTGAGGCAAGGGTAAAAAGTGTGACTGTGACAGTGGCTGTGGTTTTTATCCCCGCTTGAGGAAATGAAATATTGTAATTTTTATTTAAAAAAAATCGATCTGGTGTCGAGGCGGCGTTAACTTCCACCAATCAACACATTATGACTCCAGAATTCTGTGGGAAGCGGAGTGCCTTAACTCTAGGCTTTCTTTACCCTACCCTGTTACATGCTGAATACATTGTGAAGCTGACATAAAATAACAATAGTAATTAATATTATACAGATTCATAGTAATTTAATTATTAATGCAAATGTTATTTGCAAAAACGTACACGAGTCACGAAAGTAACAGGGGTTAGATATAAGCTGTTTTTTTTTGCCGACTCTTCTCAGGAATCTACTTTCCAAACCGGTGGTGACTTGATAGTTGATACGCACGTTTCTAAATTGATGGACATTTAAAGAGGCTAATATCGAGAATGCGTTTTCTACTGTATCTGGATATTGTATTAAGATTTATATATTTATTATATATATATATAAACATAAATATATACATATATACAATATATTTATCTCTACATTTGTATATAGTATCTATGTAGAGGAGGCCTATGTCTAGCAGTTGGAGTCGAAATGTATATTTATTTAGTATACTGTGTTTTGTTGTATGTTTACTTTGTTCACAAAATCAACAAATATTAAAAGTTGTTGTAAAATAAAATAGCATATATTTGAAATTTATTTATGACATAGTTAAAAAAGTATTTTCAAGAGATACGCGTGTCTGATTTAAAACTTAAAAAAAAATCAATTATTATTTTTAATTATCAATTATAGTTAATAATATTTTTTAATAATTAGTTCAACAATTCACTTAACAGATATCTTTCCTATAATTAACATACAACAAATAATAGTCACGCTACTACACCTACTTCAAAGTGTTTGAAGTGAAGCTATCTATTACATTCAAGTGGCGTTTTATAGTACGTAACATTCTACTCTATCTCTTTGAGTTTTATGAACGCCTGGTACTCGCTGCTCGAATAAACCTACTATTCATAATGTCTTTCTTATTGCGAAATAATATAGTTTAATAATGTTGTATAGAGCTGATTCTTTTTGAGATCCACTTTTCGTAGTAACTATTTCCTGCACTTTTTTAATATTTTACCCTGTATATAGCAGAGAATACTTAGTCGTTAGTAGACACTCTCCTCTTTGCAATCGAACTTAAACGTTGCGTGTTGAGTGGCGGTAATAAACGCCGCACTTGGTTTTAAACAAGGAAAGGAAAATAATACATTGATTGGCATTGAACTCACACCCATTGTACTTATCTATCTGCCTTCCCATCATACCGCGATGGCTTAAGGATGATTGATTAAGTGTATTTAAGTTGTATTTTCACACCTTTCTCTCTTTTCCATTTAACCCGATTTTTTCCAATTCTCTGATCTCTTAGGTGAACGTAACTCCAATATCCTACTACTTTTTGAATAAAATGTGTTTTAGATCTACCATCTAAATATTACGCAAAATTGGGATAATACAATAAAAGAAAATTATATTAAAAGAGTGTAGACCAGAGGAAAATCATGGTGCAGGAGCACAAGCGTGTGCCTGACTGTAAACGTGTCAGGTTGTGAGTTCAATTCCCACTCGAGGAAATAAGATGTTTAATATTTTCACTTCTTCGCTCTGATGTCGCGGCGAAAAATCCTCCATTCAACACAAGTTGCCTCCAGAAATCGGCGGAAAGTGGAGAGCCGAGAGAGGCGGAAAGTGTCTTAACATTCTCCATCTACCTATCCTTCTATATATAGGAATATATCCTAGTTAAGCTAAAAAATATATAAATTAAAATAAACGCAACAGATAAACTACAAACAGTAACGGTCGCGGTTGATTTATTACTATGATTGATATCTAGACTGCGTAATGGGGTAGAACAAAAAACGCTTAACAAGCCATTATGGCGTACTATTGTTTATTTATAGAATCTGTACAATTGGTCGCGTTCAACACAAGCTAATTTAAATGAGCTAAACTATTTATAGGTTCAAATGACGCCATCGTTTCGTAGTTGGGGAGTGTCGTAAGTTTATATACGATCGTTGTAGGTTCGATTCTTGATGGAGGAAATGTTGATATTGAAATTGTTAATGGTTTTTTTTTATTAAAAAGAAGTTGTCGTAATATTTTTCTTTAAATAGAAGATGTGGTTGTTGGTCTGTTCCGCCACTTGCATTGTCTTGGTCAGACAGAAAGTGGAGTAATGAGTGCTTGACACTAGGTTTTTTTATGCCTGGTTTGCGTAAAACAAAATAAAAAAGGTTATTTCTATCTCTATCATGAACAAGGAGTGAGTGATCACTCTGTCAATATATTGTATTCATAAATCGATGTAATATATAAATGCTTTTATTTGTTTCAATTTAAACAAAAAACAGAAAATCTAGTCGTCTTTGTGACTATAGCCTTCTTTTTAATAATATTGCTAATATTTCATACTTATTTATACAATTCATTAAAGAATAAAAAATGAAATACTAATAATGGAAATAGCGCTATTGTAAACGAAATGTTTTTATTAAAAATCAATTATTTCATGTTTTCAAGCCATTTGGATTTATTATTAAAAAATCCAATGATGATGGAATCAGGTCACATTCCTATCATTATCATGTAATAATTACATTAAACAAAGAAGCATAGACAGACGACACGGTTTTCATCAGAGGACAGTTTCCAAAAGGTGGGGATTCAAGCTTCTCCTCGTCCATTTTTTTCAACGATTCGAAATATTTCTTTTTTTAGTGTGAGAAAAACACTTTAATAATTTTTTTATATTACCTCTTAAATTTATCAATCGTTCCTTTGTTCTGAGACTTTGAGCCCTACTTCCCTCCGCCTACATTTCTACGCCAAGTAGACTAACCTACATAGAAATTAATATTATCTTCTGACTTGTAACATGTCCCGTTCATCCTACTAATCCTATAAATCTAATAATATTATAAATTTAAAAATATATGAGGATGTATGTTTGTTTCACATTTTACGGTAATGTAGCTTATATACATAGGCTACAATTTATGTAAAGAATTTTATACAATACAACAATAAGATTGAGCGGGCGAAGTCGCGTTTAGGTACGTAGCGACCCAGTAACTATTTAAAATAACTCCCAGCACGTGATGAATGTAATAACGCGTACAATTAAATAACAACGTCAATACCAACAGTCGGTTGTCAGATTACAGCAGATTGGCAGCTTAATTGAATGTAATCTGCGTAACTATCCATAAACATGATTGGCGAAATTGCACTATTATATTTATACACGATACAACGAGTGTACTATATCTAGGTAATATTAAATTTACTATAAATAACCGGTACAACATACTGGTCTTTTTCTTTTGTTGTTTTCTTTTGATTTCGTTAGGATTGATCTATGTTTTATTCGAGACATTCGAGACATTATGTGCTAAGTGACGGAACTCAATTCCGTGCTTTGTCTACAACAGCATGAAAATGTTTCATTTCTCCAAGTGGGGATCGAACTCACAACCATTGGTTTAACACTTAAACTATATATACTCGACTATGGGATATTTTATCAAATATGAATTCTCCATTAAAATAGACTATTGTAAGCATTATTGAATCATTAAATGAACATAAAGCCTCATCAGCTTGGAAGGAATTTATAAGAAGAGCCGGAAAGAATTTTAACAGTTGCTCTTTTCAATGTCAATGGTACAATTTAAATATCACATATACTAGCAGATATTCTTAAACTTGTTTTTAAAATATTGCTTTTAAAGTTTTTTTTTGTAGCCGTAATTATTGTGATTAAGCTAATGTTTTCCTAAATATTTTTTTTTAATTTCACACTATATCCCACACATAGGCGGGTAGGCGGAGACTACTTTCTTTAAATTACTTCGGTATCCAACTTTTCGCCGAATTCTGTAAGCATTGCGTGGCTTTGCCTTGTTACGAGAGCTAAGAAATGGAAATATGTAATGCTTAATTTTCTCGAATGGTAATCGAACCACAACCTGTCTCATTTACAGTCGCACGCTTGTACGTCTGCACTACTACTGGCCTGTATATTTATTAAAGTAAAATCAAATAAATTCACGCTGAATCCCGCGTAGTAGCATAGTAGGCAGAGGGAATCTAGTGTTAACGGACTCCGTTCCCCACTTTCCGCCGAGTTCTGGAGGCATTGCGTGTTGAATAGCGGAACTCAACGCCGCGCTTTGCTAATCATTATTATATTATAAAATTAATTTCTTCGCAGAACGAAGAAATGAAAATATAAATGTAAATAAAAACTTCCTTTCCTCTAGTGGAGATCGAACCTACAACCAGTCGACTGGTCTCCAATATAATTATTGATATATCAATAACATTATAATCATATATAATAAAATATCACGAAAGAACAAAAAACAAATAAATGACATTATAAAGACGTAGGAACCCGAAATTTAGAGGTTACTATGACATGCAACATGAACGTTCACATTAATTTTTATGCACAAATAAAAACTAGATGATTTTTAATTATTTTTATGCAGGAAAATTGCATAAAAATAATTAAAAATCAAAGCAATGCAAAGCAAAAGCATTTTATAATAATATTATAATCTATTTTTAGCGTTATAATCATAAAAGTTGTTAACCTTAACATATTAGAACATTTATCATATTCCGTTGATGTCTTTTGGTTACTTAATCACCTAATTTGATGGAAATTGTTCTCTATATGGAAAATAATATTTTATTTATTTGAATTTGTAGCAATCTATATCTGAAATCTGAAAAATATTATGTTATTTACTATAATAAATTGCGGCTTTGGACACCACCCAAAACTAGCTTAAATTTATAACTTTGTGATTTAAAGTTAGTTTACCTTTACTTTGTATGCCGCGTCCCTTTGGAACCAACTTCCCAATTCTATTCAAAAAAGCTCTTCTCTAAAGACCTTTAAATACCAACTTAAAGAGCATTTGCTCAAAAGTGAAAGTAATTTGACATAGCTTTAATCAGTGTTTCTAGTATATATTATATATTATGCATGTATATGTGTTTATATGTAGTCTATTTTATTGTTTATATAATATCTATACTGATGTATGTATTTATTTGTATGTATGTTTATTTAGTAACTATTGTAGTAGTTGTTGTATATATAGTATGTATGTATTGTGTATATTGTATTAGATAGTCCTTTTTTCTTTGCACTGTAATCTTATCCCGCTGTTTGTACTCATCCACTTCCATGGGTTGGCTGGAAGAGATTTCTTTTAGAAATAAGCCCGCCGTTGTAAACTTATCTTTTCAACTGTATTTTACTATTTTTATTTATCTGTGCAATAAAGATCAATGCCGAGTAACACCTACCAATATATATTATGTATAAGTAAATAACATTTCCCTGCCTGAGATTTGAAATCACTATAGTTTTCTTCATTCAGTTTTACTATCATGGAGCTCTATGGTCTATTTATATGTTATAAATCATTATTAGATACTTATGAGACCATCTTGGCTGATTAAAAGTAGCGGTTGCGAATTTCATGTCGAAGTATTTGATTATTTGTGTAATATATTTATAATATTCATATTAAATATTCCCTTACAGTGGCACGGCGGTCTATCCTGCGAAGCGGCCGCAGCGTCCTCCTCCATGGCAGGCGCGGGAGCCCCCCTCTTGCCCGACTCGGAACTAATAAAGCTATGTCCAATGTGCAGAGTGCCGATAGAGAAAGACGAAGGTTGCGCACAAATGATGTGCAAGAGATGTAAACATGTGTTCTGCTGGTATTGCTTGGCTTCTTTGGACGTGAGTATTGACTTCTTGTTTTATTTTAGCTTTTATAGCAGTATAATAATTTAATACTTTGAAAATTTGTGTGGGTTATACTCATAACCGATACTAGTACATAGTAGTATAGGAAAAACTATGTAATATTTTATATTTTAGAACAACTGAAATATAATTAATCAATCGTTAGTCAAAATGTGGAAATATATAAAAAATATTTTTTATTTGAATATGACAAGTATACTCCATGAGAAGTGTTAGTCACAGAAAAGAGACATTTAAAAACAAAATTTAAAATAAAAATAAACAAAATAAATGTGTATTTCTCTAACTTATCTCGTAATCACGCACACGTCAGTTAGTCAGTTTTACATTTCCACATACATATAATACCTATACGGAATACACTCTGCACCAAACACTTCAATGTATCGGTAAATAAATCAGGACAGGGACTCGTGATGTTTATAATTAGAAGAGAGACCTTCCTTGACCCTTATTACGGTGTAAGATTTATGAGCTTACATACATGCACATTTTAACTCGTTTTAATATTATAGGTGTTATAAGCATGTTTTTATATATAAAACGATATTAATTTATTATCTGATTAGGTTTAGCACTTTTTTTAAAAATACAATAATGTGAATGTAGCTGGATTTGAACGCGCCTCTTGGAAACCGTCCGAGCGCTCTGACCACTTACCCATACGTTCTCATCAAGCTATGTCAAAATCCTTATATATTTGTTACACTTTGTTTATTTTGTTAGAATCTCTGTCTTTTTCTTTCCTAAACATGAAATAACATTGAAAAAAAATAAAAAATATTAGTAAAGACTCACTATTATATATATAATACCTTTCTAATTTTGAGTATATGTTATATTTTTTTATCTATGAGTATATTTATTCTTCTATTTTTCCAAAAATGTCAAATATTACTTACTCCATATGTATGTATAAATATAAACTCACAAAATGTATGTATGTTAAATAAAAAAGATTGAATAGAATTGTTAAACTCTATTGCGCACACAATCTATATAACAAAATGCATCAACGTAACAAGATGCAGATGTAAAATATCGTCTTTAAAATAACAAGAAAGTCATTATTTATTCATTACTGTTTATCGTGGTGTACAGGATAGGATCTGACTGTAGACACAACGGTTGGGGGTTCGATACTGTGGGGGATTGATTAGTTTTAATTTATTGTCATTTTCGCTCTGGTAGACAAAGTGCTGCGTAGAATTCCGCCGCTTTACACGCAATGTCTCTAAAATTCGGTTGCGTATGGCGGAACGGAGTGTCTTAACATTAGGTTCCCTCTGCCTAACCTGCTATTTATCTGTACATTTTCTACAAAATAATGTTGATATAAACAAACATCCGTCAAGCTGGTTCACAAACAAATTGAATACTATAGTATATAAATATTTATAATAATGTAATGCAATTCGCAGCAGAAGAAAGTATAACGCTTTCTAACCGGTTTCGAAGTTCGAACGCAAAAATGATCAAAGAACAGGATTCAAATCACACTTTCTTTTTATGTTATATTAAATAACTTTATATAAGTGTTAAGTTACTATATGATTCTTAGTTTCGATCGTTTGAAATATTTTTTTTTTTTTTTTATAATTTTTTTATATGTAGGTACATAGTCTTTACGTGGTATGAGAGATAAAAAACTATTATAACCGAAAATCGATTATATATGAAGGTGTATATTTAAAATACAATACATGCATATTATATAAGAAAACTTAATGTAAGATTATCAATGATTTGTAATGTGATATCGTGAAAACATATTTTTGTGAGCCCGTCCGAAATAACCTTAATCGTGTAGTCCACTCAGGCGCCCTTACAAGGCAAAATATATTGAAATGGTATACAAAACTTACAAACGTTTAAAGGATTTGAATCCTTCCAGGTTCACGCTGTATCCCCCACAAAGCACGGTAGGCAGAGTTTTCGAGGCCAAGTTCTGGAGGCATTGCGTGTTGAGTGGCGGAACTCAACGCCGCGCTTAGCCTCGAATTGTAAATAAAAATGTAAATAAATATTTTATTTCCTCGACTGGGGATCGAACCCACAACCAGTCGATTTTACAGAATACTTCCCCGTTTAGTAAATACTTACAAAATAACTTAGCGATATTTATATTACAAACGAATTTACTAACATTTTAATAGATTTTAGTTATTATCTTAATTCTTTGTAACCTTTCATGGTACTTACAGTTAATTTACTCAATCATTCTAATTTACATAACGATGCCATTATTATACAAAATTAGTTCATCTACGATGTTATAAAGTACATATTATATTTCTCTTAGTTATTCCAACTTAAACAATGACAAAAACCGGTCGACTAAATGTGAATTTTTAATGACTGTTCTGTTTAAATTCGGAAATGACAGTGTGAACAGGTATTTTATCAACAACCTACAATAATTTGTAAAGAATATACATACATGTTATATGATAATTGTTAAATTATTATTTTTGTGGTTTTTTGTGAGGGATTATGGTCTAATTAAACTTTTTTATAATGTTTTAAAAGATAGATTTGACAGCTGTTGACATTAACACCTTGTTTAATGTTTTTTGCTTCACTCGTTTCATTCGTTTCGATGCGTTTTGGGTTCTTTTCCGTTTGTTTCCTACTTTGTACGACGCTTGTTCTCCCAGTGGACACCTAATTCTTTTTGATCTAACGACCGCCACGCTATTGATATAATTGTACAATAACTTCACATTTACCAAAGCTCTAATAACTCAGCTCTCAGATTGCCAAGGAGGGAATGATGTAAATATGATAAATTCAGGATTAAAAAATAATGCCATTTTCGTCGTTAGCAATCGTTTCAGTCTCCTTTTCGCAAAAAAAGCTATAACATAAAAAAAATCTCCAAATTTTTTTCATCTTTTAAGATTTTTTTTATACAGATAAACATTATCTATAGGTATAAACTATAAGGAAGTGATGAATGATAATTTATACATAGGAAAAAATGTGAACTAATTTAAATTTAATGAGTAAATAATAATGCATTTAATGACCACAGCGCAGCGGCGCTAGTGCGTCATAATTATGGGAAAAGGAAAAATGTTGTTATGCTCAAGAAAATTATCTTTCTGTACAAGCGATGATTATAAGTTCAATTTCCTCTAAGGGATATGACTGTCTACGGAATACGGCATTGGGTCATGTACATATCTTAAGTTTTTAAAAATAAGCAGAAAGATCAAATTGATATTTGTTTATCTTTACTTGCTGGGATCCATAATTGACTAACTGTGTCACTACATACTTATTTTTTAATATATGTTATTATTTTTTTTCAGGACGACTTCTTGCTGCGACACTACGACAAAGGACCGTGTAAAAATAAACTTGGACATTCACGGGCTTCTGTTCTGTGGCATCGTGCACAGGTGATATTACGTTTAAGATTTTTTTTTATTACTTAATAATTTTACCTAATTTCTATGGTCGTATAACATTTTAATGTTATTTTTAAGGTGGTCGGAATATTCGCTGGATTTGGACTTCTACTGCTTGTGGCGAGTCCATTGCTACTGTTAGCTGCTCCGTGCATCGTTTGTTGTAAATGCAGGTGATACTCTATATTATTTATCAGTTTAAAACAAAATCTTCTATTATATTGCTAGAAAAATACTTATTTAGAAATCTTTCCTAAGTGTGGAATAGCACTTTAAAAAAATGTTGAAGAAGATATGCTAATTAAAGTTCATAGTATACGATATAATTAATATTTTTTTCGCTCACGTCTAGGTATGCAGAGGGAACCTAGTCTTAAGACACTTTGTTCCCAATTTTCCGCCGAGTTCTGGAGACGTTACATATTAAGTGGCGGAACTCTACGCTGCGCTTTGCCTCGACACCAGAACGAAGAAATGAAAATATTAAATATTTAATTTTCCCCCCTGTTCCACTACTACGCTCGATACTTATTAATATGTAGTACACGTAAACTCAGATAACTGTTTGGTTCGCGGTAAATATATTTACAGTAGATTTCTATGTATATAACATAGCGTGTGATAATGACTAAATTGATGATGGTGAAGATTAATTAGAAACATTATACTTTTTATTGCAATACTAATTGTTTTCCTTACATGTATCGTGTATCTATTTATTGGGTTGCACTTAGTTCGTGTTAAGTAGTTAATTTATATTAGAGCAAAATTTTGGTTTATTGATAAAAAAAGATAAACTAATATCGCCCTAATATATATCTTATTTAGATATATTATTTATTAATATTTTAATTTCTTCGCTTTGGTAGCAAAGCGAAGCGTGGCGTTGAGTTCTGCTACTCAACACGCAACGCCTCAAAAATTCTTATATACCTACTGCTTGTACTTTTGTATTTGTAGTAAAATTATTCAATATTATAAAACTTTACAATATGGTCTTCTATTTTAATTTCATTATTTTACGCAACTCGCTACGATTTATAATGTAAAACCAACAAATCATAATCACTTGCTGTTTTTGCGTAGAAAATCTAAAAAAATAATAATAAAAAAAAGTATTTTTAATTGATTTCAGACTATGCAATCCAAACACAAAGAACTTAGAGGAGGTCGACGAAATAGAAAGCATCACACCGGGCCGAGACGACGACGACGACATCACGCGAGCGAGGTACTCCGACTGACGCAGATACTGAACTAATTCGGACATCATGGAGAAGCGGAACCTAAAGTTAAAAAAGAAACCAGCTAACTCCATATTTATTAAAACAATTGATGATTGTCTTAAATATGCTATTTAGTAACGAAATCTTTTTCGTATGTGGCCTGTGGAAAATGATGATGACGTTTTCGGTGTTTCTTGTATGGTTCAGGTACTGGTATGAGAATTAAGGTATCGATCGATATATGGACGGATAATGACTTTAATGATACAAAAATAAGAGCGAAGTGCTTTTGTTGCAATGATTTAAGAAGTTATTATTGTAAATATAAAGTTAATTTGGTATGTTTGGATTATTGTTTTTAATACTGTATTCATTAAACATAGATGAAGGTCTGTGTTAATTTTGTATATTCAAATTTAAAGTCACTCTTTATAATGGAAACGAGTGTCCTAACATTATTTCACAAAATTGGGAGCTATGTAAAGATATACATAATAAGAATAAAAAAAATTGCTTGATCGTTATCAAGCCTTAGAGTTTTGTTATGACATTATAAAAATAAGAAGAAGGAGTGTCTTAACACTAGGTTCCCGAGTCCCAGCGTGAAGCTTAACAAAAGCAACAAATTATAATAAAAAAATGTAGTAAACCTTCTAGAAGTTTATTATAAGTATAACATAAAATGACGTCATAAATAAATATTACCAGATTAACATGTGCATTAAACAGATTTATATTTATTTACATATATTGATGTGATATTATAGTTTCACGTAAAAGTGAAATAACAAATTTCTTTACTTGATGATGATGAGTGATGTATGTTTCTAAGAAATAGTTCTAATATAACTAAATTTATGATCATAATAGTATAGAATTTAGTAGATTTATCTGCTAGATGAACTTTTAAAGAATAGTCTACGGAGATTGACATTAGTTTTTTTATGTATCTCACCATTTTTTAATTTTAATTTTACTTCTTATTAAAATTCTAAAAGTTCGGTAATAGTTGTCACTAAAAAAATAAAGATGAAAGTGACTCTTTATCAACATTACATCATTTCTATCATAACAATATTTTAATATTTTTTGTCAAGGGCTACTTTATTAGGCAGTAGAAAAATTCATGATATATTAAAAAAAGTGATTGTGTGAAGTACAAAAATAGAAGAGAAATGCCTGGGCTATTTTGTTACATATATTTAATAGATTAAATAATATTAGATGACATTACTTTAAATCGATTTTTTAAATAAACGATTTCATTGATTTTTTTTTGTTTGGAACAAGTCTATACTGTTTTAAAGTAAAAAAATTATAAAATTTTTCCTGTGCCGATTTTACCGAGTTTGTTATCATAAAAACGTATTATTAATTTGTATCTACCGACATATAGTAAATATGTATGTATTATCTATTCAAATTACTTCACAAACTGACGATCTAACAATCAATAACAATTTTTTTGTCATAATAAATCTTTTTTTTTTATTCAGTGTCAATTCAATAATAGTTTTATTCATAGAAAGCCATGTTTCAAATTGTACTTAATATAAATCAGATTATTGATTAAGCATTTATTTGTTCTCGACAACAAAAATATCTATCGTAAATATCGCGCATATCGAGAAGTGTAAAAACAAATGAACGGGTTGTGTGGCATAAAATATTAACGCATTTTCTTTATGGATTTTAAAAAAAGGAAATGTTCGGTTTTAATAAGAAAGAGAAACTAATGATTGACCTAAGTTATAACACGCGCCGGGCGGACACACTTTTTTCACTAAAATTTTATTGGCTCTTCCAATTATAGAGCTTATTATATATAAATTATAAATATTACAAGTATAAAATTAAGCCACTGCGACACAGTGGGACAGCATCTGATTGTAAACGCGGTGGTTGTGGGTTCGATTCCCATTCGGGTAATGATTATATTTAAATTGTTTTTCGCTTACTATCTTTACACTAGGTTCCCTCTGTCTACCCTGCTAAAAGAGAGATGAATGAAGAAAAAAATAGCATATAGCTCAATTAGTATTGCATGCTTATATTGTAATGTTATGACTTGTCGAGATGTTGACTGAAGTTTTCTTAAGAATATGAGACTGAATGAAGAATGTGTGCGATTTAATTTCATATAAAAAAAGTTAAAGGAAAAGATTACTAGTTCTAACAAAATGTCTTTTTCCTTTCTACGATATGCAGTGGGCGGTTTTTTTTATTATTATAAGTACTTCATAGTAATAGAGTAAAGTGATTAAATTGACACGTGTTTAATGTATATATTTTTGTAAGCAATTGTACGCGTAGCGTGCTTTAGTTGTATAGTCATATTTAAATTGTAACAAGGTATTTCACAGTGATCATTGATGAGAGACCGTCTCTGCCTACATCTTTACAAATTGCATAAAAATTTAAACTTTTATCTAAAAAATTACCTTAATTAAATGTTTACGTACATATATAAAATATATAACAAACAATATAATACTGTATTGTCGTTTTAATCTTAAAGCCTTTTCAGCATAACGGTCTCATTTATTTGTAGCACAAAATATATATATATTTAATAAATACTAATTACTATATTGACGAAATTGTTAATAATGTTAATAATTATTATCGGACGATAGATAAATGGTGAAGTGTAATTTAATAAGTAACTGCAATGCAGTGAGAAACAATGCATATTATATTCTATTTATAATCTATGTATATTTTTTTTATTAATCTGTGATTTGTGAATGTCAAACACTTAAACGTCGAAATTATTAATCATCACAATATTAAAGTGGATTTGAACTTAGTGTCAAATATTTTTTGAAGTCATATCCATGTTTTTATTTTGATGTTAAATCAATTTAAATGTGCACTGCTTTTCCTGTGTGATGACACAGAGCCTTAACTTGTAATTTATTAGTAGAAACTTTAAAAATAATAATTTATTGTAAATAAGGATATTAAACATAATAATATTGTACTTAAAAGTTGGGGGTTGATGGATAAATTGTTAAATGTATAGTTTAAACTTTTTACTTATTAATGGGTGTGAAAGCTATTTTTAGGGGTCCTAATACAGAACAAAAAAATGTCAGCTTTTGTAAGTCATATTTCCCATTGACGTACTTGAAATTGTACTACGGAACCCTCGGTGGGCGAGTCCGACTCTCTCCTGACCGATTTCTTTTTGTATATAGAATCTTTTTAATATAATTATATCTCCGTCAATCCTCAGTAGCTTGTTGTAGCAAGCTAGATGACGCATTTGTAGAATTAAATGGAAAGTTATAATATTATGTAGTATTAGAATAAGCGACGAGTAGTTTCTGTAGGTCACGTGTCTATGGTCTATATATATTTTGTGGATTGTCTTTGATTTTCATGTAAAATTAGACACAAATATGTTATATTAATTATATGCTTCAAATGTAATTTTTTTCATGCTAAGGAAAGAAATATAATGTTTTTGAATTCATAAAAAAGTTTGTACATACCAGGAATCAAATCTGCTCCTCTTTAAAATCATGCAAGTGCTCTGAATTACAAACAAGAGAATGGAGTCCTGCTATGTTCAAATTGATTTTTATGTTTTCTAAAAATATTTAATTGAAGCCTTAAATTTAAATGCTTGTTAAATTGCTTACATATTTAAGATTGCACATTTGTGTCTGATGTGAAAGTGGACTTGTAAATATGAAGAGAAATTATTTTTGTTATCAATTGTACTTCTTGTTTATTTTGTGTTGATTCAAACTTTACTTTCAGTTTAGTTAAAATAATAAAGATTTTTCAAATAATATATTTTTGGTTGTTCTCATTTCCTTTGTCACAAAATAATAGTTTCTATTACATATTTTTAAAATAAAGTCATTTTGGTAATGTACAAATAGATATTGTCAATTAGCTTCAAGCTGCATCCCATACATAGCAGGGTATCAAAGGGAATCTAGTGTTAAGACACTTCTTTTATCATACATAATAAATAAATATCAAATCAAAGCTTAATCTATACAAGGCAAGGTACTTCAAATTCCATTGAAAAATTCTATTTATATACATAATAAATATATTTAATAGACAACACAATTGGGGGGCTTCTAATTATAAAGACAAAAAGGCATTTCACATATTTTTGCTAACCAGAGCCTACCCCACAATGTGGGGAGACAGGAAAGTACCTCTGCCTACTCTTAATAGTAGGGAGAGTACCTAATACTACTATAGTCTAGTATATTATATATTGAGTGGTTGAAGTGGTGGTCAATGCTATGTCATCCAGAGTAGAGAATTGAAATATTTTGAAAATATAATCATTCCTCAAGTGCAGATAAAAACCCACAGCCTCTGTATTACCAGTCAAAGGCTAAAAAAAAGATATAAATTTACTTAAACAAATTTATTTACAAAATAGATCACAACATACTTTCTTAAAATAAATTAACTAAATTTGTCAATCAAATTTCATTACAAGTTTTTACCATATTCTTTTCAATCCTGCAGTACAGTCAAATAATAAAGGATTTTTAAATTCACCCCTCATATCCAACATGTAATGCATTACAGTATTTTTAACCTTAAGAGGTAATTGAACTTTTGCTGTTTTTCTATTTTCCTTACAACATACAAATTCTATTGGAACTTTCATCATTCTATTATTTCTAAATGGTGTGTATGTCACAAATGTAAGATGTCTTCCACCTTTGTTTAATATTAAGTATCGAACTGACTTTAATGTGTACATCCATATCATTGCCAGTGATCCTGTCCCTATGAAAAATAAAATATAATGTTTTAAAGCAAATTTTGAATGAGGTTGTTGTAGCCCAAGGGCATAAATGTGAGATTGTAACACAACGGTTGTGGCTTTGATCCCCACTCGACCGAAAAATATATTATTTTTTAATATTTTCATTTGTTTGCTCTAGCACCAAGTTCTGCCACTTTAACATGCAATGACGTCAAAAATTCAGCAGTGAGGAACGGTGTGTCATAACACTAGGTTCTCCTACCCTTCTGAATACAGCATGAAGTTTTGAATATAAATGTATAAATAACTACAAATTTTTACTTACCAATCAAAATTGCCACGGCTCCTAAGGTATTTCTGTATTTATTTTGTCCTAAATTAATTTTTCTAAACCATGGAGTGTCGTCTGTAAACTTTGATTTATCGACTGGTGCATCTTTCAAATTTTGTAAAGCAAAAATGCCTAGATATGTCCAAAACATATATTGAACGACAGCGAATACATTCATATACATGAAAAATTTTGGGTTCTCGTACTTAAATAGTATGACATCTTTAGTTACATTTGTATTTACATCATGAATAGTTTTCGTTACAACTGATTGCGAGCTGTATTTAGCGTTACATTTTATTTTATTAATGACATTGCTAATAGGGTAGCGAAATAAAGCAGCTCTTCTTAATACTAAAGATGCATAATTTAGAAACGACATTTTAATATGCAATTTGAATAAATTATAAAATAACCTTTAACGATACAAATATTATTTATGTTTAAAGCACATAACCTAAAAACATAAAAATGTCAATTTTAGACGTCCACAGATAACCAATAAAACATTTATATATTTGTTAATATTTCTTAGCCAATGAATATTTATGTTTTTAATAATGAAATATATTACATTACGGTATAGTAATTACTTTAACGGAAAAACTTATTTTATTAATAAAAAACAAATATTCTTAAAATAAAACAATCATTCGCATTTTTTATTTAGTAATACAGAATTCAATAAATGACCCAGTAATTTATTCTTATAAATTTAAGTTAATATACTTTTCCTAAAACATTTTACAATAATATTAATTATGTGTGATAAATACGAACAAAAATATGCTTTATGAATATTATTGTAAGTTATAACCGGTACCGATCATTATTTTAACATCAAACGTCGATCAACATTCCATAGACAATAAAAAGGAAATAATTACTTTATGTTTATAGTCTACGCTTGTTCACGGCGTCTTTGTCAAGTTCGTTATTTCGTCGCGGCTGTGCTAATTGTGAATTGCAACAGTAAAAATGTTGTTTTACGAAAGCCAATAGTATTAAACATTATATTGTCTTGTTTTTAAGGCAATTCGTGTGTAGCGTTGATCGCGCACGTTTTATAAGGACGACACACAAGATGGCTGATATTAAGGTAAGAAGCGGTCAGATCTTGGCGGCATTTTGATTGGTAACGGTCAAAATTTTGCTTGTTTATTTGTATCCATATGTTAAAATTATTTACTCATATGCCTTAATATGATATAGACATTGCGGTGAAATAATGAGAAATGAGTATTAGTTATACGCTCAATGTCACTGAATAACATAAATATTAAATTATAATTGCTTTTGGTTTAGTGCAATTAGAATGTTTACATCTTATTTATATCAATATAAAGTACATAAAAGAAAATATATAAATACAAAAGTTTATAGCATACATTTATTAGGTAAGTAACATTCAATAAACTACCTACAATATAAAAAAATAATAAAAACACGTTAATTTAAAAAAAATAACAACATACAAAATAATAGTAAAATGTACTTAAAATTACTTATATATATAGCATAAACAGCATTGAACATAGTTTTAGCAAAAAAACGCAGAAAATAACATTAGTGGCTCATTTTAATAAAACCTAATTATTTTTTATAACTACCCTCGACAAAATTTTCTACATATAATTATAATTCAGTTTCAATTTTATCTTATCTTATAGTGATATTTCTACACTTATGTACACTGTAATTTTTTATAGATTTTCATTTTACTTTTTTTATTTGATTATAATTTCTTTATAATTATATTTAACTTCTTATTTCTTTATAATTCTTTACATAATTAATGACAATTGCAGAACTAAATCACTGTTGCTAGACATTTTCTATGGCATAAAAAAAAGTCATTTTTATATTGCTATCTGTAATTATTGGAACCATTGTTATAAATTGTAATAAATGAAAAAGTATTGTAAAGTTCTGATTACTTGTATTTTTTCTATGGCTAGTGCTAGCTAGCTCATTTGGTAAAAGAAATTATATTACTATTTTTTAATTACAATGTAAAAAAGAAAAAAATCTGCCACTCCTAAAATGAATATTTGTTCATTATATGTATGAAACATTTTCCCTAATGCAAGTAGTGTCAGGCCGGTGCCTGTGGCTGCACCACAATTACCTTAAATATAGATTACTATAACTTTTTAAATATTTGATAACAATTATTTTTTCAGTCAATGTTAGCAAAAATGAGTAATGGTACTCAAAATGGTACAACAGAAGCACCTGCAAAGGGTCAAAAAGGTGCCATTGAGAAGATATATCAAAAGAAATCTCAGCTTGAACATATTCTTCTGCGTCCGGACACCTACATAGGTTCTGTTGAACGGGCCACTGAGACAATGTGGGTGTATGATAAGGAGAAGGAGTGTATGGTTCAACGGGAATTGAATTATGTACCAGGTGATTATTTTTTATATTTATATATATTTATATTTTTTATTGTAAAAATCTTAGCCAGGTTTACTTTAATATATAAATTAGACTAATGATTTTATAAAATATTTTTTTTCTGAATTTTAGGTTTATACAAAATATATGACGAAATATTAGTAAACGCAGCTGATAACAAGCAAAGAGATTCTAAAATGGACGTAATCAGAATTGACATAAATCAAGAATCAAATACAATATCTGTATACAACAATGGATGTGGCATCCCAGTGGTGATGCATAAAGAAGAAAAAATGTATGTTCCAACTATGATATTTGGACACTTATTGACATCATCAAATTATAATGATGAAGAAGAAAAAGTGACAGGAGGAAGAAACGGTTACGGAGCTAAGCTGTGTAATATATTTTCAACCAAATTTACAGTTGAAACTGCATCTAAACAGTACAAGAAACATTTCAAACAGACATGGGGTTCTAACATGACTAAGGCTTCAGAACCCAAAGTAAAGGACTCTGGTAAAGATGATGATTTTACAAAAGTGACATTTAGCCCTGATTTGGCTAAATTCAAAATGGAAAAACTAGAAGATGATATTGTATTGTTAATGTCTCGAAGAGCTTACGATGTGGCAGCATCCAGTCAAGGGGTTAAAGTCTATTTAAATGGAGAAAGGTTAAAAATTAGCAAATTTAAAGATTATATTGACCTATATATTAAAGGTAAAGAAGATGAAAATGGGCAACCATTGAAGGTTGTTTATGAAAAAGTTAATGATCGTTGGGAAGTCGCTTTAACACTTTCCGATAGAGGTTTTCAACAAGTGTCTTTTGTTAACTCCATTGCTACTACAAAAGGTGGTAAGCATGTCGATACCGTGGCTGATAGTGTGGTCAAGAATGTTCTAGAAGTGTTAAAGAAGAAGAATAAAGGAGGCGTCAATATTAAGCCTTTCCAAGTCAAAAATCATATGTGGATTTTTATCAATTCTCTCATTGTGAACCCAACCTTTGATTCACAAACTAAAGAAAATATGACACTCCAAGCTAAAAGTTTTGGATCGAAATGCAATTTTTCGGAGAAATTCGTGAATGCAGTATCAAAATCAGGTTTAGTTGAATCAGTGCTATCTTGGGCCAAATTTAAAGCCCAAACAGAATTGGTTAAAGCGTCTGGTAAAAAACAGAGTAAATTGAAAGGAATACCAAAGTTAGAAGATGCTAACGATGCTGGAAGTAAAAATTCTCATCTATGTACTTTGATTCTCACTGAGGGAGACTCAGCTAAAACATTGGCTGTGTCGGGACTCGGTGTTGTAGGAAGAGATCACTATGGCGTATTCCCCTTAAAGGGTAAACCGTTAAACGTAAGAGACGCCTCACACAAACAAGTACTTGAAAACGTCGAAATTAATCATTTAATTCAAATAATTGGTCTTAAATATAAGAAGAAATATACTACTGTGGAAGATTTGAAAACATTGCGTTATGGTAAAGTGATGATAATGGCCGATCAGGATCACGACGGTTCCCACATTAAGGGACTTATTATAAACTTTATACATCATAATTGGCCAGAACTTCTTAAATTACCATTTTTAGAAGAATTCATCACACCTATTGTTAAGGCTACCAAAAAAGATAAAGAAATTTCATTTTATTCATTACCTGAGTTTGAAGAATGGAAACGCGAAACGGAAAATCACCACACATACAATATAAAGTACTACAAAGGTTTGGGTACCTCCACTTCAAAGGAGGCTAAAGAATATTTCCAGAATATGGACAGGCACAGAATCCGTTTCCGTTATAGTGGACCAACGGATGATCATCATATAGAACTGGCTTTTTCCAAGAAAGGTGCAGATCAACGGAAAGAATGGTTGACAAGTCACATGGATGAAGTGAAACGGAGGAAGGAAATTGGGCTTCCTGAAAGATATTTGTACACAAAAGATACAAAAGCAGTTAGTTATTCTGATTTCGTTAATTTGGAGTTGGTTTTGTTCTCTAATGGAGATAATGTAAGGTGAGTTATAGTCGTATACTCAAGGCGCGTTTACATTCGGAACAATTAACTTCTTTAAACACTAAAGGCTTTATTAGAAATTACATATACCAGTAATCGTTTTTTCAATAACATGAAATTAAATATTTATTCCAGATCAATTCCGTCAATGATAGATGGCTTGAAGCCCGGTCAGCGTAAAGTGATCTTCACATGTGTAAAACGTAATGATAAGAGAGAAGTAAAAGTGGCACAACTGGCTGGTTCCGTTGCTGAACACTCTGCTTATCACCATGGTTGGTAGTAAACATTTTTATTTTACACTAGTGACCCCATCGAGGCTTCACCTGCTTGCATTACACATAATCACTTTAAAGATTACATACATTGAAATGTTGTTTTTGAGATAAGCATGCACAAATGGGCATGCAACAGACAAAATTTTTAGAGTAATAGAGATTTCTCATTTGTCTTCCATACAGACATTCCACTTTTTGATCAGTGATAATTTTTATTATTACTGATCACAAAGTAAAGAATAAAAGTTATATATATAGATATTACTAGTATGAAGCTATTGTGGCTCTGGAGCATTGACAAGAGTGTGACTGTAAACGCGACTGACGCTAGTGGACTATACACCACAAAATAACATTTTCAAATAGGACCAGTAGTTCCTCTAACTTTGTAATATGAATATAGAAATTATATGTACGCACCATTGAGCGATATTAGTACCTTTGTACTGGATATCTTTGCGTAGGTGCTACATAACTGATTGTTACTAACTTAGAACTATTTTATACAAGAAATAGCTCTCACAGTGACAATCTACAATTTTTTATATTCATAATTTTAAAATATCTAAATTGCACCTTTGTTTTTCTTTTAATCCTTTAAAAATTGTAATTAAAATGCTTTGCATACAGCTTTATTGACTATTGTATTTTTAAATTTATTTTTCCCGGCCCGGCCGGTCCCGGCCGGTCGTGGCGCAGTGGCACGAAGTGTGACTGTAAAACCGACTGGTTGTGGGTTCGATCCCCGCTCGAGGAGATGAAATATTTACTTAAATTTATATTTCCATTTCTTCGCTCTGGTGTCGAGGCTAAGCGCGGCGTTGAGTTCTGCCACTCAACACGCAATGCCTCCAGAATTCGGCAGAAAGTGGGGAATGGAGTGTCTTAATACTAGGTTCCCTCTGTCTACCCTGCTGTGTGCGGGATACAGCGTGAAGCTGAAATTTATTTTTTAAATACAGTTTTTAAGCTATTGATTAAATGTTTGCGTATACATATGTTGTATATATGAAATCTAAACTTCATACAACGTCACAGCATATTCTAAAGAGTTGATATCATTAAACTTTCATTGGTCTTTATTATATTCCATTCCACTGTTAATAAAGACAATATTGTCATTATAAAGTAACAGCAGGACTTTCGAATTTGTCAAAATTAATAGAAACTGCTGCGAATGTTCTTTTGTTTGTTATTTTTGGTGTTTATTATATTTAATTTCTTCAATGATTTTATATGGAGTTTACATTACACAGAGACAGATCGTAAATTATTGTTAAAATTTCAGTTGCTTGTGAACTCTTTATTCTGTATATTTCCTCAATAAAAAATATGTTACATACATACTATTAATAAATTATAAACAATACAATAACTAACTCCCACTAAACCAAATAGGTGAACAGTCCCTAGCGATGACAATAGTAAATCTGGCTCAAAACTACGTGGGGTCGAACAACATTAACCTGTTGGAACCCCGTGGTCAGTTTGGTACGCGGCTCTCTGGGGGCAAAGATGCTGCGAGCCCCCGTTACATATTCACCCTCATGTCGCCGTTGACGAGACTGGTGTTTCACCCTCATGATGATCCTTTGCTTGTGGTACGTATTTTTTAATTATTCATAAATATTTGAGGTAAAATATCAACTTCCTGGAGCCCATTGGTGACTTTGGTACAAGACTGTACGGGGGTGATTTAATTTTAGATGTCATAAGTTGAAATGTACCGTGTGACAATGTTAACACAATTTTTTGTGGTTTCGATCATCTATATTATCATTATTTTTTAAATGTTTATATAATTAATTTTAATATTCTTTTTCAGCATGAATTTGAAGACAATCAAAAGATCGAGCCCGTTCACTACATTCCCATATTACCTATGGTCCTAGTGAACGGAGCTGAGGGCATTGGCACTGGCTGGTCCACTAAAATACCCAATTACAATCCTAGGGATATTGTTGCTAATATTAGGTGAGCTGACTTGAACTCGGTTAGGCCGTTGTAGTGCAGTTGCACAGCGAGAAGCTGATTTATTGTATATATAAATAATGAACTCAATTATTATTAATTTCCGATACAGGCGAATGTTAGACGGCGAAGAGCCAGTAACAATGCATCCCTGGTACAAAAACTTCCGGGGAACAATCGAAGGTTTTAGCGATAAATACGTCATTTCCGGAGAGGCCGCCATCTTGCCTAATGAGAAAATAGAAATTACCGAACTTCCGGTTGGCACATGGACGCAGAATTATAAGGAGAACGTTCTAGAACCTATGCTTGGCACAGATAAAGTGAAGCCTTTGATATCTGAATATAGAGTGAGTACTAATTTAACTACTTATATTTATTTATATATTATGAATATGGTAAAAAAACATTGGCGTTTATTCTTTTAACGAGTTTGAATAACCCTTGGGGATATTATTGTGTGTATTATTTTATAGAGACTACTGTAGACGGAATGGTTGTGGATTGGAATACTATGTACTAGTGTATGTGTGCACTCATCTTTGATTGGTATATATCAAAAGAAATCTTAATTTTTTTTCTATTATTTATTTAAGATTTTAATAATTTCAGGAATACAATACAGACACAACAGTGCGTTTTGTAGTTTCCCTATTACCAGGTAAACTGGCGGAGGTCGAAGCCGAGGGCATTCACAAAGTGTTCAAATTGCAAACAACCATATCCATGACTTGTATGAATGCATTTGATCATAATAATTGTTTGAAAAAGTAAGTTGATTAGGTAGTTTTAATGTTCCATTTTTTTCATATATTTCAAGGTAATATTAAATAAATCTTTATTTAATATTTCTTTTGAATATTTGTATTTTTATTATATAGAGGCCAGACATAGGGCAGGTGTAGAAAAGCGCGTGTATCCGCGACGGTTATAGGTTTGATTACCACTCGCGGAAATGAAATGATTAATATTAATTTCCTTGTTCTGGTACGAGGCCAAGAGCAGTGTGAGTTCAGCCACACAACACAATGGGTGTGTACGAATGGCCAGAATTCGGCAGAACGGACGGAGGAGAACGAACTGTCTTAACACTAGGATCCCTCTGCACACCCTGTTGTGTGCGGGGGGATACACCGTGAACATGATTGATCTATTTATTTTATACAATTAAATCTTTTTTATTTGTGATTATATATATTTATTATTTTAGATTCGACAAAGTAGAAGAGATACTCCGCGATTTTTACGATGTGAGGCTAAAGTACTATGCAAAACGTAAGGAATTCTTAGAAGGGCAATTACAAGCTGAAGCAGACAAACTGACAAATCAAGCTCGTTTCATAGTAGAGAAATGCGATAAGGGACTAGTTGTTGAAAATAAGAAACGAAAAGTTATGGTAGAAGAGCTTATTAAGAGAGGTTCGTTTTTTACTTTTTTATTTTTATTTTTTATATATTAGTGTTAGAATTGATATTAAAAGTATATGATGTTTGCACTTGTGAATGTTGTTTATTTTGTTAGTGACATATCACGTGACTTGAGTAATCTATATATTAATACGTACGCACAAACTTTGGATCCCTCTTTACGAAATATTGTGCGGACGAAGGAGTATGAAATTTGGCACACATACAGTTTATATGTAGAAGTGCAGAACGATAATATTTTTCAATAATAATAATACATTACTCACTATCATGCATTTGACAATATTTTTAGTTTTATGTTTATAAAGTGGCATACACGTTGTAATGGCAACGACAACGCGTCAATTGGGTCTCCACTTAGTATAGGTGTATAAAAAATATTTGTACATAAATTAAAATACCCATTATTTTTTTTTTATCTTTATTTTACGCATCACGGTGTATTTAGAACACAGCGGGGTCAGCAGACGGGTCCTAGAAACTAGTGTTAAGACACTCCATTCTTCATTAAGACTTCCGTTGCTCACTTCGAATTTTCGAGCTATTGCGAGGGTTGAGTGGCAGTACTCAACGCCGCGCTTTGTCTCGTTACGTTAGTAAGGAAATGTAAATATTAAATATTTCATTCTCCTTAGTGGAAATCGAACCCATAACCGCATATAGTCGCATACTCGCGCATTTTACTATTAAATTTATTAATAATATATAATTTCTTTTCTGCTAGGGTACGCGCCTGATCCAATTGCTGATTGGAAGAAAAGAGCGAGTAAAATGCAAGGACTGACTGCCTTAGAGGACGATGATCCTCAAGAATCTGAAGATGAACCTGAACCTGAGGAAGTTAAAGGGAAACCTGTGGATCCTGGTTAGTAGAGATGTAGTTTTATATATATATATTAATATTAAATATTTTGGAATATAATAAAATATATATAATATAATACATAAATGTAAATTATTATCATATTTTTTTTCGCCCTTGTGTTTTGAATGGCAGATCTACACGCTGCGCTTTTCAGAGAGTTGTCTTGTTTTCGGAGAGGAATTAATTGAAAATAATTCATTTCCCGAGTGAGAATTGAACCCTTAAACGTCTTTATTTTTAAATTTATTTAATGGAATTGATATACATATGAAATAATATTTTAATTTCCAATTACAGACAAAGCATTCCAGCAATTAAAAGAGGTCAAGAAGTTCAACTACCTGCTCGGCATGTCCATGTGGATGCTCACAAAGGAGAAGAAGGATGAACTGCTCAAGCAGAGAGATCAGAAGCTCTCTGAGCTCACTATTTTGAAGTAATTTGTTGTTTCCAGATATTTTAAAGGGGTCTTCCGTAAACGCGACGGTTCTGGATTCGATTTCCGATGATTTAGTTTAGTTTTCTCACTCTGGAAACATGACATCTTCAAAATAGGCGGTGAGGACTACGGAAAAGAGTGTGAAGCTTCTATTTTTATTTTACTTTACTTAACTAACTTATTGTTATATTAATGTGTAGGATCGGGAAGGTTATGCGTTATTCTGATGTATAAACTTTATTAATGTAAAGTTCATCTAAATCATCCATTCACACAATGTTTCAAATTTAAAATATTAGAAGGATTCAATCAATTATATTATGAACCGCGGTGCAGTGGCACAGCTTGTGACTACGCGACTGTCTTGTATTCGATTCCCACTCTAGGGAATTAATTAATATTTTCTTTTCCTCAATTTGGTAACAAAACAAAGCGCACTTTGAGTTCCTTCACTCAACACGCAATGTCTTGAAAATTTGGCGGAAACTTTGAAACGGAGTGTCTTTAACACTAGGGTCCCTCCCCTCTGCCCTTATCTGCTGCTCTATCTGCAGGATATAGCGTAAAGCTACAATTGAAACATAATATATATAAAAAATTATTGACCAGGGCAAAAACACCATCGTTACTTTGGCGTGAAGATTTAGACACGTTCTTGATTCGTCTGGAAGAAGTAGAAGAGAAGGAGAGGCAAGAAGAGGCAAATGTCAACAAGAAGACGTCTAAAGCTATGGTACAATAACTTTGTAATTGAGTAATAAAACTTTGTAGTTTTTTTAAATTATGATAAAAATATATTTGAAACAATTTAGATTTATTAGTAAAGTTTTATAAAAAAAAAACTTTCATTAGAGTAAAAAGTTTTGTCGTGCTTTTTTTTAAATATTTTTTTATTATATTATCTTATAATAATCTTATCATTTCTTTTGTATGCAAAGATGGAAAGGATGAAGGTAACACACACTTTATAACAGTATTTTTTTATAAAATTATTATTTTTTTATATAGTTATAGTAAGCATATTTAACAAGTAGTCTTTTTTGTACCAGCTTTTAATTGCGGCTTCGCCCATAGAGACATATTTTAAGCTCCCAGATTGAGGTAATAACTTCCTCACAAAAATATTTTTGCAATTTTATCAGTAGTAACCTAACAAACTTCAGCTTTATAAATAGTATAAAAGTGTGAAGATATTTATTTTTAGATATACAACTAAAGCATGATCGATTTTGCATTCTAAAATAGTGTTGTAACATTCTCAATATACATTATCCACAAAATAATATTTTAACAATTAATTAATGTTTATTTTTTAATTAAACAACAGGGTGCAAACAAAAAGAATCGCAAATCCCTAATGGACATCGCTCCATCTGAGAACGGCAGACGTGTCGAGCCGAAAATATCGGAGGACCTTATCAAGAGGATACAAGCAGCTGAAAAGGCTAAGATTAAGAAGGAGGTTAAGAAGGAATATGATCCTGTAAGTAATTTTCTGTTATTATTCTTCCCTGTAACTCGCATATAGGCAACAGGCGCAGGATAGGCAGAGGTAACCTAGTGTTGAGTCACTCCGCTTTTCGCCAAATTCTCCGGGCATTGTGTGTGTAGTGTGTTGAACTCAGAACTGCGTTTTTGTCTTGTTACCAGAGCTAGGAATGTTTTTTTTATTTTTTTTATTTGGGTTT